>JAJNCI010000004.1:0-2400000 GCA_030708095.1 Trichoderma sp. CBMAI-0020 | reverse complement strand
TCCTCTGCCACTTTCACGCTGCCCAAGAACGACTACGAGCTGACCGCAGTGGAAGCCGAGAATATCAACCTCTTTGCCACATTGGTCGACCGTCTTCAGACTCAACCTCCCGGTACTATTTTGCGCGAACCGCAGATTCAGGAACTCTATGATAGCATTGGCTCACTGCGCCCCAAGTTGGCGCGAACATATGGAGAAACAATGAGCAAGCATGGTAATCATGATTTCGCTACCCTGCCACGTCTTTCTTTTGATGCTAACAAGTATTTCTAGACACTCTCCTTGACCTCCATGCCAAGCTGTCTACTGTTGTTCGATATTACGACCGGATGCTTGAAGACCGGCTCTCAAAGGCATACAGCCAGCAAAATCTAGGCGGATATAACCTCCCACCACCTCACCAATCCTCCGGACCTTACCCTTCAATACATTCACATGCGCCAAGCAACTCGGTTGGAGCCGAAAACTTTTATACGAACCAGCAACAGCCAGGATATGCGCCATCAGCGCCACTGGGGCAGCAGCTGTATCAACTACCGCCTCAACAAGCGATGCCACAGTCCCCCTACCCGCCTTATGCTGGAATGCCAGCACCTGACGCTGCATCCGGACCTTATGCCCCTCAGCAGCGAAGTGATAGCTGGAATACTCGGGCGCCATCAGCCCCTGAGCAGTTTCAGCAGCAGCAGCAGCCCCAGGATAATGCCGAAGAGAGAAGGCAGCCTCCTCAGCAGGCAGCCTCATCGCCATCAACAGATCCGAACGCTTCATACTACTTCAACACCGCACAGCCCTTACAGAACGCTCCTCCCGCGGATGCGAGCCAATCACCATATCCCAACCTGAACCAGTCGCCTATGCCTTACCACCGGGGCTCCGTATCAGCACAGGCACAAGCCACTCCCGTCCAGGCTGCGGCTCAACCCTCACAACCTCCCAGCGCAACACCCCATCTGCCCATTCACTCACAGATGCCGCCTGGCTCAACACCCCAGCAGCCGTATCACCAGGATATGCCACCTCAGCCGTCACCCTATCAAATGGGTATTGCGCAGCAACAGCAACAGCAGCCACCAGCCCCTCCGCCCGATTGGGCTGGTTACGCCAACTACGCAATGCCCCCTGCACCACAGCATGAGCCTGTGCAGCAACAGCAGCCGGTGAAGGAGGAGGCGCTCATTGAGTTTTAATTTCTGGTCCTATAATTTGGTGGAAGGAAAGAAGTACGGCGGCAATTGTCGTGAGATGTGGGTTGCATTGTACTACGACGCGGCGTTTTTTACGATTGCTGGATAGCGTGTGTGCGGCAACATGGGTATTCCGTAGCCTGTCAGAATGACTACTTTGTTTGCGCTTCTCGCCCATGGAAACTAAATCTTGAATTACATGTCTAGTTGCAGCGTAGCTGTAGAAGTGCTTGGAGTTTGTTTACCTGGAGTTGTGAGCACCTCGGAGCTCCGAAGTTGTAAAACCGCATACATGCAGTCAGATCACTAATAAACCATCTTATCAAAGGGGGCACTCGGCGTGAAATGGCTGCCATCTCGTATTCATCATTCCGCAAGATGGACTCAGACAAACTCGATCTTGCCGGAAGATTAAATGCACCAATTAAGGCCGTCCTAGGAGGCATGCTGAGGCATTATGACTGCTAGCCCGGTTGAGTTGAGTGGATATCCCTTCCACTTGGGTCTTTAATTGCCATTTTTGGATTTACATTGAGGGACAAGGATGACGTCTGTATATTAAAGAATGAGCGACTTATATCACGATATCTTAACATGCAGCAATTGGGTTTATTTATCTATCTATTTTTCCTTCAAGCTGCCCTTTGCTTTACCAGAGATATACTGTATGTTATTAGTCGCCGGAGCCGGAAGCCAATCCATTTTTTTTTTCGCCCCCGGGGCCGGGTGACCCTCTCCGTGTATAAAGGATTCTTTTGAGTCATCTCATCCGCATGAGGTAGGCGAGCCGAGATTTTTTTTAATTGGAGACGAAAGACGTTCGGAGATCGGTTGGAATAAAGGTGGTGATTTGGTATCTCCTTTTATTCTTGTTTCGTCTTTATAATAGCTATAGACTTGGGATTTTTTCTTTACTGCTTGCCAATTAAACTGACTCTAATTAATATATACGCAAAATGGCCCCAACACTCCATCTAGTCCGCCACGCCCAAGGCTACCACAACCTCTCCAAGGAAAACGAACAGCTGCCCGACCCAGACCTCACCCCCCTCGGCATCCAGCAATGCGCCGCCCTGCGCGCCCAGTTTCCGCACCACGCCCAGCTCAAGGGCCTCGTCGCCTCGGGCATGCGCCGCACGCTGCACACCTGCCTCCACGCCTTTGGCGCCGACGCGCTGTACCCCGTGACGGCGCTGGACTCGCTGCAGGAGTGCTCCGACGCGCCCTCCGACACGGGGTCGGCGCCGGAGAAGCTGGCCGCCGAGTTTGGCGACAAGGTCGACGTGAGCAGGATCCGCGCGGGCTGGGACTTCAAGGGCGAGGGGAGCTACTTTGAGCCGTCGCTGGAGAAGCTGGCGGCGCGGGCGAGGGATGCCAGGCTGGCGCTGAGGGAGATTGCGTCTGGGTTGGGGGACGATGCGCACGTTGCTGTGGTGTCCCACGGTGCCTTTTTGCACTTTTTGACCGAGGACTGGCATGGGATCACTGAGATATACCGTAAGATTTGCAACCCCTTTTGCTTGAAAGAAGAAAGAAGAAGGAGAGAAACAGTTGAAAGAGTTGAAAAAGAAGAAAAAAGGAGGTGAAGAGAGAAACCAGGCACGCTAGGACATTGTCAACTAACACAAATCTCAAAACAACAGCCACGAGTTGGAAGAACTGCGAATACCGCTCCTTTCAATTCATTGATCCCACAGGCCGGGACCCCAATGCCGAGATGCGCGAGACTGACGAGAGCTGGCGCCGGCGACACGGTAGTTTGGAGGTTCCCACCGCAGAGGAGCAGCGGGAACTGCGCCAAATGATGGAGCGAGAACTCGCACCCTTTTTCAAAGTCAAGAATCACATATAAAGACTGTAGACTGTTAAAAGCACGAGGGGCAGTCACTAAAGAAGCTGGATAGAGTCATACCTTGGAGCCTGGGAGTACATTTTCAACGCAAAAAAGAGAAGCAAGGGACCAGATACAATATTAGAGTAAATATGCCACTACACTGTAGAAAGTGTCTGGAGAAAGGCCACATAGAAAGGCCACATATATAACCGTAACATGCTTAATGAAACTTGAATAATCCATAAAGGCATGATGGATACAGAGTTGAACCACTCTTGAATAAATCGAGAAACAGGCGCCAATAGCTGCCTCCACCCATGGACTGCTTGGAACATACTCTGCTGGATCATCTCGAGCCCCTATTTTCTAAGCTGGGCATGAACGCTTCGAATTGTTTCCCAAGTGACAGGCTGTATTTCGCGAATGTAGATCGACCAGCCAAGCTCGGATGAATCGTCTTGCACAGGCTCGCAGACGCAGTAGCATTTGCCCTCGGCTTCTGTTGCACTCGCAAACTGCGTAGCTTCGCATTCAACCGAGCATCCCTTGCGCGTACTCCAATCGATCCAGGTACGAATGAGCAGTCCACTCAAATAGGGCATTCCTCCAAACAAGTCTTCCAGCTGAAAATATTGATAATGCGGGCTCAAGTCTGCGCAACCATAGTTCACGACTCGCGCAAAGAGTTCGTATACCGCTCCGCCAGTCATCGGGAGCTTCTTCGCCAGTATCATCTCGTTGATGTGGAAAAAGGTCATTGAGGGCTCAAGCCTCATATCTCGGATGTTTTTCTCTCTGAGCACAATCGACGTGCCCTCAATCACGGGCGGGTTCGGTGGCCAGGAGGACGCATAGACGTACGATCCATCAGATCTCGGCGCTACATGCTTCATGACAAACTCGTGGATGCTCCCACAAAGCCTCGCGTAGTGTTTCACAAAAGGGGAGAGGCTATCCACTTCATTTACACCCCCAGAGCCTTTCGAAGGCGTATGTTGCGATAGGCAGTCAAGACCGCTGTCTACAGAGGTGTCGGCGTTCGGCTTGTTCGACTTAGCCGTGTAAATTCTCTTCAACGTCAGGACTGATTCCATTCAACTTACAGTCTCTTCCATCTCGACATCGCAAGAAGATTCCGCATCTTGACATCTTGCAGGCAATCCCGAAGGTACAGCAAGTCGCTTCCACGCGGGTTCTGCTACGGCATCCGGCTCTATAGTATCGTGCGAGCGTTTTTTGCCAACATCGCCAGAGAAATGCTTTTTGCTGCCAAGCAGTACGTGCGAAATGTACGTGTCCATCGCAACTCTGGGATATGTTAGTCCATACAATACCTTGAGGCTTGGGCATCCTGGAGCTCACTGTTTGTGATCAGTTTCTCTGCAAGATGCAGCTTGCTGCCTCTTTCAATCTGCGAGGAGAATAGCGTATGGGCTCCAAGAGATATGGAGGCGTGATAAGAGAAAGAAGAAATAAAAAGTTTCTCAAAATGCAGGCTACAGATGCGGCACAGAGAGAAAGACAAAGACCAGAAGGAAGTTCACATCTCCGCCACGCTCGACTCACTTATTTCAAGCTGCAACCTGATGAAGGTCGAAAAAAAAGTGCAGAGGGAGAAATCAATTTTTGCAGTGCACATTCTATGAAACGCTCTTTCCCTGCGAGGGCAGCTGTCAGGCGCCTGTCCTGAGGGCCGAAGCTCCTGGTGCGCTCTTTCCTTTTGTTTCTGGCATAACATTGCGTCATTCAAGTTCTTCGCACCAGCGAGTTGAGGCACCAGCCGTCAATAGCAGCTCAGCACTCGCAGAACAGATGCAAGTCAGGCGAGCAGGAGATTGCCTATAATGAAGGACTTGTACAGGTATAGCCTAGCAATGTCAACAGAGACTGGTTGGGAGGCTTAAGCGTAAAATTCAGCTTTCATTCGCTACGCTATCATATTTTCATACATGCAAAGCCTTCAGCGCTTCATCCATCATAGCTCTTTCTCATCCTCCCATACACCTTTAGTCCCTCCAAGATGCTTTGCCCACCTATTTCCCCGAGAACGCCAAACTCATATACTTGGAGCTCAACATAACGCGAACAAACATCCATGGCTCGATCTTTTTTTTAAAAAAAAGATAGTATAGTTGAGAAGAAAAAATAAGAAGGGGGTAAAAGAAAAAAGAAGATGCCAGAAGAAGTGGTAATTAGTAAAAAAATTGCCTGGTTTTCTCTCTCAAAGACTGGTTCCCCTCCACCGATAGGGTATCTTTTGAGAAATAATGGAGGAGTGGTGAATGTGTGGGGATGTAAAATGGCGCAGAATAAAACAAAGAATCAGGAATTCGAAGCGAAGCTTTTAGAAAAAAATGTAAAGGACGTCGCAGGGTGCCATGCGAGCTGGAGAAAATGGCAAAGAGATGATTGATTAAATCACATAATAATGGCGGGAATGTCAACGTTGGCCTTGATAGACTTGTGGGGCAGGACGCTGCCGCCGTTGACGTAGATCTCGTCGCCAATGGTAACATCGTCACCGAGAACAGTCACGTTCTCGAGACGGGCCCAGCGGCCGACGGTGCTGTTCCAGCCAACAATCGTCGACTTGACCCAAGCGTGATCCTTGACCTTGGAAGAGGCCAAAAGGACGCATCGCTGCAGACGAACGCCGTCGCCGACGACAACGCCGGGGCCAATGGTGACGTTGGGACCTATTCTGCAGTTGTTTCCGATCTTGGCGGTGGGGTGAATCAGGACGTTGCCTCCGTGGACGTATGACTCGGTGGCTGGAGTGAGCTCCTTGCTTCCCTTCTTGGTGAGAGAGGACAGGTACAGGCAGGTTCCGCTAAGGAAATCCTTGGGCTGTCCAACATCCATCCAGAAACCCTCGAGGTCGAAGGAGTGCAGCTGGTTGTCAGCAACCATGGCGGGGAAGGTCTCCTTCTCGATCGAAGTGGGGCGAAGCTCAATGCGGTTCAGGACGGAGGTGTTGAATATGTACATGCCGGCATTGATACGGTTGCCGACGAACTCGACGGGCTTCTCGACGAAGCGGTCGATGCGAGAGGGGTGGTTGGGCTTGTGGACAACGACACCATACTTGGAGGGCTCTTCCACCTTGGTGACCACAATGGTACCCTCATCGCCGTGGCTCTTGTGGAAATCCAGCAGCTCCTTGAAGGGATAGTCGCAGATGACGTCGGAGTTGAGAACGAAGAAGGGGGAGTCGTCCTTGGCAAGGATGCTCTCAGCGAGCTTGAGAGGGCCGCCGGTGTCGAGGGGCTCTGATTCGACAGAAAACTCAATGTTGATGTTGTATTTTGCCTCGTACTAAAAGGTTGGAGATACGCAATCAGTCTCATATATTCACGTCATTGGAGGGGAGCGGATCTGGAGGGGCAAAAAAGATGTGGTGCGACAAGTCGCAAGCAAGGAATGTGGCAATGAGGGGTCGAGTGCAGGGCTCACCTCTGCTAGGAACTTCTCCATAATCTCAGGACGGTAGTTGACGGCGAGGACGATATCAGTAACACCGGCGGCAACGAGGGCCTCGATCTGGTGCACAATCATGGGCTTGTTGCAGAACTCGACAAGAGGCTTGGGGAGCGTCAGGGTCTAGATGGCGTCGCACAATGGTTAGTCGCTGCGTTTGCGGTGGCTCCTCCCCCTCCATTCCCCCCATTTTCGCATCAACGCCATGGTGGGATGCAGGGCCGAGGACCGTATAGCGTAGAACGTACGAGAGGGCGAAGGCGAGTGCCAAAGCCGCCGACAAGAATAAGTCCTACATGGGAGGAGTCGTTAGCTTTGCCATTGGAGCAAGTGGTCGCCTGTGGAAATCAGAGGCGCACCGTACCCTTCATGATGGATGTCTGCCGTGATGCGGAGGTCGTAGAAAGGGGGGGGTTAAAAAAACAGAGCAATAAACTAGTATATCGAGTAGAGAGCGTAGAGAAGAACGAGCGACAATGCAATGCTCGCAAAGCAGGTAAAGTCAACTCGAGAAGAAGAAGAAAAGATGGCCAAGCGGTGGTGTTTTGCAGAAGGATGGGAAAGAAGACGAAGAAAAGAGGAAAGGAGGGAGAAGAAGACTGGACGTTCAGGTTGGCGTTGGCCGTCTTTAGGTGTCCAGATGTCAACGGACACGAAGTCACATCACGCAGTGGCACGGCGCGCCGGGTACTTGGTGGCTGCGACTCCGTAATGCCTTGGTACCCTTTCATTTCGCAGCCATTCACGAGGCCTGCGGGGCGCCCATTAGCGCGCTGGGCTTAGCGGCTTCTCGTACAGGCACCGCGGGGGGCTCAACACGGCCTAGCACCACTTGTTACAGCGCCGCAGACGGTCCCTGCCGCCCCTGAGGCACCGCGCAGAGCCATCAATTGGCTGGAAGTCCAGGTGTCTTCAGCACCAACACTCTAATTGACGACGACTGGGACTTTGAAAGGCTGTACAGTACTGCCGCAAATAGTGCCACCTGTAGCGCCAGATGGCTCGGGACTTTGCAGGGAACACGTATGTACCTCTCGTCGTGTGCAAGAGCCGTGGCAGGCCTTGTACCTGTATCAGAAGACTGCGGGGGTTCGAGTGATCAGGGGTCCTCTCCAATTTCAGACGCAGGGCCAATCAGCTCCGGCAATGCGAGCATGAAAATTTCCCACGCGGCTCCCAGGAAAGGGTATAAAAGCTGGAGGCGAAATTTGGGAGAGCGGCCCGTGAGGCTGGCTGCTCCGTAATGATCCGGTTTATCATGCAATCTGGCTTGCGTGTTCTGTATCTGGACCTCGACTCGAGTGCGATACTACTATGAGATGCATCATGGCAGGCGACGCCGCTGGAATGGCGGAGCATACAGCCTCAGCTGTGTCTCGAGATCTGCAAGCGTTGATCGCACAGGAGTGTCTCGCCTCGTCTTATCTCACAGCCAATTTGACCGAGACCGTCCGACTGCCCAATACATTCATTCAGTCAGTCGCCGCATCCGGGTGCAACACCATCACAGAAGAAACCAAGTACGACCCGCCGGCACTATCACGCAAGCAGCTCGCATCTCGCATCAATGAGACAATATATTGCTTCTTCGTATTCTAGCAACTAGAGCGCCAGGAATACCCTCAGCTCCTGCTTCGGGCAGTGCCACTTACATGCAAAAGAGTGGCTCGTAAATCTCTCGCGCCAAATAACGCTGTCAGCACTGTTTTTTTCGCTGCCCCCTTATTCCTGTGCTCCTGACGTGAATCACATCAATTAATGCCTCTCTTGAGCATCACATATAACTTTACATCACGCTTCAGTTTACATGAAAGAAGAAGTAAAAAAAAAAAAAGCCAAAGCCATTGTCGTCATTGTTTCTTTATATTATGACTCTTCTCATTGATATCCCTGTCAGAGTGAAGCAACTCACACCACTCGTACATACAGAGTACATCTCCCCTACTAACCTAAAACTCCATACATCACAAGACCCCATCACATCGTATCGCATCATCCCATCCCATCCCATCCCATACCTTTTCGCTAATCTTACATCAAACCCCCCAAACGAGGAAAAGAAGAAGAAGCAAAACCCAAAAGAAGCGCCCCTCCTTTTCTTCCCGGAAATAACCATCCATGTCCCTCATCCCGCCCTCCCGTTTCATCTATTCCCCCCCTCGCCGCCAAGGATTTTCATTTTTTCCCACTTTCAGTCTAGCTGGTCTTTGAGTGTCGTTGGTTCGCCCTCAACTTCTTTTCTTCTTCTTTTTTTTCTGTTCCTTGCAAATCCTAAATCGCTACAACGGGAGGGCAGAGAGCGAGAGCCTCTTGGCCTGGCATGGCCGGTCGCGGCCCAGGGCCACTAAAATTAGAGAAAGACGCTTCGTTTCTGTGTGTGTGGGTGGCTTCATCGGCGGTTGCCGACGTCTTGACCTAGCGGCTTTTTTTTTTCCCTCCTCTCCTCTCCTCTCCTCTTTGTTTCTTGTTCCTGAGCTATGTTGTGCCACATTACGTAGGTGCCAGAGCCTCGGGTTCTTAGGCTGTCACTGTTTTGACTACTCCTCATCCTGGCAAGGGGAGGCTGCTGGTGTCCGCCAACGTGCCGAGCATCACATCACCCCAACACCACGACTTCTCATAGCAGTCATGAGGTAGTTAATGAAGAAAAAAGGGCAAACTTCTGAAACATGTACAAAATTCATCATCCTCGCAGCTCTAGCATCACCACAGAGCACAATGAATTGACACCAAGCCATCATAATGAAACGAGAAACATTCATAATCATCATATCGTCATTATCGTAAAGCTCCTATTTTTTTTTTTTTTGGTCATCTTTCAGTCATCTTTTTTTAATATCCAAAACCACGTTCATATCTCATTCATTGCTTTATATCATCCAGTTCGACCATCTCATTCTCGCCTTCTTTTTTGCTTTCATTTGCGTCTTGACATCATAAAAAAAATAGGGGTCATCAAACAATCGCTCGCCTTGGTTCGCACGACAAGGGCTCCGCGTCGTTCCAGAGGAATAAACAATAGAAATAGCAAATGAGGTAGGAAGAGGTATTACCAACCTCGCTCCTGCCAGACGCCTTGAAAGAAAGTCGAGGGGCCATCCTTGTGAAAGACACGGCCATTTCCTCTTCGTTGCGAATGCAGGATTATTTTATCACAAACAAAAACTCCTCATAAAATCCGAGACAAGTCATGGAGAGACTTGACCTCCGTCATAATGAAAGGGATGTCCACCCCACAACTAAGTGAGAGCGAGGCGTGTCGTCAACTCAACAGGAGGAGCAACCGCCTGAGACAGACATGATTCGTGTGTGAAAAGCCTGAAAGCCTGCTTCTGAAACAGGCTGAAAGGAAAAAAAAAACTTTTGGTTTCTCAGCGCCTGCAATGAAGCCCGCTGAATCAGGGAGTGTAGGTCGTTGTAGAAAACGACATAAGAGATTGGGAAGGTAAATATCCAAATGCTGAATGCAATGCGCCTTGACTCTAAACACATTGCAGAGAAGAGAATCATTCCAACTTCTAGAACAATGGGGGGCAAAGCCACCCAAGGAGCATACCGGCCGCTATAAGGAAGATGAAATGTCTAAGGGTCGTTTCATGTCATAAAATCGTTGCAACATGTGTGTTACAAAAATGCCTCTTTTATCGCCAGGTCCGCTGTGCGCGCTTTTTTTTTTTCGGGGTTTTCTTTCTTTTTTCTGTTCTTATCCTTGTTCACACCCGCGCCGAAATCACAACCGCCAGTAAGATGGAAAACAAAAACAAGGTTGGCGCGGTGATGGTTATATCCCCTAGGGGATGGCTGTGAAGCCTTTCAACCACGTGTATATATGCGCCATGGCTGCCTGTGAAGGTCCAAGCCAAAACCAAGGGGGAAGGGAGAGCGTTCGAAAATTTTGTGTGTAAACAGCGCCGTCAAACTCCGAATCCGATCCAGGCATCGAGCGGCTATTCAAAGGAGGCAGTGGAACTGCTGCTCGAGTGAGTGCCAGAGCGACCGTTACTATCCCTTGAGGACGTAGGGCGACTCTTGCGGCGGGTATCAGCAGCGGCCGGGAGTCCTTGGACGATGCCGTTACGGGCAAGCATGCCGCCGTTGACGGAAAAGTTGCGGCAAACCATGAACGCGCGCATGGCGGCGTTTTCTTGGGCCAGCAGATCAGACTCGTATGCCAGGTCGGTCTGGTACTCGCGTCCATTAACTAGGACAAGGCAAGTAAAGCCACTGGGATCACGGTAACACTCGTACGAGGGGTCTGTCCATCCTCGGCGCCGGCAGAGGCCTATCAATAAACATTCGTCAGTCTTTTATGCTTTTGAAACAAGTCAAGCGCCTGCATTCAACAATTGCGGTCAAAACAGAAAAACTGGGGGTAGAGAATGCTCTTTTGGCATCGTGTCAAGGCATGCTGCGCGGGGGCCTGATCAATCGGCTTCCTGCAGCTTGAGGATGCCCGCATGAACAAAGAACTGCCCTCTTGGGACAGGAAAGATAATACGGGAGCAAAGAAATTATGGGAGAAAAAAAAAAGACAACGAGATGTGCAATTGAAACAATCCTTTGCCTGTGCAAAGCCATCTCACACCAAGAGGTCAGTCTAACGGCCACGAGGCCAATTGAAACGACAGAGCATCTCAAATGCCCTCTCCTCCGTCTCGACCAGCCTTCTGGCCGCCAAGGTCGCCGTGGTGGCCGCGCAAGGCTCGATTGATTCCCCCAAAACCTCATACGCCACCCCCACACGAGATTTCGGGGCTGTCGGTAGCCATTGGGTTGAAGTAAACAAAACAAAAGCAGGAAAGCTCAATTCGTCAACTTACTCTCCAGGTACTGCATGTAGAAGCCACCCATGGTTTCCGATAGTTGTCAATGGACCGTGAGAGAGAGAAGAAGGGGAATTGGGGATTTCAGAGGAGGGAAATTGCCCGTGGTGTGGGAAGAGAGGGAGAAAAAAAAAGTGGAACAGAGCCTAGATGCGCCGCAGATATGCGTGTGTGTGTATGTACGAGTAAGAAGAGTTGGAGTATGGCTTTGTGTGGCAACCTAGGAGAGGAGAAGGACCAGAAAAGCTTAAAGCCAAGTCAAGGTGTAACCAAGGCGAGATCTAGGGTGACGAGGTCCCAACACAAAACGAGAGGGAGACGAAGGGGATTAAGAACAAATTAAAGTAGACAGCGCGGGCTCGGCGGAGAGGCAGCGGAAACGAAACAAGTTCAAGAACAGAAGCTGGCCAGCGTCCAGGGTGGAGCACGAGGACGGCCGAGACGGAGGCCAGGTGCACCGGTCCGGTAGCAACTGCGGCGGTCGACAAGATCCAGCGGCGAGGGATGTATATGCGCGCGCGTGTACCCGTACGCGGGACGTGAGAATCTGCGTCTGGATGCGTGTATGTTGTATGGAGGTTGTCCTGGTCGGAAGCTGGCATGGGGGAGGCCACAAGGATGAGCAGATGTGCAATAGGTATGCCCGCGAGCATGTGCGTTCTGGCATATGGCCAGGCCATGCATATGTACTATGTAGTGTGTCTGTCTGGTCTGGATGCATGTACCGCCGTCTGTAATGGCTACCGCTGCTACTAAAGATATGTATGCATGTCCTGATGGCCGGGGTCTTGTCGCAGAGGAGGATGAGCCGGTCCTTTGGCGAGACATGTGGGCTTCATCGCAGACCTCGTTGCTAGCGCGGGGCCGAGGGGTGTCTGGAGAGAGCGAATGGACGTTGATGAGAGCGGCGATGCGGCTCTTGGAAAGAGTGTGACCCCATCGCTGATGTGTTGGCAGCTCCCGTCGCCAGTTGTTTTTGCAAACCGCTGGGGACTAGGCCGCTCCACCACAAATGTACATACACTTTGGTGGCAGAGAGACGCACCGCCTAACCATTACTGTAAATGGCCGTCTCCCCATTTGAAATAAGTTTCGCCCCAGCGGTGCCGGCGAGTCGTAGCATGGACGGAGGATGGACATGGACGTGCTAGGGAGACCAGTGGTAAGGTATGCCACCGGCTAGGAGGGGCCCAGCGCCAGCATTCGGCCGTTCTGACCTGGGTTTGCTGTGAGAGCTCCGTTCACCTACCTGACCCAGCCCAGGCCCTTCGTCCCTCCCAGCATGGCTTCCTCGTCTTGTTCTCACTGCTGCAGCTGTCTCCCTATGTCGGCCGTACTGGCCGCCGGAAGGGTCGCGTCTGTAGGCGCCCAATCCCCTGTCTCCAGCGGGGTCTACCCATGTTTGGCGCTTCGACCATGTTCAACTGAGGTTGCACGAACGATTAATCAATCGGCGGCCAAAAAATCATCAACGGCAAGGGCGTACCCCTCGTGCAGTTCGTCATCAGTTTGGCCAACGAAGTGGTGGCAAAAGTGCACAAAGGGAGCCAAGCTGGTGCAAGTTTCGACGATCTCCTGAGCACAACCGCAGAACCAGATATCGGCTTATCCCAAGTATTCATGGCAGGGCAATTGGCATTATGCCCTGAGGTGAGCCACACAATGCGTGAGGTTGAGAGAAATGTATCTTGGTAGCCACCATCACCCAATATATCCCTCCGAGATCTATGGCAGAGCGGCCGCTAATGCACAGCAAAATCCCACAGATACCTATCGTCTTGTGCATGTGGAAGGTATCTGTGTGCCGTAGGAGCCTTGCGTACCAAAATGCACTGTGATCAGTAACATGTAACCGCCCTATAACAACTGTTCGAGGTTGGTAGGAATATGCAGTAGATTCAATGTTTCCATTGCACCATTGCATGCACAGAACAAGTGCACGCATGGAACACACGCACACTAGGTATTTGGCGCATAGACACTTCCAACTGTGCTCACAATCCTTGGAAATTGGTGGTCAGCTTGCTGTCGTTTGGTTGGGCTGCTTCACTCCAGGTTAGCCAGCCGTGGTTTCGATCGCCAGGTTGAAGAGCCACGCGTGTGCGTGTGTGTGTGTGTGTGTGTGTGTGTGTGTGTGCTGCTCATAAGTGACGATAAACCGTCACACATACGTAAGGCACGCTTTCTTTCACGCTTCCGTTTCTCGTGTTTCACATCTCTATCAGCCAAAGAGCCAATTGGCACTAGGGCCATGTTAGCAGCACTATATCTTCTCAACTATAATTGAGTAAACCTCAGGGAGATGAGGCTTGGTAGAGGGTATCCCATACACCTGCCCGGAATGTGCAGGCCGAGGCACAAAAGGAATAGTCTCCTCGGTGCTCCAGACGTCGGTGAAGAGACGCGAAACCTGCTACCGCTTGCATGAAAGTGAGCAGACCAAAACCGCACAGAGTTTGAGGTGATAATCATACTCCATGCTCCATCCTGCTCAAGTCCTCGCAAAGGGTCTAATCTCTAGCGTCGCAGTAGTTTGGCTGGCGAATAGTGGGCCAAGACCGGACGGACACAAGGTGATCCTGGTTTCTGAGAGAGAATCGTCCAGCGGCTGTCGAGCTGTAACATAATATTGCTCACGTACATTGGACGTGAGGCCTCGCACGAGGTCTCCTGCCACAGATATGCTTCCCTCGACTTGCAGGCGCGCACACAGTGTGTCGTCGCCGCACACATGGTTCCAGACTTGCACGGAGAACAATCGTGACAATTACGGTGAAGGTGACCCGATTGATTGGCCAGATCCGCGAAGAGGGGGGGCGCAAGGCAGCCAGAGGCAGACGCCCTCAGACCCTTTGACCCTCTTTAAGTGTCTTTGTGAGGGGGGGTCTTGATTAAAGCCCGCATGCAACGATGAGCTGGCAGTGCCGCCGGTTGATATTAAAGCAAACACACGCAGCGAGCGGTTCGTCGAAGCAACTGCCATGTACAAGTAGGTAC
Organism: Trichoderma sp. CBMAI-0020; assembly: GCA_030708095.1. NCBI lineage: Eukaryota > Fungi > Ascomycota > Sordariomycetes > Hypocreales > Hypocreaceae > Trichoderma > Trichoderma sp. CBMAI-0020. The sequence goes on along the minus strand of JAJNCI010000004.1, from coordinate 2,385,682 downwards.
TCGTGCTCCATGGTTTGCACGCCTGGAGTACATCAACAGCGACACCCTCAGTAAAATCCTCATATGCGCGGGGGCCCGAGCGCTGACGCGGAGCTCTTACATTATTCAGAGCTGTGGGTGAGAAAGGCCGCTGCGTGCCCGGTAGAGCAAGTGCTAGCAGCAGCAGCATACAATTGAACGTATGGCCTGAAGGTAGGAGAAGTATTACCGAGGCCGGAGGGCCACCTTGAGTATCAGTTTCTCTCAAGCCGGTGTAGTAATTGGCGATGGAAACCCTGCACAATGAAATCGTTCTTCATCACCTAGGAACCACAAAGAGGGACCCCCAAGGAGGAAAAAGCCACCCACGCTGGATGACACTTTGGTCTGGGGTAAATATCCGTCACCATTGCTGCGAAACTCCGAAATACACTGTGATATGTGTGATGGATGCTAAAAAAAGCATAACAGATGAGCAAAAGGGGGGGGGCCGGCTGCTTGGGCCTAGCACAAACGTAGCTCGTCGGCGGATTGTCAGCGAAGCTTGTGATTCGACAATTGGATACTGCTGTGACCGAAACACCACTCATCGCTTGCCTAAGGTTTCGCTAGCCAAATGGCCAGGCGATGATGGAAAACCACAGCAAAAAAGTCCCTTTGACCGCCGCGCCACTCGAGACCACTGCACAACTGGTCTTTCGGTGGGAAGCACGCGTCCTAGTGTCACGCTGTGTCCATGGGCTTCTGACAGGCCAATGGCGGCCAGATCGGAACCGGCCGTGAGGAGGGAGACAGGCGGATACGAAGCAGAGCGGTCCTTGGACATTCGACGAGGCTAGATCACAACGGTGAACGCGTGCTGTCAGTGTCCCTGTCTAGGTCAAGGGAGAATGGCTCTCGATGGAGGACTCGCCATCTCTGAAGCGGTGACGCTACTGTATCGTGTTCTGGATGCTCTGGGCCGTCATATTGCTTGTCATTAGCCCGGCTTGCGTCCACTGCAATTCGACATGGTTAATTGGATGCAGCTGCACACGCCTCGCGCAAAGCGGCCGTGCTTCGTGGGGAGCGACAAGACATGACAGAGGCAAGGTTGCGCGTGGTTTAGATCAGGAAGCGATGTTTGCATTCCAGTGATCCTGCCAGGTACTCGATACTTGGCCCGTTCGCTCTACGTCGAAAAGCCCCCAGCAGGGCAGGGATAGCTCCTGCCCTCAGGTAGCAATCGCTGGATCTGGCCTATCGGAACCCAGGCCCCAAGGTACCTGGTACCTGCGGGCTGGTAAAGATGCTACCAACGAATGAGCCATTAACACGGCCTCACGCCACTCGCTACAGCCTCGCAAGTACATGTAGACTACGACTGTAGCAGTGTGGACGATGTACTTGCAGCGCAGCTCTGCCTTGACACCTCCGAGGCCTTTAGACTCCAACGCATGCCGGCGGGCGCCAGGCTCATCAAGGACGCTGCATCTTTCTACAGGCATGGGGGCCATAAGCGCCCTTCTGGACTTGCGTTTTGCGTAGCCCCCTATGCAGCTTGAGCCCATCAGGCCGGGCAATCGTGGAATAAGGTCCCTGCAGCGCCAGGCCAAAGGCGGGAAATAAGAAGAAAGGGAAAAGTTCTCGAGAGAGACCCTGTGGCAAAGAGGAGAAGAAGGAAAAAAAAAAAAAAAAACTTTTGCGATCCACATCATGCAACTGCCCACTTCTGGCTTTTCATCCAATCCCGGTCCCTCGGTGGCGGGAGAACGATGGGATGTGTGTAAGCCTTCCTCCTGAATGGATGGCTGCAATTCATCAGCAAAGGACAACAACACATATACCCCGTTATCTGTAGGCAGATCAGATATGTAGAGGGCATACTTGTACTTGTAGGATACGAGAGACTAGCTTCCAGTTCCCTATCATGCCAGATCTTGCCCATCACTGTTCTTTTTTCGCCTCAGAGGAGAGAAAGGGAGAGTGGCAGATTCGATTCCCCCTCTTTTCACTGGCTGACTCGTCATGCATACAGCAGGGAAATCCAAACTTTCTAAGCAGTTGTCAGAGAGTTAATTTGTGCAAGTGAATGGAACAAAGCAGGCTGTCCATGTAAGGCGGCCGCATGATATGCGGCCCTATAAGCGGAGGGGGGCGTGTGCGTGAGGGCTGTGCCATTTTGCGAAAGAAGAAGACGGAAATCGTTCATTAAGTCCTCTTACATGAGAGAAAAAAAGAGTGCATATGTACGGCGTAATGAATGATGATCAAAAGCGACGTTTCATGAAGCATCGAATCCCTCTCGGGGCTCAGGGTAACGCCGCAGCAGCCGATGGATTTAGCCCATATTGCATATATGAACTCTCTGTTTCCTGTTGATTCGTAAGCTAAAATCGTACAAGTAAGCTTGGCTTCAAACTAGTAAGGGAGTTATTTATCACGAAGCACTTGTACAGTATTGGATATGTGATCCTTGGTGTTGTAAGAGAGGAGAGAGAGTACTACCAGATAGGTACTCGGACACATCGGGTGGCATGTGCTACAAGTATGTATCTCACATCCATGTACTTGTAGACGAGAATCTATTCCAAAAATATCAGCTCTCGATAGCAGTAACCCACCTTTGGCCCGGCGATGATGTGCAGGCCTTGCGAATGCGGTGTGGCGCCCCCCCTCCCATGAGCTTTCATCCGAGACATGCTTCAACTAGTGCTCTCCGGAATCTGGACGCGGGAAGAGGCATACAAGTATGTAGCATTGAGATCATATCCATGTATGCGGAAAAGGAAGGTCAATTGCCTCTGTGCTGTGTAATCCTCACAATATACCTACTCTCTCAGTTTGGGCGAAACAGCGCCTGAGTGCGTTGCTCAGGCGCAAGAAGAGATATACTAGCTTGCTTCCCTCACATAGCAGCTCAAAGACTTGGCATTATCTTGGCGGATGAAGTCGTGTGGGGAATTGGACTAGGTAGTACGGAGTACTCCGTCCATGCAATGCAGGGCCATCCCAACAAGGAGCCTTCCACCGTATTCTGTGCTTCTTTCGGCATAATCACCCCCCAGGCAGCCTGTTTCGCGAAGGAATAAGCCCGAGCTACAGTATTCAAATGCCAGCTTTGTCACTTTTCACGTGTGCGGGAAGATCGTGGTTCCTTCCATTTGAAGCGAGTTGCTGTGATGATAGCCACATATGACATGTTGATAGGCTCTAAACGATTTGATGTACATTGATTTCTTTGATATCCTGGCAGCTGGTGAGCTGTCAACGCAAATATTCCCTTTTTTTCTTGGTAACAAAAACCGGCTGAGCGGTGGCGGACTCCCATCGTTCTTCTGCCTAGTTGGTTGTCGGATCGACCATGAAAACCTTGCCTCCAGTCCCATCCGTAGGAGGATCGGATAGCACTACTGCCGCTGCTAGGTACTATCGGCGGCATTGCTAGACCCGCTCTTCTGCCATCTTGAAGCGTCTCAACGTCTATCGACAAAAGGTCGAAGGCGGTACCTGTCTACCCCGAGGCACACGTGAAGATAGATATCTGGTAGAGGGTCAACCAAACAGTATCATTGTACGCAACAGTCCTCCTTTCTCTCTCTGTTAGCCTGTGGAGGAGAAATCACTGTGCAAACAGCGTAATAGTCTTTTCACTGGCTCCGCTAGAAGGGATAAGCACTGTATGGAACCTAATGGCCACTTCCAACAGGAGACAGTCGGCTGCCTATTCGCAGCTAGAAGCCCTCTTTCGATGAAAAGTAACTTCGAATCGCGTCAACACTATGCTGAGGAATGGCATAGACGGGATGAAGCGTTCCGATCCGGTCATCCTCATCAAATATTTGCTCTCCCTTTGTATGAGGCAACACCTCCCAAACGTCGTCTCCAAGAAGGGCCTCATTGGCTCGAGAGGCAAGCAAACGCCACTTGTTCTGTGCGGAGCTGAGACCAGATAGAACGTAGCAAGTGTGGTACGCGTCAGAGTACCTATGAAACAGCATTAGCACGCCACGATTGCTCTGCAGATTTTGTCCTGATCGAGAACACCCACTTGCTAGGCTTGTCCCTCATGCCACCCCTCCTAGACATGTCTTGACAACAACAGAGGATGTAACGAATCAATCCATTTCGGCTGAACAAGCTGTCGTCTGCATCCGCGTCTTCCAACGGGCGACCTGCAGGGCCAGCTGTCGGCCCCTCAGGCCCGCTCAGACCGGCCTCAATCAGGGGCCAACATCCACCAACCCAGTGGCTATAACAGCCGTCGACAAGCTTGTTCGTGCGGCCTGAAAAGCCGCCTTCTGGAGCGTACTGGCGAGATGAGAGCCAAGAGATAAGACGTGGTACATCCATGTACCTATCATGCCAGGGAAAGCGTCAGAATGCAAAGCTCTCATGGCACTGCGTTAATGGACGACGCCCTGGATCGAGACTTACCGTCTAATGCTTCGGTGTGGGGAATCAATAATTGAAAGGCATCCGAGAGCGCAGAAGGCGTACGCGCCATGCGCCTCGATCCCGTGGGTGGCTGACACGCCTCCCTCGTACGTTTGGCCTGATTTTTTTTTTCCGTTTAGCAGAGTGGCAATTTGGACAGCAAGGCCGGAACATGACAAGGGAAAAGAGAAGAAAGTGACGACTTACACAGCCGGACCCATTCAGCCAGGCCACTCAGGAGACTTGTGTGGCCGGCAGCGCATGCAGGAGAGTCGGATGATAGTTCCAGAGGCAAGTTGAGCAGAGATATCACAACAGCTGCGCAGTAGGCCCCCCTAAAGTGAGACATTAGCCAAAGCACGGTGCCACGACATGGGCGACGATCAGAGAACATACCTCACATCTTCTTCGCCTCCGACGGCCATCTGGAACCCCCCATCTTGTTGCTTGAGCTGGCACAACCACTTCCACATGCCTCTCCTGTCGACCACTTCGAATGCCTCGTCCCCGCCAACCAATGCCAGCGAGAGGATAGTCGCGTAGGTGGTGGCAAGATGCGATGACTGGCCAAACCCCCCTCCGAACCCGCCCGTTTTATTTTGCATAGGGCGCACTGTCTCAATAAGCCTGGCGCGATAAGGCTCGAGATCCTCACCGAGAAGAGACAAGGCATTCAGGCACCAATAGAATATCCACGGCCTGCTGGGATCCGCTCCCACAAACATTGATGGCAGCGCTCCTAGCTGCTTTTTCAGGAACCTGACATGCCGCTCCTTGTCCAGACGGGGGATGCCGTGGGCGTTGAGCTGGCTGTGCTCTTTGCCCGTCAGGAAGGGCAGAACCTCATCGACCGTCTCATCCTGGATGTTGGACGAGTCTGTCTCCAGCGCATCGCGGATCATGGGAGGAAACATGAAGAGGCTGGGGATAGATGCACCTTGCTGTGTGCTAGGAGGCGCAGGGCCAACCTGTTGTTGCTGTTGTTGTTCCACGCTTGCAGCCATTTTTCTCAGTTGATGTTTGAAGACTACTCGAGGACGTCGAGATTTCATCATGTGGACTCAGAGGCTTGTCATCTCTTTTAGCCACGAGAGCATATGGCAACCCCGCTCATCTTCCCACCTTGCCGGCGCTGTGAGCTATTGACAAACGAACAAACGGCTTAACCTAGGGAATGTCAGGCTGCAACAGAACAATAGAGACTGGAAGTTGTGGTGGCAGTATTGTGCCCGGCAATATCCCGGCTATTAATTTTAGTGTCCGTCCCCCACTCTCCTATGCTGTCATGGGTTCGATATCAACATGTGAATATCAGGAAACCCGTGGAAGTCCTGATAGATGTAAATATTCAAGCTTAATTTTTAAGATTCATGTCAAATAATCACAAATAATTAGAGGCCGTTGCAAGAAGTTGAGTACTTAGATGCATGGAAACATTGTCACCCGTGCTATGGCCATTGTCACTAACGACTCCCGAGATTGTGTAGCTCGAAACACTACCGACTTTACGTTTGCGTGGCTTGTGGCTTTCGTCTGTCATTGCCTAGTGGCAATGGTAGACTGGCGATTGAATGATATATGCTCTAGTTGTTATATATTCGGCTTTAGGCTAGCTTCTCGCATGGATTCGTGTGTCTTTGCTACCCGGGGTGTCTCTTTTCCCCAGGCTGGGTAGTCCAACTCATCAAGATTTCTTGCGATATCCTATTGCCCGTTAGTTCCACTTTTTAACGATCAGCTTTGAGGCTTCTCCCTCTCTTGGTTGGACGAAAGTCGTCAAATGTCTCTGTTTCGAATACCAGTGGCACAAATATCCTTGAGACGGTACCGGGGGTGAAACATATGTCTCCCTATTGGGTCTGTGCTGTGTTCCTTGGCTTGGTGACGACTAACCCTACATGGATGATGGTATGCGTTGCTGATACCAATGAGCTAACAACTAGGACTCGGCTGTTGATGTCTTTAGTCTTGAAACTAGAATTGTTATGGTAACCTCTCCTCACTGTTATTCATGGGCAGCCATCACTAGTCTGATGAAATAGAAGACGCCAGCTTTGTGCCCGGTGACACTCTATCACAAGTCCACGATGAGATCAAGCCTTGTCAATCAGCTTATCTCTAACCGACGAGTTGGTTATTATCTCGCCACATTTAGGGCAGCGTAGTATATCGTGAGCTCGGATGGTTCCGGATCACATACTACCATACTACTGTACTGTGTACGATGAGACAACGAACCACGTTACTTTACCGAGTCGCACGACGATGCTACTACCCACTCGCTTGGAAGACGGGACGACAGCCCGTCTCGAGTCATGGTATACGCGGAGCCTTCTCTGTGCCAGCTAAATCGCGAGTATCGTTTTCAATGTCAACGAGTTCACGGTTGCTCAGGAGACGTGTGCCCCGCGAGTAAAAATCACATAGAAACCAAGCATTGTTTATTTACGCTGGTATTGCATCTGACCCTAAAACACATCATGCAAGCTTAAAAGGTAAAAGGTAGGGGGCTTGGTAGATGACAGATGGCATTGACGTTTTGTTTCTTTCTAGGTAGTAAAGCTTATGAGAACGTCATGGGTCCCGCGAAAGAACCGAATTTTCTAGATTGGAGGGTCAGGAATTGGACACTCCGGACAATGGCATGTCTATTCGCTTAGAAAGCTGTCACGCAACAAGGACCCCTGTAAACGAAAATCTTCACTTCAACAACCTACCTGCTTCCAGCTCGGATACGACAGAAAACGATCCATTTACTAATACAGTAACATGTCAATGCGGGAAAGGGGATTTGATTGGATACAATCAGCCGAGCATCTTGCTTATTGTTGAAGATGTTGTATGCGTTGGGCGGAGAGGGTTAGTAATATCACGAGCAGCCGGATATCTGCCATCGGCAATGCAGCACGCCCTCGGCTCGGAGCGGGTTCCTTCTTCTTCGCCTTCTTCTCTCCGTCCAGATCTTCAAAGTGGGTAATGTGATCTTTTTTTGTCTCAGACAGGCGAACGAGGGCAACATCAGCAGGCCTGAAAAGCCTGAGGCGGGGTTGGGCCGGGACACGTTCACAGCCTTTCAAGCAAGACCGTTTGTCTGTTGGGTTGTTTTCATTATACCTACTTGTATGAGTAGCATTGCGTCCGTCTCAAGCATCTCAGCGGGTCCTTTTCAATGCTCGATGTCAAGGGCGAGGAGATGGTGCGTGGCGCTCTGACCCTCTGGGTCTTGCTTGATCCTCTGGTGGCTGGCGATGGGTCTTCCTAGGGGAGCCTTGCTCTTGCTAGCATAGCATCGCCAGGGTTCAGAAAATAGATGGTGCGGTTCAGTCTGGCCAGACTGAGCGCGTTTGAAAAAGCGCTGCGGCTAAGAAGAAAGAGGCAGGGCAAACGGTTATCGTGGAATGCCGTGGCAGGGGGCCCGCGGCGGTTGGGCAGCGGAGCATTGGCGGCAGTTCCGTGAGCAAGGGAGAGGACAAGAAACTGTTGGCAGAATCAGGCGAGAATTCGACAAGCAGCGAAGAAACTGCTTTTCCGGAGCCACGAGAGTGCATGATTGACGGCTGGGTGCCACTGCCACTCGTTTAACTGTAGAGCCGCACCGTATCCTCCAAGTCGTCTTTCTCGTCTGGGGTGCCCGCACTATCGGCAACGGCGTCACGGCGTGTAAATCTTGTCGGTTAGCGGACCCAGAAGCTCAAGCTCAAGCTGAGATGGCGCTGAGGCTAAGGGATGGTAGCTGTTCATCGCTTAGCGAATCGAGTATATTTTAAGTTAGCAGCAATTGGAGGCAAATAGGTGGCGTGCGTCGATGCTCATCACCTGCTCTGTATCATGATCGAGGCTGGCTGATTGAGATGATGCTGGCCGGATCTGCTTGACTCGGCTCGACTCGGCAATCACCGAGGCAAGCAAACCGGTAAAACTTTTTCTCATATACTGACAGCACTTGACAGTAAGCAATCGCCGTATCGTTACTCTGCATATGCTCGGTCGAATAAGCCTGCTGCCTGTATATCGTCAAGCCAGCAGACGACGGGGAGAACGGTATCTATCCGAAGGTGAATACACCAATACTACCTTACCTTTTAAATCCCGAGCCCCTACTCTTGTGCAATGTCCACCAGATGGTTAACCTGATGCAGCAACAGAGATCCAGCACATGGGACACCCGCATGCATATCTTAATGATGATCGATCGCAAAAGTGTAGGTGAAGACCGATCTAGCTGTATTCCGCCTGGGCGCACATCATTCCTGCAAGCCTCATCGCCGGAGGCACCTGGACGTCTCGGATTCACTTTACTCCCAGCCCGAGCATTGTGTAGCTCGGGCAGTGATTGACCCAGCTTGGCCCAGGTAGGCATGGGAGGCGAAGGCGAGGCTGGGAAGATGCCTTCCGTATACAGGACTGTGTATGACAGGGCAGACCGTCTCAGCATAAGCGTACACACAGTAGCAGACTTGGTTGTTTGCAGAGTCGACTCAGTCATAATGATGCCCAACTGAGGCTGCCACTGTTAAACGCCAAAAGGCATAAAAAGATCCGGAGCGTACATGTAGGAGCACTCCAACACAAACAGCCACTACTACCCCAAAAGCTACAGGTCCTGATTGGAAACCCCAGGTTATTGGCGGATTCCATGGCAGAGCGGCCATGATCGGTGATAAGGGTTTAGCTAGAGCCTTAGCTGCTGCTGTGTGCACGCCACAAAATGACAGCGCATCACTCCTTTGCCATCCAGGCAATGCATCGGCGGCGGGCAACCAACGAGTAACAGGCTGGCATGTGTACGAGGGGATCCTGGGACTCTGGGGACGAATGGGGCAGTCGCCAGGATAGCAGGCCATCGTCTTGATAGAGGAGGGGCGCCGGTTCTTGATTTCTTGGGCGCATGTTGGAGCTGATCCATGGCCGCCGGAGACGATTGGATTTCCTTGCACCAGCAGGTCAGTATCAGATGCGTACAAGTACAGTACAGTACAGTATGAACCAGACTTGGACGCCGGGGGACGGCCCTGTCTGGAAATCTCAACGAATCTGCGACGAAGCCTAGCGACGCCGTTTCGTACCCACTTGTTTTGCGTTTGCTTCTTTTTTTCGCATTTTTTTTCTTCTCTTTGGCCTTCCGATGGACCCTTGCTGCGAGGGGACCTTGACAAGGGCGCCCGTGGTGGAGAGGATGCCGGGGCTGATGTGGCCTGCGCGAATCGTGTAGGCCTTGGCTAGACCACGGGGCAGCATTAAGGTCGTACTAGCAGCAGCATACGATGTGCTGTACATACTGTAGTGTGTAGGTCTGGAGCAGCAGTTTGCAGGCAGCACGTATCATACGGAGCCGGCATGTATACTGTATGAGGCGTTTATTCGTATTTGGCGAGAGACGTGGCAGCCCAGATCTGGCAGACGCAGGAAAAGCAAGGCCTGCCGGGATGGAACGCCGCTGGATGACGGCATTGACACGCCGCTGGAGAGTCATGATGCCGGAGTCTGCTCCGTTACTGCGCAGCCAAAACGATGCTACTGCGGCGCTTCTGCTGGCGATGGTTTCTGGCGGCGATGGGCGTTCTTGAGCAACAACTGCTAGTCTGTCTGGCGAAGACGGGATCCCCGCTAGATTAGGTTAGCCCGGCAGAGCTGCAAGCTGGAGGCACTAATCAGGTACCTAGGTTTCGCGTAGATATACTGGACGAAGGCTCGCACAGAGGCGCCCGTGTAAGTCTAGCAGCGAGGAAACGCCTGCAACAGCGCCGCCTTGCCCTGGTCGACGATAAGTGCAGCAGCAGAGCAGTGCCCGCCTGCTAGCAAGGTATATCGATAGTATGCATGTACTTCGTGCCACTCTGCTGCTGCAGCCATGGACCCTTCGAATGGAATCCATCGTCGTGCTCACCCGTGGCCTGCCCCGATGCCCCTCCGCCGATGCATTGAGACTGCACTGTCCGCGATGAGGGGCGCTGCCAGCAACGCACAGTGCCAGCTCGGTTGCATCGCAGTGGAATGTGGGCGATGCTGGTGGCGCCATTTGCCAGCGCGCCAAGTCATACTGTCCTCCTGCCCGGCGACACAGTGCATTGCCGCCTCCGATTGGGCGCTGCCATGGCGCCCTGTACTCGCCATGGCCCTTCTGTGCCCCTCTGTGGCTCCCTGTGGCCCTCGCTGGATCGCCGGCCGACTGCCCCACCGGCCTGCAGCTGCAGATGTGCCTTGGCGCCGCCCATTGGCTGCGGTACCAGCTCACCGCCTCTTCGGACCCCCGCTCGCGATGCCTCCAAATCATGCCCACCCGCCGACCACCCACAAACTCCAGTGCTGCTGCTCTGCTCTGCTCTGCTCTGCTCTCCTCCCATCCACAGCGAAGCGCCATCAGCAAGCAAGCAAGCAAGCAAGCACCTGGCAGAGCAGTGCAGTATACAGTGCAGTCCAGCGCAGCGCAGCTCTAAGCCCTCCAGGCACCCAGAAAAGCGTCCCGGCGCGCCGTCTAGCTGGCCTGCAGCAAACCGTTTCCTCCTTCAACCCCGGACGCTGCCCTTCTCCTCTTCCCTTTTCCAACTCGCCCTCCCCGCCGTAATCCCGATCATCCCTCAGACCAGACGCTCCGACTACTGCTGGCGACAACACCACGAAAGAGCGGTGTCATCGGCCCAGCTTCATATTATACAATACGTCCTTTGTTCGCCTCCAAGCGTATCGCTTGATCGTTCCTCTCTTCTCTCCCCCAGAATGACCCTCGAGTTCAATGTCAACGGCGGGGGCGATGCCTTACTCGATTTGACCTTTGAACAGCAGCAGCGGGACCGGGCAGCTGCCTACGCCTACTCTACAACAACCACAGCGCACTCGAGTCCAGGGCCGTCATCTCATCTCGTCGCGGCAATAGGCTCCTGGCCGCTACCCGTCAACATGAACGCCGCCAGCGCCATCAACTCTCCCCAGGAAGCTCGAGGCAGCTCTCCCGAGGAATATCACCCAAACTCGCCTCTCTCACACATGTCCAGCCCTCACAGCCACCCTTCGCCGGTCCAGCACTCGCCCTACCAGCAAGCGACGAACCCTCTGACCGACTGGGCTCTTCACCACCACCAGCAACAGGCTGCTCAGCACCACCACCACCAGGCTTTGGCCGGCCATGACATGACGCACTACATCCAGGAATCCACGCTGGTCAATTACAATGCGTACCCGAGCTACCAGCCAAATCCCATCGAGTATCTACCACCGACCACACAGGCTGCGATGCAGACCCATTTGCTAGAATCACCCTTCAGCTCGATGCCCCCTCTGGATGACACCGCACATGCAATGCACTGGGGAGGTGCAGGGATGGGAAACTGGCAGGACTTTCAAAACACTCTGCAGCTAGACGGATTGCAGACTGTTGGCAGCAATTCCCCCACCGGAACCTATCTTGAGGTCCTTTCGCTGCCATCCTCCTCTTCTGGCGATGGCTGGGCGGTGGTGGACTGGGGAAATCCCGGCCATGAGCTGTTTCAACCTACTCCAAGCGCTGCCATCTTCAACCCATCGCAGACCCTGCACCTGAGGACCAACTCTGGTGGTTCATCCGACGGTGGCCGCTCAAACGAACTGAGCAACTTTGAAGAAGTCCAGTCTTTCCCTTCTCCCTACTCGGCACATTCCGATGGCCACACCGATCATCGAAATTGCTACTCTGCTGACGGCCATCACCACCACCACGTCCACGCCCACGCCCACCAACACCACCACAGCCCCGTGGCGGCAGTTGCCCCAGTTTCCATCAAGGCCGAGTCTTCCGTCCGCCATAGCCCTGGCAGCGGAGCAGGCTCAGTGTCTCCCTCTTCGTCCAGCACAACCTCGAGGAGAAGCAATGGCATTCGCAAGAGCCCCATTGCCAAAGCACCCAAGCCAGTTGTCAGACGTATTTCGAACGGAAAGAAGGAGGGAGGAAACACCGAGAAGAAGGTGGGCCGCAGAAAGGGTCCTCTTTTGCCAGAGCAGCGAAAGCAAGCCAGCGAGATAAGAAAGCTGCGCGCTTGCCTGCGATGCAAATTTCTTAAGAAGACTTGCGATAAGGGAGAGCCATGTGCTGGATGCCAGCCGTCTCACGCTCGCCTCTGGCAGGTTCCCTGCACGCGAATTGACATCAAGGACATTGGTTACTTCATGAAGGACTGGAAGGCTGACTATGAGAGGCACATGGACCGTGGAGTGTCTGTCTACAATGTCAAGGGCTTTGCTCAAAAAGAGACGCTCATGTGGATCACCCACGGCTACGGCTTTGCCCTGCCTGTCATGGTTCGCGAGGTCTTTGTTGCCGATGACAGCTGCTTCTCTGTCGAGTGGGTTGAGTCATATGTTGCTACTAGCGACACCATCGACTTCGAGACCCGTACCGAGAAGCTCGACGTTGGTGCCGAGGGCATCCGTCTCGATGCTCTCTCTGAGTATCTTGACAAGCACATCGAAGGTCCCTTTGAAGACTTCATTGATGATCACTTTGAGGGCACTCCATTCATCACTGAGATCCTCAAGACAGCCCACCGCTACTACGTCAAGGAGAAGATGCCCGTCATCCGAAAGGCCCTTAAGTTGGTCCTTGCCTACAACTTGACCATGCATATCACCATGGTCGAGAGCCAGGGCTCTGAGATGCCCCTTGATGGGCAGATCGACGACGAAGACTCCAAGTACTACGGCCGTACCGTTGCGCCTGTCATGATCAACTTCCAGATTAAGTGTGCTCTGGCTGACATGTGGCGCGAGCTCCAGCGGGACATCCTGGAAGAGCTCTCCGCCTTGTACTCTGGAGTCTACAGTGGCGAGAAGATGAAGAACTGGCCTACCATCTTCCTCCTGGCCTCCATCCTGCTCGCTGTGTGGGAAGAGATGCAGTTCGACTGCCACTACCGTGTCCCTGACCCTGTGGCGGTGAACAAGTTCTGCAACGACATGGAAACGACCCCTGTTGGTGTTATTGTGGGTCTCTTTCACGCCATCTCTCAGAAGCTTCCCGCCTTCACCGACTGGGACACCCGTCAGCACGGCCACCTGCTTCACAACAATGTTGCGGTCTGTGATGCCATGACCGAAGTGCGACAGCATGTCATCAAGCATGGTAAGTTTGCGTACACCTGCACGCCACCAAACACACCATCGAGTGGAACTAGACTAACCATTTTCTGCAGAGGCCTACCTGCGAACCCGAAGAGAGGCCAAGTTTGATCGCTATGACTTTGATTCGCTTTCCAACAAGTTCCTGTCAAAGCTTGTTATCCGGGCCAACTAAACCAACAGTGGGCCTTTTCTAATTTGCTTTTTTTTTATCATCTCATATTTTCCTCCTTTTTTTTTCCAATTGTAATGGGGCCGGTTCAGCTAGGCGGACTAGCCATCATCATATTCTTCATGACTTTCCTTTTACATATGATTTTTATACGGTCATTCAGCGACGGCGTTGTGATAAAGATTCTCTCTGCATAAATCTTTGAGAACGACTTATGAGCTCGCGATCTACTCCACCTTAGCGTTTCTATTCTCTTCATGGGTTGACCGCCGCCATGCACCACGACGTTATTGCGGAATGTCTTACGAGCCTGATATGACTTTCTTCCACGAATGTATGACTTGAAGAAGAAGACCTCTCTCTTTACATCCTTATGCACACCTCACTCTCCCCCCACCACTATATCTATCTTTTGGCTTTTTGGTTTTGCGTTTTTTCCATCTTGGGCAGCTCATCTACACTTACTTTTATTGCGGGGATATGCGATATGCGATTTGATTTTTTTTTTTTTTTTTTTTTTTTGCTTTTTGAAACGGAGAGATACAGAAACTCTCAAAATATGTTCGTTATGGGATTACAATGTTGCACGATGTAGTATTATGGAATCTACAGACGGAGAGTGGTTATGCAGCATAGAGCGAACATGCATGGTATTAGGCGCCTTGGGCCACGGCGTTTCGACCTGGCCTTGGTTGGAGTGGGATGATTTGAACACATGGTGCCTTGAACAGTTAGGCAGTTGGGTGCGTTGGCCGGGCATGCCACGAATAAAAAAGCTTTGACTTGTCTTAATGGAAGCGATTTGTTTTCTTCGAATGATGCGTGTTTTCTGATTTGTGATGCTCATATAGTAATACGAAATAGTTGGAAATAATCTCACGGCCTCACTTACACGATGGCGGGGTACTCGCTGTAGCTTAGAAATACAGACTTTTAGTTGCTGATTACAGAGTGCAGGAAGATGCTGCGCGTGCTACCATTGATACATGAGCTTCGGAAAAGCATTCCACACTGCTAGCCACAGGAGACTACTTGGAGATCATAGCTGTTTCAGCCAATGTACGATGAGAACTCCATGCCACTTTTAGCTCTTTTCTATAGGATCCCGAAAACAAATGGTCTTCTCTTGGCTTTTGCCCTTCTTCACTTTTCACATTGGACATCACCCAGCGGATTAGTAAATCCCGGCATCTATGGAGCCCCTCCTCCGATGCATAAGCCGAGTTTGAAATGCGGATGACACGATTTGATGCGAAAGCTGTATGTACATAGCCTGGTGCGGACCAAAGCGCAAATGAAAGAAGAAAAAAGCCATTCGGCCGAGAGGCTTTTAGTATTATTAATGATGCTTATGGGAAGTTTTACATCTCCGGCGAGGCTGGTCAGATAAAGTAACGGGTACTTGTGATCTATCTTGATCACCAATTTTGCGTTAGCTATTCTACACTGCAGCACCTAAGAATTATTCCCGAAAGCGAGATGGATTCGTCATGTATATCGCATGTATGTCGAAGACATTAGCAAGTGCAAAAAGAGGCATTCAACACAGAAGTTTATACTGGTATATAGGAGGCAATAGCTCAGCATGTAGGGCTATGGGTTACTCAAATACATTTAGGATAAGCTGCGTGATATTGCCATCACTCATCATCACTGTCATAGGTATTTGGACAGTGCCGTTTTGAGGATTCTCCCTTTATATCTAAGCTGACTTTTGCTGACAGCATTTAGACTATCAAATCTTGCCGGACATCAACTAAGACCTAGCTTGTAGATGATGCACTCGAATCGAAAGCCAAGACCCTAGTGGCAAGCTTTGTATTCTTGATGATGTGCAGATTTTGCAAAGGAAGCGGGGTGATGAGTAGAGACACATCTAAGACAAAAATCTACTGAATACTGTATCGAAAGTTTTGTGGAAATGACCCCGACATTCAAGAAAGTGTGGTGTAAGTGTGTGACCGAATTCAGATTACCATGCTTTAAATGCGACGTTGATAATCCTCAAGGGTAGCGATGAGAGTGAATAGCCTTTTAACCACCAAACTCTCGGCTATAGACGAAAGGACAGCTGGCTATCTCGTCTAATTGATCAAAATAATGCCCATTCACAGTGAAACGCTCACTTTTGGCCAAATATAAAAACCACGGGTAAAGATGTCGAAAGCCGCTCAACATATTGTCTAATCATCCTACTCCATGGCGAGGGGCTATGCCCAAACCGCAAAAAGCAAACTGCGAAAAAAAAAAAAAAAAATCTCGTCGTACGGACTATGTAAGAGCTAATGTGATGTGATAAACTATTCCACTCAATGAAACGTTAAAAAATCCTTCCATTACTGATACGCATCCATCACAATACCCTCCCCTCCAATAAAAATCTACTGCCGGCGCGCCCGACATGTTCAAAAGTTCTGGACTCAGATGACGTACGTAAACCTTTGGGGGGGTTCGGGCTTGCGACAAAACGGCCCGTACCCGAAAAGAAACGCGGCACGCCCCGCGCAAGTCCGTCGATGTGTGGGATTGTTAGATTTCGTACTGTAGCTGATACAGTGTGAAAGTGCCTGTTTGCTATTGGTTGCTGAGAGGACAGCTGAACCTCCAAAGATGGCGGGATGGTTACAGTATTGATGGATGGTTGGAGACTGTGGCCCTCTTAATCAGAGACACAGAAGCGGCTATTCTTCAGGATACTCTATTGAGTAAGGTATCTTTGGTTGTATACAGAATAGATAGCAGTCACATTTACCCGGATATAGATGTTCAGTTGACTGTGGTGTCTTCTGGTAATAAGGGACAGTGACTTGAGTATATAGATAGGGTACTCAGAATATTCACAGCCTCATGGGTAGGTGACCTTTTACTAAAGACTCTCCAAATTAGGAAAGTGGGCTAATGAGAAGCAGTCACATATTCAGGGTAAACTTGTAGAATAATAAGACGTGCATTACAAGGCTGTAGATGGAGATAAAAAAACGGAAGAAATCGAACGTGAGAAGAAAGAGGCATATATACTAGATACTTGAAGACTGTCAAGAATCGAACTATGAACCAGGTATAGGCGCACAATGAGCGAAAGGCTTCCCCAGCCCATTTCTCCATATGCCTTTCTCTTCTCTCGAAAAAAGAACTCATAGCATGTGCATGCCTCGTACATCTCGAATAGGCGCCCTGTCTGCCATCATCTGCCCAAAAGACTGTTTGATACAACAATGTCCCTCTACACAAATGAGGGGAAAGCCATATTTCATGCACAAGATATAAAACCGAACTATACAATCCCTACAAACAAATTGGTATCGCTGCAAAGTCATACACAGCATCCCGCTGTACAGCTTTTACTGTTCCTGCCGCCTCCTGCTTTCAAATCACAACTCTCGCTCACCGCTTCCCTTTCCGTCTATTGCTCGCCTTCTTCTTAGCCTCAGGAACACTCATAGTACCCCCCTCAAGCTCACCCTCCTCAATCTTTCCCTCATTTTCCATCTCTTTCAGCTTTTCCTGGCCGGAAATAAACATTGTCAAATCTCGATTCATCTCCTTTAGGTCCGCAATCTCCGTCTTCTGCTCCTCCATCTGCTTGCGCATCGTGGCCGCCTCGCTGTCGAGATGCTCGATCCGCTTCATCAGACCTTCGTTGATGCGCTTCTCCTCTTGTAGTGCTTGGCCCAGGCTCCTCGCCAGGTTTTCGCCCTTCTTGGCCTTGCCCTTTTCTCGTTCGAGATCGCGCTCCAGCTGCGGGACAGTCTCTTTCGAGAGGGTGTTGAGGTTTTGCTCTAGGTATTTCGACTTCTCCAGGGCTTCAGAGGCCTGTTCTGCAGCCTTCTCGGCCACCGCCGAGAATTTCGATGCCTTGACAGCCATTTTGTTGATCATTTCCTCATAGTAAGCTCTTTGAGACTCAAGCTGACTTGTGATCAAGTGAGTATACTCCATTCCGATTGTCTGCAGCTTTGCCCGTGGGACTACGTCATCGTCCTCTCCTTCGCTATTGGCCGTGTCATTCCCTCGCATCGGAAGCTCGACAACTTTACCATCGCCTTTGTCGCGGATGAGGCGGTGCACCCACATATCACCGGCGTAGTCCCACACGTATTGCGTCTCCAGCTCCAGAGCAAAGCAGTGTGCCGTGTCTTTCCAGTGGTCCTTGGCGTGACCCCCCTTATACCGACCGCATCCCACGTAACCACATATCAAGCAAATCCAGAGGTCATCGACACAATCACAGACGCTGCACAAGTTGGAGGACGACCCGCCAAAAGACTGGCTGTAAGGATTTGACGGATCGCTCTCTTCTGAAGGATTTGTGAATCGGCAAACTGGGCATCCCGCCCCTTTCCAGCTTTGCAAACACGTGCAGTGGAAAACGTGAGAACAAGGCACTGTCATCAATCCGTTCGTTTCGTCCATTCTCTCCAGGCAGACGGGGCATGTGGGCAATTCCACAAGGTTTGGCGTGGGAGGAGGAAAAGGCTTCAGGCTATTCGCAACAGCTGCCTGGTTGGATGAGATGGAGTAGTCACGTCCCCTTGCTCGAGTTGGCCTTTCAAACGTGATGCTCTTCACAAACACCACATGGCAGGCCTGAGACTATTCGCCAGTGTCAGTATGCAGATACACCTTTAACAAAATCGGTTGGTCCTCATACGTACCCCCATAGAGTTGAAAATCTTGCCATCGTACTCTCGCCTCCACTGCTTCGCCCGTTTGCTATCCCGAAACTTGAGCAGAACTAGGTACCGACTCATTCGCGATGTCATGACCATACGGCAATGGCTAATGTCTCCTTGCCACCGCTCTCCCAAGAATCCCAAGAAGTCTGAAGGCGACATGTAAGCAGGGACGGCAGGGATACAGAGCGTGGTGCAATCTTGCACATCACCAGCCTGCTCCTCCTCTACGTCCTCGTTGTAGAGTCCTGGTGTTTCTTCCCCCTCTTTATAGAAATGCACGATGCCCCATCCAACTTCGGTATTCTTGCCTTCGAACTCGATAAACTCTGCCTTGGTAGCCGTACCTGCGCCGCTGAACGACGGTCCTAGAGTTGGCGCAGCTGATGGCCCAGCCGCAGCCGCCGCCTTGCCGCCCTCTCCAGCCATGTTCCTCTCGTAGATTAAGCTAGGATCTACAGTCTCGATGTTTATGCGTCCAAATCGCCAATCTTGGATCGTAGTCTGCGACTGCAGAGTGCCCGACGGCGATGATATACCGTTCGCTCGCTCTGATGGCTGCTGTTTGGGCAAAGGCTCGGTTTTGTGTCCGTTTTCGACCGGTGCTCGCGGAACCCCACCGTCTACAATTTCTGTCTTCTGGTTTGCGCCAACCACGGCTCTGCGGTCCAGAGTCGCCGATGCGCCAAAGGATCTTCGTCTATGTGTATCTGGTCTCTCGGTATTGTATGCTTCTGAGCGATAAGTTCGAGCATGTGCGGGAAGATCGTCAAAAATGCTGGCTTCGTCCGACGGTAGCCAAATATCCTGGCTGCTATCTGTAGAGGGAGTTCTCGCTTCGCTGGCGGGATTTTCGGTTGGATAAAGCTCGAATTTAATGTGGAAGAAATAGGACGTCATTTCTAAGCTGTCGATGCCGGCAACGATTCATAAGAATGTGCGTTCCAAAAAAATTGCCGGGCGTCGTCGAAGGAGCAAAATGGTGGGATGCCGAGGTGGCGAGAGTTGGAGGCTGCTCGTGGGATTATTAAGGCGGCAGAAGACGCTGAACCTGGAAAGAATAAGTTGGCATTTGGTCGATGTGCATGGCACCGAGCAGAAACATGGGCGCAGACGCTGTAATTTATAATGAGAAGTAAAAAACCGAGCGCGAAGCTTTCGGTTCAAGATTTCCCACCAAAAGCGCCATGCGACTCCATCGATACGTCGTTACTAACGGTGGAGATAACCAAGAATCTACTCCACCTCGTCATTTTGCCCAGGGAGCCACTTTCATCTACCATACTAGATACAATCAACTACAGTACGTGATGGCATACGATTTTCACAAAAGGTCATTATAGAGGATAAACAGTTTGCAAGTTAAACCCGTTCGTATGAACGGAATGTGCTTGTATTGATGCGCGCCTAAAAATTGGCAACGCAGAAATGTGCTAGCATAAAGTATTGACGACCATTCAAATGGTCAGATTCCCATATTTGTCGTGAAGTTCCATAAAACGCCCAAACAATCATTACTGTAATCCATCGCAGACACCTTACTGGCCACCGCGCAGACGGAGGACCAAGTGCAAGGTGCTCTCCTTCTGGATGTTGTAGTCGCTCAGGGTGCGGCCGTCTTCCAGCTGCTTACCAGCGAAGATAAGGCGCTGCTGGTCAGGGGGGATACCCTCCTTGTCCTGAATCTTTGACTTGACGTTGTCGATGGTATCAGATGACTCCACCTCCAATGTGATTGTCTTGCCGGTCAAAGTCTTGACAAAGATCTGCATACCACCACGAAGACGAAGGACAAGGTGGAGAGTAGACTCCTTCTGGATGTTGTAATCGCTCAGGGTGCGACCGTCCTCAAGCTGCTTACCAGCAAAGATGAGACGCTGCTGGTCGGGAGGGATACCCTCCTTGTCCTGGATCTTGGACTTGACGTTGTCAATGGTATCGGATGACTCGACCTCGAGAGTGATGGTCTTGCCGGTGAGAGTCTTGACGACTAGAAGCTTGTTAGAATCATGTTGCGGTAGAGAGAGATATCAAGTTGACTTACAAATCTGCATACCACCACGGAGGCGGAGGACCAGATGAAGAGTAGACTCCTTCTGGATGTTGTAATCGGACAGAGTTCGGCCATCCTCGAGTTGCTTGCCAGCGAAGATCAGACGCTGCTGGTCAGGAGGAATGCCCTCCTTGTCCTGGATCTTGGACTTCACATTGTCGATAGTGTCGGAAGACTCCACCTCGAGGGTGATAGTCTTGCCGGTGAGGGTCTTGACGAAGATTTGCATGGTCGCGGATTAAGCGGTTATCGCTGTAGAATGGTTGAAGTTGGGTAGAGTAGAAGATTCGCTGGTAGCGGACGTTCCTTAGGGAGCAGAAGAAGAGATGTGTGTGCGGATGGAGGAAGAGAGAAGAAGCGTGAATTGCTGACAGGCAGGCGGTCCTTTATGTAGTGACAGCGCGAGGAGGCAAGTGGAAGCCTGAGGGGGCGGTGACCAACAAGGCGAGAAGGCGCAGTGACCAGCCCGGGCGCGGTGCAGCTGGCCCAGCAGGAGGTCACTGCTACCCGCCGATGAGTAACTGGTGGCAAGCGGGCCCATGCATGATTCATCAGCCAATGCAATGGCCCCAAGAAGGCTCCAGAATCATCCGGGGAAGGCGAGGCGCTGTTGTCGGTACCGCATCCGCACGCAACGGGCGGTGGGCCGCGAGGTATCGTGGACCTGCATCCGGATACGCTGCCCTCCACTCAGGCATTCAGCCTATCGAAAGCGGTGGGGCGCGGTATCGCTCTAGCTGGTGTTGCCTGTCGCCCCTCTTTTGCGTCCCCCAGAATCGATGTCTCTGCGCAGTCCAGCCGGTTCGGCGTGGCAAATAATCGAATAGTTTAGCTGCGCAGAGGCGAAGGGCGGAAAATAAGATGTGCATCTTTATTGCCTCTATTTTGCATGTAAACGCAGTTGTTTCTTCTCCCATATTTCTTCCATTTCTTCCTCAGACATGATGGGTTGCAACTGCTTGCCGCATTTCGCCCGAGATACCACCCGTACGGAAATGCTCGGAGCGGCAGCCCCTAGACGTTCGCGTTATCAGACCAGCGGTCAACACCAGTGACGTAGTTCACTGCGCGTTCACTGGCTGTTCACTGCGCTTTCCAGGCTCGGCTACCGCACCAGCGCAGCGGCTTACCTCATTTGCGCCAAACGCCAGCGCAGCTTATCAAACACGCTGGCCTACCTGGCAACAGGAAAGAATCTTGCGCAATCAGGATTTCGTCATTCGGACCAGGGGTCGTCTCGCCATGCAGAAATTGCATCACCTTCACGATTTCACTACAGGAGGGGCCGAAACTGGCGTCCGGTTTTAGTACCCGCAGTTTCGCTCAAGCCGCTCTTGTGGAGAGGTATTGATTTGAACATCGTGTGAAGTAGTTTTGTAAAGACGTCTTTGCCAGAGATGGCAAAATGTCGTGCTCTGACGTACAAAGGCGGCCAAATCTGATTGGCCGGGAGACGACATTAACAGACTGTTACAGAACACGCTGAACAGCATTGATATCGCGTCATTTCTTCTTTCAGCGCTCTCATCTGGCCCCGTGCACCCTGATGGCTGAATATCAGTAAAGGGGACACACCCAGCGTTGATTCCTTGACACCGTAACCCGTGCTATTGAATGAACGACAACCTTGATGGTTTCTATGTCAAACCAAGAAGACGATCGCTCAGATCATGTAAACCAAGCTGCTAGAACACCTGTTTGAAGTTAGAGCAGAGACAGGCCAGATGTTCAGATCCCTGCCTGCAGTCGATCCGGGTCAGCCCGCCAGGAACAACTATGTTGCCACTTGCCTATGAGGCGGCCCCTGCTTTATATCCTCTTCTGGGCGGAATCTATCAAGCCCATCTAAGTTAGTGCATATTGTATTTACAATGAAGCGTCATTTATAACCAAGAAAACAAGATGGGACTAATGTGAGAGGAATAAAGTATGCTTAGCTCTGGAGAAAGAAAGGACATGTGAACCTCCACAACAAGACCAACTCTCAAATAAAAGCGAGGGTTCAAGATAGCATTTAATTACTACTCCTACATTCTTGCTTGTGTAACATGATTTCTGCCTAAGATGGATGTTGAGCTGATATTAAATGGTAAAACATCCCAGAAATAGGCAACACTTCTATGAAGACCTAAACTCTCATTGCAGTCTCACCAGATCCGTCTTCTCATAAGCGATAATCCGGATAAGCCAAGGTGGTCAACAAAAAAAATAAAAATGACTGAACCGAAGTTTGTTGCCGAACAATCTGTGGGGGTTATACATGCTGAGTGAGTGATTTTATGCATATATCTACTATTGAGAGCACCATTCTTTTTCTTTGAGACCCTGTGTAGCAAATAGTCTCAGAATAATTTTTTTCCTTTTTTTTTGAGAGTGGTGTTTAGGTAGATTATTCTCCATCGCTGTAACATTGTGGCAATCTCTGTTGATTTATTCTGATTTCTGTCTCTTATCATCTTTCTCATTTCCCTTTGACATCAGACTGGTGATTCTATATGACGCCTCATACCTAGTTAAGCACATTTTCATTGAGTATTTCATGGTCAGTTTTACAATACCGAATGTTCACATAATTTGTAGGATTGTCAAATAAGTGCTCTTCTGTTTACTGATAAAGCCCCCAGGAAGTCCTGGTGGGTGCCTGATGGTGAATGAACAAATATACACTTCCATACAACCTCTTGGTTGACGCTAGACGAGGCTTACGAAAGGATTCACAGTTGACAGCGCGTTTGGCGCGTCCTCATTCTTATCTGTGATAGACAGCAGTGGGTGATTAATTGTTCATAGCCAAGTTTTAAATACAAGGTTGAAGTTCTCTGTTGGTGGTGTGGTTTTACCTAATAGACACGTCTGACAGGGATTGAAGGTTGCTCGGTTGCTGATAGAGTTTGCTAGAGCTCACTGCAAGCAGATTTGCCTCAAGTCCAGAGCTTAATGCTTTTTTTCTCCACATTATGGGCCAAACACCAGTCAGTGTCAATGGCTTTGTTTCCACTGACGGTTGCGCGATCAAAGACAAATTCCAGACCCTTTTGTCCCTTGCCTGGGATGGTATGATGAGAGCAGCCGCAAGCACATGTTAATGGCAAGACAATTAAAAAAAATACAACCACTAGCATTGCCCCGTACTACCTTATACGGAGCGGCATGCCTCGTTTCAGCAGCCTTACCGTGCTGTAACGCCGTTCGTCCGTCCGCGGCTAGCGCTGAAGATTTACCGGATGCTCCCTGTAACGTTAATATTACTGGTACTAAAGATAGAGATCACATGGGAATTGGCTCAAAGCTGGACGCGCTCGTAATTCGAGCGGGAGCAAGCCGAGAAGAATCCAGTAATCGCTTGAATCTGCATTTTTCGTTTGGAATGCTCCCTATTTTCATTTTTCCTGTCGAAAAAGCGAACAAAGAAGTGTTGCGAAGCTGAGCATCTGACGCAACTACGAATCTTAAGCCCCTCCTTCGCTCTACGCAGCAAAGCGTCATTCACCCCGTGCCAGCTTTTCGGACTAACAACTGGAGCTGCGGTACTAGAGGGGTTGATCTGTTTTTGTCCACTTTTTCTCTCTTTACACAACAAGCTTCGCACAGCTTGAGCGTTCTCTCTGTCGCTCGACACATCGATCAGAATTACAGCGATATAATTATTGCTAGCGAGACGAAAAAAAACCTGAAAAAAAGAGGGCTTTGCAAATATGGCCTCGAAAGAAGTCGCGGCGCCGACTGCGACTGAGGCAGAGTCTCATGATGCATCGGCTGAGGGGTCTGAGCAACCCCAGAAGGAGCTCTACCCCATGATCAACTGGAAGTACGACCTGTTTCTCTACGGCATGGGCAATCTGGTAAACCTGTTCTTCAGAGAGGTTATACCACGAGGCGCATGGAGAGTTCCACAGAGCGGACCGGTACTCTTTGTCGCTGCGCCGCACGCAAACCAGGTATGGGGTTCTTTTCTTCTCTAAATACTTTCTTTTCTGGTGTTTTGCGATAAAATCGAAGAAAAAAAGTAGACATCAAGCTTACGCGAATCGCAATAGTTTGTCGACGCCATCCTTCTGCAACGAACACTGCGACTAGACGCTAACCGCCGAGTATCGCTCCTGATTGCGCAAAAGTCTGTCCACGGCTTCATCGGCTGGGGATCCCGCCAGGTCGGCTCCGTTCCCGTCGGGCGAGCACAAGACGCCGCGAAGCCTGCAACGGGCTTCATCTATCTCCCGGACCCGATCAACGACCCGACGCTGGTTCGAGGAGTGGGTACAAAGTTTGGCGAGGGCGAGGGCGAGCCTCAGGGAATGCTGTTCCTGCCCCCGGGTAAGAAGACGTCGGGCGAAAGTGTCAACATTGACCAGATTCTTGGCCCCGAAGAGATCCGCATCAAGCGACCTTTCAAGTCTCAGCTGGGCCTGAAGCAGCTCACCGGTCGAGACGATATTGACAAAGATGGCAACTTTACGAATAAATCAATCAACGGTCCGGCGCCGGGATACCAGGGGACTAAATTCAAGCTTGCGCCTCATACGGATCAGACAAAAGTATACGAGGCTGTCTTTGCGCGACTGAGGAGTGGTGGATGTGTCGGTATCTTCCCCGAAGGCGGCAGCCACGATCGCTCCGAGCTGCTCCCAATCAAGGCCGGCGTGGCCATCATGGCTCTGGGAGCGCTGGCCGAGTCGCCCAACTGTGGCCTCAAGATTGTGCCCGTGGGCATGAACTACTTCCACCCACACAAGTTCCGCTCGCGTGCTGTTATTGAGTTTGGAGCGCCCTTTGAGATACCGCCGCACGTGGTCGAAATGTACCGGAATAACCAGCGAAGAGAGGCAATCGGCCAGGTCATCGACACTGTCTACCAAGCCCTCAGCTCTGTGACCGTCTCGGCTCCGGATTACGACATCCTGATGATGATTCAAGCAGCGAGAAGACTCTACAATCCTACCGGCAAGAAGCTGCCTTTGCCCGTTGTGGTGGAATTAAACCGACGCTTGGCGCTGGGCTACGAGCGTTACAAAAACGATGAGAGGATAACTAAGCTGTCCAAGAGCGTGAAAGAGTACAATTCGCAGCTGCGGTATCTCAACTTGAGGGATCACCAAGTGCAGTACGCCACCATGTCGATCTGGAAAGTCATTGTGCTCTTCATCTACCGCTCGATCAAGCTCCTGATTCTCTTCCTCTGCACGGTTCCCGGTCTCCTCCTGTTCTCGCCAGTCTTTGTGGCCACAAAGATTATCAGCCGACAGAAGGCCAAGGCGGCACTGGCGGGCTCAACTGTCAAGATCCGTGGACGTGACGTCATGGCCACATGGAAGATTCTCGTTGCCTGTGGATTGGCCCCGACGCTCTATCACGGCTACTCGATTGCTGTCGTTGCCCGGGCCTGGTATGATCGTCTCTGGGGCTATCTACCGGAATGGGTGCCTCTCCTTTTTGTGTATCTGGCTATCTGGGTGGTCTGGGTGGCTATTACCATTGCTGCGCTGCGGTTCGGAGAGGTGGGAATGGATATTTTCAAGTCTCTTAGACCGCTGGTGCTATGTCTGGTTCCAGCATCTGATTACAACATTCATAAGCTGAAGCTGAGGCGGGCAGAGCTGAGCGCGCAAGTAACGGAGCTGATCAACACACTTGGACCAGAAATGTTCCCCGACTTTGATAAAACAAGACTCGTTCCTGATTTCACGAAAGTCGAGACAGGCGGCACTCAGTCATCGCCCGCAGAGACTCGCCCGCGGCGCGACAGCGACCAGTCAAGCACCGGTGTTGACTTGGAGACGCCCCCGGCGCTTTCACGCCGCAGCACTACGCAGTCCAGCCGCTTGTTGCCTAGGAATGACTCTTTCAGTAACATTGGCAGAGTTGGCATCTTCTCAACACGGCCACCATCACGCTCACGCAGTCGATCCAACAGCTCGGGTGGCGGTTTCGGGTCTAGTGGCTTCCCGATCAGCGGTTTCACAACTCTGGATTCTGCTGAAGGCTTTGGCGAAGCCAGCCGCAAGATCAGAGAAGCCATGAAGGATAGGCGGAGGAAGTCTGATAAGGTCAAGATGCAAAGCGGTGCAGATGAGGACGAGAATTCTGATAGCGATGAAGACGGTTACAACGAAGCGAGGAAGAAGAATGTGTAAGAGAGGCGACGAGCAACCCGCTTAATGAGGATGGATTGCGCGCGGGTGTCGCACATACTGTCCTTTCTGCCTTCTTTTCTCCATCTTTGTTTAATTTTTCTGCCCTTGGAGGTTTTCTTTTTTCTTTTTTGTGTATATGTATTTTATCGAACTTCTCTAGGGAAATAGCGAATGTGGGTTTCTTGTTGGCATTTTTAGGCCAGCGTTAGACTTTACTGGTATGCTTATGAGTGCTGACTGAAATATCGGAAATGCTCCCGCTCGATGCTGTCGAATCTTATTTTAAAGTCAAAGCCTATTGAATAATGCCTGCTCACATCCGCGCGAAAGTGAGCTGGCAAATGTTATTCAGCGGTCGTGCAAGTATCCCTGATCTTTACCTTCATTTGTGTATGATTTAAGTTGCAGTACAAGAAAAACGCCTCGGCGCTTAATCCAACGAATCACCACAGGCTTGACCTGAGTGTAATACCTGCGAGCAGAACCAAGCCACCAGTTTCAATCCCAGCGAATGCAAGGAGGCACCCACGGCCGAGGTGACCCCGGCGAATAGCTGGTCACAGCCTCGTTGCGAACTTGTTTCTGCCCAATACCGCCCAACTTTTATTTGAGTAGTGGTCGCGGTGTCGTAGCTTCTTTCATCATCAAGCCTGTTGGGTTATTGCAACTCTGTTCATTAAACTTCGGCGCATCTCTTCAAACTTACCTTGCATTTGAATTATCTCACGAGCGGACATGCCGCAACCTGATGAGTACACGATCGGTTGGATTTGCGCCATAAGAACGGAGTATGTGGCTGCTCGAGCATTTCTCGATGAGGAACACGAAGGACCTACAACTGTGTCACCCAATGACAATAACGCTTATACACTGGGCAAAATTTGGGGACATAATGTCGTTATTGCCGTCTTACCTGACGGGGAGTACGGCACATCCTCTGCTGCTAGTGTTGCAAGAGACATGATGCATAGTTTTTGTAACATCAGAGTTGGCCTGATGGTCGGGATTGGTGGTGGTGCGCCGACCAAAAGGCATGATATCCGTCTGGGCGACATTGTGGTCAGCGCGCCTCGAGATGGCAAGGGAGGCATTTTTCAGTACGACTTTGGCAAAACCATTCAAGACCAGGGCTTCAGGCCAACGGGGTTCCTAAACCAACCCCCGACTGTCCTGCGTACTGCAGTGACTGTCATTAGCGGCCAGTACGAGAGCGACGGCCACGGCCTCGAAGACGATATCAGCAACATTCTCCAGAAGAAGAAAAGACTTCAAAAGACGTACAGCCGGCCAGATCCAGACAGCGATAGGCTTTACCGACCTGAAGTCGTACATCCTAGGAATTGCGATAGTTGTTCGGCAGCCTGTGGTGCTGACCTATCAACGATAGTGCGGCGACCCAAACGGACTGAAGACGAAGATAATCCGGCAGTCCACTACGGCATCATTGCCTCTGGAAATCAGTTAATGAAGGATGCTTTGTTTAGGGACAAGCTTGCTGCAGAAGAGGGTATCCTATGCTTTGAAATGGAAGCGGCAGGGCTGATGAATTCTTTTCCTTGCCTGGTTATCCGTGGTATATGTGACTATTCCGATTCTCACAAGAACAAGGAGTGGCAGGGTTATGCCGCAATGACAGCCGCCGCATATGCAAAAGACCTTCTCCGTCGAATAGCTCCAAATAGGATTGAAGTTGAGAAGAAGATTAGCGAAGTACTTTCTGGTGCGTCTCAGGAAACCGAGGTTTCTAACGAATAAATGTTAATCATGCATAAATACCAGGCGTCCAGCTAGGCATTGACGAAGTTATCCAAGTACAACGTGACCAAGCTGATAGAGAAATCCTTGATTGGCTTACGCCAATCGAATATGGCCCTCAACATAGCGACTTCTTCAAGAGACGAGAGCCGGGAACTGGTCAATGGTTTTTGAACTGCGATGAGTACAAGACGTGGTTGGACTCTAAAAAGCACACATTATTCTGCCCAGGCATTCCAGGATCAGGCAAAACAATTCTCACAGCGACCGTGATTAACGATCTCATCACGAGATTTCGAAACGACTCAACGATAGGCCTTGCATACATCTACTGCAACTTCAAGCAGAGAGACGACCAGAAGATCGAACATTTGGTGGCAAGCCTGCTCAAACAGCTTGCTCGAAGTCGGTCTTTCTCAGAGCACGTAAAAAGCCTTTATGACATGCACAAAAAGGGGCAGACGAGGCCGTCAGCTCATGAAGTTTCGAAGGTTCTCCAGTCCGTTGCAGCTACTTATTCAAGAGTGTTCGTCGTTGTTGATGCGCTTGATGAATGCCAACCATTCAATGACTGTGGATTGGAACTGCTGTCATATATTTTCAATCTTCAAGCCAGCACTGTAACGAACTTCTTTGCAACTTCAAGACCCATTCCAGACATCGAAGAACGATTCAAAAGTCAGAATCACCTTCGGCGAGAAATTTTGGCTACTAATGAAGATGTGCGCACATATCTTGATGGCCACACGTTGAAAATGCCGAGATGTGTTCTCGAGAAGCCAGACATGCAAGAGAAAATCAAGACTGAAATTACAGGTGCGGTGGAGGGAATGTCAGAATTTTCCTTGCCCTTGCCTTAAACACGCAGCCGCTAACATTCAGCTAGGTTTCTGCTTGCGCAGCTTTATCTGGACTCACTCAAGGACAAGACAACAATGAAGCAGATAAAGACCACGCTAGAGCATTTCAAGAAGCAAAGCCAAATTGGACAAGGAGAAGATGAGAAACGCAAAGTTTTAGAAAAGGCATATGAACAAGCAATGATCAGAACAAACAGTCAAATGTCGGGCTTTCAGGCGCTTGGGAGGAAGGTTTTGGCCTGGATCATCTGCGCAAAACGGAAGCTGACCATGTTGGAACTCCAACATGCCCTGGCAGTAGAGATTGGGAGCACTGAGCTTGATCAAGACAATCTTCCAGAAGTTGAGGACATGGTCTCGGCATGTGCTGGATTGGTTACGGTTGACAAAGAGAGCAATATCATCCGATTAGTTCACTACACGACACAAGAGTATTTCGATCGAACACGACAAGATTGGTTTCCGGATGCAGAGGCCGATATCACGGAAACATGCGTTACCTACCTCTCCTTCAGTGTCTTCGAGAGCGAGCACTGCTCTAGTCGAGATCAATTCGAGGCGCGGCTGCAATCAAACCCGCTTTACAACTACGCCGCGCGTAACTGGGGGCATCATGCTCGTGCCGCTCCACAGAAACGGCTAGTTCTTGATTTTCTGGAGAGTGAAGCTAAGATATCTGCCGCAAGCCAAGTGATAATAATTAGAGATGAGTTCCACTGGGACGTTATTGCCCAATTCCAGACGGGAATGACGGGCGTTCATGTTGCAGCGTACTTTGGGCTAACATACATTACTTCATTGCTTAGTAATGAGCATGATCCAAACGCTAGAGATAGCAATGGATATACGCCATTTATCTGGGCTGTCAATAAAGGGCACGAGGCTATTGTTCAGCTTCTGCTTGAGAAGGGCGCTGACGTTGAGGCAAAAGAAATGCGTGGTCAAACGCCGCTTTCAATAGCTGTTGAAAGAGGAGATAAGGCTATTATTCAACTTCTGCTTGAGAAGGGCGCTAATGTTGAGGCAAAAGATAGAAGAGGTTATACGCCGCTTTTGTTAGCTATTGGAAGAGGAGATAAGGCTATTATTCAGCTTCTGCTTAAAAAAGGCGCTGACGTTGAGGCAAAAGAAATGTTTGATCCAGCACCGCTTATAATAGCTGTTGCTAGAGGAGATAAGGCTATTGTTCAGCTTCTGCTTGAGAAGGGCGCTGACGTTGAGGCAAAAGAAATGCGTGGTCAAACGCTGCTTTCAATAGCTGTTGAAAGAGGAGATAAGGCTATTATTCAGCTTCTGCTTAAAAAAGGCGCTGACATTGAGGCAAAAGATATAATAAGTCAAACGCCGCTTTGGTTAGCTGTTGAAAGAGGACATAAGGCCATTATCCAGCTCCTACTTGAGAAGGGCGCTAATATTGAGGCAAGAGATACATCTGGTTGGACACCGCTTTTCTTAGCTATTGGAACAAGAAATAAGGCTATTGTTCAGCTTCTGCTTGAGAAGGGCGCTGACGTTGAGGCAAAAGATAGAATAGGTCGAACGCCGCTTTCGGTGGCCGCTCAAGATGAGCATAAGGATATGCTCAAGCTGCTCCAACAAAAGTCTTGAATAGCCACAAGACCATATCCTTTCAGAAAATAGCACTTGCATAAGCAAGGATAAGTAAGGTGATGGGAGCTTTCAATACCCAAATTTCGGCCTCCCAAGCCCCTTTCCTGTCGCCATTGAGGTGGTGTTTCCTCCCTCACTTCATATAAGGTCATCTAATTTTTGGTATTTTTATTATAATAGCATACCATCTAATTCTAATACCCTCATTAGGCTGTGACCTGTTGCTTTCTCTTTTTCACCTGTGTATGCCGTGGAGGTTCTGCTCTAGCTCTAGATCTGATGACACAAAAATCGTGTGATTAAATGACTAAGTGCGAGCAAGAGAATGAATGCAAAACCCATATACCTGCAGGACTATAGACTACCACATCAGTACTTAACCTCGTAAGACCATGCAATGTTAGCGAGATACTAGTAGCTTACTTGGTGTCCGCTTACGCAAACGTTATTAATAAATATTCCGATTTGCGTATGGTATTCTACGATGTTATAGTGGCGAGTTGCATATGAGACGGGGTTTGTTCCGCAGACAAGGGGGGCCGGTGAATTGTGCTCGGAGATGCTCGGCGCTGGTTGGTGTCGTGGATTGTGGGGGAGATTACGTGGCAACCAAGCAAAGGCTTGGTGAGTAGCTGTCTGTCCAACCGCTGGTTGACGAAAGACTAGCATACCGTGGATGAGGCTTGAAATAGAGATGACGACGACAACGTCAAAAAGCTCGAGTACACGGAATGCCGGCAGCGATACCCAGAGAGGCGGCGATGACGGGAATTTCCCGTTTCGGCGCAGCCCTCCACGCGGGTAAGGCAATCGGGCCATCGGCTTAGCATCCGAAGCGAAGAGTGGGAGGGGCGGCGTTAAAGTGGACTTGGTGGGTGGCCGATTTGCTGTGCCGCGCGGTTGGGGCAGGATCTGATAAGGATTTAATCATTTTGGCCTCCAAGGCATATTGTGCTTACACCGGTAAGTCCGAGCTTGGGGGGAATTCAAGGATTCAATTGCCCTTTTCCTTTTAAAGGAGCCCGGCTGTTTCTCGCGGCTGGGGCTGCTCCGATTTTGTTTTCTTTTCAAGCTTTGTTTCTTCTGTTTAGCAAGCAAGCGGTTGTTTCTACTGAAAAAAAAGTTGCCCCTTAACTGGACACTGGGCTTCGGGTTATCCACTTGGACTAATTCTACTCTACTCGAAGCGCTTTTTCTTCTCTTCTTTTCCACCATGCCACCTCCTTCCGCCACCAACGGCAACGCAGCACCGCGCATGCCCGTCAAGCAGAAAATGGCCGTCTCGCTGAAATCGCTCATGAACTCGGTGCTGGGCGCCGTACCGGCCTCCGTCGCGGGGCAGTTGGCGGCACCGTCGTCGAGTGGGGGCTCGGCGCCGATGGAGGCGCTCTTCGGAAAGACGTCCGCCGAGGCAGATGGCGAGGAATGTCTGCACGATTGTGAGAGCTGCTCGGTCAAGTATCCGCGCGGCTTCAAGGTTGACGAGGAGGATCTGCTGTATGGACAGGTGAAGGGATGGAGCACGCATGTGCTGGTGGGGACGGGGAAGAGTGACTGGGTGAGGGACGTGGCGGATGAGAAGGGGAGTGTGATGGAGGCGATTCAAAAGGTTGGCGGAGTGACGAATGGGGTGAGTTTTGAGCTTTCATTTTTTGTGTGTATGATTGTTGGAGGATGAGATATGAGATGAGTTCAAGTGGACTCACTTATGTTGAATGGGAGTGAGAATGAGACGGGTCGATATATATGACTGACATTTTCTACACAGAGACTCATGCTGTCTGCTTCCAACATACCCACGCCACATGACACCCATGACTACTCAGAACCCACCACCGCCATCCTGCTCCCAGCTTTTGTCACAGTACAAAACGTGCATCCAAAGAACGTCTCTCAGCTCATCACCAGCGTCATCAACAACGCACCCACGAGCTCGTCTCCTCTCGTCCCCTGGCGCTCTGTCATCCCCGCCTCACTCCCCAGCCCAGACGCCTCATTACCCGATCTCACCATCAACTCATGTCCGCACAGCGCCGTGATCCTCTTGTGCAGTCAGAAGACGCGAGACGCCCGCTGCGGCCAGAGCGCACCGCTTCTGCGCAAGGAGCTGGAGAGGCATTTGCGTCCGCTAGGCTTGTATCGCGACTTGCACGATGAGAGACCTGGCGGCGTGGGAATTTACTTTATCAGCCATGTTGGAGGTCACAAGTACTCTGCCAATGTGATGGTGTATCGACGGCCGAATCCATTTGGCAAGGATGACGAGCCGCTACCCGAAGGAGTAGTCGAAGCGGCGGCGGCGAAGGGGGATAATGAGGAAGAGGAAAAAGACGAGAGTCAAACAGAGAATGAAGGGGGAGTGAAGGAAGACGTGGGAGCTGCGCAGTGCATTTGGCTGGCAAGAATAAGGCCAGAGGACTGCGAGAATCTGGTAAGATATACTGTGTTGAAGGGCAAAGTTGTGAAGCCTGAGAGGCAGCTGAGAGGAGGATTTGATCGAGGGCGGGGGTTGATGAGTTGGTGAAGATGCGAGATGAATTGCGATGATCTTTTGGGTTTCCATTGTTTCATTTATCAAGAATGCTTTTTCTTCTTTCTTTTTATTATCACGAGGCGCCATCTTCAACCTCGGCATATGAGGACATACACGCATGAGTTTCATTTAGACTGTACATTTGGCATTGCAATGATAGAGGAGTGGTAACAATACCTTGGCGATGCAATGAAAAGGATTATTCTTATTGATTTCTACCATTTCGCGGCGCTTTCTGTTGATAACTGTTATTGGCTGCCGTTGACTGCCTATACCAATGCAAGTGCCTCATTCAGCTCCTGACTTGGCCCAAGAGGTGCTGTCGCGTCGTAACCTGCAGCATACTATAGATAAGCAAAACATAGCACACCATGGCCAAGAAGATATTTCGTCCAGCCAAAGCGCTCTGGTGCAAAAGAGCTGTAAAGAAAAGGAAAAGGAAATGGGAATTAATCAAGGCTGGCAAACAGAACATGCGGCTCTCAACGCCAAAACCTACCAAATCACTGAATTCTTCGACTACAATATCCCCTATGCCACCTTGTCTCACACCGGGCCTCGAAGAGCTGATATATCAGAACCTCACCTAGTCTATAGACCTCGCCACCAAAGAAAACCCCAAGGATTCGCCAAAGTGGGCCATGCCTATGTCTGGATCGACACCCTCTTCTCTTACTACCATGCCGTTGCGGTCTAGACAGCATTCTGAATCTTGGTTAAGTAAGTAAGATAGATCTTCTTTGTTTTATTACGATGTCTTAGCAAAGCTGGTGCTGATACTGAGGCAAGATCATATCACCACGTACTTCAGCTCTTTCGGGATCCAACAGTCTAGGATTCCCACTCGTCTCAGTGTCCCAGATCCCACGTGAATCCCATCTCTCGGCTTCCGCATCCAGCTTCTCAGCAGCGGCATTAGCACGAGCACCTTGCGGATTTTAGGTATCATATTGATTGTGGAGAAGAGGACGAGTGCGTTTGATGGCTCTGCGATGGCGCTGTTGATGGCGGAGATTGTGATGCTGCCGGAGAATAACTTGCATACGGTTCAGCTTGAGTGTAGGCATGTGAGTGACTCGTCGGCGTCATGGTGGACGTGGGTATTTGGAGATGTGCCCGAGTATGATGGTAGTGAGGATAGAGTCTGGGGGGTTCGCTAGAAAGAAGGATGAAAAGTTTGGTGTCTACTATGAGTGTGCAAGGACATGCGTCAGTGTAAGATGTCAACAACGAATCACCACCTCTTCATTAAGGGCTATTTTAGCAATGAGATAGAAGAAGCACACGATTGCAGTGTAAATAATTACATTCAGTCTCTTAGCAATCTTGGAATCTCATAATACTAGCAATTGCCAGATAACGGCCTTTATCACTTCCCCCACCCCAAGCCTCGATTTCAGATACAGTGCCACCCTCACTCGAGCTGTACTAAACTCCAAACTCCCAGCAATAGCAAAATACGATTGTTGTAAGAGCCTAACTCTCCATCACATCACGGACCATGGCGTCCGGGGCAGTCAGGACCGCAACGTGGCTCAAAGTGGCTGCTGCTACCTGTGCTGCTGCTATCGGCAGCATCGATGCTGCTAGTCTCATCTTGAATTTCATCAGAAGCAGCAGCAGCAGGCTGTGGCCAATTCGAAAACATACTTGGCGCAGCAGATGCCGTGCTTTTCGAGGGCCCAGCCGTGCTGATTCCCATCACGTTGGAGCAAGCCACTGTCTGAAGTCCGGGAAAACGACGAGACAGCGGAAATGCCATGCTGAACTGGCCGCCAAAAGGAAGAGGGCTGC
Organism: Trichoderma sp. CBMAI-0020; assembly: GCA_030708095.1. NCBI lineage: Eukaryota > Fungi > Ascomycota > Sordariomycetes > Hypocreales > Hypocreaceae > Trichoderma > Trichoderma sp. CBMAI-0020. The sequence goes on along the minus strand of JAJNCI010000004.1, from coordinate 2,350,618 downwards.
TTTGGTGCGAAGACAACTCCTGTTGCTTCAAATTGCCCACAACCATCATCTCATCCGTCCGCTTCATCTGCCGCATCGTCTTCTCCATCCTCTTCTTCACAGCACACTCCTCATCCTGCAAGTCCCTCAAGTCATCCAGCTTCTTCATCCAAGCCTCACTGTCGGGAAACGATTGAGCCTGCGGAATGATGCTTGTCCCCCCCATAAGGGCGTTGATCGCCGCAGTGCCGGTGAGTATGTCCATCTCGTGGCACATAAAGTCCAGCGGGCTTTGGAAGAAGAGATCCCACGCCGTCTGCTCTCTGAGTTTCTCCGTGCGGGCGAGTTGTGTCTGTGCCTCTTGGTAGCGCTGCTGAAGGGTCTGTTGGACGTGGCGGAGGACGTGGAGGCTTGCAGTTATGCGCTGTTCTTGATCAAGCCGGGCGGAAAAGGAGGAATGCTGGTTGTCGAGTTCCGGAAGCTTTGATGATGTAAATGGCGAAGAGAAACCTGAACTGAATGGATTGGTTTGAGAACCGTAACGTGTTTCGAAATGCTGTTTATATTTCTCCTGAAGGCGAGCAAAAGCGAGTAAAGGGTTAGAAGCCCGTTGCTGGAACGGCATGTTGAGGCCCTGTCCGGCGAGGAATGTGGGAGGCGGCCAGCGCATGTGAGGCTCCTGATGAACACCGTCGCTTGAAGGAGAAGAAGCGCCCAGAGTCTCGGATGGAGATGTAGATATGCTGGGAAATCGCCCCGGCATGGCTTCATGAGCCTTTGAAGTCGAGCCGCTCTCATCCATCTTCCTAATCTTGAACGGTGTAAGTGACGCTTAGTTAGAGGAAGTGGACGGAGCAGATATTGGCGAGTTGTCGAGTTGGAGGAAGCTAAAGGAACACGGAGGAGAAGAAGAGCATGGAGTTGCGAGAAGGCATATTTATGGTGCTTTACAGCGCAGTGATTCAGAGTGTTTGCAAGAGTCCGTCTGATCAAAAGAGCGGTCTTGCGGACAATCAGAGAGAGTGCGGTGTGAAAAGTGCACGGGAAGAGCAGCTACTCTGCTCAATTGAGAACAATCATAGCAATGGCTTGGCGTTTCTGGTGGGAAGATGGAGCTCATACACGCAGTTTTACAGATGTGTCTTTTCACTTCACTGTTTTTGAGATACCGACTGTGAATCGCCATTGCAGCAAAAGCGGTCATCATTGATGACTCTTCAGCTGTTGCTTGTATTCATATACTTCAATCATCTGCGCTGCGATGTACACATGTATTCATCTCTCTCATTATAGTCATACCAATATCCATCAGGTCTCATATAAGCAGTATGTCCAAAACCCAAGCCCCAACTGCGCTCGCACACGCAAAGCAAGCAAAAAGGAAACTCATGTAGCCAGTTCAAATCCAAAACACGTAAACAACAGCTCATATAATCCAAGACTGGAGAACCAAAAAAACACAATCCAGCGCCTCATATCCAAGCAAGAGATATATAGTATATATATATAAAGGCTACCATCCCTGACAGCCCTTTTGTAAAAAAATAGCATCAAACAGTTCTCAGCACAAGAACCCTCTCCTCCCAGACTCAGTACCTTAAAACACCACGCGCGGCGTTTAAAATAACCAAGTCTCGCAAGAAAAGAGAGAAATTCTTGCTCAGTCAGTGTTAGTCCGCCAAGCTCTGGCTCTGGCTGCTACTCGACACAGACGTCACGCTGAGCTCCCGTCGCGCTCCATGCACCAGCTTGTAGATGCCAAAGGAAATGGCCGCCAACACGATGAAGAGGACGATGATGATGATGGCGATGACGTAGTTGCGTTGCGTCATGACGGATGTGAGAGATCCCCAGCCTGGGGATCGAAAAGTATTTTTATCTGCGCTTTTGGACGTTTGTTTATGTTGGGTATTTTGGGCGGTGTAGCTGAGGCGCTTTGTTGTCGTGTTTGTTTATCGCTTCACGGAACAAGACACCGCAAGAGTCAATCGACAGAATGCGTTGGTAGGCTGCGCCGAGGCCCGATTAGCAACTCGTTCAATGCTGCATCAACCCGAACCAAAATAAGAGACAAGCGACATACCAAACAATCAGTCTCGTCACCGCAAAAACAACAGCGGGTCCAGCACCAAAACAAGAGAGAACCGTTTTCGAGTAATAAACGCGCTTGGTTATCCAAAAAGAATCTTTCCAAAACAAGTAATGGACAATTCCAAGAAAGCAAACCAATCAATCAAGGCGCTCCGTTCATAAAAAATGAATAGAGATCACAAAAAAAAGAGGCTCTTCACGCGTACACGATAAAATGCGCCCATCCTTTCCCCCCCCCCAAGCTATATGTAGGTACACGCTGTTGCCCCGCCACTCCATTTTCGCAAAAAAAATCGCAAGGCTGGGAATGCCACCAAGCTTCTTTTTGGCTGTCGTGCCTGGGACTAGCTGAGGTGGCTTACGTCTTCTGTATCCCTGTAACCCCACTGATGCTGCTGATTTTCTCACTAGCAGTGCGTACAGTAACTTGCGTTATGGGGAGTTGAGGCTTTGCTGTTTCAGTGGAGCCCGATTGTGTTTCCCAGCCTCGTAATTATGGGAAAATGAACATGTTGTGTACCGTAAGAGCTGCGGTGGTGGCATGTCATTGGCCAAAGATGGGAAATAGTCGTGTGTTGGTGACCTGTTGAAACGTGCTTGAGTGCTTACAAGTAACTTGATGGATATGGAAGACGAAAGGAATATTCCAAACCCCTTTCGCTCGCTATAAGCTCATTGTCACGGCTCTTCTGTCGCGTACAAGTTGTATCTCATGTGAGAGAGAGAGATGGGGGCGTTGTCAGTCAATAAGTAGCTTCATTAAGTCATCCATGAATAATGATACATCGTTATGTAAAGATACAAAGTCAAACGGCACTCTGCAAAAATACCTCCAGCAGTCGATACATGTACACCGCAACTGCAGTCCATACTACTTCTACTATCAATAGAAGCCAGTTAGGTTGTAGGGACTAATGGCAAGAGGCCATGCGGTTGCGAAATCGTACCTAGCTTGTAAGAAAACAGGGGCGAAAAATTAAGTAAACGTTAGAACCAAAACAATCCACATACGCCAGCCTTCATACGACAAATGTAGGAAGTAGTCGAAGAATAAATTCAATCCCGGAACACCACTTTCATGAGACAGAAAAGGGGCGAATGATGACTCCCTCGCTCTTGATTTCCTTCCAATGTCTCCTCACCTGAGCGTTGTACCTCTTCATTCAGTCAGCTGCCTATTCTCTTCTCTGATGATTCGTACATGGCGTTCGTAGAATGCCAACATCTATGCCCCCAAAGATTAGCCTCTCGCATCTAGACTCGGGTGAAGATCAGAGAGCTGAAAGCACGCTTACCTTTTGCGGGCACTTCTTGTAAATGACCTTTGTGTCGTGCTTCGTCTTACGTCCGTTTTTCCACACAAGGTAAACAATAAGCCGGCCGCTGCCTTCGTCTTCGCAAGCGTCAATCGTCTCGATTTCGTCCTCCCACGATCCTGCTGGAGGATTCCATTTGTCCGATGTCGCTGGGGGCGTCGAGTCGCTAGGATGTGTCCCGTTTTTCTTGGAGCGCTTTGTACTGGCAGACTGCGCCGCGCTCGAGGCACGGCTGCGCTTCTTGCCTTTGGCAGCTTCCTGTGTCTCCTCAAATATCTTTTCTCGCCCGCCGATGGAGTCGAGGTAGTTGGCCAGAATATCGCCAGCTGATTCCCTAAGCACCACCAAAGTCAGTCCACTAACTTGCTCAACGTACCGAAGCACAACACGTACTGTAGATTCTCCTCGGGCTCCCAGGTCATGTCTGACTTTTTTTCGTAGCCCTCCCATTTAACGTGGAATTTCAACGTTCCCTAAGCGGCGTCAGTCGTGCCCAGGGGATATATCGGACTTTGGGTGTTATATCTGCCATACATCTTCGTCGATCATGTGCTTCTTGATGGCTTCAACGATGAACCTATGAACAGCTGTCAGAGTCACGGCCACCTTGTGCGGAATTAGGCCGACGTACACATCTTCGTCGAGCTCTTCCTCATCGTCCTCCTCATCGTCCTCCGCGTCCACTTCCGCATACACGGCCACTTCGACATCAGTCGACCCTTTCTCATCCTTCCTGCTGGGTCGTCCGTTCCGCCGGAGTAATGCAAGCGCGTCGCTCGCGTCGCTGGATATGGAATTTGACTTGCGCGGAGACTTGACGGGCTGCGCTGTCTCGTAGTCCGAGGTTTCCTCGTCGCTGAGTGCTGCTCGTTTCTTAGCAGGGGGCCTTCCTCTCCGCGCCATGGTGCAGCAATGAGAAAACGATTGGTGGTGTTGCAGCCAAAATTCCAGGTGTAGAAATGGTTATAAGCTGGCAGTGACTGCCCGGGGTTGCGGGCGCCTGCCAGCTGGGAGTGGCTAAGAACTCCAAGTCATGACAACTAACGGCAAACGGAGAGCACGTACCTGGCGGCATTATCGCAGGTGTTCAGTTCAATTGATAATTGGGCAAAAGTCGAACCCGCAATTCAAAGCGGCGCAAGCGGCGCAAACCTGACGATGTTCAGTAAGCAAACGCGACTCGGCGGCGCACTCTCCAAGCTTTGGTGTTGCCCCAGCCACCAGCGACGCTTGATCACGTGAGCAGCTTGATCGTTCGCGACCGAGCTACATGTAAAGAGCTTCCCGGCATGAGCTCGTCTGCTACAGAGCAAAGGCCGCCTAAATTTAATACGATGCAGTGACTTATGTTAGTAGTTGGTGGCCTTGGAGAATAACCTCTCTGTTGTCTCCATGCCGCAAGTTCGTCTGTGCTGGCGCACATGCTCACAGCAGTTTGCTTGCTACCAGACAAACAACATCGCCATGACGGGTTGGATGCAACCAAATCTCGAATATGGAAACCTGAATCAGTGTGCACTCAATCAACGTGGGGATATATCTGGATATCCTTCAATTTTGCCATAAATTCTGTGTTGATTTTGAGGCATAGGTGACATGGGGAAGTTCTTACTGTCGTTGTTCTGTGTGACTCTCATGGGCGGGTAAAGCATGCAACAGCAATGAAATCGCCATGTTTTGACCTTGACATGTATTCTGCCACAAAGAGCGTCGTCCAATGGCAGTTTGTTGATTTACTGCCCCTCATGCATCATCAGTTGCCGCGTACGTATGTATACGCCGAGCTAGAAGCCCTCAGCTCGTCTCGTATGGCGATGTCCGAGATGCTGGCTATCACTGCCCCCCATGCTGAAATCTTAACGGACAGGTAAGCAGAACTTTTGTGCACCGTAAGAGAGCTCCATTGTTCATCCGGTCAAGTAGGCCGAGGCTGCCGAGTATTGTAATACCTAGAGCACCGAGCATTTACCACCGACCGTCGACGCATCCACGAATACGACACAGTATACTGAACGGTAGCCAACAATTGTAATTCTGCGCTGACGACGGGACATCCTGAAACAAACCAGACATCAGGCCATCCCGCCTTCATCGTCATAATTACGCCGATTCTGGACGACCCGGGCCACCGTCGGGAAAACAGCAAAACGTGAGTCGGCGACATCCTACCACACTGGGGGCTATATTCAGCCTGGCCTGCATAAAGGGCCGGGAGGACGGTGGTGTTGCGAGGCTTACACCAGCTCCCATCATGGAACGCTGTTGGTAGGACGTTGCATTCATTTAAACATGCATATGCTAATATGTCTCGCAGGCGCGCCATTTTCCCTTCCTCTGCCCGGTCAAAGCCAATGTATTGGGGCTACTCTTGGCACAATCTAACAAAGAGTCTGGTAGCAAGTAATGTCCTTTTGGTGGTTTGCCCACTTGCGATCGTCCGAGTACCTTCATATCAAGTAAGCATGTACAAGTAAGCTCGGGTACCAACGCCATACGGTTGGTCAGCTTTTCGGCAGAATCACATGTTGCGAGTACTGAGGGAGATGAGCCTTTATTGCGGGCGCCTAGTGAAGCACTCGTCTGATTTTAGGAAAAGAGTGTTTCAGCTAATTTGTAAGTACACCGCGGGCCGCAGGCCAACCGTCAAAATCTGAGCACTGTTGTACTGTACTCACGACAGCAACAGGTACGGCGTAACTCATGTCGAGATCGCCAAAAGTGCCACGGTCCGGGGATCCGAGCCCACCAAGTTAAAACAAACGGTAAGAGGCCAGCGCGGCAAGGCGCGAAGCGTTGCCGGTTCGAGAAGGCCGGCCGATTACCACACCGGATGCCCGCTAAACTTCACGCAGCCACACTCACAACCGGCAGCCAGGGACCTAGCCAGGGGTAAGATCGCTTCACTTTTCAATGGATCGTTGCGGAATATCTTAGTGGGAGGTGCGTCCTGTTCCTACTCTGCTGCTCCGTGGTGGTGCTATTGCAACGCTGACCGTGGAGGGGACGTGATAAGACGTCTGTGATTTGCCCGCGTAGCTCTGGCGTCTCGTATGCAGCCGCCATGTTGCAATAAGTAGCATCTTGCGGATACACGGAGCAGATCGGCCCAGCTATGGGTGTATCGAGATGCGATCTTGAGGCGAGATAGGGTGCTGAAGGAACGATTTTCAGTAGCACCACACCAAAACGAAGGCACCCTGGGCCGAGCTAGCAGGATTAGCTCTCCAGCTAGTCATAGGCGCGACCAGGTAGTTGAGTAGAGCTATATAGCCACGGCTCAGCACATTTCAGTTGCTGTTACCATGTAGTGTAATCCCGCCGAGGCAGCAATTCAAAAGTCCGCGGACGGAGCATTGGAGCTCCATGTCAGGCTTGTTGGACCTGTGCAAAGGTATGAGTCCTGGAATCTGATATCTCATATCCGCTAGGCGTCCAGCCTGTTCCGTATACCTATACTTCAACAATTAGTAGTATGCAGTGCGAGGTGGGGTGACTTGACTGCTTGAGAATGCGCTGTACGTTACAGTATACTACAGCTAGCAGGTAGGGCCAGTACCTAGTACTTCAAACCCTCAGAGCAATTGTGGGATACAAGTCGCGTTGTCTGTGAGTACATTCCATGTATCATCCAATGCGATATCGCAGACTCACCAATATGGGGATTTTGTTCTTGGTTGTAAAGCTCTGAGCCGCAGCAGTCTAGGGATAGAGAAGCCGCCAAACGTGGCCCGCCTCCATAAAATGACCTGAGACATTGTTTTGAAGGAGATTTCGAAACTGGTGTCAGTACACGGAAGCTTTCCGGTTGGCTTTTGTATCCGGATAGTCTGTCTAAGCGTACTCTCCCCAAGAATGGGGCAGACCAAATATGATTGCAGCGATGTTGCATGCAGCCAGAAGACAGTAGAGGAGCTGTGGGTAAATTTACTTGTCATTGACCGACCGATTCTTCTGTTAGGGAGCCCATGTACTGTAGGCCTCACTTCCCTTCGGCTAGGTCAAGGCGTCATCTTGGGACTGACTGCTGCATCCTGGGTATGTGAACCCATGTTGGCTAAAATTTGGCCGGCTCTACGCTAATCGCACCAATGCCCGCTTGGCTGACAATCAGCACAATTTCATGTGCCAGATGACGCTGTCTGTATTGGAGGGGGCTGTATCTCGCGGCTTATCCTATTAGAAACAAAGAGCAAAAAGTTACTGAGCACTCTACTATACCTAGCATGATGTGAACACTGCGGTGGCTTGGTTCCTAGGAAAAGACGCCGCAAAATGTAATTTGAACGAGATATCACCGAAAATGGTTGGGCCTTTGACCAGAGGACCCGCCATCCTACATGGCCATGCACGACGGATACCAGCAGCAGTATCTCGCAAAGGCTAGACACGCATTTGGTCGTTGACCAACGGCCGAATAACGACACAGAAGTGATATGACAGCTCCGGAACGGACAAGGGTCAGCCTCCGTATCATGACGAGCAGTCGTTGGCCACCAGTTTGACACACAACTCTGGCTCTTTTAGGGACTCGCCTCATCTCCCATCATACTTTATAGCGTGTCCATACGTGTGCAGAGTAAGCGCCTCGCTTCTCGCTCAACTTGGAAGGACGACAGCTTCGTCTTGGAGTCAAACTTTGACCAGAAAACCGACCCCTGGACGGTCTGGGTGATCTCCCGAAATAATGACCCCTGACCCCCTCGGATCTTTTAAATCTGACCTGTAGTATTCGGAGGGCAAAATACTAGTGCCCGAAAGGTACTCGGTTCTCGCAGGCAGAGTACCAGAGTAGCAAGTGTAGGTACTCTGTATAGAATGAGAGATTGTCTGTTGTGATGCTGACAACCCTCTGTCCCGAGGCCGGAACGATGGCACGGACACACAAGCTGCGTACCAGGTCTGATTCTTGCCCTTCTGTCAACTCGCGTGGCCATTAAGCAATTGGCCCCTGGGGGTCACGCTATTCATTCGACGACGGCGTTCGGCCGGCCTGGATCCTTTGCAATTCGACTGGCGCGAAGTAGGGTGGCTGGTACGGGTGCAGGAGAGGTGGGATCGCGTGCAGTTCGCATGCAAGAATGAAGCGATTGGATTCAAGGACGCCACGAGAAAGCAGCCAGCTGTGCCCTTGGCACCCGACTAGCTCGATACGCTCCTTTGAATGTCCACGTTACTCCTGAGATGGTTTCGATCGCTGACACCCTTGCTGGTGAGCGTTGATCAAGCCTGCGAGCCGGTTTCGCGCCGTCCAGACGCTTTTGGCCCGTAGACAGCATCCTGGTAATGACTCGTCTTGTCTTGTCTCGTCTCGTGTTGTCCTGTCTTGTCTCGACTTGTCCTGTGGCTAGAGTTTAGCTGCCACACTCCGCATACCGCATGCTGGACTCTATGCCCATCAGATCAGACAGTGCCAGCCAAGCATCCTGACAGGCAGGCATTCCGGCCCGGCATGCGAGAGTCGACGGATAGGGCGCGTGCCCGTCCGAGGCCTGTGCTGGAGCCAGGCCAGACGCAGCATTGGGAGAGGAGCCGGGTCGTGATATAAGTTACTCCGTACAAAGTACTAGCAGTAGGATACTTGTACACACGACCAGCCGCAGGGCACTGCCTCGATGCGTGGCAGGCGCCGTGGCAGTCTGCTGCACGGCTCCTTCCTCCGGCGGGTGCCCCATAGACACTCAACGTCCAGACGCAATACTCCGTTGCTCCTGCGTTAAACCGACGACGCTACCGTACGCCAGGCGGGTTCCAGGCACCTTTGGCCAGCCAGCCCACTAAAGCCACCGTAAGTTAAAGCAACCTGAAAGGTGCATGTGGGCTCCATGGACGGGAAGGACCAGACACTGCTCTTGTAGCTTGGATGATCACCTTGCGTTCATGTTGATGATGCCAAATTACAGCTGGCATGTGTCCTGCCATGCAGCGGTAATACTCCCGAGCCGTATATGCCAACGCCCGCACATGCCTGTTTCCATCCTTCTGCAACTCGTACATAGGTGCCCGACTCGCCTCAGCTTCCTCTCAGCCCGGCTTCAGCGGCAGATGGCCTGACCGAACTATTGAACAACTCACTGCAGCCCATGCTCCCGCCAGCAAACCGTGGCCACGATCGGCACGAATCGACCCCCGTCAACCCGCACCGTGAGTGGACAGTCCCTTTGCGACGTCGCTGACAGCTGCTACTAACCGGGGCCGGTCTCTGGCGCAGCGCCGGTGGCCAGGGTCCGGCCACACCCTCTGGCGCCTAGCGGTGGGCGATTCTAGCGGGTGCCAGCGCCTGGGCTGCCCGCTATGAGCCGCCTATGGCGCCTGGAAGCTGTGCGCTGCGGATCCTGAGCCAGGTCCTGGTGGGGAGGGCTTCTAGTCGTCTTTTTCGGCCGTGGCAGGCGTCCCGCTGGAGGTTCCACCCCTGAGCCGGTTCACCACCTAAAAAAAAACAATTAAAGGTTTCCTCGACTTCTCCTGACTCTGAGCTTGTCACGAGGGGGAATTGGGTGAGCTGTTTCTGGGCCGTCGTTGAGAGGATTCCTCCTGCTTGCTTCCCGCATTGACATTTTCCCTGTGCTGTTTGGCTTGTGGCTTGACGAAGCATCTCTCCCCCTGAGGGCGATTGCCTCCCCACGCTCGTTATCAACGCCCCTGGTTTGCTTCACACGCTCCTTATGATCTTCGAAGGTCCAGCTCCACGAAAGGAGCCGCTGGCTTTGGTTGTCTTCTCCCAAATCACCTTTTGTTGTCTTGTTTCGTAGCACACGAGAGCCGTCCTCCAACCGATCGATCGCTTCCACTTCAACAATCGACTCTGCCCAACTGTTCGACGTCTCTCTCCTCACGAGCATTGCATATCCATACAACGCACTGTCTCTTCTAGAATGTCTGAAACGCCGCAACCAATTGCCGAGGGCAGCCAGCCCAAGGCTGTAAAAGACAAAAACTGCGAATACTGTGGCCAGGCCTTCACCTCGTCATCTCTCGGTCGACATCTTGACCTCTATATCAAGGAAAAGAACCCAAAGCCCCCGGATGGCATCCACGATGTGGACGCTATCCGGAAGCTCCGTGGCAACATCACTCGGCGCCAGCCTCGAGGTTCTTTGGGTGCTCGAAGAGACAACTCGACCCCTGGTAGCACGCCCAAACCAACAACCGGGAAGACGGCGCCTGGACAAGACTCAGATAGCTTCAAAGCTGATTCAGCTGCTAACAAATATCCTTTTGCTGCTTCTTGGGAAGCTACTGGCGTAATAAAGGACATGCCAGGCAAAAACGCTTGGGATGCCGGTGTTGCTCAAGACGCTAACAAGCGCTCTGGCCTGTCGAGAAATGTTAGCAAACAGATGGCACAGAAGGCTCAGTTCGATATCAAACAGAAGTTGACAGACGCAATGGATACTGCCAAAGCTGCCGAGTTGGCACTGAGAGAACTGGTGAGCTCTTGGCGGGCTGCAAAGTAAGTAATGTTTTCTAATGACTGTGTCCACCATGTCGGGTGGATGATATGTAGCCGCAAGTGGCTGACACCCATCTAGACAACAGACTGATCGCAATTCAACGCCGTTTGACTTCGATCCCCTTGCCCTGGACTTTCCATCTCTTGCCATTTATTGTCTGCTGCCGCCTCCGACTTTGTTCTCTTCAACTCAACACCCCACTTCAACATCCTGGTCTCTTTCGACGCCAGGTAAGCGTGAATATGTTGCACTTCAAGCCTTTTTCCAAGAGGAATTCAAGACTTGGAAGGCTACCCATGTTTCTGCTACGACCGCCGTAATAGGGGAGATGGTGTACCCTGTGGGTGTACCGTTTAGAGATCCAGGGGGAACTATAAGGCTCATATCGGACAAGATAGAGTTGCTTGAAACTCACGTCAATGAACATCTGCAGTCTGCGTTTGCAGTGTGGGAATCTTTGCCTGTTCAACGGAAAAGCGAGCTTTGGCATCTGGAGCTGGCACGAGGAGTGGGCCGAATGCAGAAACAAATTGATAAGATGAAAGACGAGCAACATAACCTGAAACAAGAGAACGCAAACCTGAAATCGCACATCGACCAGCTGAATCGGCTGCAACAGCCGAGAGAGTACAAGATGCTCTCACCATCCACCATTCCCGTGGATCGAGATGTCATTGCGTATCATGAGCAGAGTGTTATAGGGAGTAGGCTTGTTGGCTATGAGCCAGAGGATCGGCATCTGGACTTGAACACCGTTGTGGCCAAGTCAATAGAAAGATGGAAGAGTGTCATTGCATCAACCCGCGAGGCAGCTAGCGGCATGCCTGCACAGCGGCCTCTAGAGCAGGCGGCGGCTCAGACCCCTGCTGCGAACAGCCAAAGTAGTCCATCAGAGCCTCATAGTGCCGTCCAAACACCACAATTGACTCAGCCGCAACCAGTGCAGCTTGACAAGAGGCTGTCAAACGCAAGCTCAAACGAACCGGCGAGCGAACAGAGTGCATCCTCAGCGACCAATACGGGCCCGCCATCAGTCGAAGAAACAAGCGACCAGGATGCCGATGCTGAGATGGAGGATGACGATAGCTTTGCCATGGTTCAATCTCCTGTCAAGACTGCGCCATCGCCCATACAGCAGCAAGCACAACTTGACGCTTCTCGAGCCCAAGCTCCTATGGCCCAGCAGCAACAGCCACAGCCACAACAGCAGATCCAACAAGCCCCGCAGCAAGTCCAACAACAGGCTCAGCAACAAGCCCAACAGCAGGTTCAACAACAAGTTCAACAACAAGTTCAACAGCAAGTCCAGCAGCAGGTTCAGCAACAGGTTCAACATCAAGCCCAGCAGCAGCAGCAGCAAGCCCAGCAACGCAATGCAACAGCGGATATGCGTTTCATGATGCAAAATGGGGCCGGTAGCCCTGCAAGCAGAGCTGCTATGGCAACTATGAACCGTGCTATGCCGAACATGAATATGGCAGCAATGCAGGCTAATGCAATGCACGGCGCAGACATGACCATAGCGATGCAAGGCGTCCGCGGCGATATGTATTTGGAATAACAATGTCGACGAGAAAGAGACATCGGAAGAGGGCGTATTTCGGATGGTTGATAGAAGGGTCTTTCTTTATTTTTTTTTTTTTTTCCACGGCTATGCATCAGTCGTCATCGTAACAGCATTCATTCTCAGCGGAGTTTATTCAACGAAAAAACATTTGTCTTTCTGTCAATTCGGCATAAAAAATCTCACGATTCTTCAGCAAAATAGGAGTATTCGGCATTTGCGCGCCTTGATGTTGTGTTAATATACGAATCGCAACACGGGCAGGATAGAAGGATATATAGACCGGGAAGAGGAAAGGAAGGATAGGAGAACTAGGAGGATTTTCCAAATTTCTCTCTCTTTCTCTCTTTTTCTATTACATTGTTTTGCTTTATTAGTACAATGGGACTGGGTTGTGTAAAAGAAAGAGATGGTAAACATTTGTGGAACTATTGCCATGTACCTGCTTACTAGCAATTGAGATTTAACAATAGGAGTTAATAGGTGAATTTATACATTGAATTTTCTTAGAGAATACTTCCGCTCTGCTATATATGAAATATCTAGGTGATCTGAGTTGAGTTTCTTTAACATGAAAATTTTGTGTCTCCGCCGGTGTCCAGGCAATTTTGCGTCCGTTAAGCTTAATACATCATCTATTTATACAAGGGAAAAGAGATTCCAGTTCATGGCTTGATCTGCTTTAGTCTCTTTTCAATCAAGCGCACAGTTGACTTTGGAACATGCATTCGGTGTGATAGAACCAAAGCACCTGTGAGTACGGCGAGGGCGCCAGCCTGGTGGGTGGCAGCGAGGTGGGTAGGGACCATGTAGATGAGCGTGGAAATTCCAAGAAGCGCCTGCATGGTGACCAGATGAACAAGCCCAGTGGTGCCCTTCTTTGCGTTCCTGGGGAGAACGGCAGAGATCTTTCCGGTGCGGGCATAAGCCCAAAGGGTCAGGATGGTACAGAAGGTTGTGATGGCCAAGATTCGGTGATCAAGCTGGACGAGACTGGGGTTTTCAAGCATGTTGCGCCACCAGAGGTCAGAGCGGTCCTCCTTGCGAGAGTAAAATTTGTTGAATAGCTCAGACTTGGGAGGAGCGTAGCCAAGACCCATCTTGGGGAACTCGTTGTAGATGAGGCCGGCATCGAGACCGGCGACCAAGGCGCCGGACATGGCAGTGAGGAAGACGAGGCCGGTGATGCCAAAGACAGAGCGTCTGAGAGTGTTGAGGACGGGGTTCTGGATGGCCTTGATGGCAGTGGCGGCGGCGGCGGGATCGGCGAGCATGCGGCGGGTGCGCAGGATGGTGATACCAGACACGAGCATCCAGGAGTAGCAGATGAAAGCAGTGGCCAAATGAGCAGTCAATCGGTACTGGGAGACGCGAGGATGCGAGCCGGGAGCAAAGAGATCATCCTTGAGACCCGACTTGACCATCCACCAGCCAATGAAGCCCTGGACGCCGATCAGACTGGAAATACCGAGCAGGTTGAGCGCCATCTTGGGAGAGACCTTGCGGCGAGCGACGAAGTACAGCGAGGGGAGGACGAAGGAGAGGCCGATGAAGCGACCCCACAGTCGGTGCGTCCATTCCATGTAGTAGATCTTTTTGAATTCGTCCAGGGTCATGTGAGGGTTGAGGATCTTGAACTCCGGAGAGGCACGGTACTTTTCAAACTCGGATTCCCAATCGGCAGTAGACATGGGGGGCAAAGAGCCCGTCACAGGCTTCCATTCGGTTATGCTTAGTCTGTAATGCGCAACTGTCAGCGATTGAGTCAAGATATCTCGCAAGTGATAAAACCGTACCCAGACTCAGTTAGTCGTGTAAGTCCGCCAAAGACGACAATACCAAAGACGCTGGCGGCACTGCCCAGCAACCACATGGCAACTCCCTTGCTAGTAGTCTTCTTTGGGAACTCCTTTGAAGCTTGAGCTTGTGCCTGCGTTGCCGCTGCCGCAGCGCTTTTGGCCGCCAAGTTTTCCAATGGCTTTGCATCGGCATACCCTCGGGATCGTACGATGTTCAGGATGGGTGAAGGAGAGCGTCTGGGCGCCTGTCGAAGGCATTGATTGCAGACGAAGAACTTGGAGGGCATCTGAAGGGCTGCCCTCCGCATGCCGGCCGCAAACAGCACCATTGTTTGTAATTTTGCGCAATGGCGCTGGATGTGAGGACGAAAAGAGTCAAAAATGGCACGATATTTCCGGCCTGCGGTTTAAGACTGCATGTGGTTCGGCGCATAGAGAGCGCCGAGGCGGGCACCAATTACGGCGCTAAAGAATTGCAAGGATGCTGATAGGTGGGATGGCGCCAAGCTAGCTTCACCGCCAAATTTTCTACATGGCAGAAAAAAGTTGGAGAGCAAACTGGCTAGCAGCACAAAAAAAACCCAAGCAATTCGAAAGCTGTGATTGCGCAACTGCTGGCAATTACCGTCTTCAGGCCCGGATCCAGATTTATTGAAGATGCCAGGTCGCCAGGCGCATGGACGGTCCTTGTTGGCCCAGCCAAAGGCAAAGGCTGGCCCCAAGAAGTCCAAGTCGAGAGCGCAGACGAATGCGCTGAATGCGTTCAACATTGCGCAGGAGAGGTTTCCTACAAAAGATAAGAGGACACCACGTGCGCGAGAACTGGACGCTGAAATCGAGAAGAAGCATGGACGAGAAGACGACGACGAGGATGAGGAAGAGGAGGAAGAGGGACCCAAGCGAAAGAAGGCCAAGGCTCCGCGGGGTGCGGCGACAGACGGCGATGTAGAGTTTGGCAGCGACAGCGAGGGCAACGAGTGGCAACTTGGCGGCATGGCGAATGACGATGACGACTCTGAAATCGAGAGTGACGATGCGTTTGGTGATAGCGACAATGAGATGTTTCAGGGCTATGCCTTTCGCGGATCAAAAACCGGCCAGCGCAAGGTGAGAAGCTTCTGTTTTTGAGAATGACGAGATGAGGGCACTGACCTGGAGTATAGGACAACGACTCGGAGGACTCTGACGACGGAAATGACGACCAAGGCGAAACTCTTGGCGAGGATGCCATCGATTTAGCCACAGCTTTGGACCAGTTCGAAGAGGAATCTGAAGAGGAGCCAGAAGGGGAAGAGGAAGAAGAGGACTCTGAATCGGGAGAAGGGGAGGATTCCGACGATTCTGATGAGTTTGAGGGTCTCGATGACAGCGACGAAGAAGCCGACCCCGCCAAACTGGAGCAGCTCAAGGGCCTGATATCCGGCTTCGGAGGCGAAGACGAGGACGGCGAGAAAGATGTCGTGGCGTCTGGGCAGCAGAAAATCGATCTCGGCGATCTGGGGCTGTCTGGATTGAATGATCCCTTCATGAAGCAATCAATAAAGCTTATGAAGAAAGAGTCAAAGGAGAAGCGACCCGGTTCAACTAAGAAGCTAGAGGTGCCGTTATCAAGGAGAGAGCAAGGGCGTATCGACCGATCGGCGGCTTACGAGAAGACAAACGAGACGCTGGATCGATGGACAGAGACTGTTAAGCAGAACCGCAGAGCCGAACATTTGGTATTCCCTCTCCCTCAAAACTCAGAATCAGCTGGACTCGACCGGACGGAACTTCAGCCTCTGTCACTGAAGGGTGCGTCGAACGAATTAGAAGCTACAATCATGGGCATCATGGAGCAGAGCGGACTGTCGCTGGAAAAGGAGAAGAAGCCTAAGAAACAAGAGTTTGACGAAGAAGGTAATCTGCTCACGCGGAAGCAAGCCTTGGAAAAGAAGCGCATAGAGCGCGAGTTGGCTTCCAGGGAAGCAAAACGCGCCGCCCGCATCAAGAAGATCAAGAGTAAAGCCTACCACCGGGTGCACCGAAAGCAAAAGGAGCGTGACGAAATGGCTACCAGAGAAGCCATGGCCGAGGCTGGCGAAATCGACTCGGAGGAAGAGAGAGAGGCTCAGGATCGCCGACGTGCGTTGGAGCGAGTGGGCCAGCGCCACAAGGACAGCAAATGGGCCAAGATGGGATCCAAGGCGAAGCGTGCGGTTTGGGATGACGATTTCCGGGCTGGGCTGACAGAAATGGCTCGCAAGGATGAGGACCTCCGCAGAAGGAAGGAGGGCAAGAGCTCAAGAGGCGACGGAGACGATTCAGACGAGACTAGCAGTTCTGGATCTGACGACGATGATGACGGCGATAACGCAGACCTGCTGCGACAGCTGGATGAGCTCGAGAGGGAAGACAGCGCGCCTCAGTCGGGTTTGATGAAGATGAAGTTCATGCAAAAGGCAGAGGCGGCAAAGAAGAAGGCAAACGACGATCTCATCAAGGAAATCCGTAAAGAGCTCGACGGAGAGGACGCACAAGATTCCGATGACGATGGAGAAGCAAAGGGAGGAGAGGTCGGACGAAGGCAGTACGGCAGCGGAGCGGCAAATCCGTTCTCCATGCCGCAGAACTCTGCCCGAGCAAGCAGGAAGAAGCTCGCACGGGACGATTCCGAAGAAGAGAACAACACAAGCTTCGCCAACGGCGACGGAGCCCCTCACATCTCAAACGGCGCCATCAGCCACGCTTGGTCGACCACACCCGCAGAGACAACGACTTCGATAGCGGGAGCATGGTCCAAGGGCGAGTCTCGCCGAAAGAAGTCTGCCCGAGCCGACGACCTCGACCTCAACGCCAACATCCTTACCGCATCCCAACCCTCCTCCAAGCCGAAACCCTCCCCCAAGAAGACAAAACAGCCCCAAGACGATGACTCCTCCTCCTCCGACGCAGACTCCGACTCAGACATCCGCCTGCCCACGGCCATCCGCGACAAGGACCTCGTGGCCCGCGCCTTTGCCGGCGAAGACGTCGTCGCCGAGTTCCAGCGCGAAAAGGACGAAATCGCCGAGGCCGACGACGATAAAGTCATTGACAACACGTTGCCCGGCTGGGGCTCCTGGGTGGGCGATGGTGTCAGCAGCCGCGAGAAGAAGAGGCACCAGGGCCGCTTCCTGACAAAGGTGGAGGGCATCAACAAGAAGGATCGCAAGGACGCCAAGCTGGACAAGGTTATAATCAATGAGAAGCGCATCAAAAAGGTTAGTACTTTTGTCAACTTTTCCCTCCTTCTGTCTTTTATAAAAATCAAGATTAAATCTAACTCTTTCGCAGAACGACCGCTATCTCGCCGCCCAGCTCCCCTTCCCCTTCGAATCGCAACAGCAATACGAGCGCTCTTTACGACTGCCCGTCGGACCGGAATGGATGACCAAGGAGACGTTCCAGGCCAGCACGAAGCCGCGCGTTATTATGAAGCAGGGCATTATCACGCCCATGTCGAAGCCAACTGCATAGGTGCTTTTTTCCCTGTCTTATTCTTCTCTTAATCTTGTAGGGGCTATAATAGAATGCTGGATTATGATGAATATACACACTTTTAACACTATTTTTTTCTGTTCAAGATTCATGATTGTTGGTCTCCAATTAGCTTATACGTCACATGAAGAACAAATCCAAGGTTTTTTTTTTTTTTTTTTTTTGCTCTAATTGGTTGGTATCATTAGAATTCTCAATGCAACAGCACTTCGTAAAACCGTTATAATAGCACAAGTATCCACAACATACCCTTCGCCCAGTTGTTTCCTCGTAGATGCCAACAAAAACCAATTTCAATAAGGAAAAAAGCAGAAAACTCGCGTCCAGCCCTCTGGGGGCTAAATTTTGTCAACTTCTCACACCCAGCCGATATGCTTCGCCATGGATTTTCTTCGCGGCATCTCTTCCAAACGACAATCCTCCAGATTCGGCGCAGTAAATGGAAATAATAGTACACGATAATCAAACAGATAAGGAAAAACAAGAAAAATAGGACCCTGTTGTAGGGAGTTGGTGATTTCAAGTTTCTTTATTGGGATAAGTCTGCTTTCCGCCGCTTTGACATAGGAGATGAGGGCGACCTGGCTATGGCAAGCCGATAGTTGTCGCCTTATGGATTATAGTTTAATGAATATCCCCCTTAGTCGGGTGATAGATTCGGTTCGATAGGAGATCGAGGGGCTGCTCAGCTTGGCTGGATTTAGTTGCTGCCGCTGATAAGATTGGTCGCCTTGTCCAAGAAATCGCCGGGTGTCGCAAAGAAAGCCACAGCAATAATGATGTAGAGGCCAAGGAGCATGGCGCCCTCGAGGTAGTTCGATTTGCCATCCTGAACGGTATATGTTACGACCAAAACGGACACGGCGAAAGCAACAGTTTCGACTGTATAATGATTAGCACATCTTTTCCAAACACAGAAATCAGAAACTTTCAAGCATAGTGGCAACTCACAAGTCTCGAAGTGGAGCGTCATGTCACGTCCGATAATCCAGCCAACAATAACGAGGAATGGAGTAACGCCAAGGGCAATTTGGATGCTGGAGCCAATGGCTACGCCCATGGCCAAATCCATCTTGTTGCGAAGGGCGACCACCACAGCAGTGACGTGTTCCGCAGCATTTCCAACAATGGGAATCAAGATCAGACCAATGAATGCCTTGCTGATATTCGCGCTTTCGACGATGTCATCGATTGATCCAACCAGGTAGTCGGCACAGATGGCAACCAAAATCGTCACGACGACAAGAACTGCGGTGGCAGCAATCGGGCCGAGAGTAGGATCTTCAGGATCCTCGCCTTCGGGAAGCTGGCTCTCGGTGTCAAAGAGATTGCTGTGGGTGCGAAGCTGGAATACCAGGTAGAGAGCGTATAAAACCAGCAGAATAATGGCGGTACCCCGAGAAAGCACAAGAATGCTTCGGTCTTTGTCCTCAAGATTAGTGTTGCCCTGGTCGAGAACACCATACAGCTATAATTTGCATGTTAGAGAGAAATCATCACAGCCGCTTCCGCGAGGGTTATAAAATCAAACATACCGCAGCAGGGATCACCAGAGAAGCAGACGAGAGCGTCATGAGGGAGCATGTGGTCTGAGCAACGGCTGCTGAGAAAGTTTGTTCGGTGCCGCCGCCTGAAGTACCACGGTGTCGGAGACCTCCGAAAAAGAAGCACATTCCCATCACCAGCAGCAGGTTGGAAAGGATGGAGCCGAGCATGGAAGCCTGCACAACCTCGATCTGGTTGTCTCGGAGAGCCACGATACTAACCTATGAGGGGTCAGTATCTCATTCCCGGTATGGCAAATTGTAGTCATGTGTGAGATATTGAGCCACATACAATCAGTTCAACAGCATTTCCAAAAGTAGCGTTCAGCAGTCCACCAAGCGTCTCGCCAAGCTTGAGGGATATTTCCTCAGTCGCAAAAGATAGGACGGCAGCAAGCGGGATAATAGCGAAGAAGTTGATCGTGAACACGGCGGTTGAATTCCACCCAAGGCGGCCGGCAACAATGCCAATGGGAACCATGATGAGCAAAAAGTTGATGTAATCTATTTCGAAAGCAGGAATTGTTAGCAGTATCCATACTCGCGAGAGCCAATTGTTGCTGCGCTATATCTCCCCAGACTTACTGCTCAGCAAGGTGACCTTGGCGACATGCCAAGAGTAGGCAAGTGTTCGGACAGCAAAGCTTTCGCTATGGGTGCCCGGCGTGTGCTTGGAGTCGAAGAAGAACCGGAAGGCTGCGGAGCGCTCATTGTTGCTGCTCTGGATATGAGTATGATTCGGGGTGCCATTGGACGAGGCGCCTTCGCCGTTGAGCAGCGGCGTGCGCTCGTTGGAGCTTGGTTTGTTGCTCATTGTGCGTCGAATGCTTGTCGAGCGGCTGAGATTGGCTGAAATACAAGAAAACGATGAATCGCAATTAGCGAGCGAGTTGGAAGAACGAAAGGCGAAATCGTTTGCGTCAGTGCAAGAAAAGGGAGCAAATAGATAAAGGGTGATGATCAAACAAATGCGCGCGTGTTAGAAGGGAGAGTTGAAAGGCGAAAAGTTGAAAGTTAAAAAGTTGTTTGGGCCTGAAAGTAAAGTTTGTAGGAAGCAGGAACAGCGATCGCAGCCACAATGGTATCAAGTCTCAAAAGCCATAGGCACATTAGGAGGGGATCGCGGCTAGCCAAGGGCCTAAGATGGAGAGTTCGGTAGGATGGAGACACAAAATTTGGCCAAGACGAGGCAGGGATGCACACAAGGCTGGCTGAGTTTTTTTCCACTCTGTCTCTTTGAGGGGCGTGGGTGTAGACAAATTGGAGGAGGGGGGAAAGATCGCTTGTTATAAAAGCAGCGTGGCGTTTAATTCTGGGGTGTTTATGTCACCGATTGCAGCTTTGGGAGCGGAAAAGAGGAGACGAGCAGAGAAGGGCTTGAGATTTGCAATGTAATGGCACGCATATCGGTCTGGGCGACGCTGGAACAATAATAAACCATGTCCAACTTACATATGCCCTTGACCATGGCTGGAAGCTCCGGGATGCACAGGACCGGCGATATTTTATCCGGAGAGGGCGGGACGCGATTGATGGCGCAGCGTGCACGAGATCACTCGGCAATTGGACGCTTTTCTCTTCTCCAACTGCTCGTTCTCTATTGGCACAAGGAAGAGCGCGCGCAGCAAAAATCAAAGTGGTGGCAGCAATGGAGAGAGGAGAGGGAGAGGGAATTCACAAAGGACGCACCTTCTGTTCGGATCAGCGAATCGCTTTACCGCGCCAGGCTAGGGCGGGTCCGCAAGGGTCCCAGCGCTCGGGTAGCTGCGTGGGTGACGCTCGTAGCGGCGGATGTACCGGTACCTGCGCGGTTCCAGGCCTGGCGCCTGGCAATGGCATCAGAGACAGGCACAAGAATCGATGCCAGAATATGACACGGCCGCTCTCTGCCTCGGCCGGAGCCCGGCGAGGGGATGCACGCCTCGGTGCCTTGCGCAAAATCAAATACCTATAGCTTTTTACACAGGGAGAAATAGGCGTGATGGACACCGGGCGCGATAGGCGCATGGCACGGATAAAAGGCGGCTTGGCGCTCGATCGGGATTCACACGCTGGCTGGGAGGCCTCCAGACGACACCCTCTGCCGCTGAGAGAGCGCGCGTTCAGTTGCGCAAATCTGCATGTTTGTATGACGAGCACGGTTACCTACAATCCCCGACCCGATCCTGGAGCTTCTCGTGTATCAGGTAGGCGTGTACGAGCAAGTGCTGCAAATAATGCACAGCCTTTCTCATTTTCCCACATAATCTTGCGGTTTGCTTTCTAGGCAATGCCGTGCTCCTGTAGCAAAGGGGTATCCATAGCACCTGAATCGAATCCCTTTGGCGCGCCCCCCTTGAATTCTCCAACAGCCTAAAAAAGCTTGTTAGGAAAAGCGTGCGTGTACCGGTACCAAAGGCGCATCCGAACAAAGATGGTGGAGAAGCAGTTCAAGGTAAGAGACAGTGTGGAATCGACCGACGTCATATACTAATGCACGATTCAGCTCAAAGAAAGTCCTTTGCTTGCCCAAAGAACCAATTAGACCGTCTAATAGTGTTTGCTGTGCCTGGCAACCGGACGGAGAATTCCGCTGCTTTCGTTTACCTCGGGCCAAGAAAAGGTACACACGTACAGGACACGTTAGTGCCCCGTGGGATACACGTACACGTCAAAGGCCAAGATTATATCATCAACCACACTGTGATACGCCAACGACAACACCCTTTGAAATTCAAAGCAACTTGACGGTTCAAGATGCAAACCAACGCCTATAAAGTGAGCACGTGCTCCCCCCAGAGCTCCCCTGATGTACTGCTACTCTGCTAAACTCCTTTCTGTCTATACTAATCGACGCCAGCAAGATACCACTTGATCTCAACTCGCTCCTCTTTTGCTTCGCCTCAATCAGCCCCAAATCCAACCACTCGCAATGACAATATTGCAATTAAGCTTATTTCTTCCCCCAGCAGCCCGTGACATGGTTAGAACAAAACATTCTTTCGATGCCTAAGCAAGCCTGACTAGCGAGGGAAAAGCCATGAAATGCATTTTGCGTTTGCGTGCCAATTTGACTTTAGCCCGCCGGGTTTCTAGAACAGGCCTCTGCCGGCTACTGACTCGCCCCCATATTAGGAGGGTTGCATTCTTCTCAAGCCGCACAAAGCTTGTCTCGTCTCTGTATCAAGCCGGGCTCTTGGCGCATTTGGCCAAGCCCAGAGGCCCCTGTAAGCTCGATCTTATCGATACCTCGGGACTGCTAAGACGCGGCAACGTGTAGATCTCCTGTTGACTGCTGTTCCACAGCGTCAGGTCGCCGTGAGAGGCCCAAAAGGCAAAAAAGGGCCTTTCCAAGAATTTACATGTATTGCTGCTTTTGTTACAGGTAGCTGAGATACTAACGACAATCAGGTGACGGCACGTTGCGGCCAGCTGGTCACGGCGTGGGCGACTCCGAACTTCCCGCCAGCGCCCGGGACGACGTCAATTGACTTTTCAAGATTCCACCCCGGCCTTAGTCAGCCACGCATCAACACGCACCAAAACGCCGCCTCCAAAGGGGCAACACGGAACAGAACAGACAAATACCACCACGTACCAAGTCCAACTTCCGGTCTGGCCATCCATGTACATGCTCAGCCTCGCACCACCGTCCACGTTACCGGAAACCAAAGCTGCCAAGCCGAGCTAAACGGACAGTTTCGACGTCGAGCTCGCCACAGTCTCTGCCCAGCCCCTTTGCCAATACCTGGTCGCCATGTAGCTGAATCGATCAAAGAGGCACTTTTCGTGTCTCATCATATTTCTCCAAGAGCTAGCACTGCCCGTTAGCATCACATCAGACCCAACCAGCGTTGACAAGCTACGCTGCCCAGCGTGCCCAGAACTCACCGGCAGAATAAGCCATAAACCACGTCAGCGATGCTCCGCCATCCAGCCACTGAGGGCTAAACGACCGCGAGCTAAAGAATTCCCATGCCTTCCTGGGCTCGACTGAGGCATAGCTAGCCCAAATGATGCCCTTCCAGGCGTTGCCAATGTCATCAATCCTGCCATTGCTGAAAAATGCGTCCCATTCCTCCTGTACAAAACCCTTGGTCCTCACGAATGGCGTCGAGGGTAGGATAGGGATCATGTGAATCCCTTGGATGGCCTCAATGTTGGGATCGAAATACGTCGTATGATCTACCTTGTTCTCGAAAAGGATGCCTGCGACTTTGTTGCCAATAAACTGCTTGGGCTGTACCTTGTTGTCGTCTGTGTACAGGTAATAATTCTGCAGGCTACGGGCGATGATGGAGAGCTGCAAGTTGCCCCTATTCTCGATATTAGCCGCCAAGACATATCCGTGAGCCTTCACAGCCTCTCTTTTCATTACCTTGCCTCAAGATCAGCATTCTTGCTGACCTTGCCCCACATTTTGATGGCATACGCATGCATCATGTCTTCTGAGCTTGATTCTTGGTCCTGCTTGTCATTAGCAAATCACGAAGCACAGCCATCTTGAGGAAATTTCAATTACCTTGCCGTCCATAGCGGCATAGAGACCGTGAGCCCAGCTGTGGCCGTGGTACCAGTCAAAATTGCGCCACATGGGAAAGAGCTTGTCTTTAGCGCTGGGATTCGCTACATCTCGAACCAGAATATTGACATAGTCTCTGTTTTGTTTGAGCCAGTCTGAATCTAGGTGACCAATGATTGCGGCAGCAAGAATGTGATAGCCGTAGTGGAAATGGTGATCATTGTAGTACGTGTTTCCAAAGTCGGCGCCAGAGTTACCCGTGACATAGCTTGCAGACGATACAATGCCCCCCCAAGCGGCTGCAATAGCATGGCTTGTTAGTATCACGGCGTATGTTTGCAGAATAGCAGCAGCATGGAAGAGAAATCGACTCACTTTCATGAACAAGAGGAAACTTTTGTTCATTGGCTGCAAACGTGGCAAATGCCGCTTTGAGTTGTCCCAGTCCAACGTTTGTTAGAGCTTTATCGCCCAACATGTGCTTGATCACGTAGAGGATTGTTGCAAACTTGGCTAGGGCCTAAAAAGGTTGTCAGTATGATTCCAGAGAAAGAGAGAGAGAGAGAGAGAGAGCGAGAGAGAGAGAGAGAGAGAGAGAGAGAGAGAGAGAGAGAGAGAGAGAGAGAGAGAGAGAGAGAGAGAGAGAGAGAGAGAGAGAGAGGGAGAGAGAGAGAGAGAGAGAGAGAATAGTGACCTTTCCACTAAAGTACATGGAATCTAGATTGCTCTGCGCAATCATATTCTGTGCTACTTCTTTTGCAGCCGCTGCATGGATGGTGCTCTTTGCGTGGTCCGACAGCTTCTCGACGCTTCCTTTCTCTGGATCCCAGGGAGCAAAAGACATAGTAACCGGCATCTCGGGTTCAATCATGGTCCACCGATTCCCCTTTACTAGTGTGGCAAGGCCCTTTGTGGTAGACTGTAGCTGTGCCTGTTTTTGTATGCGCTTCTCTGTCTCTCTGTCAAAAGACTCGACATGGTGAGGAAGAGCATACATGTAGAGATGACCAGTCTGATGCCCGTCTATGTCGAAATTGAATGAGTAGCTGCCTTCATAACCGCGAGCTGTACCAGACAATTCTAACGTGACGGGAAAAATGCCCGCACCGTCGTCCAAAAGATCCTCGGACCCTTGGTTTTTAGGGCACTTGCAAACTTGAATAATGCCGTAAAAGGGCTTCTTTGATTCGGCGAAGCCATTGTTGACCACTTTGAGCTCCAGCGGCTGCCCCCTCGTTTTCCAAGCGTACACCAGCCAAGTTGATCCATCTTCCAGATCAAATGTGAACTTGGATAGGTCCGACTTGAGGTTTCGTGTAACCCGAGTCATAGTCTTGAAGAATACACCAGTTTGGATAACGGGGGTCGCGCCGCTGTATTGTGCCGTGATATACGCCATTCCTTGTACCAGGGGAAACGAGATGGCCGGTTCCGACTCGCTATCTTTGCTGAGATGGACCCGTGCAGAGAAAGCTGTCATGCTGTCAATACTGAGAGCAGTCTCCTTTCCCAGCTCTTTGGCTGAAATAACCAAAGAGTGTATGCCTACGGGGTTGAGGTAGTAAGACGAAGCACCATTAAACTTCTCCTTCCCAAAAACTCGCTGGCTAGCTTCGGTGTGGGAACAAGCCATTCCCCAGCTAGCCGTCACTCCTTTTCCTCCAGCCCAGGCTACTGAATATGGAAAAGTAAAGGTCGGGCACCGCTGATCTTCCAGAAAGAAATTGGAGTAAAACTTGTTTGTCTGAAGCGGTCCATTATCTAATATTCCCTTGCGCGGCACAGGGTGGTCCTTTCGGGTTGAGATTTGAGAAGGCGGCAATTTGACATCGATAGGCTCCGCGAATATGTTTTTTGATACCATTTTGTCTTTTGGTGTAGCTACTGGAGTTTCCCAAGAGGCTATTCGTGTGCTGAATGGGGCTGTGGTCTCTGTGGCTGGCAATTCAGACAGCTTGGATGTGGCCTTGGGTGCCTTTGGCCTGCTTTCACTCTTAAATTTGGTGCTCGATTGAGATGGGCTTGCAGTTATAGCTGAAGAAGGACTTGCAGTCACAGTGGTTGTCGTCGTGAAGGTGATTTGAGTGCAGCTGGAAGTCTTGGCTTCGAAGTCAGTAGATTTGGAAGCAGTCGTGTTATGAAACCGGCCGCCAGATACTAATGATTCGCTCAATAGGAATCTTCCAAAGGGAAAACGTGACTGAGTCTTGACCGGGTGATCTAATTTGACCGTTTCTGTCGAAAAGCCAAAGCGATCCTGGTTGATGTCTACACCGGGCAAGGCGAGGGTCCCCTGAGCAAAAGTTAGCCAACAAATCCATGTTAGAGTGCGATATAGAGTCATGGTAATGATGAAGGTTTGGATATATCCAATGCAACATGGCTCCCAGGCATGAAATTTCGAGCGGTTTGCTTTGGCCCAAAATATTTTTTTTGAAAGCCTGAGCAAGACAAGAAACAGGCATAGAAACGTCTTCAACGTGGTATTAAAGGGCTTCATAGCTGCAGAGGAATGGGCTTCATGCAGCACCTTTTTTTGTGGGGGGAAATGATTCACAACCATGCATGGCTCCGAATCCTCAAGAGCTTGGAATGGGAATCGACCACAAATGGGGAGGAGACAATCATTGGTGGAGTTTATTATTTTGGACATACCCTTTGTCAGACGTTTCCTGGCTGAACCACGAGAGCTTCAGATATGGCCTGTGGTGCGGATGAAGCAATAGTGGTGGTGATTGTGGTACAGAACTGTAACGCTTGTGGAGGGCTGATTGGAGAAAAGAATATATAAACAAAAAGGTGTAAGACACAAGGATAACCAAAAAAGAGTATATGTACTGGGTACTGAATAGGTGCGGCTTGTAGGACGAAAGGGTCTGATGCGAAAACTTGAAGCTGAAGCAGCTGACTATGAGAGAAGAAGTCTGTCGACACCCAATGCCAAGAAGATATGAGTAGATATTTCACGTGCTGACAAACATCTGCAACACGGGTTGAGCTATTATTGGCAGGAGGCACCTAGATGAGTCAAGGAAAGAGGTCTTTTCCGACCGACCTCCTTCAGTTTTGCCAAATATGCTTTCTTGTCAGCTGCCACTCCGCACAATCCAGTGGTAAATGTCTAGGAAAGAGATTCTCCCAATGACAGGCGCCGTGTCACCCCGATTTGGCCGGCGTGCGTTGAAAACGATGTCCGGGAGTGGGTCACGGGGCGTGCCGTTTGCCTTTTCTCAATTGGGATATCTTCTGTGCGTGATTCTAGCAATTGTGCTGCGAAAAGGTGAGCGAGTGGTCGATAATGGAGCGTTGTTATGTAATGGGCTGTTGCCCGAGAAGATTGTGAGCTCTGGTATGAGCTGGCCTGAGACGTTGGAGTAAACAAACCAGGAATGTTTGGGGGGGAAACTGTTGGTGACCGCTGTGGAGCTGCTAACTTGGTGCTTGGCACATGGGTCTTGGGAGATCAGCTGGCCGTGTGACGGTGTTGCGTTGAATTGTTTGGTTTGGGCAGTTCTTCTGCTGTGCTTGTTCTATGGTTTGAATATACGGCTTGGAGTGTGCAGACATGTGCGTGTGCAAAAGGATCGGCAATGCACCGGGATTTTAGACGTCACTCGTATGGTAGAATATTTATGTCAAATCTCTATCGACAAAAAAGATGATTGCTACGCTTGAACCAAAAATTGACAAGTCTTGTTATTACCAAAAACAACCTCTGTGCTATAATCCAAGAGCACTGTATTTCCCTGTTAATGCATTCTCCTTGATAATCATCCGCATTCTCTTGGCTGCGCCGTCATCGCCAGAGCCTGTTCTTTTCAAGCCTCTTACAGGTAGCTTCGCATCGGTTTCCTTTGTTCTGGGTTGCTTCTTCTCCTCCTCCTTGACCCTCTTCTGTTCCTTCTTTGCATCGGAACGTTCTGCTTCCCGACGACAATGACGTATATCCTTCTCTCGAAGCAGCCAAGGTACATCTAGGATCTTGCGACAGAACTTGGTTCGCTTCTCCCAGAGCACTACTTCTTGAGCTGTGCTCTTTACGATGACCATCTTTTCGATATTAATCTGTCGTTCGTCGCGGTAAGTTGACAATCCTCCCTTCACGTCAACTACCGTGCCCACGTCAATATCTGCGTAGGGGTCTGCCGGTTGTAAACCAGCCGCCCGTGCTTCTGTATTCGCCCGTAGTTCGCAAGCTGCCAATTCACTCTTTGGTTCTGCAGAGACTGGAGATGTAGTCACGGCAACAATGTTGCTGCCGCTGCTGTCATCGATGGTATACAGTCGTCGGTTGGCGAATTGTTCGACGGCGACGACGATACCAACGATTCGCACCCATTTTATCGGCAGGTTTTTGTAGAAATAGAAGTGCTCCGCTTCAACAAGAATAAGTTTTAGCAAAATACCAGAATCAACTTCGAGATTTCTCTCTCCATCACGCGTACGTACCGTCAAAGCCGGCATGCTGATCCAAAGCATGGATTTCGGCAGCGTGCAACAAGCACCACGTATTCACGGTTGGCGATAGGTGGAAACAGTATCGCGGATAAAGTGTCGGCTTGGGTGCCTCGCTCATGGAACGTCTATCTTGGCGCCTTGATTCACTGGCGAATCAAGGTGCTCAAGCCCATGTTCGCGCAGTCAATTTCGCTTTCACCATCTGAAGAGAGAGAAGAAAGAAAACAGAAAGATGAAGATGCGTTCTAGGAAAGGTCAAATCGGCTGTGGCGCGCGTCACTGCTTAGGCCCCGCTATCGGTCCAGGGAGCTTCGATAAGCTGCAGAACAGCTCGTGACAGGCCTTGAACCTTGCCGGCGGGTTAATGTCCAAAGGTAGAAAGATAATGCCATCAATCATTCAAATCATATACATTTTTCCCATTGCCTGATGCTGCAAATTAACAAGATATCCCTAATAGCCTGCAGTACTACACGACGCCTTGAACCCTAATCCCGGACCTTGTCCCTAGTACTAGCCCCGTGAAGCAAAAATTAATCCAGCCTGTAATCCCATACTCCAACAAACAAATTGATAAATCTACCGGCGAGATCTTGTCGATCGTCGGCCTGAGCTTGATGAAGGCTTTTCTTCTTTGCCAGAAGCCTTTGCCTTCTTAAGCCTAGCCGCGGCAGCTTGAAATGCTTCCTCCGACGGCTCTTCTTCATCTTCCTCAGCAACGCGCTTCTTCCCCTTCTTCCCAGCAGAGCTCTTTGCCTTTGCACCGTATTTCTCAGCGAGATGGTCGAGGAAGCCCTCAGACCGATCTTTCTGACGCTTCTGGATCAGAGCTGCCAGGTCATCTTCCGAGCTCCCCTTGCCCTTCTTGCCCTTTGTCTTGCTGCCAAAGATCTTGTCATGCACACCAAGCTCCTTGGCCATCTCTTCGGCTTCTTGCTCCTCTGCCTTGGCCGCCTTGGCACGAGCAGCACGTTTCCGCTTGTTCTCCTTCTTGTAGGCTGCGAAGCTTGGGACGTCGCCCGTCTCAATTGCTTCGTCAATAATCTTGCGAAATCTCTCGTCATCCTCAACGACATCACTAAGCATTACTCGCTCATACACCTGGTCCATGTCGCCTTCGCACTCTTCGTAGGCAATGAGCAGATCATCCTTCTCCTCGTCGGACTTCTTGTATTTCTCGGCAAATTTCCTGATGGCATCTTCGGAGATTGCATCCTTGAACTGCTCCCGGTAGTAGTCGCTCCAGTTGAAGCCCTCGGAGTCAACAATGGACTCGGAGGTTAAACCAGTGGTGTCGTATCGTTTCCGTCGCGCAGGATCCGAGAGGACGGCGTAAGCGAATGCGATGCTCTGAAAGGCCTCGTGCGCCTTCTCTTTCTGAGACTCTGGGACTTTGTCTGCATCGTTCAAGGTCAGCGATCGTGAGTCATGGCCTCTCTGAGTTTATCTGTGCAACCCACCTGGATGGTTCTTGAGCGCTGCCTTGCGATATGCGCTCTTGACCTGGTCAGCGGTTGCGGTGCGCTCCAGCCCCAGGACCTCATAAGGGTCTATTGTCGGCGGCTCGCTGTCCGCGAAATCTTCGTGATCAGACATTTTCAAATAGCAATGGAACGCTCACATTCAGATGTGGCGTGCAAGGACTTGGAGGAGGGTAGGCTGATGCTCTTTATCTGTGTCACGCGTCGCAACGCGCCCAGGAACCCCGTTAAGCTTAATGGAGTTGGGGCTTGCGATCCACTAACTTCCGGCCTTTGGGTGCCTGAGCTCGCTGGAGAGAGCTATCCAGCGCTACCTATCAAACTGAAAGCTGACATAGCGCAGCATTGGATACAACATATTTCTTGCATGCGCATCCTCCGTCGTCCTTGTTGAATATACAGAAATGGATGCACCAGCGAGCCAAGATCACAAGACGGCAATGCAGCACGCATTGGAACTGGCAAAGAAATCGCCGCCACAGCCGACCAACTTCCGCGTGGGAGCCATCCTGATGAGGCTTGAAGATGGTCACATTTCCGCCGAGGGCTACACCTTGGAGCTCCCGGGCAACACACATGCCGAGGAATGCTGCCTCTTAAAGCTTGCGGAAGAGCATTCGACCATCGAGGAAGACTTGTGTACAGCGATCCAGAGCCCGCACGTCCTTTACACCACGGTTGAGCCCTGCTTCAAGCGTCTAAGCGGCAAGTTGCCGTGTGTTGAGCGCATCCTTCGCCAGAAGTCGTGGATCAAGAAGGTTTACGTTGGAGTCCTGGAACCAGAGACTTTTGTTGGAAAGAATCCCGGTCGCCAGCTTCTGGAAGATGCCGGTGTTGAGGTCCACTACGTGCCTGGATTTGAAGAGGAAATCCTTGCGGTAGCAGCTGCTGGTCACACATCGTCATGAAGCTGTCAGGCGAAGAGTTTTGCTGCTACGTGAATGCGGATATCTCCTGATCATGGACACCGGCTGCCAGCTGACAATTCACCTTTAAATTGTTGAGTCACCGGGCTTGGAAAGACCACAGTTATGGCGGTTTCCTCTAAAAGAACAGAGAGAGAAAAGGCACAAGCCATCATGGGAAACAGGAGCAAGTGTATAGAGCAGAAATAGCGAATCTGCTTAGGTAGTTAGAGATAGGTGGAGACTATAACGCGGGGTTGCGCTGAAGGGAGCTCTCCAAAGCGTTGAACCAACCAGACATACGCATTACACTACCTTGGCTATCAAATTAATTGGAAACTTGGCCGTAAAAAACAGCATTTTATACCAAGGCATTGGCATAAAAAACACTCTTTTCGTCTCTTCATCTCTTCATCTCCAAGGCATTGTGGCTCAACTCTTGGAAACCAGGGGAATCTAAAGCTTACTGCTCCACCGTCTTCATCGTCTTGGACAACGCCAAGAGAACAAGCACCCGCAAGCAAACCGCCATCTGATTCGCGGATCAGCAGCTCAAGCGCTAGACACCCTCCTCAGATCCCTGCTCAATATAATATCCGGCCTCCCATCGGGTTTCCAGCCGATCCCGTGGCGTCCGGCAAAAGAGGAGAAAGCCCTTCGTATTACCCAACGCCTTGATCCATGTCCGCGTGACGTCGTCAAGACAGAAAGGCTGTTCATGAGCTGATACTGTCTGTACCATACTTAACACTTGTTTCATATATCGCTTCGGCTTTGTCTGATACAAATAGCTCTCGTCTCCCTTGCGTGTTCCAGACTTAAAGTTTACCTCACCGCTCACTTATTGCTTCATTTCTGTCATCAACTTGAACTTGATAGCCAACATGCTTGAACAAAAGATTGTATCTTTTGAGCCAGGAGACGGCTTCAGCATTGTCGGTGCTAATATCTTTGCCGACGAAGAAGACTTCCCAGGCGTGGTTATTGCGGCATCCAATCTATCTCAAGACTTTACCAAGGTCATCGGACGTCAATCCAATCCCATTGTGAAAACTGGCCCTTCGCCTTCCCCGGGCAAATCTTGTATTGTTATTGGCTCTCTGGAAAAATCTCCGACGATTCGGCTCCTGAGAGACCAAGGAAAGATTGATCCCAGTCGGATTGAGGGAAAATGGGAGTCGTGGATGACGACAATTGTGCACAATCCTTTTGATGGCTACGACAATGCCTTGGTCATTGCTGGCAGTGATAAAAGAGGAGCTATCTTTGGCACCTATTCTCTCTCGGAACAAATTGGCGTATCACCGTGAGTATCTTTATGCGAAACTCGTTTTGAGAGGATATTCTGGCTGATTGGACATCAAACGATTAGATGGCACTGGTGGGCTGATGTACCTCCAAAAAAGCAGCAGCAGATTGTTGCTTTGCCCGTTACCACTTTCAACGGAGAGCCCAGCGTCAAATATCGGGGCATCTTTATCAACGATGAGTGTCCAGGGATGGACAGCTGGGTCCACGAAAAGTTTGGCCCCAATTTCGATTCGAATCTGTATCATTACATCTTTGAACTGCTCTTACGACTCAAAGCCAACTTTATGTGGCCCGCAATGTGGAGGGGGTATCCTTACCCTGGACGGTCTTTCTTCGTGGACGACCCCAAGAATCAGGAGCTCGCAGACACATATGGTATCGTGATGGGCACTTCGCACCATGAGCCAATGCAGCGGGCCATGAACGAGTGGTCTACTACGCAACCCGAAGGTACCTGGAACTGGGACACAAATAAGGCAAAGGTTACCCAGTACTTTAAAGAAGGTGCAGAGAGAGCGGTGCCTTATGAATCCTACTTCACCATGGGAATGAGAGGCGAAGGTGACGTACCAATGACGGGCGGTGACCCTGTCAAGATCCTTACCGACGTGCTGGCTGTTCAGAGAGACATTATCAAGAAGAACTATGGAAAGGAAGATGGAGTCTTGCAACTCATGGCTCTCTATAAAGAAGTCCAAGGATATTACGAAAAAGGGCTTGTTATCCCCGACGACGTGACACTCTTATTCGGAGACGATAATTTTGGAACCATTCGCCGCCTTCCAACAGAGGAAGAGAATAAGAGGTCTGGAGGCTCGGGCTACTACTATCATTTTCAGTATACAGGCTATCCGCGCTGCTACAGATGGATCAACAGCAACACTCTGGGTAAAGCTCTTCATCAGCTCCAGTTGGCCCACTATCGGGGCGCCAATCGTATATGGATCTTCAACGTTGGAGATTTGAAGCCTGTCGAGATTCCTATGAGTTTCGCATTTGACCTAGCCTGGGATGTCAATTCCATCACGGCTACTACTCTGCCGCAGTACTTTGAACACCTTGCTACGCGCGAATTTGGCGAACAATACGCAAGCCAGATTGGAAAGTCCTGGTACGATTTTAACAAACTGGTGGCGATACGTAAGCAAGACCACATTGATGCTTCTACGTTTGTCATTCAAAAGTATCACGAAGCTGATAACATCCTTGCGCGGTGGGGCAAACTCATGGAGGAAGTTGAAGCCATCTATACACACATGGAGGAGGACCAAAAGTCGGCCTTTTTCCAGCTCGTGCTTCATCCCGTAAAGGCCACCTACATATTCACTCAAGTGCGTGTGGCTCAGTATACAAATCAACTTTTCGCAAAGCAGCGCAGGAATACGACCAACGTCTTGTTGAAAAAGTGCATCAGCCTCATGGATGACGATCATGATTTGTTTGAGGAGTTCAATTCCATCTCGGATGGCAAATGGGATCTCATACTTCGTCAACCTCACTACGGCTATGGCGATACGGGTGCGGAACCCTCACGCAACATGATTGACGGACTTTGTTACGTGCAAACTAAAGAGGACTCGAACCCGAGTGTTGGTCACATGGGAATAGCCGTAGAGGGCATTGAAGGCATCAACGCTGGTCATATCAATGAGGATTCGGATAGAACTCATCCATCCCGCGGAGGCCTCGAACCTGGAGTGACCCTTCCGTTCATCACTCCTTATGGAGAACAGACTCGCTACTTTGAGGTATTCCACCGTGGTACAAAGGAGTTTAGCTGGAAGGCCAAGCCACAGTATGATTGGATCAAACTGTCTACGTACGAAGGCCATCTCAACCCTCGAGATGATGATATTAGAGTCATCATTACCATTGACTGGGCGAATGTGCCTGCTGATTTTGATGCCAAGGTCATGATTGAAATCACTGGCACTCGTGATGGCTACGAGCAGGTTCATATGACTGTCCGGAACAGTCGTGTTCCGGCTGATTTTGAAGGCTTTGTCGAAGAAAGCGGCCATCTAGCCATTGATGCCGGGAATTATGTCACAGAGCCCTATATCCAGCTGCCTGCTCTCGGCCGGCCTATTGCTGGAGCCGTCACACTCCCCTTTGATACCGATTTCAGCAAGCCGGATGAGATTCCATTTCTCAAGTATCCAATTTACGTCTTTTCCCAGCACGATAATACTAATCTCGAGCTTCAATTCAACATGACGCTTGAAACAGAAAAGACCAAGCGGATGCAGTACGACGTGCGCTTTGACGGTGGATCCATCAAAACATATCGCCTTACCGAGGATGAATCGAATGCCGAGGACACTCCTAAGAACTGGGCCGCCGCCGTCATGGACTGCGTCTGGAAAAAGGGGCACAACTTGGGCACTGTGAAGAAGGGTAGCCACACGATTGAGGTGCGGCTTAGGAGCCAGAATGTCTGTCTAGAGAAGCTGATTCTTGATCTGGGGGATTTGCGATATACGTATTTGGGGCCGCCGCAGAGTGATTTTGTTAAGGAGGGGAAGAGTAATGGTGTAGATGCTATTGGGCATATGGATCGCTTGGAGATTGACTTGGGCTTTTAATAAGGATTTTTGGATATACAGACTAATTCAGGATCTAATGAATATTTCTTTTTATATCGAGAGGCTTCAACTTCAGTCTAACAATGGGTAGTAATTTAACGAAAAACCTAACGACAATGGTGCATACGGCTGCATGCCACGATAGACCAGTACTTTATTCGCCGATCCTATATGCTGATTGTTAGCTTGCCGTGCATCACACATCACCACTTTCGGGATCAACCAACCTTGCGACGAGCTTCTTCGCGCTCACTTTCTGGTCAAAGAGTGCCTGCACTCCCGCAACAATGCCATTCAAGCCATCTGGAAGCACCTCGACAGGGTGAGGCTTAATCTTCCCCTCCGCCAACAAATGGCTCAAGTATCTGTAAAACCAATATGCAAACTCCTGGTCCACCTTTGCCTGCTCATCGCTGACTCTACCCCAAGTATCGCCATGGGAAGAACCAACCATTGTGTTGGAGGGTTTCACACCCTCTGGGAATTTCCAGTCTTTATCTTCGACAGGGTCGACCATGTTGATAGTACCGCCTCCAAAAGCAGCAAGCACTTTTGAGATGGGCTCGTAACTACGAGGATCAGATATGGAGTCAAAGGCAAGCTTTATCTTGTTCGATCCCGCAGCAGCGATGATCTTTTGCGCTACGTCTCCTGTCCGGTAGTCGATGATGTGATCCGCTGCATTGAGTGACTTGACAAAGTCGATTCCGCTTCCAGCAACTGTTATGATGGGCCCGAGATTACTCAGTTTGGCGAGTTGCAGGGCAAAGGCTCCCACGGCTGTCGCGCCGCCCCAGATCAAAATTGGCATCTTGCCGGCATCTGCTTCGGGAATGGCTGTTGGCAAAGGTACTTTCAGGCCCTGGTACAATGCAATGGCGGCTGTCATGAAGGCCAGGGGAAGTGAAGCGCCTGATTCAAAGGAGATGTTTGGCGGCAAATGGAATGTTGTGGTGGCTTTGACAATGGTGTATTCGGCGTAGGTGCCGTGAGGAGAGAGCATATGGTGAAAGCCGGCGACACGATCGCCTGGCTTGAACTCGTAGACTTCTGAGCCCACGGCTTCGACAATGCCGGCTACATCGTCTCCTGCGTTGAAAGCTTCTGACTCGGTACGGTGTCGTGTGGACTAAGGATGGAGAATTTGTCAATCAATACGAGACCTGTGTATGTATATAAGCCATTCCGATTCTATGTACCTTCCAATCTTTCGGGTTCAGCCCGGCATAGATGACTTTGATGAGCACTTCTTTTGGTCCTGGTTTTCTTCCAGCAAGTTAGTAACAATCTTGAAACTCGTTATCATTTTAAGAAGCAGCGTACGGAATTGGTGTTTCTTTAATAACCCCGCCATATTTGGGCCTGGCGTAGATGAATAGTTCTCTCATTTTGAGTGGTTTTCTTGATGGTAGCTGGCGCAAGGCTAAAGTTGAAGAAAGAGGAGGAAAACGAAAGCATATACCAAAACCTCTGTAAGCTATGCTAATT
This sequence comes from Trichoderma sp. CBMAI-0020, assembly GCA_030708095.1. Classification (NCBI taxonomy): domain Eukaryota; kingdom Fungi; phylum Ascomycota; class Sordariomycetes; order Hypocreales; family Hypocreaceae; genus Trichoderma; species Trichoderma sp. CBMAI-0020. The sequence goes on along the minus strand of JAJNCI010000004.1, from coordinate 2,314,629 downwards.
GCATTTATAGCCGTTCAATTGCCAGCTTCCAATCAAATCAAGGCATGGATGTATTAAGACATCATCTACAGCACGAATTGTCAATTCTGGAAACTACGACTCCACCTCGGAAATATGTGAATGCAATCTGCCGCGCGGGTAAAATGGATGTGTCAATCCATTGCTCCCTCTGCTACATCCAATGGCGCGACTACTTTCTCCTTTTAACAGAATAAAAGAGGTAATTTAAATAACATTGACAAAAGATGGCGCATGTACTATTAGTGATCGTATGAACGAATATCTATGCGAAATGTTGACGTAAAATTTGTCAGCGCTGTGGCTAATTCCGAGCGCTATATTCCCTATAATGCATTTAAGCTAGGATGATGTGAATGGCATGTCTCTATTTCACTCTATCGAGAATCATCTCATATATCTGACTGATACTTCTCATACAGTAGTATGCTGCCTTTCAATAACCTAGAGGTATAGCTGTCCGAGTTAACGTAGTCTTTATTATAGCGCTAGATATGGACAGCTGTTAGGGCGAGGTTTATACAGAAAGACATAGTAGTATTCCCTATTGATATTGTAGACATCAAGAATAAAAACGACCAGTATTGATAAACAAACTCTTATGTTTCTCGGAATTGTTCGCGCGGGACACTTACATATAGCCTTCGGTTTTGGACCTCAAAAGCTGTCATGGATGAAAAGAGTATGTAGTATCAACTATATTGATTATCTGCGTAATGACTAGGTATTCAAAAGCTGTACATCCAAAGTACTATGGCTACGAAAGAAATATCCGAGAGCAACAGCCTTTTGAGAATGAGTGTTGCAAAATCGCCACGACTGAAGCTACTTAGAAGAACTGTATCCAACTGAAAAAGAGTGCTGCGTATCCAACTGCCATCTTGAGATTTACCGGCGACATTGCCTTCTGCATCTATCACAGAGATCTGGTGACATAAGCTTGATAGTATCCCAGGCAAGGTTTATACACTGCGGCGTGACAAAACTGTTCATGACAAGATACGGAGGCCCATTTAGGAGCCACCAATTGCAGTAGTCCCATGCTTTTCGAGAAGTATAATCGACATTCATGACGTGGCCGTTTCCGCAGCAGATAGGCCCGTTGTCAATGCATGTAGGCTTGGTGCAGGGACAGATGTCATAGATTCGAGTTCTTTTACACATTTTGATGGAATTCACTTTTCCTTGGGACAAATGCTGGCGGCTTGCTCTCTGCCTCTCTGTCTCTCTGTCTCTCTGTCTCTCTGTCTCTCTGTCTCTCTGTCTCTCTCACTTGTTGTAGGTCGTACGTCTATCTATACAGCTCCAAATAGCAGAAATGGATATCGAACCAGTTAAATATTCTACAAGGTGCTCCAAATCATTATTTTTGACGTAAAAAGATGGCTGATTCACTCATAATCCAAGATGAGCAGCTGTTGAGTGATTAGCTGCTATTCAAGTGCGTATTACGCAAAAGAGTGCGGTGGATATGAGCTCAGTATTGGATTGCAGTGATGGAGGTTTGTATAAAGTACAAGATTAGCCAACTTATATCGTATATGAAAAACTTGGCGCCAGTACTGCTAATATTGGTCTCCCATTTAACAATCATCCATCGTACGACTCTCATGCAAACCCGCAATTTAGGACAGCCAAAGACTGCCCTGACTTAGATAGCCTTCAGCACATCAAGCTTATGTGAGAAAAGATATTTCGAACTACTCTCTTGAAGCATCGCTTGTCTCGTTCTTATTTGTCATGTCATAGCGGACAAGATAGTAGGTTAACTAGGATGGTCATATAAGAGAAGTATTCTGATCAGTGATATAGCACTTATCTTCGACATATGGCATCTATCATAACCATAGCTGTAGGTAGCCAATGCACCATGTGACTTTCCCGCAGTTTTGATGATTCTATCATCAGTTACCCATAGCTTTGTAGCTGCCATGTGATCAATATTTGAACCCATTCTTTCTATATGTATCCTGATCAGCGCAATATTCAATTGGTTACACAAACAAGGCTATGCTGATATTGTTTATTCTTTAGGGATCATTTTCAGTTAGGCAAGACGCTCGAGCTGCCGTATCAGTCATGCCGCATAATCTTACTGATTGACTAGGCCGTCGCCGATGGCTTCCAAGCCTCTTTATTAAACAGCTGTGAAAAGCAAATCAGAGTGATTAAAACATTGTATGATTCATATGCGGTGTAACGAACTGAACGACCAGCTAATGGTGCGTTCAACTCTTAGTATATTGAAGTTGTTCGCCATCTCTTATAGACCTACGCTTCTATCTTTTGTCTTATTCGCGGGAAGTGGTTAGCCCCTTGATGACAAGTGGCTTAGCTTTTTTGGCCAGTTCGGTAGGTGGACTAATATTTTCCATGACTCGACTTGTCAAGCTACAAATGCGGTTTTATACGGAGAAATTATAGTACCTATGTCCGCTGATGGAAGCATTACAAAGCTCATAATTCCACAGTCGCCCGTGCTTGCTCAGTGCGGCGAAGTATTTTAATTAGTTGGCTAGCTAGTAGGTAGCTACCTGAGGGCTAGTTTTTCCTCCTCTTAAAGGGGGCTTTGTAGGAAGACTACTACATGGATCTTCGGAGTTAGACGACCCTTGAATGGAATCTTTTCTTTACTATCGTAAGGGGAGGTTATCATTATTGATGGAGAACTATATTATCATCAAAATAGCTACAGTCTGTATTTGTATAGTTACAAACCTACTTTGATGATATTGGAGGCAGAAAGATAATTCTACAAAAAAGAATGAGCCATGACAAGGGTTTCGGGCTATGGTGTTACTTGCATGAGATGTACCGGATATCCACAAGGTTCCGTGATCGATGTGCTAATCTAGCAATTTTCAGGCCGTATTTAGTGTCCACGGTATCTGAATAGGTTACATCCTAGTCCATTCATATCTCATTGTATTATATACTTGGACGACTATACCCCGAAGTAGGTCTACGCTGGTCTTACTAGGTCTACAGGCTAGCGGTGCAGATTTATATCTTGGTGAGTGCGTGGCATTCTCACAGTAACTTTGGTAAATAAAAAATGAAAGACCCGAGACTGGTAACTAGATTCCACAGCTGGTTTTATCTTGTATAGCTGTGAACATGAGCTTCGGATCTTAACTAATTAGCCCGTATTACGCAGTAGAGCAAGCTTCCGTCAACCAGATTCTAGAATAGATCATATCGCAACCTTTCCTGGTAGGTGATTGTTGCTAAGTTTATTACTTATTCGGGAAACGCCTTTTGAAGTACTTGGCGAAGCGGTACGTGCCTCAGCGGCTGTGATATCTACCTACCCATCAATTCAAGGTTTTTGCTACATTCTCCTTATATAAGATTGTGTATCTCATAGTTTTCAAGAGTTTATGCTAATAATACAAGTTAATTCTCTATTTATCATTGCTGAGTATATTAACGTCACTACACTCAGGGAATATTCTGATACATACCTTACTGTTTGGTACACATGGACGAGTCTCGTCTATTTAAGCCTTTAAAGATTGGCAACATCGAAGTCAAACACCAGGTTGGCATGGCAGCAGTCAGCCGCTGTCGAGCTGATGGGGAGCATGTTCCAACAGAGCTCATGAAACAGTATTGTAAAAGAGCCTCGGTACCAGGCATCCTGCTAATTGCTGAGGGTAACCTGATATCAAAAGAACATGGCGAGCTGCTCAGCGTGCCAGATTTGTATAGTCCACAACAGACGGCGGCTTGGAAATCAATAGTAGATGAAGTTCACATCAAAGCAAGCTTCATCTTTGCGCAGCTATACACAATAGACCGTGTCGGTTACAGAGAAGAAAATGATGAAAAAGACTTCGAAGCCAGAGGCCCGAGCGCTATTCCATGGAGAGCTGATGCTCGCACGCCAAAGGTCATGACGATAGCAGAAATCAAGGAGACTATACGAAATTTTATACAGGCTGCAAGGAATGCGGTAGAAGCAGGTTTTGACGGTGTCGAAATCCATGGTGCGAACGGCTATCTCATTGATACCTTTATTCAAGACGTCAGCAACCAGTGTGACGACGAATATGGCGGCAGTATTGAGAATCGATCTCGTTTCGCATACGAAGTTTTAAAAGCTGTTGCTCATGCAATTGGCGTTAATCGGGCTGGACTTTGCCTAAGTCCGTGGAGCACATATCAAGGCATGAGAATGAAGGATGATGATACGATTTCGCAGTACACAGACCTGATTAAGAAGGCGGACAAATTAGGTATTGCTTATATACATCTAATTGAGCCGCGCATCGCTGGCTGGGATGGTGTCCCAAAGAGCGGGCAACTTGATTTCGCATACAGCATTTTCAGGGGACCAATCCTTGTTTCTGGCGGCTATACGACCGAGTTGGCACGGAAGCTTGTCGACGAACAGCACCCGGAGAGAGATATTGCGGTCATGTTTAGGAGATATTTTGCATCGAATCCAGATCTTGTGTTCAAAGTGCAGCAGAATCTGGAGTTTACTCCATTTAATGAGGACTTTATTTATTCCAAGTCGTCTAAAGGATACACTGATTATACTTTCAGTGATGAGTATTTAGGAAGCCTCAATGTTTTGACGCAGCTACTAAGCTGAGGAAAGACTTGTTTTTATATTTGTATAGGAAGCACAGTATCAATTAGCGTTTTATTTTCATTTTTGTTTTCATTGTTATACATATTGATTATCTACAGACTACATAGGCTTCATATGCGGAGTACGCCATCAACAAAGTACAAAGGAAATGAATTTAAATCGCATGCGAGTTTCCCCATCTCATGAGGCGAATGCTCCGCTCGCTTCCAACAATGTCTATGCTACACAGACTGCGAAGTTGCTTCGTAATATATCAAAACGGGGAGCATCCAGGCATCTGTTTCTTTAGCACAGCCTTGAAATCGTTCGCATGTGCTACAGGCGAGAAGACGGCAGGTATGGGCGTATTTCCTAAACAGGCAATTCTATCACAACCTTGTATTCCACAAAAGGAAAAGTCTCAGTTTCTAAACAGCGTGGGGCGCCGCCTCATCCGAGAAGCGCGTATTCGGGCTTTTAACAAGCCAATTCTCTAGTCACGTTGGGCAAAGATAAAATTTGTGAGCTGAGAGCTATCAATAATTTGTCTGCTCAGGCATTATTCATTATTCGTCATGGCAAGCACCTTCTTGCCATCCTCCATAACCCCCTGTATACCGACCAAAGATCAGCTCTCCAACTAAGATTCCCGCAAGAACAGCCAAAAAAATTCCAACGTTAAAGGTCATGACTGCTAGCATTCTTTGCACTTATATATTAGTCACAACGTTGAACCTATGTAAAACTGATATCGACTTACAGAAGATATCCAATTAAAGCTCTTGCAAACTCCATAAGTGCCCTAATACCGTCTTTTTTAGGACTCCAGGGCCCACTTGGTTGCCAAGGCCCATATATCTTGCGGATTGACATGTTCTTATCGGACTGTTCTTGAGAAAAGGACCAGCCATCATCACCCTCTTCATTCGCCAACGGGTCCCATTCAGAGTTATTCTGCCTTAGCATGTATGTGGGTATGGGGCTTGCTTTGGCCTTGAAGAGCGCACGACTGTTCCGGCCGGTGGGTGGAGCAGATAGTATATTCCTACTCTGGACTTGCCCGGACCAGGCGCGTTCTATTTGAAATCTTAGTGCTGCCAGGAAACGGTTGAAAAGAGTCAGAAGAAAGAGAAGCGTCACAGATGCAGCATATGCTGCTACTGTAGTTGTGGTCCATTCTGTAAAGAACAGCGTAACACGGATGTTGGTGGAGAAGACCGATGCCATGCTCATCCCCCCTCCAGTTTCGTTGGACGGTGCAGTTGGCGCAGATGAGGCCATCGCATGGTGTTGCATCGACTCCATCTCTATCTCTCGAAGATGTTGGATGTTGAAAGAGTTGGACAATGTGCGAAGACACTCTTGTGAAAAGGGGGGGTGGGTGGCTACTAGAGTAGCTTTATTGATAGAACAAACATGCCTATTATATTTGATTGAGCGGTTCCGTGGGACTTTGATCAGAGCGGCAGCAAGCATCAGCCTAGAAGATAATTGCAACTAAAGCATTACTAGTCACAAACTATGCCTAAATATAAATGTGTGGGTACATGTTTTTACCTGAAGCCTAGTTATTCATGGAGGGTGTTGAGTCTGCTAGTTATTATAACAATTTTTAAAACACAACTACTATACAAAACATTTATTTGTAATGTATTGGTTTACTATATCTATATTGATTGTAGGCTATACTTTTCAACTCACTAATTAGGATACCTTATTATATCATACATATGTTACAACATGAACTGGGAAATAGAATTCTAAACATATAAAATGATATATTTTTTTTAAATATATAACCAAACCAAGTTTACTTCCTTGTAAGCTTTACAGTACAACTGCCTATAGTTGTCAGATTACCGTATTTACTGAGCCAGTAAAAACTAACTCAATTTAACTCACTCTCCAAGCTAAAGCTGTACCGAAGCTAAGAACTAGCTCGCCGAATCCTTTCATCTTACATCTTTTTTTAAGATATTGAGCAAATTGGTACCGTACACACATATGCCCACCACCAGATACATCAGAAGGGAAATGATTTACGGTGAAATTGGTAGCCCATTCATATTCCATATCTAAGAGAACATTCTATCAAGCCAGTTCCGTTTCGCTGTAACTGCAGCATGGATAAGTGGTACGCTAGGGTTATTAATCCCATCGAATAAATGGAACGCCCCTGGCCAAACATGTAATTCACATGTTGATCCACAACGCCACATATTCATGGCATATGAAACAGCTGGGTCCCGGAATACCTCGCACTCGGCAGCATCGATGTACGTTGACGGAAGATTTGACAGGTCCGTTGCCCTAGACGGCGACTGATATTGGGTCGTCTTGTTTGTCCCCCTGTCTTGCCCCATGACATGCGTCCATGCCATCCGATTAGTAACACCACACCAAGGACTACCGTACTCAAATTGCTGGTCAGAAATGGTGTCGCAGCGATCATCCAGCATGGGGGACAGCAACATCTGGCCTTTGACGGGAATGGTGGGAACTTGTCTGTCTCTGGCCATCAGACACGTTGCTGCAGCTAGAGCCCCTCCACCTGATGACCCCAAAATAACAATTTGCGCTGAATCAACTCCAATAGAAGCCGCGTTCTCAGATGTCCAGACAAGTCCGGCATAGCAATCTTCTGCTGGCCCCGGAGCGCGAGTCTCTGGCGCGAGGCGGTACTCAACGGACAGGAAAACACACTCGATGCCTTTCATAATGTCCAACAGCTCTGCCACGCCGGAAAAGCGGTCACCAGCAACCATGCCGCCTCCGTGGATGTGGTATAAAGCTGGTAGTGCGGCTGAAGTTGGCTCCTTTGGCATGAATACTGATAGAACCAAGCTATTGTTGCCCTGAGGCCCCGGAACGAGAAACTCTTTATGCTTGAGATGTGGCGCACCGTGAATGATGGAATCTGATTGATTGGCAACTGTTTCTCCTTCTTCGCTAGCTGGATAGTTGCGCATCAAACCGAGGTCCAGTTCCTCCGGTAGAAGCCATGAGTCAATAATGGGCGCGAGTGCGGGATCAATGGCTGGTCGCGGTATTTTAATCCTGGGATCAAGTCGTGCCGCTTGAGAGTAAGGGAACGGGTAAGACGACATGTTTTGAGCCATTACGCATACGTTGGACGGCGAAAAGAGCCGTGAATATTGCAAGGGATGGCCTTGGTGAAGTGTCCCTCGAGCAGTAGTTGGAAACGTTAGGGAAGCAGTCGAGTAGATGCCGCTGTTTTATATTGGTGCACAGGCATACCTGTACCTGTACTCCGTATACTTTTAGTGGGCTTCAGCGGGTATGGCCACTACAATGTAGCTATTGAACTACTGTACGTGCACATACGGCAAGTAAACAGGTCAGTAGGTGCCTACCCATATGCGGCCACGGACAAAGAGCACAACATCTTTGCTACAGTAATACATGTCATCTGCATTTGATTGAGAGAATCTGCATCTTTAAAAGGTTGAGCTTGGCAAGAATTTTCTTGCTAGCCCTGCTTCACTTCGTCTTGAAAGCCGACTTCTCAGCCTGCTAACCACTTGTCTGCTAAATTTCTCTCAGGCGTTCTCCAACAAGCTGGCTGATCTTTTCAATCAGATCATCGCTCACGACGCCCTCTTGCCAGCTGTATCCAATTGTCATTGAACCATCTCCGCCGGTAGCGACACTGACAGTGACTGCGGCACCAGTGACCAGAGTGCTTCGACTGAGAACTACTTTCCCGGCTCGCCAGATGGAAGCTTCATTTGCAGCGCGGGTGGGAAAGATTCCGACGTTTGTGACTTCGAATGCTGCGTCCCGAGGCCTCCCAATCATTGGCTTGAAGATGGTAGAGACATTAGGAATAGTCTCAAGAGCAGAAACGGCTGTGTAAGGTTCTCCAGAAGGCGAGACATTGCTCAGGTAGTCGTTCACTACACCTGAGACTTTCCTAGCGGCGATCCATACATCGTTGACCGAATGGCGTGTGTTGGGAATCTGCTCTGGTCGTTTGAATAACACTCTAGTAGCATCGAAATATGTTCCAAGTGCATCATCACCGACTTCTCGGGGCAATTGAAGCCATGGGCGAAGGTTAATGGGGATGATACAGGTGAGAGCCTCAACATCAGGCGGAAGAATATCGAATAGCACCGTGGCGAGAGTAGATGAGACCACGGATGTTACAGACAGTCCATTCTGCTTGCATTTGAGGAAGAAGGATTTGGAGTCAATTGGTGAGAGATGGAGAGAAGCCCAACGAGACTTGCAGGGATGTTGAATACAGTTACCTGTCCACTGATTCAAAGACCCAGTGGTATTAGCAGGAGGCGCTGGATCGATTGGAAGAGGATGCAGTTGCCCGAGGGCGGGAAGAATATTCGCATCTTCCCTCGGCGCCACTGTCTCTTGTTTTCTAAAGCAAGGCGCAGGTGTGGAAGCAAAAACCTCGAGTGCATCATGGAAAGCTTTGTGAAACACCAATCCAGACACGCCATCTCCAATGGCATGATGGTAGATGAAGGAAACCGTAAAGTCCATCTTTTGCCCAGCGCTTTGTAGCACAATTATGCGCCAAAATGGCTCCGTGCCATACCCGGTTTTGAAATCGGTATTATGCTGTTCTTCAAGAATCGCATCGAGCTCGCGGTCTTCAGCTTCCCCGAGGTCATTCCAGGGTTGGGATCGCGTGAGGAACTTGATGCTTCGACTTAGATCCACTGAAAGAAGTGAAGCAAAATGCGCGTCGGGAGCGTCTTCGTTGACAGGTATGGCACTGAGTATGCGATACTTTTGGACGACGTTTCCCACAGCCAAGTGGATGAGATCACAAAGGTCTAAAGCGATGGGTGGGAAGAGTTGAGACAGTTTGTAGTGAACCGACAGGCCGACATTGTTGAAGAAGCCCAGATGGTGACAAGTCGCTGACACTTGCTCGAGCTTGCCTGCAGTATATTGTTAGAGAATAAGGTATCTAGTAAAAGAAAGCTTTTGGTTCGCTTTATGTTACCTAATGGCCGCAACTTTTCAAGCTGTTGGACACTTGCCATCGTGCTCTTACTACCTATGAAGAAAAGTAAATCCTCTATTGGACGACTCAACAGCTTCAATTTGCAGTAGAATAAACTAGTGTAGGATGTATGTTCTTGAGTTATAACAGAAGAGCAACTTTTTAACGTCTAGTCACTTGGTCATTCTCAAGATACAACTAAACTAGTATAAACTAAGAGAAATGAATCCCTGTATATATCTATAATATTACATTAAATATTGAAAATAGCATATATACGTTACATGAAGTCTTGACCGCTGTGGCGCCTGCACACATACTCGTCCCAGCATCTAAGGTTTTACCCCCAATAGGCCACCAACACCCAATGGCGGAGATCTCGACAAGAGTAGACGCAGCCCATTCGCCAGTAGCGCGATCGCTAATGCTAGGTGGATAGGTACTAATACCGTACCTGCTCCATGTAGTAGGTATGGAGTTTGAGCAAGTTTGCGCATGTAATTAATGCTCGACGCTTGCGCGTTGACGCGGCTCATGATCAACCTCCAGGAGCCGAGCCATCATCAGCTTGTCCAAAGACACAGATTTGACCTTTTCCTGTGCAGAATGGTATCGACTTCGTCGACGTCGGCTATCATGTGACTCGTTTCTCGGTGGCCTGGCCCGACGGAGTGCTCAGGATCCATGTCCAACCGCACTATCGCTGTGAGATGGACAAAGCTGCTCGCTCTTCTATTCGTCCTCGTTAGTTGGTCGCTTCAAGGCGTTGCTGGCCTGGGCTCTTTATAATTCCTTCACTCGTGCTCACCCTGCTCTTCACGCGGAGCTGGGCACGTACTTGTATATACAACAATCGCCACCATGGACTTAATGAACATGGCCATGGACGCCACTTCCGGCATGGCCATGCCTTCTTCGACAGCCAGCCCAATGTCCATGGAATCATCCAACATGACGATGAGCATGGAGTCCATGGCCATGGTGTTCTTCACCTCCACAAACACGCCTCTTTGGTCATCGGCTTTCGCACCCAACACGAGCGGGCAATACGCCGGCGCATGCATATTCCTTATAGCTTTTGCTGTGGCCTTTCGTATCTTGCTGGCATTGCGGTTCAACTTGTACAGGATCATGGCCGCGGCCAAACAAAGGCGTGGTGGTAGTCTGCTGCCGCCGGACGTGACCGAAACCAAATCGACGCCCCGACCCTGGAGAGCCAACGAGGCTGTCACATCAGGCGCGCTTGATACAGTGATTGCGGGAGTCAGCTATCTGCTGTGAGTTGGATTTGAAATGTCTCTGTGAGATTGACGTCTCAAACCAGGCTGCTGACCTTGTCTTAGTATGCTCGCAGTCATGACGATGAATGTTGGATATTTCCTGTCGATACTTGGTGGTATTTTCTTGGGCAGTATGCTCTGCAGTCACTTGTCAGGCAGCACTGGGAGCCATTGAGTCACCTTTAAGTGCCTTTGACAACTGACGTTTGTTGAGGCGGCTGTATAATGAGATTTCTGGTTGCGCGAATCCACAGCTAGTCTCGTGGAAGCAGTAATGAGCCACATTCACACTTTGCAACATGTAACCTATAGGCTCCATCAATCACATATTCTCAACGGGCATAAGGTAGATCTAAAAACCCGGTTCAGCGTGCATCACTTGGGAATTTATCCGTCATGCCTTGCATATAGTGTGAACTGCTTGTCCGCCTTCAACCTCTCCATGTCCTCTTCCCCAAGACGCACTGCCAGAGCAATCTCGCCGTCTCTCTATTGAGGCATAGAATGCACACAATTCTGCAGCGGTGTCAACCAAGGCCGGTGAACTGCTTCTGGCTTGCCGAGTTCTAAACTAAAGTTAAGGGCGTAGCTGTCTGTTTTGGCCCACGAGCTCACTACCACGTTGACCGAAAAATCCAACGATGAGACAGCCTCGATGCTATCTCGCCCAACGACAATGTAACAGCCTCTTGCAGTGCATACGTCATATACGCCATGTTCTGCACGATGCCTAGATAAGTCGCCGGCACATCGACGTAGGATCGCGCGTCATCAGTAGATGCGTAGCAGGAACCGGTCGGGAGAGACTTGGTGGCGATTGACTTCAGCGATGCCAACGATGAGAATGGAACGTAACCCTTACCCAGACACTCCGAGCAGGCTCCGTTTCGCGCCTGTCAAGGCCACTGTAAGATGGCCAGATGACGACCAAGCTCGGAGCCACACTCATAATTATCAAGGCGAGGGATGACGGTTTGGCGGCCACGATTACCGGAAAACAGCTCATCTCTTATAAAAGATTCACCATGGTAGGCTTTCGAGAGGAGATGCATAATCTGTCCTTGCCCAATCATGTCCATAGTTTGATGCTGACCGAGGAACGTGAGCACCAAGCCGCCGACAATGAGGTTTGCCTGTACAAGAAAGACAGGCGAACCGGAGTCTGGCCCGCCGATGCCATCGGGTGCGGGAAAGGTGTTGCGAGGCGCAATGATGTTCGTTCAGCATTCTCCGTGGAAAGCTGGCTTCCCTCAGTGCCACCATTGTCGGAACCGAGGTGTCTGATCTGAGGTCCTTGACTGCCAAGTAGGGAGTGTCCCCCAGTTCTCTAATCTTGAAGTCTCCAGAGCCTCCAGCGCCTGAGCCCTCAACGACGACCTGACCTGCTACCCAGAGAAAGCTGGCCGTCAGTTGCTGAAGACTAGTTATCAGTGTCCTCACGATGGTGGATTGCGCAACATCGTTGGGCATTGCAAAGCAGAGACATATCTGCATGTGAATGTTGAGTCTCGGCTGCTGCCCAAAAGTATACAACCAACAGTCCATGTCTGTGTGAGCGAATCTACACGCAGTAGATTGCCTTGAATTGTACACAGCGGTTTGAAAGAAGCAAGACTCTGAGCCAACGCGACTGAGCGATAATCCACATGAAAGCACACGTAACTGACGCTCCTACTGCATAAAGAATGATAGAGCAAGGCATTAGACAATTCCATCAGCTGTTCGACAATGTCTCGGTTCAATGCCATGAAAGAATGCAAATGCTAGCGTCGGTGGAATATAATTGGTTGAGGTATGGAGTGCTGCAGATGTTACGGATGTTACACGAGCAATTTGGAAGAGCCAGTGCAAAAGCGTCAGTGCCGAAGGAGCGGAGAAATCAACAGGGCGACGAAATATGTAAAACCGTCGTCGAGAACAGACACGACCATCGCAAGAGCAGCTTGAATAAGCAATATCGTCGGCGAAGATCCCAGCAAGCAACTAAAAATGGAGATATAATAGCCCCAGATGGGATCGACGTCTCCAGAATAAGGGAGTCTTTACCTGACTTGCCTGAGTAGAAAGAGTTCACCCTCGCGACCTGTTATATGCGCGCAAACTTGCTTAGCTCATTACCGCTGATCCGCTCTACGTGGGATCTTCGTAGATTGACCGCTGTCGATGGCGAAGAAGTGACCCAGGCTTCTGGAGCATACACCGTGAAATCGTGGAAATCTTGCGCACATTTCCATGAAGGGCTGAGTCGCAAATTGCAGAAAACCTGCGCAGCTGGGTACATGTAGTCACGAATGCTCAGAAGCTATGTAGACTATCTACGATAAAAGCAGCGTGGGATAACGACGACGACGACGACGACGATGATGATGATGATGATGAAGTATGGCAGTTTACAGATGTAGACTCACTCAAGGTGCCTTTTAACGGATTATACCTTTTTGTATCTGACCTCTACAACTTGCACTATATCGCCAACTGGCTCACAGACACACGCCCAATCACTGTCTCTACACGGATACGACACCGCTGTGATGCAACGAAAAGTGTCCATCCTCGGCGCCGGTCCGTCTGGTTTCGCTCTTGCGGCTGATCTCCAAACCCGCGGGATAGACGCACTGGTCTATTCACACCCAGGCCACTTTCGATATGCCAACGAGGTCATGGGCAAAGGCCAACTGACAGTTCGGGGAAAGATTGAGAGTTCTCTGCCTGTATGTATCACCTCGGATATGGGTGAGATGATTGCATTCTCCACAATCATCATCCTTACGATTCCATCTACTGGACACGAAACGGTGCTGCAGCAACTGAGACGATTCCCTCTACAACGACACACCATTGTCGCCATACCAGGCAACTTGTTCTCGCTCATCGCTGATATCGAGATCGGATGCGTCCTAGAGACCAACCTGTCTCCATATTCCTGCCGCATGGAAAGAGATGTAGTCCTGGTTCTGGGCAAGAAGAGTCTCATCTTCATTGCAGCACTTCAAAGTCCTCCTCCCCAGGCAGTTTGCGACGCGGTACAAGAGCTCATGCCAGTGAAGCTCTGCTGGTGCAGTAGTGTCATTGAAGTTTGCCTGTTGAATGTGAACGGCGTGTTCCATCCACTCATGATGCTGATGAACGCGGCCCGTATAGAAGGCACCAATGGGGATTTTCTTCTATATCGAGATGGCCTGACAAGCTCCGTTGCCAAGGCCATGCTTGTCATCGACCAAGTACGGATGCAAATAGGCAAAGCGTTCGGCTACAGCATGAGGAGCGCGTTGAGAGTGTCCAACGAGTGCTATGGTCACACCTTTTCGAGTCTTGTGGATTTGGCAACGAATTCAGGGCCACACAACGGACTGAAAGCCCCATCCGACCTTGGCAACCGAAACATCTCGGAGGATGTTCCTGACCTGCTTGTTTGCTGGCACAGCCTGGCCGAGAAGCTTGGAGTGGATGCATCGCCTATCAAGGCCATCATCATTCTCGCGCAGATGGCGACTGGTGTGGACTATTTCCGGTCCGGGAGAAGCCTCGATAAATGCCATCTACAAGACGCCTCGCGGAGTGAGCTGATGGAAAGGTTCATGGCTCAACCAGATGATGCAATTGTCAGTCGGCTGTAGCTTGCGAGTCAAGGCGAATTCAGTTTGGGATTTTTTAGCAGGCGCCCCAGAAATGGCTCGCTGACCAAATTCAACAACTTGTGTGCTACGGATTGAGTGGTTTGGCAGGCGTATGGCAACATTATACCCATCACATTAGACATGGCAATTGAATTCACCGCGGGGTTGCATTGACCATGCTGAAATAATCCTTCGAGTTGCTTTGTGTAAAAAGGCTTACATTTGCGAAAATTCCTCTTCACTGAATCTTTGCATCGTACACAACCAAGATCCAGACAAGATGGAATTAAATTCTGTTGAGGAATACATGTAATTGCTAGCGTAGTAGGTACATGTATGTTATATATATTATGATAACAACAACAACAACAACAACTCACCACAGAGCTTAGGTTTTAACAGCCACAGTCACCAAAAGATTCATATCCATGTGAATTCCATCCTCCACAACAAGTTTGTTCCATTCCGTCTTCATTTCCTCCCTTACGTGTGGCCGGAGCTCAGGAGGGATGCTGCCGTACGTCTTCCCAGATGAGCTTGCATCCAACCAGTCAATCATTGCATCGGCGTCCTTGGCCGACTTTGTGATTTTGTTGACGACGATATTTCTTTCTCGGAACCCAGCATCATCCAGAAGACTTTCGAGCTCGCGCTGCTTGAGAAATTTTGGGGGGCTCTCTTCTGGATATTTCCGATATGGCTCTCTGGACAGCACATCGGCTTTGATCCGCTCCTGCGCGGTGAGAGTGTCGCCTGATCCGCCCGAGATGCCAAGTAGCCCTCGTGGCTTGAGCAGGCGAGCAAACTCCTTTAATGCTGCTGGTTGGTCCTGTACCCAATGTAGGGTCGAGTTCACGTAGATTGCGTCGAAGCTCTCTGTAGCAAACCGCGATAGATCTTCAGCTTGGCCTTCCCAAAACGAAAGATTTGGTTTCTGAATTCTCCGTGCAATCGTAATGCGTTCCGTACTGGGATCAACGCCCACGACGCTGCCTTTCTCCTCAATAACCTCTGCTATGTGAGCTGTGAGATTTCCAGGTCCGCACCCGACATCGAGAACTCTCATGCCAGAGACAATATTGAGCCTTTCAAGAAGAAACAGGCCGGCGCCATATTGGGTGTTGCTAACCCGGGTGTATTCCGTCGCCAGCTCCTCAGTGTCCCCCATATTGGTAGCAATTTCAGATAGAATACCAAGGCCTAACTGTTGGAAACCGGTTGTTGTTTTGGAACACGCCCTTGGGGACAATATGAGCGGGTACATGCGCCATATTATAAGACCACAAGGACAGCAAACTTGGCTGTGACAAGCTCTCCGCTGGGTTACAAACAAACTCACTCAGCCCGCCATTTCTTGGAATCCCACATAGGTTGAATGCAGATTATACTCCATATTTCATGGACTTAATAGTTAGCATTCACAGGCGGGGTAGCTGTATCCAAAAAGAGCGTAAGTCACGATCCCTCTAAAGTAACTAATATCTCCCTGAGCTCACTACTCGATAGAGATGGTGTACATTGAATAACTACATGATATATTTTTTTTAAATATAAACGAATAAAACTGCATGGATTGAACTACTAATATTATATACTATCACTGTCCTCAGTAAAAAGGGCGGCTGGTTTAGAGGGGCAATCGGCGAGTTACTAGTCTGATTCGAACCAGAGCTCACAAAGAGAGCTCTTTTGAGCTCTTTTTCCTTTTTCGAGATGCGTCCGTAGTATATATGCATCTTGCGTGACATCATACAAGTAGATCAAAGACTATCTATTCCATCACTCAAGGGGTTGTCATAGATCTCCACTGCGGAGGCTGGCGAGCCCGCGCAAAAATGAGAAAGTAAACCGTCTCTTAACGGGGCAATCCACATCCACATCCACATCCCGTCGGCTCGAAATACTTTCGTGCTTGAGTGGGCAAAGACTCACTAGAGACACTTGATTGCTCCAAGGGCGGACCTTGTACGCGTTATGGATTTAGCTATGAAATCCCATTAACTTCTACGCCTTCAAATCTGCAGCCTCTTGAAACGTTGTTTTCAAGCCAGGGGTTTGCAACAGATTGAGAATAGCATTGAGAAACGAGTTAGAACGGGCTTATGTCAATTATGCTAACTCAAATGCTTTCTATGGCTTCGGTTGTCTCTACAATTTCTATGCTCATGAACAACTTCAATTAAAACCGCAACATCTGCTTAATCTCTTCAGCTCATCATTGGTCTTGTTATTCGGATTTCTTCAAAATCGGATTCTTCATCCTCTACACTCAGTACCTGGTCCTAGTTCAACAGCTTGTCAGAACTGCCTGCCTCAATAGCTCTTGTTAAGGGAGATCAGCACCTTTTACTGCCGGTCTCTGAATGAAAAATATGGCTTGGTCGTGCGAGTGTCTCCCAACGAGCTGAGCTTCATTGACACACATGCTCGAGAAGAGATCTATGGGTCTCGCGTAAGTGATTCAGACTCAACATTGTCCCTTGCTAACTTTTAGATCGTGTAGCAAGGCGCGCTTCTCACGGAGACGAGTCCCATATTTCTCGGAGCCGTGGGAAACGTCGACGGAGAAACTGGTGCAAGCCTTGCACTTAATAAGGAACATACCCGCCAACGCAAGGCATTGGATTACCTGTTCTCCAACAGCGCATTGGCCAAACTGGAAGACATATTTCAAATTCATGCTCACAAACTTGTAGCCGTGCTGGAGAAGGGAGATGTCTCGGACTGGTGTATGCATCCGCAACGTCATGATATTCTGCGCTTGCCCAGCCCGCTGACAATGGACGCAGACACATATCTTGCATTCGATACAATGGGTGACCTGTGTTTCGCAGAGCCTTGCGGCTGCTTGGACCAGGCTTCAGCAACGGAGTGGTCAACCTCTATCATCAACGTTTTTGTAACGGCTACGTGGACACAGGGTATCCGCCGAATATTTCGAGTCGGAACGTGGCTTGAGCGTCTCACAACATAGCTTCTAGTCCCTAAAGAGGCTGCATCATGGAGATCAATCCACCTGAACAACTCACGCGAGAAAACAGTCCGTCGCCTGCAAGACCCTAA
Source organism: Trichoderma sp. CBMAI-0020 (assembly GCA_030708095.1). Classification (NCBI taxonomy): domain Eukaryota; kingdom Fungi; phylum Ascomycota; class Sordariomycetes; order Hypocreales; family Hypocreaceae; genus Trichoderma; species Trichoderma sp. CBMAI-0020. The sequence continues at coordinate 2,297,079 of JAJNCI010000004.1, read as the reverse complement.
TCGAGAACATACAGACTTCATGTACCACATTCTCAACAACGAGTCCAAAAGCCTGTTATCCAAAACTGAAATCCAGTTGAATATGGCTTTATTTATCAGTGCTGGGACCGACACAATGGCTACAGCTTTAGTCGGCTGGACATACTTCATTTGTACTCACCCCAACGGTACAAGAGACTTACAGCGGGGATTAGAGACGCTTTTGAGGCCAACAAAGATGTCAAATGGGACAAGGTCAAAAATCTGGCGTGCCTCGAGGCGACGTTGAATGAAGCTCTGCGCCTGTATCCGCCGTCACCTGCAAGTCAACAGGGTGTAGTCCCTCCAAGGGGGGCCACTATTGCCGGATTACATGTTCCTGAAGGAATCACAGTGGCCGTACCTCCGTGGGTATCAACACATTCGCACATCCACTTCATTGAGGCTGATGCTTTCATACCAGAACGATGGCTAGGAGAGGATCCCAAGTTCTGAGATGACCACATGAATGCTTCGCTACCATTCGGAACAGGACCTCGGGTCTGCATTGGGAAGAGCCTAGCAAATCTTGAAATGAGGCTCATTGCATCCGAAATGCTATGCAACTGTGATCTCGAGTTTGATAAAGGTGATTATAAGATGGCGAATCGGCAGTGGGGTCTGAACGGTCAAATGATGCCCATGAAGGTGTATCATTCGATGACAAAGCTAGCAAACTCTTAACCGGTGGTAGGAGATTAGAAAAAGGAATAGAAAAGGTTTTACAGCATGACTTGATATATAAAACAAGTAAGTATAATTTACACTATGATCTATATCATAAAATCAGTGACAATGAAAATAAATCCTTTCGCTATTAATCCATGTAACGCTTTATTTCCTAGCAAAAGCCTCCTGCTCCAGCTGTTGGCTCCTAATAACCCAATCTGCATGATGGCTCTGGTACTTTTTAGAGCCCTCGGGATCATCGCTCTTGATGCCCAGTACCTTTGGAATATGGAATCCTTTGGCAATTCCAGGTCTTGCACTTAGTCTAGCCTCCCACTCCTTGAGATGCGGGAAAGCGTTCATGTCGACATCGGTATATTCACCGAAAATCACCCAGGAAAGATTGGCGATATCCGCGATGGAGAGATGGTCTCCGACCAGATACCCAGACTTGGACTTGGACAACTGAGTGTCAAGAACGCTGTAAAGTCTCCTTGTCTCGGTTACATAGCGCTTAACACCGTACTCGATCTTGACGGGGGCGTATTTGAGAAAGTGAGAGGCCTGGCCCTGCATGGGACCAATGCCTCCGTGCTGGAAGAAGAGCCAGTTGTTGCATTCATAGTATTCCCTGCTGCCCTTGGGGAACGATAGCTTGTGCTCAGGGTCGTAACGCTCAGTCAGATACTGCAAGATGCTTCCACCCTCAAAAACTCTGATGGGTTCGCCATCGTCGAATGTGTCTACAATGGCGGGGATTCTCCCATTGGGGTTGATTTCGAGATACCAGGGCTCCTTTTGGCGAAGAGTGCTAATGTCAACGTGCTCGACCTCGTACTTGAGTCCGAGCTCTTCTAGTGCCGTGGTGATCTTGATACCATTGGGAGTGGAATCGGTGTACAGCTTGATGTGAGGTTGAGGAGACGCCATGACGGAAGATGTTTTGTCTTCAGTTGAAGTTTTCGTGTGTAGAAAAGAGCGCCTTTTAACTGGGTCGTTGTATTGAGAGTAAGTGAAGATGTGGGTGATGCTAGTGTTATTGCCGAGCTGAGGGACAAGCCTATAAATACCACTCAGAGAGCAATGGTCAATGTTGGAGCCCAGCCTGCCCACAAACGCCCGCTTAGAAATGTGTGTGGCAGAGAAACTCATTTTCGGTTGCAATCTAGGGACTTGGACGTTCCATTGAAGGTAATTTCTAATTGGGCGATAAATAATGCGACGGGCTCGGCAAAGCTCCATCGTTATACATGCGATGATCTCATAATGCAAACGGGCACAGCTAGTGCTCTTTCAGGTAATTTCTGCCACAACCCTTCCTACCTGAGACAAAGGCCATCAGCACGGTTACAAATCCATCTATTCAATAGGGCGTTTATAAGGCCACAGCAGCCGAGAAGCTGAATAATAGCGCAGCTAGTGTATGGCAAGTCAACCTTATTTTGTTCTTTTCTTTATGGGTGCCACAGCTTATTCAGCCCGTAACTGCATAGTACCCGTAAAGGAAATATGTTGAAAGCCATAGACAAGACCCCACTGCCTAGTTATAAGGTAGGTAGTTGCCAATAAGGCTATAGATTTCAGCCTTAGGGTGGAAGTAGTATGTAACTCAACGTAGACAGTGGCATGGATCTCTACCACATACCCTTCTTGCTCACAGACATATATATGCACTGTGATTTCAGATGAGAAACCTCCTGCTTACGCTCAGACACTGAATTTGCTAGGAAGTGAGCAACCCGCCGCTCTTGGTTATCTTGACCATACAACGCTAATTGCATGTACAAATCTCGTTTTCTCAGGCCCAGTGTCGTATCATCAGCTAGAGTGTCCAACATTTTAGATTATTTGGGACCTTACAATCTACACTTGACATAAGTATCGGTAAACCCCTTTTTACCTTTGTACGAATTGGCTGAACCTTAGGCCTGCTCTGCTGTTTGCGTTATGGTATCTTTTTGCGTTTGCCAGTCTTGATACTGCATGTGTTGCATCCTCATTTAGGATTAAACGGTCCGTTTAGGGATTGTAATACATTACGCATATAGCGTTTGGGAGGTACAAGCTTCTCATGGGATGTCACCACGTATTCCGCTAGACGAGTTATGATGACTAGTATAAGTCTCTTAACGATATGCTGGGGCATGCGGCGAAGTTGCAATACAAAATATGGCCTTGGAGCTAAACAAAAGAGCCTGGGTGGGTCTACACTTGGGACAATAGGCTTCTGATGTTGTTTGCATAGAATCAGCTCCGGAAACCATTGACTGGCCATTTACAAGTACTTTGGACGCTGAAGTAGGTGCAAGCTGACGTCTTCTTTCTTTTCATCTCTTATTCATGGCTTTATCATTACTTACATCGCTGCTACCTTGAGATTTTCGCTTACGTGGCTCTACATCGCGCTTTACAGCCCGGATGTTCTATATTTACGGCTCATCTAACATGATTGCATATATGACAATTCGACGAAAATGCGATTCAAAAGAGAATCTCTGCCGATGCATCAAGGAAAACAGTATACCCAAAGACTAATGTTACTATCTAATCTCTCAAATAACACTCTCAAACACCTCGAATGAGTCCAGTCTTTACATCATAAAGATAACCTTTTGTGCACTCCCTCAATTCGCGGCGAATGACGTTTGCTTCTTTTAGTACCTTTACATCATCATGAACGCTTTGTTCCAAGCTAATTCGGTTAGTATAAAATGCTTCTAAAGGAGAAAGATAACTCACTCTGCAATGACTGGAAGCACTAAACTGTTGGCATCCTCAACGGAAACTCCCTCTTCCTTCAAGACGTGGTTGTGGATGTTTTCCTCTGTCACATAGGTGGCCCCGCAGTCTATTTCACGTAAAACGTAAAATTAGACAAAATGCTTGGTGCATTATCTGACTTGTGACATACCTGTATGATGAATGATCATGAGATCTTTGAAGCCACCTATGAAGCAATCCATGGAAGTGATTTGAGCGATGAGTGGAGCCACCCTGCCTCCTCCGACTCGGAAGACGACGGCTTCTATCCAAATATGAGCAATTAATTACTTGAAAGAAAATCTGAAGTTCAGTCCTACCTCCAGGCATAAGGCATAAAAATTCTTCAGGCTTGCATCTTAGGTCGAGACAGGTTACTATAGTTCAAATAAGTAAATAAAGCTCTTTCTATGTTAAACAATCATTTCGCCTTATTACGCACTGATGAGTATGGAAGGCCTTTTGCGTCCGATATCCTCGGAAAAGAACTTGTGCGGTCTATGATACGCCGCAAAGTCCCTATAGCAAGGTTGCGGTAAGTAGGTATTCGCAAACACGGAGATGGGAAGAGCTCATACTTGTTGCGTTCAAGGATATCGTCCACTAGAGAAGTTGCCATTTGTGGTTTCATGGAAAATAAAAAGTGATATTATTGATTTGTTGGAGTTAAGCCCTCATATAAATAGCAAACAGCTATTTCATGCCGCGGCAAAGGGTGAACCCGATTATCTCATCACCTAATGTATACAGATATAATTTTGCTTATTATCGGTCTTCGCAGTTCGACATGATTCCAAACGATTTTTGAAATCTCAGTGCCGTGATGGCGCCGGCAATCAACGCGACGAAGCTTGGAGGAAGTCTGCAGCTTCTAGTATAAGCCAACTATCAGCTCTAGCCATATGTAGAAACCGGTGCCCTGGCACTATTATTATCAACACTTAAGTATAGATATTGTCTTTTTGGTATTAAGAATTCTCTTCTGATACGATTCTCTGCATATGATTGCCCTTAGAGCTACGACATTTGAGTTATTTGGAGTAGACCTGGTTTCGAACCTGCTGCGATATGCAGCACTCCTTTAATGAGCTCTAAATTGCAAGACAGCAGCTCAATAAGACGAGAAAATAATAATGTCATCCAGCGAGCGGATGTCGGAATGGATTTAAGAAATAGTACATGATATCCTAAACTTCATTCTTCGAGTTCAAGGCCTACTCTCATTCTGCCTGCGCGAGCATTACGGCCAAAAGCTAGAAATCGGTAGGTAATGAGTGTGCCTCGCTTCTATAAAGTCGGCGGCTCCTGAATCACTGGTCGAATGCATGGTCCGTCAAGCCATCCTGTTCTTGAACACTAATCAGGAGACGAGTTGTGTATCTCTTACATCATCATTGCTTTCTAGGTTTATGGTTCCCTGGTAGCCTACAAACTGGATACCCGGGCATCTAATTGGATAGCCTACAGATGCGCGTGACATTTCACCAAGACCTGCCAGTTTGCGCACGGGGATAAGTCTATATATAAATGACGAGTAAGCAGCTTGATTAGCAGAATTAAGAATCTGTTTTGATCAGAAATCCTTTCCATTTTCATTCTATGCACCGCGATTAGGAAGAGACAAAGGTGTCTGCTCGACGTATTTGTATACCCCAAAACCACAAGCTTTTAGAGTGGATTTCTGACTGAGATATCACCTCAGTTGAGATATCATCTCAGTAATAAACTTATAGGCGACGACGTTCCATGGGAGATTGATCCTCATGCAATGAAAAGGCCGTCAGAAGTGGCTGGAGTCTCGTTCGATATGAAGGACCACTTTGTTCCGGTTTTGTGCGAAGATCGCCGAGCGTTGTTCAGAAGACAACGGTGTCGTTTGCCAATACCTATCGGGTGATCGATCTTGGGGATTTTGGGGTGTAAAATAGGGTGGTCGAGATACTTGAAGTTGTCATTACCGCCATTATCTTGGCTCCCAATTGACCTAGTACAATCCAAAGAATGCGTGAGCCATGGGAAGAAGTACCACATGCATTCTATTGAACAGCCATCGACCCATAAGCTAAGAATGTTTTGGCCACGGAGTAGATCTTCAACAATATAACATGCACGACACAGCTCCTCCAGTTTGAGGGCAATAAGGCTTGTTAGCTGATCCCTCAAAATAAATCCAATTCACGCCAATGGCTCAACTTGGAAGATGGCACTGTGGCGTTATTTAGCATGTCAGTCTAGATGGGCTCTCTTCATTGAGAGGCATCATTACCACAGAACATTGCAATCCCTCAAATCCAGCTCAAAGTGCCATTGGTATGAGTACCAACCGTAGCTAAGAATGAAGGCAAACAAGTAGATACATATACGTGGAAGACGAAGTCGATGCGTTATGGTACCTTGCTACCTACTAGTAGGTATCTTCTGGCCTATGACATCACGATCACGTAGAATACTCGCCATATAAGGAGAATTTAGTCGTTTGCTAAGCATCAAATAAGAAATCCGACGTGGTGTAGTGGCTAGCATACCGCGCTTTCATTAGTGAAAGTCCCGCGGCGATCCGGGTTCGACTCCCGGCGCCGGAATAGAATTTATTTTTTTCTCGCTATTTAGAATTGATGCCCTCATTTTACTTTTGCTATTTGTTTCCTAGTGAGGTGAAGAATAGGCCAGTCGGTAGAAATAAGGAGGCCGATGAAATTTAGTCGAGGTGGTGGCCAGGTGATGACTTCGTTGGCGAGAACTTTGGGTCGAGAATTGCAAATGAGACGCAGCCAGGCCGATGGTTCGCCATCGAGGTCTACCCAACATTGCGATAATCTACGAGACACTTGGAATATCTCTTGCTTCGACGTGAAGGCGGGAGAACTAATGGACAAATTCCCAAATGTAAATTATTATTGAATATTAATATTCTTTTTGGGGTGGTTCACATTGGCTAGGGTTAGATCAGACTACATGTATTCAGACAAGACGTAAGGTATTTGCCTGTTATTTAGCAGTCACTATAGATACTCGCTTAACAACTGCGAGAGTCCCCTGTGTAAAGCCGTTCTCAGATTGGGCATGTATTAAAGCTTACTATAATAGTCTACTTCCCAGATGAGTAGGTTGCCCTCGTTACGACCATCCTTATCCAACCACTTTGCCACTTTGCCACTTTGCTAGGCCAATCGGTGGACTGCGTTCACAACCTCGCCTGTCAAAGCTTTGCTTGTCAACTCTAGAAGTAAAGAATCTCTTCAATGAAACGCTTACCGTAATCGGCTGTCAAAAGAGTAAAAGAAAGAGAGAACGTATAGTTGATTAACGGGCCTTGTGCCTTGAAGCTCCCCTTGGCTTTGCACAATTAGAGGATACGCTTAGTTTATAAGTGAACAAAGAAGTTCAAATGACCCGCCGTTCGCAGCGGGGAAACCTCTCCAAGGTGTGGTTCAAAGTGTACAAAGGATCAAGTACCACTGCTGTGTGAAACTATCCATTGAATTCGATTCACGCTCTACAGAACCCTCCAAGCTCAATCAAGTCAAAGCCAATGCAGCGCTTGGTCAAGACGCCGAGATTAGGCAATGAGGCACGCCATGGCTATTGCCATTTGCTTTGATCAAGCTCTGGGCATTCGGCGGCCATCTCGACACGAAACGGCGAGAACACAAACAAGCAGCAGCGCATCACGATGCCCGGATAGCCTGATGCATGCACCGTGAGCTAGTGCCAAGTGAAGATGCGCTCGAGGCTGGTCTGCGACATGAACTGGGAGCCACACTCTACTTGCACTTATCTACCAAGAGGATTACTTGCTGTGCAGTGGAACGTAAGGCCAAAGAAGGCCTTTGAGCGGCCACGGATGGCTCCACGTTGGTGTGGGTGGTAGCACAGCGTCTGGGCAAGGCAGAAATCTTCTCTCAGATTTCTTCAAAAAAACAAGAATGAACGAAACCCGGCGAATCTGCCTGGCCCGGGCGGATGCGTGGACAACGAATGACTCTTCTAGCGAGGCGGGAGGCCAACGGTTGGCTACATACATCATGTTTTGTTTGGCCGGCGCTCAGCCAATGAATGGAGGCGGGCGTGTATCACACACAGTGAATTGAGTGTGCCGGTACATGTGAATACGGTATGCCCAACGCTGTTCCCATGGCATCTCCATATATGCAGGGCCTGGGCCATATCACGGCAGCTCTGACGGACGAGCGTCCATCCCGCGTCCTCTGCAATTCATCTCTTCTTTTTGGCTGATAAATATGCCTGTGCAGCCGCATTCCAGCAATCGATTCTCGCACTACCTACCAGTACCTACACCAGTATCACAACACAGCTATCCAGGCGGGCTTCTTGCTTCCAGCGACCACCAGACATCAATTCGTGTTAAGCGCCGGCCACCCCCCCACAGAGTTACAGACAAACTGCAAATTCCCGCACGGGCATTCGGCGTCTACACAAAGAGCTGTAAGTACTGCTTCTGTCTGCCCATATCCCATGTCCACACGATCTTTGTGAAAGAAGATGCAGCAAAGAAACGAACAAAAAAAAATTGGAACCTGGACCAGCCCGCGCTCACTAAAAGTGCCATCCTCTATCGCTACTAAGTAGATGCTAACACTGAGCTTTCCCCGCTCCCGCAGACCTGTCGAAGCGCTACCACGGCCGGTCCCTCGCTAGAGATTCGATAACCGGCAGCTTCGGTGGAGAGCTCTCCAGCTGGCCTCAATCTTCGCCACCGACAACCTCGAGCTGCCATCCATTGAGCTCTGGCAGCCGGGCAACCAACCATTGCTACTCGAGCCTACATTCACATTCGCATTGCCAGGACTAGTCACGGCTTCCTGCTGGGACATTTTGCTGCTCTTTGTTGATCAAGCACAGCCCTTGGATATTCTCTTGTCTCTTTGTTGTCTCTTCAGCACGGCCCAATCTATCTGCATTTTTCTCTTCACCACTGTCGTCTCTCGCCCTACCGAAGCATCTATTTCTTGGGCCCTTTGCTAGATTTGCTTTCTCTCACATTTGATCTTTATATCTCAACATCATACTGGGCAGTCTTACTTTGGCCCGCCATCTTTTTTGGTTTCTTGGAATCGGTTGTGTAATACTCGTCGTCATATCTCCATCTATACACTGCTCCAATCTTCATCATGGCGGATAGAGGCCGGGGTAACCGTGGTGGCTTCCGGGGCGGCGACCGTGGAGGTGGCGGCCGTGGAAGAGGCGGCGGCGATCGAGGCGATTATGGCGGCGGTCGTGGACGAGGCGGCGGTGACCGTGGACGAGGCGGCGGTGACCGTGGACGAGGCGGCGGTGACCGTGGACGAGGCGGTGGAGGAGACTATGGCGGCCGTGGACGAGGCGGTGATCGCGGCGACTATGGCGGCGGCCGCGGACGAGGCGGCGGCGATCGCGGAGGCTATAGGGGTAGCTTCGGCGGCTTTAGAGGAGACGGACGAGGCCGCGGACGTGGAGGCGGTGGTTTTGCTCGCCGTGACGAGTCTCCCGGCAAGACAATGGCTTTCAAGTGAGTCTTGATCTCGATTGTGGTCCAGAGCGGCGTTAATCCGTGTGAACTCGCAACTAACGTGCATCACAGGGACAACGGCAAGGTGCCTGAACCCGATGCTGAAATTACGAAGCTGGAGGATCAGATTGTTGCAGCCCAGTCCTCGTCACTTACAGCTCTCACTTCCCAGATGGGCAAGCTGAATGTCAAGGGCAAAGGCGGCAAAGGAGGCAAAGGAGGCAATGCTGCTCCGCCATCTGACATGCTCACCCAGTTTCCTCCCAGGCCGGCCTATGGCTCAAATGGCAGGCCTGTTATCCTCTGGGCAAACTATCTCAAGGTCAACCTCAAAATTGGAACCTTTTACAAGTATACGATGAACACCAAAAAGATTGGCGCGCCAAAGCCAGAGTCGAAAAAAGGCGCCAAGGCTGGTACAGGCGAGAAAGAGGTCAAGGGGAGAGAACTCCTTTTGGTCGTCAAGGCTGTCCTGGCCAAGCTCTTGGAGCAAGACAAGACGTTTGTCGGCGCCACCGAGTTCAAGGACGCGCTCATCACGCTAAAGCACATTAATCTCGATGCGAACCCCATGACCGTTCAGGTTCCCAGATCCGAGGGGAGCGATGAAATGGATTCGTACACTGTTGAATTCCACGGCCCGAGCGAGATTCGAGTGGATGATATGAAGAATTATCTGAAATCCATGGCGGATGGACCGGCTGGCGCTGAAGCCATTTCATTCCCACGCTTTCCCGAAGTTATTGACGCCATCAATATCATTCTAGGCCACAATCCAAGGAGTGACCACATCAAGACCGCATCCATTGGCTCGTCTCGATTCTTCCCTTTCGGAGACGATAAGATAATCCGGGCCCTGAATCAGAACTGGCGTGCTCTGGCCGCTGCTCGCGGCTACTTCCAATCTGCCCGCTTGGCAACTGGCCGGGTGCTACTCAACGCCAATGTAACTCATGGTGTTTTCAGAGTCTCGGGTCCAATGACTCAGATTTTCGACGGTCTTGAGATCCAGGCTGCTTCAAAGGGCGACAACTTTGCCATGAAAAAGCTCAGAGCATTTGGTAAATTCCTCCCCAAGACCCGTGTCTGGTACAATTTCAAGACCGCCGAAGGCAAAACTGTTCGCCGAGGCAAGGCTATTCGAGGCCTTGCCAATTGGTCAGAAGTAGCCAAGAAAGGCAAGACCATGGCACATCCGCCTAAATTTGATGCCAACTGGGAATACGGCGGTCCAAAGAACGTCCAGTTCTGGATAGAGAGTGGCAAAGGAGGCCGCTATGTCACAGTCTATGACTACTTCAAGCAGAGTAAGTTTTATTCTTGCTTTTTTTTTTTTTTTATATTCTTTTTCTTTTTCTTTTTTTTTTTCCTTTTCCTCTTCCTTTTCATTTCTATTCTTTTTGTTTATAAAAAAAAAAAAAAAAAAAAAAAAAAAAAAAAAAAAAAAGAAATTGTCTCTCTTCTTTCATGTCATCAGTCTGGCCAAAGCACCAAACTAACAGCCTCTTAGAATACAACTTGAACCTCAAGGACTATCCGTTGCTCGATCTAGGCACTGAGCAAAAGCCTTTTACATATGCCCCGGCTGAGATGGTCGAAATCCAGCCAGGCCAGGCAATCAAAGCTTCTCTTAGTATGGAAGAGACCACAGCTATGCTGGATTTTGCCTGTCGATCACCGTACTCGAATGCTCTTTCCATTAGCACCGCCAGCCGCCAAGTGCTCAAACTTGACGATCCATCGCTGGACAATTTTGGTGTCTCCGTCGATAAGCATTTGTTGACTGTGCAAGGAAGAATCCTCAACGCGCCGACGGTCGTCTATCTGAACAACCAAAGAAAGCCCACCGACGTAAGGCCGATGGGTGGCACCTGGAATATGAGATCGGTAAGAGTTTACAAGCCAGGTAAAAATATTGAGCGCTGGACCTGGGTCAATCTCTCGTTAAGACCAGGTGCGCAGCCAGTTGGAAAGGATGTGGTCTTAGCCTACGGAAAATTCTTGGCCGATATGGGCATCGCCATAAACAAAGTTCCCATTGCTCCCCCTCAGGAGGTTATTGCTGCAAATGCAAACCTGGACGGCATCTTTGCATGGTTACAAAAGACGGGAATTCAGTTTTTTGTCATCATTTTGTCTGACAAGGATACGTCAGGCGTATATGCCAAGATCAAGCAATTGGGCGATTGCACATATGGAGTTCACACGAGCTGTGTAGTGGCACGCTCATTTGGAAAAGCGAGCCCGGCATATTTCGCCAACGTCGGGCTCAAGGTCAATCTCAAGGCTGGTGGCGTCAACCACAAGCTGAAAGAAGAGTTTAGTCTTCTCAAGGAAGGTAAAACGATGATTGTTGGCTACGACGTCACCCACCCGACCAATATGCCCCTGAAGAAGGGCGCTTCTGAGCCCCCTAGCTTGGTCGGATTCGTGTCGAGCACCGATAGCGATCTCGGCCAATGGCCTGCACTGTCTTGGGAGCAAACCTCCAGGCAGGAAATGCTCAGCGACAGGCTCACCGATGCATTCATGCTTCGACTAGACACGTGGAGCAAGAACAATAAAGGCCAATACCCAGACAACATCATCATCTACCGAGATGGCGTCTCCGAGGGCCAATTCTCTCTCGTCCTTAACAAGGAGCTGCCATCCATCCGCGAGGCGTGCCGCAAGAAGTATTCGCCCCAGTTTCAACCAAAGATTACGCTGGTGGTGTCGGTGAAGCGACACCAAACCCGGTTCTACCCTTCGTCGACAGAGGAGATGTCCAAGTCGGGCAACATTATCAACGGAACGATCGTGGACCGAGGCGTCACTCAGACCCGATACTGGGACTTTTTCCTAACAGCCCATGACGCTCTCCAAGGCACCGCTCGACCGGCGCACTACACTGTTCTTCTGGACGAGATCTTCCGCCCGAAATTCGGCACCAAGGCGAGCGACGAACTGGAGCGCCTGACACACGAACTGTGCTATCTCTACGGCCGCGCCACCAAGGCCGTCAGTATTTGCCCTCCAGCATACTATGCTGATATTGTCTGCGAGCGCGCTCGCGCACATCGACCCGAGTGGTTTGAAGTCAAAGACTTTGATAGTCAGACCGAAGGAACTGGAGGCGCTCCGAGCACCGTGGGCCGACAGGTGCATGTCAACCTCAGGGACAGCATGTACTATATCTAAGTGATGCCATCTTCTGTTTCGTCCTTTTTCTCTCTTCGTATTTTCCTCAACAAAATATCTCTATATCTATGGGACAGCGATTTTTAAAACCTCAGCGATAATATTTATTTCATAGCTTGAACATGTATGACAGGCGGATGCAAGACTCAGATTGGTACCTTGATAGGATAGCATTACACTTGATCGGTTATGATGTACACTCTTTAAGCTCAAAGCGATTCAAATCTATTGTCTTTTAACAGTTAAGCCAAACTAAATAGAAATGGCTCAATTATCTGCGTTTCATGATGTCTGGTCAAGAGTGATTATTAAGTGTTGCCATTACTTCTCATGCTAATTCAGACCTGCTTGCTGTGCTGCTTGTCTATGCCTGTGTATATCGTAGAAGAGAAAGGAAACAAAACAAGATATCCTAAACTCTATATCGGAGCAAAACGGAGGCTAAGAGATGCTATTTCTACAAGTTCGCTTTCGCCTTGTTGTTCTTCTTGCTGCTGGCTAATTCAACGCGCCTCCTCAGCTCGTCATCTATAGTCGACTTCTCCTCCAGCGACTTGTTTGTCCACTCTTCATACGCCTTTTCCTCCTCCCACCATCTCTCAATCTCCGTCTTTGCCCATTCCGCGGCGGCCTTTGCGCAGAACAGCGGCTTCTCCAGAGGCACGAGATGACCGCTCTCCGGGTGAATAACGTGCTTGACGCGGCCTGCTCGCGTGCCGCCACTGCCGCCGACGCCGACGCCTGTTGTGTCGAGTTTCTCCTTGACGAGGCGGGCCGGGGAGACGGTGCTCGTGCCGCCGAAGATGTACAGGATTGGGGGCCGGAGATGGGGGAGGCGGAGGAAGGTGGCGTTTTGTTCTGGGCGGTAGATGGGGGTCTGGATGAGGGCTTGGGGGTCGAAGTCGTGGTCTGGGATGAGGGAAGGTTCGGTGATGGTGTTTGTTGTGGGGTCGACGGCGGGCCAGAGGGGGCGGATAAAGGTGAAGACTTCTTGATGTTTGGTTGTGGTGAGACGGACGGGGGGTGGATCTTGGCTTTTGCTTTGGTTGTCCTTTGATGTGGGTGAAACAGCATCGTCACGGAGGCCATACTGGACAAAGCGGTCCAAGACTCGGGGGTCCCAGTCCCGATAGAACGGCCTGGAGAGGAATGCCTCACGGGCAGCGGCGCGAGAGGGCCAGGTGTCTCGACGCGTGATGCTGAGTGAAGCCGGGCTGGGGAAAGCCTCAGGCAGCTGCTGCTGATTCTGAGGATGAGCATGAGGCGCGCCAGCAAAGCGAGCGATGACGGGGTCGAGCATGATGAAGCCGGTGAAGAGGCGCGGGTGCATGAGGGCGACGTTTGTGAGGGCGTTTGCGCCAAAGGAGTGGCCCATGGCGATGAGGGGGCGAGGGGGGCGGATGGTGTTGATGAGGTGGGCAATGTCGCGGGCGTAGTCGAGCCAGGAGGCTGTTGATGGATGTCAGTTTTTTGTTTTATATAAGATGTGAGGCTTATGAAGATGAGATTTGCAAACATACGGTCATTGCCTAAGTTGGCGGCGTTGAGGATGCCGCTCTGGCCTTGGTGAGCTGCGTCGGCGATCCAGATGGCGCGGAGGCGGAGGCCTTGCTTTCCTAGCTCATTGAGAAGCTCTTCATAGAGAGGTTCATATAGCTCCTGGTGTTGTTTGTTCAGTTAGCTGAGGTTGCTGTCTCATGGTTGGTCTATTCACTCAATAGCAAGAGGTAAGTTCTTACCTTTGGAAAGCCATTCGCATGAGCGCCAATAATGGTGATGTCGCCTTTGCGCGCGGGGCCGCCGTGCTTGGGGATGTATTGCTTGACGTGCAACAAGAGGGCATCGTCTTGGGAGGTTGCTGTTGCGCGAGGGTATTCGCGGATGTGCGATGCTTGGATGGTGTGTTGGTGGATGTCGAAGACGGGGGATGATGGATTAGAAGCCATTGTGTCTGTGTGCCAGGGTTGCGGTTTCTGTACAAAGTAATGTTTTACTTCATATGTAGTTAAATTCCGCTGTATAGGCAACATGAAGAGAGAAAAATCGTGCCTCGGCTTGTGATTGATAATATGAGGGTTGTGCTATTTCGACATGCCGGAAGATGGGGCGTTTGCTACACGCCAGAAACCCGGGGTCGCGGTTGGCCGCCTCGCAAGAAACGCCGAATCTTATCTTGGCGAGAAGGGCATTAATCCGGGGTAAAGCTATCGAGTGCACACGCATACAACGGAGAGCTGCGATTTAACGTGTTCTTTTTGCTGGGGGTGGTGAGTGGAGATGAGCCTCGGTAAGAAGGTTGAAGGCAGAAATAGCCGAATAGCTGTTACAGTAGCAGCTGTTTTGAGGCTCGGCAGTGGTGTAAGGCAGTTGACTTCAGTTGGTTCGAGGCGCTGTGGCCATGGCTTGAAGCGTGTTTCATTCACAGTTGTCGCTTTGTTTGCATATTATAGCATTCAAGATTGATGCTGTAAATAAAAATTGATTATTGTGCAAAAAACAGGGCTTGCAAACAGAGACAAACTGCACAGCAAGATACATGTAGATTGCATTCACACATGTGTCTACTGTGCTTATTGGCACTGTATTGTATCGGCCATCGAATCGGATCAAAACTATCCATTCAGAGCAGCGTCCCTAGAGTATAAATCTAGCCAAGCCAGAAGTATGTATCTATATTAATTAATATCTCTCAACATGATCCAGTTCGATTAGTTTAGTGAGTGAATGATCAAAGTGTTGCGACCGCATACCTGGGTCGAAAGTCAAATACAGTGTTCGTACTATAGACGTACTGTCCTTTTCCCTATAGTGCTCGATTTCTAGCCTTGCTCTTTCAACGTCGCCAACACTTCACAGAGAGGTATCAAGATCCTTCACCAGCATCAGCAATACCGAGCGCACATGAATGCATTTGATTTATGACCACATAGACGTCGAATCTAGGGCATGGCAGGAATTGCATGTGGCAGTGATTGGTGTTGACAGACAGCCTGCGCGCCGTGTCACGGCAAAAGATACCTGTGCAACCGCGGCTGAGATCAAGACTCAACTTCATGCCTGTTTCGTCATGTATATACACTCTTATCGCCAACACTAACTCGGTTGCCACAAACGAAGATGTCAGTCCCGGCATCAACACCAATTCCACGCGTCATTCTCTTCGCCGGAGCTCCATCTCCACTCTCGGTGAATCTCGAGTCCTGCACTCTAGAAAGCTTCGATGAGCCATTCCAACAGTTCTTTGGGCGCCTTGACAGCAAACACCAGAGACAACAACACACAGACCTGGCTTTAGGCATTGAAGCTACCTCTCATCCACCAACACACGCTGTTTGGAGGTCTGTGCCGTTGAACCGCCGGCCCCTCCACACAGGACTAAGCCAGAACCACAGCATCTTGAGCAGCTCCATTCAAGGCCATCGCGACTTCTTCACCACGGCTGATGCTCTCTCTGTAGACGAGACTCAGACTTTTGATGGCGGTGAAGATGGGGGGGACATACTTGCGCAGTTCTGCGAAGAGTCGCTGGCAGCTCACACCCTCATGCCGTCCAGTCAGATTGGCAGCTTCGGCATGGAGAATTCGGACGACGCCACAACCTCATTCGTGACAAACGATACAGACGACATCTCCTTGCAAGATCGTACGAATCCCCTGACGCCGCCTATACCATTGCACCTGTCAGACTTGGAAGACGTTCCCTCCGCCCGTCGGATTCTCGCTCTGAGCCCCCAGACTGTGACGCTCAACTTGATCGTCGCCGTCATATCCATAGCCCAGCCTCGAACCGTCACGACGCGTTGGGGCACCACTCTGTCGCTAGTCGAAGTTCTTGTGGGCGATGATACCAAGTCAGGCTTTGGCGTAACCTTTTGGCTCTCCAACGATCAGGCTACGGCCGGTCAAATCAGCAAGTTGCGGCGCCAGGACGTCGTTCTGATGGAGAACGTGGCGCTACACGTCTTCCGAGGCAAGGTTTATGGCCAAAGTCTGCGCAAGAATCTTACTCGGGTCAACCTCCTCTGGCGAAGCGAAGGAGGCGGATATTACCAGAGCAGAGATCTCGCCCAACGAGCCGCGGCGAAGCATCCCCAGCAGGAAAAGACGAGGCTCGTCAAGGACTGGGTGCTTCATTTTGTCGGGCGAGATTCGGGAGCAGTCACGAGAAAGAGGGCCAGCCGGCTATCATGGGACCAGCCTCCCGACGACACACAGTAATACACTGTTACACAAAACAAAATCTTTTGTATTCTTCTATTAGATTATGCCAAGGGATCTATTTCCAAAGCCCATATACGCTATACAATTCGCAATATGCATTGCACCAACGCCATAAATGTCCAAGACGATGTGGGTATGATTAAAATACAAGGCTCGAAAACGAAGATTCAAGCAAGAGTGGAGTGGTGACTTGGCTGCCCAGTCTATGCCATACCCACGGATATCTCAGGCTTCCTACCGTTGGCGCCCTTCTTCACTGATCTCCACTCAAAGAAGAGACTGCACACAAACGCAAGCGCAGCACACGCCACGGAAATGTAGTAAGTATGGCGCAAGCCAAGGTTGTACGCCTCAAGGACAGTCTCCAGGGCATCCAAGCGACCAATACTGGCAAGCACAGACTTGATCTCAGAAGCACCACTGTTAATGAAGAGCTGAGGATTGATGCCAATGTTGTCCTTGGCAAGCTGGTCGATGAGTCCGTTTTGGAAGAGCGTCTGGGCAACGGCGACAAATACGGCGCCTCCCAGGATCTGGAAAAACTGCACGCAAGCAGTGCCGACGGGAACCCATTCCTGGGGGAGGACCGTTTGCACAACCAAGACGCTGGTCTGGAAACCAGCTCCGATGCCCAAGCCGGCGAGAACCTGGTATCCGAACCACTCCTTCAGCGGCGTGTGGACGGCGAAAGTCGTAATCATACCGCAGCCGATGGCGTACAGAATCGTGGATGGGAGAATGAGATAATTGTAGTAGCCAATGACGGGGATGAGGCCGCCCGTAACGACGGACATGAAGACACTGGAAAGGAGGAGAGGCAAGATCTTAATACCGGCTGTGACGGCACTAACACCCTGGATGGCTTGGAAGTAGATGGCTGATCGAACAGTAAGCAAAAGGCTCAG
This sequence comes from Trichoderma sp. CBMAI-0020, assembly GCA_030708095.1. NCBI lineage: Eukaryota > Fungi > Ascomycota > Sordariomycetes > Hypocreales > Hypocreaceae > Trichoderma > Trichoderma sp. CBMAI-0020. The sequence goes on along the minus strand of JAJNCI010000004.1, from coordinate 2,279,817 downwards.
TCTGAAGCAATCGGGATAGAATATTTACTCACAAAGATAAAAGATCAGGGGGAAGAAGCCAGCGCCGAAGAAGAGACTAAACATCATGGCAGCAAGAACGTTGCGGTCCTTGAACATTCGCGGCGGCAATGTTCCCTTGTCTCCCTTCCAGAACTGGATACCAACAAAGACGAGAATCATGAGGCCAAAGCCAACAAACAGACCAATAATCTTGGAATCACTCCACGCATACTCTGCGCCACCCCACTGCAGGGCCAGGATGAGACACACAATGGCGGGGATGAAAATGGCCGTGCCGAGGAGATCGATTTCGAGGACGCGCTCCAAGATGGTCATGCCCAGAGTGTCGTCCGAGTTGCGGTTGACGTGTAGCAGGATGACAACGATGAACATGGCGAGGCCGCCGATGGGGAGGTTGATGTAGAAGCACCATCTCCAGGAGACTTTCTCGGTGAAGGCACCGCCGAGGAGAGGGCCGGCGACGGAGGCGATTCCCCACATGCCTCCGATGAGGCCAAAGGCAATGGGACGCTTCTCGAGGGGCACTGCCACAGCAATTAGCAAACTGCTGGTTCTTGTTTCACGTTTCAAAGCAACATACTTGACAGAGAGATGATGACAATGGATCCAGAGAATAAGCCAGCCGTTCCAACCTAACACCAGTCAGCATTCAAAAGTCCAAAAAGCGAATTAGGGGGTCGTACTCCCGCAACGGCTCGTCCAACAATCAGCGCCTTTGACGACGGCGCCACGGCCGAGAGCAGACTTCCAACCTCGAAGATGAAGATGGCGGCGAGATAGCACCACTTTACGTTGAAGTACTTGTAGAGAGCACCGTACATTGGCTGCAAAGCAGTCGCCGTGAGGAGATATGCCGCCCCGTACCAACCCTGATTCATGGTTAGTTGATTCAGATGTCTCATTTTTCTTTTTCATTCAAATCAAAACGTCATGATTAGTTTCTCAAAACTCACTATATCCTTCACACTCTGGAATCGTGCCGTGATCGTGCCCAGCGCAGGGGCGATAATCGTCTGGTCCAGCGCAACCAGGAAAATCGCCATACACAGCGCGACAATGATGGAAACCAGCTTCACGCCCTTCGGATAGTTTGCCGTGGCACTGGTCACCACCGTATCGGTCTTGGTGACCTCCTCCAGCATTCCGCCGTCCTTGTTCGTCTCGTCAGCGCCAGCCACGGCGAGTTCCTTTTCATTGTCATGGTCGCGACTCAGGGGCGGCGGTATGGAGTCGCGCTCAGTCTTGTCTGACGACAGACGGGGCGTTGGCGTGGAAGACATTGTTGTTCCTCGTCTTGTGCCTCCCAGTTGTGGCGTTGAAGAGCTACAACAAAGAAAAGAAGAAGAGAGGAAAAAGAGGCGCCCTGTTCTATTTGTTAGTCCATTAGGTAGTATATATAATTAAAGTTGGCCGTCTCGATATCAGCCGGACCCAGCGATGGATCTAGTCACCAAAAAAAATTGAAATCGGCCATAATGCACACAGGTTTTACGTACTAGCGTCGCGAGTTGGCTGCCTTTTCCGCAGCGTTTAGTTTCTTTTTTCGTTCTTTTCCCCCCTTTTTTCTTTCGGACCTTGTTTCCGACTAAGACGATATCAGAAGGGAACTAAAGAACTAGGCTTAGAGACCGTCAAAGGAATAATATTCGAAGGGGCAACAAATGTGGTACACCTTTTCAGCCTTATATCTTACTCACCTACCTATCGCGTAGTATCTAACCGAAGGCGATCTATCATGCCACTCAACAGGCTCACATGCAAGGTTTCGGCATTCACCAACATGTATTCCTAATCACGTACCACATATTACACCAAGACAGCCAAATCAAGGGTCTTTATTATAAATACTACTAGTATCAAAAAAATCCGATTGCACGAAAGCCCGCTGCCGCCAACCATCGAGTTTGCAGCCTGGCATCAACTAGAGCGAAACTCCACATTGCGTGGCGAAACTCGCCCTTCGCGAGTTGCTTCGCTCCCTGGCTCTCTAGCGGCGGCTAATGGGCCATAGCACAGCCAGCCAGCTTACAAAAATAAACAGGAATCTAGACTTTTCCTTACAAACTACCCAGGCACAAGATCATCATGCTTTACGCGGAGATTAGATTGAGAAGCCCGAGCTTAAAGCCCTTTGACTAACACCGGGATTGCCCCGTCCACGTATCGTATTTAGCGCCAAAAAAACAAGAAAAGAAACAAAGCGGACTTGTAAAAGGATGAAATGAAACAAAAATAAAATAAAATAAATAAAATAAAATAAAATAAAATAAAAATAATGGGAGCCAATAGACAGCCGGTAGTTGCTCCCCAGAGATGAGGCGATGAGTCAAGCTGCAAAGCAAAAAACGGCATGACTCAAAAGGCGTGAACCACCTGATGCGGTTTAGTGGACGAGCAGGTTGCGGGTAAAATGGCGGGCTTGAGAGATGCCCGATGTCCGAGGGGAGCTTTTGGTAGGATTTTTGTGGGAGCAGCTATTTACCATACTAGTTAGCTGCTCTAAGGCAGTCTAGACAATAAGAAGAGGCTTGACTGTTAATGGCACTTGTTACTGCCAATACGAGTAAGGACATGTAAGATTCAATCCATTCATTCTGTGAGGCTCTCGGGGTTTGCCTGTTAGGCATCAAGTAAGTCATCAAGACTTCAAAGGATGCAAGAGAATAGGGCCGTCATCAGATAAGATCAAGCCTCACAGATTTCATTCTTCTCTACTCTCAAAACGAATACACGTACTCGTACTTCGTATACAACATAAGCTTTCGTGGCAAACTCACGCAAGTCAAGGGGGGCCGAGTGGATTCAATTCCCACTTATTCCCAATCCCGAGAAGCTTAGCCCAACTTCATCCAGAGTACGGGGATCGAATCCCTTGAAGCTACAAAAAGGGCTCGGGCGCGTCCTTCTTTGTTGCATTCTGGTTGTTCTCGGGGTTGCCTCCACAGCGAGGCCCGGCAAAATCCGCAGCTATAACTCCATATGAATGAGACGCGGCGCAACTAACTCCGCAACCTACCAACACCCCTAGATTCACGGCTTCTGTGAAGAGCAGCTGAGCTGTATGCAACAAGCGCACTTACGGACAATGCCATGCGACGGTAGTAGATCGTCCCATTCTCTACGTTAGATCCAATCCTGCCACGTCTGCGCTGCGTCACGGCTACTCCGTGGCCTATCGAGTCAAGCGCATTTGATGGCATCAGGAAATTAAAGGCAGGAGATGTAAATTGATATCCCTCTATCAAAGTCCAGATAAACCAAATGGTATCATGCTTATTTACGTATTCCTCGGGTACCCATTCCCCCGAGTCCCTAGTTTGACTTCTCCTCAGCTTCTTGCAACGGGGGGATCCAAACCAGCAAGCCGTCCTTGTCAATCTTCATCCCCTCTGTCGGTATAACTCTAAGCACCTTCTGGAAGTACTTGTCTCTTACCACCAAGCCTGGCCGCACATACACGCCTCGTACAAGTGGCATCAGGCGGTAAGTCTGGGTGCGCCTCGACATCGGTAGCAAGTGCATCGTCGTCTGTTTGGATCCGGAGAACGCGAATGCATCGCTTGGTTCCATTGCCAAGCCAAATGTCAAGAAGTGACTGGACGGATTTTCAATTGTAATGTCGAGCCGCACCAAGCCTGTCTTCTCCAGCGAGCTGTGAAGCACCGACGCCAGCACTCTGGGCTCTGTCCCAAGCACCATGTACTGCCCAACTATCATCGTCGTGACGTTAACTGGATTAGTCTCCCCATCCGTAGATCGCCGTCGTCGCCAGCGGACCACGAGTGCCAAATCTATTGCGACTGGATGCTTGTCGTCCAGCGTGACCTTTTCTGCCACTAGATCGAACCGAGCTTCATACATCGTCTTGGGGGCCACAATCATGCCATCTGCGGAGAATTCGGGCTTGCTTACAACACGGCACCGTCCGCCAGGCGTCACCGACGTAACCTGCATATCGAGGCCTATTACGTCCAAATCTTCGGTTGCGAAAGATGCATAGTGGCAAACAAGGCACCATTGCTGCGTGAGCCCCTTGGCCGGAACAACGTCGCCCTCAGAGACGTCTTGTAGGTCTTCGTAGTCGAAAAGGTTCGGCCAGGGATCTTGATGGAGTTGTGGCATCAAGTCATAATTGGCTTCAAATGCGTTTACAATGTTGAGGTGAATGGGCAACACCTGAACAATCGGTGTTGCAGCGTCTGACTCCAGATGATAATCTGCTCGGATCTGCAACTCGTATACCGTAGGCGCTGGTGCAGGTTCGAGGTGAATTGACGCCTCCAACGAGGAGGAACTGGCTATATGGCCAAGGGTAAGGTCTGTGACTTGAGACTCTTCCTCGGTAGCATCCACATCTCGCTTGTGCTCTCCAGCTTGCACTTGGAACCGGGGAATTCCTTTTCCAATGATCCGAACGTCCAACTTCACGTTGGCAGAATCGTCTTCTTCATTATACAGGCCAATCCGTAATGCAATCGGCTCATTTGCATAGTACTGCTCGAGGGGCTCCATCAACCTCAGCTTCATTTTAGGCGGTCGTGGCTGTATATGTAGAATATGTCCGTTGGGTCTAGACAATCGTGGTTTCACCGAGCCTTGAACGAACCATCCTGAGACTTTGCCCAGTTCTGACAATGATAGCTTATAATCCAGTTCAAAGGTATCGGCTTTATAAGACAAAATTAGCGTAGATGCCGACGCCTCTCCTGGCTCTCGTAGAGGTATGTTCATCTCAAACACTTGTCGGTGGCCCGGTCTCAGTGTTAGATCGCATCTACCAGTCAGTTGATCTTCTTTCTCGTCCTTCTTGCCTTCATCTGCGTCCTCTTCCTTGTCTTCACCTTCGTCTTGGTTTCCTTCTTCGGCTTCGTTTTCGCTTCCGAGCTGTTCGGTCAGTGGCACAGCTGCCAAAGATATAGGTCCGTCCGCAGAATTCATCTGCAGGGCTGAATCATGCACGAGCGTAATAGGTTTGAGGTGTCCTTCAAATTCAACTCGAATCGAAGATAAAGTAACTGGAGCGGCCCCACTAATCGCTTCAGAGTTGAGAGACAGCTGGGCCAAGCACGTTTCGCCAGCCCGGCCTTCTTTGGCGCGGAAAACAAACGATGCTGATAAAAACGATGAAGCTAAATCGTCAGATATAGTAATCGATGGCTTCGAGTCCAAGGTTACTCCATCTAGAGACTTGCCAAGATCGTAATGCCAGTTTTCTCGTCGTCTAAAGCCTAATATCAAAGTCAGTATCGGGGTACGAAAGTGTGTCAACCTTGGATGGACCACCTACGTTTATCCATTAATTCCCAATCGGTGGCAATCACAACGTCTGCCCGCCCAGTCTCCGCCGCTGCTCGTCTCACAAGCCACAGGATTTCTTCAGAGATGTCGAGCCACCATTCAGAGCGAAAAGATTTGTCTTCCCAAAGAGGTCTGAGCATTCCAAGTACTTGATTCCATGACCCAATTGTGGCCATCTCTCTGGCACACTCCAAAGATATTTCTGCCGCGATTCGGTGCTGCTTTCTGGCTTGAAATTGACCCCTCGCGTTGAGTAGACAGTCTATTATCAGTTGTGCATGATTGACTCCTTTTCCATGCAATGGATATTCTTCGTGGGGCGGAGGGCACATATATGTATCATAACGGTATGCTTTGCTCGCCACCATCGACGCGGGCGAAGCGTCTGGCGCTCCTCTATCATCGTCGGGGATCCTATGGGCCAATGCTTTGCGAGCTCCGAGATGGCGCGCAGCAATTCGATACCAGTAACCAGTATGATGCAACAGCTCCCACGGATGTAATCGCTCTCCAAGAAGGTTTTTTTCTGGCTGAAGAAAGATGGTCATAGTCGACGGCCCCAGGCCAGGAACCTCAGTCTTCTCAATAAGAGCAGCCATCATCATTGCCCACCGGGCTTCCCAAGCTTGCCAGCCATAGTTGTTTGTACCCCTTCCTCGGGCATCAACAAATTCGCTAATGCGGTCGCGATGAGCCTGCCATCTCCTGACCGCCATGCTCGTTTGTCCCATCCATAAGTGCATTCGCAAACAGCGGATTGAAATTATGTCTGCCAAAAGCCGTGCCTCGTTCCAGCGAGGGCTCCAACTGGGGATAATATCAAGAACATCTTGACCTAGCAAAATCTCGTACGCCTGTTCGAAGGATCGGATTGCCGCGTCAATCTCTTGGCGGAATTCGGCAAAAATGGCCAACTTGAAATCATAGCGAAAATTCCAGTCGGACAGCGATAACGTTTGCGACGTTCCAGAAGTTGGCGGCACTGTTGGCTGGGGGACTATTCCTCGAGATCGCTTCTTCCTAGCATGCCTCCCAAGGTCTCGGTAATACTCAATGGACGTGGTGTACAGCAAGGAGAGGACACTATCCATCACCCTCTTCAAATCCGACGGCGACTCCTGAGGCGTAACGTAGAAGATTGATTTGGGATCTAAGCCGGTTCCCCTTCGAATATTCTCCAGCCGATCTTGTATAATATCAGCAGTCAATTTCCTGGCATCTTCGTCGCCTAGAATTATCACAACTAAGCGCGTTTTATAACCTGATTCCACCAACGTCGCCCTTATGTGATTAAGATCCGACTTTAGCTTGTTGTCTCCCAGCGTAGCAATATTTGGGTCGCTGATCAGTGTTTGGAAGCACACGAATATGCTAGGGACCGCTTCCTGGTGCTTCTTGATCCATTGCGCATTAATCAGCCCGTCCGGGTATAGAGCTGACGAAGGGCTGAGGGGCGAGAAGGGCGAGTGCAGTATTGGGGCCGTGTTCATCGGCTCGATCGTTTCAGGCAGCCGGGCTCGTCGAGATGGAAGTACATAGGACTAATAATCAATCAGAACCGCGTTGCGCAACCTCATTCGTTTTGACTCGGATTCGGATTCGTCATACCCTACCGACGGTCTTGATGCGAACCCTAAAGGGCTCGTCCCTCGTGATTGCAGTCCATGAGGTCCCACGTTCGTCCACCTCTTGAAAATACGACTGCAGGAAATTCGCCTCTCTGCTCTCTAGAGGCGGCAGATCGGATCGAAGGAGGATCCCCGGGCCATTGGCCTTGGGAGGTTGCTCTGGCGGATCTGAATTCAGCCCCGACACCACGATAAGCGGCACATTATGATCGAGGCTTCCCAAGGGGTAGCCATCCATGATGAGTGGCTCGGCGTCGAGAATACATAAGCCAGGCGTTTACTTTCGCGTAAAGGAGCTTCGCATCCAGATGCGCAGCTGCTCGAGTCTCTTGCTAGAGCTGGCGAAGCAGTGTTGGCTTCCCTAGCAAGCTGCCCCTCCGTTATAGCGCAAGGCAGCCCACCTTGCCAGCTTCTCTCGGGACGAAGGATATTCGCAGCGATTCTCTAGCAAAAATGCCAGAAATCTCAAGATGTCGGGTTTCGATAAGAGCAGCTAAATCGTCTAACAGAGGCGCATTTTGGCTTTGTGGCTCTTCACCGAAATGGGCGCTAACTCATAAGCACAGAGGATGATGTTCGCCAGCTCTCCACGCTGTGGGCGATAACGCTGCAGCAGCAATTGCGGGACACTTTTAGCTGTGCCAAGTCTCTGGCCGGCGTCGGAAGAACGCCGGGTACCGAACAAGCGCATCTCCAAAAATTCAATGCGCAAACCATCATAGCAAACATCTACGCCTATACTCCCTCCAAGACCACGATTGCCGAGCAAAAGCCCGCCGAGCGGCGCAAATTGAACTTTCACTTTCGATTTATAGTTCCCTACGATAAACCGATTCTACGACCATGAGGCCCACACAGATCCTCGGTGTTGGCAAATACCGCCACCTCAAGCTCACCACCAAGGATGTTGGCCGCGGCTTCTACAAGGGAAACCGAACGGGAGCCATGGGTCGACACACAAAGTACGGTGGCTATATCATCGAATGGAGCAAGGTCCGCACTTACGTCGTTCCCCAGAACCTCAGCGAATCCAAGGTATGATTACCCGATCCTTGCTACATACAAAAACGAGCTTCACATATGAAGATGATGAAGAAGAATGAGCGAGAGGCAAGCAGCTGACCATACATTTGTGTAGCTCACTCCCTTCGTGAGCCGAGAAGTGCGATCCGAGCCCGGTGACTACAAGGGCCTGGCCAAAGGTCCTCAAGATCCTTACTTTTACGTCGAGCAATGGAAGCGATACAACGGCGTCGACTAAAACTCGAAATCACCCATCATGAATCAAAATACCCCCACCACATCTACAAACGAAGAACGCACGTATAAATGCGCCCTTTTTGGGCTCTACGAACAAAACCGATAGCGGAAGTCAAGGGTATTCTGCTGGAGCTGTATATAACACACCCTGCGAACATTGTATCACTACCATGTATGATGAAGTTGGATAGAAACAAAACAAGGGAAAAAGGAGGATAACATGACGGATATCGTGTAAATAGCCACAGTATCTAAACACGCAATACAAAAAGAAGTAAAATTTTCAAATTCAAATTAAATAAAGGCGCCACTATATACGTGGATTGGATATCGCTAGTCGCATGCTTGCTTGCTCTCTTTCCCTTCCTCTCTAGTCTTTCCCACTCTTGCTGAATTATTAAATGCCCATCTCTTCTAAAACTCACATCTCTATCTTGACTTGCGGCAAGTCTTCTGGTGCCGTAACAAAAGTCTCCATCCCGGGACGCTGCACCTCAGCCTTCTCATTTTCATTCTCGCCAACCAATCCATTAGCTGTAGCTGGAGATTTCTCATCGACCATGTCCCCTTTTGAGCCCATGCTAGCAAACTCCATCCCTGGCTCTGGGCTCATAGCTCGCGAGCCAGGAGTCATTGCCGAGTTCAGTGTAATCATGCTCGCCGTTTCCGCATCATTCTTTATGCTGAACGGCAAAGCAATCCCGTCAAGGAATGGTCTCTTACCAGCCACGCCAGTTTCGGGCGAGTAGTCCGGGCTGAGAAGGCCATCATGAGCAGCCTCCTGCTCTCGGCGCTTAGTGATCAACTGCGCTACAGGAGTTTCCTCGTTGACCTCTTCATTGCTGGTTTGATGCTCATCTCGTACAATCCGCTGGCGAGAGGGTCTCCGGCTATGTCCCGGTTTCTCAGAATGCGACGCGCCATTGGTCTCACTAGGTGTAACAGCTACCATCTCAGGCTCATGGCTGGCTTTCTGCTCTCTTTCCACTGTCTGCTCGTCGTGTTTTGACCCCCAAAGCGACCATATCGCCAAGCCAAAGCTCTTCCTTCTTTTGCCTGTAGGCAGCTCAGCATCTTTAGGTATTCGTCCTGCCAAGGCACTTGGAGGCGGATTTTCATCTACGCCAAAGTCTTTGTATCCAGCAATCATCTCTTTAATGAGCTTTTTGTGTACTTTGGCCTTTGCACTGGCATATCTGTTGTCGTACTGGTGTTTGGTTTCTAGCCACTTTTTGACGGGGCCTTGTTTGATAACTCCAATCTCGCTAGCCTTCATTGTACAGCCGGGGAGCTCTTCTTCCAGAGGGAGAGGCAAAATGGTGCCATTGCGAGCTATTCGCTGCCGAATCATGTGGTTCTTAAACGGCGGGAGGGGGTCTCCTGCTCTCCCGACTTCAGCAGGCATCGTATCATTCTTTGGCTGCCTTTCTTGGCTCCCTTCTGATTCGTCTCGTCTAGCTTCCGTATCAGAGCCAGAGCTAGTAATAACGGAAATGTCATCGTCATCCATAATCTCAATGTCTCTGTTCTGTGCACGTGCCAAGGCCCAAGCACCAAACTGCGCAATTGATCTATACATGTACTTGGCAGGGCTGGTAAAGCTCAGGGTCGGGGCAACGTGGCACAGGTCGTCCCATACTTGAAGCTGTACATAGGTGGGCTTGTATTTGGCAAGTAACTCTCTTCCACGCTCCGTCAGGACCTCGTCCGCGGGTGCATATTTTGCCGGGTTGGCACACTTATGGGCCAGGTAGATCTGCTCATCACGGAGGATCTCGCCGCCACCAACTGTAATCAGCAGAGGCGGTAGCCCACCCAGCGTCGGTTGCATGACGGGGCTCACCAACGGATGTGCCAGAAGGGAATTTTTTGTATACATCTAGCATATCGTTAGACAAATATTCATCCCATCACCGTTACTCAAGCAGCCAAACTCACCTGAATCTGATCCTTCATCGTCACCAGTTCTCCATCAATTGTAACAGTCAGAAACTTTTCCGTCTCAGTATGGATACCACCGCTGTCAATTTGAACATTAACATCTTCATCGCTCAGCGGGGCCACGGGAGCCTGTTGTTTCTGCTCTAGCTCAGCAGTAGGCGGCGCAGTCTTCTTTGTATTGCTCTTTTTTCGCTTTTCTACCTCCGCTCTAATCATCTTCTCGTCGTCATCGTTTGGTGGTGGCCAAGCCTTCGATGGCTTATGGTGGAAGCCCGATTGCGGTATGTAGTCCAACGGCGCATCACCAGCAACACTGGGGAATGAGTGAGTCAAATCACCCCATGGACTAATGAGGATGCCTCCAGCGGGCAGTGGAATTCCTTGATCTCGAAGAAGGCACAGCATAGTCAAAACCATGCCTCCGCCTGCCGAGTCTCCAGCCAGTATGATCGTGGTGGGGTCTTGGATCGACAGCAGATACAGGTAAGTCGCTATACAATCCTGAAGGCCACACGGGAATGGATATTGAGGAGACAGCCTGTAACGCGGAGCAAGGACTCTAGCCTTTAGCTTTCTCGCGTGGCGTTGCATCTGATATCGGTGCTCGTCAACGCTCCCGAAGTAATAAGCGCCTCCATGCACGTAGAGCATCACACGGCGCAGCGGTTCGTTGTTCTTCTTACGCTCATTAGCGTCTGATCGCATCTCAATCCACTCGGCCTCCATGGGACCCTTCGGCCCTCGCCAGTGCCACCACTTCCTACCGCCAACTTGACGGATGCCATCGGGCCCCAGCTCTTCCTCAATCAATTCTGCTGCTCGGCCGAGGTGCTCATCGGGAATTGTAACAGTCTCAAGCTTGACCCATTGCGGATGCGGAACCCATTGGCTCGTGAATCCCTGGATCTCTTCGACGGTGTGGTGAGAGGCGTATTCGAGAAACGACCGAATCAGATGCAAACCCTCATCGTACGACAGATGCGTGGTAGGGTGCTCTTTCAAGCTCTTTTTATTAAGGTACTACAAGCTCCCAAACATTAAGAGTTAGCAACCACACAAATCAACACGAAATAGCGCAATCCGTCGAGTCTAGAGCAACCTCGGAGCCAGATCCGGCGCCACTAAGCTTGACCTACGTGTGCAAAGAGAGTCGTCACTACTGTTGGCGTAACAGCCAATGACACGGAGGTTGTGTTGAGCCTGTTCATATCGATCTTGTTTGCCCTCCAGGTCCATCGATATGTTCAGATTGCGGGTTTTTGGTTTATGAGGAACCTCCTGAGATTGAGGCCGCCACGCAGGCATTATCGGACAGCATGGCCAAAGAAATAACATTGCCATCAGGGGCCCCATGATGTCATGCCATATGGCAAGGAACAGGCTTGGCCACGATCCGCGAATATCGGCTAGGGAAAAGCACTGCCGTATCGGTACTAGCTGCACATCTTACCCAGCTTCAGGTTAGTGGTCCGTGCGTAACCTAATCGAGCACAGAGACACAGTGGATGAGATTGAAAAGAAAAAAACACCAGAAAAATTTATGCAGCCTCATAGCCATTTTGAGCCCCTCCATATCCCCGCTTAATACATTCATTATCAGAAATCATGGCATCTACAGACGCGACAGAGCTGCCGCCGGCTGGTGAGTGGGATCTATAATAATGATCAGACTATGGAGTATCCGTTTATTGACTCTGAATAATTACAGCAACCCGACAATCCAACTTCGAGCAAGCCGTCGCATGCGCCCTACACCTATGGCCGGCCCTGACCCTCTCGGTACAGAATAACTGGGGAGGACCCGACTCTTCAGACAAACGGGATTGGTTTGCTGGCGCCGTCGTCGACCTCTTCTCTGAGTTTACCGATGCGCAGCCCGGAGAGACCGCCAAAGCCACCAATGCCGCTGACGAACCGGACATGGAAGACGTCGAGACAGTGCTGCTGCAAGTGATGATCGACGAGTTTGAGGTCAACATCGATGATGATTCTGGTCTGGAGGTTGCTAGATCCATTGTCAAAGCGAGATCACAGTGTGCTATCGGCGACTTCAGCGACGAGGTCAAGACTCTGAACGAGCGATTCGCGAATCGGACGGCCAACAAGGTGGATCAAATGTTTAAGAAAGCCGAGGACCAGGACCAGGACACAGACTGGGAGTCTGGAGACAGCGACGAGGACGATGGAGACAACGGAGGCGATGTGGATATGGACGAGGCACCACCTCTGGTATCTGTCCGTAAGGAAAAGCCTGCCCCGGAAGTCGACGAGGATGGCTTTACCATGGTCACCAAGAAAAAGAGGTAGACCTAGGATAGCAGAACACCTGGGCGAGGAAGCTATCGCCACGGGACAATATCCCACTCGACATAATCCAAAAACGATAGGTACACCACACGACGCTGTGCTGACTCGACATACCGAATAAGCGATAGCAAAGCCAAACGCCAAATTGCCCAAGTGCTAGGAAACAAATTATGCACACAGATATATGGAGTAGACGCGGCGCAGGATTACTCCCAGTCTTCGTCGCTGTCTTCGCCCTCGCTATCCTCATCGCTATCATCCTCCTCGTCACTGTCAGCGCTCTTCCCCTTTTTCTTGGGGTCTTTGGGGCTATTTGGCGTCTGAGTTGGTAGCTGGCTCGTCTTCCCTGAGGCCGCGCCCACAACATCATAGCTAGCATCGGTTTCAGCTTCGGATTTTTCATCATTGGATTTCCTTGACTCATCAGGCTTCGGCGGCTGGATTGTGGTTGATGAAGCAATAGAGTCGGGCCTCTTTCCCTTGACATCGGCAATCGACTTCTTGGTGAGAGCAGGCTTCTCGGATTCTTCATCATCCTCTTCCGAATCATCTTCCTCTTCCTCCGAGTCGTCGTCATCCCAGGCTACTTCATCTTCGGCGGATGCAGCTAGTAGAATGTCAGCAATTATGAGACGAGATAATAGAAGCTACTATAAAGCAAATATATAGCATAATTTTGTAAGACTTCACCTTTGAGGAGATCCCTTCGTCGAGATTCAGCTGTCTCGATTCCGTGGCGCAGGAAGTAATATCTCTTCCAGAAGTCGGCATAAGGAATCTGGTCGGGCACAAGCTTCTCCATGGTTGCGCGCAGCTCGGGGTATTTTGCTAGGTCGCCGCTGATGTCCTCCGTCTTCTTATCAATATCAAAACCCTCAGTCCATTGTTCGTATTCCTCAGCAGATGGATCTTTGGTAAAGCTCTCTGTCGATGTGTGGATAACGTGAAGCTGTGCGTCGAATCTCGAAGTGTGAATCACCCGCTTTCCCTGGGCGTCCTTGCTCTCAAACATGACTTGGCTGTTTTCGGCCGACTCGTCTGGAGGTGCAACGCTAATCGCATCTCGCAGGAAATCTCGGATGTTGCTTCCAAATTTAAGCAAAGCTTCATCTGCGGCATCTTCAGCGCGCTGAAGGTCCTTCAGGCGCTTTCCGGCCTCGGCCCTTAGTCGCGTGAGCACAGTCTCGGACTCTTCCCCAGTCGCCGGGGCCGTTGCGTTGGTTGGTGTCTTCTGGCTTTCTTCGGCATCATTGCTAGCAGACATGTCGGGTATGATGGTAGTTAGGGACAGCGAGCGAGTCCTATTGACGATGGTTTCTCGCAGGCTAGTAAATCCCTTTTGCGCATCTTCGCCGACCTCTGCGAACTCCTTTGAAGCTTGGGTGTAGACCGATTCGCCCTGCAGCCACATCAGTATCAACGACAAAGAGCGGTGGTGCGGCTGCGCTCTAGCTGTCATACCTGTTTGATTACATTTCCAAAGAATCCTCCAATCTTGGCACCCCATGGGCTTGCAGATATGGCCTTGTAAGCTTCCTGGATATCATTGTTCAGGGAATTCTCCGACTGGTCCTGCTTCGAGCTTTCCCCCGACTCCTCGGTATTCTTAGTATAGGCCTCTTCCTGGATATGGTCGTATGCGAGATCCATGGTGTGAGCGATCCGGGTCCGGTGATGGCGCGGGAGTCTGGAAAAAAGCTTGAGCTCTCTGCCCCTTAGTGAAGAGCCAGTATGTGTTTCGGAGCTTGCTCAGTGGTGGATATGGAGGTCAGCACAGCTGCATCGGCGTTGGTTCACGAGGCTAAGGATCTCCTCTCCTGCGTTAAGGTGGGTGGGCGGGGAGCACAAGCATCACGTGACTATGCAGCCAAGCCGCCAGGCCTCGTGGGCTGCTACCCTGGAAAGTTCACGCAGAGTTCTATATCGAGTGCTTGTGGCATTCCTCTGCAGAATTACCAATATCTATTCCTAATTGTCCAATCTGGTTTAACTAGATAGCTGAGTAGCATGTGATTGAGCCATAATAAGGGTAGCAGCAGAGGGCTCCAAGGGGGCATTGGTTTCAGTAACCGTTCTGATAGTAAGATGAGGGTAATTGGACCACTAACGGTTTGCTTCCTTTATTTGAACGCGGTGTATGCACAATTTCATTGAGCGTACTTAATACAGGTATGGAAAAACGAGAAAACCTTTTTCATATTACTGCAGCCCTTTTCATCGACAGTCAAATTATCGCGGTTGGTCTAAAGACATGCACTTGGCCGTGGGAGACAGATAAGGCTAAGGTACCTATCTTGCATCAAATACAACATCATGCCGATACAGCATCGTTTTCTTACGCTACACGCCGTCTTTGTCAGTACTCGTTCTCCATTTGTCTTCTCTTTCTTATCCCGCAAAAAAGAGGAGTGTTATGTCGCGCCTTTTTTACCCCGAACCTTGGGACCAATGTGTATAGGTACTACCGAGGTAGATGGCACTGGCAACTACCTACTCATTGCAACATCGCCGTTCAGAGCCTGCATCTCTTAATTTACGAGTAATTTAACAAATGAAGTGGCGCAAAGATTCGTATCATCGGCCCCGTGACCCAAAGATTGAATAGGCCCATAGTAAGCTTTAAGGCGATGCTATCCGGCTTATTCCAGGGACCCATAGCCCAAGACTTTACTTCGGGAATTGCGAGGTCTCATAAGCCTGCTATATGACTGCCTTGGCATATACCCAGATGCCCTGCCAAGTTTTGGTCTAACTCCAGACAACTGCGGTACGCGCTAAGCCGATGCATGTGAAGCTTCGATGCTTAGACTAATCTCGGCCTACTGGGATCGGGTACGATAAATTGCAGCTTATGCGTAGGTCTCCAACGCAGTGTAGGTGTACGGGATCGGAAGATCAGCAATGTTTATCTTGCCATACGCATAGACTATAACTAATTATAGTACTGTTCAGTAGCCATAACAGCCCTCGAATTTTGGTTCCTGGCATCATTCTTGGCGATTGAAGTTGTCTACCTATCGTTAACTGTACAACTACGCCTCAGGGTCCTGTAGGATCCCTTTGACGTGACAAGTCTATGCCGTCATAATGCAGTTTAGGATGATTTATTCCGATAAACCAAGATCTACGTCGCTCCAGGCTTTGAGCTATGACCCCTTTTACCCCGTGTTCAATATAGCCTCACAGGGCGACCGATTGCTGTGTGCAAGCCTTCATCTTCGATCCCCTTCAAAAACCTGATGCCGCAGTCGTTTTCTTGCGTCATCGCTCCCCAGAGTGGAAACTGTGGAGCTGGATGGATTTAAGCTTTGGCTACCAGATCGTAGAAATGACGTATGTAAGCCACTGCCATTGGCTGATGGCGCCCTTTGACCCGCTTATCCTCCAGATTCGCTGCCAATTGCATCGCCAGTGTTCCTGAAAGCGACTACCAACGGCCACAGGGACCTGTTTTCGTGGCATGGAAAATATCCAGAATGAATCGTAAAGTAGATTTACTGGTGTGATGCCGTGGCTTGGAAGGACCCTGTTCTCATCTATTTAAACCTCGAGATTTCCCCTGATCGACTGGAGTTTCTTCCATCATCATCACAACTACAATCACAATCTCACAATCTCACACTTCAAACAACACAATCAACCACCTCACCTTTTCGGTTTAATACCTACCATAACATTCACAATGGAGACCGCCAAGCAAGCTTTCAACTACGTCTCTGAGTCCGTTCAGGGCGCTGTCTCTGGTGCTAGCAAGGAGACCAACAAGGAGATTGCCAAGAACGACAATGTCAGCGTTGGCTCTCGGTAAGTCGGCGCAAATATTCCAAGAAGTCAAGTGCAGTGCAGTCCGCTAACAGCTTGCAGCCTGACCGCCGCCAAGGATGCCGTCGGTGACAAGTTTGACGAGTCCGCACACAATGGCAAGGCCGATGCTCACAAAGAGCTGGCTAAGAACCAGTAGATTGGGACGAAGGACCTCGAGGCCTTCAATGGCGTTCGGAACGGATCATAGCGAAAGGGGCCTATTATCTACTAGGCATGAATTGATATGAATTGATTTTTCACACCACATGTTTTCTCTCTTCTCCGGTGGTCATTGCCAACTGTTCGTGAATGTGCTTCGAGAATCGTGGGGGATTGCAGAATTTGCAGTTGGGAGGGTAAGCTTGCTGCGGGTGCTTATTCCGACAATGTAGTATCAACTTCAGCATTGCCAAGTTCGACGCATTACAGCCGAGGCAATTCGTAACTGTCGTATCATGCACGTTATGTAACAGGTAATAACCGCCAGCGTGGCTTTTTATCAGGTGGCTCGTCGCAATGAATCTGTCGTCGCCCGGTTTCTTTGTATCCAATGGTTAGAAATTTAATTGCGCATGTGCTAGCGGCAATAGGCAAATGCTCAACTGCTGATAACAGGCAGTCAAGACAAGAGTCGGCATGGACAGGAAGGAATAGCCTTATTCAGCTAGCCATTTGCCAATCCTCGGCTGGCATCGCAGCGGGGTAGCTGTTGGCAGCGACAGAGTGGCGGTTTTGCGTGCAGCCTGGCCGCTGTAGTGGCAATGGAACGTGAAGCTTGTTGCTGCCCGATGCTTCGCCCAAGTCCTGCAGCCGCATATGTTGTGATTGCCGTATACTTTGATTCAATATCCCAATCGTTTGCCAAGGATGTGAGAATCGTATTCGCAGCGCATGCAGCGTATAGGCAAAAAAGATATAAAGCTCAAGCCTTTAACGTGTCGCCAATAAGATCCACTTTTCGGTGTTATGTTCGGGTCAGGGTCTTTTTTTCCGGAATGGGGTGCAGGACTTGCACCAGCTGCTCCCTTATCTCCACCCAACGTCTCTCGCGTTCAGGCGGAGATTGCAGCAAGCGCCGCAACGCCGTCGAGCTGTCTTTGACAGGCAAGCAGCTAACAAAGCGGGCGTGGTAAATCCTCGCCGAGGGGCCTCTATCCTGTACAGGGCTTAGCCTGCCGCAAGGGCGCTGCTGCGACCCCCTGCGGTCTGACCAGAGTTGCGAGACATGCGAGCGAAGAGAAAGGGTCCCGCGTATAAGTGGCAATCGGGTGCTTGAGCACCAGACTTTTAGCGTGCGTGCACTGCGGCAAATCACCTCATGGGGGCGACGGGCCGCTGTATTTTTGCGCGTGCAGATTGCTGACGATGGTGTGTATATCGCTGGGTGCTCATAGCTCGAGCAGATGAGGGGTGACACAGCCAAACTGTTGAGCAGCGCAAACAGGACACAGTGGCAGTGAGCACTGGGTTATTCGGCACTTTTCTCAGAGGTTTCCGGGCCGGACAATGCGCAAATGCCGAAAGGAGGACAAGCTGACACGGCTGGATTAGCACTGTATCTCGCAGTTAACGGATAATTCACGAATACACGCCGGATACGGAGGCGCAAGACGCTGCCATGCCTGCTGAGCAGGTAGCAGACATGTACGTGCCGGACTCGTATGCGCCTGTATCCCTGGCCGCGGTGTCTTGGACGAAGCGTGTAATACGCAGCATTGGCTGTATGCAGCAGCAGAGGTAGGTACTTATCAGGGAAGGGCGGTCTTGGAGTCTCAAAAGATATGCAGCACTCAACGTGACGGAGGGAGTCCGGGGATGCAAACGGAAGATGACGAGCCGTCCGAGTCGGCACGGGGATGGGAGCAGCAGGCCACCTATCTATGTATCTGTTCCTGGTGTTGCTCGTCCATCTCCAGCGCAGCAACTGCCGCTCGGTCGACTCCCAGCAGCGCATCTCGTAAGCAAGATGCGGACGAGACAGATGCTAGCAGAGGCCATCCAGGCACAGCACGGTGCGCGCGGCACGGCGCTCGACAAAGTCTGGCAGGGCCTCTGGACCGACACCGTGCCGTCGGGGCAGCGCGGCGAGCGGTCAGGCCGAGGGGGTCCTCTAGAACGGTCCAATGGCCGGCGCAGGAGGGCGCTAGCCAAACCCCCCATTGGTGGCACGCCAAACGGGCTGAGGAGCCGGAGCAGCCTCTGTAGCGCTCCCCGCCCTCTGGCCGCTTACAAATGCAGCAAGATTCCTCATGGGCGAGCAAGCACGCTGCGATGCGGCCATTTTGTCTGCCCATTCGTCCCCTCACGCTGCTTGCACGAGGCCACAGTGCGCAAGCCCCTCGCGCCGACGTTACAGCCTGTGTCTGCCAGCGCACGGAAGCGCCTAGAAGACTGTTTCTGACTCAGGCAGCAAGAAAAGTCGTCTGTCTTCCCACGCATCCGCGGGGCTCCACACGTGCTGCTAGTGCTGGGTAGGGCGATTGATTACCTGACCGTACGGGGGAGCGCTACCAGCAAGTTTCTCGCATTCGCCTCCCAGCCATCACCTTCCGCCAACCAGCAACCATCATCAGCACGACATCTGGCCTGGCTGCATCTCCTGCGACGCACATTCCAGGAAGCCTTTTTGCCATCCAGCTGCGGTTCTGTCCATTTGATATCTACTCGTGTTTACCCTCTTCCGCTGCGCTGCTCGTGAGACTCCTTTCTTTCCTTGGCTCTGGATCTCTGGCGCCTAGCGTCTAAGCATTTGAAATCACATCCCCGCCACCCGCGGCTACCGACTTGGAACCGAGCGAGAGTGCGCTGAAGGCCTGCGAGAGATTGGCGCTCTGGTCTGCGGTTCTCGTGGCAGCAATATTATCTAAACTGGATTCTGCTCTGCTTCTTTTTCCCTTCGATCCTTGTTCTACACCATTGTCGAAATGGCCACAACCGGTACTGGAGCTGGCTCGTCATTGCCACCAAATTTCTTCTTGACCCCGCAGCAACAGAATCTACTGTTCACGGCTCTTAATGCGAATAAGCAGCAGCAATCGAATAGTGTCAAGACTGGAATTTCGCTGTCTCCCACTTCTTTCAAGCAAAACCCACTCCAGAGCCTTGACAACGCTGGATTCCAGGAGAGCCCCTTCCTCGACAACTACGACTACGACTTTGACGACTCCGGCTTTGATTTTTCCTTTGCCAATGACGGCGCCCAGGGCAACATGATTGGCGATGTGCCTGACAGCGCCATGAGCGCCAAATCTGATTCTACTGAGACTGAGAGCCCGGAAAAGAGAAGCCACCCGGATGACGAAGATGACGACGCCAGCCCTGGCAATGAGTCAAAGAGACACGAGGGCTCTGACAAGGTGCCCAAGAAGCCTGGCCGCAAGCCGCTTACTTCGGAACCAACTTCAGTACGCTCAATCTATGCCCGTTGTTTTTATGATGAACTGCGGAATCCTGTTGACTAACAAAAATCCCACTTGTAGAAGCGCAAGGCTCAGAACCGGGCCGCCCAGCGTGCTTTCAGGGAGAGGAAGGAGAAGCACCTCAAGGATCTTGAGACTAAGGTTGAGGAATTGGAAAAGGCCTCAGAGGCTGCCAACCATGAGAACAGCATGCTTCGCGCTCAAGTCGAGCGCATCACTGCTGAACTGAGCCACTACAAGCAGAGGATGACGCTTGTGAACAACAAACCTACTACACAGCAGCAAGCGCGTGCTCAGCCCTTTGGTTCTGCGGCTGTCAACAACATCAACGATGTGAGCTTCCAGTTTGAGTTCCCCAAGTTTGGAACCCTTCCCGGTCCGCCTGCCAAATCCCATCAGAAGTCCATGTCACAGCCCATCAGTCCCAGTTCCCAACAGACGGCCAGCCCGGCTGCTAGCCAGAATAAAATCGACCGCGTGGCACAGTTCTCCCAGCAGGCGGCAAGGAATGCGCAGTTCAAGGAAGATCTCGCCAAATTCAGCAGTGGAGGACCATTCAGCTTGCACACCCCCTCAATGAGCAGCTCTACTGCCACAGGATCAAGAGCCAGCGTGGACTCGGTCAACTACAGTGGAAACAACACCACGAGCTCGCCGTCGGCGTCCTCTCACTCCAACGTTGGGGCAAGCTCTTCATGCGGCACATCTCCTGAGCCTTTTACCCAGTCTCCCATGGGCTTCAAGCCTGTTGATACCCTGACTACCATTGGCGAGGAGCACCCGTCCATGTCTACTGCAGATGGACCATTCTCTCAATTCACCGGCCTTGATTTCAACAGCAACAGCTTCGACTGGCTTGTTCAGCAGAACAATGGCGGCCAGTTTGACCCCCAGCTGTTTGGCGATTATCGCGAACCTCAAGAAAACGTCATGACTCACTCCACATTTGACGACCTGTTCAATGACTCCCTTGAGGCCGATTTCTTCACTCCTTACAACATGGCCAACAGCCCGAACCAGAACCAGAACCAGAACCAAAGCCACAAGAAGCTGAATCTTATCGATGAGATTGATGCCAAGCAAAATGCGATTGACGACGAGCCGCGAAAGGAGAATATGAGCTGCAATCAACTCTGGTATGTCATACATTATGCCATTATAACAGTGTTTCCGCATATACTAACATGCTTTGTTACAGGGAAAGGCTACAAGCATGCCCCAAGGCGCAGAATGGCGAGTTTGATCTGGATGGCTTATGCTCAGAACTGACCAAGAAGGCCAAATGCTCTGGAAGCGGGCCCGTTGTTGCCGAAACGGATTTCGACTCCATCCTCAGGAAGTACATGGGCAAAGAGGCGGCCGACTGCTCGGCTGAAAGCCTGGGCATATCTCTGGAGAAGACCAAACCTGAGACACTAGTGATGCCATAATTTATCAGGAGTTTATATGGCATTTACTGGGCGCATACTTGTACGTTTAAAAACCGTTTTTCGGTTGAATAAAGAGGACACAAAGAGTCTCTGGATTTTGGCGTTTTGAGCAATCAGACGGGCGTAGCCAAGGCAACGACCCTAGGCTTTTTAAGCATTTGGATGGATATAAGACGAAAGGACAATCGTCGATTTTTGAAGCATTAATCGTTTGGTGCATTTACAACTAGTCTTTTTATCTTTTTGACATTTACGATTATGGGCAGGTTGTTTTTATCTCTCTACTATGAATGAATACGCTTTTTATTTTGGCTTCTATTGTGCATTTTATAATTTAGGTGTTTGGCTTTGCCTGTTCAATTTGCAACTTACTCGTTAATCAATTTCGAGATTTCAACCACTCGTTTACACCTCGTTGGCTTTAGGATTACCGCAGTAGCAGTTTTTGTTTCCTTTCTGACAAGTGTACATATGCCGTGAATATCAGGAAAAATGACAGCAATTTTGATCGTGGACTCATTGAACATGTAATTTTCTCAACGCACATGACACGTACAATCAAGTCTGAGAACCACGGCAGTTGTGGAACTCGGTTAAACCACGAGTCGCTGTGTTTTGCGAGCGCTACGCTGCTTTGCAGGATTAAACGTGCCATTGTCCATTACACAGAAGACAGAAATCTCTTTGTGCGTTTGTGTCCTTTTTCCAAAAACAATCAGTAAATCTGCCCCAATACCGCTTGAAAATGGAAAAATCTCGGAATCCCCCAAGGGCAAAAAAACCGCTTCTCATCATTCGCAACATACAAAAAAGCATTGTGGCGAATTTGTAATGACAAGTTCCCTTTCCCCTTCTCCGAACTCAGCCGACTAGATCTTTGTTTTTCGGTGGTGCCATTTTGCTTTGATAATCAAGCTTTTTTGGGCGTGCGGGATTAGCGGCGTGGCAGTGGCAGTGGCAGTGGCATGTCCGTTCATGACTTTTACTTGTAGCTATCAGGCCCTTTTTTTTTTTACCCCGGAAATTTCCTTTTCTCGGGATTGATGTTTTGCTTAGGTATGATTGTATGATTACTTTTTTTTTTTTAGTCTCCCATATGGAGTTGAGTCATGGGATCTTATGAGCTCATTGCCGTTTAAGTAAAAAAACAAGCCACCTCGTCACCACATGTCGCCAACGCCGTGGGATGTAATTGATTCAGAATCGTATTCACACTACATAATCTGCGCATGCGTTACAACAAACAATCGTTGGAATCACCTTTGTATGCGTCACTACCAGCTGTATTACCTTCACGCGCTAGTGTAATTTGTTTGTTTGTTATGCATATGTTATTTGTATCATAAATTATGGCTAGCTACATGAAACTACACTCCTGTCCGTCTATGCAATATGAGACCGAGCGAGTCCAAAAAATAGCAAAGTTTGTTCATGTTGTGTACAACTAGGTACTAGATGATGCAGATAAACCATTTGATGTTTCCCGCTAAAAACCGCCTGCTTGTTTCTTCCCTGTTCCACGTCTAAAGATTTGCCAACGCCAAAAATAAGCTCGAAGCGATGAAAAAAATCGAAGCAAGAGCAAAACAGTCTGCTCTATCCAAAACAAAAAGAGGATAGTAAAAAAAAAAAAAAAAAAAAAAAAAAAAAAAAAAAAAAAAAAACCAAAGATGAAGAGATGAAAAGGGCGTGAGGACGTGCGTATGTAATTTCCCCTCAGAATGGAGAGTATATAGTACAATGAGATAGGTATCGACGATCGAAAAGGCATGCTGGACGTCAGATATGAAAATGTTAAAAGAGGCGATATAGCATGCCCTCTTGGACGTTTCATATCAGAGTTGGAAATGGAGATGGCACGTTCCGCTTGTTCATCTGGCTTGAATAACTCATTCTCATGCGGTGTCCCCAAGCCCACTACCACAAGCCGGCCGTATAGTATTCGAATTATCAGTCTTCCGTAAACTCCGTGTAGAACCCATTAGCCCGTATCGCGTACTCGTTTTCATCGTGGGTATCGCATCCGATTCGTTGTCCTAGATAGGAAGCTGTTGTGTCGTCGCAATTACGCCGCAATCTCGACCCTTCAGCTAATGACGACTCTGGCGCCTTCTTTGCCCAAAACTCCTCGTTCCTTGGGCCGGGGGCTGTTGTTTCTTCCCTTTTTGCTCTTCAAGAATCCAAACATACCGCCGGAGCTTTCGCTCTTGGATTCTGCCGCGGTATTGGCATCCTTGGGGAGTGTGGCGTCTTGACGAGCGAGCTCAGACCAGCTGCCTCCGCCGTCTAGTGTTAGCTGTACCCCGCCGGTAGGGCTGGTTACTCGCTTGCTCATTTGCGGAGACCGAGGGACGTATTGGGTTTGTCCGGGATAGGCAGAGGACTGTGCTTGATTTGAATTTCCTCGCGCATCGTTGCTGACTGTTGGTTCCACGGGAGGGAGGGGGTATGTCACCAGCGGCTCATTTACCGAAGGCATCTGCGTAACTTCGTCTGTGGTAATGGCCTGCGGTTCCATTGAGGATGGATCTCCGTCTTCGCCCTGAGAAGCCGTAATTCTATTTCAGATTGTTAGTACGAGGTTGGCTTAGTTTGGATGAAGGGGAAGCAATTGCGCGCTTACTTCTTGTAGGCCGCAATGGTGTAGTCGAACGGGCGGAAATCCGTCTCAATCATTCTATACAGCTCATCTTCGCGAATCTCCTGGTCCGTAGCGTCCTCCTTTAACCGCTCTCTGGGTTTCTGTCGCCTTGCGCGAGCCTCCAACGGCGCCTCTTCGAGTAGCAGCTCCTCCAAGTCGTACGTTGCATCAAAGTTGGTCTTGTCCGATGAGGGAACGAAAATCGGCTCGATGCGTTTCTGCTCGAGCAAATCGAAGTTGATCGTCTTGAAGAAATCGTTGTAGATGAAGCTCTCCCATGTAGAACCAAGTCGCGCGTTGGGGTTGGGCTCAAGCGCAGCACGGATAGCGTACAGGCATGTCAAGGAGACGGGAGGTTGTGTGACTGGATACTTTGGCTGAGAAAACTGAACCTGTTGGCTGAGCGAAGATTCGCTGTTGCCCTCAAAAGGTCGCTGGAGTAAAGTTTAGCCGCACTGCATCTTTTTCTCCTATTCACGGAGAGACATGGGCGAAGCACAAGCATACCTTGTTGTAGATACACTCATAGAACAGGACACCTAATGACCACCAATCGGCGCGGATATCGTATCCTTTGCCCGAATACACTTCTGGGGCAAGGTAGGCCAACGTTCCGGACTTGCTAGTCATGATGCGCCCGGGAACAATGTCAGAGGCCACGTTCTAAGCAAAGGGTCAGTCAGCTTATGCCGCCTTTTTGTCTCACGTCTAGGAAGGGCCTACGAAATCGGTCAAATGGACATGTCCCTCGGCGTCGAGAAGGACATTGTCTGGCTTGACGTCTCTGTGGATGATGTTCTGGCTGTGGACATAGCGCAAGGCACAGCCCAGTTCGGCTATCCAGAATCGGACGGCTTCTTCGGTGAAGGTCTTTCTGGAGATGTGAAATCGCAAGTCGCCACCGCTCATGAGATCGACCACGAGGTACCTTGAGGAAATGCTGTCAGTACATATTGCGGGTTTTGGGCAGCGCAGCAGCTTGGCGGGAAAAGCTCACATGTATTCGATATCCTGGAAGCTGTAGCGCAAGTTACAGATGAAGGGATGGTTGACATGCTCGAGCATTCGTCGCTCGCGGATAATATTTCGAACGCTCTCAGATTTGACAACTATTCGAAGGGGCTATTAGTTAGCTGTGCTTTCCCATCCCGCTGCTAGCCTGTGCAGGTTATTGTGCCCAGCAGCAGCACCGTAGAGCGCTTATGGCTATTTTCCGTTTGCACACCTTCATCTTTACGGATATATTTGAGCGCAAACGTCAAGTTGGTGTCTTTGCGCTCGACAATGCGGACCTTGCCAAAGGCGCCTCGGCCGACAACTCGTAGCAGGCGAAAGTGGTTGAGGTTGGCTATTTGCAAGTTGCTCGGTCAGCTCGGTCGGCCACACGAATGGAAATGGGAACGCAGCAGCCGTCTCTTGGCCCTCTTGGGGGCCGGCGGCCTTTGCACCACGCGCCAGACACGTGGGAGCGGGCAAAAGGAGGGAGGGACGCTGAAGGCCGCGATTCGCCCGGGGGATTTCTCGACGTACCTTCGCCTGTCAGGTCGACGGGCTTTCCCTGGCCGTTGCCCATGGTGAGGATCGGGGGGGGATTGGAGGGCGAGAAAGTGCAGCTGGAATCGTCAACGATGGCGAGAGGTCATGCTGTTTGTTGGCGGTTTGCGGGAGATGGCAGTCCAATGCTTGGCTCGCAGTCCTTTTTTCAACGGTGGCCGAGGAATCGGCTGGCCAGTGGGGGGCGTTTTGGAGCACGCAGAGTCGTAAATGGGCGGGCTAGCAGGAGTGGGTAGGCGGCGAATTGACCGGATTCTGATAGTGGTGAGGTTTGGCTGGAGGTCAGCTCTGGGGCCCCAACGCCGGCTTGTTTCGCTGCGGGTTCTCGAGGCGCAACGGCGACGGTGCGGATGATGAGGACGATGAGGACGATGAGGACGATGATGCACTTGAGCAGCGGCAGCTGAGATGAAGAAGGAAGAGAATTGCAAGGCAGACGCTGCGCGGGCGAGGATGCGTGAGCGTGAGCATGAGAAGAGAACAAGCCCGGCCTAGGCTAGGAGAAGGCCCCAAGGCCCATGCAAGGATACAGGCAGAGGCCGATGATCAATGCTCGCCCCAGACTAGCCAGCGAGCCCGAAAAGATGCGGGAGATTTGATGGAACGGGGGTGGAAGGTTAGTGGGCGAGGGCGCCCTGCAGAGTGGAGCTGCGCCGGCAGTGGAGGCAGCACAGCGCGCGGCCGTGGCGGCAATGGCCAGCGAAGGGCCCTGGAGCCTCAGCAGGCGAGCGCTGTGGCAGCTGCAGCATGCCCTGGTGCAGCTGGTGCAGCTGGTGCAGTGGTGCAGTGGTGCAGTGGTGTGGTGCAGGGGACCCGTCCCCCCCAAAAGGTACCCGGGCTCAGTTCAGTGCTGCTGCTTGAAGATTACATGTGCGTGTGCCATCAACGGCGGTGCTGTTTACGAGAGGCCTGGTTCTAGACGGTGTCTGGCGTCTTGGACTTGGGCATACAGATAGGGATGCTGTTCCCATACAGCATGCGGGTGCCGCGGCAATTATTATTGGCACAGAAACACTGATCCTGGGGGCAGGCTCTTGTTTGTGCCCAGCGATAACCTGTGGATCCTCGAGCACGGAGAATGTATCTGCATCCCGCCTGTAACACCTTTGGTGGACATTCGCAGGGAGACTTGACGAGTCAATAAACTGGAGCAAAGGCCGGAGGGTTCTGCTTGATAGCACCAGGGCCCGGACATCATTAGCACCTCCATACTTGTACCTGATAGTCCCAGTAGGAGATGCATGGGATTCCGAGATGACGCAAGGGAGATGAGTTGCAAAGACACTGTCTTGTTCTTTTTCTTTGTTGGAGCGGGTGAGATGGATGAGTGGTAGTTGCAGATACGGGATGCAGGGAATCACACTCATCGGAATTACAAGCAGAGTGGCACAGAGGAATGGAAGCATTCACCAACATGTTGCCAGGACAAGCAGCACATGCAAGAGTAATAGTGGCGGTGTGTCGCATCCAGGGCCTGCTTTGGACGATACAGAGACCGCGGCCACGACCAGGGGAGAGCACAAAACAGCAGTTGCGAGAACAAGCGAGGCACACGATTGGCAGCGGGGAGCGCCAGCGAGTGAGATTCCGTCTGGTGCTGCCCATTCACATGTACAGTATACTGTAGGTATACGAGTATGTACCATACCAAGATCGATTGCTCACCTGCATGGCATGATGCCTATGGATGACGGCAGCACTGGGCAAATCCATCCGACGGCGTGGACGCACATTGTTGGCCGCGATGGCCAGAAAGATGGGGGAGAGGGCGACAGGGTCTGCTCGGGCTGTTGCTTGTATTGATCGAGCATAGGATCGTGAGTTCAATCCCTTGTGCAAAGAGCCATGTTCCAGAGAAGCTGTGCATACCAGTAGCATTGCGCCGGTGGCGGATAGCTTGGACACTATTGAGGTGAATTGCATTTAGACCGACCTCAGCTCGGCCGTCCATCCGGGCCAAGCGTCTTAGCTTTATCAGGGCCGACAAGTGACATGCTGATAAGGTCGCCGAGCTGGATCGTGTTGTGCTGGGTTGAGCTGCAGTTGATACAGGGCGTGCATGTGAAAGCAGATGCAGCATTGGGCGTCGTTGGATGGTGCTCCAAGCGCTGTAGTACCGTATCGCGGGCAAAAAAACAGCACTGATGCGCTGCCATGATGCTTCGGTCTTCTATGGACCGTCCATTGCGTGCATCTCAGTGATGGATGGCTGATGCAGGGCTGGTGGAGACGGCATGGAAACTACTGCGCGTACCACGTTGCCAAGTTTGCCAATGGACGTGCTTTCTCGCCTCGACCCGCGAGTTCTGGAACGGCGTTGGAAGCCGCGCTCTAGAACCTGTGCACACCTTTTCGCCCTTTTCTTCTGCACTCCCCGGCCTGTCTCAGTTTCCAATCAACTGGCTTTGCCACCCGCCAGCGCTTCGCACAGCGAGAACTGCTCCACGGCTCGATGCCTCCATCTTTCTCGTCGCTGCCTCATCCGCATCGAAAACGAGGGACAAGTGCACGGTGGAGAGCCAGGCATGGGGCGCCGGTGAAGAAGCGCCTGGGGCCTGGTCGGCGAGTCCGGCGGATTCAGCGAGCTGACCAACGCTGAACTGCCATTGAACCCTCGGTATTCTCTCCATCCCATACTATTAGCGATGGAACCTGGGGCTCTGCCTAGTGGGCTGGCCCCGGCGACCGGCTAGCAGCATTTGCTGTTCGCTTCGGAGGAGAATTACTCAGAGCATCCTAGTGCCGTGCTCTGTCCATTGTTTCAGCAAGACTTGGGATACCTGCCTTCTGTTGTTTTGTATAGGTAGGTACGTGTCGTTGCTACCGTCTTGACACTGATTGCTGACCATTGGCCTGGATACAGAGCATGCACGAGCGCAGTCATCAACGTGAAACATGGGTGGGCAGCGGCTGAAGGGCTGAAGGGAGGGGCCGAAAGCCTTGGCTCTCTTGACGCCGGGATCCAGACTCTGACGAGCAGATAGCCTCGTTGGACGGAGATGCAAGCTGCCAATAATTCGGTCAGCCAGATGGCTGGGGCAGAGTGACTGCCGTTCCACGACAGGGGAGCTGCATCTGGGCAGGTATTTCGCCACATCTGCAGTGGAGGGAAGCCTGGCTTCTGCTTTACAAGATGCTAATCGTTTTGCCGTGTACAAAGAAAGCAGCCCAAAGACCTGATGATGGAAACACAGCGTCTCAATCATGCTACCATGAGCACAGACAGGTATCAAGTGCAAAGCGCCACTAGCAATACAACATCAAATGCATTGTGCCGCTGGAGCAGCATCTCCGGACAGCTGCGAATTGGTGGCCAATCATGTCTTGATGCTGCTTCCTCCATTTCCTTCTGGGGGCAAAGTAGCTCTCCCTTGCGCGCGCTGGACGACGCGGCGGACGGGGGCTTGCCACAAGATGTATGGATTCTAACTGAATCTAGGTAAATGAGTATGCTTGCCAAAGGGCCTGGAGTGTAGCTACGAAGCACATCACATCTTCCGGAACCCCTTCATCTTGCGAATAGATTGTCAATGCATGCAGATCAGACCGATTGGCTAACCGCTGCTTTGCACAGGCAGACACGTATTTGCGGCAGCCTGTCAGTCAAACAGCAGTCTGCTTCCTCATACTCTGCTCCATCTGTGATACGTGCAATCTGCTACAAGTGCACGGAGCATCGAAAGAGACACAAGAGGCATGCAGCAGCCGAATGTTCTATCAGACTACAGACTACGAGTGCCGCCAGTCCAAGCCATACGGCAGCTCGCGTGTTGCTAGCACTGATGCAAACGCCTCCGCTGCTTCGTCCGGTCTATTTCCTTAGTTTGGTGCACGAAATCCACAGGCTTATGAACCACATTCTGTCTCCAGACACACTAATCCTCCATACCCGTGTGTATGGACTCGAGGGCTCTATGGCAAACTTCAACTCCCATTAGCTGGCGTTTGTTCCATCCCCGCTAGCCCACGTGCTGTGCCGATCCCCGTTGCAAACACGCCGCTACATGTACCTGGAGCGTCTGAGCGTCACGGGACGTTTTCTCAAGCCCAGCCGCACCAAGGTCAGCTCTCTGGCGTTGATTTGCGCCTGCAAATGGGAACCAGAGACGAGTCGCAAAGCCATAACTGGCAAGGCCTCTGCCCCGAAAACGGCCCCTGGCAGGGCTGACACTCCGTATTATTTCTTAACACGACCACGGATGATATTTGGCTGAATCCTGATCGTAGCTAGGCATATTGTTGTGGCTCCGGATTACTACTCTCACACATATCGATGCCGATAACCTCGCTTTCTCTCTGCAGCTTTGAGTCGTGATTACTAGCATTCTTATCGTTGAAGACTTCAATTTTTTTGGTCAATCAGTTTTGCGTGTTGTTTCGACTGGGCTTGCTGAGGCGAAACTGTGCGTCAACACACGCAGCCGTCGCTTCGTCGCATCCGCATTACGGGCTTCTGAGCCTCGTACAGTAGCGTATGTGCTCAGTGCGGCTGAGGAAGCTGATTCGGAGAAGAGGATAGGCAGGAAATAGGATCAGTCACTATCACAAATGACCAATTGACATAGTCGCCCCTTGTCTACGTCCTACTAACTTGTTCCTGTACAAGCTTGGGATCAAAAATGCCACCTTTTTTGGTTAAAGACGCCGGCACCAAGAAGCGGCCGTCTCCATACTTTGGACTTACAACGACGGCCTCGCTAGCGTTGATCATGATGACAGCATCAAGGTCTTTAGACGGCACCAACACAATCCTTGTTGTGTCTTTGATCGTCTGATCTTAGGGCGCTGTTTGCATTCTCACAATGTATAGCTCACTTGCCCCTATTTCCCTGTGCAAAGTTTACGGAGTAATTGTGAAGTGCACCGCTATCAAGGCGCCACTAATCGGCATGACTCGTATATCGCATTCTGTGGGGAGGGCATGGCATTGATATGCCGGAGTCATATAAAACTGCCGTGTTTACACAATGCTGACCTATTAATTCGCATGGCATCTCGATAGATGTGTGATTCTTGCAAGGCTCACCGCCGAAACGGGGACATTAGCTGATTGGCAGAAAGGAAGCTCAGGGGAGACGTAGCTACATACGCGTGGGCAAATCGGAAAGGCACGCGGTTAAGAGTAGAAGCGAAAGAGATGGGATGCTTACTAGGGGCTTGAAGAGTTGAATTTTTGTAATCACTTGTTCTAGCTCTTCAGAAGGGGTTCTCTTTAACAGACTATATGGGTTGTTAGAGTAGGATTACTAACAATTGTTGCTTCTATACCTGTTGCCCTTGTCTACGTTGATCTGTTAACAAACATCAGGACCAAAACAGTCCTACGTTGCTACTCGTAGAGCAAGTTACCACTGAAGTTGATTGAAGCAATTATAGTCAATGTCTCTGCAGAAGTTGTGTTACATATGCTAAAGCCTGCGAAATTCTGGGATTGTCGGATTAACTAGCAACATAGTATAATCACTGCTGAGAACACAAAGAGGGCAAGATTCCACCCCTGACCATGTCTTTGGGTACTGAAAAAAGGCCTCCATTTCCAGATTCGTGCTTGAGCTCGCCTACAGACTCACCTGTGCTGCTTCGCATATTGATATTGTACGCGTGTCAGCTCACGCTTGGGGCACCCGTCGTCGAACTCGCTCGGATAAGGCAGTGGTCTGTTCGTCTACAGCTGGTATTACCGTCGGTGCTGCAGCTCCCGGCCATCTGCAGGGTCCGAATGCGACGCACACGCGGGCGCACAGAGAAAAAAAGTTGTTTGTCTGTGCTTGGCGGCACCTCCGAAGCCCCCTATTGCCTATTACGGGAGCTCCAGTGCGACGGTATGGTAAGAGCCTTTTCTGGCTGTTTGCCGGAAAGGCTGCAGTGTATGTAGGTGAATTGCTACACTCGGTTAACGGAAGTGGTACCCCATTGCATTATATGTAGGTGGTTGTATAACATGGAACAATCCCAATAATCGCGGGCCTACGTTGTGTAAAGTTTCCTTTCCTACCATGGCTTATGCGAGAGAGTGCTACGTACTATTATACCAGGGTTGAGTAGTATCTCTTACACTAGAGGAGCGTATCAGTTGCTGTTGAGAACTGTTTCGCATCACTTGCTTTAATTTCTTCTGTGTTGGCTCAAGGCGAGATGCGACAGACGACTTCTATGCGTCTATGAAGAAGGATCATGTAAGCCAGTTAGCTGGTCAACTATCGCTAAATCTGGCATCCGTATGTGATGAGCCAATACAACGACCCTGTTCTCAAATGTCAAATGTGGCAGGTTATAATCTACTACTATAACAGTTAAAGAAGTAATGCTTGTCGATCACCAGTCGTTCCCAAGCATCTTGTGGTACATGCGCTAAACGTCAACGGAAGATCCATCCGAAATATCAGATGAGGAAATAGACTCGTAGATACAGTTTATTTTGGAGAATCCTGGTCAAATGAAATGTCGTTGGACCCCTTATCCAGCTATTTTGCTGCAGGTTATGGGGTTTTCCCAAGCCGTATAATACAGTATGACGTCAACCTCAGCACGAGCTTCGCGAAAGCGTCACCATGACCTCAAGCATCTAAGCGAAGTGAAAACAAAATACAAATAAAGATGAAATTGTTACAGAAGTCAATTGAATTCTAACTTGTACATTGATATCAATCAAACACACAATTGCAGCAATCATGGCATCTACAGTTCGGCACATCACACACATTTCACGTCGTTGCATACCGGGCATCTCTCCCCGCCTGTATCACACCTCGGCCACTCTTCGGCTGCCCTACAAGGACTCCCAAGACCGCGAATCCCTCAAGCCGAGATCCAACAATGGCACGAGGTCGGCTCGAGACGACGATGTCGCGGACAACAAGGACGCCGCCTTCAACCCTCGCAAGACGGATCCGGATTCAGAGCTCGAGGCGGCTGGCCGGGGCAACGAGACGAACCCGCTGAACGCGAGCGGCGCGAACCAAGAATTCAACAAGCCCATGGGAGAGGGGAAGAAAGCACATGATACGGGGCCTGGGAAGGAAACTAGGAAAGGAGGGAGAAGCGGAGGAGGGAGCGCGCCGAAGAAGGGGAAGCCGCCGAAAGGAAGCTCGTAATGAGCCGTAAGAGGGCAGGGTTTAGAGCATCACTCTGTGGAGTGGTGTTTCACATGGTCTCGCAGAGCATTGTTGGAGCTCAGATGAGGCGAATGCATGGCTACAAAGGGGAGCCTCACTTACAGATCCAAGCCGTGTACGGAGTATCATGAACATGAGTTCCGAGTTCGGTATCGTCGTTTCTTATTAGCATCATCTACATAGCAGAAAAGGGCAACTCCGCAGAAAAGGATCACCGTTAACCACAATCATCGCGGAAACTGCTTGAACTTTATAATTCAAAAGTCGCATCGGATCCAATCCCGGTAACAACGTTACAGTCGCCTAGTCTCGGATAAAAGCATAGCTGAGAGGGGAGAAGGCGGGGTACTGCGGTAATGGAGCGATCGACATGCTATATAAGCCCGTCATATCGTCCGATCCCGGATAGAAATACAAGATATAATATAAAAAGAGATTTTGTTGAATTAAAAGCTGTCAATATTACTATCAGAAAAGTAAGAAGAAAAAGAAAAGGCCCAATCATCATCATGGCAGAAAGCCAAGCCAAGTTCGCCATATATCCCAGCCTTGTCGACCGCACAGTCGTCATCACAGGCGGCGCGCAGGGCATTGGAGCCCAAATGGTCGAGCTATTCTGCCTGCAAGGCTCCCAAGTCATCTTCTTAGACGTGGTGGACGACCGTGCTGCGGCCGTGGTCCAGAGGATGCTCGAGTTGAAAGTCAAGCACAAGCCCGTCTACCACCACTGCGATGTCATCAGGATTGACGAAGAGCTCAAGCCCACGGCGGCCAAGATCCTGGCAGAGTTCCCCAAGATTGACGGACTGATCAACAGTGCGGCGAGGGCCATGATGAAGCCGACAATGGACATCACGACGCAGTGGTGGGACGAGAGCGTCGCGGTCAATCTGCGGCACCAGTTCTTCCTGACGCAGGCCCTGATGCCGGGACTGCTTCTTGCCTCGGGCCATGCCTCCATCATCAACTTTGGGAGCATTAACTGGGCCGTGCCGGGACTGGGCCAGGTGCCCTATACGACGAGCAAGGCCGCGGTGGTGGGATTGACGCGGACGCTGGCGCATGAGTTTGGGCCGCAGGGCATCAGGATAAACAGCATCATGCCGGGGTCGATTGCGACCGAGAGGGAGATTAAGGAGGTTCTGACGCCCGAGTATAAGGAGAACCTCTTCAAGAGCCAGGCTATTGAGAGATTGATTCAGCCGGTGGAAGTGGCGAGGTTGGCGCTGTGGCTGATTGCGGATGATAGTGCGGCGGTGGTGAGCCAGAGCATCAGAATCGATGCTGGATGGACATGAATGTTGATTGTAGAGTACATGAAGATGTTGGATAGCTAATGAATCAGACATGACGGCATGTATAGAAGCCTTTATGAGATCTATGAACCAGGGGAACGTCATTCAGTTTGCGGGATAGTTGTACGGGTATTCGCTTCCATAACTCATTACGATATTCCGATTTGTTAAACTAGAAAAAAAAGAGAGAGAAAGAAACTGGCTATGCCTTTCCACTGGAGCCAACCGCATCCATTTGCCTTGCCAAAGCTTCTGCAACTGCTTCCACCGCCTCGTCAACTACTTGTGTAAATGGAATCTTATTCACTTTTTGCTCCAAATGCGCATAGTATCCCGCGAGGATATCCTTATTTACGTTAATCTTCCGCACGCCAGCCGCAATCAGCTGTTGAAGGAGAGCCTCACAGTAGCCCGTCACGCCATGCAAGGCAATGAGGACGTTGTTCGCTTCTGTGACCTTGTTGACTTGTTCGAGCCTAGCAGAGGTAGTTGGTCATGTAAGCGTCAAATTGCCCAAGAAAGATGTTAGGTAATAAGAGAAACATGCCTTTCGAAATCTAGAACAATGCCTCGCGGGCCATACTCTCCATGGACGTTTCCAAACGCCGGGGCAAGCAAGTCCACTCCCGCATCCACAAAATGCTGCGCCTCCTCAGCACTCGTCATGAGTCCAGCCAGGTCCAGCGTATCTGATACTCCGTCTTCTCCGCCCTCGATCCTGCCCGGCTCTGCCTCCGTTGCTTTGCCGTGCGCATGGCAGTAAGCAACCAGCTCCTTTGTCTTGGCGAGGTTTTCCTCCTTGCAGTGATGCGACATGTCCACCATGATGGAGTCGAACGGCAGCAGACACGCCTCCTTGACCATTTCTTCATCTTGGCAGTGGTCGAGGTGCACTGCCACGGGGACAGAGGCTTGGCGGGCGGCTCGGGCGGCGGCATGGACTAGGATTCCGTTGGACGAGGTCATGGCCCAGGGGAAGAGCTGGATGATGAGAGGGGATCTCTGCCTCTCTGCTGCTTTGACGAAGCCTAGCACTTGTTCTAGGTTGTATCTGTTGACAAGGCAAATGAGAATTCTATCTCATAAGATTGAAATGATAGTAATGTCTTATGATATCTTACCCAACAGCGGCGAGGACGCCATACCGGCCTTGGTCAGCTGCTCGCAGAATGCGCAGAGTTGCGTTATCCTCCAAGAGACCCGGCTCCATCGTGGTAATATCAAGAAGCCAATATTGAACGTTTCTTTTTCTCTGTTTCTCTTCTATTCAGCTCAATGGGAGTCTATATAGGTACTGTCATCACAGGTCATTCTTGTGTCTCATGCAGCGTAACCGCATCGGCGGAGCTCAGAGTCTCCGCAAATCCGGTCGGGTCCGGGTCCGGGTTTCCTAAACAGGAAACCGAGGACGAAACTCAGAAAACAAAAGACTTTTGCTTGTAATGCATATAAATACGTCAACCGTCATTCTGATCGAGCATCTTTTGTTGTAATAAGCATGCAAGATTGTCGAATCAACCGAGACAGCCCCTGGTTTCTTGAGCTGAGGTGTGCCGTCCTTGGCAGACGCGATTTTTCTGTGGCTGACCCACTTGTCCATCCCGGTCTTATACAGGCTGGCTTTGCGATTAGTAGATAACTGCCCCTTTGTTGTCGAGAGAATAATTCCATGAAAAGTGGCTAGGGCGCAACTTGAGAGGCAAAGTCTGCTGACCATTCAATGGGACAGTCCAGCTTCTCCTGGTGTCTTCGTCTTTGGCATATGCCGCCGTTGTACAATGGTGAACTCTGTGTAATAAGCAATACGAATGATTTGGAGCCGAGATTCCGAGGCTGTAGCTCCGAAACGCAGCTGAAGATGTGGAGATGGAAATGGCATGCATTGATGGACGTCTGGTTTCACAATTATGTCAACGAGGACCTCGTGATCCGACATGCGTGTTGGACATCGGCTGTTATTTAGCCGATACTAATAAGTGCATGGGAGGGCGTCAATGTGATGGCTTAAAGATGTAACAAGTACTACCGTTACGTCTGCGACAGAGCCGTACTTTGGAGCTAGTTGCTGGTCCAGAAACATTTAGACAGATGCTAAAATAGAGTACACAGCTGCCAACAATACTGCCCCATAGTAGCTTTATGATTCTTAAGAGATACAATGATACTCCGAGCATCGTCAAGTTTGCGAGAAAAAGTAGAGGCCGGGGCCGTTGTCCATTTGTAGGCAGCCTCAGATAAGAGCAATCATCTCCTTCAAGTAGTCTGACGCCGGAGCATTCTCACAGCTTTTCTGTATCCAAGAGCCGTATCATAATGCTCTCAAAGCCTTGCTTACGTCGCTCATGTACTGTTTATTTGCAATTCATTTGATGATTACTGAAAGATGTTCTATCTAACGCAACCGGGCCTCGAAACTCGAGCACCTGAACTAGCCCCAAAGCCAGAAGCCGTTGTTCATTGACATTACGCCCTGCCATTTACAATACAAGTCAAGTCAACCCGAAGCTATCGATATGAAGCCATCTCCCTTGTTCGAGAGTCAAAAGCCGTCGCATACATAGTCTACTAGCAGATACAAACCATCAACGTGGCGCCATGTTCACCGGTAAATCACCCGCTGCTGACAGAGCCAAAAGCCACCCGACGGTTTGCGAAACAAGCACCATCAGCACGAATTCTGGAGCCTGGCGGAACCAAGTTCCGGCCTCTACACTATGGCAAGCATCGGCAATCTTGCAAAGAAGAGTTTACAAAGGCCTTGCTTTGGTGCCCGCCTTTGACGAAGCGGAGTCTGGGGCATGACGGGGAAGCGGGCCAACCTTGTTTTGGGCGAGGTTGGCAAAGTTGGGGGGCTTCTTGGAGACATGACTCGCGACAAGGATTTTAAAGCGGGTAGCCGTTCTTGGCCTTTCTTACTTTTCTTTTCGGCTTCTAGCGAGGCGAGAGGAACAACTTTAATCAAGCCATTTTTTGCTTGGCTTTTTCGCCTCGTCAATCCTTTGGAGCGGTCACTTGCAGCTGCAGATGGGATTGGCTGATGATCTTGTGGCTGCATGCGGCTGAACTTTTTCTCGTCCTTTTCTTTCCGGATATGGTCATTGTAGAGCATTTGACTCACGGAGGATATCACTAGCTTTTCGTCCATGCAGTTTCATTTGAGTAATAGTACGAGAACGCCTTCAGAGTTTGAATTAGAACCCAACCATTGGAATGGACAGACGCAAGATCCGGGGTAAGCCCGCCAAGAGACTGCATCCCGTTTTCCCCAAACTTGTTACGTTTTTCTTCCAACTTTTTACTCATCGATTCCAGTTCCCCGCGAAGTATCATCTGAGGAGTTCCCTGGCCTTCGTAAAAGCCCCCCATGGAAAAAATAAAGCCATCACCATACCAAGTGGGGAGAGGGCATAGAGTCAGAAAAAAGAGAACCCACCACAACTCCAGTCCCCTTGGCACCACCAATACAAAGCCTGCTTTTCGAAAGACAAGCGCCGTCCTGTATTACCTACTTGTAGAAGACCTGTCTCCAGCATCTCAGCAACCCTGTTCCAAGCTTAGCAATTACCTAAGAGCAGCCCACGGACTGGGCCAGCCACACAACTAATAGTGGGCTCTGGACATGACATGTAGTCTGCGCCCTACACAAATCCCAGGATTAGCTACGGTCCATCTGGGTCCTAGATGGGGACCTTGCCATGGAGCCTCGCGCGGACTGTGCCTTGGCGGGCCAACGAACCTTCGCCAACGGTGGATACAGAGGCCTTTGCCGCTTCATACTTGTATACGAACAGGAACTGGCCTCAGAAACTAAGAACGGGCGCCTTGGCTAGCGGCAGTTGCATGGCTCAACGCTGTGGTTTATACTGCTTTTGTATGTTATGGGGAGAAGTCGCTCCGTGCTCTGGCCCCATAACCCGGCGCAGGGTCTCACGAAATGGAATCGCTCTTGACACCGGAACATGCTTTTCTGGTTCTTGCTCTCTCCGGTCCCGGCTATCGCAAATCTCTTTTCTGAGCCCACTGACTCAAGGTATCCGCTTTGCCTGAGTTTATCAAGCGGTTGGGCCAGGATGTTGCGTAGCATCGGAGAGGGCTGGTGTTAGTGTTGCGGCATCACCACAGAATTATAAAGTGGTGTTGGGCGCCCTTTATTTTACCATCCCTTTGCTTTGCTCTCCCTTTCCTTTTAGGCTGTATACACCCCAAGGCTTCTAGAAATCTTCTAGGCCTGACCAACCAAAGCCCACCCTTGCGCAAACGTACATAACCGCAGCATTAGTACGGGAAAGGCCGTTTGCGGCGCCGAAAGATCCAAGTGCCGCCGCCGCCGATTGCAGCCCACGCTACGGAACTTTTTTGGTGCTTATACCCCAAATTCTCCAAAAAAGAAATAAACAGAAAAAGAAAGGAACAGAAAAAAACAGATACACAAAATGTCCCGGCGGGCTAGCTCGGGCGACTCACCACCGTCGGTGGGTGCAGAGGAAAAGGGCAACTATGGCCAGGAATCCAAGGCCGTGCAGGACACGGCGGTGGTGCGCCAGTCGGATTATGTGAATTCCTACGATGAGGAGGATTTCTGGACCAGAAACGGCCTCAACGCAAGGTCGTTCCAGAAGAAGCACTATGGCCTGGGATTGGTGGAGCTGGACCGGGCGATGAAGACTCGGCACTTGCAGATGATTGCCATTGGAGGCTCCATCGGTGCCGGTTTCTTTGTTGGTTCTGGTGGTGCACTGTCCAAAGGTGTAAGTCGTAGCTCAAGTTATGGAAACGAGAGGTTGGAGATGCTAATATGTTGTTTAGGGTCCCGCTTCGGTTCTCATCTGCTTCCTCGTCGTCGGTTTCATGGTCTTCAATGTCGGTAAGTCTCAGACCATGATAACCACCACCCTCAACAACAACAACAATTTTGTCGAATTCATACTGATAAATGCGAAACAGTATATGCTCTTGGTGAACTTGCCATCATGTATCCCGTTTCCGGAGGTTTCTACACCTATGCCACTCGCTTCATCGACCCCTCGTTTGGTTTCGCCGTCGGTTGGAATTACTTCTTCCTCTGGTTCGTCGTCTTACCGCTCGAGTTGACAGTCTGCTCCCTCGTCATACAATATTGGAACCAGGACATCAGCGTCGGCGTCTGGATCACCATCTTCTGGGTGGCCATCATCATCATCAACGTCTTTGGAAGCATTGGCTATGCCGAGGAGGAGTTCTGGTCCTCTGTCATCAAACTCGCCGCCACTGTTGTCTTCATGATCATCTCCTTTGTTCTCGTGCTCGGCGGCGGTCCTTCGCGCGGCAAATACAGCGAATACGTAGGAGCGCATTATTGGCATGACCCAGGTGCATTCCGGAATGGCTTCCGCGGCTTCTGCTCCGTCTTTGTCACAGCGGCCTTCTCCTTTACTGGCACTGAGCTTGTCGGTCTCGCCGCAGCCGAGAGTCGCAACCCCGTAAAGTCACTTCCCAGCTCCATCAAGCAGGTGTTTTGGCGAATAACCTTGTTCTACGTGCTTGGTCTCTTCTTTGTTGGTCTTTTGGTTCCCTCGGACGACCCGAGACTGCTCTCCAGCGCGGCTTATACCGATGTCAAGGCATCGCCTTTCGTCCTCGTTGGACTCTATGCCGGCCTCACCGGCTTTGATCACTTCATGAACGCAGTCATCCTCATCTCCGTCATTTCCATTGGCGTTTCCAGCGTCTACGGCGGTTCACGCACTCTGACCGCCATGGCGCAGCAGGGATACGCCCCCAAAATCTTCACCTACATTGATCGCTCCGGCCGCTGTCTCCCGTCTACCATCGTCATGCTCCTTACCGGAGCCCTGGCCTACATCAACCTCAACGCCTCGGGACCTACTGTGTTCAACTGGCTGCAGGCACTCTCTGGACTTGCTGTTCTCTTCGCCTGGGCCGCCATCTGCCTGGCTCATATCCGTTTCCGCGCCGCCTGGAAGTATCACGGCCACTCCCTCGACGAAATCCCATTCCGAGCAATCTTTGGCGTCGCCGGCTCTTGGATTGGGCTGTTCATCTGCTTCATCGTCTTTGCTGCTCAGGTATGTTACAGCATCTTCTTCGTATATATATATTTCCTTGAAGCTAATCAATTTTATAGTTCTTCACTGCCATTGCTCCTCCTGGACAGCACGGCCTTAACGATGCCGAGGGCTTCTTCCAATCATATCTTGCCCTTCCCATCGTTCTTGCTTTCTGGGTGGCTGGGTACATCTGGAAGCGCACTGGTTGGTTGAAGCTTGAGCAGATCGATGTTGATACTGGCCGTCGTGACCTGAACTGGGATGAGATCCGCGCGTATCGCGAGCATGTCGCTTCTATGCCTTCATGGAAACGCGTCTACTATCATCTATTCCAGTGATGGAAGCGATAATAGCTACGTCTGCAACAGGCCGCAGTAGCATGTCTATTAGTTTACGTTTGATTATAGTACATTAATAATGAAGTATATATATAATACGAAATTATGATATCTCGGGCTCTAACTTGTCCGTTCTCTTCTATATTGCGTCAAGCCCTCCAATTGTAGTCACCACAGGCCACACAATAAGGCCACTACTACTTCAACAAACCAGAATTCTCTTCAAAAATTTCCAAAAAGGGAGACCTCCAAGAGAAACTCCTGAAGAACGGGTCTGGCCGGGGATTGAACCCGGGACCTCTCGCAAGCAAGCTTCGGGTTGTCCCTAAGCGAGAATCATACCACTAGACCACCAGACCGCTGGTGATGCGAGGACCGTGCGGATGTAATCGGCTGATCAAGATTGGCAGCCCAGTGACGATGCAAAAAGAGACGATGGAACCAAGATCGAGGAAAAAGAAGGGTCTGGCCGGGGATTGAACCCGGGACCTCTCGCATATAAGCTGTAGGGTTTTCCCTAAGCGAGAATCATACCACTAGACCACCAGACCAATTAGAACGACGATGATTCGCTGTTGAGAGGCGCCGTTCGTAACTCAATCATGAACGTTGCAGAATGTCAGCCGCAATGTTGGACGGTGGATCGTGGAACTTCTTGGTGGATTCAGAGCTTGAGTCAAGCATCGAAAAAAATTTCAAAGAATAGGTAGCAACAAGAGCTTTGGAGCGGTATCGGAGCAGACCGCGGTGGGGACCGTGCTCGGAACACATGCATCACGGCGTCTTCCGTATCGGAAGCTGGTTTGGTTACATTGCTCCGTATTATGCTCCGAGAGTGGATGGAACAATTCATTGCCCAAAATCTCTGCCGAATACGACCTTGGATGCAGGGAAATAGCATTTCTGTGAGCTGTCAAGCTTTCATAAATAAAGAAACATGGCTCTATTAGCTACATAGGGAATCAGATCGTAGCTTGGCATGTGTGCTCCCAAGCTCCCTATCCATTCATATCAGCTGTCAAACGAGTATGCGGTTCTCAACAATCAGGCAATGGAGTTGATGCCCTTGTTCAATTCAATGCTAAGCAAGCCACTAAACTAGCTGCATGACACATGCTAGCTTCTTGTCTTGGCTTTTTTAGAAGCCGTTGAGATGGTCCCTGTCTTGTCTAATTTCCACATCGCCTCCATCGCTGTACTAGCTACAAGCCGCAGCCGCCTTCGTCTGATACGCTACCCTAGCATCATGGCAATCCCATCAGGCCATTACATCAAACAGAACTAGTATGTAAATACTACCTAGTCTCAGCACTATTCCTTGCGTTTTAACCAGCTTCTTCCCAAACCTTTCACATAGCACGGGCGTGGGGGTCCTTCGGAAGACGCCGCTTAAAATCCCTGCCAGGGTGACGATCATGTCTTCAGGTATAGTAGCCTCATGGAGCGCGGATAACCCAGATGGCTGTCTCCAAAGACGTAGACAGTTTCATTCTTCTTATGGCATTAATTATCATGTTCAGTATATAGTACTGAGTCTAGGGTTTATGACTAGTCGCACCCTTTTCGAGGACGCTATTCATGGAAGAGAATACTGATCACTTGCTTCGTAGAGTTTGCATTCTCTTCTCATCATTTTAGTTTCATACGATGTAGTAATTTGGGACTTTGTGATTGAATGAGCCATATCAACTTTGTTCTTTTCCTTATGATATAGCACAACAATAGGGTTTCGTATAAAAAATTGCATACATTTGACAGAAGATAGGGGAAACTTTGCCCTGGCTTGTCTCAGCTCGATAGTTAGCATGAGTTGACACTAGGTTGCATCAACTTTTACCAATCCTTATCACAACGCTCCAAAGTCTACAGTTAAGACGTGAAAAGCAATGGAATGACTTCACAGGCTCGACAATCATGTATTGCAGCACAGTCAGATCATGTTCAACAACAGACCCATATGCCCTAAAGACTGTCTAGTTGCACAACTCCAATCAAAGACCATTTGGTGAAGATAGTTATTATGTCTTCATCACCGCCTCTTTTAATTATAGTTACATCAGCTATTGCGAACACATGCACGATCTCTTTCCTAGGTTGATCAGAGTACTTAAAGACTTTCAGTAACAAGCATGCAAAATATTCAAGGAATGAAAGAATGGGAATTCACTTGATACACTTCAATCGACGAGCCGCATTATATAGCACAGAGCATAGCCGTTGTCGTTGCTGCGCAATGAGATGAAGTTGACTAGCGAAGTAAGTAATTGAATAGAGCAAGCCGCACAAGGCTGCTAATATCATCTCTTGTATATGCTTATAGACTAATACAATATTATGTAAAAAATAAAAATGAAAATTTCTTAGCTGTCAGTCCAATCCATTTTGGCGCATTAAAAGGAGTTCAACTTCTATGACACAGCACCAAAAAGAGGGATCAAATGAAGGTAGTCGTCGTTGCCAATTGGTGCGACAAGAGACTTTTATCCTCGTGAACTTCCAAATGATAATAGAAAAATGGCTTCAGTTTATGAGAAATATGACTGAAATATTTAATGCGCCAAACTTCGGAAACTTTAAAACTCTCATCCACGCATGCAGCATGAACACCTTGTAGAGCGAATTGCTCCCCGCTGAGCATACATACGGCCCATTATTGAGGCCACTCAATTTTCCATTCCAATTCTCATTCCAATTGACCAGTTCGCTGCATCTCAATTACAGTAACAGCAGATTCTGTGTTCGACATTGGTGGTTGTCTTTTAGGCGCGAGATCGGAAGATGCGGGGCGGACAAAAGTTTCTTATGGTCCGTGACTCACTACAGCTACTGAAGCTCGACTTCACATATTTCAATCGTCATTCCTGGCACCAAAACGCTCATTTACCAAATATCAGCCAGGCGTAATTGACAATTGACAGATTGTCACCCATTATCAGAAAAATGGCGTCCCCAGATCCGACTATTGATCTCCACTGGGGAGATTATCGTGGTGGTAGGATATTGCCATGCGTTTCTTCCTCGTGTATAACATGTTCTTACTCCGATTTTTATAGCAATCCATGAGATATTTGCAAAGAATGCCAGAGCTTTCCCAGACAGAGAGTGTGTTGTTGAAACCAAGAGCTCACAAAAAAACGAACGCTCTTTTACATATCGCCAAATCCATGAGGCGTCCAACCTACTAGCTCATCACTTTCTAAGCCATGGATGCAAGGTTGGAGACGTTGTCATGATATACGCTTACCGAGGGTTGGTACTCTCTGACGATCCTTCATTTACTATTAGTTACTAACTGATCTTTCCAATAGTGTTGAACTCGTGGTGGCCTATATGGGTGCCCTCAAAGCTGGCGCGACTGTCAGTGTGATTGATCCACAGTATCCTCCTGAGCGCCAAACGGTGCTATTAGACGTCGCCAAGCCTAGGTTCCTAGTCTGCATTGAAAAGGCAAACGAAGAGTTTGGCCCACCTTCTGACCTCGTCCTCAAATTCGCCTCGGACAACCTGAGCCTCAAATCTACTATCCCAGCGCTCGAGCTGTTAGACAATGGCGAGCTGAGAGGGGGTTCCGTCAACGGCAAAGATCCTCTCGACTCCTCAGTATACAGCCGAGAGGACCCTGCCAATGTTCTCGTTGGACCTGACTCCATTCCTACTCTGAGTTTCACCAGTGGTTCAGAAGGAAGACCCAAGGTAAGACTCCTCGTTCATCTAGGAGCATTGTTCTGTCGAGATGATGGTGCTCCTGGATCAGCAGATTCAACCTTGTAGAAGCGTGCTAACAGAGGGAACAGGGTGTTCAAGGTCGCCATTTCTCTTTAACTCACTACTTCCCTTGGATGGCAGAAAGATTTGGCCTCTCAGATCAAGACAGGTTCACGATGCTTTCCGGAATTGCCCACGACCCAATCCAGGTGAGTCACTGTTCAGTCTATTTATGCCATATTTATACCAATCTAACGACACACCATTTATAGAGAGATATTTTCACACCACTTTTTCTCGGAGCCAAAATCATCATCCCACCGGTAGATGCGATTGCTTACGAGCTCCTGGCCGAATGGATGAAGGAGAACAGCGTCACGGTTACCCACCTGACCCCCGCGATGGGCCAGATTCTCGTTGGAGGCGCTACCGCTCAGATCCCCTCTCTTCGAAATGCCTTCTTTGTGGGCGATTTATTAACAAAGAAGGACGTGAACAAGCTGCGCAACCTTGCGCCCAACACCAGTGTCATCAATCTTTATGGGTCGACAGAATCACAACGGGCGGTATCCTACTTTGAGATTCCAAGCAGGGCACGGGAGCCCCTGATCCTGGATACCTTGCCAGATATCATTCCAGTTGGCCAGGGCATGCAAAATGTTCAGCTATTGGTCGTAGACCGCGACGATCGGTCTCGACTGTGCCAAGTTGGCGAGCAAGGAGAGCTCTTCATTCGAGCGGCCGGTCTTTCGGAGGGATACCTGGGGGATGACGAAAAAACTGCGTCTCTCAACAGCTCCAAGTTCCTTCTCAACTGGTTTGTCGACCCGACCATCTGGGCTCAGCAAGAAAACGGAACGAGTGCCGCCGAGGCTTATAAGCCATGGGGCTACAAGGGACCGCGAGATCGCCTGTACAGAACCGGTGACCTTGGCCGGCGCCGTGAAGATGGAAGTGTAGAGTGCACAGGAAGAATCGATTCTCAGGTCAAGATCCGCGGTTTCCGAATCGAGCTGGGAGAAATCGATACGCACC
Source organism: Trichoderma sp. CBMAI-0020 (assembly GCA_030708095.1). Classification (NCBI taxonomy): domain Eukaryota; kingdom Fungi; phylum Ascomycota; class Sordariomycetes; order Hypocreales; family Hypocreaceae; genus Trichoderma; species Trichoderma sp. CBMAI-0020. The sequence continues at coordinate 2,234,979 of JAJNCI010000004.1, read as the reverse complement.
TTTCACAGCATCCATTTGTTCGCGAAAATGTCACTCTGGTTCGGAGAGACAAGGACGAAGAGCATACACTCGTCACATATTTCGTTCCTGAGACAAAGCGATGGTTCCAACACATTCAAAAGGAAAGTGGCCAACTGGAGCCGGAGTCGCAAGATGAGTCGATGGGTCAAATGCTTCGAAAGTTCAAGTCGCTTTCTGAAGACTGCAAGAAGTATCTCGCTACCAAGGTCCCCAAATATGCCGTTCCTAGTCTCTTTATTCCTCTAGCACGAATGCCATTGAGTAAGTCCATATTTCCCTTGCTTCTTCTCTATTATGCAAGATGTTCAGTTCACGACTAACAATACAATTTCCTTAAGATCCCAATGGAAAGATTGATAGGCCTGCACTTCCGTTCCCCGACGCTGCGGATCTCAGCTTCCTAGCGAAGCGACGAGCCTCGTCCGTATCTGTCAACTTGACACCTACGCAGGCTCGCCTAGCTTCGATCTGGGCCTCTGTGCTTCCAAACACCTCAGCAAGAATGTTTAGACCGAGCTCCAACTTTTTTGAAGAAGGAGGACACTCTATTCTTGCACAGCAAATGTTCTTCAGCCTTACCAAGGAATGGAAGGACATCAATCTGCCGATCAAGGTGATATTCCAGTCTCAGACTCTCGAGGCTCTTGCTGCAGAGATCGACCGTGCTCAGGATCCCATCGGCCTGCGCCTGGATGCCATGCCCCTTGATGGGGACAAGAATGTCGAGGACGAGGCGTATGCCATCGACGCAAGGGACCTCACAAGCAAGATTCCCAAGTCTATTCCCACAGCAGGTGCAGCAGTCACCTCACCTCGCGTTCTTCTTACCGGCGCCACTGGCTTCCTAGGCTCATATATTGTGCGCGAGCTCCTCGAGGGTCCTACCAAGGCCAATGTCATCGCTCTCGTACGAGCCAAGGATCAGGCAGATGGTCTCACTCGACTGGAAAAGGTAATGAATGCCTATGGCTTATGGTCCCAGGAGTGGGTTACTTCTTCCAGGCTTGAAGTCGTGGTGGGAGATTTTGGTAGGCCGCAGCTTGGCCTTTCCCAGGACGTTTGGGCTCGCCTTTCTACAGAAGTCGATGCTGTCATCCACAACGGTGCCCAGGTCAACTGGATGTTGCCATACTCCAGTCTTCGATCAGCCAACGTGCTTAGCACACTGGCCTGCATTCAGCTTTGCGCCACTGGAAAGGCCAAGAGGCTGGCATTTGTTAGCTCGACCTCGACACTGGATAATGACCATTACGTGGAGCTCTCCAAGAAGGCCGGTGCCGTGATGGAAGCAGACAACCTTGAGGGGAGCCGCAAGGGCCTTGCCACCGGATACGGACAGTCCAAGTGGGCAAGCGAGCTTCTGGTTCGTGAGGCCGGCCTTCGTGGCCTGGCTGGTGCCGTCATCCGTCCTGGCTATATCACGGCCGATCCAGCATCCGGAATCTCCGTCACAGATGACTTCCTCGTTCGATTATGGAAGGGATCGCTGCAAGTCAGTGGACGCCCAGACATTAGCAATACGCTCAACGCCGTGCCCGTCACGCAGGTCAGCCGTATCGTTGTGTCATCTGCGTTCCATCTCTCTGCGGCGACCGGACAGTCTGTAGCCGTGGCCCAAGTCACCAGCCACCCGCGATTGACGCTCAACGACTGGATCGGCGCCCTGGAGGTCTATGGCTATAAAGCCCCCATTATGCCGTACCCAGAGTGGTCCGCAAGGGTCAAGGAGTATGTCAGCGACGATACCAAGGAGGAGCCTCACGCTCTGCTGCCCCTCTTCCACTTTGTCGTAGGAGACTTGCCCGGCAACTCGATTGCGCCGGAGCTGGACGACGCCAATGCCCTGGCGGCGTTGAAGCTCTACGAAGAGGAGTCCAATGTCTCTCATGCTGTGGATGTCCAGTCGCTAGGCACGTATTTGGCGTATCTAGTTGCTATTGGGTTCCTCCCTGCCCCAAGCGGGAGCGGCAAGACGCCATTGCCAAAGCTAGACTTGGCTGCGTCACAGATCTCGGCTGCTAGTAGCTTTGGAGGCAGGTCTGCCAAGCCGTAGAGGCAACTTGAACACTAAAAATCAAGTATAAGAAGAAAAAGAAGAGAGAGTGCATGGATAAAAGCATTGTATACTATTTTTGGAGACTGTCATAGAGCAGGAATCCGTGGCGGAGGCATCTTTAATAATTGAGGTATCTTGTAGCCAAAATTTCATCTATATTGGAAGTGTTTTGCACATCTAGACCAATAAATGAGGCTTCAATTTTCTGTGTCTGTGGTAGGTCTTGTGTTTGTTTATCATCAAGACACCTGCAATGCTTTTGATGTAAGTGGCCAAGATGTGGATTTTGGCATATCGATAATGCAGTTTGCAATTGACAATTCTTACATTAATAAAAACTTGAATGCACCAGGCTAACCCAGATTCAATGCTGAATAGTTTATGAAATGTATATTTTCCTTTTATCATAGCTATCACTTCAACAGCTAAGAACTACTAGTAAATATTCCAGGTTATTCTGTTGCATGCAAAATGTTCTTATCCAGCAACTGATATCGCTTAATTCCCAGCTAAATTTCCCATCTTACGTCACACCTCCCAAAACGGCGCCTAGAAGCAGCACTCATAGCGCGGCATCGGCAAAAGTGAGCCTCCGGGTCTCGGGTTTTCATTGGCCCATGTCGCTCTGGCAGCGCCAGCAGCAGCAGCTCAGGAAAAAAAGTGGGCAGAGCCAGAGCAGAGCAGAGCAGCCTTGCCCGGCGCCTCTGCGCTTCTGCCGGTTCTCCTCGTGGGCCAATTTGCTCCTCCTCCAACAGTTCTGGCGCATGACACAAGCCTCGACGTTTGCTGTGCGAGGCCCATCTCTATGACGCCGCATCCTGTGCGCTAGACGACGAACCAGCCGCTGCCACGAATAGATCTGCTCCGCCAGACTCTCGCCTTGCCGAATCCTGTGCTCGCCGCCGGCCTTCTCTTTCTCTACGCAGCTCTGCCCTCGTCAGCGGCCGGCCGGGCTCGGAATCTGCTCATCATGGCGTCGCAGCAGGTGCTCTTCGCCGAGACCATCGCCGGCATGAAGAAGGCCTTCAAACGGAGGGCTTATGGTGAGCTCCCTACAGAGTTTGACGCTCGTTGCCGCCAGCTGAATCACGCTAACCCGGTCGCCTCGCCCATAGAATCCGATTCTGACTCCGAGATCGAAAGCTTCACCAACCGCGGCAACAAACTTAAGAAGAGGGCGCGTTTCGCACACAAGGGCCAATTGATGCCCACGGCAGGACCCGGCGCTTACAAAGAGGTACCACCTACTGAGTCTCAGCTGGACGAGGCGCGATGGCTAATCTGACACAGGCCGTGGATTACGCCGGTGTGCGAAGGTCCATCATCCATCGCAATTCTCCCTTGGTCGACGACGACGGCTACGAATTCGATAGCGACGATGACGACGCCCGCGTCGAAGAGGCCATACTATCAGCTGCCGAGCTGGATCCGTATGCAAACATTCGCCTAGAACGTATGATTCGCGAAAAATCCGCTGGGACAGGGCCACGCTAACTTTGACAGACATCCTTGCGCCGCTCACTGCCTCAACCGACCTGCCAATCCACCCCGTCTTCTCCAAGCCGTTCACCTCCAATACCCTGACAGAACTAGTTAAGCAGAGTTCTCGCATAATGCAAAAGGAAAACCGGTCGCTATGGCAGGTTCGACACTTGTGGACCTCTTTGTGTGGCGACTCCACTTGGGTGCCGTGCTCAACCATGGTCGGCACGAACGACATCGATTTCTATATTGAAAAAAGCACTGCTCACCCGTCTCAAGACTCTGTAAAGATGGGCGAGGGAGTGCCTTCGCCTGCCAATATAAATGGCGAGACCAGCAAAAACGATAGCTCAGGAGCTCGGGTGACAAACGAATCAAAAGTATCAAGTGAACACGGCGCTGCCATCTTGGCAGACGCCGATGTGCCCATGGACGATGCCAATGTGCCAGAGAAGAGGAAGACGCCTCCCAAGCAAGATGTGGACATGATGGAAGCAGACGACGGAGCTTCCAAAGGGCAACCCAGAGCAACGGACGTGAAGAAAGAAAACGGCAAAGACGCAGCCAATGGAGACACAGCGAAACTTACAAATGGTGGAGAGTCATCGACCGAAACTGCGGGTCAAGGTCGTAAGAAGGGAAGCCGTCTGCCCAGCGAAGACGTGCATATGCAAGACGGTGGTGAAGCAGCAAACGAAGCCTCTCACAATGACGTAGGAGCCAACCAGTCCTATATCCATCCAATGTTCCTACCTCCCCCAAATGCCGCGCTCGACCGAAACCTTGGCTTACCCGACAATGAAGCCGAAGACATGAGGAAGCTTCTCTCCCTATATGTCCAGAAGCAAGAAGAGATCTGTCGGGGGGCTGCCAGGCTCCATCTGGGCTTGCTGAGAGCTCAAAGACTTCGCAAAGACGTGCTGCATTGGTCGAAAGCAGAGGCACACTCTGGACCAAACCGAGACATGTCAGATGGCGAAGACTGGTACGACAAGGAAGAATGGGGCCTGACAGAGGACCTCAAGAAGGGCCAAGACGAGGAAGAGGAAGATACTACCACTACAGGGAAGAAGACGAGGAACAGGCGATAGACATGTCACTATGGGCGGCGTTTTTCATGGCGTTTATGGGGGGAAGGAAAGGGGTAATACTACCAAACCAGCCACAAACCGTGGATGAGCTGATGATGACGATTTCTATACTGTGAGGGACCCCAATGGATTTATAGATACCACATACTGGCCCGGTGTACCGACTGGATGAATATAGGGCCTCGTCCTCGATGCTGGGAGCGCGGGAGAGGGGCGAAGGGCGAAGGGCAATGGACATTTTGTTGGATGCTTGGGCACGCGAGCTATTTTTGTTTTCCTATTCTGCTATTATCCGGCCAGTCTCATACATACATACCTGTAGCCCGTGTATTTTTAGGATTAGCGGCTGCGTTCCCCTTGACTTTCTCATAGGTTAGTTCTTATACGGAGTAGCGGGATTCTCCTTTATCATTTTTTTCTTCTTAGCCAGCCCTATCATTTTTCCGTTGGCAGACGCGGCTGTTGTCGGGGGGCTAGTTGGAGTTGACAATTTGCTTGTGACAGACGCCAATTTTGTTGAGGCCCCATCTAAGAGACCGCGCATGAACCAATCCCCGCATCCGAAGCGCTCAAACAGCTGCCAGCCATCCCGAGCAGGGCAATGACGCTATGAGCTTGCAGCTTTCTAATTCTCTGGGATTGGATGGATGCGGAATTCGGAGCAATAGACGCCACGTTTCCTTCTTGCCTCGCCTGTGACTGAGAACAGCTTTTTAACGGTTTTTCTTTCTTTCTGCTTTCCTTCTTTTCCCCCTTCTCCACGTGTGATTGTTTACTTGCCCAAAGCTACCTAAACACCCAAACTCGCAATGGCGTCATCATTCAGCATCGCAGACCTGGTCGACTATGTCGATCTGGACAAGAAGAGCCTGTTGAGTACGTGAACAAAGTTTCTCTGGAGGGTGGATGAATGTGTCTAATACGATGATTCGCGCATCGGAATAGTCTCAGCAGGGTCAATCATATTTAATCCGCTGTTCTGGAAGTAAGAGGCAACCTCTTTCACATGCAATTGGATTTGCTTTTGTTTGCTGACGCATTCTGTCTGCAGCATTGTTGCCCGCCAAGGTTCGAAATAACATGCCCGCGATACCGTGCATCACATAAACACAGACTGACAATCATGAACCGCTTCCCACAGAGTATCACAGCAAGATCCTCACACGGCTATTTGGCGGCAACAACTACACCGCCTGCTATGCGCTCGCAATCACAATCTTCTCGCTCGGCCTCGTCCGCGACTCGCTGTTCAAGGCCGCCCTGGAGGACCAGCCGTCGCACCCGCTGCTGACGACGCTCTTCTCGCAAGTAGCCGGATACGCGCTCTTCGCCTCGGGCATGGTCCTCGTCGTCTCGTCGACGTGGCGGCTGGGCATTACGGGAACGTTCCTGGGCGACTACTGCGGCATCCTGATGGACGAGATGGTGACGGGCTTTCCCTTCAACGTGACGTCGGCGCCAATGTACTGGGGCTCAACAATGAGCTTTCTAGGCACTTCGCTTGCGTACGGAAAGCCGGCTGGTATTGCCTTGACGCTTCTTGTGCTGGTTGTGTACATTGTTGCGCTGCGGTATGAGGATCCGTTTACGGCTGGGATCTATGCCAAACGCGAGCGCGAGCGGGCTGCGGCCAAGGAGGGCAAGAAGCAGAAATGATTTCGGCACTGTTTCGGATCTAGATTTGACTGCCGGTGTATTCAACTGTACGAGTAGTTTTGGAGTGTGTCGAGGGTTGTGTCGTATTTAGAGAGGGGCTCAGGACAGGACAGGACGGAGGAGAGCAGATTTCTCGGCGGTGGTATCTGACATTTTAGCATGGCGTTTTGGGCGACTGCTGAGAGAGGAGGAAACCAAAACAAGTCTTTCAACAGACGCGAATGCAGTTTGTTAGAGGAGGATAAGGGGGGTTTTATCATTTACATGGAGAAAAAAAGATTGGGAATTCCACATATACCACTGGATGGATGGGCCGTCAAGGCCAAGGCTTGAGGGACAAATCATATTCCAAGGCATGTTTTGTATAGCTTGATGAATTTATACATTTTATACTGGCATAGAAGTCTCATTTTATTAGCCATTTGTGTGATCTTGATGTCTGAGGCTGTGGTAGACCCGCCCAGAGTCGTATTCCGAACTGAACACCGGGATAAGCCCGACGAGCTTTCTTCACCACTGACGGAATTTGAGTCATTATTCAATGTAGCACCAGCTATAGTGTGCTTTAATAGCACTGAATACTTATTTTGCAAGCATTCACGCATATTGACAATGGCTGTTATGATGTAACAATACCAAGGCCACTCGGCTTAGCAAACAACAGCCGGCCAGACACGGGTACCAGCCCAGTCTGGGGAACCAAGAAGCCACAAAAGTGCAAAGCCCATCTGACCTGCACCGTAGACAAGAATCAAGCTAGAGGACCCGGATGGCCTCCACCCGCAAAATAGAGCAGACAACTTAAGCCTTCCGGGGAAACCCGGTGTAAGAGGAGAAGCGGGGGAGGGCCAGAATTGGGTTCAGGTGGTGAGTATTCGTTTGGCAGGGGCTTGCAAGAGTTTGCATCGTTGATACGGAGGATACGCGTCATGTGTGCCTTTGGTCCGTGATTCTATGTAGAATGGCCAGTTACGAGAATTATTGGGCTGCTCAGGTACATCCTGTGTAATGAGACATTGACAGCTAGTCAGCTGCAGCACGAAAAAGAGATACGCTCTTGGCCTTTTGGTGCTTGGCAGGGCGTTCGTTTTCCGGACCATTTCATGTGATTCACGGGCTGAAGCCACTTTGCCAGCATTCCTTGCGTCGCCGAAGCGGATCAGACCGGCCGGGAGCATTTCCATCCTTGCATTCTCGGGATTTGGAGTCCAGATATACTCGCATCCTCACGAAGAAGAAGAGGACGAAAAGGAAAAAAAAAAAAAAAAAAAAAAAAAAGAATATCGGATGAATCTGTCCATTCAAGGTGCCTTGGGTGTTTTACTAAATCAAGAACTCGGGCCGCGCACCGGATCCAGGTCTATCCGGGCAGAGTCGGGGGGCTTAGAGAACCGATGCCGTAACTGATTTTGTGGCTCTTCCCGAACGGACGGGCCTCGTTAGAATTCGTTCTGCTAGTTTCACGAATCTTCTTATAGATCGCCACACGTCTCTCTCAAAATCTCACTTCTCTCCACATCCCGACTTGTCACAGAACAAGACCCAGAGGAAGAAACGGGGAAAATAAAACAGGCTTCACGAGGACATGTCTAGGCCACATCAAGCAAACAGCACAAACACGAGCCATCTGTCCCTATCCGGCCAACTTTTGACCTCCGAAAACGCCAAGTCAGCTCAGCCGGGCTCCACTTCTGTCCCTCGAAGAAAAAACTTGCAGGGAGTTTGTCTGAGGCAGTGACCTCTGGATAAAAAAGAATTCAATTCCGTCGGCCCCGAATCCTGGACTTCGTATCTCTTTTTTTGCTGTTTTCCTCTGGGGTTATGCTGGGACGCTGCATTGGCGCTGCGCGACTCCGTCACCGCTGTCGGTTGGCTGTCTGATTCATTCACAGGGGCCAAGACAGGTGGAAAGGCGATCGTTTCAAGGAAAAAAAGGGAAATCGAGCTTCAAAGGGCGCATCAGCTGAATATTGGTCGAAATATTTTGTGCTGCATTTTTTGCATTTTTTATCTGTTTTTTTCGGTCTACTCTTCTTTTTCGCAGCTTGCCTTTTGCAGGGCAGGTGAGTGGGTGGCAGTAGCGAAACACCAACCAAAGAGGAGCAGCCACAAGTACCAGCCATGGACAGGAGACCAAACACTCCAGGCGGCGACGCCAGTGCCGCAGACTCAATTAGCGCTCAAGCACCGCCGCCAGCAGCTTCGTTCCAAGGAAAGGCCGCCGACAGCAAAGACCAGAGCGCGCACATCGCCGCAGGCATCATGCTGGCGTCGGTTGGCGACCAGGATCGCAACTCTGTCGAGACGTCAAACGGGCGGGGTTCGGGGACGGGGGACGGGACGCGGCTGGCGAGGCTGAAGCATGTCTTGATCACGTTTGGCAGGTTCATGGGGCCTGGATTCATGGTGTCTGTTGCGTACAGTAAGTTTTCATCTCTGGGGAGAGTGGTGGATGGCTCAGAACTCGCTCAATGATCTGCTTGGTGCGAGAACTGGAAGTTGATTTGCTGACTTCCCTTCTTCTAGTCGATCCTGGAAACTACTCCACCGACATCGCTGCGGGCTCCTCCTACCGCTTCAAGCTCCTGTTCATCGTCCTGCTCAGCAATCTCTTTGCCATCCTCCTACAGAGCCTCGCCATCCAGCTTGGTACCATCACTGGTCTGGATCTCGCCGAGGCATGTCGCGCCTATCTGCCGCGATGGCTCAACTACTTCCTCTACGCGCTGGCAGAAGTGGCCATCATCGCCACTGACATTGCCGAGGTATGAAACACTGAGCTATTCATCCAGGAATCCTGTGCTTACACTCTTTTGCTCTAGGTCATTGGAACGGCCATTGCGCTGAACCTCCTTATCCCCAAGCTTCCTCTTGTCGCGGGCTGTGCCCTCTCCATCCTTGACGTCATGGTCATCCTCATCTTTTACCGCCCAGACGGCTCCATGAAGGGCCTCCGCATCTTTGAATTCTTCGTCTTCTTCTTGGTCATGGGCGTCGTCGTCTGCTTTTGCATCCAGCTCTCGCTCATCAAGCACACCAGCGTCGGGGAGGTCTTCAAGGGCTATCTCCCCTCCAGCGCCATTGTCCAATCCAATGGCCTGTACCAGGCCTGTGGCATTCTCGGGGCCACTGTGATGCCTCACAGCTTATACCTCGGGTCAGGCATCGTCAAGCCCCGGCTGAGGGACTATGATGAGCGACACGGCCTCTTGCCCCAGGATCCCGTGTCGGCAGCGTCGTCGACCATTGATGAAAGCTACGATAAGGTCGTGTACATTCCGTCTCTCGCAGCCATCAAGCATTCGCTCAAATATTCCATTACTGAGCTCTCGCTGTCGCTCTTCACCTTTGCGCTCTTTGTAAACTCGGCTATCCTCATCGTTGCTGGCGCCTCACTGTACGGCAATCCCGACGCCCTCACCGCCGACATTTTCGGCATTCACCGCCTGCTCTCCGACAGCATCTCGTCCGGCGCCGGAACCATCTTTGCCCTGGCCCTTTTGCTCTCGGGTGTCTCAGCCGGCATCGTGTGCACCATTGCGGGCCAGATGGTCAGCGAGGGCGCTCTGCGATGGAAGATGAGGCCTTGGCTGCGACGCCTCATAACGAGGTCCATCAGCATCACCCCTTCCATCATCATTGCCGGAGCAGTTGGACAGGTGGGCCTAGACAAAGCCCTCAACGCCTCGCAGGTGGTTCTCAGCACGGTGCTGCCCTTTGTCACTTTCCCGCTCATCTACTTCACTGCGCGAACTCGGTATATGACGGTGCAGCCGGGTCGAGCTCGGCTTCAAATCGAATCAAGGGGAGAAGACGGAGAGGTGGTTCGCCAGCCAGGGATAGACATGTCCAACGGCTGGGTTCTTATCATTGTGAGCGCCCTTGTTTGGTTGCTGATTGCGGTAATGAATGTCGCAAATTTGGTATTGTTAGGGCTGGGCACTTCATAGAGGATTCGCCGCAGCTGACGATCAATTTTCTCTTCATTTCTTTTTCTTTTTCTTTGTCCTTTGAGAGCACATTGCATAGCGAGTTAGAGCTAGACCACGATGCTGCGAGAGCTCAATAGCTGGCAAGATACTTTGTTTATATAGCAAGCAGATGACCTGTATTTACGGATGAGAACATGGCGTGATGGAGGAGGGCTCTCAGCATTCATCGGCGTATAATAGATAGATATATATATTAAAGGAGTGTTTGGCTGTTACTCGTACATACAATATATATCAACAGTTGATCTCGCCAGGCTATCAAAGAACTGGGCTATTTGCAGAAAAGTGCCTGCATCTTCAGTTAATGCTGACTGCTATTGCTGCCATCACAGCTACTCCGGGCACCGCTATCGCAGCTACTGGAGGCTTTGCCTTCCAAATATGGAAACTCGAACCAGACTACAATGTAGAATCGGCCGACACAAATACTACAAAGAAAAAAATCCCCCCTAAAAAAAAAAAAGCGACGTCACTTATGCCCCCACCGCGCCTATAGCGAAACAGCAGCAGCCCCGCGTTTGTTCAAAGCGAGCCCAGCAAAAGGGTGGCTTTCTGCATCTCCGTGCTACCAAAAGACGCAGCAACAACAGCAGATCATCTTCAGCTTGTGCCAGTCACTGTGGTGATTGAGGCAGCAGACTTTGGGTATCGTGACAAATCAAGAGGCGCTGTTTCATTGCATTGCGCGAGATATCAGCTGAGCTTCTTTGCGAACGTGGCGCTCTCCAGATTGGAGCTATCGAGGCTGAGTAGCGAGCTTGTTCAGCCTCGTACACCGTATTCTCGATCGGCAGACATTCGTTCCAGAAGCAACATCTTCACATCCAAGGCACAGCCAGCTACGAACCTGCCCATCCCTACCTGCGCGGCCAACTGAGCTTCATCTCTGCCGCCCAGCATGTTCCAGCCAGTACGATATACACCTATATCCGCCACGAGAGCTTCTTCAGTTTCCAAGACGCTCTGCTAATGCCCATTTCCAGAAGAAGCCCTACTCCGCCGTCACGGTCACCATCGAGACGCTCACGTCCGAGGCCTACCAAGAGGACGACGTCGGCGGCATCCCCGACCTCGTCGAAGTCATCACCATCCAGGCCTCTGGCCCCACGGAGGCGGCGCGCGCCATCCGCAAGAAGCTCAAGTACGGCAACGTGCACCGCCAGATCCGCGCCCTGGTCCTGCTCGACGGCCTGATCCAGAATGCCGGCCCGCGCTTCCAGCGAACCTTTGCGGACGAGCCCCTGCTGGAGCGCCTGCGAGTCTGCGGCACGTCTGACCTGTCCGACCCGGAGGTGAGGAAGAAGTGCAGGGAGCTGTTCAGCAGCTGGTCCCAGTACTCGAACACGCCTGGTCTGGAGAGGATCGCCCGACTGCACAAGGAGCTGCCGAAGCGCAAGGTGGGCGTCACGCAGGAGAGGTCAAAGGTGTTGAAGGAGACGGAGAACCCCTTTGGCGACGAAGAGGACGACGAGCCGACTTCGCCCAAGCCTTCCAACGCCGCTGGACCGTCGTCGTCCCATAACCGCTCGGCGCATAGCCGCGAGGGATCGGCAGTCAACTCGCTCAAACACCAACAAGCGTCCTCGCTGTCATTGTCCAGCGGCGGATCCATATTCGGCAGCAGCTCTTCTAGCTCCGATAAGAAGAAGAAGAGCAGCAGCAGCAAGTCCAAGGGCAAGAGGAAGCCGTTTAATCTGGAAGCAGAAAAGGAGCAGATGAAGTCTGTTATCGCCGAGTCATCGCTAGCAGCTACAAACCTGGGCAATGTGCTGCAGACCATTAACCGTGAGAAGGAGCGGATTTCTGAAAACAACCTGGCTGTGGAGCGATTTGAATCCTGCAAGCTGCTCCGTAGGAAGGTGTTGCGCTACGTATGTCACCAGATGTTCACTTTCAAAATATTTCATTCTTGCTGGAGAGAGGAGTATATGTTTAGATATCTCTTTGCTAACATTGACATGTGGGAAATAGATTCATCATGTCGATCACGAACAGTGGCTTGGCCCTCTCCTCCACGCCAATGACGAATTGGTTCACGCTCTCATGACCTTTGAGCAGCTAGACCAGTCTGTCGACGCTGACAGTGACTCTGACGACGAACTCGCCGAGCAAGCTCACTTATACCGAAGTAAGAACTGGCTCTTTCACCTAACCTAGCATATGTCCCTTCATTTCATCATCTCTGGACTGAACTAACCGACATTGGTAAAACAGTGGCCGCCTTGAAAGGAAAAGAAGAACAGGCCGCCAAAGACGGCACCACCTCCCCAACCCGGGCCGAGCACCCTGACATCGCCGGCCTGAGCATCAACTCCTCACCAAGACAGACTCCGCCGCCCCGGCCATCTGCCAAGCCGGCCTTTTCAGCACCCCCTATTCCACCGCCGCTGCCTTCGAACCCGCGACCGGCAGTGCAGGAGAGGCAGGATTCCTACCAGTCAGAGGAAGAGGACGAAGACGATCCGTTTGCAGACAGGAACGCTATGTGAACGATTTTTACACCGAGGTGTCTCTTTGCGGGAAAAAAAATTGATGTGTGCAAACTTTCATCTATTCGTCGTTCTGATATCCCCTCTGTTGCTTGGGTCTTTTTTTCTCTCCCCCTTTTTTTTATATGGATTAATTTTCTTCTTCGGCCTCAATTTGCTTTCTGGAGGAGAGATGCTGCTGGTATGATAGTCTATGGTTGGCGATTTGATTGAAGTGAGCAAATCTAATGATTCATGAGGCCATAATATCAGATATTTGGATTTTGCGTGTCATTTGGATTCAGTTGGAAATATTATGATAAATAGTTGGAAATACTACAAAAACTATGCTCAATCTCTTGTGTTGCATGAATCTGATTCACAAACAATCAATATATCTACTCTTTATCCCTCTGCTTTATGGAATTCACATGGCGAACTGCCTTGGAATAAGTAATAATCTTCTAAGAAACGCTGTGAGCTCTTTTAGTCACAAGAGATATCTACAAGTACTACCAGATACTTCAAATTTCATGAGTGTAGAATAGTATAACAGAGCTAATATCCATTGCAAGGTCCCTCTACATCTCGACCAGACATCGTCCCAAGCACGCAGACTACACACAAGTCATATGCATCCAAAGCTACAACCACGCAGATCTCATTTCAAAATCGCCCTCTTGAGAGAAAAAGCGCCAAACAGGCTTCAGGGTAGCCCCATCGACTAATGCACTCAACATGTCCTCACGAAACCCAGCTCGAGCGATAAAAAGCTCATTTGATGCAGTATTTCTTTGACATCAACAAGTTTGCACCAAAAGTGGAACCATGTCTCAACGTTCAAGTCTCTCAGAGCACCCAACTCAAACCATTTACCCCCCCACATCGAGAGTATAAAGAGAAATAAGAGGGGATCTACCCTCAAGGTGCATGCCTCTTCGCTATTTGCTAGAAAATGAGCCAATAGAAAACAAAACGATGGCCGAATCGCGCACGAACCAACAGCCCACCTTTGTTCGGAGACTTTTTCTGATACGTAAACTTGCCATCTTGGAGAGGGGGTGTCCTTTTGTCTTCTTCACTCTCTCTCATTGCGTGCAACGCCTTTTTCTCTTCCTCAATGGGCGGTCTAAATAGGGTGCTCCCGGCGTTTGCTCAATGTACTCGGCGTTAGCCTGATCCGCCGCCGTTGGATCTTCCGATGGACTATTCGTACATACAACTAGACACAGTCAGCAGCCATGGAGCGATCCCTCATCGTGGCCGTCAGAAGACGCTAGCCAGGTGGCTAAGTGTATATCGTACAAAGAAAAGTACGAGGCATCCCTGATGTCCGCTTATTTTTGAAAGTGTCACCGTTAGGGCAGCTGGAAGATGGCAGTTTGTCCTAGTGCTGCTGCTGCTGCTGCTGCTGCTGCCTGTATTGAGTTTGGATGACAACTGTAGGGCATATTAGGCAGCAACTCCAATGGCGCCCGCTGCCTGTATTGAATGAAGGGCTCCATCAGCAAACAATCAAACATTGCTATTAGGGCCAGCCGCCGAAGGGGTTCCAAAAGGCAAACTGTGTACTCCATCGAGGACAAAAGTAGCTCCAATAATACGAGCCGTCGTTTCAAAGACATGGAATACTATCCTACCTACATGAATGGCGAGAATTGCAACAAGATCTGCCACTCGACGTTGGAAAAAGCAACGCACGTCGAGTCCGCAAAGTACCGGGAATATGTGCACGATCTCTGGTAATGCCACGAGGCAAGACGGGTTTTGCCGCTGCTTCCCCCGGACGGGAGATTGAAGCTCAGGACAGAGAAGGGATCAAGCAAGTGTCATCAGCGCCTGGTAAATTGACTGTCCCGAGTCTTCGTGCCAGACGAAGCGCTGTGAAACACGACACTGCGGTCGAACAAAGCGTCTGCTGCCACATGGTGTCGTGTGCTCTCCAGGGCAGTACCGCATCCAGGTATCCCCTTTCTGACGTTTCCGGAAGCATGGGGGCCGCACGGAGTTGCCGGGACTCATAGCTGGCTCTGTTTGTTGGGTAACCCGAAATAGACGGTGCAAGGATGCGAGGACAGTCAGCACCCATCATCCCATCGGGTTCCAAGCTGCTGGATGCTTAGGAAACAGTGAACGAGATGGCGTTCAAGGCGCCACTGTCCCTATCTTGTGAGCGAATGGAAGTTGTAGCGATTCGAACGTCTTCCTCCCCCCCTCCCCCTCTTCCTGCTCCATCGACGCCATCATCCATAATGATCGTTGATTGGGCATTCTAGTTTCATTAAGCGATCAATGCTAGCCTTTGCAGCGAATAGGTGGTGAGGATCTGTGTGTATACTTGGGACTAGGATGAAGCCACCAAATGGACGGAGTACTCCGTGCGCCTTGGACAAAATCCGGACCCAGTTGACAATAGCAACAGCTAGTCACCGGATTGGGCCTAAGGCATTGTTAACATGGCCCTGATCTGCTGCCCCAAGCTTCTCCCCGAGAATTCTCAACGCTAAAGGCGCCTTATGTGTACAACAAAACGTTGCGTCCTAGCGGTTTTGAGTGACCGGGGTTCATGGCGGTTAGTACGTTATTAGCTTGCAATTCAACATGCTGCCACCAACAGCATTCTTTTGAACAAACTCAAAGGAAACCAAGCCAAGTAGGTGTTGTTGGTGGCGCTTTTGTCAGATACTCGTCCTGTGAGAATTTCCCTCTGCCTGTGCTTGTTTATTTGCCATGTCCAGTCAAGGGGACAGGCCTTTGGACTGATTGGTTCACAGGTTGTCGAAATGTCAATGCCGCGGTGTCCTGCGCGCTGATGCTAATATTATCCGTCCGCCGAAAAACGGCTGCAACTTACCGTGCAGATCAGCTGTTGAAGTACTTAATATATTATCCTGGCCTCTGATTTGTGGCGACTGGGGGTAGCATGCGTGATGGCCAGTCGTTTGTTTCATCTGCGTGGTTTCAAGATTAAAAGTCTGTAGTGCGACATATTCCTTGCATGCCACCAGCCATTTTGAGCGCGCCATGCGTCCGTGGCTTGCAAGGTTGTATAGAGTGTTAGGAGGCTCATCGGATATCGCGATCCAAAAGCTAAGATGAGCCTTGGAGAGGGGTGTCTGCAAAGTGTGGAACATGCCGTGGTATATGCAGGTATTTTTGGTTCATGATCAATTTCCTACGCGCTAATGTCGAGGTTGTTGAATGCAATTTTCTCGGCGAATCGTGGTTTGCTGTACCAAGTGCCATGAGCTAGAAAGCTGGTGAGCCGCAACGTCCCGATGAAAGAATCAAATGACGGCATTGTAGGCCTGTTGATCGTCCATCGCGCAGGTGACCTTTTGTGTAGCGATGCCTAGTGCTACGGGCAGCTGTGAGGACTTTTTTCCCTCACGAATGGAGTGGGTGGTCAGCCAGCTGAATTCCTTGGACCGATCTGTCACTTGTGTCCCCTTGAATGTTGATGAATCATTTCGAGTTGCTGCAGTTTTGTTTCTCACCACACGTTTTCCCCACGTCAACTTCTGAAATGGTCGAAAACAAGGACCATTCGGCTGGATGCAGAGGAAGAAAGTCACTCTACTGCGACGTCGTGTGAATTGTTGACGAAAGAGGTAAAATATGCGCTTTAACCCAGGAGAAAGGTTGTGTGGAGGTGTTAATATTGGTTACTGCCATGTACCAAATGGAAGGGATATTGCTAAGTAGTACTACTACTAGTAGCGTTCTTGCGACGGATCACGGAAGCCAGTAGCCGATCATGGTGATCATACTCAAGCGCTCACCGGTATTGACAGCAAGGGGTGGAGGATAATTGTACCGTACTACCTACCAAGTAGGTGTCCGGCTATCCATCCGTAATCTGCTCAGTAGCATTCGGCTCCGTCAGCCATGCGACGCAGCGGTTCATTGGCTGCAGCTCAGAGAGAACTCGAGCTTCTCGAACTCTCAGAGAACAATACCCCAGTGCTGAACCACACACGTAGTGTTATTCAGTTGTGCATATTGCTCCATATTGGTGCGCACTTGCGTGCCGCTAGTGACGGCGGGGCTCGTTGGAAAGCTGGAGTTAGTTAGGGAGATGCACGGGGCTGGGATAAGCCTTGTCTCACTGGGACAATCCCTACACGCCGACCAGGATGCTGAGGATGCTGCCAGGAGGGTGGAGCTGAGTCGAGGGAGACTTGAGCCGAGAGAATTTCCAGAATCCTGCCACGTACGGCTAGAGCAATTTCCGTCAGGGATGCATGGACCATCGGCCACTCCTTCGCAGCCAACCAGAGGCAGAGGCGGCGCTGTCGCGAAAACGAAGCGGCACTCTCTGCAGCCCACCCCTGGCGCGCAACGGCGACAGCGGCGGCGGCCAGAGAAGAGGGAGACTGAGGAATAGAAAGGGAACAACTGCACGGCCACGTTTGCGTCTTTGCCGTTACAGCGTGGTTGGTCGAAGCCAAGGGCGGTGGGTGGAGTGTTTCATGCAAGCCTTGCGCAAAGCGGTCATTCTCAGCACGCCTGTGGCCGTCTCGTCGCTGCCTGGAGGGCGGCGTGACCCGTTTCTGGTGCTGCTGCTGCTTGTATTGTCATGATGATGACGGCGTCCAACAACACGTTTTTTTCTCGCAAGACTTGCATGCCAAAATGTTTGCTCGAACGACTGATGGGGCCGGCACTAGAGGAACGGTCAGTCGGCTCGTGGCCTGGTGCATATACGAAACACACTTGCCTGGCTTCTCTCATGTCACGGTGGCAAGATGCCAGCGTGGTCGCCCACTCGGCGGGACATCTGGGTCCAACAGTTTCGATCCCGGAGCTGAGTTTGTATATTGCACGGTGCGCACGCACTTATCCGCACGCGCGGGCCGCTCCATCTTATCTCATTTAGGATGAGAGATGTGATCGATTCCGTGTGCCAAACGCCATGGCGGGCGGCCAAGATGAAACGTGCGCCCAGCGGCCGGCGCATGCTGTACCTTTTGGATCGCGTGAGCGTCGAGAGTGCGCTGACTCTGGAACAAGCGCCCGTTCTGCGGCCCAGGTAGGTATATGCACGACAAAGTCAGAATTTTGCAATATGAAGCGGTCGCGAGAATGGTCAACGTCCAGGTTTTCTTTTGCGTCTCCCTTCAAATGAGGTGGCGCCGCTAGCTCGGCCACTGTGCCTCAGGCAAAGAACTTGTCCGTCCTAGTGCAGGTACTCGCATGTTTCAACGAGAGACAAGGCTGGGCGGGAAGGTACTTGGTCGGTACATCTGAGGCGTCCCTCTGCTGCGCCTCTGTCCGGCCGGTAGGATGACCTATTTTGCATGAATTGCTCGTAATGGAATCTCAGCAGCCGAGGATCAAGTGACGCAGGCCGTCGTGGCAGCTTGCTGGCTTCAGACAACAACCAACTTTTCTGTTGTAGCGCCTATTTCGCAGCCGCGATTGCCACCGATCCGTTTCAGATGGTCTATCAAAAGAGTAGCCCGTGTATTAGTCGCAAGTACTTTTGTCCTGGCGCTGGCATGTGGCACGTACCACCTCTTATTTCTATTATCATCGCGGCTAACGGAGCGTCAAATCTGAATTACATCATTTCCGCAAATGTAGCACGTATCCCTATTGTTGGGCCTGCACCAACGAGTGACCATTGCATTGCTTGAAAGAGGAGACTGCTATAATTGGCATGGATGAGCCTTGGGTCTAAGAGGCGTCGTCTAGCATGTGCGTCTATTGGCTGCGCATGTCTGTCCGCCGGCCGAGGCCTTATAGAACGCGCTACTGATCGCCCGCCATGCGCACCTGAGGGAAATGAAATGCTGCAATGCAGGTTTTCTGCAGTTACAGCTAGCAGGATTTGTGTCTAACACCTGAGGCCAAGTGGCTCATGGCGGGCTGCTAGACAAGCTGCCGCCTCCCTACCAAGGGAGTAGGGATCCGGATACTATCATGCTATAGTTCAGTAGTAGCTTACATTAAAAACAGCAGCACCATGAAGCCTTTTTGGCTGTTAACAAAGCCAATCGACTGCAGTCGTTCCTCGAGAGAGAAATCCTGTTGTAATCGCGAGGCTGCTAGCCCTACGCATCCGTCGATCGAAGCCTCCAACTGCCATCACAGAGAGCTGCATGGCTACGGAGCACTGCCTTCCTGGCAGCATTCCCGACCATCTGGACGGTGACTAAAACCACCCCAAGACACACACACACACACACAAACACAAACCTCACACCTCACAGCACGCACACGCACTCGTCGGGCTTTGTCTCCGGCTCCCGCCATAAGCCTGACGATGCTCGACCGGGGAATATTGCAACGCACACGCCAATCTCAGCACTGCGCTGGATGGGTACATACTGTGCAGGTGAGTTGCGCATATGCTTGAGCGCTTCTGCAGGCCAGATGCAACTCTCTTGTTGAACCGAAGCCTCGCATGAAGCATGCGCCAGTTAGTACCTCGTAGTATCTACCTCATACTACCTGTACTGCAGTTGTAATGAAATTGAACGCAATTGTTTGCGCCCTGCAACGTCACATTCATGGATTTGCCCACCAAAAAAGATGTGCAAGTGTTCATCTCAGCAGAATGCCGTACATAGGCAGTAGTAGGAGTAATACCTACCTAATACCTACTCATAACAGTATCTACCAGGTACTCTCACCAGTAAGCAAGGCCTGGGTGAGACCCAAGCTACAGCCGGAGGCGCCGCGCTGCAGCGGGCTACGGATGTGGCCCCAAGATGCTAAGACTTGTGCATACAAGTAAGATGACGGATGGGCTGTCAGTCTCTAGTGGCAGCCGGGGCAGGAAGCGGAGTGGAACACGGCTCGGACGACTCCTGAAAATAACCGTGTGCGAGAGCGGCGCGGATTGGCAGTTTGCCATTTAATTTCAAGGGAGAGGGAGACTGAGAGAAGATGAGGCCAGACGAGCTGAGGCGCTGCATTGCATCGAAACACATTGATATTGATTGCAGCAAGTTGACACATACTGTACGGCAAACATACAGATGGACGCAGCAGCGGTCTGGGTATCAATCTGGCATGGCATGGCAGGCAGGCATATCTGACATGGCCTGGCTCGAGCCAGGGCCCTCAAGCGGCTCTAAACAACTTTGCGTGGCAGAAGATCTCCAGATGCTGCTGCTATTAATATCGGGGGCCAAACAGGAGGGCACTCACACTAACACACTAACACGCCGAATTCCCAAGCAGACGCACGCCAAAAGGCGCACACGCCCACGGTTCCCAACCACGATGCGCCGTCCAGGCACACACAACGCGCGCATGCACGAGTGCATCGATTGATTCACGCAATGCCTCCCGGAGCTCTTGTGCACACCGCATGTAGCCGCCGCTCCCAGTCCTCGCTCGCCGCAGTGCCCAAAGAGGCATCAATTGGTCGCTGCCAGTCGATCCTTGCTGCGCAGTGGCCCTGGCGCTGGGCTAGGCTGCGCTAACAGGGCCTGGCGGCTCCCCACCGCAATGAATCTTTTCTGGTGTATCGGAGCACTGTGGAGTGAGACTTTTTGGCTCTGGCCAAGTCCCGACACCAGTGCCTGTGTACTCGGTACGGAGCAGGCCGCGCAGACGCAGGGCAGCTGCAGGTACTGGCTACCTGTCCGGAGGAGGTGATTTCCAGCAAACCAACCTGCCGCTGCTCGTTTCTCGAGGCGAACGAGGTGATCGAGATGCTGCAGGTGTTCCAACCAACTCAGTTTCGCAACAAAAGATAGACATCGTTTGCCAATCGTGCCAGCAAATACATTCATGTCTTTTTTTTTTTTTTTTTTTTTTTTTTAAAGAACACCCTTTTCTCCTCTTTGGCGTGCTGCTGCTTGGCTATAATAGACTGCGCTGCACTGCTTTGTTTCCCAGGACCTCTTTGTGGCCGCAGCATCTTTTCGAACTTGCTATTCAACTCATTTCATCACCAATCTGTCCACGTTCCAGCCTACTAGACGTTTCAACGATATACACTGCCTACACGCAAGGCTTGCAGATGAAACACAGCTAAACAGCAGCTTTCAAACACGCACAGAGCGCAACGCGGCGCACTTTCAGTGTTTTTTTCATTCTGATACGAGCTGGCAAACTGCAACTGCTTTTGGGAGGCTCGAGCACTGAAGCATACCTACTACATACGGACATACAGTAGGGCCGCAACAGGTGTCTGCCACCACCGAGCAAACACAACGCAGGTGAGAAAGACTGTCTTCCAATCTCTCTTCATTTCTCCCCTCTGCTGCCCTACATACTCGTATACCTGCCCGTCTATCCCGACGCCCATCCAAGTATACGATCCTCCTGCGCACACCCCCCTGTTTGCTTTTTCCTTGGCCCTAGCTAGTCGCTGGCGCGGCGCAAGGGTGAGCCGGTCCAGGAGATTTTTTGTTCCATCTTTCTGTACAGGCCCTGCCCCGCCACAAGCCACCCCCCCTTGCAGTTCGCTGCCCTGCACGCCGCCAGAGCCTGTCATAAAGGCCTGGGCCCCTAAAAAAGTTACGTCGTTCGCCAGTTCCAGAAGCCACTTGCTTTTTAGAGGACCACATTTTGGCACCGACATTCAATCTATTTTCCCACCCTTTCCGCACTTCATCCTGCAAAGCCTCGCCTGGTTGCACCGCGGCTGGATCTCTGCTTCGGCTCGCCTTTCCTTTTTCCTTCTTTTCCCCTTCTTTTCTTTTTCCTCCATCCTGCATCTGCCACGGCCCTCACTCTGCGCCTTGAGCCAGCTCTCCACCATCCCACGACGCGGCTGACCGAACAGACGACCGCAGCCTTGACGACAGCCCAGCATACAAAACACCCTCGACGAAGCGCCCGTTTGCATTGACACGCCCTGGTCTGGCTTATGATCACTCTCGCTCGCTAACTGGTCATTGCCTGCCCCGATTTCCAACTCGACTCGACTCTCAACTCGTCCGCCGACGGGCTCCTTTTCCTCCCTTCGCATCCCGTGTATCAAGCTTGGCGACTCTTCGTCTGCAAGCTCATCGGTCTATCCGTCTCGCGTGCGCACACGTCTTACGATTTGAAGAAACCTGCCGGATCTCGTTTCTCCCCTGTCCAGATTCTACCTGGCATCTCTTGCGCCTTGGCTTGCCGAGTCCTATTGTTCGCTATCTCGCGGGCCTTTGCATACATATATCCTGCGACTCTGCCCCGCGCTGGCAGCTCACCCAAAGTTCATTGTGAAGCCTTCCGCGATCAAGTTTGGCTTCCGGCATCGACTCGCATAACTTTGCAGAAAACGTGACAGAACGGTTCGCAAGCCATATCAAAAACAGGCCCCCCCCCATTGCAGCCACCCCAAACTGGAAGCGACGGCCCGAGTGCAACAGCGAAAGGCAAGGAAAGAAAGCTTTTTCTCTCCTTTTGCCGGAAAACCGAACCATTCCCATATCTTAGCAATACACCTTAAAAGGTATGTGGTAAACGTTGCTTTTTTCTGTCTCTTTCTCTTGCTTTTTCCTCTCCGGGTCGCCATTGCCGAACAGATTAAACATCGCCCAGGAGTCTTGGTGGGTGGCCCAAGCTTTGGGAAACCTGCAACTCCTGCCCGAGTTGATCTGGTGACGGATAAAGTCTCCGCGATGGCTTCATATGGCTGGTCGACGACGATACCATGCATTCGCATATTTAGCTACATTTGTCATTCTGCTGCGCCCGTCACTAACTGAAAACACGATAGTACTTCAAGCTGGCTCTATTACAGCGCCCGTTGGCTCTCTACACGATGTTACCCCATACACTCTCTTCGTCTGCAAGGCCGAACGCCGTCATGTCTTCGGCATCGCCCGAGGTCATGGATATCACAAACATGCTGAACAACAAAGGAGGTGCCATGGCACATGGACTTGGTGGAAGCATGCCCGATCACCACCAACAGCACCACCACCTCGGCCTCGTCAAACATGAGTCTGCGCTGGACCGGTCAGGATCACCGCACATGTCTGAGCATTCTTCTTACTCGGCGCACAGCATGCCTCGCGCCTATCCTTCGCCAACCGCCATGCAGACTCCTATGCAGATGCACAATCACATGCACAATGCTATGCAGATGGGAGGCTTTACAGACATGTCCGGCATGGGAAGTGTACAGAGCATGGCTATGCATCACATGCCTCAGCAGCCCCAGCAACAGCAGGCTCCCACAGCACCTGTCAAAGCATACCCCTGCAGTACCTGCGGTAAAGGTTTCGCCAGAAGAAGCGATCTGGCGCGCCACGGTAAGTCTAGCCAGGATTGCAATGAAAACCTATGAGGCCGTTTTTTTCTAACAAAAACATGATCATAGAGCGTATCCACACCGGAGTCAGACCTCACGTTTGCGACTACCCCAAATGCCACAAGGGATTCATCCAAAGATCTGCTCTTACTGTTCACCAAAGAGTGCACACTGGCGAGAAGCCGCATCGTTGTGAAACTTGCGCCAAGGTAAGCTATTTAGCTAATGGACTGTCTCAGGGGGGAAACTAACTTGCAATAATGTAGCTATTCAGTGACAGCAGCTCCTTGGCTCGACACCGAAGAACTCATTCAGGGACTCGTCCTTACAAGTGCCCCTACGCTGATTGCCAAAAGACTTTTACGAGGCGCACCACCCTCACACGTCATCAGAACCAGCACACCGGAACTATCGAAGAGGCTGCCGCGGCTACCGCGGCAGCACTTGCAGCTTCCAGGGTCAAAAACGGAAGCCAGGCTCGCTCCGACGGCGACCACATGTCTAATCAAGGCTCTCCCCTGACAACACCATCGCCTAACCACCACGCCATGATGTCTCCGGCCATGGACCTCTCTGGAGCCAACGGCCTCGGCCGACACCAGGCGGACTTTACTCAGTACATGACACAGGGCGGCACTCTTCCTCCCCATTTGCGCGTGGGCAGCCCGACTTCGACCAACTCGGCCACCAGCTACAACAGCGGTATCCGACCGACCTCGCACCCTACCGGCTACGGCCCTCCCCCCACCCTTGAGCCCAGCTTGGAACAGCACACGGGTGCCACTGGAAGCGCGGTTGGTAGTCCTCACATGGCGTCGCAACTTGGCTGGCAATCTCCTCATTCTTCTTCCCCATCTCAACACGGTGGAAGCTACGTCTATCCCGACCCCGATGGCTACCCTCCTAATCCCTCAATGAGCCAGATGTACTACAGTGCACCGCAACAGATGCGACGACCACAAAGTGCCGAGCCTGGCATGGTACATATGTAGTTGAAGCGGTACCACTGAAGGCACGATGATCTTTGATCTCCGTTGTTGACGCTCATGACACTGATACAGTCACACTTTCTGTCTTTTCATTGTCATCTGCCAGCTATAGGGCAGAAGAAGACTCATCTCGAAGCTCGATCTCCATCGAGAAAATATGGTGCATATCCATTGCACATCGCCCGAATCACTTCCTTAATTTCGATATCAAACACGCGTACGACTCGTTTTCTTTTCTTGACTTGTTGGAGCAGGCACCAGCTTTGCGATACGCCATGGGTCTGCTCTACACTACCCTCTTGCCATATTTTCCGTCACACTTTGCATTTCTCGTTTTTTTTTTCTTTTTTTCTATATTTTTCTCTTTTTCTTTGTTCTCTCATATAGACTTTGGGCGATAGACTGGCGGACCGGAAACTTGATGATTATGGACCGAGCGTTTTCATTAACACGACGCAAAGGGAGGTTAAGGGAAGAATGGCTGGAGTTTATATAAAGGGGGGTAGGAAAGGACACCGACTCGCTCGCCCACCCCTGTTTTTTGGGACGGCATTTCAGCACTGGGCTGGGAAACGGAATAACCTATAGACGGTGGGAGGGCTCTACACCACTCCTCGATGACACACATTTTTTTCCTTTGGCTGTTGGCACATTATTTAGACCAGGGCGCATAACACAGGCGCACCCTTTCGCGAGAAATTGTACGGATATATATTTACGACCACGCAATTGATTCATTGTGACGATGTGTGTGGCGCCTTAATATTTTCTATTCTGTGATCAAATGCAGTGGGCTTTCGAATTCGGCGTGGTGACATGCATCGGCCAAATGCTGGGCAGGCCTGAGTGATTTTGAAGAATGAATGACCCGGACATAGAGTTTGATAAAGCGATAGGCAAAAAGAAGAGGAGGCGGATAGGGAGCAAGGGAGGAAGAGGAAATATTGGCGGATCGTGGAAATGTCTTGTTGCCGCTGATATTTTTGTGATTAGTAGTCGTCACAGAGGAACTAATATAATACGACTACCTGGCAAATGAATTATGGGCGAAGAGTACTATCCACACTCTCTCATCTTTCCTCAAGTGGCAGTATCATCCGGTCTGGGTCCCGGTTATCTGGAGGCAGATAATGCGGCTTCTTTACCTGGAGCGATAGACCGGGGCTCTCCTCTTCTATATGGATGGCATATATGAACGGCACTGGCATCATTTGGGCTGACAATAGCGAAGGCGGGAAAGAGTCTCGGTACCGACTTCCGAAGAACCGTTTTGGGCAAGTATTGATTACTACTTGGTGTGCACTTTAATTTTGTTAGTGGCGGAGATCGGGAGTGTCGCGGGTGAGATTACTTTACTTGTATTACATACTACAGGTATTCATTAAGAGAGCCTTTGAATGGCCGCGAAGGGGGTTTGGTAATTTTTCCGTAAATCGGATGGAGCTGAACTATACTATGCCGCATTACGTCAAACATTCCGGTTGAAGGTTTTGAAATTTAGAGGTCTGCTAAACAAACACGAAACTGGAGTATTATTGCACAATACAAACGTGTGCACCTAGACAGATGGACAACGTAAATAGTGCTGTGTATTCGATTTGCGGTCCCCGATCTTTTCATGTCGGCTTAGTACCAAATATCTGCAATTGAAACAAAGTGACAGGCTATCCTTGGACAAACATTGAGTGTGAGCATCTATTAGGTCTGCTCCCAGATTGCATTCAGGACTAGGCCACAGTCTAGCCCTTGTCTACTGTCATTCTTATTTTACTTTGATTTTGATTTGTCTGTCCCTGGCAAACTACACAGCACGTGCATTGCCCAGGTAGCATCGCCTAGCTGCATGCATTGGCCGATGACAGCTGGACAAGGGGGCTTAAATCAGAACAGATGAAAACTCAATAGGTACCAGCCATCTAAAGGAACAAAGTTGCCGAGAATTATGTAAGCTTATCAAATAGTAGCAAACTTTTTCTCTACGGCTGAAGATATTGAAAACAGATACCCCGTTGTGGGAATCCTGATTACCATGATTACAATACGGAAATGCCTGGGGTGCGGAACCTCCCGTCAAAAACGCCGGGGCCGGGGAATCTATAAAGTCGATCGAAACATTGCAATCACTATCGGTAGGTAAACAACATATGTATATATATATATATATGTATATATATACCTATACATATATTTTTCCAAATCAACCATAAAAAGAAAAGAAAAGAAGATTCCACTAGGCCACCTAGTGCCCGTTACGGCCGTATCACGCACCGATTCGTGCGAATAGGAATTGCTAGCACTGAAGCAGAAGACGGCGGCGATCCGATCAGTAATCCCGGATTACTATTCAGAAGGCGTAGTCTGCTTTTTGCTTGCGTTCCAAACTCCGCAGCATTCACATCCTCTTTTTCTCTGTCTGTTGCTCTCTCGTCGTCGCTTCGATACAGCTGTCGTGTTGGTCTATTGGCGCGGATATCGCATTATACGGCTGCCTAGAGCAAGGTAGCCCCGAGCCCCGAGGTGACATTCGGCAATCTGGTTCCCCTTTTCCCGGCTTATCATGGGCTTTCGAGAGGGCCGATGAAGCAAAGATTTGGAAAAAAATCGATGGAGCCCTTGTAGGAGTGCAAAAAAAAAAAAATACGACGGGCTGCTAGTTTGTTTTGCAGTGAATACGCAATAGTCGTGTCTGTCAAAAAAGTCACTGCAGGCCGTCTGTTTTGGCGGAGAGATTCTAATCAATTAATCAAATCAAGGCTAGTGCCGCGATTCAGCTGGAATAGAAGCACAGGCTCGGCCAAATCCCTCCCGGGCCTGGGGGCGCCCGAGTTGCGCTTCTCTTTTCTTTTTTAAATTTACGTTTCCTCTTTTCTACACATTCTTCTTTTTCTTCTTCTTCTCCAAGTCTGCTGTTTTTGCGTTATTCCCATCTGTGCATCGTTTATCGGGAATTGACTATTTACAACGCTCTCTTCGGGCTATTTCGCCGAAAACAAAGACTACGCCAGGAATATTCTCCGCGCGCCTTCGCCCTACCGTATACGAGGGGGAAAAACATATAAGCAGTGCCCTCCAGCTTACAGTAAATGCACCCGTCCTCCCGGTACTACTGTTTAGGCTTGGTCTCGTTTCCTTGTGTAGGGAATCCTAGTTTAGGAATCCAATCCTTTGGACCAACCCGCCAGGGAGCCTCGCTTGCATCGGCTGCTTTGGGGCTATTTGAAATCTTTTGACGGACTGTGTCCGTTGCTCTGTTATTCTCTTTTTTTAACTCGCCTTGGACTTTGGAATACGCCTTGACAATTCCAAAGATTGTCAAAGATTTGCTCAAGAGAATTAAGCGGGCGAGCCGAGGCTTGCGGGCCGTGTCACATACAGGGAAATAGTATAAGAATCAACCGTCGAGCGCATACCGTTACCTGTTGGGAGTGGCGGGACCAAAGGAACGAAGGAGTTGTTGGATTTCTAATTCACTCCTTTTCTTCTCGCTTCTACTTCTCAGCGCTCCTTTGGACTTTTTCTCCTGTCTCTTCTTTCACAGCGCATCTATTATACCCAAAGGAGAAGAGAGCAAAGGTCCTTTTTTTTTTTTTTTTTTTTTTTTTTTTGTTGCTTATTAGTTTACCGCTGCCGAGCTTGACAAGCAGCATCACTACCGAGGAAGCGATTCGGGAAGAGGAACTAAAATCCGGGGACCTCCAAACAGCAAACACCAAAAAAAAAAAAAAAAAAAAAAAAAAAAGGTTTGGCTTTTCCGTTTGACGAATTGCCATTGCTCTTTTCAAACTCGACAATGAGTGCTGCAGCATCACCACTCATTGGCCTCCCTCCACCGCAGCAGCAGCAGCAACGCCCGCACATCAGCGACGACTCCCGGCATCACCACCAACACCGCTATAACCACCGGCATCACCACCACCACGAGCGCCAGCCGCTGCCGCCCAGCAGGAAACCAACCGCGGCAGCGCTGCGACGCGACAAGATGGCGGCGGGCCTGGCCACGAGCCGCGGCGCCCGAGGGCTGATCCGGCTGGAGATTTACATGGATCTGCTGTGCCCGTGGTGCTTTGTCGAGAAGCACAGCCTGGAGGCGCTGATGCAGCGCTACGGCGACGAGCATCCGGCGGTGCGCTTCGAGGCCGTGTTTAGGCCGTACTACATAGCGCCGACGATGGCCAAGCGTATGTTGATCTGTTCCTTTCTCTCTCTTCTTATGCTCCGAGACACTCATACTCATGCTCGTCTCATTCACCATGAGGCATCATGACCGCATCCCGCCACTCCACAGTCAACCATCACATGTCATGCAGCACACACCCGCATATGCAGTTCATCTAGCCCAATCCCACATCCCCTCCAATGAGAAACAACAGCAACCGAAAGACATAGAATCAAGCAATTTATACTGACCCTCGCAGACGGCGTCGAGAAGCGCGGCATCTACGACCGCCTCGACTCGCTCAACCCAAACTTCCTGTCGCGCATCCAAGTCGCCGGCGCAAAGCACGACATCGCCTTCTCCATCCGCGGCGTCACCGGCAACACGCGTGCCGCGCACCGCCTCAGCGCCGTGGCCCTGCGCGAGCTCGGCGCCAAGGGCCAGTCCGCCGTCGTCGAGCAGCTGTTCCAGGGCCACTTTGAAGATGGCCGCGACCTCAGCGACGCCGCCTGGCTGGTGGCCGTGGGCGTGGCCGCCGGCATCCCGGAGGCGGCAGTGCGCGCCGGCCTGGACGACGACGAGGCCGGCATGAGGCTCGACGCTGTGGCCCAGGCGGCGAGGGACGTCATGGGCGTCGAGGCCGTGCCGTGCGTCATGGTGCAGGACCGCTACAAGGTGGGAGGCTATCAGGAGGGCCATGTCTTTGAGAGCCTGTTTGACAAGATCCGGCTGGCGGGCGAGGTTCTGTGAATCTTGTTTTTTCGGTTTCTGTTTCTCTTGTATTTTCTGGTGTATATGTCGGACGTTTGATATCCTTTTCTTTCCTGTACAAGGTGCTATGGTTTTTGGATGGCTTTTTGACGTTTTGTCGGGCGAATTATATACAATCCGGTATTCACATGCAGGATGGAGTTCCAGGGGCATATTCTATCCCACGGCGTGGCAGCGGCTTGGGAATCCGTTTAATCTTGATCAATCTAGCAATGATTGAAATGCACTTGCAACATCTGGCAATAATGCATGTAAAGCGAATTGCAAAAGAAAGAATAATCTGTATTTCATTGCTCTATCGTAAACAAACCAACAGGAAAAAAAGGTATGTATATATCTTGCATGTATGTATTATTCCCAGCGCCTTCTCATGCATTCTCAAAAGGCGTCTTCGAGTCCAACTCGGGTTTGTTTCTTTTGTCTTTTGTTATTCGTGTAAATTAGCAAAAACAGCAGGCGCAAAAAAGGCAGAAAAAAAACAACAACATATAAGCCCAGCGCAAGAAAACTCCTGAAAACTCCGTCGTCTAGTGATCCCAATGCCCGGCAGTCCAGCCAGCCGTTTGCGAATTAAAGTGCCAAAGTTTCTGCAATCTTTCTTTTTTTGTTCTCCCCCTGGTTCTCCCTTTTTCATTCTCCCAAGTAATTGAGTGAATCAAATGACTAAAAAAGAAAAGCATTTCGCCGAGGGCCCCGTATTTATGTTCTTTTTTTTTTTTTTTTTTTTTTTTTTTTTTGTTGAGTCCCCCCAGACACATGATGTACACCCATACAGACTGCTTCCTACTCAGCAGCCAAGCCGAAAAGGGAGAATCACCGCCTCATTCCGCTGTAATCGTTGAGCAGATGCGTCATGTGCGTATTCGTCGCCTTTCCGATACGCTTGCCGGCCCTCTTCTTCTGCTGCTTCGGCTTCGTCGTCACCGCCGCCTTGCGTGGGTCGTCGCTCGTCGGCTTCTGTCCCACGCTCACCAGCTTGCGGTGCATATCGTCCAGGCTGGGCAGCTGCACGCGACGCCACATGGCCTGGAACTCGGGCTCGACCGAGTTGTGCAGCGACGCGTCGTCGGCCCACACGTACCGCGGGAAATTGTCCTTTTTGGTGCGCACCACCAGCACCTTGTGCTCCCTCTCCAGCTTCGCCAGCGTATCCTCGCAGTCGGGCCAGCCGTCCTTGAGGTCCTTGACAGACACGCCCGAGGCGTCCGTCTTGCGCTGCAGATGCGCCAGCAGCGACGTGCCGTCCCTGACGCCCGGGATGATGGGCCGGTGCTTGTACGTGCCCGTCTTCCACGTCTGCTCGCTCAGACTGGGGTCGGGCTTCCAGTCCACCCGCGGATGGCCCCTCAGCCCTTCCATCAGCTCCTTCTTGTGCTCCTCCGTGTAGTTCCTCAGGCTCAGATGGTCAATGATGTCCGTAATGGTCTTGGCATCGCCCTTCTTCTTCAGGTAGTCCACCGCAAACGTCATCTGCGTCTTGACCTCGGCGCCGTAGCCCGTCAGCTGCGGCTGCGAAAACGGCACGTCCGGCGCGACATCTCGTTTCCGCTTCGACGTCGGCGTGTTGCTGTCTGAGGCGGCCGAGGGCGATGGCGATGGCGGAGCGAGCGATGCGGCCGTCGCGGCCTTGATGCTGGACGGGTTCGAGATCTTGGACGCCGCCGAGGCGAGGCTGCCTCTGAAGACGGAGGACTGCTTCTCTAGATACGACGACATTGTGACAGCGACTGCGGTGTCGTAGAGAACTGGGAGAGCGAATAGAGGGAGTGTGATGGCTGATGGACAAGGTTTGGAAACCGTTCAAGGTTGTTCCGGTACGAGGCTGGAGGGAAAGCCGGCATTGTGGCGCATTGTGGCTAGTGCGTCGGGAAAGCATGAGTAAGATCGCAAACGGCCTGGGCCTCTTGCCTCTTAAAAGTGTTGAGAATGCCACGCAAGCACAGACACAAGACCAGGGGGTTTCATCCGATGCTCGTACTCGGCACAAGGCAGGCTTGTCACTGCAGTATCTACGCCTCTATATGACGTACATCTCCAGCGCCAATGCCAATCCCGAGGCATGTCGATGTGCCTCATCTTGGTATGTCCCCCCCGCATCTCGCTAATCTTGCCTAAAGCATGGATATCTATGTGACTGTGATCATAACGGTGCGCGCATTGGCAATCGAAAATTGATTATCATAGATATCTAGCCCCGTATATTTCCCTTAAAAGGCATCATCTATTTCCCGTAACAATGACTCCTGATTGTCTAGTGCCTGAAAATAGTCGGCACCGCGCCATCTATACTTGCCACGCTTATTAAAAAAATCCCAGATCCCTTCTCCGCAAGACATTTGCGTGGTTGAAAATAAACTCCAAGATGACACAAATTATCTCCTTCCCCAGCGGTATCATTTCTTGTCCCCCTTTTAGCATATGCACTGAAGCGCTAGCCCGTACATTGATCGTCTTTTTTTTTTTGTATCCCCTTCGCTTAGTCTATATCCTGTAAACGTGGGTTGAAATTCATATCATGTATAGTGTTGTGATGCGATTACGCGGACTGGCCCTTGGACTCGGCCTCAGCCTTGAAGTACTGGAAGGCGAGATAGCCGAGGAGACCACCAATGGCGACAACACTGTAGATGCCGAAGCCGCCGCCCGTGGTGGTGGAGCCGTTGTTGGCAGAGTAGGTGTTGGTGTGGGCTTTGGGGACAGGGTCACCGGGCTAGAGAGCAAAATGTTAGTGGGCGATTTTTTTTTTTTTTTCACATGTGTCGCGAATAGGAGTGGTATTGGGTGGCGCATACCTGGCGCTTCAGATCGCCAACGTGCAGCTGCTCAAGAGTCTCGCGGGCCTCGTCGCTGTGGCCGACATCCTCGAAAGCCTCGGTGGCATCCTGGCCGGCGACATCGAGTAGAACCTCCTCGCCACCACTAGAAAGAGGAAAACAAAGAGTCAGTAATTGGTTGTTTCTCCGAGATTCGCTTCCCTATTCCCCCTCCTGTCTGAGGGACCCAAGGAAAAAAAAAAGGAGGGGTATAGCGGTCGACGCATTGGCAGCAAAGGCAGGCAGAACGTACGGGTGCTCGTCGATGAACTTGCTACAGTTGTAGACCTTGTCGTGGATCACGACGAAGATGTCCTTCTTGGTGTTGTGCTCGGCAACATCCTGGTAGGTGTACTCCTTGGACATGATGGGCGAATTGGAAGCAAACGTGCTTTTTTTTCTAATTTCTGGTATTAGGAGAGAGATGGAGAGAAAAGAATGCGCGTGCAACAAGAATTGATCGTGCAGGAGAAAAAATGGAAGGAAAGGAAAGTAAGCACCTCGAAGGAGTCTTGAATCAGCAAAGTCGGTCAAAGAAAAAGGGACGGTGGGAAAAAGAAAGAGGAAGAAAAGCGCCGATGCGAGTACGAAAAAGGTACCACGACAAATTGGCTGCCATGGCGTCGCTCCCAAAATGCCAGCTAGCCTTCCAACTTCTGGTCCTGCTAGCCTGGCGCCATCGGAAGCAGCAAATCCGTTGGGTCCGCAGGGGTGTGGCGGCGCCAATCAGCGGCTGCAAAATTACCGCCTGGGCTGCTCTGATTCGCCTCGTGCGAGGCCGTCGACTGATTTTCCTCGCGGCTAGCCCAACGGTTCAGCGCGGGTCAGCTTCAATTGTTGTTCTACCGAGCACAGCTTCCTTTATTCAGCAAATGTCACTTGATAAGCCACACGGGGCAAATTGATATACAAACTCGGACGCAATATGCGATGTGTGTGGTGCGAGCCTTTTGATATCCAACACCTGGAACATTCATTCGGGCGGTACTAGAACCATGGCTTCTATTGGCAGTGGATGCATGTACTCTACAGTATGTGATTCCACTTACACGACCCTGTTTCCACGTCGTCTACTGAGATGATACAATATTCCCACTCCCCCAGCCAATACTATAATAATATATAGGGGTTGCGACTCTGGTCTAAGACACGCCTATATTACCGGGAAATGGCTTCATAATCAAGACATCTCTGCTCCAATTAAACGTTTCTTCCGCCCTCAGGTACAGCAAGGGCCTCTACGGCGTCCAAGCACTGAACAACTTTTATTTCAACCTCGGGCCATGCATGTATTGTCACAGAGGCACATGATAATAACAACAATACTATACACAAGTAGCCACGCCTCGCCGGTCTAATCTGATCCAGTCACACCCATCCTACATAACCCCCAAAAGTCGCAAGTGGGCTCATCTTAGCGTCCGGCCTTTTCCACTTCCCCCTCCCGCCTCCGGGACTTGTTCACGGCTAGCGACTCTCCTTTCAAGCCATATTTTTTCTGCTGCCTTCTTGGTGATATCGCTATATAGATCTGCAGTATTTTCTTCTAGTCATTTCTATATATATGCCGATTCCTGATTCCGACAAATTCGGAGATGGGGCCGCCATCTACCCCAGAAAACTACCTCCCGCATTCCCCCAATCCCCCAATATGTAGTGTTTTGTCTAAGATTATAGTCCGGATCCATCATTGTCTTGTCCTTACCAACCAGGGAATATTTGCAGTTCCGGGTTGACAAGAGGCACCCTCCATGGACACTCCATGCAGTCAGACGGAAGAGAAAGGAAGCACAGGGGGCAGTGGCAGCATGTGCAAGGTAAGATGACCAGATTCAGCTAGCAAAGGATGCTCTCAGTTCATTGCTCATATCATTCCTGCATCTCTATTAATCAATCAATGCTACATCTTTATCTTGGAGCTTCGTCTTCTTAAATGGCCTAGAACATGGCTAGAAAAAACAATAAAAACAAACAACTACTGTATTATCGCTTTGAGCTGCCACCTCCGATATCCTGTCCCAGGCGGTAACCGGTCACGCGGTCCCACTCAATCTTTTGTCTCGTCACGGGCAGTTGTCGTCGCAGGCCCTTGAATGCGCCTTCGCTCAGGCTCACGAAGCTCTTGTTGAGGTCTTCTTGGTACTTCTTCTCCGTCGATGCAATTTCCTTGGCAATGCCGGCGCCGGTGCCAGAGCTGACGGATGCGTGTGTGGGCTTGTTGGAGAGCAGTCGAACGTTGCCGTCTTCGTAGTAGTGCACGTCCACCTTGATCGAGCCCTCGAGGCTTCCGGAGCTGGGGTCGAAGATGTAGAGTGATCTCCATCGGCCATTCCTGCGGAAGAGCTGTCAATTTCCATTTCTTTCACGTAGAAACTGTTGTTTCAGTGAGGCTGTCCCCGTACCAGAAATTGTTAGGGCTGTACTTGTTTGCAACAACAATAATGGCAAGCTTGGAATCGGATTCAATGGGGTATACGCCAAGAGATGCGTTGGGGAAGTGTTCCTTGACATAGGCTCCTAAGCTTTTCAGCGTCGATTTGCTGCCATACCGTTAGCTGACCTCTGAATATGCCCTTTGTCTATTTGTCGCCAAGAACTCACGCCAAGTCTGCTTGTGGCCCTTCCAGGACATGGCTCTGCACCGCACTGGCTTTCTAAAACCCCAATTAGTCCATGCCCTTCTATCATATAGCTGTTCGTCCTTTAACATGCCTGGGACACATGGTCAACCTCAAAGCTAGAGGAGCTCTCGACATCGTAGTATCGGCCGCCGCCCAGAGAATTGTGGGAGCTGATCAGGACCTTTCCCAGTAAGTCAGCCACTTTATATCCATGCAACGTATATCCTTCCATTTATTCTCGGCCGTACCGGCTCGCTGCTTCCGGGCAGCTTCAGTGTGATAAATTGCTCTTCGTTGTATTTCTCGAACGCCGGCGTCAGCTCCGCAACAATGTTGGGCTCAGAGGTCAGGGCCTTGATGTCTGTAGGATCGCGCGTTAACGATAGACGGTCTCCCTCAATTAGAATCGGTGTGCTTCGTACCGGCAACGACATCTGCGAGCTGTGGCATTGCATCAGAAGTTAGCTATGACGCGTGGGTAGACGGGGATAAGGCGCAGCTTTACCTCTCCAGGAGGGGCTCCCTCCACAAAGGCGGAAACAGTCTCGATGTGTGACATGCTGTGTTATTTGGCTCTGGTATCTGCTCTGAAGCGATCTCGGGAAACAACCAGCGCTTTCTTTAGGGAGCGTTGACGTACACCGCATACAGGGGAGGTCTATTAGGAGGCAGCTTTGGGCGGGGCGCCAAAGCAGAGGGGCAGTTGTGTCTCCAGTCAAGTCGCTAGCGGGGTACGTGGCCGCCGCCGGAGTCGTTTACTGGATGAAACGTACCGTCTTATCAATATTGCTGTTTCGGTGGTAGGTGACAAACGACACAAATAAACCGGTTGTGGGAGATTGGATTGAATAGATATTGATATATCTAAGCTGTGCACAAGCTTGATCTGTTCGGAATGGTGAACATCGAGACGAGCTGTCAGTCTTTGGGCACAACGCAAAGTTCTAGGATTGGCCTTCACAGCAGCTTAATAACTTGGTCAATTTGATCTACTCACATTATCCTGGGATATTTTCATTGTATAAAGCTTTATTTCTATTATTCACACTATGCTAGAAAGAAATCTCTAGGCCATTCATACATAAATATACGTTGCTCGCTCATCTCTTCCTTAATACTGCACTGTCTTTTTAATACTATCGTAAATTCCTGGAAACAACCTGTTAATAATCAATTTTCTCGTAGCACAGGAAGAATAACACTCACTTGCAATATCCGGAACGTGAAACTTCTCAAACATCAACGGGTTGTGGATACTCCATCCAGCAACGCGAGCCACGGGAGCCTCCAGCCTGTTAAAGGTATCGGGGTTCTCCTGGATGGCCGCAGCCACCTCGGCACCAACACCGGCATTCACCATGGACTCGTGGACCACCAAGACTCTTCCAGTCTTTTTCACGCTCTCGAAGACAGTCTTCTTGTCCCAGGGGTAGATGGTCCGCAGATCAATCAGCTCGACAGAGACGCCCAGATCCTGCTCGATCTGCTTGATTGCTGACATGCAGTTGTATAGAGGCTGGCCGTATGAAATTATTGTGACGTCCTTACCCTCCTTCAGGATTTCTGCTTTGGATAGAGGCAGTTCGTACGCCGCTACGGGGACCTCCTCCACTGCTGCTCGGTACAAAATCTTGGGCTCCATGAAAATGCAGGGGTCGTTGCTTCGGATGGCAGCTAATAACAATCCCTTGGCCTGTAAGGGTGATCGAGGCATGATTACTCTGAATCCAGGAACATGAGTGAACAGGGCCTCTGGAGACTGAGAGTGGTACAATCCACCGTGGCCGACGGTTCCGCAGGGCATGCGCACCGTCATGCCTCCAGCGCTTCGTCCATTGGTGCCCTCGTAGTATCGCTTCTTTGCCGCCTCATTGACAATCTGGTCAAAGGCAGGGAAGACGTAGTCGGCGAATTGG
Organism: Trichoderma sp. CBMAI-0020; assembly: GCA_030708095.1. Classification (NCBI taxonomy): domain Eukaryota; kingdom Fungi; phylum Ascomycota; class Sordariomycetes; order Hypocreales; family Hypocreaceae; genus Trichoderma; species Trichoderma sp. CBMAI-0020. Next base: position 2,198,740 of record JAJNCI010000004.1, on the reverse strand, counting down.
ATCTCGGCAACAGGTCGCATTCCTTCAACAGCCATGCCAACGGCAAAGCCCAGAATGCCCTGCTCCGTCAGCGGCGTGTTAAACACCCTATCGGCTCCGTGTGTTTCGGCCAGCTTCATGGTACACCGAAAGACACCGCCAAAGGCAACATCCTCGCCAAATACGGAGACCGTCTCGTCCTCTAATAAGGCGGTGTTCAAGGCGTCGTTGATGGCTTGGAAGAGGTTCATCTTCTTGGTCGCGCCATGGAGGACATCGGACGGAATCTCCTTGTTCCTCTTCGCGGCTTCGGACGTGTGAGCCAGCAGGGGAGTTGTCGCGTAGTCAATTGGCAGGTTCAGCTTTGCATTCGGCGGGTGTGTGGAATAGCATCTTGCGAGGTTCAAAGGTATTGATCGCGCGGCTCGGGGATGCGCCAGCGCTCCCTTCAAGTGACGAACGGCCTGATGCTTCATGGCTGATCTGGACATTGAGTTTTCTGCTGCTCTACACGGCAATTAGAGAAGAGTGAAGGGATACGGGTCAGAGGGCATTGCGCTGCCCGGGAGCAAGCAATTATCATCGGTCGTCGTCGGTTTAGACGGACAATGGAAAGGCGCTCGGTTTGCTGCGGCCTGTCGCGGGGTTGGAACGGCAGAAATGCTAGCGGCGAGCTCCAGGGCAAGTATGGGGTAAGCATGGAGTATCTGCGTTATGTAATCTAGCTGAGCTGTCGGGGCTACCAGTAAGTTTCCCGATCGTTCTGTGCTCTTCACAGCATCTTTAATCTCCCCCGAAGCTCCAGAATCAGAGGACGTTGGAGCTTGCTGATAGGGTGTGTGCTTCAACTGGAGGGGCGCTTATTTGGAGCTGACTTCTATCCTCACAGCTGGACACTAGCTCTTAATTCACAGCATTTTTAATCTCCTCAGAGGCTCACTTCTATCCTAAGGTACGCCGTTAAGAGTGATTGCCCGAATCTCACTTATTTTCTATCAGTAGGTTTCTTCACAGAATTCCTGTCTCCCATGTCTCTTCACAGCATTTTTAATCTCCCCCGAAATTCACTTCTTTTCTATCAGTGGGGGTTTTTTTACAGGATTCCCGTCTCCCCAGAGCCTCTTCACAGCATTTTTAATCCCCCCCCGTATCTCACTTCTTTTCTATCAGTGGGGGTTTTTTTTACAGGATTCCCGTCTCCGAGCCTCTTCACAGCATTTTTAATCCCCCCCCCCATATCTCACTTCTTTTCTATCAGTGGGTTATCATGAAAACTCATTTCACAACATTTTTAATCCCTCTAGAAGCCCACTCCTGTTCTAACAAATATGTAAGCCGTAAGAGAAGTACTAGAAGGTAGTTGTCTAGCAAGCTGCGGCTCGTCCTAACACCTCTTCATATCATTCTTAATTATCCCCAAAGCTAACTTCTATTCCAACAATTCTGTATAAAACGTGATAGCAGCTGACTTCTGCCTAAGTTATTGTCCCTTACACAGCATTTTTAATCTTCCTTTACGCTTACTTCTTCATGCACCTTAGGTTCAAGAGTAGCCTTCTCATTATCACTTCACGGCTTTAGTGGTCCCCCAAAATCTTACTTCTATTTAACTATAAGCCGCAAGAGTAATTGTCTGACGGGACGTCCCACCTCTTCGCAGCATTTTTTATTCACCCAGAAGCTACTTACTTATATTCCAATATGCATGCCACTGTGAACATTTGTTACCCCCTCCGACCCCCCAACAGAGAAAAGAAAGAAACTTACATTACAACAGAATGAAAGTATAAGTTTTTGAAAACCTACCTAAATAACTACTAGTAATATGATTAGAATTGAACCCCAAAAGTTCTCTTCCTTCCAAAAGGCAAGCCTACCATCGCGCGCCACCTCGTCCTCTGGTGACGATGTGTTCTTAGGTATTGGTTACTCTGAAAAATAATTACAAGGCTTCTTCTCTGTCGCGAGCCTGTCGGAGGCGCAAAAGACTCACCAAACTCACTAGAGGAGTCGTGAGAAGAAGTATCTATGTATAAACTGCTACTAGGAGCAACCTTGGCGCGCGAAAGGACTTCACACGCTCTCTATAGTGCGCAGAACAAGTATAATCAGCTACATCGAAATATATCGCCCGAAATCTTGAACTCTTTTGACTCATTTCTACTCATTCACTATTTCTAGAATATCCTCCTTTGTGGATGGTAGGATACGCCTCATTTTGCCCATTGCTTTGATTAAAGACGTTAAAGCGAGACCAGTTCTTTCTTCTAGTGACATCATCTCGATGCACTACCCGGCGAATAAAATTATGTACTGTTGTACTGGAAGATAGAAACCAACGGGTTTCTTGAAAGCCTTGCCTGTAGGTTAAGAGCCTAGTATGCTATATGAGTGGCTATGTCAACGCATGATTGCTTTGTTTATTTTTGGCGGATACTCGTATTTCTGTTTTGCCAAGACTGTTCCTTGCAAAGCCAAGGCAGTAGTGGGCGTCTCCATCGTCAACACAGTCAACAGTATTCATCGCAGTACCAAAAGGCTACGATTAGCTTCCAGTATTGCGAACACGCGTAAAGGCATTCGCATGGCGTTTTTGAATTACTCTTCAGAGTTAGAAGCCACTGCAGTCAATTAACGCTGCAGATGTTTATTTATAAACTTTGCAGCTCCTCGCCCCGGCGCGCCGCTTCCGTGCCTGGTGCCGCCCTCCCGGCCGAGTCTCCGTCCTGTGGGCCGTTGCCCTGCCAACAAACCGCTAAACTTGGCGAGCTGACCGCGAACCAGAAATCAGTGACGTGGATATCGGTTAACACGGGTCATGATGGCGGTGTTTTGTGGCTGGTAGAGCGTCTAAATGTCTTTCTTATTATTTATCTGATTCTCCCAGAGCGCTTCATCCATGACACTTCATGTTCCTCATATCCTGCAAACTCGCGAGCCGTAGCTCGATCAAAACATCACGATGAGCGACACCGACATACCTCGTGCGCACCGCAGTCGCAACCGCAGCGCGCGCGGCGAATCGTCCAGAAGAGACCGACCGCGGAAAAAAGAATCACGGACAAGGAGAGGGGCGAGCAGCGCTGATGAGGGAAGAGCCGACAGGCGCAGCAGATCGCAGTCGCTCTCGGCGAATGCGCTGGCGCAACTGAACCAGGATAATGTGAGACAACAAAGACATGCCGATCGAGAGCGGAGAAAACGGGACCGAGAGCGTGGGGAAGGGCACGATGAGAGAGCTCGGGAGCGCCTGGAGAGACAGCAGCGGCGGGAGCGGGAACGGCGGCGAGAAAGAGAGGCTGAAAGGGATCGAGACAGGGAACGGGAGATGGAATGGGAACGAGAAAGACAACGAGAGAGGGAGCGAGAACAACGGCGGACAAGAGGGAGAGACAGGTCGCCGAGCCCAGATCCAGAGACCGAGCCCGTGATAATACCAAAGAAATACCAGAAACCCGGCCGGCAAAAGAAGAAATCTAGAGTTGTAAGCGGAGCGGTAATGGAGGAGGGGAGGTCCAAAGGATGGGGATTTGGCTTTGGAGGTTGGGGCAACCATTCTCGAGACGGCAGCTATGACAGCCTAAGAAAGGAGGACTTATACAGCCAGCCGGAGAAGAAGAAGAAGACAACATGGTCCAAGAGAAAGAAGTGTAAGTGGCAAGCCGGCGCAGCTCTTGATTCCTAGTATCATGTTGAGCGCTCACTAACAGCGTGCCCTAGGGATCGTTGGAGGCATCTGTGCCGTTATTCTTCTCATCATCATCATCGTTGCAGCGGTGGTCGGCTCGAAACACAAGTCTGGAAGTAGCAGCGACTCGTCTAGTCCCAAGGCGAGCAACAGCGACGTACCGGCCAAGTGGATCAACACCTATCTAGACCCTACCACTTGGGCAAGCACAGAGGATTTCAACACTACGTTTACGGATGTCATGGTTGGAGGCCTTCCCATCATGGGCCTTGACTCAGATTGGGATGATTCTGCACAGGCAAACGACAAGGTGCCTGCTCTGAACAAGCCGTGGGGAGACTACTCAAAGACTCCCGCCAGAGGCGTGAATTTGGGGGGATGGCTATCCATTGAGCCTTTCATCACACCCTCCCTCTTCAACTATCCGCTGAGCGCTGGAGTGGTTGACGAGTGGACGCTCTGTATTCATCTTGGATCCCGGGCTGCAAGCACCATAGAAAATCACTACAACACGTTTGTGACGGAGAGCACGTTCCAAGACATTGCCAATGCTGGCTTGGATCACGTCCGGATCCCGTTCTCATATTGGGCCGTCAAGGTCTATGACGGCGACCAGTACATCTACCGGACCTCGTGGCGATACCTTTTACGCGGTATCGAATGGGCCAGAAAGTACGGTCTTCGAGTCAATCTCGACATGCATGGCTTGCCCGGGAGCCAGAACGGATGGAATCATAGCGGCAGGCAGGGCGCGATCGGCTGGCTCAATGGCACCAACGGCGACCTAAACGCAGAGCGATCGCTTGATATCCACAACAGCCTCTCCCAGTTCTTCGCTCAAGACAGATATAAAAACATCATCACGCACTATGGCCTGGCCAACGAGCCGCGCATGACCTTTCTCAAGGCTAGTACCGTCGTCAACTGGACGGAGACGGCGTACAAAATGGTCCGCAAGAACGGTTACAACGGATTGGTCATCTTTGGTGACGGCTTTATGGGTCTCGACAACTGGCAAGGAAAGATGCAGGGCTACGACGGCCTGGTCCTCGACGTGCACCAATACGTGATTTTCAACCAGAACCAGATCGACTTTACACACCAGAAGAAAGTTGAGTACGCCTGCCAGGGATGGACGCAGCAAGCCGAGCAGAGCCAGGACACAAGCACGGGCTACGGGCCTACGCAGTTTGCCGAATGGTCGCAGGCAGACACCGACTGCGCGCAGTATGTCACAAACGTCGGCCAGGGCAACCGCTGGGAGGGCACACTCAACACGGGCAACGCAAGCACGGCGATCCTGACGCCAGACTGCCCGACCAAGGACAGCAAATGCTCGTGCGACCAGGCCAACGCGGACCCGAGCAAATGGAGCTCCGAGTACAAGCAGTTTCTGACGATGTTTGCCGAGGCGCAGATGTACAGCTTCGAGAAGGGGCTGGGCTGGTGGTACTGGACGTGGCAGACGGAGAGCTCGCCGCAGTGGAGCTACAAGGCCGGGATGCAGGCCGGCGTGCTGCCGCAGAAGGCGTGGGACAGGAGCTTTAACTGTGATACGGATGTGCCTGATTTTTCAAAGAGTGGGTTGCCAGAGTATTATTGAATGGGGAGTTTTGGAGGGTGGGAGCATGGGGCTGTGAATAGGTTTTGGAAGTATACCCTGTGGTTAGTTTTGGCTTATAGAAATGTTTGTCGATATCCTAGAGGTGGCTGGCGTTGACGGGGCTTTGATCTTGTTGGAGTTGTATAGCGATACCGGAGTGACGATACTGATGATGCTGGAGCACGAAGATGGACTTGATGGTTTGTTTTATGTATATAGCCTCTGATGAAACATGATTATTGTTGTATCGAATCCGATGTTAGCATCGTGTTAATCCAAGTTCTGCAACTGCCGTAACTGACTCAGCCCCGCCTATGTCCGTCGCGTATAGGCGTTTAGCACCGCCGGCGTCAACATTAAATGGGGACGGAGCTTACATATCCTCGTGGCTTTACACGCGAGTCGAAGATCGCCGCAATAGCCGCAGTGCCCGTTGCCTGTTGGATGCTCGGCCTTTCGCGTCATGACACTGTCGCCGATTGTATATAGCAACTATGGACCGTTGGAAAATAAGAGGCCCAAGGCTTTCTTTTTCTACGCTGTATAGCACGCCCTATGAGGCTTGGCTTCTCCTATTACTAATGACCATGGTAGCATTGATGAGATGCCCACGGTCATGTATTCGTGCTGCAGCTCAAAGTCGGCATTTGCGCTAGAGTAGAAGAGAGCGAAAGCGAAAGCGAAACCAAATGAGAAACAGGAAATGAAGCAAAACGAAGAGAATAGAAAACTCGAGTTTAGCAACATCCACTGCCGTAACAGTAAAGCCAAACTGGCACCGCCGATAAACGGCCCACCTCGTTTTCGGGATTCTTCTGAGATATGACGGAATGTACCGTATCGATGACAAACAAGGCACCATTGCCCTATTCCTGCAAGAAAAAAAACTACGGCAGAGAGAGATTAATGCCTTTTGGAGTATCTTTTCCCGCCGAGCCATCGCAGGGGAAAGGAGCTTAGCGTGGCCCGGATTTTATACGTCTGCTTACGGGAATTAACTAATACCTGGAGACGTAGGTAGTAGGTAGTATCTTGCTTATGTTTGCTTTTTCCTGCTCGCTCCTTCGCCTTTGCTTTTGCCCGACCGGTAGGAAACGCTGATTAAGAAAGATTTCTTGCCCGGGTTTGCCTTTATGCGGGGAGGGGGGAATGATTGGTAAAACGAAACTATGGGATCGATCTGTGAAAAAAAAAGCCCGTATGCGTAGTTGACTTTCTTTTCTCCGACCGCGCTTCGGGCGAGACTTAATCCCAATTTCGCCGATGCCATAAGGCTACTGCTTGCAAGGAGCCAGGCTTATCGTGGACCATTTGCTGTAATTGATAATAAATGCTTCACCGTCACGTCAGCTCGTGATTGATCATGCCAGCGTCCCCATCACCAGCGTCACCTTGCCTTGTTATAAGCTTATTATATATCATGCTTGCTTGATCCACTGCACATGTTCAATTTCTCTCTTTCTGCTTAGGCATTGACAAACATTCACTCACCAAAAACCCTTTGAAAACCCCCCACACAAACAGAACTGAGCTCTGCTTCACCCAAACCGCCACCCTCTCCTCTCACGCCAATTCAACGCCAGCAATTCGAGAATTCGATGACGGAACTAGACGTAGACACGGCCTCGACCCTCGGGTCCAACATGGCGGACCGCGAAAAGGCCGACGAGGCCCCCACCCCAGAAGCAGACGACGACACCAGACTGGACCTGCAAACCACCCGTTCCAACAGAGAGTCGATGAAGGACGTGGGCCGGACGGTATCGCAGAACGGCTATGGCGTGTCGCATGAGCAGAACCACGACGAAACGGCCCTGGAGGCAGGGCGGCCGGAGAAGGATCCGTACGAAGTTGGCTGGGACGGTGGCGACGCGGACCCGTGGCATCCAAGGAGCTTCAACAAGGCGCGCAAGTGGCTGATTGTGTTTATCGTTGCGGCGGGAAGTCTTACAGTGTACGTGGTTTTCTCTGCCAGCTTGGTTGGCGGAAATGTCAGAAAATGATGCCAAAGCTGAGGTGGAACAATGTGGCGCTGGACTTGACTTGCTAACAAAACGTGCATCTCTGTATAGAACATGCGCCAGCTCGATATACACGTCGACGTACGTGCAGATGGAGGCCGAGTTCCACAACTCGCGCGAAGTTTCTGTGCTCGGCCTCTCGTCCTTTATTCTCGGCATCGCCCTGGGCCCCATGTTCCTGGGCCCCCTCAGCGAGTTCTTTGGCCGCCGCCCCATCTACCTGGTCTCCTGGACGCTGTACGTCATCTGGCTGATTCCCCAGACGGTCGCCAAGAACGTGGCCACGCTGATTGTGACTCGCTTCTTCGACGGCCTGGCGGGCAGCGCCTTCTTGACCGTGTCCGGGGGCACGGTGGGCGACATGTTTGCAAAGGACGAGCTGCAGCTGCCCATGGCGGCCTTTACCATTGCGCCCTTCATCGGGCCCAGCGTCGGGCCCATCGTCGGTGGCTTCATCAACCAGTTTACGACGTGGCGGTGGACGTACTATGTGCTGATTATCTGGGCGGGCGTCATGTGGGTTGCCATCGTCTTGCTTGTGCCTGAGACATTCCGTAAGCTGGCCCCCCCCTATTCTTTTCATTCTCCCTTGCTTTGCGTGTAAGACGATGATGTGAAGTGGTTGATATCACACAAATATGAAGGAATAGTGTTTTCTAACGCGCGAGGTCTTCTGTGATCAACGTATAGACACGATACTGCTGAGAAACAAGGCCCGCAAGATGCGCAAGGAGACGGGCGACAACCGCTGGCTCGCTCCCACGGAAAAGGTGCAAAAGTCGGTCGTCAAGGCCGTGCTCATCTCGCTGCAGCGGCCCTTCCAGCTGCTCATGTTCGAGCCCATGTGCCTCTTCCTCGACATGTTCTGCGCCATTCTGCTGGGCATCCTGTACGTCTTCTTCGGCGCCTTTGGCATCGTCTTTGGCACCCACCACGGCCTCCAGCCGTACCAGGTCGGCCTGACCTTTGTGGGCCTCGGGCTGGGTATGATCCTCGGCATGCTGACGGATCCGGTGTGGCACCGCATCCGCAGCAGGCTGATTGCGAAGCTGTCGCGCGAGACTGGCGTGCCGGGCAGCAGCGAGCCCGAGTTTCGGCTGCCGCCGGCCATCCTGGGGTCCTTTCTGGTGTCGATTGGCATCTTTGTGTTTGCGTGGACGTCGTACCCGTCGGTGCACTGGATCGCGCCCATTATTGGGTCGGCCATATTTGGAGTAGGGTGAGTAACATGGCATGCGGTGGCGTCTTCTAATTTTCCCCAAACACACACACACAAAAAACAAAAGCCACGGTGACACGGCGTGTGAATAGTGGCAATTTTGTTGTTTTATAAAACACCCCCTTGCCTCACGCCGTCCTTGGCGGGAGAGCTTTCTTTGTTTCGTTTCCTGTTTGGAGTTATCTGGTTGACACGTGTTCTGGTGGCTGACTGTGGATGAATGAATTATACAGAAACATGCTTGTCTTTTCCGGTATCTTTACGTTCTTGGTACGTCCTCTCAGCATGAAATGGCGCCATATCTACTCTTTTCTTTCCCATCTGGGAGTATGCATGCGTGCTAACAGGCTCTCCAGGTCGACGCGTATCCTGCGTACGCCGCCAGCGCCCTCGCCGCCAACACATTTGTGCGCTGTTCATTTGCAGGTAAGCCAAGATTGGATGAGCTGTCACCCCCCCATGTCCATGTCCATGTAAATCCAAGGCTGTAGCGTCGTGGACTAACTCTTAGACCTGCAGCTGTGTTCCCTCTTTTCGGAGCACAAATGTACCATAGGCTCGGAGACCAGTGGGCGTCGTCTCTGCTGGCGTTCCTGACCGTAGCCATGATACCGTTCCCGTACGTCTTTTTCAAATACGGCAAGAAGATTAGGAGCAAGAGCCGATATGCACGGTCGTGAGGGGAAACAACATTTATGCCGCTTTTTTTTCTTCGCTATTTATGATGGATTTGGATAAAAGGGTGTGAGAGGTGTACGAGACAATTACACCCCAATCTTGTTGGAGGGTAATACTAGTAAATTGGGATTCATCTTTTTTGGAAATTTCTTTGGGCGCATGGGATTAGAAAGAGCGATAAAAGGAGACAAGAGAGAAGAGACAAGATGATGAGATGCCCTTTTCGGGACTATAAACTGTCGGATAATACACCAGGCTTCGGCTGGACATGACATGGATGAGCAGAATGACGGATACGACTATAATGAGGTAGACAATAAATTCAAGGATATCCTAGCACGGGCAATCATCAGAGCCAAAAATGGAAGGATTTATAACATGCATCACACCGAACTTATTGAGGCAGGGATGCGAGTCAACGGGCGTCTGCCGGAAGCCGTCTCTGCAGGCAGAGTAGACGCAGGAGGCTGGCGCTTTCGAGTTAACGCCGGCATGTCTATTTGGAAGAGCAGAGAGGGGTATGTAGCAGTAGCAGTAGCAGTAGCAGTAGCCAGCATATGCAGAGACGGACGAGGCTTGCCAAGATATGCACCTCTGTCACCGGTTTTTGCGTGGCTGATGGAGAAGAAGGGGTTGGATGCGGCTGAGACGCAGAGCTGGAAAGCTGGCACGTCCCTGCTTTAAAGGAGCCCCAGCCTTTTTCTGTCCTTTGCGGAGCATTTGCAACTCGGCTATCCAAGTGGGAAAACAAATACAAGGATGGGATGCCTATAGAACAGCCAAGGGAGTCCATGTATGAGAACCTATGCTCACCAGTACATTTTTACGAGGCTCTTCGGTATTCAGCCACTGGGCTTCCCGCGCCGGGCCCTGATTTGACAGCCTGAGGCACGGCAGGATGCGAGCTGAAATTGAGGAACCAATAGAGACATTGGCCAATATGCAGTGAGGGTTATTTTTGTGAGGGGCTTTGGTGCTACAAGCAGCCACTTTTTCTGGATGCGTGTGATACAGGGCAGCAGCAGCTCGTTCTTGATGCAGCCAGTGAGCGGCCATGCGGTGGCCGTGTGAGACAGGCGTGTCAAAGGAGCATGGACTGCCCTGCGGGAGAGGATCTTGTGTTTGTGCGAGTATGAGTGGTGGTGCATGTAAGTGAGCTCGAGTACATGTAGTGTTTTGGTAAGGATCAGAGCACTCGTATTAGCAGCGTTTACAATGAATAATGGAAATGCAAATCATGTCTCGGCATGCATGAAAAGAATGCCATTGTTTTTTTTTTGCTTCACTGTTTCTCAGTCTCTACAGTCTCCTTAATAGGGGCAGCATTTTACGTACAAGTTGTATGTATACAGACCTCGGGGCGGGCTAGAGTCGGAAGCTCGGCTATCGCTGATCGACTGGGGAGGAACGTTGCCGAGAATTTTCGTCATCATTTTTGGCGTCTCAGTAGGAGTGGTGGATGTGTGTTTTGTTTCTGTGTCTATGAGAAGTCATTCGTTGCTTGTGCTGTATCCAAGTGCCTGTAGTATTGCTTCTTGTAAGAGCCAATATTTCCAAGCAGCTTAACGTCAGAAACCCCCGTTGTCCCGCCATCTTCACCTGCATTCTGTTGGGCAGAGTTTTTTTCTACGCATTACCTAGGTACTGTATTGACACATGGACACATGCAGAAAAGCTGCAGAAGAATCACACTCCTAGCTTGGCCTGCATTCATTAGCCGCATCCACTACCAAAGGCCGGTGGTTGGCGCTAGATTTGGACTAAGAGGCCAGCAATACGACTCTGCGCCATTGATTTCCCATTGTATTGAACGTGGTGATTGTCTTTGTTGGGGCTGTTGCTGGAGACTGCGAGTCCCATCGGCAAGTGAAGAGGCACGCACAGACGAGTCGCACAAGGGCATCGTAGAGATGCAGAACAGAAACAGAGATCGGGGAACATGCATTCGAATGGGAATTGGCCTCTTGGCGTCTCGACGGCCGCACACGCGACACACGCAGTCGCTCAACTCCCATTCGTCCTAGGCCTGCATGCACTTAGAGCACAACCTTGAAGTATTGGTACACGGTGATTGTTGCGAGCTCCAGCCAAGGCTCCGCAGCAAGTGACTGGATCAATTCTGTTTCCAGGTTTGTATTTGCGCTTTGCTCGTCTGGTCAGCTGCAGCACATGTAGGTACCGCGAGGACTTGATGCTGCCCTGTGGCCGCCAGCGACTTGCCGCGTACAAGTACCCAGATCTCGCCCTTGGGGCCGTGGCCAGTCAGCGGCGCCCTGATTGCCCAAAATCCAGCCCCCAGAAGCGCCGCCACCGGCCTAGCTCGGGCCAAGGCTTGGGGGAAAACCCCGCAATGGCTGCGTCAGTACGGGGGATCCCAGCGGTCCAGCCCATTAGCACCCAGGCGGCAACCCCAGCGGGCCCCAGCGGGCTTCAGCGCTGCGTCCCAGTTGAGAGCAGAGAGCGCTGCCGCAATTACGGAATCGATGCCACGAGCATCGCTGGCCGAGCTTAAGTCGACGACTCGGCACGGCACCGCTGCCAGCATCTGGCTGACGGCACCTCTGACTCCTCCGCCCCTTGCGCCCTTTTGCTGCTCGCTTCGTGATCTTCCCTTCTTCGCTCACCGGTCTGCCGTGCAGCAGCCGCATCTTGCCTCTCCCCTGCCGCGGAAAGGGGTCGCATAGCCCGGCTCGAGCTCGTCGGGTCTCCACGCCGAGCCCCGTCTCAAAAAGTTTTTGCCGCCGCCGCCGGAGTCGCTGGCTCCAACGTCCGCCAAGCCCGTGGCTGCTGCTCGCATGCCTCAGTTGCTGCGCGACCTCACCTGCGACCTGCGACCTGCGACCTGCAACTCTGCACCGCTGCCCTCGACCTCGATTGCAGCTTCTGGCGTTTGGTCCCGATCCTCACGTCTGCCGTCTGGCCTGCGCATCGATCGCCCCCCCGCCGGACGGTGTGCTTAATCCATCATAGACGGCTGACGAGTGGCTGCAGCAAACCAACCGCCGCTCCCTTTGCGCCTGTCCCGTCTCTGTCCTCGGACGCGGCGTCACCTCTGCTCTGCTCTGCTCTGCTCTGCTCTGGCCCTCGCCTTCTGCCCCCGCGAAATCCTGGGCCGATCGATCACACCCCCCCAGCATCCGAAGAGGACAAGACAGATCCTGCCCGGCTGCGCTTCCGCGTGCAATTCACTGGCCTCCATGCCACCGGCGCCGCAGCTCTATTGAAACCTGCCGCCCGGTCACACGACCGACGCCTCTTGTGCGCCTGGGCCTTTGACGACGCCGATTGGCCTTGTCGACTGTATCCACGCCGCTGAGAATACGAACTGGCCGCTGCCCTCCAACGTCGCTGGCCCTTGCCGGCTTCCCACGCGATCAGCCCCCTCGGATCTTCACTTCCCGCGACCGGTCAGCGCATCGATACCAGCTACTGCAGTCTCACAGGATACTGCGCAGACGAGCGCATATACCTACCTACACACGCAGATACCACCGACAAGGGCTATTCGCTGCGCGAGCGCCAATAACTTCAAGGCAGGGTGACTGTTGCCCAATTACAACCCCGACCAGCTTCAAGCCACTGTGGATCGCTCCTTGCTTTTTTTGATTTGCACCTCTCTGCGTACAAAAGACACGGCCGTGTAACTATCCTGATCCCTGCCCGGCCGTGCTACGAAAGCCGTGCGCGCTGTGGTGTGGTTCATCAGCGCATGGGTTTGGATGGATTGGGATCGCTGCCCTGATTTGCGAGAGCAATTGGCCTGCAGGTGCGCCGACTCAAATAGTCACTTTCTGCTGTGCAAGCGCCAAGAGGGGGCTTGTCATTATATATAAAAAGCCCCGTAGCCATAATGCCCGAAGACATGGAGGACAACGGAGCAGACGTCTCAGACCCCGTGTCCGAGAACGAAGAAGACTCGGAGACTTTTCTCAAGGACGACGACGAAAGCATGGCCGATCCCGCGGGAGCCAATGGCTCTTCCCACGACAAGAAGAAGTACGACCCCAAGGACCCTTCGAGGCCTAGGCGGAAGAAGGCCAGGAGAGCGTGCTTTGCTTGCCAGAGGGCGCATCTAACTTGCGGTGCGTTTTGTTTTTGTTTCCATGATGAACAGGAGGAGGGGGAAAGAAACAGCCCTCTTGCTTACACCCCTTCTCTCGCGCTGCCTCTTTTACCAGAAAATTGGCGCTGGCTTATTCATGTCTATCCCTACTTTTCATTGACATCTCTTGACATTTTCTCTCCCTCCCTTCCTCTTTTTGGATTCGATATCCATTGTAATCATAATGGCCTAGATCCCTTTCGCTGACCTTTGTTATTTACAGGAGACGAACGGCCCTGCAAGAGATGCATCAAGCGAGGTCTTGCCGATGCCTGCCAGGATGGCGTCAGGAAAAAGGCAAAGTACCTTCACGATGCTCCTGCAGAGGCCCTCCGACCTGTCTTGGGTCCAAACTTTAGCCCTCCCCTATCGACAAAGACCAACGGCCACTCTGAGAGCGTGATTGCGCCGTCCTCGAGTGATGGCTTTCTGCCACAGAGAACCCCCTCATTTTCTGTCTATCCAAACGTTAGCCAGCCTCAGGTGGCCATTCCCGAAAACATTCATCTCAACCCTCAGGCCTCTCCCATCTCGCCCTCCTTTCATAGTGCTTCCGCCGCAGCGCAAGCACACATGGGTGGCATGCTCCCAGGAGCTCCTGCTATGGATTTCAACGCGCTGTTTGACCCCAGCAACCCCGCTCTATATAATTTTGATCTCGAAGGCCTCAATTTTGGCAGTCAATATGCTGGATGGGAATTTGGAATTCTCAATAAAATGACGCTCGGTGCAGAAACGCCACCGCGGGAGAATTCCATGTCACATACCCCAAAGACGGAGGCAAACTACGCCGCCATGTTTGGAAATGGCACCGGATCGTATGACGCTGCCATGATGGGCGGAGATTATGGCGGCGTCGATGTGGGATCCAACATGTACACCCAGGGCAATCTCCAGCATGGCCTGCCTCACGCATTTGCCATCGCCGCGGGGCCAAACAGCCTGGCCAGCCCAAGTACCGACACGACGGCGAGCCCTCAGGCCATCATGGATGGTTCTCCCAACCCAACGGCATTCGCAGGCTTGCCTAGTCTGCCTGGGCCTCAGCGTCACAAGCAGAAGCAAGACAAGATGCTTCAGTCTATTCTCGGCAAGAGACAACGGGACTCTGCGGCTATATATGCCAGCGTCAAAGAACCTTACCCATATGTTGCTGGATTCCATAACATGATATCCGTCATACGCAACCGGTTGCCCTTGGGTAAGCTGTTGAAGATTGCTCAGTCCTTGGGAGAGATTCGACCCTCGTTCATCTCGTGCACCAAAGACTTGACTCGGGAAGATCTCATCTTTATGGAAAAATGCTTCCAGCGGACGCTTGTTGAGTTTGACGACTTTTTACAGCACTGCTGCGCCCCGACCATTGTATGTCGGCGATCCGGCGAAGTCGCGGCCGTGAATAAGGAATTTGCGGCCCTGACCGGATGGCCCAAAGACGTCCTGCTTGGCAAGGCACCCAACCGCAACATTTATACGCGATCTTCGGAAGATGGCACCGATGATGGCGACAGCCTAGGCTCGTCTGGCACACTGACACCTGCCGCCAAGAATCAGCAGATGCAGCAGAATAACAACTCGCGCCCTCAGCCTGTGTTCTTGGGCGAGTTGCTGGACGATGATAGCCTGGTCGAGTTCTACCGCGACTTTGCGCAACTCGCATTTGAGGATAGCAGAGGCAAGGTCCAGCGCAGTGGTCGGCTGATTCAATATCGTACGCAGGAGATGCTGGAAGCAAAGGAGATGTTGGGACCCCAGAAACACCCCAGAACGGGCATCCTGAGCAACCGCGTTACCATGATTGACAGCGAGCACGGCATCTCAAGGATTGAGAAGGATGGCAAAATTGACTGCACGTATTGCTGGACCATCAAGCGAGATGTGTTTGATATTCCCATGATGATTATCATCAACGTGAGTTCACTTGCTGAATTTGACATTACCAGCGTGCTAACGATTCTGCAGTTCTTACCCCGTTATCATATTAACCAGGAACCCCATCAACTCGCTGTGTGAAGCCTTTTTAGGCTGCACTCTCAATCAGCACACACTATACGTTACTTATGCATGAAAGGTGTTTGGCTTTTCAATTCATTTCCTTTTTGGTGATGAACGTTTACAATGGACATGGATATGATGCTTATTATATCTGATCCTTTTTTTTATCAAGAAAAACTGGTGGACTTTGGGTTAGAAATAGGATATTGCTTTTTGATTCTTTCTATTCTTATGGAGAGCACGAACCGTCTCGTGGCACGTCGTGCTTTCTCTCCTTTTCTTTTTTTCTGTCAGGCTTTTTCTTTCTTTCTTCCCCTTTTTTTGGTTTGACATGACATGAGCTTAATGACCAGAGGGAATTAACTTGGATGATACCCGCAGGTGCGCGAACATGCACCAATACAACACACAAAAACTTGACACATTCAGACTATGCATGCACGAACATACCTACTCGGACATACGTATATCTAGTATATAGGTGTGATGACGACTGGCCAAAGAGGAGGGAATTGCCTAGGTTGATTTCACTCCCATGGCTAGTGCTGCAATGCTCTATGGCTTTTTTATTGAATATTTTATCTCATCCAAGAACATTTTTCTGCGCCTTTTCTCTCTTGACTTGACTTGTCTAAGTTGTGCTATCCCACCCAGCCTTGTCTCTCGCCACACATTGGTCAATCCCTAACTTCGTAATTCTTTCATACTTTTACGCAAAGAAGTGGTATTAAAAAAAGAAGAAAACATATGAAAAGTTGCTTCGGCACAAAAAAAATCAAAAAAATCTATAAAGGCTTCACAAACCACTCCGCATCCTCCGCAACTCCCTTATCCCACCCCCACGCCTCCCTCGCCAGACTCTTCTTGGCCACCTCGCAATCAAAGTTGATGTCCTCAATCAGCGCCTCCAGGCTCTTGTAGTCCTTCTCCTCGCGGATGAAGCCCAGGATCAGCAGGCGCATGTGGGCGTCGTAAAAGTCGTGGCTGAACTTGTGCAGGATGTGCACCTCTGCGCTGCGGACCGTGTTTTTGTAGAAGGGGTTGTAGCCGATGGACATGACCATGGGGAAGACTGTGAAGGCGCTTTCTGCCCGCTTGTCTGGGTGGGAAGAGGGCAGGGCGAGCGAGGCGTAGCCGAAGTAGACGCCGGAGGGGATGTTTGCGATCCAGGGGGTGAGGGCGTCGTCGACGGGGAGGTTGGCGGTTGGGATGCCGAGCTGGGCGATGTGAGAATCATGTGTGTGTGTGTGTGTGTGTGTGTGTGTGTGTGTGTGTGTGTGTGTGTGTGCGAATGAAATGCATTATTTATTTATCGGTGGATGCGTACCTCTTTGGAGCCGCGACCAAAGCCTGAAATGACCTTGCCTTCCATCTTGTAAGGGTAGGGCTTTTCGGGGCCGGCTTCGGGGCCGATGATATCAGGGCGAGAGGCCATTGTGGTGAGTTTGAGTAGAGGTTGAGTGAGTGAGTCTGAGTTTCGAGTTTATGAGCGGTAATTTTTTTTTTTTTTTTTTTTTTCGTAGGATGGAAAGAAAACAGTCCGAGATGTCGTCTTATTATCACTACTTTTTTGTTTTCCTGTTTCCCCTTTCTATGTGCTGAATGAAACAAACAGAAGAGTAAGAGACAAAGAGAGGAAAGAGAAGAGAAGAGAAGATGAAAGAGGCGCCGTTAATGAAGCTTGAAGCTTCGGTATGACTGTTAAATTGCAACCTAGCATGAAATAGGCCGCTTGGAGCTAGCTCCTTGGTGCTTTTTGCGCTGCCTTATCAGCCGCGCGGGGCACCAGGGTGCTGTAGAAGCCAAAAGAACCAAACTAGGACGCTTCGTTGTTCTGCGTTCAACGCCGGTCTATGATACTAATACTAATTATCGCACGTCTTGCGGCGGCTCGGTGCACTCGGGGTTCGGTCGCGGGGCAAGTCCGGGTGCGGGTCGGCGGACTTTGGAGCCGGCAGGGCTGAATTGTTTCAATGTTGATGTGGAGATTGGGATAGCCTTTCCTTTATTGCTTTTTGTTGTTTCATCTTCACTGAGAGGTGGGTTTGATATGGTTGACAGCTTTGGTAAAAGATGGAAAGAAGAGGTATCATTTGAATTTCAAAGCTACGTGTAAGCCAGCGTTTTGCTTACCAATATGACTTCAAGCCGCGAACTAGCTACACCGAAGAAGAGATTTTTCCACTTGCTTGCAAATTATTAATCTGCGCTCCCCCCCTGATTACATGTCTGATTCATCATTCTGTTTTCCCTTGCTCTTCTTCACCGTGGTCGTGATGCGCTGGTGTTTGGGAATTCTTGACTCGCAGGGATTGAGCGAGGCAATGGCCCCTCCATTGAAAGAGAAAGCTGCTTGGTATGAAAGAAAATTTAACAGAGAGAGGGTATTAAGCAATTCCATGTGTATGTCAACAATGCGACAGACATAATCCTCGCCTTTGAAGACGGTTACTTCTTCTCCTCCTGCGTCCACTCCGTCCGGCCAAGCTTGATGATGTCGCTCTGGCCAAGCACCCAGAACTTGCTGGGAGCCTTGCCCTCATCGGCCAGCTGCGTGGCCCGGATGGCCGCTCGCGCAATCACCTCGGCATCTTGCGCAATGCTGTCCTTGAGCCCGATGAAGCCAAGGCCGCGAACGATCGTAGTGGCAAGACCCTCCAGGAAGCGGCCCTGCTCGCGCTCGCCCAGGATGAGGCCCGGCCGCAGAATGATGCCGTGGTCAAACTCGAGCTCCTTGATGGTCGTCTCGACGCCCTTCTTCATCTTGCTGTAGGGCGAAGCGGACGACAGAAGACCGTCGGTGCCGACACTGGAGATGAAGACAAAGGTCTTGACGCCGGCCTGCTTCGCGGCGCGGGCCACCTCGACGTTGAGGTCGTGGTCAATCTTCCACTGGTTCTCGATGCCGCCGGCGGCCGCGCGCGTGGTGCCGATGGCGCTGAAGGTGACGTGCGGCGCGGGCGAGAGGCCGAGCAGCGTGGCGGGCCACTTGTTGGAGTCGGCGTCGACGATGGAGTTGAGGCTGGGCGACTCGGCCTTTGGCGCGCGGCGCGCAATGGTGGTGACGGGCTTGAAGGGGCCCGTGGCCAGGAGGTTGGACAGGATGAAGGAGCCGACGAGGCCGGTCGAGCCAAAGACGGCGGCGGAGTTGGAGGCCATTGGAGGTGATAAGCTGGTTGTTGCTTAGATGTGAGGAGCCTGGTGTATTGATGAGAGCAGACAGATGCAGAGAAGCAGAGGTGGAAAGGATGAAAGTCGAGAGATTGAAGAATTAGCTCGATGGGGAAATGGGAAGAAGAAATAGAAGCTCGACAGAGAGGGAAGCGGAGTGGTGTTATATGTTGGATGTGATGGATGGGGTTAATCACGACGTTGCGGCCCGAAACGCCCGAGGTGTGTGCAGTGCAGTGCAGTGATTGCAATCAATGCAGGTAGAAAATCGCCATCAAGCCGAGGGAACCTGTTTCGGGTCGGGCTTTATTACATATGCGTTGCTTTATATTTTATCCGCGACGTGTGAGCGTCTGGTTCTATCTTTTGTGACGTGATTTGCGTCTGCGAAAAGGTGGAGATCAAGTCCGCAGCAGCTCTATAGCTTTCTGGAATAGGCTAGGTATTCAATTTACAGCGGATAAAGGCTGCTAGCATGTGAGCGCCAGGGGTCTGATGCCCCTCCAACTGCCACAGCTGTGCCCCTCCATCGGCGGGCTTGCGACAGCATCTCTGCCTGCGCTGGCTCAGTCTTCTCTTTATGCTGCGGACAGCCCATCTGCCTCTTGACGGGAGCGTCTTTTGAACCAATTGAACGCTGCAGAAAGGCCTGTGAAGAGCTGTTTCTCGTTATTTCGGCGCTTTTGCTCCGCAACGCTGCCCATCATGGCCACCCAGTACGAACGTATGTATTCCACCTCCACGAGAGCATCACCACAGCAAAAAAATGCTTACAACCTTTCTCACCCGCAGTCGAGCACAATGTAAAACTCTCCGAGCCCCGTCGCCAAGGCCGCCGCGTCGACATGGCCTCCTTCTTCTCACTCCTCCACCAGCTCGACGAGCCGGGCAGCACCGAAAGCCCCCATCACAACCCGCACGCCACGCCAACGCCCGTCGACACAGCCGCGCTCTTCCGCCTCCTGCAGAGCCAGCTGCAGATGCTGCAGACGACGGCGCCGACCGAGGGCAATCGCGACTTTCTGGAGCAGCTGATAGCCTCCCTGGAGGACGACATCCACGACCCGCCGACGAGACTGCAGGGCGCGAGTCAGGAGTTTGTTGACATGCTGGAGCGCGTGAACCGGAAGAAGCTCGACAAGGAGGATGACTGCGCCATCTGCAAGATCCCTTACTTGGAGGACGAGTACTGCCTTGTCGTGGAGCTGCCGTGCCAGGGAAAGCACCGCTTCGACCTGGAGTGCGTCGGTCCGTGGCTGAGGAGTAAAGGGACGTGTCCCATGTGCCGTGATGAGATGGGCAAGAGGAAGGAGATTCCAACTGTGGAGGACGACGAAGAGGAGGACGGCGACATGATGTATGCGTGAGGATGGGCGAGATGCGGCGTAGGATGGGTTCGGCGTACAGGAGTCTTTGGGTTCATTTGGGAGGCCGCGCTGTGTATGACAGATGGCAAAGTGGAGATTTATCATGCTATGGCTGCGTAAGATCTAGAAAGCGAAATGAAGAATTCACCCCCATTTCTTGCTTGGTACATGTTTTGTGATGCTGTGAGGTGGCTTCAAGCCTCGAGGCTCTTGATCGCCTCCAAGGCCTTTTCCGCCCTCTTCTTCGCCTCGTCGCCCGCTCCCACGCTCAGCTCTTGTATCTTCTTCTTCCAGAAGCTCCATCTCGCTTCACTAAACCCGGAAGCCTCCCCTTCCAATAGCGAACCGGTGCTGAGAGATTGTACATCGTCTTCGCCCACCGGTACTCCTTTGCGCCCTTCGTCGTACAACACCTTGCCAGCGTGAGCGATCCATTCCGATGCGGTGATCAAGTGCGTGTCCTTGGCCTGTTGAGACTCCAGTGGCTCTTCCAGCCCGTCGCGGAGTTCCCACAGAGCGAAATTCGTCCAAGACTCCACGGAAGAGCCGAGGAGGCGGGCGGCGAATGAGTTGAGCGACTTCCATTGGGCGATTGTGGTGGCATCTTCGGGGGAGTTGTCGTAATTAGGAGTGCCTAACATTGTTATTATCTCTGCTTCAAACAACCTCGCCCTTTTTTCTTCTTCTTATCCAAGCAAACGAGTAAAAAGAACGAATTGGTATTGGACTCACCATTCCAAGCCTCTCTCATGACGGCTCCGAACAGCGGCATGTCGGTCCACAGGCTGTACTTGGTTCCCCAGACCTCAACCGTTGCGCTTTTCTTGACCTTGAGCTTCTGAGTAATTTCGACCAAGCTCTGCACCCGCGGGTCGTCCAACGGGATGCGCTTGGAGATTTCAATCAAGAGCGTCCATAATGTCCAGAGATAGCCCTCTGGCTCGTCGCGGTTGCTTATCTCGTCGATGCCATTGGCGACGGCCTCATTGGCGTCAGACGTGTGGCTGGCGGAGCTGCCGATGGCCTTGTCCAGGAGGCCGAACAAGGTGTTGAACTTTTCCCGGCCGTCGGGAGCAAAGTCGTACGAGTCGACGAGGGAGCGGAAATCAATCAAAGATCCCGACATTTTGCAGCAGTGAATTTGGAGTGAATGACGGATGAATGAGAGAGCAAGCAGGAAAGGATGAAGCAGGACGAGTGACGGTGTAAGTGGGGAGATGTAGAGCCCAAAGCGCTATAACGTCTCGCCCAGAGCTTGCATGCAACTTGGTCATGGAATTGGCCTCATTCTTAGAGGTGCGAATTAGGTCTTACTTGGCTACTGAGGGACCTACCTAAACGAGTAGCAGAAAGACGAATCTCTTGCGTTACATCCACGTGTTAGACGGCAGCCTGGCATAAACTCGCTTGCTGCATGTGAGGAGAAAATATGCAGATGCTCTGCGTGTGGTGCGCAGCCCCTCCCAATCCTCCGCATCTCTAATTCCGCAGTATGTCTGGCATTGGTTCAACTAGTACTTTTCTTTGCTCTATATTTCGCTAGAGCCTAGAATGTGCCTTGAGTCGCAATTTTTATGCTTTAGCACGTTGTCTTCGAAAACTGCCAAGAGGTCTAGTAGAATATTCGTGGTTGTATAGTAAGAGTGCGGTTCTAAGGCATCTTGTGCAAAGCTCCGAATCCATGCATGGTACAATTACTGAGCCATAAGGGTTCAAGCTTCAAAGTCTATGATGTTGCGTAGGGGAGCTGCGGAAACGCTGATTGCGCACCTAAAAGCGCCGAATAGTTTCCATTTTACCAAGACCATATCGAAGAGAGCGCTTGAGCTTTCATGTTGCTAACAGGGATGGCCTTGGCTGCTTGGCGAGTAGCTGGATGCAATTCGATCTAAGCATTAGATACGGTATATCTAATTGCCGGACGCTGCTGACCCGGTGGCTAGATGCTGCTGGTCCAGTAGGTGAGTATCCGTATCAAGATATTGCTGATTTAGCGGCTGGATATCGTAGCTAGATATCATCGACTTGGTAGCCGGATGTCGTTGATCTGGTAGCTGGATGCAGTCACTATCTACCTCTTCTTTGCTTTTTCGCAGTGGTTCTAGCGATCGGAGTAGCGATGTTCTCGTCATGTGGTGATATAATATCGATGTTTGGCTGCTGATTGCTTTCAAGCTCTGCAGAAAGCCCTGTCTCTACAAGAACGCCAAGGTCAAACGACTCTAGCCGTATCTGATCGATAGCGGAGCATATTCTTTCGAGATGTGTCGGCGCCCATAAATCATAAACGTTCTTCGTAAATTGATATGCAGCCCATTTATCTCTGCCATTACGCTCGGTAAAGTAGAACTTGAGAATTGGATGTCGACAGTATTCCAATTTCGCCGTGGTCTTGTCTATGGCAGGATAGTGACCATAAATCTTTACCCCTTCATGATCGTGAGAGACGGAGAATGCCAAGATCTGAAGATGCAATTCACTTTCGCGGTTCACAAGACGGAAAAGCTCAACAACACCGCGCACAGCGAGCGTCATGCTGTGAGCATTCTGGCGATCTGCAAAATCAAGAGCTTCAGCGCCACACTTGACTTCACATGCAAGGAAAGGAAAGTGCATTTCGGACGTGGCCAGGAATAGGCTTTGATCCCCAGCAATGAAGTTGCCAATGACTGGAGCCATTTTCTTCAATTGTTCTTCTGAGAAAGCTTCGCGCCTGAATCCAACTGAGTAATCGGGCTGCGGGCGACTGAGAATTGGCTGACAATGGCTCCATGCTTCATTGACGCCTTCGATGAGGCATTCAAGCTTGGGCTTGCGGGCAGCAAGAATCTCCGCAGACGGTACGATCAACGGCAAGATGTCTCGTACCACTATCGCCTCTTTACTGCTGGCAACCCTCTGGCATGTTATGTCAAATATGTCATCATCAAAAAGTGACTCGCCAGGAAGCTCCTGCTCGTGATGGAGTAAAGTTGCACAAAGCTGCCGGCTTTCTTCAGAGATGTTAAACTTCTTCGGCATTTCCATAATACATCCATGGAGTCGAAGTACTTGAACAAATCGCCGGGAACGATACGAGATGTTCTGGTCTCCCGTGTCAGAGCCCACAGAGCTGGGCTCCGACCTCTTTCGACTACCCACTTTCTTTTTTGCAAGTACGCGGCTCATTTTTTCGTCATTCGGACCTGGCTTGATGTACGTGTATGGCCACACTGTTTCTCGAACCCAATACGCGACAGGATCGCCCTCGTCCACTTCGTTGTCTTGGGGTCGTCTTCTTGGGGGTTGCTCTCTTGGAGGCGGCTTGTTCGGTGACGCCCTCGCTGGCTTTTTCGGGGTATTTGAATGAGATTGTTTCCCTACGTTAGATCGATTAGCGAAACACCAAGCAACGGAATAAGACGAGCCATACTTTTCTTGCTTGGCGCTGGATGCTGGCTCTCAATGGCGCGTTTCCGCGCCCGAGTGAGGACCATGACAGCAACGGTTAAGAATGATGAGGGATATATATGCCGAGGAAAAGAAGGGTGCTGGTGAGGTTAGGCATTAATCAATGCTGGAAATTGGGTCTGGCTGCGCATGGTGGTGTGTGGTGACGCGCGCGACCAACAGCAGCGGGAAGACGAAAGAGGGAGCTGAAGCATTTATATGAGAGCATAGCTCGCTAACAGCTCATTAGCAGCCATTGATGTCTGGACAGTTAGTACTACAGGCTTTACTACCTCTACTCCCTGTACCATTTTCACTGCCCTTGCCTCGTCTACTGCTCTCAATAACCGTTGGCCATGTATTATATCGGGCTGCCTCTTCAAGTGCAGCTACAGGAGAAGAGAAAGCATTCTTTCCTATATTTATATGTGCAAAGTCTTATTGCTGGTCAAGTTTGTATTTTGTTAGCACCTACGTGTCTTACGTCGCGAGACCTTCTATCCCTGGCAATGCTCACATGCATGTAGGTAGTATTCGTTGGTCTCCATACATATGCATGCATCTCAGACCCACCACACCCCGGCTCAATGCAAGGGCGGGCCGGGATAAAAAAGAAACGATCGCGAACTGAATATCCGCATACAAAAGTAGCGGCACACGCACCGATAGAGTTGAGTCGGGCTGTGCTTATCTGTGCGCATATTTACCCTTTTGTGTGTCCAGATCACCCCTAGTGCCTTTCTTTTTTTTATACTCGGCTAGAGGGATCCAACGCCGGCCCAATAATCTTCGGGATGGCTGATCAAGCGTCCAACAGCGCATAACAAACCGGGGCCATGGGCGGAATGGCCGTCGCTTCCTTGGTGTTTTTTTTTTTTTTTTTTTTTTTTTTTTACCGAAAAGTGACATCTTTAATTGGACCAGACGCGATACACATAAAACTGTTGTTCGCAGCACAAGTTTACATAACTCTGTTCTCCGGCTGCAAAGTCGTTATTCGGCCTTAATCTGGGGCTGTTGACAAGGCCCAGACAGCCCTGGGTTATTCAGGCCTTGGAAATAACTTGAAGCAGGCATAAGCGGTCATCGTCACTCTTCACAGCGTTGCTGCGATGCTCTCATCAAACGCAGTAAAAACTAGACAGAAATTGAACACGGCAAGCAACACGATTTGATTATCCACGCTAATCGCTTTGCTTACAAACGTGCTGTACTTGGTGTAGACATTAGTTGTTAAAGACCGACTTGGCGAAAGCATTACAATTTAGACTAGCTATTCCATCCTAAAAGAGCATTTGTTAAATGCATAGATACATACATGTGAAGTATGCGCGCGTGAACAGATGACATACATATCCGCACAATTCCCAGGGCGTGCATACTACTCCGTCTCAAGATGGGCCATTGCATCAGGCAACTGCGACATGGGATCCCATTTGTGATTGAATATCGACTCAGGGTCAGATTCCAACAGCGGCAGCTGATTGATAGCCGAGCAAATCCTCTCGTAGTGATCAGGCACCCATTTCTCATACACATTCTTCACGAACCGGTGTGCCGCCCATTTGCCCTCTTCCTCCTCGTGTTCGAATCGGTAGCTGTGTACCGGATGGTGGTAGTACGTGGTTAATTTTCCTTTAATTTCCGCATAATGGCCGTATATCCGCACCGACGTGCAGTCGTGAGAGAGAGAAAAGGCAAGAATCTGCCGGTGAAGTTCGTGCTGGCGGTTGACGAGACGAAATAGCTCGACGACGCCACGCACGGCAAGAGTCATGCTGTGAGCATTCATAAGGTCTGCGCTATCGAGGGAGATGTCGTTCATTTCGTACGTCAAGAAGGGGAAGCATATCTTGTCCGTCGCCATGAAAAACGATTGATAATTGATGGCATCTGGGCCAATGAATGGAAGAAGTCGCTTCAGCTGATCCTGGGTAAACTCGCAGAGGGCAAATCCGACAGTCAGGTCAGGCTGCGGCCGCATTTCAGTCAGGGAAACCGAGTTGTTCCAGCCTCTGTAAAAGGTTGCGCTCAGGATTTGGACCCCTTCATAGGGCATCATGTGCGAGCTGAACAGTTTGGCGGCCTCGAGCTCAGTCTTGTCCTGTTCGAGAGACTCGAAAAAGTCAACGCCAGGTTCGAGCCCATCGGGAAGTTCCTGGGGTTCCTCGAGCCACTTTTGACAGAGTTCTGTGATTTTCGGGTCGGCACCTGGGATGGAATCGTGAACAAAGCTGCGCTCTTTGTCGAGCTTCCATTCAAGATTCTCATAGAGCCTAATCTTTTCCTCATGTGCCCAGTTTTCGCTCTCTGCATCGTCCTTATCATACTCATCTTCCTCATCTTCCAAGCCTTCTGCATTTCCTGCATCTTGCGAGTCTTCTACTCCCGTCGGGTCTTGTGCATTTTCCATCCCTTCCATATGATCACTCAACACCGTGGGTTCTGTCGGGCACTTTCGTGCCAGTATATGTTGTCTATCACGCCTCTTGTATCTGGGGGGCCAAAATCCTTCTCTCGCCCAAAAGGCGACTGGGCTTTCAGCAAGGGCTTGTTCATCAGAGAGTTCGGATTCTCGCTTTCGCTTTGTAACAGGCCTAGAATTGGGGTTTTCGATGCCTGTAGCTTGGTTCGTTTGCGTTTGACCTGGGTTCTCAAGACGATTGCGCGCCTCTTGGACGGCTCTTGCGGCAGGGGCTTGCTCCATGGAGGCTAGGAAAAGATGGTTTGCGGTTTCGTGTAGCTCTGATATACCGAGAAGAGAGAAAAGTCATGGATTCTACGCTCCAAGAAACGGGAGACAGTATTGAGTCAAATAGTTTGATGCGTGTCAAGTAAGGCCCATAGCAATGACGTAGTCTGTCTGTCTGTTTGTTTGTCGGCGACTGATATTATTACAATGAACCAAGAATATATAAAGAACAACGAGCTAAACGATACGTATGAAAGTGTCCTTGAGTAAATGTAAAAGAGTTCATGTATTGCAATTACTATAAATAGCAAAATAGAATGACTACACGTGCTTCTTTGTGTTTTGTCTGAATTGGGAGACAACACAGCGGAACAAGAGTGAGATACTGGGAATCCGCGGCAGCAGTCACGATTGAGCCGCTGGATAATGAAAGCGGTGCGTTAGATTACAGTTTTCTATCTACTTTCCCATTTCCTACTCCTACGTCACTCTTGCAAGAAGCAAATAGAAGAACAAGTCTTTAGATGCAGCAATACCGGGCAGTGGCAGATTGGCATCTCTTTGTCCAGCATCCAGAAAGGCATCAGGAGACAAAGAGCAGCTTTGCAATGTCAGCTGCCACCTGTAAAGAGCAGAAATTAGTTCAGAAGTTGGTGTGCCAACCCAAGAGTTTCTATTTTCTGCGCCCGCGAATGAGCGAATGCCAGGTGGTTGGTCATTTCACATGGAGTGCATCAAGCCAATAAGCATCAAGCACATGAGGGAGGCCTACAACCTGCGGTTACCCAAACGAACTCGCAACATGCAGCCTCGGTTTTCCCTCAGCAAAGATTCTCAGGCTCGTCCCTATCCATCCACTTCGCCGGTAAGCTCTAGTGCATCGTATATTATTGTGCCCAGTTCTCCTTTTCCATCCGAGCAAACCAACACAAATCGATCATCAGATTACTCGCGAAACTCGTCATATTCCTGCGCTCTTTGTGTCCTTGATAACCACCAATATTCCTCGGCATCTGACTTTGCCATGGAAACAGACGATATGAAAACGCACAGATTCTTTGCTCTCTTAGAGCAGCAAAAATCCCAGCTCAAAAGAGCTCAGGCCTACAAAGGACAGAAGCCTCCCGCTTCAATGAAGCGCTCGCGGAGTGTTCTTCAGCGGGAGTTTTTTATGTTGGTATGACGCCCCTTTAGGCTACCCTCTGTTGAAAAGAGACGCATATGCTAATCTTTTTTAGACATTGCAACATGGCATGCGTAGCTTGATGCTGCCTGAGCAACACAACATTCGCAGTTGCTTCATAGGTGCAGCGTACCCGCCCTGTACTTTGCCTCTTTCCAGCCTCGTACCGATACACTTTCGCGATCTCACGCTTGAGACGCAGCATCGCGGTCGTGTTCTCATCGTCAGAGCTTTTTGTGACCCACACTATCTGGCATCCATCCAGAACGCGGTCGAGGATGAGCTCGGAGACGTAAATCGCCTTGCCATCTATAACCTGCTTCCGACTATTGCGCCCGACGCAATCCTTCCTCAAGGCGCTGTAGTGGCGATCAAAGAGCCATACTACAAATGCACTGCTGATGGTGGCGTCATTGTACGAGTCGATCATCCCACCGACCTTGTGCTGCTCAAGCCTGGCAATAGCATCATTCCTCGCCGGTTCGACGCCCGCATAAAGCAGTTAGGCCAGTCAGCAATTCGCCTGAAGGAGGAGGCCAATATACAGTTTATGGGGGGTGATTTCCAAGAGGCAGTTGAAACCTACTCCGATGCCCTGGACGCCTGTGGCTTGGATGAGGATGACGGTGATCTTCGGCGAGATCTATGCCGGAATCGTGCTGCGGCAAACCTGCGCCTCGGCCGCTACGAGCTGGCCATCAAAGACGCAATGGCTTCTATGAACTTGGCTGGCGATATATCGGAAGCTACCAAAAGTCTGAATATCAAAGCCCTTTATCGAGCAGGTAAAGCCGCCTATGAGATGCAAGACTTTGCTCAAGCAAAACAACTCTTTGGCCAAGCACTTGAACTCGATAGGAGCCACAAAGAATCTCGAAGTGAACTTTCTCGGACGCTGAAGCGTATCTCAGAACAGGAAAATGGCAATTTTGATTTCTCTCTGATGGCTAGGTCTGTCACCAAGCAGCATTATTTACTCGACCACGCCTCATTTCTCAGACGCGTCAAAGTTGCTCGAGCAGGGAGCCGTGGTCGCGGACTCTTTGCTACGGAGGCGTTGAAGCCAAGTGACATCGTTCTTGTTGAGAAAGCTTTCTACATAGCACATGATGACGGCGAGAACATGTCGGTTCTTCTCAACATCAACACCAATCGCGTTTCATTCGGAACTGATTGCCTACGCCTTCAAGGGACTGTTGACAAGATGATATGGAACCCAACACTTGCAAATAAGTATATTGACCTATTCGATGGAGGCACGTTTGGCAACGAGAAGGAACTCAAGATGGTTGATGGAAGAGTTGTCGTGGACACGTTTCGAGTCCAATCTATTGCAGAGCTCAATGGCTTTGGCTGCCCCAGAGTCAAATCCAGGGACAAGGAGCAGCTCAAGGCGAAGAATTCAGGCTTTGGCGACAGCACGGGCATCTGGCTGCAGGCTTCGTACGCGAATCATTCGTGTCTCCCCAATGCGACTCGCGCTTTCATCGGCGACATGATGATCGTCCGCGCCCTGCGAGAAATTCCAGTCGGAGGAGAAATCCTCATGCAATATGTGCCCCAAGACAAGTCCTTTGCCGAGCGGCAGGAGATTGTTAAGAATCATTATGGCTTCAAGTGCGATTGCGACCTCTGCCGCGCAGAAGCAAAAGTTCCCAAGGCCACCATCGTCAAGCGCGCTCGACTTCGCAAGGAAATCGACTCGTTCCTGTCCGAGAATGGTATCAAGAATTTGAACAATTATAGCTTTTCGGCTGCAAAGAGGGCCAGAGCCAAGAAGCTTTTGGATGAAATCCGAGAGACGTATCCCAAGGCGTATTATGAGCGTCTTCCCCGATTTGACTGCTGGGACATTAGCCTTTGGGTCATTCAAACTGGGCCCTTGAACCCTCAAAAACTGCTCGCCCATTCCCTGGATATTCTTCGCGATATGGGGTACTTTGTCAACATTCGAGGAAAAACCGCAACGATCGATCGGAACTCGGCAATTCAGCATGACTGCGTGATTCACGCAGCAATGTACGCCGCTGAATGCCTGAACGAAGTTCGGAATGAAGGCGCTGCTTCTGCGCTCGTGGCTTTGGGCAGAGAGGTTTACACTGCCATGTCTGGTGCTGAACAAGGGTTTGAGCAGGATTTTAAGATTTGATATGGCATTTTCAAAGGTAGCGGTCCAAAGAGTTGTTTGCTCGGCTCATTAGTGAGCAGAGAATGTGAGATTCATGTATGGACTATTGATCTACCAAGATTTTGAGAGCTAAGGGGAGGGAAATGGACAATTTGTATGCTCGCTGCAGGAAGTTGGTACATAGCCAAGGATTTCTAGCTAGTGATAAAGCCAATCACAATTGACGTGCTCTTCTTTGCCAATTTTGTGAGGGCTCTATATGAACCTGGGGACCAGAAACATCTTGAATGCATTGAGTCCAAACAAGCGTAGCGAGATATACGTAGACGAAGTAAAGAGCATTGCTGTAGTACTATCTATAACTTTCGGACATTTGTGCCGGCCTAAATAATCCAAGCAATGGTTAGGAGATTCCAAGTACTTATTTCATTCGTCTATATATGTACAGCAAGGAAAACGCCAGCATCAGCATTGATATGTATTCTATCTATGCTAGGTTCATCCTCATTCCTCCGTTGGCGCAAACCACGCTCCCCGTCGTCCATCCACTCTCCTCCGTGCACAGCATGTCAATCGTCCCGGCAATCTCATCAACAAAGCCCGGCCGTCGTCCGCCCATGCCTTCTCGCACCAGCTTGTCAAACTTGTCAGCGTCTTCTCCCGCCTGCTCCAGCACGTTGGCCTCGCCATTGTAGGCCGTCAGGGGCGCCACATCCACGAATGGCTGGTTCGTAGACCAGAAAGTCGGGCCTGCTTCGGCGTACATGTCGCCCCAGACAGGTCCCGGGTTGACTGAGTTGACGGTTGCTCGTTCTGAGAGTTCGCGGGCCCATGTTCGGGTCATGACTTCGAGAGCGCCTTTGCTGCCCGCGTAGACGGACTGGCCGATGTAGCCAATGGAGGATGAGACGCTGGAGACGTTGACGATGCGGCCTGAGCGGTCCGTAGGCAGATATGGCGCTATGGTCTGAGTTAAGAGGAGCGGTGCCAGCACGTTGACGGCGTAGACTCGCGTGAACTCGGCTTCGGTAATGGCGCCCTTTTTAGGGTCGTTCATGTGCTGGTTGGACGAGACGCCGGCATTGTTGATGAGAATGTCGACCTGGAATTTCCCCTGGGGGTTGTAGCTGTGGAAGAGGCTCTTTGCGGCCTCGAGAATGACGGTTGCTGCGTTGGTTGCCTGCGTGAGATCCGTCTGGATAGACTGGCTGTGGACCCTGTGCTTTGACTTGAGTTCTTGGACAATCTCCTGTGCCAGATCTTTGGATGAATCTGAAGTAAAAGTGACGAGGACGTTGCTGCCCTTGGCTGCGAGCCGCTTGGCTACTCCAGCTCCAATGCCTTTGTTTATTGCGTGTCAGCAGATTGTGTACGACGAGTCCGTGTTAGTGGCGGCTAAATACGAACCTCGTGAAGCACCGGTGACAATTGCGAGTTTGCCCTCATACGGCCGAGCCATGATGCTGAATAGGATACAATTGATCTATAACTGTCTGTTCAAAGTAAAAAGTCAAGTGAAGGAGAGTATGAGATGTTAAAATACATGCGAGTAAATCGAGATTAGGCAGCGTTCCATTTTACCCAGGCCGAATATATGTCCAGAAAAATCCCCCACCAAGAGCAACTGCCCCGCGGCGCGATTCTCCATAGAAGTGCTCCGCTGCAAATGTCGTCATTGGAGCGGATAGGACTGGCGAGGCAGTTGTTCGACAATGGACAACTTTATCCGTCGGCAGCACTCGCGCCAATCACCGGCTTTTGGGGGTTTATATAGCAGCGGGAGTTGGATGGCATTTCTAGGGAGAAGCTGCTTATTCGTTTAAAACTCAAACGTTATTTAAATTAAATTAATCAGGGCCGGCTAGGTAGATCTAGATAGATCGGGAGGTCAGGGTCCTCTGGACAGACTAAAGCCATTTCTCGAGGCCGAGATTAAATAGCTAGGTGTCGATCAATCTCGTGAAGATGGCTTTGTTCTACAAGTTACTGCTTAATCAAGCAGTATCAGTATGTTAATAAAACAATGGTCACTGCCCCGCCACTTTCTATTTGTAGGAGGCATGCTCTTGGGCTTTGAGTTGGGGTCTGAAGCTGTATGGTACAAAATACAAGTTGATTATACATGGTAGAGACAAAGGCAATGTCAATCTCGCTCCACCATTCAAGTAAGACAAGAAACAACAAGTGTTATCTTCAATCAAGCATCTCTCTGAATGATTAAAATGATTACAAAGTTTTTTTTTTTTTTACGCGATTTACGAACAAAATGGCCTTATAGTGACCGTTGCCTGGATCCAACATCCCTGCAAACACGCTCAAGAACGCCTTGTAAGCCTCACAGGCCATTCTCGCGTCGCGGGCCTCCCACACCACTGCCGCAATGGCATCTCAGCTGAGGCTGTACAACAAGTGCCGGAATATAATGCGCGGACACCCGCCAGTCATTTCATTCTATAGACTCGTAATTTCTGTATTTCCATTTTGAAACATTTGGAAGCGCATTCAACGCGATAATTAGAAGAGGGAATAAGCCATGGACTATAAAAGGCCGCGCGAAGACGATAAAAGCCCCGAGCCAGTAAACGCAAATAAGCGGCTCAAAGTCAATGGCCGACATGCAAACGAGCTTTGCCAAGAGTGCAAGCTTCTCGACATCGAATCCAGCTTCGCCAAAGCCTCCGATGCCTTCAAACGCGCCAGAAAGGGCATCATCAGGCGCCCCTCCAAATTATTCCATGGCCGCACTGGCGGTCCTCTATTCTACGGAGATGCCTTCTTTGCGCACTCGTTCGGAAAGCGCTTGTCAAGAGATGCGAAATGTCCTCTCTGTCGCTTCTTCTGGTCAATGAGGATACAGCCGAATAAACGCCGTGAGAATTACAAACTGCTTGCCTTTTGCAGCAGTGAGAGCTGGATGTTTGGTCTATCAGGACTGAAGAAGAGCTCTGCTTGGCATCACGCCCGGGATACAGTATGGATGAGCGTCGTGCCGGATATATCGTCGATACCGGAGTCGGGCCATGATGAGCATTGGCTTGACAAGGATATTCCGGCTGTTGGGCCCATCTATCTCCTACAGACTGGCCAAGTCCACGAAGAGAAACGGCCACTGCTGGAAGCAAGGCAACTCAGTGACAAGATCGATTTTACCATTGTCCAAGAATGGTTCTCCTTCTGCCAAAAGTGGCACTTGAGCTCGTGCTGCCGTCCTACCAAGGGCGATACAATCACAAAGGGATTTCGTGTAATTGATTGTCAACAAGACCCCCCGACCGTGGTTTCGATGCCGTGGGGAGTTGAATACGCCGCGCTTAGTTATGTTTGGGGTCAGCGGCAAGAGGACTTGGTGGATTGGCCGGCCACTGTTCTTGACGCCGTGGATGTGTCACGTAGGCTGGGATTACAATACTTGTGGGTTGATCGACTGTGCATCAACCAGTCCGATCCGGTAGAGAAAGACTATCTCATCTCTCGAATGACGACGATATACGAATATGCTGAGCTCACCATTGTTTCGGCGTCTGGGTCAGGAGCTAGCGATGGTCTTCCAGGTGTTCGATCAATCCCTCGAAAGAAGCAGCCAAAGATTCCGTTGGCGAACGGCAGCTTACTAGTTTCTTCGCTTCAAGATCCCCGTCAAGAGATCCTAGCCTCCGAGTATTGGACGAGGGGGTGGACGTACCAAGAAGGAGTCTTGTCAAACAGGCGCCTGGTGTTTACGGAAAACCAAGCCTACTGGGAATGTCGCTGTATGGCAGCGCAGGAGTCTCTCCAGATCCCCTTGGAGTTGGTCCATAGAAACCACAGTCCTGTTGAGGATAGCGTCGCCGGCTTGCGTACGAGAGACATTTCCTCTCCGACGCTACAGGGACGGCATATGGAGGACTACATGCTGGGTGGCATCTTCAAAAGCGAGTCGTCTGGTGGTGAATTTTCAAAAAAGTACCACAGAGATGTTGTACAAACCGATGAGCACAGGCTGGAGTATGGCTTTCCCGCCCAAGATGAAGCATCTATGAACTCACAGCTGCGGGCCCTAGACGATCACATTCGGGCTTTTTCAGCAAGACAGTTGAGTCATGGCCAAGATTCACTAAAGGCCTTTCTCGGCATCATCGGCATGTTCAGAGACAAGAGGCTGCGCATATACCTCGGTATCCCCATGTGGATGGACGATATACTGGTAGACCTGACGGGTGCTCACATCACATTCGCCCTGTCCGTCTGCTCCTGGTATCACCGCAGCGGCGATGAACACCAGATGTTTATTTCGGAGCCATGCGAGCGCAGGGCACATCTGCCATCCTGGACTTGGGCAGGATGGCAAGGCACCGTATCATGGCGAGCACCGCCGTCAGACGAGCACAGCGTCTTCATGGGAGATTTGATCACGGCCGAGCCGCTCCAGGTTCATCTGGTGTGGGCAGCGGATCTATATCTACGGTCCGCTTGCGAGCCGGTATGCCTACGGC
Source organism: Trichoderma sp. CBMAI-0020 (assembly GCA_030708095.1). Lineage (NCBI taxonomy): Eukaryota > Fungi > Ascomycota > Sordariomycetes > Hypocreales > Hypocreaceae > Trichoderma > Trichoderma sp. CBMAI-0020. Next base: position 2,165,013 of record JAJNCI010000004.1, on the reverse strand, counting down.
TATTGAATCTGTATTCGGCAGATGTGCTCGAGGAAAAGGCACCTATGCTGCTGGAGATACGCAAACCACTAGTACTACGATACTGGATCCGGCACGAAACCAAGGGGAACTGGGAATGGAGGCGCTTGGCGGGCCGAGCAGGCGAGAAGCGCCGATACCAGGCCGAACGACAGGAGTGGGACAAGAAATGGTATCGCATCGCCGGCAGGCTGGCCTTTGTCAGCATGTCCATCTCCATCACCGAGGAGGAGTGGACTCAGAAGCACTTCACCGGTGAACTCGTCAGCGTGCTCATCTTCACGGCTCAGAGGCCTCGCACGGAGCATGGAAGGGCAAGATTCTTGACGCTGCAGAGGGTTGAGTCTGACTCGTTTGAAGCACGGTGGGAGAGGGTTGGGAGTCTGCAGTTGACTATCCCGGAAGCAGACCTGGATAGATGCTTTACGAATCAGGAGTTACTAAGGAGGATTCCCGTGAAGGAGTGGAACGGTGCAATTGTGGTCCAGTAGATGATGAAATGTACTATAATTTTTTTTTTTTTTAAAAAAAAAAAAAAAAATTATACGTTAAGCCACTATAGACTGAGTTTATTGATGAATTGTCAGCAGAATAAGAGCTGGAGTTTTTGAATGCGATGTTCTATGTGATGCCGGCGAGTGTGAGGGGAGCGTTAATATTTCGTAGAGGTATTGATTTCCAAGTATGTAAATTTAATTATTGGAAGCTCCATACACTCTACCATAGTGTAGAGCTTGAATCGCGGTGCACACTATGAGAGAAGATTGCGCTCAGGAAGAGAGTGACCTTTGCGATAGTGACTTCATTGACAGCCAAAATTGCGAGGCTTGAGCAAGTGCATTCACCAAGCTAGAACAGCTGAAGCGCACAAGACTCCAAGTTGCGGCTGAGGACTCAGAGCTTGGTACATGCAATTTTCTTTTCTTTCTTTCTCTTTTTTGCTCTTCTCATCTGCAGGCTCACCTGGAAAGGTCTGGAAGCGACGGTTTTCACTTACTTTTTCCCATCGTGGCAACAAGTAGAGTTCATTTTGCTGGTTCTTTTCCTTTTTTCCCTTTCCGGGGCTATTATTCCGCAAAGCTTGCGGTCTCCCGCTGTGGGGATCACGGATGAGACGATGGATCGGGCCGCCATTTGCTAGGGGCAAATCAACAAATGCGCGCAACTCCTGGGCTTGTTATAGCTTGCTATGGGATCTCTTTTTTTTTTTTTTTTTTTACCTTTACATGGATATATATCCCAAGAGAGTTCCCCCGTGGACAGTTACATGGGTGCCATCATCAGATCTCAAAGTCCGCGGATTAGAGCAGCCGGAGACATGGAGAGCGTCCCTTTTCATTGAGGCTGTTCCCACATCCCTCGACCCATGTGTCACCGTCACCTCGCTTAACACGGGCTATTGTCTTATCGTTGCAGGTTCTAGCCAGTTTGTGCATGTATCGAATGCCCAGCCGAGTCTCCGAGAGATGGTCTGTTTCAAGCATGGCCCTCTTTATTACTGTAGCAGGCCCATCTTTGCGAATCGAGGACGATCCCACCAACTCCCGATTTGCAAGTCGTCACTCGATAGTTTTCGTCGTTTCTCTAGACTCTTAGTAAACGAAATAGTCTCAGCATGGCCGAGCCTCATCATGTAAGTGGGCGCATTACAGCTACCATGTCCCCCGTCCCCCGTCCCCCGTCCCCACCGTCCGCTGCAACCAGACACCTGACGCATGAATACAATCGCCAGATCCAAACGTTGCTTTCAACGCTGCATTCAACGCTCGGGCCCGAAACGGTCTATTCTCCAGGGTCTGACGGCTATGCCTCTTCCAACGCTTCGTACTTTGCGCAGCAACAGTCTCAACTCCGACCCGTAGCCGTCGTCTCCCCCACATGTGCAGCAGACGTCGCCGAGATAATCCGCCTTCTGGCCAGTGCCCAGGACCAAGATGGCAACCCAGTCCGGCTGGCTATTCGATCCGGTGGCCACGCCGTTGACGCCGGGGCTGCAAATGCAGATGGCGGCGTAACCATTGACCTGAGCCGCCTCAACTCCATCCACGTCAGCGAGGATCGGAAGACGGTCTCGATCGGCCCCGGCGCAAAATGGGGGCAAGTCTACGATAAGCTAGACGCAATCGGCCTCTCCGTCGCCGGCTGCCGGTCCGCCCCGGTCGGCGTCGGCGGCTTGACTCTCGGAGGAGGCATCTCGTACTTTTCGCCTCGATTCGGCTGGACCTGCGACACCGTCACCAACTTCCAGGTGGTGTTGGCGGACGGAGCGATCGTGAATGCCAACGAGAAGGAGAACGAAGACCTTGTCATTGCGCTGAGAGGCGGAAGCCACAACTTTGGCGTCGTCACACGCTTTGACTTTGCTGCTTTCGAGCAGGCCCAGATCTGGGGCGGGTCTCTCTTCCACAATCTCGACACGGTTGACGACAATCTCACGGCATTCCAAGATTTTGCCTCAGCGGAAGACTATGACGAATATGCCAGCCTCATCACCAGTTTCGGTTTTGCGGCTGGACGAGGCGCCGGTATTGTCAACAGCGTCGAGTATACCAAGCCCGCCGAGAGCTTGCCCGTCTTTGAGCCGTTTCTCCAGATCCCCAATGTGATGAGCACGATGCGGCTGGCGGGCATGGGAGAGATTTCCCGGGAGCAGGCGGTCTACTCTCCATATGGCCTGCGGTAAGCATTAGCGTTTGATGACATTCAGCCCTATGTATACAAGTTTTGTGTAAGTCAAGTTCGATTTGCTGACATGTCATGACCAAACAGCCAGTTCAGTCTTCAAACCACCCACGGCCCCAATTTGGAGCTGCTCAAAACCGTCTTCTCTTGCTGGAAGACCAGCATCTCCGTCGTTGAAGATGTGGCCAACATCGTATGGTCCATCTCCCTCGAGCCTCTGCCTGCAATATTCTATAAGAGAGCGGGCACAGCCAACAGCCTGGGTCTCTCAGATAGGAACAAGCCTCTTGTCATCACCCTCCTAACGGCCATGTGGACGGACGAGGCAGATGACGCCAAGGTTGAGAAGACAGCTCGCAAGATGCTTGTGGACATTGAAACAAAAGCAAAAGAGCTTGGTGAGTATGATCCGTTTGTGTATGTAAACTACGCCGCGCCGTGGCAGGATCCGATTGCTAGCTATGGGAGGGAGAGCATAGAGAGGTTAAAGAAGGTCCGTGAGAGGGTTGATCCAAAGGGCGTGTTTACACATCGTGTCACAGGAGCGTTCAAGCTTCCGGCTTGAGGATGGAGAAGAGATGTATGAAGAAACATGGAAGTATGAGCAGTTGCCGTAGCGGTTATAGTAAATTGTATGATTAATGAATAGAATGATAGAACTCTTCTAAATGAGCGGCAGAAATTGTACATGGCCCACCCTTTGACATATCAACACTATACTCTGCTTACTTCCCTTGTATCATATGTCTTCATCTCTGCTTCAAGATTTAGCAAAGCTCTGTGTCAGCTCAGCCAAACCTTGCCCCATAGACATTGCGCCATCCTACAAGAATAATGTTAGCTTCTTTCAGTATCCAATCAGAAAGTCAAGAGTCCAACTCGCCAGCATCCTCCCCGGCAGCCATCGCGATCCAAACCAGACAGCAGTGCTGTTTGCCCCTCTCCAAACCACGCCGTTGCGACCTTCTGCTACAATGTCTGGGATCATGGAATCGACAACATCTTGCACTGGTCCGCCTTTGGGGCCCGCCTGGCCTTTGGCCCACTTGGTGATGGTGTCGAGAATGGCGGAGTAGTACGACGTAGCAGGAAGGTCGGGAGTTGGCTCATTGGCGTGGAAAGGCGTGGCGACGGTGCCCAGCATGATCGTGACGACGCTCACGCCAAAGGGAGAGAGCTCCAGCCGGAGGGTTTCGGAGATGGCGTTGACGGCGGCTTTGGAAGAGGCATATGTTCCTGTGAAAGGTTGAATGTATCAAGACTTGTTACTTGCTCATCTTAAAAAAGTGCTACGAGTATATGAAAATAAGAAGAAGCTTACCGATCCAGGGCGTATTGACAACTGCCCCTACAGAGCTCACATTCACAACCCGGCCCTTGCTTTTAACCAACAGTCCCGCAAACGCCTGCACAGTCCTCACCGTCCCCCAGACATTCGCGTTATACAAGTCCTGCGCCTTGCCAATATCAATGTCCAGCATCGGCATCGTATATCCAAATCCCGCATTGTTCACCAACACGTCCAGACCGTGGCCCGCATCTTCAACTGCCCTCGCGGCCTCCGCCACGGACTCTACAGATGAAACATCGAGGCGAAGCACCGAGACGTTGGCCAGGCTGCTCAGCTCAGAGGGGATCTTGGCCGTATCGCGCGCCGTCACAAAGACGTGGTGGCCTTGTCTGGCGAGGGTGAGGGCGAGAACGGCGCCGAGGCCGTGGGCAGAGCAGCCGGTGATGAGGATTGTGTGCTCTTTGGCCATTTTGAGGAGTTTCGGTGTATCTCTGCGAAAAGATAATTATGGTTGCTAAGAGCAGGAATAATTGCGTGTCTTCATTCACATGCGAGGACTGACCACGCCAGTCACAAGGCAGCCTGGTTGGTCACATCATTCTCCCAGTTCCTTCATCTGCTGGCTTCCATACTAGCATTTTGCTGCCTTACTACATGTAGCTATCCCGAGCGTGGTTCCCTGCTGAAGGCTTGCGGAGAAGAGGATGGGCTTAACGGGGTTTAGACTCGTGAAGGATCCCAAGACTCAAGTTATAGCGTCGGGTAGGATTTGCTTAAGCGCCCCGTGTTTATGGCTGGATATTATAGGCAGATCTGTAATGATGAGCATTGCTTATCACAAGTAATGATTACTTACTCACAAGGCAGACCTTTCTTCCACTCTATTTCCCTAATCAATGATTTCTTTACACGCGGTTTCACTCCTAGCTAGGTACAGCTCAACTCCAAACAAGCATCGCCAGCTCTCGCCAAGTTGATATCAAAGAACACAGCCAAGGCCATAAGGAACAAAAAAAAAAAAAAAAAACACTTCAAAGCAGACTCTATATTTCCCCAAGTAACAATCAACTTTCAACAAGCGAAATCCCAAGTTCGCCATTGTAAAACCCTCTCCAACATGTAGAATGCAGTCTTCAACTCATCATCACGCACTCTCCGGCCACCGCACAATAAACCCCTTGACCGTCTTCTGCACATCCAAATCACCAGGATCGTTCTCAAACAGCGGCTTCTCCAGCTTCTTCTCCAGCACCTGCTCCACCTCAAAGCCCGCCTCCCGCGCCACGTCAAAAAACCCCATGTCCAGGTCCTTCTTCCAAGGCCGGTAAGATGTAAAGAAAACATATGCCGCGCTGTCCCGCAAGGGCCTCATCGTCTCCCTGATCGTCTTGACCAGAGCGCCATGCTCCGAGTGCCGGAAGAGCAAATCAGCGAGAATCAAAACGTCGAACCGCCCTTCTCCCTCTTGATTTGAGTCGTTTTCTAGACGAGCAAGGAGAGGCACAGCATCTCCGCCCCAGACAAAGCCAACCGCATCAACAGTCTTCGCGATATGGCCCCTCGGCTCAGTGCTCTCATCGCACGCATCGATATTCTTCTGCATGTTCATGACAATATCCGGATCAGGGAAATCCGTCATGACAACCTTCTTGGCGCCGTAGATGCCCGCCACAAGCGACGGCAGCCCCGACGCAGCCCCGAGCTCCAGCACGGTCTTGTCCCGTACCCGCGAGGGGTCCTCTTCAAAGTAGTCTGCGATGATCTTTGCGCCGTTCCATAAGTGGTGAGCCTCTGTAGGGCTGTGGCCGACCAGGTTCAGGACCACCTGCTTGCCGCTTCCCAGGGTGAAGATTTGCTGCGTGGGAGGAGGCGTGGAGGGATAGTAGTCTTCGGGGTCCTCCATCAGGCCACCGGTGCCGTAATTATCGTCTTCTTCCATGCTGTGAATAGAGTTGGAAGGCTTTATGCCGGCTGAGACTATAAGACTTGAGAGCAAGTTTGGGTGAGACTCAGGAACAGCCAAAGTCTGTCGCCGTAATGCCAGGAATCGGAAATGTTTCCTTGTTTTCAAATGCTCATGAAACTCTTCGCATGGCCTATTCAGGATAACCCAGTATCGATTTTTAGAATGCCACAGCTTGCAAAATGATGCTCATCGGTCTCCAGATTTGCTAGATCCAAGCCCATCATTCCAATTTTTTTCGCAGTACTAGTGGGCCTCACAGTGTGAAACTCCGTGTCGAGACTCCAAAGCCAACAGAGGGGCAAACGATGATATAAAAAAGAAAACGTCGCGATAAAGATATCATATTTAGAGGCTCGTGTTAATTAATCATTGTCTTTATATCCCTTGCGATGCCATATCCAAGTTCGATGAGGTAGTAAATGCAAAAAAGAGAGGTAAATCGCAACCAATTACCATAAAAGAGCATCAAGACGCATCAAGACCCAAACCTCTGCCTCGCCAACTCTCTCAGCATACTCACCGTCTTATCCTCCCTCTCCTGCCACGCCCTCCTCTTCTCCTCAATCTCCTCTCTCTTGGCCCTCTCAATCTCCTCCCGCCGAATCTCCCTCTCCGACTTGCGTCTCTGCTCCTTCTCTTTGGCCTGCTTATACTCCTCCAAGCTGTCGCCTCCTCCCATCAACTCGCTATCGCGCACCTCCCCTCCAGGGCTCTTGTCCCGAAACTGCCGCATCTTCTCGTTGACCTCCTGGCGCTTCTCCAGCTTGCGCTCGCGAGTGCCCGCCTCGGCGCGGGGGACCAGGTCTTCGAGCCGCTCCTTTTGGAGCTTGCGGTCTGCTTTGCGCGCGGCACGGAGGTCTTCCCGGTCGGCCTCGCGAGATTCCTCGGCAAGTTCGTCACGGAGAGCGAGATCCTGCTTGTTTGGGATCGTGGCACCGGCTCGGCGATCACCGGGCGCTGCTCCGGGAAGCACAGGGCCATAGTCCATATCCTCGTCCTCGCTAGCATTGCGGTCCAGATACCTTGCTTCAGGCGGCTCCTCATCAGATGAATCTGATTGTTGTCGACGATGCCGCTGCTGCTGCTGCTGTTGCTGCTCTTTCGGTGGCGGTGGCCCACGCTCAAGTATGCGCTGAAACATCTCAGGATCATACCATCCCTCCGCCAGCTCGCCCCGATTCCATTTGCCCACAAAGCTCTTCCACCGCCCCTTTACCTCCCGCTCATCCATCTCTTCAATATTCTTCTGCTTCTGCAAGTCCAAATACTCGGCAAACAGCGGCTCAAACCCTCTCAAATCATCCTTGGAAAAGTGCCTCGCTCCATAAGGCAATTCCGCAGCCACGCGCTTCTCCACGCGACTCGACGATGAGCCATGCTGATGGTGATGGTGATGGCGATGCCTCTCGGATGAGCGCTGTCTTTTGGGCTCCCTCTCTCTTCGTCCAGACGGTGACGCCCTCCTCTTGCGATCCTCTGGGTGTCTGCGCCCGCTTCGGTCTGGCGATAGGGATCTGTCGTCACGACGGCGTCGCGAGCTGCCTTCTTGACGAGATGAGCGTGCGTGCGAATCATGTCCGACGCGTGCTGAATTCTGGGATTCTCCGTAATGCTGAGGCATTTTGATTGTGCCGTGTAGCGTTTCTCAAACAAGAAAACAAGAAAGAAAGGCTGTCAACCTTTTGGCTTGTGAAGACCAATCCCAGCTAACAGCGATCTAAGATATGAATAGACGATGTAGGAGTTAGAGTGAGGTCTAGAATATGAGATCTAGAGACTAGACACAGTGCGCCCCGCAATTCCGACGTCGAATTATTTTCCCTGCTGAATGGGCAGTCAATCGATTACCTCTACAAACGCTCAACATCACGCTGGCTGGGAACAAAGACATCATACAAATAACTTTTATGAGAAATAATCTCGCTCGTATAAAGATGAGAGATGAGAGTTGAACGTTTGCGTAAACATCTGCGATGACCGCCACACATCGCCCAAGGTGCTTCTAAAGGCTGCCTTCTATGCACTATTCCCACCATGCCGGGTATCTATATAAGCAAAAAGCAGAATGATAATACGTCTGAGGAACTCTTCAGTTCTCAGCAGAGACTCTTTATTCATATAATGTCCCCATCCAGCCGTCTTTCCGGCCCTGACCGATATTGTATCATCTCTTGTATCATCGTTTCCGTTCCCTGTACCATCAGTTCGTATATCGTCGTTCTTTGCACCGTCGTTTGTTATTATACCGTCTCTGGTCTTGTGGCTTTTATCTGAAATTATAGTTTTTTTTTTTTTTTCCCTAGGAGTTTGCGAGATTCAAGGGCCGTGTTGGACAGTAACGTGTATGGCACAGCCAATACACTGGCAACCATCTCCACAAGGGCAGTTTGCCATCTCTCCCTCGCAAATGTCGCCAAACGGATAGCTAACAAAGAAAAAATCATTTGCCGACAACGTCATTTCTTCGCCGAGGGTCGAGGTGGCATCTGATGGTGTGTGTGCCGTCGAGGGTGAGGCGGTCTCTTCCATCTTTGCCATGACAGGTGTCGAGCCGCCAATCGGCGATTGATTCGAGGGTGTAGGCATCTCGTAGCTGCCGTTGATACTGGGGGTACTGACGCTATCGGAATGTCTGTGGCGCTTGGGCGAATCCTCCGCCATACTGTTCCAGGCAGATCGAACGTAATTTTGCGTTGCCGTGTTATACGGGTGTGTGGCACAGCCAATACACTGACAACCATCCCCGCAGCCGCAATGGTGAGCCGTCCATGTAGCATCTGCTTCTGAGCCGCTGGTCTGCGGGAATTGCTGCGATGGGGCGGGTACGGCGGGTACTGGAGCGGGTGCGCTGTACGGAATATTCTGCTGTCCGTTTGTTGGTTGCTGCTGCTGCTGTTGTCCAAAGCTCAGTGCCGTCATCAGCTGTCTCCACTGATCTGGCTGAAGTGGCTGCATATAGGAACCGTATTGTGGTGGGTATGCGAATATGGCAGGCTGGGCAAAGTAAGGATACAGGCCATTTGGCATACCCATGGGCACATTCGTAAACTGCGGCATCACCATGCCGTTGGCCTGAGGAGCTATTGCCGATGCAGGCACGCGTTCTTGGGGCTTCGTCTCTGATTTCTCTGCCTTGGATGAGCAGCAGCTCTTGGGCTGGTTTTCAACGCCATTTGCTCCGTTCGCTTTAGGTGCATTTTGGTCATTCGGCTGCGCCAAGGTCGGTTTCGCAGGGCCGCAGCAGCTCTTAGCTGCGACGACAGCATGTCCATTCACGAGGGGGTGGCCATTGGGTGCCATCGGTTTGGTCGCGGCGGGGCCAGCCGCTGGATTTGCCGATGCCAGTTGCTGATAGAGCGGAATCATGGCTGGGTTGGGGTTAAAGGCGTTGCCGTTGGGGATAAAGCCCATCATTCCATAGCTGGGGAAGGCCGTGATAGGCGTCGTAGGCATGTTGCCATTGGTCGGCGATACTGGCGACTTCAATTCCGGAGAAGAGAGTATGTTCAACTGGTTGACGTCCATTCTTTCGAGGTTGACGGGGTCGATCTGCTTTTTAGCCGGTCCATTCTTCGAATTGGCCTTTTGTACGCGGTATGCCGGTGTAGCTGAGGTTCCCTTTGGTGCCGGGCTCGGGGGCGTCACCATTCCATTTGACGGCTCCCGGTCTGCCGTCTCGGCGGCCGCCTTACGGCCAGCTGCCTCCTCCGCGGTGCCGCAGGGACACTTGTGGCTCTTCGGGATGGCGGCCATGAGCGCAGCACATGTACATGACTTTGAAGCAGGGTGCGGACACGAGCTCAACGGCCGTCCCGGCTTGCGCACGGGGACCATGAGCCGTTCATTGGCGTGCGTACATTTCGTAGAGCGATGGCCGCGGATGCACGGCTCGCTAACAATGACAGTCAGCGACGAACAAAGGGCAGACGTTGTCGATGGGACGTTGAGTCGAAGCAGGACACTTACCAGGCCATCTTCACGCCATTTATTAAAGGCATGTTTTTAAGAGTTTTAGTTAGAGCTGTGTCTATAACCTTGGAGAGTGCCAGTCAATTGCCAAGCTCAGCACCAGGCGGCAGCGTATCCGATCGCACCCGGCGTCGGATAGATCCCGTAGTTGTCGAACGGCGCACTTCAGCAAGCCCTTTGGTAATAAATTGGCAGCAGTAAGAATAAGCCGTGAGTAAGTCGCAAGACGCAGAAAAAAATCAAAGCAGCATGAAAAATTCGAATTGAATAGGAACAGTCGTAGATCGAGAGAGAGAGAGGGGGGAAGACTAATTGCTCCGCCCGTCCAAGAGGGTGTTTCAGCTCAGCGTCGCGGTAGAGAGGGCTGAAACTGAAATACGACAATCACCTTCCAGCGGTTGGTTCAGGCGATTGGCGGGGGCCAAGGGGAGAGGAGAGATTCGATGCAGGGCCAAGGGGAGGAGTAGGATCCTTTTTTTCGATTTCAACCAACGACTGCCAAGTCGAGGCTGGGAGGAGCAAGATAAGCAGCAGTCTGTCGGCGATTTGAGGGGCGCAAAAAAGAGCGAGCAAAAGCCGGTCGGCACAAGATCCAAAGCTGGTTCCGGAGAGGCTGTCGCTTTCTAGCAATTCATCTTAAGCGACTGAAACCCGTTTGTCTCTGATGGCTTTGGAGGAGAAGATCCAATCGTTCAAACTTGGAAAAAGAGGATGTAGAGAGCAAAGTTGAAGAGTCACCCCCCCGTCAGTGGAATCCCTTGACTTGGAAGGGGAAAAAAAACAGGACCCTTCTTCCTACGGCGGCGTCAAAGCTGCGCAGAGGGCTTAGCGGGCCTAGGAGCCTGTGACTTTTGTTTCATTTTCGCATTGCCGCGTGCGGGGGCAGCAGCCCAGCCAAGGGCAGGGAGCCTAGCAGCTGCTCTAATAGCGGACGGCATTAGTGAGCACCCACCGCTAGCGACCGCGATTTACAGAAGCCTGTGCGCGCTAGCAAGGGGGAGTGAAACATTCCAGCATCAAACGAAACATTTTGGCCATTCCGCGGCCACGAGGTGTCGTTGAATTGAACAGACCATCAGGCAAAAGTGAACGTGGCTGCTTCCGGCGTCCAACACTCGTGCATGATCGCACCGTACAGTATCGACACAGAGCAGAACGAACCTGGACATTGTCAAGCTACCCTCACCTTGGCCTCACACAGCGCCATCCACGCCACGCGCCGTAACCGCCGACAATGGCACCATGCCTTATTGTGGCACAAATCTTGAGCACCCCCCTCTCCAGCTAGTATTGACCATTGATCTAATAATGGCATGGATTGAATAAGTAAACTCGGAGCAACTCGCTGGTTATGCCGGGAAAGCCAAGAGCAAAGGAAATAGGTGTCCGGCTTTGCAGCTTTGCATCTTATTAGCGGACGCCCAGCCCTTACATGGAATTAGTCAATGCCATCGCCGGCCCCAGGCCGTTCCGAATGGCGCAATCAATTGCCACGGCCAGAAGCAGCAATGCAGCGCAGTACCTTTGTAGTACATGTAGATTGCATGTCATCCGAGGTAACATCCCGCAGCCAACAACCTCTCTTTCTCGCACACTCTTGCTCTCCTCTCTACCTGAACAAGCAAAAAAAAAATCACAAAAAAAAAGGGTCACTTGCCTGCCATGCTCGGCCCCAAAAATCCAAGATACCACGCAAGACACTCCCGTCGTCGCCGACACCAGCCCCATCCAATCCCGCTTCCGAGCCCCGAAAAAAAACTGACTTTCGGAGCCGTGCGACTCTAAATTTTCGCTCAAAACAACCCGGAAGGAAGGGTCTGGTGTCAAACATGCATGCGGGACATACATCGGGCAGCCGTAAAACAAGTAGCAGAGTCACAGTGAACTGAATCCCTCACATCTTGCCTCAGCCCGTACTGCCCAGTTAGAGTAAAGCTCGGACGGGGTGACAATCTCACCACCACACAGACACTTTCTCTTTTTTTTCCAACTTTTTAATCCATGCCATGCCCAAACGTTCGTCCGTCCCGCACCTTGATGAGCAAGTTTCTATTGGCTGTCTGGCCAGCGCCCGCCCTGCCAAAAGGGCCGGCCTTTTGGTCTACTATCTATATCTAGTAATGCCTCTCGGCACTTTGTGGCTCAAACCTCCATGTGCTTTCTTTCTTCTCAACGGACCCTAGGCGCGCGCGTGGCTCCCCGTCAGGGACAAGATCATGCTCTGCCCTGTGCCTTTGTATCGTTATTACTAATGCTGAATCGCGACGGCTATTTCACGATCCATCTTTATTCCGTGCGTATTCACTTAAATCGCCTACTCACTCCGTAGTTCCAAAGACAAGGCTCCAAGCCATCCATTCCTAACAAGCTCTAGTATAAGGCAGAGAGCGGGTATTGATCAACAAAGAAGCGTTGAATAGGCTATCCGTTCTGCAAGGGAAAAGAAAAAAGAGAAAATATCAGTCATCATAAACACAGGCGTGAGGGGCTGCAGTCACTCATGATTCCGCTAATGCCGTATCATGTCCTGCTCTCTTCTTAAATTGTTGAAATGTTTGTATTCATATTACTTCATTACTCTGTATCATGTAGGTACTCCGTATGTAATTGTAGTGTAGTAAGTTGTATGTCTCGAACTCAGACTCCACGCCATCCCAAAATCATAGCAAATGCTGCTGCTCGGCAGCCCCAAATTAATTCCCATCTGAGTTGTCAGAATCGGCAAACATATCAGCCGCTCTCATCCGTCTCTTAGGCTGGCCACGGCCCGCTGGATGCGTTTCTGTGTCGTTTGTTGTATTCGTAGCAGCCTTAACATCGCCGGTCCCTTGTTGCTCAGGATCGGCGCCCTTGGCTTCATCTTCATCCTCGTCCATGGGTTCACCATCTACGTCGTCATCATCCTCGATTGGCTCTCCATCCAGATCATCCTCTGCGAGGGGCTCACCGTCAAGATCGTCCTCCTCTATAGGCTCTCCTGTTGCTTCTTCCTCTTCTCGTATCGGCTCTCCAACTGCATCGCCCTCCTTAGCCGAGGTATCAGCAGCAGCATTCTCGGACGTTGCAGTTATAGAATTGGCTTCGACGACCTTCCATTTGCCCTTCTTGGCAGATTCATCCAGCTTGTCTTGTGCTTTCAGAGATGGCGGGTTCTCAAATGCGCTTACAAACATTGCATGGCTTTCTACCGGAAAGACACACCACCCTTCCCACAGGTTCAGAACTAGAGTAACGCTTCGCTTCCACTTTTCTGCACGCATTCGGCCCCAGCCCTGCTTTTCCGCCATCAGTCCCAGGCGCTCAAAAACCTTTCTGTTGCGCAGAGCCGTCTCGAGGAGTTGCCGGTAACGCCATGCGTGTCGAACGCTACTCGTAGAGGATGATGATAAGATATCGCTGACCACGTATAAGCCAACCAAAGTGGCTGCGCTTGCATCCGTATTTTCATTTGCCGTGCTTTCTTCTGCTCCTGTTGCTTGTTGCTCTCCTTTACCGTCTTTGCCCTTCTCGGCATTGGTAATGGCCAAGGCTAGAGGTTGTTCAACATTGGAGACAATCAAGTCCACAACTTCGTCAGCACCACGACTGACATGCGTAATTGCAAAAGCCGTTACCCGCGCGATATCCCCCTTGCGCACTTTTCCAATGGAAGTAGGCAAGCGAGACAGAAGATGTACCAGTTTGGCCTTTTGTAGTGGATTGAGAAACGCCTTGCCCTCGTCACCAGTCGGACCACCCTCTCGGTTCGCATCTCCATCAAAGTCCTCATCCTCTGAGGAATCATACTCCGAGTCTGAGACGAACTCATCCAGCTTGGTGGTGTATTCGAAACAAAGACCTGTTTCGGGTGTTTTCCACGCATGGCCTCCCTCAAAGAGCGGAATGAATTTGCCCTTTTTCTTCTGTTGTAGATGCGATCCAGTAATCACTCCCCAAAGCATCCATCGATACCAAACACCGCCCTGACTCCTTGCATCCCATATCCAGGCCCATTTTTCTTCTCGTTGCACTGAAGCGCGTGACATAAGTAAGGCTTCAAAATCGGGGCCGTGCTCAAGGACACCTTCAATAACCTTGTTGATCAACCGAATCATTCGAATGTCTGAAGGTGGTTTGACCGGTACATGTAACAGCGAAGACCGATTTACAGACCCAGGTCCATGGGAGTATGAAGTTGGCGGGGCAAATCCCCTTTGATATCCATGGCGCGAGTGGTCGCCATGGCCACCCGCAGACTCTTGCTCTACCGGTTTAGCTCCAAAAGGCTGAGATGCCGAAGTAGAAGAAGCCAAGCCGGACAATGCAGAGTTGCTGACAGCTGAGGAAAGATGACGGTGGAGGGACAGATAGTAACCGTATCCCATGTACCTATTCTGCAGCGCGCTTACTGCAGCATCCATATCAGTGGCAGGTGTCTCTTTAGACAACGTCACAATAGCAACTGTACATTTTCTCTCGGTTCCTCCCGGGCCAGCTAGAGGCTGTATCTTGACATGCTCGACCGTCAGAGTGGTAGGTAGTAGTGATTTAATCGTTGCGGGCGATATCCCCGGGGGAAGATTCGACAGCCGTAGAGTCGGCCTAGCTATAGCCTTCTCCTCAGCACGATCGACCATCTCCTCGTCGTCGCTCTGATCCTCAAACTTCAGCGTCGCCCTGCCCTCCGGCTCCTTGGAGAAATCCTTGAACGAGCGCTTCTTGGCAAACGGCATGGGCGGCATCCCCAAGCTCCCCGGCCCGCTCTTCATCCCCGACGAGGTGCCAAAATGCCGTCGCGAGGCTCCCCCGGGTCCAGAGGGCGGCGGCGGCGGACCCCCAAGAGTGCCAAATCCAGGTCGGCGGTTATTCTGCGGCGCGGCGTTGCGTTCTCCATCTTCGTCGCCATCGTGGTCGAAGCTCTTGATGAAATCTTCGTAGACGGCCGCGGTCTCTGCAGCTTCTCGCTTGCGCTTGGCTTCGGCTTCGGCCTTTTGCTTCTCGAACACGGACGGCTTGGTGGTTTTTTGGAATTTGGACTCCATTCGAGGGGCGTCGCCGGGATTCCGAGACGAGGACATCGCGTGTCGATATTGCGAGGATTATGGAGAGGAATGTTGGCCCATGATACAAGGTATCACGGTTGAATAGAGGGCCTGGCTCAGCCGTGCGAGGCAGCTGAACGGGAACAACCAACTGAAGCGTGCCTTGACATTCAAGTCGTGCAGCGCAGGTACGTACCTTGGCCTATGGAGTGAGTGCCATATCAGGCTATCGATAAGCCAAGCACCCAGTGGCTCAGAAGCAAGCCCCGGTACTAGCATAATCCTCTCGGCCAATCTGGGAAGAGCAACGCTCGTGAATTACACACCCAGACGCCAAAACTAACAAAGACCACAAATAATTTCGTCTTCAGCACAGCACACAATCATGTTTACTGAACCTGATGCTCTACCCTCTGCCTACCCTACATATTTCCATTTCTCCCACCACAAACATCCTCATTACTAACAGCACAGCCCCGGACATGCCGGATGTCGTCACATCACATGGCCGGCGGCTCATCTCGCCTTACTCAGTTCCTCTCGCAATATCATCCCTGGACTCCCGCCCCTGCTCCCGTCCATCGTCACCAGCCCCTTGAACTTCCCGTCAATCTCTCTGCCCGCGCCCTCTGCTGCCTCCTTCTTCCACTTCCACTTCTCGCCAAGCTTGCCGCCGCTCCCTGCCATGCAGTCCAGCAGCTTCTCGCCCAGCACGGGCAGGAACTTGAATCCGTGGCCGCTGTCGCCCGTCGCCACGAACAGCCCTTCCCAGCCCGGATGCCAGTCCGCCAGGAAGTCGCCGTCGCTCGTGTCCGCGTACCAGCACAGTCTCGTTTCCTTCCACGGCCGGTCCTCGAGGCCTTTGATGGGTGACAGGTCTTTCAGGGCCTGACGCAGCGCCTGATCCGCATCCGGCGGCAGCACGTTGGTACTACTGCTAGCACTGTTGCTGCTGCTGCTGCTGCTGTCGCCATCACGCTGTGTTAGTGGTCTCGACACGATGATTGGCCTGCGCTCTTCCGAGGGCGAAAGGGGCAGCGCCCTCTCGACTAGCACCGGATTGAGGTATCCAAACGAATGTCTCGCAACTTTCAAAACGCGAGTCTGCGGTGGAATGATGAAGAAGCCGGTGCTCAGATTCAGCGCCACAGGCTGCTTGGCCAACACCTCGAATTCCTCCTGTGAGACATCGATGTAGCCCAAGGGCTGGGCCGTGGCCTCTACTCGTCCTCGCAGGTCGATCAGGCTGCCGGTCCACGCACCTGCAGCAACAAAGACAACTTCCGCCGTCAGGACCTGGGAGTCGCTCAGTCGTGCGCCAACAACTCTCTTGCCTTCGGTGACGAGCTCCTCTACCCGTCCATCCACAAAGTCGACTCTGCCTGTGGCCTTGACCCGGCTATACATCCATCTCATTCCCTCGCCGGCATTCGCCCATCCGGAAAGCTCATTCACATAGCCCCAATCACCAGGATGCCCATCAACGCCCAGGAAGTCCTGCAGCGCTTTGGCACTCTCCATGTGTCGAACTTTGTGGGCCAGTCCGCTCTTCTTCGCAATATTCATTGCATTCTCCCAGCTGGACTTGGTGTATCCCATACCCGACATCTTCGGCTCCGTCGACTCGTTCGCTGCCAGGAATAATCCAGACTCGGTGTATCGTCCCTGGCCACCGAGTTCATCATCGCCCTGTTTACGCCACTCCTCTTGTGCGAGAGCCGCCAATTCAGCATAGTCCGGGTCTGCATAGTCGGCTCGGATGATTCTTGAGGAGTCTACACTAGCGGCATCTCCCGGCGGAAACGTCCCTCCACGCACGTCGTCCACTATGGTGATGGTGGTCTTGCCATAATACGGTCTCTTAGTGAGCGCCCACGCCGTGGACAGAGCATACACACCAGAACCGACGATGAGGATGGATCGAGGAGGGTGTTCCATATGGGCCATTTGAAAGTTGAGCGGCTGAAATATGAGTGTCTTTTGTCTGCACAAACTCAGTCCTTCCGACTCATATTTATTCACAGTCACGCATACAATCGGCTACCATGTCGTTGCTGGAGCTCCATGCAAGGCTTGTCTAGTGAGGGGCTCAACCGTGGAGACGTCCGACGATCGGGAAAGGCTTACCAAGCCTGGCAACTGACTACCTACTACGGAGTACCTATCCGTAGGTACATGCAACAGTTGTTTGCACCAAACGTACGTACTCTCCACAAAATATGCCAACGGAGAGAACTACATGGAATCACATCGACACGCAAATGCAGGTGAGATCAGGCCACAGCCCATTATTAGAGGACAGAATCAAGCATTCGTCTGATAATGCTAACTGCAAAAGACCATGGGCTTTTGTAACAGTTACGCCCTGTACTAAGGCCAAAAGGCGCATGTGCTAACCATATCGTCCCTCAAAGGGCGTAAGATGTCCTCATAACTTGTTCAGTCCCCAATACACAGTAATGGGAAACTGTTCATTTTCATCCCCAGCCAACCAGCCAACCAATCAACCATCATCTCTTGGCTGCTCCAACTGTTCAGCAACGTTCTTTCGATCCACTTTCAACTTGACTTATTCCCCCTTGGAAAGCATTAAAAAGGGCCGTGAGAGACTGACATAGCAGCCTGAAAACGAGCCACGAGCAATCTATGTTTGTGTCGCGGGATGGGTAGTCTTTGTTCTTTTTTGCCGTGAACCAGATCCATCGTAAAGAAAAGTAAAAAAAATCGCAAAAAAAAACCTCTTCCTGGCCTTCCACCCCTTTGCCAACGCCAATGCAATGCAAGCAAAAATCAAATGGTACAGGCGGGCACCCCACTCATGAACTTGGCCGTGTCCTACCAAGCCCCAGGGGCAAACGACGTCCTATGGAGTAGTCGTGGTATCATGACCTGTAAAAAGGTCTAGTCATATACGTCGGTTGTTGTTTTTTAAGGGTAATTAGGTAAAGTAGTGGTACACGAGATGTAAAATCTCTTGACCATACCCGTAAGTGCATTTAGACTTTCCGGAAATCTGATTGTACGAGTTAGTAACCTTGATATCAATATATTGGTGCTGTGGTGTAGACAAACCTTGAAGCACAGGGTAGATCATCTCAAAAGCCTGATAAATCTCTTCTCTCACTTTGGCACCTGTCAAGACAATCTTGCCAGATACAAAAATGAGCAGCACAATCTTGGGCTTGATCATGCGATAGATCAGGCCGGGGAACAACTCAGGCTCATAGGAGCTAAAGTTGTGATGGCGAGAAGCAAGACCTTCAAGACGGATGGGGAACTTGATATCACAGGAGCCGACAATGTTTTGGATCTTGAAATCCGTAAACTTGGCGTTGAAGCCGAGCTTCTGGATGATACGGGCATATTTGCGAGAGGCCAGCTTGGAGTCGTCTTCAGACTTGGCGCCAGTAACAACCATCTTGCCGGATGCGAAGATGAGGGCAGTTGTCTTGGGCTCACGAATACGCATGATGACGGCGGCAAAACGCTGCACGGTGTTTGTTAGCACTGATGCATGACCAGTAACAAATCCCCTCCCCGCGGAGTTGCCATTCAAGTATTCACCTTTGGGTTGTATTCGGCGTTTCTTGCGTGCAGAGCAATCGTCTTCAGGTCCAATCGACAGTCGAGGTTGACTGTAGCCACGATGTTCCTTTGATTGGGAGATAAGTCTCAAAGAGCACAGCCAAAGGTACTCAAGAAGATACATACTGCAAGGTGGGCGTAATGCCACTGGGGCCTTGAGAGGCCGCAGGCGTTGCGGCGGGAGTTGCAGGAGTCACCCCGTTCCCATTCGCAGCCTGTTGACCGTTGGGAGCCATTCGCTGGCTGCCATCGCCGTTTGCTAAGGGAGGCGTGAGCTCGTTTGATGCGCCGGGAAACGACAGCGAGCCAGGCGCGGTAAAGGCCTTAGCCTGCGCGGCGTTGGCCGGATGCGTTTGAATGCCCTCCATGATTGGGACTGGAGACCAGATAATCGGAGTCTGCGGCGAGGTTGCAACCTTGACACTGAGCAGATCTGATTGGAGATAAAATTCAAGGTTAGCCGCTTGCATATCGTGATGGCTGAGGATGCATCGAGATGATGGACGGATAAATAATAGTGGAAAGCAAGGGTGTTGAAACTGCTGATTGGCACAATAGCAAATTATTGTGCTGCACAGGCAGGATGCGAGATGAAAAGAGGAAGTTGAATGGGCAGAAAAGAAATCGGGCTTTTGTTATGATGTGGTTGCTGCACTGCCAGTTGGCAACACGTGTTTGCCACAGCAGCGCGATGCGGTGAATGGAGAGTGACGGAAGACTGAAAAGTTGCCACCTACCTAATGCGGGAGATGAACAAGTGAATGTCTCCCCTACAGAAATACTGCCCAAGCAGCTATTGGAGTTCTTGCGAATGCAGGATGCAAACCGCAAGATGAGTAGAATATGGTGAGAGAATGGAGGTCGAGTCTCTATAAAAAAGCGTTCGTCCAACGGGGCAAAGACTCGGAAAGGCCTTTGTCTTCACTTCAAAGCAATTTTTTTGAGGGTTATTTCTTTTTTAAATTGCGTTCTACAGAACGAGGCAAACGACTCGATGGGCGACGACGACGGGCAGTACTTTGTATCGCTTGAGAAGTCTTCGTCGGTGAGATCGATTGCACCCGTGAATTAATAAAAAGAGGGAGCGACGGCGTAAGGAACGTGTTCCAGTTCTGTTATTGCCTGATCGCAGGGACGTCGACGCCGAGCGACCTAGTAAAAAAAAAAAATAGAGCTGGCTTGCTTCTTTCTTCTTCTGCTCCAAATCTCCGTGACGCTGGGTTAGGGAGAGGCTGTTCAAAGAACGGGTCTTGCAGATGCGGGCGATGAGGCGCGGGCGTCTGAGGCGTCCGATGAAGGAAGAGAGCGTGAGAGTAGAGCGAAAAGAAAAAAAAAAGTGACAAGCGAGGCCTTGGAGGCTGCAAAGTGGGGCGTGACGTCGTTGGAGGGGAGAAAATATTAATGAGAGCGCCGAACGTATATGGGAGGTACGCAGGGCCGCCGGTCGGGACTTCCTCGCAAGAACAACAAAAAACAGCGGATGGGGGAGGGCTGGGTACTTATAATTCTCGCTCCGGAAGGCCCAGGCAGGGCTCCCAGGCAACAACAACACCTGTGGCGTCGCTTTTGGCAGACCCGAGCTCAGCGTAGCGCATGCACTAGCCGTAACAGCAGCCAATCAGCGCTACGCGCCACTGAGCTTTTATCTCCTTTGCCCACCACAGGCTCACAAGGCCCCCTGAAGTATCGCGGTAGCATGCAGAACCTCGCGGTACCAGCGCTGTGGCACCAGAAATAACGGGGGGGTACAGCGCAGGCGGCAGGGGGGCTGAGCTGGCGGTCACGGTGCTGCAGCAGCGCCAGGGCTTTTCCTGAGCAAACACACCTTTTGAGCGCTTTCACTTCGCTTTCACTTCCTTTTCCTTTCTTCTTTCTTCCACTTCCTTCCGCCTGCATCCCAACGTGCAGACACAGCTGCAGTTTTCTGGGCGGCTTCTCATTTGTTTTGATTTCATTTGCTCGCATGCACGCAATCCATGGCCGCGTCGGCGCCTCACCACCACTCGCTCGCCATGCGTGCAGCAGCTGCACGACCCGGTTACGAGAGCGGCCAGCTGCTGATGGCAGAGCGACAGACAGCACAGCGAGCCATTCGGGGCCCCGTCCGCTGCGTCTGTCGCAACGCCGCCCTTCCACTAGGAGCAGCGTCGACTTTGCGCGGATGGCGAATGTCGGGATGACGGGGAAATTCGCTTGACTCTCCTGCTGGCGGTTGCTGGGGCGAGCGACCATCAAATCAGCCCCAGGCAGGTTGGACGGGGCTGGCAGTGGAGCCCACGGTTGGTCGCGTCGCGCCCATTCGCCCCCTCTCCCCCCTTTTGATGAGCCTTATCCACCAACCACTCCCTGAAATTGCGTCTTCGCCGCCCCCTCACCCACTGAACCACGTCGTCCAGCGGCCACACCATGGAAAACAGGACGAGCCTTGAAACACGCGGCGCTCTGGTGCCCCTGGCCGCGAAGCCCAAGGACGAGCTGCTCACGGCTTCTGCGTCTCAGCATCGTCTCGGCGGCAGGCGAAGCGCCATGCGATGCACTGCGATACGCAGCGTTGCTTCTGTCGCGCCGCTGCCGTGTGTCTAGGATGCGTCTGGCCGATGGAACCGATTACGAGTCGCGTCGCACGCTTCGCCGCACACAGCAGAATTTTCTGCCACAGCCGTGTGGGCAAGGTCCGGTTTGGGAGGAGGCAAAAATGGCACAAGGCGCATCCTGGCGTTAGTGAGTCATTGACTCTGAGCCAACCATCCCAGGAGCCGCATCCACTGCTGCTTGCGGCCTTGTGAGTGGCTCCTCGGCGCCAAGTACTGGGTACACGCTGGGCTGGCGCTGTTCATCACCGCAATACAATAGCATCGCCGTGCCGTTGCCCAACAGCTCCAGGTAAGTGGCATCTATCTGGCCGCTGAGGCAGCGCATCCGCAGAAAAATGCGCACCCAAAAGCAACAGGTCACAGAACACGGATTCGCACAATCTGTGGCTAAGCGAGATAAAGCCCAGAGCCAGTGCTGCTGCACGTCTCATCAATGCCAGATAAGCCGAGTCCCGCAGGTTGCACCGGCGCAATCACGGGAGATTGGGAGCTGGCGATCGCCTTGTACCCGCTACCTGGCGAGCAAGAGCCAAGATTTGCTTCGGGCTCGCACAAAGTACCTCACTAACAATTTTCCAACCCGGTGACCCCAGCAGCGTCCTTTGCTTCTGAACAATTCCACGTTACACTTTTGCCCCCTAGCGCCGCATCGCTGCCAGAACTAGATACACTGCCCGCCTTGGATCCAGAAAAAATTTTCGTTCTCGCCAGCCCCAGCCGTTGTTGGTGTAGCCATTGATTTTGTCCCAGTAGTCGCATCAACCGCGTAAAAATGCTAGATGGCCCATGCAGAAGCGCGTAGAGGGGAACCTGACGCAGAAAATTTTTCCATCCACGATGTTGGGTAGTATTGATTATCTACTGGTCTCCCAGCTAGCACAGCTCGTATCCTTTATCTGCGCAACTCGGCAGGCGACGATCAGCAGCCGGGGAGCTGAACGGCCCCTTGTAGCAGTAGCACCGTATTGCTGTCTGGCTTCTGTAACAGGCATCAATCTTACCGAGTGCGAGCCCCCGTGGCCCGTTTGGGAACCAGCCGCAGCAGCGCCGGAGCGAAAACCAAGAGGAATCTCAATGTTTCACGGCCAACGGCATTCTGTGCAGCCCTGAAATGCAACGGAAGAATGCTCAGTGAATCCCTTGGGGAAGCAGCGCATACTGTAAGAGAGGGAGCAAACAAAATGGCCTCTTGCTTATTTTTTTCATCAAGACAAGAGAAAAAAGTTTTACATGGTGCTACCCTCTGTTGCATGGGCTGTGTCTGCATTGATCCTCTGCATTTAATCAAACATGAATCCTTTCAATTTTTAGTAACAAATATTCACCCTTTAATAAGAGATGCGCGACAGACGGCAGTGAATCACCAACTCGTCACATATGACATTTCATCCAGAATACTCGGTGAGAGATCTCCCACTGCACGTATCGGCTCAACTTCTCCCAGCCTCGCACAGCTAGCTGTTGGACACATCGAAAGTCAACGCCCTATTCCATGTTGAGGTGCTGCCCGGTGAGCGCTAACCTCTGGGGTACTTGACACATGCAAAAATGCGTCGCCAGCCCACTCCGAAAATAAGCGCTACTTGCTATCCGGGGGGCTGCCAGCCTAATACTAATGCAAAAAACCTAGAAAGTTAGGGCCGCCCGCTATTAAAACAGCCCACCAAACTTGGACTGTCCGTAGTAAGCGGTGTTAAAAGCGAGCGGGCTAAGCTTTCTTGTTTAAGGCTTGGTGCGATAAAACTTGGCTGTTTTTTTTTTCCCTTTCCGAAATCCGAGCCCTGTGATCTCTCCTCAGATAAACCTACATGAAGGCGTGGGGAAAATTCTAGATCTCAAGCCCCCCAGCCACCCTGTTATGTAAACTTTGTTTCTTTTGTTTTATCAAGGGCGGTGCTTGTTCCCATCCTAACGAGATTTAACTTACATTAACATACAATCATTTATTTACATACATATCAATACAAAATTTGTGAGAAGTCCCTCAACGTCCCCTCTTTTTTATGTCATGTAGTACTTGGGACCTTCGCCTCCCTGTGGCACCTGCCAGTTGATGTCCTGCTGGGGAGCTTTGATATCACATGTCTTGCAGTGGATGCAGCTGTTTTTTTGTTGTTCAATGTTAGTCACTAGATGAAGATCATATGGGAGGGAGGGGGGGGAGGTGGTGCTACTCACTTTTGTGCATTAATCTGGAACCGCACGCCGTGGGGTTTTGACTCGTCCTCGACATACTCGTACACGCCAGCCGGGCAGAAACGGTTCTCCAGGCCCTTGAACGGCGGGTAGGCCTTCTCCGTGTGGGCATCCCAGTCCTGGACCTGCAAGTGCACGGGCTGGTCTTCCTCGTGGTTGGTGCCGGTCCGCGAAACGCTCGTCAGGATGTCAAAACTAATCTTGCCGTCGGGCTTTTCGTAGTCAATCTTGGGGAACTGGTCGGCGGGCTTGGTCGACGCATAGTCCGGCTTGCCGTGCTTGAGCGTCCAGGGAACGCGGCCCTTGAAGACGTACGCCTCGAGGCCCGAGTAGGCCACGCCGCCGTAGACGCCGAGCGGGTTGTGCCACGACGGCCGCATGTTGCGCACCTCCTTGAGCTCCTTCCAGATGGCCGACTTGCGCAGCGAGTCCTCGTAGTCATACAGGAAGACGGTGCCCTCGCTGGGCTCCTTCAGGGCGTTCCAGGCGGCCTCTGCGGCCAGCATGCCCGACTTCATGGCGTTGTGCGTGCCCTTGACCTTGGGCACGTTGACGAAGCCGGCAGTGTCTCCGATGAGGGCGCCGCCGGGGAAGGCAACCTTGGGTATGCTCTGGAATCCACCCTCAACGAGGGCTCGAGCACCGTATGAAATGCATTTGCCGCCCTCGAGGACGCTCTTGAAGAGAGGGTGCTGCTTCATCTTCTGGAACTCCTGGTATGGCGACAGCCAGGGGTTTTCGTAGTCCAGCGAGACAACCAAGCCCAGGCTAACCAGATTCTCGCCAAAGTGATACATGAAAGAACCGCCGTATACATCCTTGGGCAGGGGATAGCCCATGCTGTGCACAATCAAGCCCTTTTCAAACTTGGCAGGGTCAATCTCCCACACCTCCTTGACACCCAGGCCGTATGTCTGGTGCTGGCTGTCTCGTCGTAGGTCAAACTTGTTGATGACCTTCTTGCTCAAGCTGCCGTGGCAACCTTCGCCAAACATTGTGACTCTCGCATGGAACTCCATGCCGCGCTCAAAGGACTCCTTTGGCTTTCCGTCTCGCCCAATGCCCAAGTCGTTTGTAGCCACGCCCTTGACCGACCCGTCGGCGTTGTAGAGAACCTCCGCGGCCGCAAAGCCCGGGTACAGCTCAACGCCAACCTCCTCCGCCCGCTCGCCGAGCCACTTAATAAACTGGTTCAAGCTGACAATGTAGTTTCCGTGGTTGTTCATCTGAGGCGGCATGGGAATCGGGATTGCAGCCGTCTTGGTCAGGAAGCGCATCTTGTCCTTGCCGGCGGGCGTCGCATGTTCGAAGCGGTTGGGGTTTGATTCGTCGAGCCAGTCGGGGATGAGCTCGTTGATGGCAGAGGGCTGGATGACGGCGCCCGACAGAATATGCGCGCCCACCTCGCCGGCCTTTTCCAGCACCAGCACGCGGAAGTCCTCGTTGCCCGCCTCGTTGGCCAGCTGCTTCAGGCGGATGGCCGCGCTGAGCCCCGCGGGGCCGGCGCCGATGATGCAGACGTCGACCTCGTCTGACTCACGCTCAATGCTCAAGGGGTCGAGCGAGTCCTCCTCGGCGGCCATGCGCAGCCGCAGAGACGTGCTGAAGGGCCTGACGGCAGCAATTGACGTGCCCATCGCCGGCCGGACCATCAGCGGCGCTCTCCGCGTAGCTGCCACGGCGCCGAGGAACCTTGCTGGCCGACATCTGGAGATCGCCCGGGTGCCGCGCAGGGCGCATCTTGATACGGGCGCGGGCGCCGGCATTGTGTGTGCTGAACCCTTTCTTTTCTGGAGATCCAACCGCAGCTCCCAATGGAGATAGGCCCGAGAAGATGGAGAGGCAATTGGCGAGAGCAAAAGGGCTGGAGTAGAACGAAAAAGAAAAGCGGCATCGACGTCAAGGACCCGAGCTACTGCTATTATTATTGCCTGCGCGGCGATTGGCTGCCAAGGTCCCCCGGGTTTCTATAGCCGATCGCAACCGGGGAGACGCTGTACTTGCAGGGTACCTTGTGCCGCGAGACCACAAGCTCTGTACGTGGTGGCTAAGCTCGGCTCAGAAAGTAGCTTCAAGGTTCCTTTCCCCAAACACTCTCTACCTCTCCCAAGCCTCAAATAACCGCAGCAGAGAAATGCTATGTTTTGCTTGCTTGCCATCTACAATTATCAAAGCGAAATCTAGAGCTCTAAACAGTTTCCATAAAGCTCGCCGATGCCGCAGACACTTGGTCCTTTTGCGGGTGCGCAATCATGGCCTTAGGCAATGCCTGCTTCGATATCGGCGGCATTCTACCTACATGTATAAGCGGCTCACGTCCCGTAATCCTGCAGCTGCCTGAGGCAAGGCACGTAACTGCAGCGTCAGACGCAATAAGCTTACAGAATAGCCTGGGCATGTGCCATTCCTCTTGTGAGAGATTCTTTTGCCTACGCTGTTTGGCTGTCTGTAGCACCCAAGTCATGCTCCGCACTACGGACTTCCATTACCGGGGACGCTTCTCCGAGTAGGCTATTCCACGGTAAGGCGGCCCGCCCTTCTTAGCCGCGGTCCGTAACAGGACCATCTATAATGTCTACCGGAACATTTTCTCCAAGCCGAAAGGAACTGACTATCACGAGATATGCGGAATATGGAAAACTCAATATCCCTATTCTAGTCTAGCAAACCAGGCCTGTATACGCAGGGTGACTGTAGAAATGAACTTGATCACGCCGAGGTGCAGGGTAGGGATAGCTCAAGCCATAGATGGAACCTGGCTCTGCCTATAAACACATGTAGGCAATAAGTACTTTTGTCACGGGAAGATTCATCCTGTCCCATGTCTATCTCGTGAAACTAAGTGGAAAACCTGTTTTTATACTTGTAGTCTTATCGTGACGGTGCACTGGAAACAACAACGCACAAGATTGCTAAGGATCCTGGTGCAGGCATCATATGACATCATAAGGGTATGTGCTGACCTCCCATTCCGGGTCCAGTAACTTTTGTCCAACGCTCATCAACTAAGACACCAGCGTCAGCGTCACGTTGACAGCGCCTAAATGACGTAGGGAGCCTAGCAACAGGCGTAGCCATGTGAAAGTCACTGAATATCAACACGAATCGCGTCAAGGGATACATATACATCTAGTACCTACTACAGTAGTATTGTCATCTCACAGGGCCGTATGCAGAGCACAAAATGTCTCAAAAGGAAAATTAGTGTTCAAATTTAGCATGATACTCCAACTCCTTGCATTCATCCCTACTTATGTTATTCCTTGTCTATCCTGATAACCACGCTTTAAACTCTAACTCAAATCAAACCCAGCCCCTGACGATATCGCGTAAAGTAGTTTCGTTCGTAAAGTAGGTTCTGATTCATAAACCGGTAGCTTTAGCAAATTAACACACGTACTTGTGCTCGGCAATCGTTCTTGGTCCGAGCCACCATCTCGAATGGCAAACTTTGGGTTCAGCTGTGCAAAGCCAAGAAGCGGCGCTCTCGGCGTTGAGCTGACATATTTGAGAACGTCGCGCCTTTGAGCGTCCGTGAAGCCGTTCATGACGTTCCAGAACATTTTGATTGTGGGGTGCTCCTCTCCATCATCACCCACGGCGTAAAGACCGCTATAGACTGTGTTTCGGCGTAAATCCTCGACATCAATCTCCATAGAGTCGCCGCCAACCAGACGCTGTAGCTCAGATTGGTTAAACATAGACAGCCATGAAGGTCTGATGATTTCGCGAAGCCCGCGCAGAAAAGCCATGGTCTGTGGAGCCGGCTGCAGGACCAAGCGATGACGAGCTGCGTAGGATATATAGAGCAGGCGATTGTCATTTGTAACTGGTACCTCATCACCGTTGGGCACCAGCTTTCTGCTAACAGTCTTGACAGGCTCCCCTGGAGCTGACACCTGGTCCGTGATGGTAAAGTCGAACCCCAGGGCAGATACGTCTCCCGAGTAATTCTTGAGATTAAGGAGACCCTTGTATAGTTCCTCGTCCATGTCTTGGAGATCGTTGACACTACCTTTGTAGCTGTTCTCTTCTTTTCGATTTGGTGACGGCCATTTGAGAAGGAAAAACCCGGCAAATGCAAGGTCAACAAGGATCCCTTCATACATACACTTTCCTACAATACGGCCAAGAAATTCATAACGTTTGAATAGCTCGGATATTGTTTCCCTCCACTCATGGTCAGATTCGGTAAGCCCTTGTTGTCGTAGTGACTCGCGAAGTATATCCAAAGCCATGGGATTGGGATATAGTAGCCCTTTATCACTGGATGTAAACATACCCAGGCCTCCAAGCTGGTTTCCAAAAGCTTCCGATGTAACGCTGGTTAAGAATTCTTTTGTAACGCCACCACCATCTATACCCGCTTCAGGGGTATCGAACTGGTCAACAAAGGTAATCTGAATAGGGTCCTTCAAACCCTCTCCCAGCTGATAGAACTGCTCGAATGCATCCTCAAATAGCTGACCGCGACGGATTTTCGCATGGTGTCTTCCCAGGGGAGGCATCGGGAATGTGCTATTGCCACTTCTACGAAGTCTGTCGAGATTGATAAAGGATCTGAATATCATGACTCGCGTCTCAAACGGAACAACAAACGGAATATGTTTGAGGATTTCCAATTTGGGTCCCATTTCCGCAAGTCTTCGTTCCCTCTGAGCGCGAATCTGGCGAGCCTTGAGCCTTTCCAATCTGACGTGGCGAGAGAGCCGCTGCGCAGCAAAAGTTGAATGCGATCCAAAACCGTCATCAAATGGAGATATAGCGTCGTCTGCCTCTGCGTCGCTATCCTCTGCCTGCTCCTGGATTTGTCTCTCTTCTTCCGCTATGACAGCTCCGATAAAATCCTCCTTCTCCAGTTTGCCCGTCATGAGCCAGTGATCTGCTGACAAGAAATGCTTCCGCGAGTCTCTTTCGTAGAGCATCTTTAACGAAGTGGTGATGATTGCGCGAAGGCTCTCTAAATCGAGCTTTGTAGACACCTCCGAAGCTGGAGGTTTGCTAGCGGCCTTGGGCCCATCTGAGACTGCCGATGAGTCCCCCCAGTAGGAGTTTAGTCGGGCTGTAGCTGAAGCCTCAACAGCTGCTCGAGTTTGGATGATTTCTTGGACATTGTAATGCAGAGCGAATGCTGTGTTTTTGAGGAATATAATGAGCGCTTCAATGTCTTTTAGTGCTAAACTGCATGATCGTGTTCGTGATTGTGGCACATCGCTGCTTAAAACTTGAGGGTAAATCCCGCTCAGGAAATCTTCATCATCGCTGAGACGGAGAATGAAGGTATAAAGCTCCAAAAACAAGAGGATAATTCTCCATTCTTGTTCTTCCGTGTGAGCCAAAGAAGACCGGGATACAGTCTCATAAAAGTATCTGTGGAGCACTCTCGCTGGTCGCTCAGACTCGGCCTTTAATTTTTGAAATATCGAGGTTTTGGTCATCATCTGCCAGAGGTATTTGACGATGGGGATATTGCCCCCTGCAGTAGGTATTTCTTCGAGGAACAGCCTCATGCGCGTGTCGTCGGCTCTTGTGGGGAAACTTTGCAGTAAAGAGAGGATATAGCCAGCAAGGAGCTCGCTACCTTCCAGCTCTTGGTTTGAAGACTGTGCCAAGCTAATAGAGAAGTCATGCAGCAAGCTGGAAATGCCATTGCTGTCAACCAGTCGTAGCAGCTGTTGAGTAATGTATGATGTTGACGGGAAAATGAGGGACTCGGCAGCTGCGTCGTTGAGTTGCTCAGGGGACGGCTGTGTGCTGATACGAATATTAATATCTGACGACAATGCAGATAGCTGTGTGAAAATAGCCTTTAGATTGATCAAGTTCTGGTTTGAATTTTTCTGCGCCCTACTCAAGTCAATATAATGAGCTAGGAGCCAGAGGAGCTGATCCTTGTCTGGCAAATTATCGGATTTATGAGTATATAATCGTAATATTTCTGTCGCAAGCTTCTCCATATTGATAATGTCGCCCACATGATCAATGTTTTGCTCAAAGAAATGGAGGTTGTCCGTGGTTAGAAATCGTAGTGCCAGGGCCGAGTATGCTTCTGACTCTGTAAGAGGTATCGAGTTAGCATCACACTATTCTTGCTCAAGCGATATGAACTTATACACCAGCTTTGCATACCATTTTCCGCGCCTGTATTCAAAGGTGCCGATATCGATCTAAAGACTGCCTCTAGCCATTCTCGACTACGCTGTGATTGGCACAGCTTTGCCAATGCCGCATAGTACTCGTTGACTGACGCTAATATGATGAGGGGAAAGTTTACGCCCAGATGGTTGATGAGCGTCAGGATATGCTGAAGTTCCAATGGCGTATCACTAAGAAGCCAGGTCAGCTTGTGCGTAGCGTTATGAGGTACCAAGAGGCTTCCAACAGCTTGGTTCTCCTGTTTTGAGCAACTATAAACATACTCTTTGACGACTAAAATGTCCAAAGCTTGTACCAAAACGACCATTAGTTGTTGGAGTCGAGACGTATGATGGCTGGCGTCACATAGTTGCCGTAGAGAGACATGATTACAGTCGTTGACGAATAAGAACAGGCGTTGTATATCACCGGCATGAGCGGCAGAGAAAAAAGACAATAGGAGAGGGAAAGAAACATGTAGCCTCTGGAAAGCATCGGCATCGGAGAGGGATTGGTAGACGAGATCAAAGTCATCCCTGCGCTGCTCCTTCAGGGTAGACCTTGATTTGTATCCTCTCCACGTCTTCTGTATCTGTGACGCTGCCTTCAAACGCCGCCTCTCCACCTGTCGCTTTTCTCGGTCGGCCTGCGCATCCGAAACGGTCTTTGTAGCATTCGAAGCGGCCGAAGGAGACCATGATGTGTTGGAGAACGGGTTGCTGGCCTGCCCGCTAAGGTTCACGTTTCTCGGCCGCCGGGAGCTGCCCGTGAAGGTTGAGAACATGGCGGCGGCTTTGGCTTTGCTAGTAGCTACACGCAGACATCAAGAGAACGGATCGACCAACATGCCACGCAGCACCAGCGCACGATATTGTGGTGTTTGCGGCTGCTGCGGCGATTCTAGAAGATTCAGCACCGTAGCTGTCCGAAGCTGTCCGTTCGGCCATCAGTCATCAACAGGCTGCCTTTCGGATAGCATCATCGCTGGTGGGGCAAAAGTGCTCGGGGGCTAGTGTCGCGTGCTGATAAGATAAAGAAATTTCAGCAGTCAGTCACCGCCTTTGAACATCCCACTAACACAGTGCACAGACGCGGGGCAACCACTGTTACCCTTGTTTCCTCTGTTATTTCTTTGAACAGACTTTTTTTGTTCTGGGAGGGGCATTGCGTGGCGCAGGAAGGCGAATTCTTTACTTCAAGTGGCTGCACGTAACTCCCGCTAGAGACAAAGTAAGAAGCAAGGCTTTTGGCGCCTCCGTAAAATTTTTTGAATAAAAGAGGCAGACTTTGCATCACACCCTCATTGTTTGATAGGTCGGCTATTAGTCCAAAGACTTGGCTGAGGCGGGGTTTGCGGTGCATCACTAACAAAAAGCAGCACAAAGAAGCGGTATGGTTTGTTATCGGCTACTTTGGCATGCAGACCGGCAGGTACCTCTCCCTGCTCCAGCGGATTCTAGTGCCTTGATTGGCAGTGCCCTGCACTGTGCCGCCATGCGATACCCTAATACATCCAGTAGGAAGTCACAACTCGCCGCTAAGGAGGCACGGAAGGTCACTCCACCGCTAGACAGGCTTAGCAGCCCAGGAAAAAAAAAATGTGAAGCGGCTTTGAAAATTCTCTTTTTTCTTCCTCCACACAACGTCCAACTTTATCCAAACAACCCAAAACCCATAAAACCGAGATAGTTCAGAGGTACGGTCTTCGTACTTGATCTCTGTTCTTGCTCTTTTCTTCAATCAAGAAAACCAAAAAAAATTGAAAAACCCCAAAAAACCCTACCCACCCACCTTCAAGTCCCGCGCGACGTCGTCGACAACGGTCACCGCAAAAAAACAAAAAAACCAAATTCGAGACAACTCACCCCAGTTGCCTCTATCACCAAGTCTCTGCCTGCAGATTGTTCATTCTGACTCGCCGAGCACTACTCATATTCTCATTCTTCTTTTCTGAATCAGTGAGTGCTGCTGACGCCGAGTGTCACGGTCGCTATCTATCGCGGACATGAGGTCTCCTTCCTTTGATCTTTTGGTTGCTGACTTTGTTTTTTTTTCTGCAGTCTTGTTCGATACCCGTGATTTAGTCAACCGTCGCTATGGCCACTAACACCACCTCGGGCGCTGTTGACCAGCTCGCCAACGACCTCAACAACACATCCCTCAATGGCAGCGACGATGTCAAGGCTCCTGCCGTCGACACTGGTGTGAGCGCTGGTGCTGAGGATGCTTCTGCTCCCACCCCCACTGCCGCCCCCCACCCCCAGAACTCTGCCTCGCTCTACGTCGGAGAGCTCGACCCCTCTGTCACCGAGGCCATGCTCTTCGAGCTCTTCTCTCAGATTGGTGCCGTGGCTTCCATCCGTGTCTGCCGTGACGCTGTCACTCGCCGCTCTCTGGGCTACGCCTACGTCAACTACAACTCTACCCCTGATGGCGAGAAGGCTCTGGAGGAGCTCAACTACACTCCCATCAAGGGCCGTCCTTGCCGTATCATGTGGTCTCAGCGTGACCCTGCTCTGCGCAAGACTGGCCAGGGCAACGTCTTCATCAAGAACTTGGACGTTGCTATTGATAACAAGGCTCTCCACGATACCTTTGCTGCCTTTGGCAACATTCTCAGCTGCAAGGTTGCCCAGGATGAGACCGGCGCCTCCAAGGGCTACGGTTTCGTCCACTACGAGACCGATGAGGCTGCTGCTCAGGCTATCAAGCACGTCAACGGCATGCTGCTCAACGAGAAGAAGGTTTACGTCGGCTACCATATCCCCAAGAAGGACCGCCAGAGCAAGTTCGAAGAGATGAAGGCCAACTTCACCAACGTTTACGTGAAGAACATTAGCCCCGACGTCACTGACAATGAGTTCCGTGAGCTGTTTGAGAAGTATGGTGATGTCACCTCATCTTCTCTGGCCCGTGACCAGGAGGGCAAATCCCGTGGATTTGGCTTTGTGAACTTCACCACTCACGAAGCTGCTTACAAGGCTGTCGATGAGCTGAACGGAAATGATTTCCGTGGCCAGGAGCTCTACGTTGGCCGTGCCCAGAAGAAGCATGAGCGTGAAGAGGAACTGCGAAAGTCTTATGAGGCTGCGCGCCTTGAGAAGGCTAGCAAGTACCAGGGTGTCAACCTCTACATCAAGAACCTCGATGACGATGTTGATGACGACAAGCTTCGCCAGATGTTCTCTGAATTTGGCCCCATCACCTCTGCCAAGGTCATGAGAGACTCTCTTCAGGAGGGCGAGGAGGAGGTCAAGGACCAGGAGAAGGATAAGGAGAACAAGAAGGAGGCCGAGAACGAGGCCGAGTCGGCTGAGAACGCCGAGAAGAAGGCTGAGAAGAAGGGAGACAAGAAGCTTGGTAAGAGCAAGGGTTTCGGCTTCGTCTGCTTTAGCAACCCTGACGATGCCACCAAGGCCGTTGCCGAGATGAACCAGCGAATGATCAACAACAAGCCTCTCTACGTTGCTCTCGCCCAGCGCAAGGACGTTCGCAAGAGCCAGCTTGAGGCTAGTATCCAAGCTCGCAACCAATTGCGAATGCAGCAGGCCGCCGCGGCAGCTGGTATGCCGCAGCAGTTCATGCAGCCCCCCGTTTTCTATGCTCCTGGCCAGCAGCCAGGCTTTATCCCTCAGGGTGGCCGTGGTATGCCTTTCCCCCAGCCTGGAATGCCTCTTCCTCAGGGTGGCCGTCCTGGCCAGTTCCCTGGATACCCTCAGCAGGGTGGCCGTAACGTCCCTCAGGGAATGCCCCCCAACATGTACGGTCTCCCCGGTCAGTTCCCTCCTCAGTTTGGCCAGCCTGGAACTCCTCAGTTCATGGCTGCTATGCAGCAGGCTCAGCAGGCTGCTCTTGCTGGCGGCCGTGGTGGCGCTCCTCAGGGCGGCCGTGGCAACATCGCCGGCATGCCCCCCAACGTCCAGGGTGGAATGCCCGGCTACCCCCCTAACAACCGCCAGGGTATGGGACGTAACAACAACGCTGGTCGCAACGGCAACTTCAACAACCAGGCTCCTCGCGACAACGCTGCTAACACCAACACCGCCAACGCTCCCTCTATGCTCCAGTCTCAGCTTGCTGCGGCTCAGCCTGCCCAGCAGAAGCAGATTCTTGGTGAACTGATCTTCCCCAAGATCCAAGCCATCAACTCTGAGCTTGCTGGCAAGATTACCGGTATGCTGCTGGAGATGGATAACTCTGAGCTTGTCAACCTGTAAGTTATCTTCATGTCCTGCCAGTTAATTATAACTCTAACATTTTTCTTTTAGCATTGAGGACGAGGCTGCTCTGAAGGCCAAGGTTGACGAGGCGCTGGCCGTCTACGACGAGTACGTCAAGTCTCAGGGCACTGGCCCTGAGAAGAAGGAGGAGGAAACCAAGGCTTAAATAAAGCCAAGATTCTCCAACTTTTTGACACGCAATATCTTTTCCTTTGTCGTTTAAAAATTATTTGACTACGGCGAGAGATGGGACTCGCCATGACACCGAATGATACGTGAGATGCAATATGATATGCCACGTTTGCCTACGTCTATTGCATCATGTAAGGATAGACTTATTTGCTATATTTTTTTTTCTTAAGGATGAACAAAAGTTGTGTGGTTTGGGAGGTGGTATTTTCGGATGCGATATGTCGCCTCGCCTAGGCTGGGACGAAAAAGAAACATCGTCGCCGGTAAAAATTCAGGCTCACTGGGATGGCGTTGCGGGTTGCAGGTTTTATGAAGGCTGCCTCTGGGCTATACCCCCATGAACATGGTCCACTTTCACTGGCAAAAAGTACGGATGCAGAGGCTTGAAATCGGATAGGATTTTAGGGAATTTCTAATAGATAACATGTTCTTAAACTTGTGCACACGATGTGCGATGATGAATGACGATGAGTACCTAGTAAATGGGTACGGGACGATGAATGACTGGGTAAAGCACGTGCTCTTTTTACAGACATTTGGTTGGAAACCTCAAAGTATACAAGATGAATGTGACTGTAAATGAAATAGTTGCTATAAATTGACACTGCCAAACCTAGGAGGTAGTAATTATAACCAACCGAAGCCCAGCGCCCAACCAAGGCTGTCACTTTCTCATTTGAAGGAAAGTTTACCTCCCCTTTGCACCAGAAAAAAAGATGATCCAAAACGCCCTTCTCCTTTGTGAGAAGGAAAAAACGAAGACCGCCATTGACCGAACACTGCCCAGTTACATTAATAAGGTACACAGGAACATAACCACACATGCCGAGTACACTTTCTTCAGAAAAATATACGACAAAGATGTGAGAGAAAACAGGAGATTTGAGAAATAACAAGTGGTGAAATAACAGAGTGATGTGATTTTTCAAAGGAGAGTGTGAAGAGTTTTTTTTTTTTTTTTTTTTTTTTTTTTTTTTTTTTTTTTTAAAAAAAAAAAAAAAAGAGTCCGCTGGCCTGAGCTGAGTACAAACGCAAAAAAAAGGAAGACGCCAAAGAGATAAAGAGAGCAAGAAGAATGCTGGAAATATGAGAGGAGATGAAGAAGAAAAGTAACATGGGTAATACGAGGAAGAGAGAACAAAACGTCCATGTGAAAAAAGCTTGGATCCGGATTTGTTTTCTCAAAGTTTTTTCACTAGGTGTCGCATGTCCTCACATCCCTCCTTAATTCCCAATAAGAGAACAAGAAAAAAAAAAAAAAGAGAAACAATGTAAAAGGACAGACAGTATCTTACCGTTCCAATAATTGGAATTTTGCAAGCGCCGTTCAAATGCCCTTTTCTCTTTCTTTCCAACCCCTTTCTCTCCTTTGACCATGCATTTGTGCCATTAAAACCGATAAAGAAGAAGCAGTAACCAAAAGAGAATGAAAGCAATTAAAGTTGGAAAAGATCAAATCAAAATCCGGTTTGAATAACACACACGCTGTTTTCTTTCTCTTTGGCAGCGAGCCAAAGAAAAAAAAAAAGACATTCGTTTTGCGCCTTGATAAATGGAGATAATAATAACCAGGACTAACAGTTTTGTTTATCCCCGAGTAAAATGATTTTGACGCCTTTTGGAACAAAGGGAACCAGGAGAATACAAGGGAGCAAGAAATTGCGGAGCACGCCTTTGTCTAGCAGAAAACAAGAGAGATGGAGAGCAACGAAAGAAAAAAGGATCACGACTCTCGAAAGACATCACTCCTGCCATCGTCAAGCGCTAGGTTTCTCTGCGGCAATTGCTTACTCGGCACGCTGGCGTAAAGCGTCTCCATAACCTTGCCCTTCTGCTGGCGTCGAATCTCGGAAAGATGGTCCCTGACACCCGACAGGCTGTCAATCTGGTCCTCGAGCGTCAGGATGGTGGCATTGGCGCCACGCACGAGCGGGGAGATGAGCTTGGTGCGCAGGCCCTCGAGCGACGTCTGCAGGGACAGCAGCTTGCTGTGGTGGTTGACCAGGATGCCCTTATTGCGCACCGTCTTCTCCCTCACGTCGCGCAGCAGGATGCGGTTCTGCTCAAACTTGCGCAGCTCGGCGGCGCGCGTCCCGAGGATGCGCACCCATAGGCTGGCCAGCATGTCGCTGTGAAGTTCTTCTTGGGCGGATGTCTCGCGCGCGACGGTTC
Source organism: Trichoderma sp. CBMAI-0020 (assembly GCA_030708095.1). Taxonomy (NCBI): domain Eukaryota; kingdom Fungi; phylum Ascomycota; class Sordariomycetes; order Hypocreales; family Hypocreaceae; genus Trichoderma; species Trichoderma sp. CBMAI-0020. The sequence goes on along the minus strand of JAJNCI010000004.1, from coordinate 2,128,972 downwards.
GCGCCAGGTTGAGAAAGTGCTGGTCGATGCTGTTGAAGAGGCCGTAGAGGTTCATGCTATAGCGAAGCTCCTCTCGAACACTTTCCTCGAGGATCGATAGGAATTCGTTGAACAGTAGCTGGACCATTCGTTGCTCGCGCTGCGGGTTGCTTAGTCCAAAGACGTACGTAGTAATCGTGCCGAGCGGCGTAGGAGCGCCAGAGGCGTCTTCGAGGACATGGGCCTCAGAAAGCATATTGTGGATGTTATCGTACGCGGAGGAGAGGGAGGAAGGAGAGGGAGCGCTCTGGAGGCGGTTGAGATGCATCTTGGCCCAATCCATGACATTGAGGATGCTGTTGTACAACAAGGCGCAAACGCCCATGTCAACTTTGCTGTTTGCTTCTCTCGACACACCAGGGTCACACACACAGAGAGAGAGAGACACACACACACAAGGCGAAAGAGAAGAGGGAGGGCTCAATTGACAGAAGAGATGGAAGAGATGGGGGAACGGATGATGTCACAACGTTTGGGAGGCTGGATGGAACATGTATAGTTTGCATCACTTACCCGTCAATGTCGCCGTCAACAACGGCGAAAAACTTGGTCATCTCGGTGGCAAGCGTCTTCATTGAGCCGCTTAGAGCATCCAGGTCGGCGACGATGAGCGAAGCGTCTCGCATGCCGCTGGTCCGCACTGTCTCTCCGAGGTCCCAGACAGCCACGCTTGTAGCTTGCAAGTCATGCACCTGCGTGATGGCATGCTCCGAATAGTATATGAGCGGCTCAAAGGAGCGCGCGATGCCTGCGACTTTGACGAGATCGCCGACGGGCCGCGGCGCAGGCTCTTGGATGAGCGTCTTGAAGAGCGAGACGCCACAGAGGGCTAACAGAACGCTGAATAGGGTGGTCGTCCATGATGCGGTGAGAGCGGAGTAGCGTTTACGGATGAAGGCAATGGCGGTTTCAATTGGTTCGGTACGCTGCTGGACCTCGGCGCGCACAGCAAAACGGATATCTAAACGGAACAAGGGAAAGAAGAGGGGGATATGTCAGTCGCCAGCGTCCAATGAAGCGACAGGGATGGCAGCACGCCCAGGCAGCAGAAGCAGGCAGCAATCAAGGCAACTCACAGTTATCTGTCGGTGGCGGCGACTCCAGTATCCTCTCCAGGACGGGCGGGGTTGGTGCCTCGAAGCGCAAGGTGTTGCTGCGATTTCCATCTGGACTGCGACTCCTCACCTTGTCCGGGCTCATGCTGCCGGTGGGGAGCCGTGTGCGAATGGCGCGCTGCAAAATGTCGTTTTGGTTGTCCTCGAGGTCGAGGTCGTCGTCGGTGTCGTCGTCGTCGTCGCGCTCGCTGTAGGGGGTGTTGCGCATGGCCAGGCGCATCGGCGACATTGCGCTGAGCGCATCATGCGACGGCGGCCTCCAGAACCCGTGGCTGCGACTACCGTTGGCGAGTCTCCGCCACGCTGGAGGGGAATAAGAGCCGACGGACGCGACGTCCAGGTCCGCTAGGAGATCGTCCTCTATCGCCGGTTCGCTGGGGAGAATAGATGAGTTCCTCGTCGTAGATGCCGGGCTTGCTGGAGTCTCGAAATCCCGCAAAGAGGCGTCGAGCCTTTCTTGGGGATCGTCCATGGTCGATGTCGTTGGAATAGTGATCCCTCTCTTTGTAGGCGTAGTCTCTGTCTTTGTAGCGATCTTTTGGTTCTTTCCTGTGGCGGTCGTGGTCTCTGTCTCTGTCCCGGTGGGAGTCCTTCTTTTCGCGGCGGAAGAGCGTAAGCGACTGGTCGCGCAATACAAGCTGTCGGTCGGGTGAGATGTGCGCAACGGGCGAAACGGGCGACGGCGGCAGTGGAGGGGGTGTCTTGTCGTCGCCTGAGATTGCGGTGAGGAAGCGCGGTATGGGGATTCGTGGAAGGGTCAAGTCTGGCAGCTTGGGGACGTAGAGGCCGACGAAGATGAGGACAATAACCAGGGCAACGAAAAAGGTGCTGGGAGTGACAGTGACGCTGATCAGGGAGACCTGCTGATTCACCGTTACCAGCGAATACATGGGAGAGTTTGGAGGCGGACGGCAAGGTCCAGCGGGATGGGGCTAAGCAAAGGTGTGTCGGTCGGTAGTCGGCCCTGGCCTGCCTTGGCTTGCAACTGCTGGGCGGATGTCCAGACCCCGGCAGAGGGTGGGATGGAGCAGATGGACGGATGTATGTTGGGAGTATGCGGTACTTGGGCTGGTCGCTCAGGTTAGCTACCACCTAGTCGTGGTTCCAGGGAGGATGCGGGAAAAGCGTCGAGCCACGGTCCCAGAACCTCGAGCAGAAAGACCCGGACGGGGCTCTTGCAAGCTCGAGCTAAATAGAGTCAGAGGCCCGCTCGGCAGGGAGAGCGAGAGAATGGAGGACAGCGAGGCGTCAATGCGGCGGGCGAGGATGAACCCTGGCGGCAGCGCAGCGATCAATGCGGGAGCGATGATGTATCGATCGGATCCGGTTCTTGTTCCTCGCCTCCTGCGCGATCTTGCTGCAGATTCTTTTCCTTTCTCTCTTTCTTCCTATCCCAGGCGTTTTATAGGAGAATGAAGGACAAACAAAAACAATTCTTCATCCACTCTCTTTTCCCCTCCTCATGTCATTTTGCCAGCGCTCGGCACCGCAAAACCTTCATACCCAACTCCCGACCTGTCTGTCTTTGTCTCCCAACGCTGCGGACCTCCTTCTCCCCCCCAGCTGCAGCCGTGACTGGAAGACTGGCGCCGGCCCCGGCAAGCGGCCACTTTCTCTCTTCCCACTTTGCCAGACGCTGACCGTGCTGCGGTGGGAGCTTGGTCGTGAGAGGCTGGCACGACATTCGACCCAGCCGTCGCGGCCAATCAGACGTGCTGCTCACATCTCCATCGGCCGTTTCAGACGAGAGAGAGAGAGAGAGCCATCCAAACCGGCCACCCCCCCTCCCTTCTCTGGCCCTCTTGTCCCGTCCTGCGCTGCGTCGTCGCTGTCTGCCATCATCTCTGGGGGATCCCTGTGGCCATCGTCTTGCCCTCGTTTCCCTTTCCCCTCCCCCTCCCTCCATCTTCGTCCTCCCTTCATCGTCCAGCTAGCTGGGAGATGTGGAACCCCCACTTGGTGCTGTCGGTGGATGCTTGTCCTTGCTGTCAATCCCCAGCAACCCGCAGCTTGTCCGGCTTGTTGTGTCTGTGGACGTGCATGGTAGTGCCGGTAGTAGCATCCGCAGTGTCTTCTCTGTCTCTACCCTTTGGAAAAAAAAAAAGCACTCAAAGTCAGTAAACATCTTTTGCTTGATTCCCGATTCCAGGCATCTTGTCAAAAAAGCCCCTCGGCTGGTGGCGGCTGGTCTCCCTTCTCTTCCCGCCGCCGACCTTTTTCGTCCAGCCACTAGGCTGCTCCCGTTATCTTATCACCCCGCAATTAGTGGGCTTCGTGTCTCTGTCTCGTCGCTCGTCGCTCGTCTTTCTCTCCCATCAGCTTCGCCACCCCTCCCTGCACTCGTCTTAGGCCCTTTCTCGTCCTTCTCATGCATGCACTTTGCATTCTGTGTGATTTTTTGCCTGCCGCATCGCCCCATTGTTTTTTACTCTCTTTCATTTGTATAGTATATGTCTCTTATTCTTGATTTCCATCTTGTAGGAAATAGACACGCCACCCCCTCTTCTTGGATGACATTCATCTTATTCAGTCTCTGCTTTTTAGAGACGAGAAACCAGAGACGAGAGGGGTCAAATGCAGATCTTAGTACTGTAGGTGCTGATATTGCTAACACCAACAAAATGTGCTGCTAAGGCTTCGTGCCGAAATCTAAGCTTTTGGCGTTGTAAGACACCAACACCACGATCCTCAGCACCCCCCGTACCGTCAGCCCAAATTGGGTGCGGACCCTTTGAATCCTCTTCCCATCTGGTAGTAGGCCTCAGGGCCATAGATTACCTCCCGCTTCACGAGCAACCTTGTACATACATACTGTACAAGCACAAGTATGGAGTACGTCGGACGGGATGCTCCATCGATCCACCTAGCAGGTACTCCATACTTTCGCAGATACCTTACAGTAACTTGTACATGGCACCGCCATCCGGACACGACAAGAAGACGAAGCGTCCTGGCCCTGCCGCTTGTTCGCCCCACACGGCCCTCATGGACTGAAAATCCAGTCACATGAACGAAACTTCACCTCTCACCGTTCCCTGATCCGCTCACAAGATCTGCTCTACAAGGCGAGGCAAGGGCAGCAGGGCAGTAATACGGGAATACTCGCTAGGGCTGGTTGGGACATGGAGCGGACATTCAACACACGTGCGTATAATGACGCATACCAGATGAGAGAAGAAGCGTCAAGAGACTAAAAAAAAGACGCCCGTTGTCGGTTTGTAGTTTTCATTGCTTGTTTTCGTCATCTCCCAGAAATTCCACACATCACTACCTATTAAACGCGTTGCTCCTTGGGGTAAAGCAAGAGAAAGATCCCAGAGCAGCTCAAGCTTCTCTCCTCGCCTCCCCCCCCCACAAAACAAGACCCAAACGAGTAAGAATGCAATAAACGAAAGAAGAAAAACCAGTAAACTCCATCTCGCGCCTAGGCTCCGCTACCGCTGAACTCGTCGCTTCAACCAATTTAGTTCAATACAATAGTAGTAGCTTGCACTTGTCCCCCCGTGGTCACTGAGCGGAACTTGTGGTTGGCTCTCTCACACCCTGGTCAGAGATCCCCAGTACATACATATATCGAAGAGGAGGAGAGGGGAGGGGGAGGGGGGCGTGGGGAAAAAAAAAAGAAAATAAAGCAGTGACAATCGCTGCGCGCACGATATCCATATTCTCTTTCATCAGTGTCCGGACAGCCAGGAGCCACAATATGTTTGCGTAGCACGTCCAAAGAAACCCCTCAAAACTTGACTGACTTCTAGTCAACTTTGGCATTGGCCAAGCTTCTGGCTGTTGGGTTGCTAATGTTGTTCACCTGCTTCACCGGCGTTCGCTTGTACTTGGATTGTTTCCGCAGCTTCTTCCGTGCCACCATCACGGGCACCGAACTCTTGGTAACCAGATAATTAGAGAATGATCCCAGAATGACACTAAGTCTATGGTTAGCGAACCCTCCTCTTCTCGAAATAATGCTCAAGCAGGACACATACCCCTTGAGCGCACTTCGGCCCCGGCTCCCAATCACAACCAGGGTGGGGTTGACGAGGTCAATCACCTCTGTGACGAGGTGTCGTGGATTCTTGCAGTGCAAAACTTCCACAATGACCCTCACCTGAAGCCTAGTCTTCCTGAGGAGGCGGAGAACCCTATCTGTAATCTCCTGCACAGCGCGGTTGCGCTCCTGCTCGGCCTTGAAGCGATCGCCACGATACAGCGGCGCTGGCGATCCGGTCGGTGTGCCTCTTGGCGTGCCCCTGGGCGTACCTCTGGGCGTACCTATATTGGACCCGGTGCCTCGTAGATAGAAAGCCGAGCTACGCTTGAACTCTGATACCAGATTCATCTGCGCTGGTGCTGCTTTCGCATTTGCCATCATGTTGATGGCGGCCGCTTGCTCCTTCATTGCCTTTGATTCATCAGGAACAACAGATCCCTCACCCGTCGTGATGCCTGTCTCTTCATCGATGCAATAGATGGCGACCAGAGTATCACCATCTCGAAGGACTGTGCCGATTGCCCATTCGAGAGCATGAGTGGATTCGTCACTAAGGTCCGTGGCCACCAAATACTTTCGGAGTCTGTGATTCTCTTCTTCAGCTGCCTGGACAATTCTATTGTAATCTCCGCGGTAGATGATACGGATAGCACGATGCGCCTCTGGCGTTTCCAATATGTTGGTCATTGTAAAGGACAAATTCTGGGCCCTCTTGATATCGTCAATGTCAGCTTCGTCGTCCGAGTCCTTCATAGATGGGGCTCGAGACATCGGCCCCTGGTCATAGCTGGTGGCCGGATGGACGCCTTTATTGGCCTTTGACGGCTTCGCAGTCTCTCCGGATGCGCCTGTTACTTTGATCTCAGGCTCTGCAATCAGGGACCGGTACTGATATTGAGGCTGCCGGGATGCTACCTGCGAGCCTATTCAAAGAAAGTCAGCATTTTCCCACATCCTCTTCTCCTCTCTTTTTGGCTGCTCGCAAGCGAGGCCAGAGTCTCGATTCGCTTACGTTCTTGTTCTGCCGCCGCAAGCAAGCTCAAGGCCTGCCGCCCTCCAGGCTGCGAGCCGCTGGCCGTGCTCCCTCCACCATTGGGCCCTTCACCGTGTATCAACGAACGAGGTGACTTCTTACGCCCTCGGTCTTCGTCGTCGGATGACTCTTCTTCCTCTTCTTCACTAGAATCCAGCTGTTCGCCATCCGGTCCGACATAATCCTTGACCAGCCTGCCTTCTCCAGCCTCTGCTGTTTTCTTCCGCATCGGCAGTTGCGCCAGGCTTCCGCTAGAATGCATGAGATTCGCATCTGACAGTTTTCTATAGGCGCTGTTGAGATCCATCACTTGACCATCTTTCAAAAGGGCCTTGCCCGGGGGCAGCTGTGATGAAGCAAACGTCGCCGGAGATTGAGACCTACTACTCCAGCGGCGATTTTGAGAAGATTTGGACCCGCCGAAAAACCGAGAGGCTCCAAGCGGAGACCGGCCTCTATCCGTAGGAAGGGCGCCCTCAGGGCCTAGGGATCCTAAACTATCTCGCTTGTTACCTTTGCTGTTTCTCGAAGACGACCACCTCACTGACGGCTGAGGTCCTGAGCTATGTGGCAGTATACTAGAAAATTGATAGTTGGACATCAGGCTGTTTCGTGGGCCCCGTCCAGGATCAGAAAGCAAGCCGGCATCAGATCTACTCCGGGGCACCAAGCCTGAAGTCGGCGACTGCCTCAAGGTAGGGTCACTGGACGTTAGTAGAGGAGAGCTTGGAGTCGAGCTGCGGCCAGCTCGTCTGGGAGAGTCCGGCACAGAGCCACTAACGTCGAGCATGCTGCGGACCAGCTGCGGAGAAGGCGGCGCCTTAATGTCGAGCATGCTCCTCATCGGGCCCTGAGAGGTCGGAGCTGGTTTGTTGGAAGAAGACGTGGCGTTGCTCGGAGGAATCTCATCCTCTGCAATATCAAGCATACTGCGAACAGGAGAACGCGACGCGTAGGGTGAACCTGACCGTCCGTCTCTGGCAGATTGGGCTTCTTTGTTGCCCTCCAGCAGAGCGAGGACCTCCTGCCGCTCCATGTCAAGCATGGCATCGATGCTCATAGGGCGATACTGGCTGTTGTTGTTCGCCATGTTGACGGTTGAAGTTGTATTTTTTATGTAGTTGATGGGATAAAAGGTTTGTCACAAATGTATCGTGCCCAGACAAGTCGGTAGGCGGTATACAGTATGTCGGGAGACCAGCCGAGCACCCAAAGTAATGATGAAAGGAAAAAAAAAAAAGAAAAAAAAAAAAAAACGCCCGCAAAGTCCCAGTTTCCTTTCAACCTCGCAGACACGTGTTCTTGCGCAGCAGCTCTCGATAATTGACGCTGCTATAGCTTCGATATCTGGACAGACGATTGATCCGCGGGAGGCCGCCGCAGTCTCTAGCGGGGCAGCTTTCGATGAAGTCGACGGCGAGTCGATTGGATCCGAATTGGAGACCAGAGGAGCATATTGTGCATGGGCCGGAAGGGCGGTTCAGCGACGTTGTGCCCGACGCCTCTCAGATCATGGCGGGCACAGGGCTGCAGGGCGATGAGATGAGACGACAGCTGGGAGCTGGGTTCGGATTGTCGATGGAAGCGTGCCCAGAGTCGGTATGTATGTATGTTTGGAGTTTTATGCAGTGGCCGCACGTCTGGAGGAGCGCATGCCGGAGCTCGTCCGAGTCGGGCAAAGTTGGGGGAGAGGAGGCCCTAGGGAGCAGCCTAAAGGCGGTTTGATGGGCAAGAGAGGCTCGTCGTGGGGAGGAGGGGCCGCCCGAGTCAAGGGACCAGGCGGGAGGTTTCAGTGGCTTGCGACGCTCCGGCAGCGCCCTGGAGGCCTTGGACGCTCGGAGCGGTTTACAGGGGGGGTGGCCCTGAAGCTATACGGATTAAGCTCTTCAGCAAGGGCCCCCGACGCACGGGTGCTAGGCCCTTGGACCAGAACTACGGCAGTCTAGCACCCGGTGGCTTTTTGCGCGCAGGGCAGCACAGCAGCAGCCATCGCGATTAAGTTTAATCCAGACGCAAGGGATGAACAGTCACATTGCATGCCCGCCCGCATGCCTTGGCCAGAAAAGGGGAGGCGGTTTTCTGGTCGCACCAACGGGAATGCTGCGTGAAGTTCTGATTCGTCTACTAGCCTGCCTCGTCTGTACCGCCGCCGCAGGTCATTGCAAACAGTGCTGTAAGCTAGATCGCTCCTCTATTCAAACCTACCTACTGTAGGACTGTATGTAGGTGGTGTAAGTCATGCCATGAGCTTCAGCGAAGCAAACCTACATGCATGATCCAAAACTCCCCTCTTCGTCTCCTTCGTCTTCAAAAGGCCCCCAGGGATAGTTTGCACTGCCCTGTGCTACTCCGCTAAGCTGCTCCAACCGTGCTGGCCTGAAATGCGCTCATTGGGTGCTTCGCACGTGTACGACGGCAATTCTTCTTGGATCCGTGTTGGTAGCTGTGGCGTTGGTCAACTTAACCTTAAAAAGAGTCCCTGATCTGCCCGGGCTGGGGGCCAGCAAGTCGGAGCAATGAGTTGGAGGGGGCGTCTTCGACTACAATACAACATTGCTTGCGCCCGTCAGCTCATCAGCTGATCTATTACTGAAAAGGGAGTATTCGATAGAGTAAAAGGTGCTCGCGCTCGAAAACTGGCGCCTCTCCATTTACACTTGGCCGCCTCTATGTAAAAAAAACATACGTGCCTTGTCCAAGGCCTATCAACAGCTTTTGTTTTTCATCTGCCCCTTTTTAGTCCCTTGCCGTAGAATACACATCTAATATACATTCGATATTCGCCGTCACATCATAAGTTTTCCCCTCTTGAACTGTTTATTTCTTCTTCTTGGTCTTGAGCTTGTTGGAACCCACATTGGCTCTAGCCGCGGTGCCAAGCTTGTGCACTAGCTTCCGCTTCTCCCACACGCTCGATCGGCCCTCCACCACGGCGATAATCTCCTCGGCTATCCGGTGGGCAAACTGAGTTCGTCCGCTGCCCTTTGAGGGCTTCTTGTTGATGACATCCAGGATCCATTGAAAGGCCATCCTTCGGCGTTGCCGAACTGCGAGGGGGACCGGAAGCTCAAGCGCACGGCCTCCTCCACCAGCACCGGCAATGTTCCTTACTTTGAGAAGCGGCGCAACGGAGTCAATGGCGATGGTGATGTAGAGAACGGGGTTAAGGGGGAGGTGCGAGGCGGGAGGCGTCCCCGGTAATAGGGGGAATTTCGGACTGTAGATAGGGGCGGGTGCCGTTCGCAAAAAGTTCATGACCATGGCCATATTCTAAGCCGTAGAGTCCCTGTTAGTCTTCTTGCGCCAAGGTGGGTAAGAGTAATTTCATGGGGATAGGAGAGGCTCGGTATACAACATACTCTCTGCGCAACGCTGAGTTCTCCATGGCGCATCAGAAGCCTGGTGATCTGCTCCAGCACCGGGTGGTATCGCTTCTTGACGTTGAACCCATCCGGGTAGGGTTTCTTAGGAAGGCCAAATTTGTGGCCAGCGGTTTGCAATTCTGAGCCAACGGGGAGTATTGATCGCGATTCAGCAGCGGTTTCTGATTTGGCGAGAGCAGCGTCTGCCTCTTCTGGCGGGGGGATAACACCCTCGCGATATAAGGCGTCCTCTTGCGCTTCCGTCAAGCCTCCTTCCCGCTGGCTGGTCGCTGGCCGGCCGCCATATAGAATCTGTTCCAACGCCGCATCGTCCAGCGTTTCGATAGAAGACGTTTGTGGTGTTGAAGCTGTCTATAACCGCCCCGCAAATCAGCATTGTATTGTACTCGAGTGGAGAGGGAGGGGAGGATTATCATCCCACCTTTTCGAGCGTCTTTTGAGCCAATTCGCTCGATTGAGCAACTCCAGCGCTCCCTGATTCTGATATGGTGGCTGAGCCGGATGTTTCTACCTTTGCGCCGGCAGCAGGCTTGGAAGATTTGTTGGTCGCATCGTCGGCATAGAATCGAGATGGCGAGATCTGGACTCGGAACGGCTGGGTTGGCAGGCGGGCGGGTTGCGGTCGGATCGCTAGAGTCCTGCATGCACCCCAGATCTTTAATCTCGAAGCCATGATGGTGCACCGGATCGCCAAGAGTGCTCCCAAGGCGCAATTCTTCCTCCTGGACTCTTCGCGTGATCGATTTCACTACCTCTCCATCAAGCAAGCGAAAATTAGAGCCGCCCACCATACACGCAAAGCGCCGTTCAAATCGGAAAAAACAACGGCCCGAGCATCACACATTTCCCCCACCGCTTATGTCATCCACCAACCTCGTCTTGCCTATAATCCTAGTCTCTATCCCTGCATGCTCATCTCAGATTCGTTTGGCGGATGAATCTGAGCCATCCTTGCACGGTTTGTTCCACAGCATTGACCGGCAGCTGCCTGTCCATGTTGGGGCGCTCATTTCCTCCTTGACCACATGACCTCATTTTCGTAGGAAGCGCTCGATCAACTCGGAGCTTTCACGTCATGGAAATCACGCCAGTCATAAAGCCATGCACATACCTCTCTACGCCGTCAATTTCGCATCTGATCGTTTCTTCTTTTCTAACAAAAAGTTGACTATCCATTAATTAGTAGTATCAGCTTCAACACGTCTTATTGGGCTGTGCGCCTGTCCAATCTTCATCTGCCTTTAACTTATCACGGTCCACCTACTTTGTGTGTCTGGCTCCTGATCTCAATGTCGAACAGTGAAATAAATAACCCTCCCAGCAAGTAAAAATCAAATCGAACCACAAAATACAAAACAGAACAAATAACCCAAAATAACCATCCCAGTACAACAAACTCCATCTCCGCAAGTGTGACGCGGACGCGGCGAGGCACATACACTGTAAACATGCGCCCCTGCTCTCGAAAATCCCATGTGCTGTACTGTTCATCGAGGCCGAAATGTATTCGCCCGCCAAGGATTTTGAGGACGGACTCAGAGTAGATGTCCGAAGCAAAAGCTCTCTGTACAGTGAAAAGAGAATTTCCTAAATCATGGCATAATTGCAAATTGCGCCGCCCCTTCTGTTATCCTCTCTTTTTTTTTTCAGCTTCCTCAGCATGGAAAGCATTTGTTCTCATTACTCCAACTCCAAATATAGTAAACCGTACAAATGAAAGAAATAACAAGAGAATGACAGGAGGGAAAAAAAAAAAAAATAACCGGTATAGTAAAACAAAGAACGAGTTTCGCTGCTCGATGTTGCTAGCAGTGGGTAGCTGCAAAAAGAAGTGTAATGAATGATGCTGGTAAGCAGTAGTAGAAATAGGTGGCGGTTATGGTTCACCAAGTGCTCCAATTTCGTACGTGGGAGGCGTTGCTCGAAGTGCTTAGCCAGTTCAGAGCACACTCGGCAGCGTCTTCCTTGGCGTTGTTGAGATTCTTTCCATCGTACCAGTATCGTGCGGCAAGGGTCTGGCCCAGGATTGTGACCTGGCTTGACCAAGCTGTTCGACCGCCTGCAAGATGATGTTAGCGAATGAAAACAAGAGGAAGGGCCAAAATTGTGTTCATACCTCGTCGATCAGACACGATTTGGAAAGTGGGTGGCATGATCTGTGCGTCACGGCAAGCCTCTGCACGGTATTAGTTGAGTAAACGATGAGAAGTGGCAACTGGTGTGAGAAACCCATACCCTCAAGACGTTCCTGCCATGTTGAGCCGCTGTAGGAAGAAGATGAAGAAGTAGACATTATGATAATAAGGTATTATTGGCGATAATTAGGGTATAGAGATTCGCGGCTGAAGAGCAACGGAGAAAGACGGTCGAGAATCGCGTATATACCGGCACCAAAAGTCGAGCTGGCTCTGAAAGAAATGAGGAGAAGAGAGGTGAGAGTGACGGATTTATAGGCAATATGCTGTAGTGCCCTCGACAGAGCGGTGGGTAGGAAGCTCCAGCGAGGGATGGAGGCTCTCAAGGGAGCAGTAGTATTCGTATCCCAAGCAGGAAAGGCGGCGTGTGGGGGGGATCTGAGCACTTTTTTGTGTTGATTAAGACAACTAAAGCATTCGTCTGTAGATGGCTGATTAGAGAAAAAGAGAGTTGGAGTCTGCGATTCAGACGGCGAAGGCCTGATGTCTTATATCGCGGTGGGCTCGACCTGACGGGGGTCTTGATCTCGGTGGAGGATGTCTGTAGGCAAACGAGAGGAATTACGACCTAGTCAACGGACAAGGGGGGGATGGGGCCCCAGCAGAATGAGAAGCCGTGTGTGATGTGGCACTCGGAGAGCGCTACTGGGGTCGAATAGATGCAGCCGAGCCGGAGAAAAAAGCCTTGGTGGCAGAAACGTGGTGGTTGAGCTGTCAATGCTTGCAGCTTCAGTGTTGGCGTGCGTGTTTAACGCGGAGCGGTAGACTGCATGCAAGAGGGCCCAGACACCGGGCAGCAGACATCCGAAATGGGGGCAGAGGCAACAAGGGAGCACGAGTAATCCAACAATGGCTGGCAAGGCGTACAAGGTGGCGTCTCTCTATGGTATATCCGTCCGCATGTAGCATATGCTATTCTTGGAGCCTGGAAAGAATTGGCGATGGATCAGTCCAAGGGGGCGAGTAATGGCTAAAGGCGAGCAATTATCTTGTTCTTTGTTTTCCTGGCATGCGGCTAAAGGCCAGGGGATCCTTCTCTTTGCCTGTAAAAAGAAAGAAGCCCACGGCTAGTATGGGGAACACAAGGCGATGGAACGGATGGGTCAAGACGTAGCAGCATCGAGAGGGTGTGACGGGGCTGGGATGATTTGACCAGGGCTGGCGGTGGACGTTGATTGCCTGCTTTCCTTTTTCTCATGGTCTCATGGTCTGGTCTGATTTACTCTCCTTTGATGAAGCATTAGCGTAAACAATTTGTCCTACAAGCACACCAATAGATTGGAGTACTTGGACGTGATTTGGGTCAAGAATCCGGGAGGGTGGGGCGTGTATTGTCAGTGCGTGTGTGTGGATGATGGCCTGAAGAAAGGCGCCATTGCGCTGAGCTGGCTGGGGTGCCGTCCGAAGTCTGCCTCCCATATTGTTCCCTCGCAGGCGCCAGGCCATGGCTCGTGCAAGGACGAGTTGAATCCATATTTCCAGGGCGAGTACAGCGAAATCCGAGGCTGCGACGGAGTCACACGACTGGATGGATGCAAAGGGAAGAAAAAAAGCGTCACAGACTGCCGGCGATATCACAACTGGGGTGCAAATAATGATAGGTGGTACGTCTTTACTGCCTGTAGTTAGCGGCTATAGGTCGGATCTCAGCCGCCATGCCTCTAATAGAAAGCGCCTGGGCTGCTATCCAGAGCCCTTGCCCCTGCCCCTGGAGAGAGGTACAGGTGGAATTGGCGCAGTAGCAGTACCAGTGACACTCTCGCCGCAGCATATCAAGCCGAAAGTACCAGTACGGTTGCTGCTGCCCGCGGTACCCCATACCGGTCTGCTGCCCTTTTACCCCGTATCTCAAGCTGCTAGCACCAACTGCAGTTACCACAAGCCACCGAGCAAACGCGGGCGGGACTACTGCCGGTGAGCCCCACACCGGACCAGATTTAAGGTCTGTGCACCTCTTGTTGTTCGCCCTTGCCGCAGCTGCCTTCCGCCACGACCTCAGTTGCGGATGTGATGGTAAGGCAAGACGATCAAGACTGAAATAGATGCCTCAGGTGCTGACAACGAGGACGATGGAACATACAGAAGAGGACAACAAAACAGACTGGCATATTTACAACTTGACAAACGAATACACTGCTGCCATACACGGCTCCTACCATGTATAAACGCCCACACCTACCTCAAAAGCATACCCACATACACGCTGCAAGCATGCGTGGATGGCTAGAAGAAAAAGTATTTTTTTTTTGGGCCACAATGGGCGTCACAAAGGGTGATCAGTTGCTCGCCGGCCTCAGAGCAGGATAGCCGCTCAGCAGAGGCCAACCGGAGCAAGACATGGCCAGCCGCATTACTTCATTCTTGGGAGCCGTGCCTTGATACGTCTGCCGCAGAGTGCAGGGGCTCTGTCTCATGGACAATACCCTTACCCAGCTGATGCAATTGGCCCGTCCACGCCGGCGGCTGACGGGTGAAGATGCAGCTGGTGCTCTTACGGCTTCACGACTGCAGGCCATCGCTTCCCTGGGCCTACGGACTACACGAATATTGGTTATCGTGCGTTGGGGAGAGGCCGAATGCCTGGCTTGTGGCTCCGTGGCACTAGCGGTTGGGCGAAGATACCTGCTTGGGCGCATGCGGCCGCCAGAGCCAGGTTTCCTCTGTCGTTGCGCAGCCAGCCACCGCTGTGCCGCGCCTTCAATTTGGCTGTGCGGCAATGAACCACTGATTCCCCGGTCAACAGACCGTGTGACGCGGCTCTTATAGAAGTTTGCTACCCATTGACTTTACTCCAGAGCGTGGTGCTAATGCATGTGCGGAGTAGGTCCCGTCCACGTTGTCAGCTAAGCCAGAATATCCAGGCAGAGTCCTACCAGCTTTCAACTGTTTCGGACGATTGATGATGCCGGCGTGTCCGCCGGATGAGTCCCCGATACCATATTGAGAGTTTGCCGATGAGTTGTCTCGACACCTTGCCGCCAGTTTGCCAGTTGCTGGCAAACACATTACATGCCCCCTCCCGTCTTAGCAGCAGGGCTGAGTGGATACGAAATACTAGCAGCAAGCAGTACGACCTGATGCTACGTACATTTGGGGGAAACAGAAAATAAAATTTAGATGGAAACTGCACTGGTGTTCGACCTGCGAGGCCGCCTGGAGGAGCCACCTCTCAAGCTATGATGGGTGCATGCATGCATGTACTAACGCGCCTCCAGCATGGAGGCTGTCTATAACTTTGGTTGACTGTTTGCAAGAGCACACTTGGATGGGCTGATGGCATTTCACAAAGAGTCGACCAGTAGGGTGTCCCCCTGGAATATTAAGATTCGTGGTAAGGCGGACTGTGATCTATCGCTGCTTATATGAATATGTGCATACATGCGCATGTGCGTATCATGCTTTCAGTGTGGACATGTTGGGCAACGAACCAACGAGGACGACGAGGGAGATCCAGCTGACAATTAGGCTTATACGATGTTTGCCTGGTAAGCTAAACTGACGAATGCAATAATATTTCTGCTTACATTGTACTATCAGGTAGCATCATAAGCATGCGAGTGGCAGATACCACTAAGAGGCGCGAGAATGCCCAAGGGTAAGATGGCCCTCCCACTCAGAATGAGAGCTGCCGCTGATGAAGTCTTGATAAACCGGACTCTGCACTTTTAGCAAAAGCCGCCTTCGATCTCTTGCCGCTTTCGCGTTTGAAGGTCTTTTTTTCCCTGAAAAGGTCAATCTTTTTCAAGTGCCCCGTATCAGCTGTAGCTGGCACCATAAATTTTGTGGCGCAAGTGGTGGAGAGCGTATGCCTACTGCATTAGCGGCCTGTTAAGGCTGAAGTCACTGGATACTGCCCTACATAGTATTGCAACATCGCGAGTTCTGGCCCTTCACCGGTCGAGGATCAGGGAGAAAAAAAGTGCCAGCGCATTGCTGCTAACCCTTTTTTTGGAACATGTACGTCTAAATCAGAACTTGTACTGCAGGATCGGATACTAAGGCTGCCCAAGAGGGGGACAAACTGCTGCTCAAATGAGCATGGGACAGCGGCGGGGCATTCCTCGCGATGACAACGAGCACACACATCTGAAAGCTGGCAAAGCGGCGAGAAGGGGTGTGAGTTGGGCACCAGAGCGGGTCCATGATTCCCCTTCTCTTCCAACTTTTTGTCTTCATTTGTTCAGAGCGACTGGATATTCACTCTCCAAGGCCACGCACCAAGTATGTCATAAAGGTAGCCCAAGATAGAGATGGGTACGTGCGCGAGTGAAGCGTGCACACCTGACAACGGACAGGGAGTTATATGATGGCTGGCGCCGTCCCCAGGCACAAAATTTCATATATGCTGTGCGACGCTTTAGCATGTCTTGCACATTGGTGCGTGGATAGGCAGGCATGGTCGACAACATCCCTCTCTCTGCCTGTGCGCCAGACGAACTGACACGACACACGACAACATGGCACGACACGACACGACATGAGTTTGCCGTCTAGGCTGCGAAGTGCATGCTCAAGATACAGCTACCTTGCAGCTCTGTAGGTAGCAGGGAAAGAGCACGCTGGAATCGCGCCCGGAGCACATGCATTTTGGTTTCCTCTTCCAGACGGGAGCGGAGAAGAAAAGAGGAGATTGAGACATTACCCAAGAGTCTGGCCATTTGTGCCTGTCTCGTCATGATGGAAATGGGTATGTTGTATCTACGTGCGTGTTGCTGCTAAGGCTCGCTTGCTTCACACTAACAGAAACAGTTGTGCAAAGCAGATGTAGATCCGGCAGTGCCTGTCGATGCAAGCAATCAGGGATTAGATTCGGAATTACGGCATCGAATCGTGAATCTCAGCTTCGACCGACCCTTCGAAAAGACATTCAGTTTCAACATCGTACCACATCTACTCCTTGCAGCACGGAGAACGTATCCTTGGTGTCCCTGGCAAAAAAAAAAAAAAAAAAAAAAAAAAAAAAGTTTCGTTTGCCCCATCGCCGCAATTCGAGCCGCTTTCATAGACCCGGCCTTCTAACTCGGCATTTTCTCTCGAAATTGGTCGACTCTCATCATCATCTGCGCGCCGCCCGATGCAAGACATTACAAGTCACGGCTGACTTTGAAGCCTCATCCGAGGGATGATTACCTGCGACTACTACTAGTAACATGTGGCACAAGCAAACAAGGTTGGTTGGTACCCAGTACACGGACAGCGGTTGGCCGCTTATGGCGACCCTTTTCCCAGCTGCTTCCTTACTCATGCGCTCCTAATTTCTCTCACGTCCCATTCTCTTGTTTTCCATGTCGTTCTACAGAGGCCCCCACAAGTCTCTCTTTCTGAGGCTTGATACGGCGCTCTCCAAGCATCCACGTATCTTTGGGTCTGAGTACCTATTTGGGCATTCGTTGGGCGCCAAATTATACACTAACAATGCTCAGTGCTACATGCTCTCCTTTTACGTTACTTTTTGCTTTTCTCATTTAAAATAGGATCCATTCTGTTGGTTACGAAGGTGGTTGCAAAGGGACCATGTAATCTCCCTCTGCGGTGGTCTCCCGTCTTCGTCATTCAAAATTAACGGTTAACTTCGCGGCATTACTCTAGCAAAATAGACACGGCCGCTGTCTCCTTACAGTAGCCGATTTAACGAAGCAGTGCGCCTTTAAGCATACAGCGTACTTCGCAATGGTGTATGCTTTGGCCTCTCACTTGCGACTTCGATGGCATGTGGTACTGTCATATGGATGAATGCTGGAGCTGCCTGTTTGCTGCTGCTTGGTATTCCTTGCAGGCGGCGAATGATAGAGAATGAAAAAGTGGCTTGGATAGAGTATCGGGCTCCATTTACATTAACCGATACGCTGTGGTGTCTCCCCCAAAGGGTCGGTGATGGATATTTGAGGGGCTGTGAAGGCAAAATGTCACGAGTGAGTACAAGCTGCACTCAGGAGGCAGCAAGCCGAGACATGCAGAGAAGCGATGTCACAACGCTATCTACTCGAGCCCATTGGCTGTTGATGGCCTTCACGCGTCGCCCCTTGGCTATGCTTGAAACGAGCGAGTGAAGTTTCCGCCTGGAAAGAGTCCATCTCTTATGAAAGCTTCCATTCTTTTGACTCGGTCGTTTTGATTGCGAATTCATGAATGAGAAACTCGTGAGACCCCTGAGCCATACACAAAGGAGGAGAAAATGGCCACAGGCATCGTCCTGTTTGTAGCAACAACAATAAAATGGTTCCACAAACGAAGTGGTAACAGTGGAAAAGGACTTACGCGGCGTCATTGTCGCAAATTATGGCACGTAACAACCTTTACCTTCTATAGTGTTTGACATGAATCATGTATCCGCATAGAGCCTCTCCGCTGTGAAGTATTCCTGCCGCTTTCCCATCTCATAGGACAGGCTGGGGGTCCATAACAATCCAACGGGAGCGTGAGTCTTCCCGAAGCCGTCTTATTAGGATTTGCCGTCTCATACGCTCCCCTGTTGCGAACAATACAGGATCTGACCTATTAATGTGAGCCTACCAGGTCGTCAAGCTGGATTATCTATCCTCCCCATTTTCATTGCGTGAATGTGGCGTCTATGCAGTGTGATTTGGCGTTGAGCCGCTTTTCCTGACAGCCAATGGCTCGGAAGGGTCAGGGGGGGACTGTAAGAGATGGCTTGCATATGAATTGATGTTCTCATATGATTGGATAATGTGTGTTATTGCTTGTTTCATCCAATGGGCCTTGAAAAGCTGATGAAGCAATGAATAAAACATCTTGGCATTTTTATGAGAAGAAGTAACGGCTAGACGGGAAGCCCCTATTCAAGATGTCTAGATAAGATATCGTGTGTATCACTGCATTACAGAACAGGGGAAGACAAAAAAGAAATAAGATTCCGCTCTTTTGTTACCCAAAAGGCAAAAACTTTGAAAACTTTTGCCCGTCCCAGATGTCTGGTTCAGGCTCCCGAAGCCCCCCTCTGTATCACGGGATAGTTGAGTATTTCTTCCCGTCATGGCATCATGTAAACAAGCATACAACCTTGCCTTTATTCTTGTACAACGCTGCGGGAGTGAAGTTCCTATCCGGGTGAATGTGACATCGATAGAGGAACGGTGTACGTTCACCAGTCTAAGTGGAGTAAGCAAGCCAATGAAAGTGAAATTGCAGAGTAGCTCTGTGTTACTTGTCTTGTCTTCTCTAGAGACATACGACTGCCCTCAAAATTGCGGGGGCGATGATCACGAGGTAGGTATGAGACCTGTCAGTGCTTGCTTATTTGACTTATGACTTCACAGGGGAATGCAACATAAGGCAATCGGTACAAGTACTTTGTAATGAGCCATCAAATTGTCATTTGAACACAGCGACGCTATCAGGAAAGCTTAAAACTATTGCTCGTTCCCGTGAATGACGATATGCTTCCAATCAGGGGCTTCGAATCACCGTAGTATTTGACGCGGTATGTCCCTGGCTGCGCGTTGCCGTATGTCTCCCAGGTAATGTCCACTTCACTCTGCCCCAAGATGAAATTGGTTCTTCGCCATGTGTAAACGAGGAACCAGTCCGAGTCATCACGCACCTGCGTCCATGATCCGTCGCTGCCTTGCTGTTCAATTGCCGCAAAAGTTTGTTCTTGACGGAGATTGTTACGCGGGTTAGCAGCCTGGAAGGTGACATTGACAATATCGCCGATGCTATATGTGGGATTTGGCTGCACCAGGACGCTGCCAAAGTTCTTGCCCGACGGTGAGCTGTCTTGTACGACACCCGTGATGAATGAAATCATGCTATTGCGGTTGTCTGGCGGCAGGGTACCTTGAGAGGGAGTGGCAGTTGAGTTAGGGAGGAGGTAGTGCATGTTGCTGACGGTAAGGTTGATATAGGCGTTGAGCTCATTTCTGCCGTAGAGGGTGGAGGCTCCCTCATACCGTTGAATATCGTACTCTTCAGGAGTGGCACAATAGTGAGCATAGCTGTTGGCAGGGCCGCCCAAGACGACGATGGGACTCTCGTCGAGGAATGTGGCAGCCTCTTTCGCGACTGCGGCCTTCCAGCGGCGACCGGACATGGTAGTGGCTTCGCTGGGGCTGATGATGATGACGAGCTGGCCCACTCGAAGCATCTGAACGTCCACGATGTTAGGGGTCCACGCGTACGGTTTGCTTACTTCACCAACGTCCAAAAGAATAGGCTTGGGCTGCTGGCATGCGACTTGCTGAGGGCCCGGTGCCTTTAGCAAGCCACCCACAACTCCCCAGAGAGGGTTATCTGGATTTCCAGACTCGCCCTGAGTGAAATCAAAAGCACCGGGCCAGTCAGAGGTTCCGGCAGCAAAAGAATATCCGAGAGCAGCAGGGCAGGTCTGGGCCTTGGTGCCATCTGGCAATGTAAAGTTAAAGTACCGCATATCCTGGAAGAAATGGAAAGATTTAACCGAAGATCCAGTAACCGGAGTACCCGATGAATCTATACTATCCTATAAACAGTGTAAGCTGAAACTGCTGTGGCGAAAATCACAGGCAGGAAAGGCTAATCAAGGGAAGAAGACAATTCAAGATGGCTAACGTTTCACTTACATAGATGCTTTGGGCTCCCGCGAATTGCCTGCGTCCCATCTCGTGGCAGCTCTTGACGCCAAGATCCAAAGCCTGGAAGTTGGGTCCTCGGCCATGGCAGCTCTGTGACCTGCCATCTGCGCAGGTACTGTTTTCAAGACTGCACTGCTGGCCAGATCCATCATCACACCACGCGCCAAGAACGTTGGGAGTGGTGTCGCCAACGTTGGCTTGGCTGAATCCAGCCACGAAGCCTTCGGCAGCATTGGGGTCATCGGCCATGGCACTCTCCAAGAGCCACGCAGCAACGCCCTTGTTGTCTCCAGAAGCATGAGTGTTGTTTCCAAGCATGGAAGTGCCATGAACGGGGAACCACGACAGAACACCAATGTTCTTGCCATCCGAAGCACGCTGGAAGCGGAGGAGAGTCATGGTAATATCGGTTTCTGCGTTGTACTGAGCACGCTCCTCATCCGGATTGTTAAGATAGGCCCAGAGTGAGCGGTTGATGGCACCATCGGAGATGTCAGTTGAACCAACATCGAGGTACCCTTTCTGGAGGTTCTCATGAGCACGCTGGACGGAGAGAACGGCACCGTTAACAATGGCCTGGTAACTCTGCTTATCCCAGCCAAGAGATGTGATTTGCGGCAGCAGATAGTTGAACCAGGCACCAGGGCCAGAGTGGCTGTGAGTTCCCGTCAGCGCAATGTTGTTCTGGCCGTAGACGCTATATTCGCTGCCCAGAGCCTTCAGGCCGTCTAAGAGCCCGTTTCGCATGGCCGTGTCTCCGGACTGCGTGTCGAGGACCAGATAGACGAAGCGGTCATTGGGGTTGTTGACGTCGGCAACGATGAAGGCGCGGCTGTACAGACGCTGGCGCAGGCCAGAGCCCGTCTGGTCAAGATTGGCATATCCGGCAAAGTTGATTTCGACCACGGGGCCGGTGATGTCGGCCTTGCCAACGCCGATGAGGTACTGCTGGCGGTCCGCATTGGCGAATTTCTGGAACTTGTGCAGCTTGGCTGAGCTGATGGCGCTGAAGAGCACCACCGAGAGAAGGGTGAAGACGCTCAGGACCGAGAGGGCCGATCGGGCCCTGCCGAGGGTGAGCGACGCCATGCTGAACAGTCGAGATCGAGCTGGCGGCTGGGCTTCTTCAGCACTGATGCCGAGAGGGGCCTTCTCCAGCCCGGCCGCTGCGTCTGCCATGCAGTATTTATGTTGTCTGTAAGTCGTCTCTTATTTTACCAATGCCCCTCGCGAGCCAGGAATAACAGCTGCGCCGGTCCACTCGACAACAAGGGAAGCAGCATCGCTATGCTCCTGCCGTTTGAGACATGGCGATGGCGTCCAAGGAAGGGGCGGCACGCCCGGCTGCCCTCCATCTTGTGAGGTTCGCGCCACTAGTCCTGATGCAGCCCTGGTTTACTGCCCTTGGCGGATTAGCTGGAGCGATGGTTCAGACGTTCCTGCTGAGTGCTGTTTTCGCGTGTCTGGAGCTCTAGCATCAAATCGCTGCGACGATAGCCAATCGCAGGCGAAAGCCTCGATCTAGAGTACGTTCTAATTTCACTTCTCTGTGTCTAGTCTTGGGTGTCTAATAGCTTCATGGAATTCGTTTCCACTCCCTGTCTGGCTTTACAAGACCCAATACTTGGTGTGCGAAACCGACTTGTCCTCCTGATCTGCTTGTCCTACCTGCTCGTCCACCATACAAAGGCTGTGGAGAAGGCCATTGGGCGGTGCGGCCAAGGTAGTATCAATTGCCATGGCCATTCATGCGACCCCATTCCACGCAGCACGACTCTCGCTCACACCTCGTATAGCTATAGTAAAGCAACGTCGATTTGTGAGAAGTCGCTGAAGAGTGCACGCGAAACCGGGGGCATTCAGTTGCGCCGTGCGGTGTCTTCAGCGCCCAACTCGCAGTGGATCACGGACCATGCGTAGCCGACTGCCGTCACATCGCGCCGCGTGAAGGAGGGAAACTGCCCTGATCGCAGATCTTGTTAGAGGCCGTTTTGCTGCGCTGCATGTATGTATACTAGCTGCTTCCATCCATATCAAGCGTCGTCTCTGTTGGCTGTGGAGCTGAGAAGTGCGGGGAGCGCTAGAACAAGTGCGCTGGGTCACCCGCCATCCCCGGCTCCATAGAGCAGACGCCAGTTGTGTCTGCCGAGATGTGCGGAGTCTGTCAACTGTATCTGAAGCTTTCTTGGCCCTGCTCTCCATGGGTCGTAGAGTACAGTATATAATGCAGTATGTCTGGATCTACAGCGTATAATGGCAGATCAACACGTCATGATGGGCATCGTGTGTCAGACGGAAAATCTGAGAAGCAGGTACGGAGTAGATGGACGCTCTCGGATTGTCGCTAGCTCTAGTCAACCGGCCACAAGCTTGGCATGAAGCATCGCATCGTCACCACCCACCCGTCAACGAAATGGTGGGATACACTAACTAAGCGTGGTGTCAAGGCCGGCCTATTCTGTACGTCACCTCCTTGAACAGCATCATGTCCGATCGCCTGGCATGAGCCTCGGCCATGGGTTCGAAAACAAAGTCCCTTGTCATTTGGCTTGTGCAAATGCCTAACCTGCGATGACACCCATATTTCAGGCGCTTTCTTTAGTTACCATTCCTGGTGCTAAAGATGGCAGTTCCAAGAAACGCTACCACTGCTTCTCCAACTCCACATAGCCTCGAATCCCAAGTAAAGCTAGCCAGCTACCTGACAAAAACTCTTACCCTGTAACTTGCAGGGCGGGTCTCCTTTCTTTTAATTTTTAATCTTCAGATGTAATTATATTCATTGTATCTATCTACTTACAGTTACACAATCTTATGTGTGATGCATCTGTGATTTTGGATTGATGGGTATCCTTCTGGTATCTTCGATCAGCTACTGGTATGATGGTCGTAAACAGGAGGCTGGATGGCCTGCAATATGAAGACACATTTCTGTCTTAGACATAGTAACCGAGTACAATATTATTGCCTTCTTCAATGACAAGTTCAGTCATCTCAACTTGATAGGTTTGTGCTGATACTTCACTTTCAGCAACATCGACTGGCTTCTATTGAACGTCTATTTATCTCTGCCCTTGTTCGCGCCCCATTACTTAAAACTCCATCAGTCGTTATGCTTATTCGTAAGGCTGCCGTTATGCTTCCGAGCATCCACATTAGCAGATCCTCCCTCGCTTATCATCATCATTTCTATATTAACAGTCCACCGTCAAACAAGAGACTTCATGTACATAAATCTAAATAACCCCCCATTACCAACCCTCTCCATTGCCGTCATTGCTTCGCTGGGCGCGTTATCGTCAATGGCTTAAACGGCCTGCGAACCCTATCAATCCCCGGCGGGGGGCCCAAGCCCACCGGACGTCTTACGCCGCCTCTCGCCGTGGCCGAAACAAAAGTCGTCCTGTGGAAGCTGGTGGCAGGGCGGTCCGGTATAGGAGCGGCTTCCGCAGGAGTAGCCTGCTCTTCTTTGATTGCCTTGGCATCGGCGTCAGTTGGCCTTGGCGGGGAGCTGGAGAAGCAGTGGTAGCGCTTCTTGGAACTGCCGTCTTCAGCTTCTTGCTTTATCACGCTGGGGCGGTTTAGAGCATTACCGCTCACGAGTTTGTGTTTTGCTAACGATGGATCGACGGCGGGAAGCTTTGGCAGCTCGGGGGCTTTCGCCTCGGCAGCTAGCCTGGCCGCAGAGCGGGATGCCGCAAGCTGATATCGAGCCAGGGACATATCGGGGCCTTTAAACCCAGTCATTGGAGTCGCTGGCTTGTTTGAAGACGTTGTTGTTACGAATCCGAGCAAGCTTGACTGATCTGCTTTTCGTCGGGCGGTGCCCATCTTTATGGCCCTTTTCGCTGCTGCTGCCTTTTCTTCTTCAGCAGCGGCCGCAGAGAGGGCGTTTTGATGCGTTCCAGCCGATACAAAGCCGGGCAAAGAGGCCATTGTAAAACTGGACGCTTGTTCCATAGTCGTACTGTACTCTTTCTTCCACTGCCGTTCTTCGGGAACCTCTTCGTCGCTACCATAGCCTTGGTTGTTTACACGCTGCCGTTTGGATCCCTTGGGGCGATAACCTTCTGAATCACCGAGGCCTTCTGGGTCCCTTGTGTCGATGGGATCTATCGGAAATAGATTATCCTCCATAGAGAACATGGGCGGAATCTTGTCAAAGATTGCCTTCTCACTGGGGAGATCTCTTCCAAGGATTTTTGCGGCTGCCTCTAGGATTGGTCTGTTAAACGATGCCCCCTGCTTAGCAAAAGCCGTCGACTCAAAAGGCGAAACAAAAGGCGAAAGCTCAACCTTGCCACTCATGCCCTGAGATCCGTACAAAGGGCAGCTGAGATAGAGTAGCACCTGCGCTCTGGTCATTGCTACGTAAAGCAGCCGTCTTTCCTCGTCCAAGTCCTCCGCTCTGGAGTGAGGAATTGAGCCGGCATAGACAGCCGGTATGAACACTACGGGCCACTCGAGTCCCTTGGCAGCATGGATGGTTGATATAGTAATCACCGATTTCTTCTCTGCTCCTTCATCGTTCTTCTGAGCGTCGGATGCTAGCGCTATGTTTGCCAAGAAGCGGCCCAAGGTGCTGTCGTCTTTGGCCTGATCAACATCCTCAATCTCTGGCAACAGCTCCTCATCTGCGTTTGCCGAGTCCCGCACAAAGTCGTTAGCCAAGCTGAGGAACTCTTGGACGTTTTGCCATCTCTGCTCGTGATCTTCTGGATACTCGGACTCTAGGTATTGCTTGAAATCGAGTTGCGATAACAGCTTCTCAATAAGATTGATCAATGTTTGCTGGCTATTCTCGGTGATTTGCTGAGCGTGGTTTTGAAGATTCAACACCATTCTTATCAATTCGGCATTGAGCTTCTGCTCCATCTTAGGTAGTATCTTCGTCGTTGCTTTGCGGCTGCCTTGGCAGTGCTTTCTCAGCAGCGACCACAGGCTCATTTTTTGCTGTTCGGCCTCTTCCATGAGACGCTTGACAGTCGTGTCTCCAATTCCTCGACGGGGGACGTTGATGATTCGTGCAATAGAGTCATTGTTGTCCGGCTGATGTACGACACGCAGGTAATCTAGCAGGACTTTGATCTCCTTTCGTTCGTAAAACTTGTGGCCCCCAATCATCCGATAGGCCAGCCCCGCCTTGCCTAGAGCTGATTCGATATGCCTTGAAAGAGATGCGGATCGTAGCAGAATAGCCACATCTTCATACTTGAGCATCTCCCCAAACATTGTGACGGCCCGTCTGATCTCGGAGACGAGCCAGTCACCTTCTGCAGCAGAGCTCTTTAGCTTTCGTAGAACTGGTCTTGTGCCTTTTGTATGGATTGGAAGAAGCACTTTTTGGTACCGTTTCTTATCTTGCTGAATAACGGTTAAAGACACGTCCAGAATTGACCGAGATGACCGGTAATTTTCTTCCAGCGATATCTCATCTGTTTGGGGAAAGTCTCGTAACAGTCGGTACAAGTTTCGGATCTCAGCTGATCGCCAGCCGTAAATGCTCTGGTCAGGATCACCAACAATCGTTATGCGTTGACGGGCCTGGCCAAATAATTTCATCAAATCGTACTGGATACCGTTTGTATCTTGGTATTCGTCGATGAGAACGGCTTGGATGTTTGAGACACAAGCTGGATACGCTCTCAACAACTCCACGCAGCGCACCAGTAGGTCGTCATAGTCTAGTAAATTTGATCGTTCCAAGTGCTCCTGATACTCCCTGTAGCATTCATTCAAGGACGGATTCTCAGGCTGCTTCTTGTTCGAAGGCGCCTCGGCTACGTGGCCCTTGGCCTTTTTCTTGCTGATCCACGATCTCGCATATCCAGGGTCGATGTTAAAGTCATGGCGTTTACATATGCGCTGAATGATTGCCCTCGAATCGCCATCATCTGCAATCCCAAACTTGGAATCAAGACCTATGTGTCTGCCGTAGGCGCTGAGATACCGCCGGGCAATGGAGTGAAAAGTGCCGAGCACGATTTTCTTCTCACTCTCCGGGCCAAGGACTTTGCCGATTCGCTCCTTCATCTCACGGGCTGCCTTGACGGTGAATGTGGCCACGACGATATCTGATGGCTGGTAGCCGGTTTGCTGAACCAACCACACAACGCGTGATGTGAGGGTATGCGTCTTGCCACTCCCCGGGCCCGCCAGGATGGCAACTGTTGATGCATTGGAGGTGACAGCACGGCGCTGGGCCGCATTGAGCGACTGTAAGATTGGATTTTCAGCCGAGGCCGTTGACATGGCGCAGCTCGAAGCGAAAGCCGTGGTGTTTATACCTGGCTAGGGACAGAGATTTGGCATCTGAATGGTGGTACGGTATCTGCACTCTAAGCCAATTACAGCGCTTGGAAGCTCGATATTAAGCAACGGATAAATTATTCGCATAAGCTGATCTTGACGATTTTCAACCCATCTCGTCAATTCACCAGTCAACTGGCGTCGCCATTCAACGCGTCGATCCAGTTAGCAAGGCGCATCGCGAACTCACGTGACTTGATCATCTTAGTAAGCTAGCGGTCACGAAGCATGTTTTTAGCTAGAGTGCACTGTCTACCAGTAAGAGATGTCGCATATCATTTTGTGATGTGAAAGAGTGCTATCATTCTGTGATGTGAAAGAGTGCACGCGATGCGAGAAAACGTCATCCATCATCTTTTGTGCGCTTTGGAAGTGAGCATCGTTAGCTACAGACAACCGCCCGGATGTGATGGGTGACGAGTGATGAGCGCTGGGTGATGAGGAACACATAAACTCACATCACAGAGACTAGTTACCAATATCACAAATCCATGGCTCTAGATGGCGTGATTCCTCCTCTTTTTAGGGTGAAGCTATCTGCAGATTGGCAAATCTGTCAAGGCGTCTGAGCCATGAATCTCCAGCGACGGATTTCAGCTCCTCACCAGACGATTAGCCGCATCTGCTCTGGCGGTGTGCCTGTGCCTGGAGATGTGACGAGACACACAGGCTGTCTTTTGGGCACAGCGCGCCGATCACCGCTAGCAATGTGGCTGGAGGGTCAGCAATCGCCATGGCACTTCGTCACGCTGCTCTTATTGGGAGAAATATGGACGAATGAGCTCGGGTATCACTGCTGAGGCAAGGGTAGATCCTGTCTCAGCGCCGGCGCTTATTCGCAGTGGCATCTAGCGTCGGTTCTCCGCCAGCAAAGCTGAGAGACGGACGAGTACGTATATATATTACGCATGTATATAGAAATAAGATGACGGGAGTTTCAGAAGCGGCGAGAGAGAAGAGGAAATCCCAGAAACTTGGAACAGCTTGTTGATATGATGTGCGTCGTATACAGGTGCAGTCAACGCAGCTTTTTTCTTACTTGGCTGCAGCAACAATTCAAACAATTCAATCTGATGTCTCGTTCAGCGCCTGCCCCCCTGTGGGTTAGGCCTGGCGGGGCATGCAGGTGGCGAGCTTTAGTGCCTGCAGCAACACTGCCGGCCGGGCCAATCAGGGCCCAGCGGCGCCCGTCACAGCAGAGGTCGGCGCTTAAACCACCAACATCCATCCAACCACAGGCGCGAGATGCATCGTGTTGCTGCTCCTGGGCCACGGCCGTTGGTGGCACGCCATGTAACCGCCCATCATGCACCGCACGCAGCGCCCAGCCACTCAGCGTCGCGCGAGCCGGCAATCTTCTGCGAACCCTCGCCCGGCCCCACGAGAGAGCGCCGGTCTCGAAGCCTCCCAGCATCGCCAGCCGCCGTGACGGGGCCCTATATACGCCCCAAGATGCCGCATACTTCTCCTCATTCATGTCACATCTCTCTCGGGTCATGTTTCGCATTTCACAGCCAGGAGGTCCCATAACGCAGTCATCGCCTTCATAAGAGCGACGCCGGGTCTGCAACATGCTCCTGGGAGCTCTTCCTTCATCATCGTCACTCGTCGCCGCCTTGTCTTCTGTGCTTCTTTGGTCCGTCGCTCATTCATCGCCAACGTTTGGATCTGGATCCTCCACTCCATTCATCACAAAGAGAGATACTGTTAGAGACGGTCCGCCGCTGTCTGCCCGGGTTCTGCGGGATACTAGAATTCTTCCTGCGCAGATTGGTGGTATCGTTGCGGCATACGGTGTATCGTTGGTGCTGGTCGCCATCATCTTACTTGCGCTATCAAGACGACGCAGAGAACATCTTCGGGGAAGCGACATTCCCAGCTACGTCTTTCAGCCAAACTTTCCGGTTGCAGAGTTTCAGCAACAGTTTGAATTCACACATCAACAAGCCGAGGGCCATATTGTTCCTCCCTTGATCATTCCAAAGTCAGAGTACTACCACTCTGGACCTTACAGCGCCCGAGTCTTTGACCACAAGAACGGGTCATCCTCATACGTCATCCCATCGCCTTCTTCATCTGCAATCCCGTCAACTCTTGGAGTCTCGCCGCTTGTAGACCAGTCAGTCGTCGCAGCAGATAGAGCCATGGCGCAACAGCAGCTTGAGGAGATGTACAAATTCGTCATGGAGCACGAGGAGGCAAAGCAGAAGGGCATCATTCTCGAGTCCCCGGTTGTGGCTCCGAGCCCCCAAGAGTCGACGGCATCTGACAAGTCCAAGGGCCTCTTATCGAAGAAGAGCAAGTCTAAGCCTGCCGGCCTCAATCTGGCGGCCGCCAAGGAAGAAAAGTCCCAGTCAAAGACTTCGGCTCTCTTCTCCTCTCTCCTCTCTCCTAAGAAGAAGGCAGCCAAGGGCATGAACATTTCGTCGCCCATCATGACACCCATGTCGGGGACTTTTCCCCAGCATGAGTCTCGAGAGATGAGCGCCATTCCGCCACGACACTATGCTCCTCCGCCGCCGCCGCCTGTCCCAACGGACCAGGTGCCATATGGCGCCTACAGGACTTCGGGTGCCCCAATCACTCCGGATATGTCACCTCAGAGCATTCAAACGATTGATGAGCGCATTGGAGCCTCTCTTGATCGAAGCTCGAGGACCACTTTGCCATATACCGAGAGAGACCCTGAGTCAGCCACCTCGGATCACTCGCAGGTTCCTCTGGTCGGCCTCCCATCATCCCCGAAGCCTGGAAGCACGTTTCCTTCGCTTCCTTCTTCACCACGACCCGGTGCCTCCTTTTCTCGCCCTAACCCTCCCTCTGCGGTCCGAGCCGGCGGTGCTCTCCCCCTTCGCGCTTATGAGGAGCAACTTGGTTCGCCTTTTGTTACCAATCAGACCACCAAGCAGACTGTCTTTGAGAGAACCGGCCCTCTATCGCCCTCGGGCAGGACCCCATTCACCGCGAGCGCCGTGCCTTACTCCCCGTACCAGCCATATACCCCTCTTGTGCCAATCACGCCCGGCTTGGTCACCAAGGAGGATCGCAAGCGCATGAAGAGAATGGTCCCCAAGACGCCTACCTTGGAGATGGTTAGGAGCTCTGATGACGTCTGGTAAATAGGTGGAGGAGGCCCCTCACGAGAACTGAACTGATAATTGTTTCATGCATCTGTATTTCTTTTTTTTTTTTTTTTCAAGCTTCTTTTTGTTAGATAATTTTGTGTGGGTGGCCCCAGGGAGGGCAGCCCTTGGTTTTTTTTTTTTTTTTTTTTTTCCCTTTCATCATGTCGCCGTGATTTCTCTTCTCTTCTCTCGTTCAAAGCAGTGTCACCTCCCCCAATTCAGACATTCTGTTTTTTGTTATTTCTTTTCATATTTTATATACCAACGATTTGGGGCTAGGAGCAATAAGATTGAGGAAGAAGGAAAAATCATACCCGCATACCTATTTCTTTTGACGACTGATGAGATTTTTGGAGGGGATATTTTCATAGGCTCTATAGGCATATAAAATATAGCATCTCTAATGGAGTGTTTAGTATCTCTGAAGAAATGATTCATTGGTCTATGAGCGACGTATGCATTGTGTAATTTGGAGACTGCCCTATGCGGTTGAGTTTTGTTAAAACGACCTGAGATCCAATGGCAGTAAAGAGGCGCAGAGAAATTGACGGTTACTTGGATCTGTTATTCAACTTGGTAAGTGAGGCTATAGTTAATCTTGTATTATTCGGTGCTATACAATTATGGCATGTTTTTACAACAGGCGAATGCAACGACAGGTCTGACGAGTTCTTGTGTTCCCGCCAATTATCCTTTTCTTTCTCTTTCTCTTCCTTTCCATCTGTGCTACCTTTTCTGTCCTTATTGTCTTTTCTTTTCATTCCCTTTGCCTAATAGATGTAGCAAATAGGATAGCGCATAGTCAAACCCTGCATAGCTGGAGCAAGAGTCATCCGTCGCTTGCATTTGGCCTACGGATAGAGCCGCAATGTCCCAGCCCTTTTTCTATCTAGACCGCCTACAGCTCAACTAGGATGTCAATACTGAGGCCACCTCCAGATACTCTATCTTACTGTACTTCGAATTTCTTCTCTTCTAGGCATAGCCTTTGGCATTATCAATATAATGCAGTTACTATTTTGTTTTTTCCCTTATCATTAGTACCCCATACCCCTCCGGTGGTCCAGAATAGGTGTGACTAGGTACATGCAGACAGGCTCTCAAGCGACCAATGCAATTAAAGTAAGGATGCCGATCTCAGCCTCTTGCATGAAATAATTCATGCCGCAGCAAGAGGTAGCGGGAATAAGAAAAAAAAAAAGAGACCAGTGGCATGTCAAAAAAGCCCCCAATGGACGGCCACGACGTCATTTGTTACAGCTCACCTGAAAAAGAGAGAATATGGTTGGGACTAGGTAGGGAGGTAGCAGGATGATGTAGCAGCCGTTGACACGTTTGTTTCTACTAATCCATGTTATGGATCGAGTCTACTTGTCGATTCAGACGGGGATGATGCCCCGTACGGAGGACATGCATGTATACTACTAGGTGCAGTTTGATTAGTAGCTGTATGCACCGCATTGGATGCCTCTCGTCTTCACTCTTTGACAT
The DNA here is from genome assembly GCA_030708095.1 of Trichoderma sp. CBMAI-0020. Taxonomy (NCBI): domain Eukaryota; kingdom Fungi; phylum Ascomycota; class Sordariomycetes; order Hypocreales; family Hypocreaceae; genus Trichoderma; species Trichoderma sp. CBMAI-0020. The sequence goes on along the minus strand of JAJNCI010000004.1, from coordinate 2,097,724 downwards.
AGAAATCGCGACAATAGGCATCAATGCCATGTGTCTTCAGGCTCACATTGGGCATCTGTGGCCGAACCACGCATAGCATGCTTTCTCGTTGGTGGACGAAGACGAAAATCTTTGCCGAGTGCAGGCAGTAGTACCCATTGCTCATACCCAACAGTGTTACTCTGCAACCTTTCCTCAGCCTCTGGACATCGACGACGGCCTACCAGCGTGTTGGGGATCAAGCCTCGCGAAATCTTTCCTCGCTCTATGATACGTCACAAGGACCCAAAGGGGTGCTAAGAGTGCTTGAGGCAGGATTTACGCCGCGTGGGCGACGGCCTCGCTTATGCGCAGTCACTTGGAGTGCGGGATCAGTCAAGGGCACGGAACCAGTATTGACTGCAGCCAATATCGATCGACCCGCTCGCGGGAGGCGGGGGACATGCACGGGAGACAGGCTGTCACCATGGATTGGGACTAGCCAAGCCGGCTCAACCATCAAATGAGGGCCAAGAGGGCATGGCCACATCGACATCCAGGCCTCCACGGCGAGCGAGCGCTGGTTGATTGGCGCAGATTGTGCACCACAACGCCGACAGCAGCTTCAGGCATGGGTGGCGAGCCAGTCCAGCGATTGGGGGCTGGAGCGGTAGCTGAGGCTACATGCTGGCACACATGACTGGTAACATGTCGACTCTGACAACTCGGTGCCCTGCCGCTGCTTGGCCTGGGGCAGCGGCCGAAAGTCAGTAGCCGAGCGGTGATTTGACGTGTCGCGACGGCTGTGGCTCCGCGGGCAGCTTGATTGGCCCCCGGCTCGAATCAGGGAGGCTCAAGTCCATGTCGCTGGCAGATGTGCCGTGCCGAGCTGGCAGACGGGACTCGGGGGCCAACAGTCGACTGCCAACAGCCAACAGCCATCAGCCACCAGCATGTGCCATCCCGACGAGCCTCTAGAGGGCCAATAGTGAGCCGCAGCTGAAAAACAGAAACGCCACAGGCCAAGAATGTGGCACTTCGCATGGGAAACCGAAGGGCGAAGCAGTGTTACCTCGGTGGTGGTCGTGGTGGCTATCCCTAGCATTGATGGCCCTTGCTTAGCTGCCGGACTCTCGCTATGCCCCGAGCCAGCCACTCAGGGTCTGGAGTAGGGCTGTGGCTGAGGGACTAGAACAGCTGGAATTTGCCATTTGCTTTTTTGAATCCTTTTCATTTCCATGTTTGACTTTCTTTTTGGTCTTGGCTCGGGATGGACCGGCATCCATCCGGCAACAAGGAGGAGCTGAAAAGCAGAAATCCAACAGGCTCTCGTTTCGCCTATACATGTAGCCGGCTCGTTTGGGGTACCACAGAAAATGCGCTCACGCAGCCAAGCCCACGGCTGAAGACATTCTCAAAGTGACTCAAAAAACGGCGACTAGGCAGGGGTGGATTGATAGCAGAGCCAATAGCGAATAGCGAAGGCTGAAAAACCCAAATCCAACCTACCAAAATGCTCCATTCTTGGTGCTTTTTTGGTACGGAGCACGCCGAGACAAACCTTGAGCCATGGTGCGGCCATTGCGGCGATGGCGGCGGCGATGGCGGCGAAGTCACGTGGCCATGTCTCGTTTACTAGGACGTACCTAACGGTGGCTATTATGGATGAAGTCGTATACTGTTAGTAGCAGTGTAATCAATGCTTCTGCCACGAGCTTCACGGGGAAGAACGTGGACAGTAGGCCTCTCCCACAGGGCTGACGGAAGAGCATGAATCTTAGCGCCTTGCAATTGAGCCACAAAAGGCAAACATGTTCCAGTGTGGCGGCTCTCATTTCTGGAAATGCAATGCAATACACAATCGCATTGCGCTAAATGGGATTACGTCGCCGCCGAGGTTCAGCTCGCGCCTCGCGTCGCTTGGGCCTGCGCTTTCATATCGCTAAATCATCGAGATGAAGCTCAGATTAAACGACAGGCAGCCGGGTTATACACGTATCAAGGACGATGCAAGCACGGGACATGAACCATCTCCTGGATAGAGTGCGAGTATTAGCCGGGTGTCAGAGACTCGTACTGTACCGGCAAAGTCGCCCGCTGGGATGGGGACCGCTGCCATTTGCACTCCCAAAAATCGCAATGTCGTTCGGGCTATTACCGAGCATTTCCTTCGGTACCGCCAGCTGCCCAAGGCGCATGTGCTTTGCAAATAGGCCGCGGAGCCCTCCAGCACGAAAATGCCACGGCCGCTAGCACCCATTCTGATACGGAACGGGTCTCCCATGTGTCCTGGACGGCAGCTCGCCCAAGTGATTGCAGGTACCCAGTACTTGACGCCGTGCCCCAGTCTGGGCGGACGTCCGGCTTGTCTTACAGGCAGCCGGTGGTACAGGTACTGCGTTGTACCAGCAGCGGCTGCACAGAGGAATACGGAGGCTGCAGCATCCCGATGTCGATATGCGCGTGTTTTTCTGGGTTTGGCATGTGGCCTATAAGCATATCCCCCCCCACAAGTACGGAGCACCTGCACCAAGTATGCCCGCTTACCTGCTGCATAACGACGAATGTCGTTAAACAATACAATAAAAAATCAATGACCGAATATCAAAAAGAATTGAAAGAAAAAGAAAAAATCGGGCAGCAACAAATAGGGAGGTGGAGCTTTTGGCGCCGTCTCAATGGGGCAGTATCCATAGTGTACTCGAGGCTCGGGTCTCAGGCACCTGCGCGTCGTATCATGGCTGCTAGAACGCGCCAGGTAGCAGCTACCGCGCCCACCATGTAGCTGCCAAGGGAGGTGGGGGAGCTTCGGGTAGGCCTCTTCGCCTTTTAGCTTTTTCCCTTTGCTCGTTTGGGCGTAGCCTCGCCTGATATCGGTTCCGGATCGTACGATGTTCCTGTGCAGCACGCTTGTCTCATCTCGCACACCTTTCTTTTGGGCAAACCTCTTCTTCCGGCTGTCCGTACCGCATTGCCGTGGCTCTAGTCAAGAAGGCTTTTCGCAGCAGCAGCAGCAGTCATACGTGTATCATATCAACCCGGATCGAATCGAGCCAGGAAAACGCATCACTTCCACAATCACACCTCGATCTGCTTCTGCCCGGCGATCTCCATCGATCCAAGACATCCATCATCTGCCTGTCCCGAACAGCGCCATAAGCCGGCAATCCATACCACTGCTGGAGGGATCGAGAAGGGATCGAGACCAAGAATCCAAACACCACTATATACCGTTACGGCGTTAGTGCTGCCGGGCTGAATCAAGAACCCCCCCCTGGCCGCTGTCTTGTCCCGTCGTCGTCACTTGTCAGGGCTTTCCCTTTTCATAGTGCTCAATACCCAAGTGCCGTGCCGTCGTATCGCCTCTCCTCTCTCTACGGAGTAATAATACTGCGCAGTAACACCTGCGCTTCTTGAGATTACCGTCAAATCTCATCGTCTCGCCTGCAACGCCGCCCTCCCTGGCCATCCACCCCGTCGGCAGCGCTCACTGGTCTCAGCAGCTCCGCCCGCCTTAAACCGTATCCTACCACCTGGGTCCGCCAGGCAAAGAAACTGGGAAAAAACAGCTGATCTGATCGTGCTATCGCTCGTGAGAGCGTCCACAACTTCTGCATCACTCAGTCCACTTCGCTCCTCGACCGCACGATTCTCTGCCAACAGTCGAGTGACATTCCCATTAGACCCTGACGCTTTCTTCACCTGGCCTCCGATTCTGCCCATTCTCGGTCTGTCGAGCCCGGTTGTCGCTGCATGAGCTGATCCGAGAGCTTCCCCCGGTCTCTGCAGCCGCCATCCCCCCCCCCCCCCCCCCCCCCCCAAAGCGCCCTTCCTCTTCCCCTCCCATGGCCGATGAGGATGGCAGCGGGCTTGGGTTTGACGACCCGAGCTTCGGATTCATAGGCGGTGGCCCCGTGCCTCTCGATGCAATCTCAGATGCTCCAATTCTACCCAACGGCGATCCTTCCGGCGCTTTCCTCGATGCTGGCGTCTGGTCTTTGGATGCCTCGCCCCAAACCACCTCGTACGACATCAGCAGCGCCAGCAACACCGCTCTCCCCTCAGCGCATCCAGGATACCTGTCCCCGTCCTGGCCAACCCCGACCTTCGACCCTCAGCAGCAGCAACAGCTGCCCGATTCTTCCGGCTTTGGTGGCTTCGCAGTGCCCAACGTCGATCCTACGTCAGTCTACCTCTCCAACCAAGCGGCGACCAAGCGGGGCGCTGCCATCCCAGCGTCAAAAGCTCCCTTACGCTCTCTCACCAAGTTGAGTCCTGCTGTGCAGGAACAGCTGCGAAACATCGCAATGCCCCCTCATCTTCTCTACGGATCGCCCAGGAGCGCTTCTAGCCCTGAGTCGGCCAAAACGGGAGTCGGCTCATCGCCCGACGTTTCTGGAGGCTCCCACCGAGATTCTCGGAAGCGAAAGATTTCGGCTGATGACTATGACGACGATGATCTTCTTGAGGAAGGCGGTAAGCCGGTCAAGAAGACTGCTCACAACATGATTGAGAAGCGCTATCGCACCAACATCAATGACAAGATTGCCGCTTTGAGAGACAGTGTCCCCAGCTTGCGCATCATGTGCAAGAGCGCAAGAGGAGAGGACACAACCGAAGATCGTGAAGAATTACACGGTCTCACACCAGCCCATAAGCTTAATAAAGCAACTGTAGGTGATCTCAGTGTTTGCATTTTTCTTTCTTCTTCTTCTTCTTCTTCTTCTTCTTAAAAGACGCTACGATTAAGGAGGCAATGAATATCAGAATCGCTAAACGCTTGATGAATAGGTTTTGAGTAAAGCCACGGAATACATTCGGCATCTGGAGAAGAGGAATAACAGACTTCTGGATGAAAATGGCGTCATGCATCAGAGAATCGCCGCTTTCGAGAAGCTGTTCATGGCCGGCGCCATGAATGGTTCTATCCCTTCGATGCAGCAGCCCACACCGATACAGTATCCCCAAGATGGCCAATCCCAGCAACAGTCACAGCAGGCCCAGCAGGCCCAGCAACAACAACAACAGCAGCAGCAGCAGCAGCAACAACAACAACAACAGCAACAGCAACAGCAGCCGCAAATGACACCCTCTCCGCTTGAAATTTCCCAAGAAGGCGGTGCAGGGCCCGCTGGAATGATTGATGTTCCAGAGGACATGAAACGAATCCTTTCTGCCCAAATGGCGAACCAGCCATATCCCGTGCCTCAGCAACAGCAATTATTCCGCCCGAACCCAGCAGTGGTCGGCCAGCAGCAGATTCGACAGATGCAGCAGCAAGGGCAGCAAGGAGGATGGAACAATGCGGGCCCCTATTTTGGCAAACTGATGGTGGGCTCGCTCGCCGGACTGATGATTTTGGAGGCAGTTCGGGAGGATGAGACCAGTAATGAAGAGCCACAAGGCCGTGGTCTGTTTGCCGTCCCCTTGCAGCTTCTCAGATATCTCCCCTCACAGCTTCATTTGCATTGGGCGGGAATCGAAGCCGGTATCCCCCTGAAATTCATGCTCCTCTTCGGCCTGATGCTGTGGGTTTTCATACCATCAGTATTTTCCTTGTTCAACCGAAGCCCCAAGAAGCAGCAATCTACTGCTATTCATCCTGCTCCTTCTCTCGCATCTCCCATCAGTGTTCGCCGTCGCGCTTGGGAGACGGCGATCCAGACTGTCTGGGTACCTCACCACAACTTCTTCCTGGAAGCCGCCGCATTGATGCTCAAGACTCTCAAACTTAGCGTACGCAATGTATTTGGCGTCCATGCCTACCAACTTTTGACCGGATTGACCCCTGAGCAAGAAGTGGCCCGGGTCAGCGCCTGGGCTACCGCTCTGGATGCCCAACTCACTGGTGGCGATGCAGAGATTTGCATGAGCCGCCTTATCCTAACACTTCTCGCCTCTGGCACCGTGCCGAATACACCCAGCGGTTTAATGCTCAAAGCGCTTCATGTCCGCGTCCTATTGTGGGATCTAGGTCAAAAGTGGTATCAGCTAGGACTCGTAAACTTCTTTGCCGCCAAGATTGCACAGCGACAGTGGAATGCCGCTCGAGACCTGAACCAAAGACTGATGAATAGCTGCCAAGAAGACGAGGCCTCCGAGGAGAAGCGACTGGAACAGATATTGCCCGACCACTTGGCTGCTTTGGTCGAACAGGACTGTGATAAAGTCCTCACCACCACAGTAATTCAACGAGCTCACAACTTGGCCTTCAACTTGGAAACGACATTTAACGCTATCCCGATTGACGGTATGGATTCGGTAGTCGATGATACCGCTATTGGATCTCCCATGGATGCCCTTGCGGCTTGGTGGTCAACAGCCAAGGTGCATGATATTTTGACGAGCACACTGTCCGACAATGAAGCGGCATCAAAGGACCAGGGAGTAATGGAGCTGGCTGTTAAAGTCGCGCCCTTTGGTTCTCATGCTCGAGCACGGGCAATCATGGCCCGTTCTGTGCTTGCTCATTATTGCCGTGGACAAAATATCGCCGCCGCTGTTCAAGTCCTTCGGATCGACACCAGCAGCAGCGAGCTTATCGAACCCATGTCATTCGCTACCGCCGAACCGAATCCCTTTGCCAATCCGGCACCCTTTTCTCCTGCCCAGCCGAAGACTCCTAATCCTGACCTAGAGCTTTGCCTGCGCTGTGCAACAGCTTCAGCCCACATTAAGCGTCTAGGTGGCAAGGCCGCTAGCAACAAAACTTACGTCCGAACCTCTATCGAAAAAGTGATTCATCTATCAACGCAAACGCAAATGTCGCTTTTAAGCTTTACATCCGTCATGGAAGTTTTAGAGCAGATTTTAAAGCACAAGGATACAACAAACAGTTTTGCACCGCTCGTGGAGCAGCTGGCTGCCATCCTAAGGCTTTGGATGGGCAGCCCACTGGCGCTAAATTGCGGTGTACCACCCGATCTTCAAGACAAAGTAATCAATCGATGCCTAACTGTGACGAAAAGAGTGGTGGGCATGGATGTGGATACTGGCTACGAAACCATGACGGACGACGAAGATATATTCCGATGATTGACGACGGATCTTGCAGAGGGGGTAGGATTTCAATCGACACGATTCATAACTATGTTTCAAAGTTTTGCCTTGCGATACTCTACCTCTCGTTTTATCTTTCGGCCCTTTCGAACGTTTTATCCTCTTTTACCATTTTGTCTCTATCTGAGACCAGCCAAAACAGGTTTACAATGGAAGACGATAGTGTTTACAAGACGACGTCCATTTGACCTGCGGAAGTGTGTGTATATAGAAAAACTTGATACCGGAGTGACCGGCCTTATTACGATGTTATTATGCTATAAGGAAGGGAAAAAAAATTCTAGAAGGAAAGTTGGCAGAAGCGATTGGGGAAATTGACCCTTTGTATTTTCATAACTGGACAGCTTCTTTTTTTTCTTTTCCTCTTGCCCGTTACTTCTCTCTTTTACTCCTCGTTTCCTTTCCTTGGAGCGATTTGCGACTATCTATTTAGTATTTGCTCTCTTCCCTTCAACTTTTTACCCTTAACACCTCCTATTTGTATTCTTTCTTATTTCGTTTGTTGTTTGCGATTCGATACCTGGTTAGGCATAGTGCATAGTGAAATTTGGGCCTTTATATGTTAGTACCTGGCGCTCATAAAAGAATGGATAGGAAAATCCCAAGCAAGAATGAAATGATGAAAAAGACGACGCTATAATTAACGACTGTGCTGTGAATGTATGTGAAATTCTGCCTATGGTCTCGCGTTGGTGATTGTATGCAGATGCATGGTCCGTCTGAGACGTGAGTTGTGTACGACTTTTATGTGAAAGAAAGGTAAACATAGGGAAAGGTTCAATGCTAGCAGATGTAACACGGAAGCATGAGGGAATTGAGAGATTGGGTGTAATAGCTCATTGGTGGTCTAAAATACAGTTTCGAGGCCTTTTATCTAGGTGGCAGATTTCGGCTTCAGCTTCCAGTGGCCATAATCTACCCGTAAATCGCAGGTTTTTCTCTCTTTCCATAGATAGCAAGCTTTGTCTCTCCTGGTGCTGGATCTTATGTCAATTTCTTATTTCCTTCTAAATTTCCTAGAGGCTGTAGTTACGTTTATCCCGAGTGACGTCCTGTTTTTGTTAACTAACTACCTAGGTACGCCTCTCTAATTTTTTTTTTTTTAATTTTTTTTGTTCCATAAAAATCTTTTCTTATTTATGAGTGAAGATAGGTTCCTTGACTTGTAGAACGGAAGCTATTTATTTATAGTAAAGCTATTGAAAGAAAGCCATCTATGTAAAAACGCCTGACTCGCTGTTGTTTTCTTACGTGTATGCTCGAATGTCGCTAATTATAAGATTTCACATTGTACCAATTTCGATGCTCAGTCTTTTTTCTTCATTACCATCTTCACCATTACATCGCGCCATCTTTGTTAAATTTCTCATGGCAGCTCGGGAGAGGTTCGAGTCCCAGCAACGAACCCCACGTGGCACAACGTCATCCCGCCCCAGCGCTAGGGGACCCTTATCTAGAACCCGCAAACTTACGATTCAATCACATGGAAACCCCCTCCAAAAGCCAATCTTCACCACAGCCATCTCATCTTCTCAAATCTCCCCGACACAATGGCTTCCGCCACCCCCTCGGACACCTTTTCCTTCCCCCGCGAATACTTCTTCCCCGCCTTCTTCACCCGCCAGCCCAACCTCACCATCCACCACGCCCAGCTCACCAAATGGTCGTCGCTCGTGCTCGCCTACGCGCGCCACCACCGCATCTTCCGCCTCGCCCTCTCCGCCGCCGCCGACTCGGACCTCTTCTACAACCGCCAGCTCGACCGCCGCCTCGCCCCGCCCGACATCCGCGAGGTCGTTGATTTCATGCGCAAGGACGGGAGGGCCGAGTATCTGCAGCCCGGCGACGGTAGCGGCAGCGGCAGCAATGGCGATGCTTCTGCCGCTTCGGCAGCTGCTGCGGGCGCGGGCGCTGGCGCTGGGGATGTGGTGCTGATATACTGGCGCAAGCCGCAGGAGTGGGCGGCCTTGATAGAGGCCTATGTGGACGAGACGGCGCAAAAGGGAAGCGTGCTGACGGTATACGAGCTGACAGAGGGAGAGAACACGCGAGGAACCGGTGAGTTTAGCCGCCCTGTACTATGCCATACTGGAGAGATGGAGCGGTTCTAAAACGACGTTTGACAGAATTCCACGGCATGGACAATGGCGTACTCATGAAAGCGCTAAACATCCTCGTCAAACGCGGCAAAGCCCAAATCTTTGGCTCGGAAGACTCTCTTGGTGTCAAATTCTTCTGAGGCAGCCCCCTCCCCATCTCTAATTAAGTAAGAAGAAAAAGAAGTATAAAGCAAAAATGCTGCGAAAATGCAGTCCGACAATTACCTCCATGACCGTCCATGCACAAGGGCCACTATCGACTAATTTGTCCCTCCCAACATCGACTCATGCTCCCTTTCCTAAACTCCGTCATATACATGCCTCATAACAAGATGTGTCCACTGAATCTTACACTAAAATCGGCGCCTTACTCTGTTTCGAGCAGAAATTTCTTATCGAACCGCACCTGCTGCGCCATGGCCACGTCAAGGAGCCAGTCCGGTGACACCACCCTGGGCTCCATGTGGCCATTGATTGCCATCTCCTTGAAGCGCTTCCAGAGTTGCTTTTCTTCCGAGGTAGCACCGCTCAAAAGGTACACTGGCTCAGGAGGTGCAAACCCATCTTGCTCCGCGGTGGTTGGCTTGATAGTCGTTCCGCTTCGTGCACGATAGATCATAAACATAGCACCGTTCGCTTCTGCAATAGCGCGATAGCTCTCGGGCCCATTCTTGATCTTATCAGTGCAGTATATGGGAATGCTTCGAAGGAGTTTGCCGCGGTGGGCCTTGGCCCTGGCAACAGATTTCTCGAGATTAACGTCGTACTTGGATTCGGCCTCGGCATCTTTGAGGATAAAGTCTTCCACATCTTGAAGCTGGCCTGTCTCAAGGGTTTTCTCGATAAATGTTGAAGAGATGACAGTCGGCCCGCGTGCTAGGGCGCATAGGAATTTGACTGTCCTCACAACATGCGGCGCTGCTAGATAGTCGCAAGGTTGGCCCTCGTGGACAATTTGAATACCGAGATCGCGGAGTTTTCGCTATGGATAGATAGTTAGCAAGTAAGCCTTATTGGTTGTGATGAATTCAAAAGGAATGATAGAAAACAAGGGATAGAGAAAAGAGCTTTAAACGAAAAAAGAAAGGCAATGCAATCAGAACTCACCCGATCTTGATCTTCCTTGATCTGGCTGCCCACCCATCTAGTAAAGCCTGTAAGAATAATGCGCATCTCAACGCCAGGCAGAGATGGTCTTGATTTCTTCGCCGGCCGGTCTTCGTCACCATCGCCGTCTTTATGGCCGGCTGATTTCTTTTTGTTGTTGACATTCTCCTCTGTCAACTTCGCAGCGTGCTTGCCACCAAAAGGAGTTCCCGGCTTGGTATTTCTCTTCTTTTCCTTTTCATAGAGAGCGATATCCGGAGCGATTAATGAGAGCCTGTCCATGGCCTTTGTTTTAGCACTACGTCCACCAGTAGACACGGACGTAGGCGTCTCATTTTCTTTGCCTGCGTCTGCAGGTCGGGCCCTTTTGGGCGTTGCAAGAGCTCTGCTAGGCCGGCTCTTCTTTGATGCCGCCGATGGAATATCATCCTCTCCGCTGTTGTCCTCCTGTATAACATCAGACTCTCCTTCCTGGGCAACTTCGCCAATCACAACACCCTCCATGGGACCATGTGAATATGCATTGTCTTCTGCGGCCTCCAGGATCTTTCTCTTCCTTTTGGCTCTTGGTGACATCGTTTCCTCGCCCCCTGGATAGAACAAATCTCTCAGTCTAGACTCGTTAAATGTGGTTTGCCCGATGATTTCGCCCAAGTTTGTTCGAATGGGAAAGTGATTATACTTCTTCACATTGACCGGCTGGATCTCGCACTTCGCATAGCTCTCTTCGATCCAGAGGTGATTGACAACGGTGATACCCCATTCAGGAGCAGCCTTGCACTTCTCGCTAGAGTTGCGAGCTGTAATGAGATGGGTGTTGTCCGCCTTCATCGTCTTGGTGAACTCGGCACCGCAAGCCTTGATGAGGTTCTCAAGATATATGCGTGCCTCGCCGCCATAGTTGGATACGGTGATGCGCATATCTTTGAAGCCCGGGATACCATTCTTAGGAACGGGATAATGAAGCAGTCGATTAAGAGGCGACGTCCATTCATTATGAGCAATGAGGAAATAAAGCCAAGACAAGTTGGCAACCTCTTTGCACGATTGAGAGGCCCGCACGTACTGCTCACCATCCCGATACTGACAGATCAACGTGTCGCAGTCATCGACGTCTTGCACCAGCCGGCCGCCGCCATAAATAATGATGTCTTTCAAAGCATTCTCGAGACGGCTGGTAATTTTCAGATCCGTTCCGAGCAAGATTTTCTTGTCTTGGAAGACAGTAACGGGTGGTCTGGCGGAGGTTCCGTCGGATAGAGATATAAACTCGGGATTGGCTGACGAGGCTCCGACCAGGTTCTTATTCGATGGAATATCGAGGTCCTCGTCGGGGCCCTTTTTCAAAATCTCGGGTTCGGGAAGCAGGTAGGGTCCTTCGTCGATTCTCTTTCCCAGCTTGAAGCAGTCATCGAACCTAAGGGCCAAATTTGTCAGTTTAGTATGCATACCAACAGAAGGGGTATGCAGGCCTGCCAAGTGATGCCGATGCTTACCAGTGCGGCAATACAATTTTGCCCTTCCAATTCTTCTCCAGCGCACTAACGACCTTGGGATGGTCCATGGAGAGCGCACAAATATGCGTCGTCAACTTGCCTACGTCCTTGGATTCTTGTCCGCCCAGCGCCATTGTCGCTCCTAGGATGCTTTCCTTATCCATTTGTGGTATATCCGCACATGTAACCATAACCTCTGAGAAAATCATGCGGGGATCAGGCGAGAAGGGTCGTACTTGAGCTTGCCTCCGCCGGGATATTGAGACGGTGATCCACTGCTTTGACACAACGGGGATCATGAACGCCTGCGACTCGACGTACTGCGGGAAATCAATCGTATCGGAGATGATGTGGGTGACTCGTTCAATCGGGAGGGATCCATCGCGTCGATAGTCGACCGCCGTGGCGCCGTGTTCTGTCAGAATGGCTTGGAGCTGTAGAGATCAAGGTTTAGATGGGAAAGACTCTTGGTTTTGTGAGTTATAGATGGAGTACGCACACTGCTGATTAGCTTTGGAGGCAACGAAGCGCTGGGCACGAATGCGATGGCGCATTCGCTGAATATGCCGGCGGCATCAGCCATGGTGGGAAGGATGCCTCCAATAACACGAGCCGTGTCTTTGCGGATATATAATCGTTGCGCAGATCTTAGATGGCAATTGTCAACTTTTCTTTTCCTACCGTATCGGTATCCGTAGTAGTATGCGAAAAGAAGTCTTCAAAAAGAAAAGGGGAGCTGAGCGCATCAGGAAAAAAAAAGAGAGAGAGAGAACAAGCGTGAATATTGACGTAGCCAAAGGCACGGCACGCTACTTAGCTCTTTCTTTGTTTGTGGCCAGACGCGCTCCTCAGGCCCTTTACGCGAAGAAGGCAGGCTGTCACATGACCGTGGCAGTTGGTACCTAGACTTTTCAGATCGGGTTATGGAGGGGCATTTCAAGGGTATCACTACTAGTACTTGCGATACGCGCACAGGGGAAGCACTTGGTACTTTACGCTGTAGGTACTGCTTGTAGTTGTAGCTGTTGTAAGACTTCTTATAAAGCCTTCCAGCTCGCAAAACAGCATTTAGGTGAGCATCTTATCCTCATCATGCAAGCAAAATTGAGAAGAATATTCTAGTAAGTTATAGACTTCCCAGGAGTGTAACGCTTTTTCTTTTGATCCAAAACATACAATGCTTATATACACCTGTTGCTGTTTGAACCTATATGACGCAACATTCGCTCTTTGCAGCAGCGCACCACCAAATACTCCAAAACTATAACCATCGCCAACAAGACAGATAAAAACATGAATAGTAATAATGAGGAAATTACAATAAATGGAAAAGATACAGCCAAGAAAAGAAGGAAGAGAAGATTTGAACAAGACAGGCAAAAGCGCCGGAGAAAGAAGCAATGCTGAAACCTGCGCCTCTACGTATGCACCACCCACGCATACCCCGTATATCCCAAAAAAATAATAAATAAAAAACATAACACATCAACCCAGGTATATTACCTTGCACACAACCACGTACTTGAAAAGTTTTCTCGTGAACGAAGACGTAAAAGAACGTTCAAGTTGCCGTTTTTTTTTTCTTTGCTGTTGGTTTGCTCCTCCTATGAGTCCAAGCAAGCCAGGGCCACAGCAGCTCCTGTTAATGAGCTCTCCTTGGCAGAAACAAGCTCAATGGTCTTGTTTTCGCCAGATGGCTTGCTTTCCAACAACTCGCTGATGTATCGTTGGCAACTGGCCAAGTATCCAGGGTACTGCTCGATGACACTGCCATTAAACGCAACGGTAGTCTTTTCCATGTCAAGGTCCTCTTCAACCGTGGTTCGAAGAGGAGAGGATTCAGGGAGGGTGGTGAGCAGCTTTTGGTCGCCCTCTTGACGGATATCCCAAAGAGCATAGACAGCGGAAGCGATCAGTGCGCTTGATCGTACTGAAACAAAGGATGCAATTGCCTTGATGGCGCTCATATCAATGACGCTAGGAGTGTGGGATGAAGGATGCCTCTCAGAGAAGCAGCTGATAGCCTCTGATAGGTCGGCAGTGGTGTCACTAAATAGACAAGATGTTAGTCATCTCCGTTTCAAGCCAAGGATTATCTCATCAAACTGTGGAATGATAACTTACCCCTCGATCGTCGAGATGGTTTCGGTGCCCAAAGAATAAAGCTCAGTCAGGGAGGGAGGAACAATGCCGCCCATGAGGCCAGTCGTCTGGATAGCATCCACCAAGATCAGGCGGACAATCTCGCCGAGATACATGCCACTGGTCATGTACTCCAAGGGTTGGAAGTCAGGTCTAGGGTGCTCCTTACTGAGCTGGCGGTCCCATCGAGTCAAGGGCAGGATTTTGGAACCAAACATGCCGAGCTCCGTATTGACAATGACGTGAGATGCTTCATCGAACCAGCCGGCCGGTCTCTCGCCGAATTTTGATCGGCTAATGGCGGAGACGGGCAAGTAGGCGGCGATGTTGACACCGGTACCCAAGATGAGGCCAAATCTGGTCGAAGAATGGGAGTAAGCTCGGGATAGAAGACAGGCACTCGAGTCGTTGAGGATCGCCTTGAGCTCGACGTTGAGGTTCTGGTTTTTGCATGCGGTCTTAACAATGTCTCCCAAATCTTGTCCAACAAGACCAATATCGGCCAAAAAGCCCTTGCCCATAGGTGCAAGCTTGCCACCACCTAGGGACGTTTGGCTGTTTTGTCGTTAGTTTTGAAAACGAATACAAAATAGGGGCAAAATAGGGTACAGCCGCAGCTTGAAGATGGGAATACGTACTCGATCGGAAAGCTCCATGCCATCGAAACCGGCAGCGGCTTTTCAACACTGTGCTCTCTGTTGAGGGTGGTTTGGATCGTCTCAGTGATACGCGCAGCCATCCACTCAAAAAAGGCGATTCCCTCCAAATCCTTGACCTCCTTGGTGATGCGGTAATTTTGCATGCTCACAATCTCCGTGGCATTTTCAGAACCCTTTTCCCGTCCTCGTAATTCGACCAGCGCAACCCGCAGCGTCGATCCTCCCACATCCAGGGCCAAAAACTGGCCACATTCGGAGCCCGCTGGCAACTGGTGGCTGTATGAGGGAAGCATGCACTGCACGTCTGCCTGGAGTGCGTCGAGAATCTGCTGTTTTAACTTGACGGACAGCTCTTGCAGGCCATCGCCGCTGATGGGGCCGACAAGGGCGGCCTCGGCATCCTTTAGGAACTGCTGGAGAGTCTTCTTCTGCGTGCCGGTCTCTTTGCTCTTCTTGTTTCCCGATAACCAGTAGGACAGGATGGCCTGTATCAGGGTCTTGCCTCGCAGCAGGCTCTTCACAACGGCGGCCATGAATGCTTTCCGGAACTGGGTCATTGCTGATTTGGATTAAACAAACATGAACCGAGAATAGAAGGTTGTAAAGAAGGAAGAAGTAGCCGGGAGAAATAGGATCTAGGATGAGACTAGGGCGAGATGAGGCTGATATAAAGGAGTATTCAGCTTTAGGTAGTAAAGAAAGTAGGAGAGTCTCTAGGTAAACGAGGGTGAGGTGGTGGTGGTGGTGGTAGGATCGCGGCAAAAGAAGCGCCGAAAAACTGTACTATGCCTTGCAAGGATGAGAAAGCGACGTCGTAGGAGGGCAAAGCGAGAGAGCCAGAGACAAGCCACGATCGACAGGCACGACTCTGGACACGGGACCGGTGGACCTGGGGCAGAACCGAGAAGGCAGAAGGAGAGTGCAGAAGAGGCTCCAAGGCAGCGGTGATGGGAGAGGAAATGGAACCTGCCCCGTGCTGATGCAATCTCGGGCGACGGCCACCTCACAGCTGGGAATGGGGAGGAAGAAAGAGGGTCGAGAGGGTCGTATGGGGAACAACGAGATGCGGTTGTCCGGCCGAGTCGACTTGGATACGGAGTACTCCGTGCAGATGTATACTTGTAGTCCGACGGGTGTGGGATGCTTGCTGCGTGCTGAGGCGGGCCAGCGAATGGCAGGGCTGGGACAGCCACAACAACGGCGAGGTGAGAGACAGGTAACCAGCTCGACGGCTAGCGGTCCTGGCCAATGTAATGTATGGCCAGGCAGGTAGCAGGACAGGTCAGTCAGCACGGCGTGTGTGTCCAAAGGTTACAGGGCCTAGCCAAGTTGCGCGACGAGAGGGTTGATCCGAGGTGCCGGATGGAGCTCAGCGGCGGGCTATCACCTTGGAGAAGGACTGCCGAGAGAGCTTCTTTTTCGCCCATGCGCAGGCCCCAGAAGCGGTCCTCAACGTCGCACGGCACGGTGGAGTCGTCGTCGATTGGCTCCAGGATAGGTGGCTGGATGGAGTGCAAAACAGCAGATGGAGAGGAAGAAGCCAGCCAAAAGAAAAAAAAAAAAAAAAAAAAAAAAAAAGCTAGAGAATACTATCGTGTGGGATGGGGGTCACATCGGCGGCCGGAGTGAGAACAGCAATGCGAGCAGTGGTATCGCATTGCCATGGCGAAGCAGCAATACGAAGCAGGTGAACAACGCAGCGGCGCATGTACTCCATATTTCCTCCCCCGTAGCTGGCACAGCAGCGCATGCGACCAGCCAGCTGCGCCAAGATTGCCGGTCGAAGGGGTCTCGAAGGAAAGGAGGGCAACTGAATCAGAACCAGGGGCGCGCGCAGCGAAGGGAGTCCAGGGGGACGGTCGCTAGCGAGTGGAGAGGCAGCGACGGTGGGCAGCTGGAGTGGCGCCTCATCTTGCAAAGCAGCGCGCAATAGGCACAGCACAGTCGCTGCTGGAAGTGGAAGCGCTCCAGAAAAAAACGAGACGAGGTGGTGAAGAGGTTTTTGGTGTTGTAACGTTGCGGTGGAGCGCTGGTAGCGTCGAGGGTTGACGGCGACTAAGGAGCGGGATGGACAGGGGGGGCCCTGCCCGCTGGCCGGGAAATTTTGCCATTGGGTGCGGCGGCTGTGGAGGTGCAGCGGTGGTAACCTGTTGGCTGGAACTGGAGTTGAAATTGCATCAAGATGCTGCAGGCAGGTGTTTGTTTGATGCAACAAGGCTGCAGCCAGTCATTTGATGCTGGATACGAGAAGCCCTCCTCGGGAGGTACAGGGCACTCCATAGCTAGCTGTTTAAGTCTGACGGGTCCCTGCCGGAGCAAGCAGTGCCTGGTACTTGTACATGCGACTCCAGCTTCCAATTGCGTGCATGACAGCTTGATACGACATGCTGCAACGGTCAGACTTGGTCTGTATATCGCTGCGATAGTGCGCAATCTACCGTAATTGGTTCAACTCCATCGTCGTGCTACGCTGCGTTTAATGGGTGGCACCGCTAGGCGGCAAACCTCAATCTCTGTGGCGCCCCCCAGGTTGCGCGCGCTCCAACTTGCTCCCCAATGTCTACAGACTCCAAATCTAATCTCCAAATTATCTGCCATTGCCTCTAGTGCTCAGTAGTAAGCCATGTCTCTGATTGCGCGCGCTATGCCGATGGCTTGGGCAAGTGTTTCCCCCATATAGAAGCTTTCTTTGGGGGTCAGCCAAGAGATGTTGACGCTGCCAATGGTGCTAGCAGCACAGATTCGACCCCGCGAGAAAACGCCACCGTGGGAGATTGTTGCTCGCCGATAGTTGTAGATAGGTTAATAGTGATGCTCCAAGCAGTTCTCTGGGTACGAGTGTCCCGTAAGATGCATTGCCAATAGGGATGCCATGGAACAAGTAGGATTCTCCGTCAACTCGCGCTCGTGATCACGTCCTAGCCTCCCAGCATGCGGCTTCCAAGTCCAACAACAGAAAGTGGTAATAGCATCACAGAGCTAGCTCTCTCTCACAGACCACGGCGCAGACGCTAAGCCTCGATCTCGAAACAGCCCAACTTTATTCCTGCAAACGCCTTCCTATATCGTCCCTGCAGGGTCGGACCAGCCCTGCCTCTTCATTTATGCGGGCCTGGGCAGAGATGGCGAGATAAGGGGACATGGAGTTGTGCTGGATAGAATGCACGATGTCGCTTCATCTAACTGCCCTAAATACTACAAGTACATGTGCCACTGCACTTTGGCTATCTGAGCATGGGGCGTCCCAGATAAGCGCGTTCATCGCAATTGCTCCTGCTATATTAGTACACTCCGGACGTGCAGAGTATCAGTGTATTCTATCTGAGGCCATCTGTGCATTCATAAGATCGCTTAACCCTCGTCCTCGGGAGCCCATGAAAGCGCTTACTCCTACTGGCATGTCTGGGCAAAAACTATTGGCCACGATGACACTATACAGTACGTATGAGTGCCGTATCATTGTGTAGGTAGTGGCCTGGCTAACAAATTTCAGTGGCTAGGTCAGAGCTCAAATGAGATACTTTTAGCCTGGCTGGATCTAGAGCCCAGTCGGCGTCACAGAAATGCAAACCAACGACACATACAGTATCTCGATAATAGGTATTGCCCGCCAATACGACGGGCCCCGTCACCGATCCCTGTGTTGCGGTTCACGTTGCGGACGTCAAGGTTGCTTCTGGGTCTTCAGCAGCGATACATGCATGGCATGACCATACAGCAACGGTGAATATCTAACAGTAGAGAGGGAACGGGACAGCATACGCGAGTCGTGGGCGGATGTCAACGTGACGAGAGTTCACGATGATGAGATGACCTGAGACAGCGTTGGCGCCACGATGGGGCAACGGCATGCAAAGCAATTGGCAAGCAGGAGACGAGTCGCACGACAGGCTGGGGTCACAGTCATAAACGACTGGCCAGCATTGGATATTGCGTAGGTTGCCATGGCCAGGGGACTCGATATGCCTGGAACGTTGAAGCGATTGCGGGAGCCATGGCAAGAGACGAATAAGACGCACAACCCAGCAACAAGGCTGAACCAACATTGTTTCGCCAGGCCCGGAAGGAGCCGCTAATAGGCCAAAGGATACCTATGGCTCAATCTTACCCGCTACCACCTTGCATGTAGTTGCTTAGGCCACTTGACCGTCCTGCTAGAGGGTACGGAATAGTCGCCGTTGGTGTTACGAACTGCTGATCCGGCCACGGCAGTTGCCACTTTTGATGAGACGTGAGACCTTTGATGCTGAGAAAAGATGCACGACGGAGTCAATATTACGCTGCTCTGCTCCATCGGCGCCTCAGCTTGATGATTGGCTGCTCTGGAATAGTACAGGGACCATGGGTGAGGATGCTGCTTACCGAGGGCAGAGCACTACCCGTATTAGACGTCACCAGTCTCCTCCGTTTCCAATGCGCAATGCAACGAACGGTTTCTCTCAGAGGTAACGGAGTGTACATAGGCTTCTCTGGGCATATGATTGCTCCATCAAAGACACGCCGCAGTGGAGAAGCAGGCCCGGCTTTCACTGGAATTGTCTCCAGCTGTCCCACCAGCCCGTTGGGGCTTGTCTTTAGTTGACGGGGACCCCTCAAGAGTGGCGCGCGCGCAACCGATGGAAGCATGCAGTGACGTTCCATCGAAACCCAAAGGCAAAAGAAGTCTCTACTGTACGTGCACACACCTGAAATGGCCACTAGCATTCTCGCAACAGCTCACATGGGATCCCTCTAGGGCCGTGCTGCACGCACTACTGGCTGCCCGTCGTGCCGCTGCCACTTTCGATCTTGGGAAAGCATGTTAGTGCAGTACATGCTCGACACTTTTTCTTGCCTTATCCGCAGACTCCGTCCCGTTTTTTTTTTTTTTTTTCCTGTTGCTGAACGGAGCCAGCTGGATTTCCGTATCGTTGCCTCGTGGCGTCTGGGGAGAGACAGCCGCCGGTATGTAGCAGACGTAGCACCACCCAGTCGCAGCATCCAGCTTGTGCCAGCGGCAGTTCTCGTCATGTCACTCATGGCCTCTAAGCGCCTCTTCCGATTCAGGAACCTTGGGGGGTGTGTCGTTTCGTTTGCCCAAAGTTGCAGTCGAAGGGCCCCTCCTCCCCTCATACAAGCTGGGCTCTTAAGCCATGGAGCCGATTTCCTGCTCTTCCTGAGAAAAGTTTCTTTCTTTTTTTTCTTTCTCTCTCTTCTCTGTAAAGAACTCAAAGGGTATTACTCTCACCATCTTCTTGTGATATCATCGCCTCCCCCCTCACCTCAACTCTCTCCCATTTCCTCTCCCTCCGAACTTCCGGGGCTGTGTATCCAATATCTCTCTCATACATCTTTTTTGCCTCGTCCTATATTCCTCCACACTAGCCCTCTTCTCTCACAACCGTCACCATGCGTTTGATCATCCGTGACGATTCCGATGGTGCCAGCGAGTATGTCGCCAACTACATCATCAACCGTATCAACACCTTCCACCCCAGCGCTGAGAACCCCTTCGTGCTCGGCCTGCCCACTGGCTCCAGCCCTCTAGGCGTCTACAAGGTCTTGGTGCAAAAGTACAAGGCCGGCCTGGTAAGCAGAAAGCGCGATCATTCTCCCTTTCATATCCAACATGATGGGTGACTAATGGCGATACACCACACCAGGTCTCGTTTGAGAATGTCATCACCTTCAACATGGATGAGTACGTGGGCATCCCCCGCGACCACTCCGAGTCCTACCACACCTTCATGTGGAAGCACTTCTTCTCCCACGTAAACATCCACCCTTCCAACGTCCACATCCTCAACGGCAATGCGCCCAACCTGGAGGCCGAGTGCGTCGCCTACGAGGATGCCATTAAGAAGGCTGGCGGCATTGACCTGTTCCTGGCTGGCATCGGCGAGGACGGCCACATTGCCTTCAACGAGCCCGGCTCCAGCTTGGCCAGCCGCACCCGTGTCAAGACGCTGGCCTACGACACCATTCTTGCCAACTCGCGCTTCTTTGACCACGACATCAGCAAGGTGCCCCGCATGGCCCTGACCGTTGGTGTCCAGACCGTCCTCGAGGCCAGAGAGGTTGTTGTCATCATCCTGGGCCAGCGCAAGTCGCTTGCTCTGCAGAAGTGCATTGAGGAGGGCGTCAACCACATGTGGACGCTGTCTAGCTTGCAGCTTCACCCTCACCCCATGATTGTGGTGGATGAGGATGCCACCGCCGAGCTCAAGGTCAAGACTGTCAAGGTAAGCAAGAAGATGCCATACACTCTCATACAGCATATACTGACTACAACTACGACAGTACTTTAAGAGTATTGAAAAGGTGGCCCAGGAGGCTGGATTCGAGCAGATCCTGCCCTCCAAGGTCCGCACCGGCAACGGCCCCATCCCGCAGACCACCATCGAGGAGGTTTCCTCTCCCACCATCCACGCTCCCCAGCCCACCACCTCGCGCCTCCTCCGGGCCACTCCGGCCACCGAGTACCCCATCCGCTCCGTGTCGCCGGATCTGGTGCCGGACCGCATGGCCTCCCGCATCCCTGAGCCCCACCTGACCGATCGCCTGACTCCCAACCCTGAGCAGCAGGCTGTTCAGAGCGCCATTACTGCTTAGATGTGACAATGGGGTATATTTCCATGGAGTTTTAGAATTGGGTTGGCTCTCGCTTTTATTTTTGCCTTTCTTCTCTCGTTTTTAACATTGGAACCTTAGACGTTACGTTTGGGCATGACTTTAGGAGTATTGAATCATGTATTTGTATACCACGCAGAATGATTATGAAAAATTACAAAAAAAGGGATAACAAAACAAAATCTGCAAATTAAAACAGCAGAAGACTAAATCGGGTGACCTTTTATCTGCGCCTCTCCATGATGAATCTATTTTTCTTTATTACTTTACACTGATTTCTTTTGGCCTTTTCGCCTCGATCATTTGTCGTCATTGGGCTCTAGGGTGGAGCGCATGTTGGACTTGCCTGACGGACGAGACATGCACGTCATGCGTATGCAGGTCTCAGTCATTACGGAAATACTTTGAAGATACTTTACATGAGAATAGACAAGAAAAGAAAAGAAAAGTTCTGTTTTATGTTATACGCTGACGTCTTGATGTCTTGGTTAACGATCAGTAACCTTAGAGCTTGAAAGAGCCGCATGTACAAGGAAAACGCCCCTCCCATCCATTACGGATTGCTGCTATGATAGTAACACGGAATGCACTTCCGAGAGATGATAAATACAAGCTTCAATTTGTTCTTTTCTGTTTTAGATGGCGCCATGTAGAAAACGTCAAAGGCTACCATGTTCCCCCATTTATCTTGGTTATACCGAGATAAATGGGGGAAAAGGGAAGACAAGGCCATACTGCAAAGCTGGTCCGTGAATACATGTACATTAAAGGGAGTGATGTTTTGAGCGAATTTGAGAATTATTGGAATCCTTCTCTTTTTGTGTACGTAAAATGGAAATACGTTTGCGTACCTTGCTTTGTGGATCTCTCTTTGATGAGGCTGCCATTCCTTCGATTTCTTCGGTGTATTAGCCAGTATCGAACGGAATGGGCCAGCATGCTCTATTCATTGGGTATAGAGATGCTGTGAAGAAAGGCATGGAAATCCTCCAAAAATGTCGTGATTTGTTCTCTAAATTGTTCGCGGTCTGGAACACGTCCGTCGTGCCGTAAAAGTCTCATTGAGAATAACAGGTAAACTGCTGCTACGTTACTTGTCTGGATATACAATCCACGCATCGTCTTCTCGCCATCGTTTTCATTCCACCACCTCTGCGGATATCGATCTCGGCTCACTGTTTCTCTCAGCTAATGTCGTCTGAGATGCCGAATCATACAGGGCCCCGAACTGTGGATACAGTGCCCTTTGACTGCCGTCCATCCGAGACACGACGATGGCCATGCTTGGTAGGATTGCGTACTATACGACTGCAACCACAACCATTCGGTTATTGAAAAAGAAAAAGAGATACTATTGTATTCTTCTTCCTCAAAGAGAGAAAAGTTATATTGTAGCATCGTTTGCTGATACGACACTGACGTTCGACAATTCCTGTCATGTGCATCATTGCAGTAGCATTAGGATGAAGCGCTAGGATTGCCGCCCAACTTGTCCGCGAACCAGAGTGCGCAAAAACCCACTTGTAAAATACATGTAAGAAATCATCTAGATGTCTCATCTGCAGTACGACACACAAGCAACGGTACAGAGATGGGTATGCTTGTTCATTTTGTTCTTACTTGGATCTAGTCTGGTTACTTTCCCCAGTCATCCCGAACACGAAAGTAAAAGTAAAAGCCATCCGTTCATCCATCTACATACTACCCTGCCATTGCCTGCAGGCATTCTCGGATCATGCCATTCTCATCTTCCGATGCCGATATTAGCGCAGGCACAAAGCCAAAGGAAAGAAGAAGAAGAAAAATTAGGACACAATAATAGAAACACAACTGTTTAAGGCACGGATGCATCCATCAATTGCCCGAGATCCTGACCGGGAGCTAAGGTACGCTGAAAATAAAAAAACTGGACCGCCTGCGTAATGCCGCCTATTTCCAATGGAGCTCTCAATCTTCTTTAAACGACAGCTACGTTTCATCGCATGTGAGCATTGCCTGTTTGCACGATTCATGTACTTTGTTTTTCTTTTATACGCCTCCCTTGTCTTTCCACGCCTTGTCTGCCTTTCGATATTTCATTCCTTTTTGCCCTGGCGTGATCGGCTACCTTGTGGCCAAGAGGTGATGGCAATGGTGTGATTTTCGGGGGCTTTGTTGTCAGGTGCTGTATAAAATTTGCATCTGCGTGGTTACCCTTTGTTCCTTTCAAATTTATTCTTCCCCTTACCTTTTCTTTTCTTTTCTTTTCTTTTCTTTTCTTTTCCCGTCATTTCTCTCATGTTTTAGCCACTTACACGCAGGACGCACACGGTATTCCATTTACGACATACTAACATCTCCGGCCCAAGCGGATATTATTAAAGGAGTTTACGTCTTTACAGCAGCATAAATTTCCTTCTACAGGTACCTAGTTATCAACGCTACCTACAAAGGCCAGCATCGAATAAATTTCAACGATTGATTTTACATTCATCCTGCTCTCCTAGCATCTCGAAACTACAGCGTCCTCTGCAATCGAATAAATGACAATAGAACCGAATAAAAAAGCACAAGAACCAGAAAGAGCCCCTGGGTATAAAAGTCCCTGCTGTCCCAGTCATGTCGTCGCATAATTGTTGAATAATAATAAAAGACCCCACGACCTGAAAAATTCCAAACAAATAACATCCCTCGAATACGCACGGGCTATTTACCGGCGCAGACGGGAAGGGGATATCCGCACTATATGATACAATGAAACGCTGCGATCCGTTGGATGGAGGCTTCGAAATTTCGTTAAAAAGATGTTCTCAGTGAATTGAGAAAAAAACCGCCACAGATGGTGAGCACTCGCTGTTCGAGAATGCTATGCATAGCCACACACCGAGATCTCTAATCAGCGGTAAAGTAGCGTTTGACTTTGCGGCCTATCTGCTGAGCTTTGAATTCTGGTGGGGCGATCGTGTGATGAACTATGTGCGGTCTGTAAACAGCATCGACTGGTGGCATCCTATAGGTACTGAATTAGTTTTTTTTTTTTTTTTTTTTTTTTTTTTGTTGTAGAGTGAGTAGATTTGAATATCCCAGATCTTACCAATCATCCACGCTCAAAGGAAAGTATTCGTAGAGCGGATCCGCTTCTTCAGCTGGACTGTTGCTGGCATTTTGGCCGTTCGCTGGATAAGCCTTGGACAGCTGCGGGCTCTGAAGCTCAGCGCTTGAGCGGTTGGGGCTCTTTTCGTCTTCTGATAGAGACAGCGTAATGGGGGCCGTGGGATTGGGCGGCCGTGAGAAGGAGCTCCGGTGGCCCGGAGGAGGATTCTTCCCCGTGGGGTTTTCTATCGTCCAGGCCGGAACTGGAGGGAGGGAGACTGTAGGAGAAAGAGCCATCCGTTTCGCTGGGTGCGGGCTCTGGTTGGGTTGAGGCACAGGTTGCGGAGTAGCCCATTCGCTTCCATTCGACTTAAAAACACCAAAAGTCAGTCTCTATTGCAGCAAAGGGAAAGTGTATCGTGGCGCCATTTATATAGGAAACAAGCAATCACGTTTGGCATAAAGTTGTCACTTACTGACGAGTATTTGGGCAAGGAAGCTATAAGATTGTCCCGCTCCATCTTTGGTGTAGGATTATCAGTGCTGCTTGTGTTTCTTCTCTCCACCTTCTTGTCGCTGGTGAGGTGTACGTCCTTTCTACTATCGAAATTGCGTGGGCTTCGCCCACGGACAATGACTGGGCCAGATTGTATCTCGGCGATCTTGATAAAGTCTCCCGTCTTGGTCTTGCCCAGCAGGTTGATCTGTACTAGGTAATGCTGCTGCAGCCCCTTTCGCCGACCGTTGTTGGCCGTGGCATGTTTAAACTGCAATCTCTTCCAGGATATAGGCAGAGAGACTCTGTTGGCGTCGATTTCTCGGCCAATGCTTAGATCTAGGGCCATGCTAGGGGGAGGGCCCGCGACTTTGGTATCCTCCAGTTGAGGGTTTGCGCCCTTCCACGGAATCGAGATGATTTCGGCGGGTTTTCCTTCAATCGATTCTATGCCTGTAATAGATGCAGACAGTTCTGTGATGGCGATATGCTGGCCTTGTTCGTCCATGACATTGCTCAGGGTCCTCGGCAAAGTAATCTGCCCAGAGCACTGCCACAGGTTGCGACGATAACACGTCAACTCCAAGGGACGACCCGAATTCTCCCCGCCAAACACATCTTCGGCGACAAAGAACATGCCGTAAAGCTCGGCCGTCATGTCCAGGTCGACAAAAGCCCCCGCTTCATCCACTATGCTCGCGTGCATAATCGGATCAGAGAATCCCAAGAGCTTGTTGTCCAGCTCCTGGGGAGATGACTCGTCAATCGCGACATCCTGGTTGGTGATGGGCTCGAATGGGCGAGACGAGTAAGAAAATGGATCTTCAAAAGTCGTGACAAAGTTTTCGAATTCATAAGAGGGCGTAAAAGGGAGAGGTGGTAGCGCACTGCCATCGCTATACGTGTTGCTGAGGAGTCAGTGGCGAATATTCCATAAGGGGTCGAGGGAGGGGGGAGGTGAGTAATGCAACGGTCCCAGGGAACGAGGGAGACGGCACATACAGCAGAGACTCGTGAAAGTTGAGCTCGGGATCAAACGAGTCAATGTTCATGGACTGAGGCGGCCCGTGGTTTAATCCCATCGCATCGCTGGGCACTGCAGAAGCAGCAGGCATCGCCGGCATGGAGTTGAAGGCAGCCATGGCATCATCCAGCCCAGCACCACTTCGGCATCGAGGCACGCTGGGTTCGGCGCAGTGGTCGTGTCGGCAGCAGTCGCGGCGAAGCTGTGCGAGAAGAGGATGGATTGCAGAGGGCGGAGAGATGAAGAGGCGCCAGAGGCCCGAAGTCTGCGTCTCGCGAAAAGAAGCAGGTCAGCGGCTAGCGACGATGACGCCCCTCGCTGAGAGACAGACTGATTGGTGCAGCTACGGTTCTCGAGGACAGATGCAGCGCAGATGCAGAGCAAATGGAAAATGGGAAGATATGGGGTTCCAGGCACGGGACAGCCGTCCCGATAGGACCGAAACAGAGCCTTGCTGAGCCGTGCTGATGGCCTGTGCCGCACAGGTACAGGTACGGGGAGCGCTACTTGTAGGCCTGCTACAGCGCACTAGGCCTTCTAACTGCCCGAAGTGCCAGGGTGTGTGTATGTGCGCAATCCAAGGCGGCGGGTGTGGGTGGTCCCCTAAATCTCATGCGGCGGCTTCTGGCTCTCTTGCTTGCTCGCTCGCTCGCGCGCACTCCAAACTTTTTCTTGACGAGCGACTCGACTGCCTACCTATTCAGCACTCCAGGCGCTGCACCGACCCAGACTTTTTGTCACCGGCCGTTTTCAGCTGCTGGCTGCGATTGGGTCCGGCGGGTGGAGAGTGGAGGGGGAGGGTCCATGGCGCACGCGGGCTGGGGCTCAGTGAGAGAGCCAGACGTGAAGGGAGCAGCATGTAGGTACATGTAGACAAATAGAAAAGCCGGGGGATAGCATTTTGGGGTAAACTGGAGGTTTGCTAGTGGCTACCTATACCCACCCTTTGCCACTACGGTCGCTAGAGCCGTCGCACTGCAGAAGCCCAGAAAAGAGGAGGTTGTGGGTTGATGCGAGTTCTTTTGGCTCGAGTTGACGTTGCTTGGTGACATCAGCTCGAGGCTCTCGTTTCGCCCGTCGGCTGAGCGGGAAGCATCGTTGTTTGGTGGAGGGCAGAAAACGTGCTGGCCGCGTTTGATAGCCATTTTCTGGCCGCTGGAACGTTCCGGTATCTGCAATCGGCTGGTTATCTCGCAGCTATCAACGTGCCAGATCCATCAGTATCCACTGCTATCTTTGCAATCGCGGTGCTATCTACGAGCATCGGACATGCTATCTCTTCGGTATCTGACGGCGTAGCTATTGCTGCTCCCGAAACTAATTGACAAAGGCCACAAGGCTTGGAGAGCAGTTATACCGAGAGCTCGACGGCCGGCTTCCGAAATCATGTGTTTCTGGGCTTCTCGCCGTGGCAGCCAAAAAGTCTGGGGTCGGCACTAGCCCCTGCGGTTGGTCGGCTCGCCGCTCTTTTTACACAAGTACAGGTACCACGACAAGCGCTGGTATCATGTTCTGGCGCCATTTTTCTCCCCATGGGACATTCCCTGCGCAGATGTTTGCTGCTAGTGCGAGTAGTAGGCGTAGGATATGGGCACTAGTCTGCAGCGGTTGTGATGGGATTTGCTAATTGATACTCGGCTCCTCCACACATGCCGCCAAGGGGTCATGAGTCGCACCAGCGGCATCACAAGGCCACGGGTAGATCTCTTGTACAGATTGTGTAAGTGCTACAAAGATATGGAGGCCAGAGAGAAGAAGAGGCGAATACTGCAAGCTGACAGCTGACAGCTTTTTGGCGATTAAGCAAGTATTCCAAACCAAAAGGAAGAAAAGAAGCAGGAACAGGAGCTGTATAGGATCTGCATCATGTCAGCTCGCTTGGCTGTACCAAATAGTTAGGTGCGTATGCTCTTGCTTAGAAGGATTACACGATATAGGTAATACGCATAATGCCTATGAGGATTACCCAGCATTTCTAAGATGCAGTGATTCCAATTCGATTTCATTCTCCGACTCCATAGCGGTGGCGTATACTGCATATGCTCGCGCTCTAAAAGACGCCTCTCTATAGTTGATACTATTCTTATTTTTAGGGCTCTTGGTGTTTTCCAATGTTCTTTAACCTAAATGAGGATTTTACTACTAATGACGCCTTGCAATTTCAAAAGAAAATCCCCGTCTCCAAGTTCTATCAAAGTCAAGTGGAAGGAAAACTGACAACCAGAAAAAAAAACCCCCCAATTCCTGCAGCTGTTAGATGCATTTTTGAAACATAATCATGTCATTCATCAGCCTCTCTGCATCGATCAAGTCGGCAGATTATAAGACGATCTCGTTGTTTTCTCGGCCCCCGCTGCCAACTCTTCTGCCGACGTGCTAACCTACTCTGATTTAGAGGGCACTTGCGCGATGGACTCTGGTGCCAAACTTCCACACCTCGTCCAGTACCAGAGTACTGGGTTGCCCCGGGGTTTGCGCCTCTGAGAAGATGACCAGGTCAGCGTCAGCACCGGCGTCGAGCGATCCCTTGACGCCCTGCAGGCCCAACATGGCGGCTGGGGTGGCCGTTACCGCCTTGAGCGCGTGTGGGATTCCGGTGCCTGTCCATTGCAGGAAGTTGTTGACGCATTCGAGGAGGGTGATGGAGCTGGTGGGTTTTGCGACTAATGTTAGAAAGAGAAGAACACAATGACCTGATACAAATTGGGGGCTTTTTTTTTTTTTTTTTTTTTTTTTTTTTTTTTTTTTTTTTTTCTGGAATGAGTGCTTCTTTGTCTTGTGCTTGCTTACCTGCCGGCAATGGTGTCCGAGTTCTCCAACAGCAACTTGGATCCCACTTTGACAATGTTACACGTGGTGTCGCCGTTGGTCCACGGATAGGCGCCGTCGGGCAATCCCACCAGGTGCATGGCGTCGGTGACGAGGATGAATCCGTCGGGATGGGCGTTAAAGGCAATCTTGATTGTGGTTGGGTGTAGGTGGATGCCGTCGGCGATGATGCCAAAGTACGGCCGCGGCAGGCTCTCGGCGATGCCCAGTACGCCAAAGATACCCGGGTTGCGGTGGTGCAGCGGGCGCATCGCGTTGAACAGGTGAGTGATCATGGTTGCGCCCAGCCCGACGGCCTCGGACGCCTGTTCGTACGTGGCCTCGGAGTGTCCCACCGAGTAGATGATGCCCTTCTTGGTGAGCTCCGGGACCAGCTTCATCATCTGGCCGCGCTCCGGTGCCGCTGTGATGTACTTGATGGGGATCTGCTCGCCCTCGGCCCGCGGCGAGAGATTGTGCTTGCCGTAGCAGGCCTCGAGGTCCTCAAAGGTCTGCGCCTCTATCAGCACGTCGACATTGTGCACGCCGTTCTTGGTCGGGCTCAGAAACGGGCCCTCGCAGTGCGCGCCGAGCGACTCGGCCCCATCTTCGGCCTCTTGCAAGTGTCCTGATGGTCCCAGGAATGGAAGAGCCTGCATTGATGTCAGTCTGTAACTCGATACATGTGCGCACACCATGTGTTGCTCCCACACAGACACCACTCCTCAGCATCTATATAGCCATATACCAATATGTAGTATACCTATGTATATATATAACTAATGGTGTATGCATACGCATGTGTTATTATATTGCAGCATATGCAGGGTGACCCACCTTCTGATATAGTTCTGGCCGCTGGCTGGTGATGGTGGGATTGTACGATGTGACGCCCGTCTTGACGATGAGCTTCTGCACCTCCTTGACCTTCTTGCCGTACTGCGACATGTCGTCAAGCAGCGTCGAAAAGTTGAACCCAAAGGCGCCATTGAGCTGCACGTCTATCATGCCCGGCGAGACGATGCGGCCGCCGAGGTCGATGGTCTGGTCTGGGAGGACGAGGTCGTCGAAAAAGGCGGCTTGGCTGTTGATGATTTTGCCCGACAGAGAGCTGACCCAGAGATCTTCCTGGACCAGCTTGTCTCCACGCACGAGGCGGCAATTTGTGAACTTGGTCAAGCCATTCCTTGGCCGGAAGGGAGGGGATAGCGCTATGGGCATGGCTACAGCGGTTGCCTCTCTTTCAAACAAGAAAGAGGTGGCTAGTGATAATAGTAATAGTGATAGTAATCGACAATAAGAATTCTTTAGTAGGATGATGCTGTTAACAATATCTTATTCAAGCTCTTTCAAAAAGGATGCAGCAGAAAGAAGGGTTCAAGAAAGAGCGCTCTGAGAGAAGTAGGCCTGGATGTCCCGGCACCGTTTGATATTGGCTCCATAGCAGAGCAGCAAGCAGCAAGCTTCAAAAACGCCCGGCAATGGCATCAACACAAAAACTTACATACACTCCCCTTTTGGTTCGGTTAGGTAGGTGTACATTGAGTTTTCGAGACAAGACGCCGATTAGCGTCCGATGGTAGCAAGCGCCATGACGGAGCGGGTAGACAAAAAAAAAAAAAAAGGCAAATGGCGAGACGTTGGAGCTCTAAGAAGAAAATGCCCGCCTATCGTTGTAAAGTCACGGTGCCATGTGCCTTTGCGGTGGAGTTGCCGTTGCAGCGCATTTCGAGATCTGTGAGCACGTTATGGGTGTACAAGGGCGGTACATGCAAGAATACGGTCACTCGTTTCGTTGTACGGCATCGACGTGGTGGCGCGCTTCAAGTAAGTGGCGCTATTACGTAGTTTGATACCATATCCGATTGTTTCATTCTGCCTTTGCGGTTTACTTTTTCATTCCTGTTGAGATGCCGCGCAAAGATAGGCGCTTCAAGAAATCCATGTAGATGTGCTGCGCATTAGAGCCGCATCTACATATTCTGCAGTTCTTCTTTTCATTTATCATGCATGAAGCTCGACCGTTTTGCTCTGCAGATGCCAGCACTCTAAGCAAGATGCGCGTACATGCATGTCCGTACATGTACCCGGTTCTGCTGCTACGTGAGGCGAGGTGCGACTTACATGAAGGAACATGAAGCAAAAGCGCATGGCGGGTGGCGATCCAACGCGCCGGGGCATGTAACGTTGACTTGTGCGCCGCGCCACCGTTCAAAACAGCGCTGCGTGCTACTCTGGGGCTCTGGAGCTCTGGAGCTCTGGAGCAAAAGTCAATCAGAGGTCGACTCCGCCGAAGCCGCTGCCAAGCATCCAAGCACGCCCGTGTCCAGCTCGCAGTGGCATCAGCCACGCCACACTCTGGCCATTGATGTTGCCACATTTGCTGGGTCCTGTGTCCTGATCCAAAAGGAATTAGCGGCTCTGACACAAGCAGTGAGCTGGAGATTAGAGGCTCGGCCCCCAAAACGAAGGGGCCAGGACCGGTCCCCGCCGTAATAATCAGCATCTCCCAATTAGCCGACGTTCAGCCGTATTTCCAACCCGCGACAAGGCTTCATGGACGACGGGTCGAGATATGGATCCCAGACATGGTGACTGGAACCTCACGCTGTAGTATCTCGCGCCTGTTGCGTGATCGAATAGCGCTTTACCGAGGAGTTCGGCCTTCTACCAGAGCAGGGGTCACTCGCACCTGGTATCGTGTCTCGTCACTTGTCGTGAGGCCATCGTCGCTTGCATCCAGCCGCTGGTGCTGGCTATGAGCCGAGTCCAGGTGATGCCGAGCTGGTTCGCCGCGCCTCATCCATAATGGCCAACTCCATCAGCGGCTCCTCGGCCGACAAGTTTGAGCTAGATCCGCTATGGCAGAATCTTGACTGGTAAGTGATATTGGCTTGTTGCGGTAGCTGTAACTGGCTTCATCTCCAGTTGGGACTCTTGCGGATAATGGTTGACACGGTGCCAGGGCGATTGGGCAGATGCTGCTCATGGGCTGGGATGGTACCCAGGTAACGCCTCAGATCAGAAGCCTCATTGAGGATCACCATCTTGGCTCTATCATTCTGACTGCCAAGAACTTGAAATGTACGAATCCCGTCCGTTCTTCGTGTGGTTGATGAGTTTGAGTCTCTCAACATATCTATATCATCTGCACTTACATGCCTCTTATTGGTGGATCCTGACGTCTTGCTAATCGAACCCATCAGCGGCTCATCAAACTGCATTGCTCGTTCAGGAGCTGCAGATGATTGCCAAGAACTCTGGTCACCCACAGCCTCTTCTTATTGCCGTGGACCAAGAGAATGGAGGCGTCAACAGTCTGTTCGACGAAGATTTCGTTTGCCAGTTCCCTAGTGCCATGGCCATTGCCGCGACGGGCAGCCTGGATCTGTCATACGAGGTCAACAAGGCGACGGCTACCGAGATTGCGGCTTGTGGTGTCAACCTTATGCTTGGCCCGGTTCTGGACGTCCTGAACAATGCGCGCTATCAAGTTATCGGAGTTCGCGCGTCGGGCGATGACCCCCAAGAAGTCTCTCAGTATGGACTCGCAGCCTTGAGCGGTATTCGCGATGCTGGCATCGCTTCTTGCGGAAAACATTTCCCTTCCTATGGAAATCTTGATTTCCTGGGTTCCAATCTCGATGTCCCAATCATTACGCAAACCCTGGAAGAGCTAAGCCTGAGTGCATTGGTCCCGTTCCGGAACGCCATCTCTTCTGGGAAGCTCGATGCCATGTTTGTTGGCGGCTGTGGCATCTCCAATCCTTCCATGAATGTCAGCCATGCCTGTCTTTCAGATCAAGTCGTCGATGATCTTCTCCGTAACGAATTAGGCTTCAAGGGAGTTGCAATCTCAGAATGCCTCGAAATGGAGGCGCTGAGTCAGGATCTTGGAGTCCAGAACGGAGTTGTCATGGCCGTGGAGGCTGGATGCGACATCATACTGCTCTGCCGCGCCTATGACGTTCAGCTGGAAGCCATCAAAGGTCTCAAACTGGGCTACGAGAACGGCATCATTACAAAGGAGAGAATTTTCACTTCTCTACGAAGGATCTTTCATCTCAAGGCGACTTGCACGTCTTGGGCAAAGGCGCTGAATCCTCCGGGAGTAAACCTTCTTTCGCAGATCCGACCCTCTCACCTTGCCCTATCTAGACGAGCCTATGATGATTCCATCACTATTGTCCGCGATAAGGAAAAGTTGTTACCACTGTCTCTCTCGATGCATCCTGGCGAGGAGTTGCTGCTACTCACCCCCTTGGTGAAGCCGCTTCCGGCGTCGTCTTTGACTAAAAGCTTGACCGAAGCGAAGAACGATCGATCTATAATTTCTACCCATCATGATAAATGGAGTCATCAGGGCCGTGAAAGGAGTGCCATTATGAGCGGAGAAGGGGTTTTCCGAGAGTTTGGAAAAACCTTGGCACGATACCGCAACGAGAAGTTACTACACACGAGTTACACGGCCAACGGAGTGAGGCCAGGTGAGAGAGAATCTTTGCTTTTCCTTGAGGCGTAACGTCACTGACTGTCCATCTCCTAGTGCACGAAAATCTTATCAACAGAGCATCTTGTATTGTCATCTTTACTGCGGATGCGAACCGAAATCTCTACCAGGCCGGTTTTACAAAACACGTTGATATGATGTGCTCTATGCTCCGAAGCAGAGGACAAAAGAAACAACTCATTGTCGTTGCTGTGAGCTCACCATACGACTTTGCCATGGATAAATCCATTGGCACTTATATCTGCAC
This sequence comes from Trichoderma sp. CBMAI-0020, assembly GCA_030708095.1. Taxonomy (NCBI): domain Eukaryota; kingdom Fungi; phylum Ascomycota; class Sordariomycetes; order Hypocreales; family Hypocreaceae; genus Trichoderma; species Trichoderma sp. CBMAI-0020. The sequence goes on along the minus strand of JAJNCI010000004.1, from coordinate 2,064,438 downwards.
CTACGACTTTACAGAAAACGCCATGGCTGCTCTAGTCCGCGCCTTGATTGGAGACAGCAACCCCGTGGGCACCATGCCAGGTACCCTGCGAAAAAGCAAAAAGGTGCTCAAATCCCGACAGCATTGGCTCGTCGAGGAATTCGACAGCACTCGGGACAGGAACGGCTTGAACGACCTCATCCGAGCTGTGCACAGGGCCAGTGACCAGGATATGCGGTACCTTCAGACCACAAGCGCAGAGACGTTTGCGCTTAACAGTCCAAACGTCAAAGAAGCTCATTTTGTGGTGCGGAACAGCAGCACACAAGCTCTTTACGGCTTTGTCGCTACTTACTACGTCCAGAACGTGGGTATTCTTGGTGCTCTGGTTGTGGACCCGACCAAGCGGAACCTGTCGATTGGCCGGTCTCTTCATCGCCGCGCGCTGAAGAGTTTGACTCAGCAGAGAGGCATCAAGAAGGTCCAGCTGGGATCATCTTTCCCCTCTCTCTTCCTAGGAATCCCTCTTGACATGGAAGTAACTACGACAAAAGAATGGTTCAGCAACAGCGGATGGGACACGCAGTTCCCTCGAAGGCTCACCAACATGATTATCCAGGATTTGAGCGCTTGGTATGCTCCCGAGGGCTTGTCGCAGAGTATCCAGCGTGCCAACATTAGCTTTGACCTTATTTACGGCGTCGAAAGCGGGGATACTGTGATGCATCATGTGCGGACACATGCGAATCCAGAGGTTCTCGAACTGTACCGAGCTGCACTGGAAGAGAGCAAAGCCTGCGGCATCGTGCGGGCCAAGGACGCGGCAGGCAATTTGCTGGGAACAATCATCATCAGCAGACCGAATAGCCCGCTCGCCAGATATGTTCCTCCGTTGGTGTCTCCCAAGCAAGATATTGGTGGTCTCTTGGCTCCAATCGTGCCTCTGGCTCCGCTTTCGACTCTGGTGCTGCAAGGTCTTGCTTTGATGGGCGTTCGACAGAACAAGGGCCACAAGGCAAACAAGACCGTTTTAAGCTGGGTAAGATGTTCACTTTGAATTCTTTTCGGACTTTTTCTTCAGAAAGGAGTTTCAAAAATTAACACGCTGTAATTCATGATAGGTTGTCGATGATGCCTTTGAGCCTCTGGTGGCCATGGGATTCGATGTTCTGCAGGCATTTGAAGAGATTACAAATTCTCCTGAGACGTAAGTACCTCCCAAGTGTTTGAGAATGATGAATTTATAGAGCTGATTGAATCTACGTATAGGTTCCAAACCTGATGCAAACGGACAGCTATTGTAGCTGCTCCTTCATTTCTCGTACTGTTATGTTATTTTTTCCTACTTTTTCCCGCAATTTTCTTCTCCCGATTGGCACTATACCGGTTTTTACTCGTTGGATACTCTTCTCTGGATGGCGATTGTTATATGTGATGCTGTTTTTTCTACTGTTTTGAGCTGTGTAATGTTGGATATGGGAAGAAAACAAGTTCAGTTTCTTTTGGTTTCTCCAATTCGCCGATAGTATGCACTGGGAACAGTAAGATATGATTCTATGTATTTATTAGTTATGATCATTTTTATCGGCATTATAGCTTTAGCTGTTTCTGATTGCTGCCAGTTGTTGTATACTATGTTAAACTGAGAAACCCCCAAGCCTTTATCACGAGTTTGTTCATCGTGTCGTGCTATTACTGAATATTGTCAGTCTTCTGGAGCGTCATGTCTCTACATTTATTTCTCTTCTGTCCCAATTCGATCGCCAACAGCCGCAAGCAATTTACACCTGCACCGTCTTCTGCTCTTCCATACCCTCCCGCAATATCGCAATCTGCTTCTTCAGCTCAATCCACAACGGCAGCTCGTCCAAATCCGGATTGTCCTCAGCTGGCTTGTCCAGCACCTGGACCCAGTCGTCTTCTGCCAAGTCCACCGTCATGACCATGGCATCATCCTGGTCGTTATTCTCATCATGCTCGTCATCGCCTCCGCTTCGCGCAATAGCAAGCAGGGCTGCTACAAACGCCTCTTGCATGTACGCAAAGCTGAAGTCGTCTGTGATGTCTGCAATGGCGCTACAGAGTTTGTCGGGGAAGCTGATGGATTTGTTGTCGGATAGCTTCTTTTGCCAGAACTGGCAGTAGGCGACGCGCTGGTCGTGGTCTGGGTCTGGGAAGAGGTACTTTCTGTCGAAACGAGAGGGGCGTTTCTAAGTCGAAAACAAATCATTTATACATTAGTTTAGAGACACAACATCAATTCTCTACTCCTCGTAGATGGGACTTACCGCAATGCCGGGATCCAGTCGATCCAGGTGATTGGTGCTTCCAATCATGAAGATACCGTCATTGCTCTTGAGGCCGTCCACCTCGTTCAAGAAGTAGCTTCGAACGTCATCTGTAATAATGGTATCTAGATCTTCGAAAACGAGATAGCATGGCGCGAATTCTCTCGCTTTTGCAAAAACCATAGCAATGCTCCTCTCTGGTCCCTGGTACTATTTTTTAAAACGTTCTTGTCAGCAGAACATTCAACCCGTGTACAAGCTACAGCAAAGTAGGGGAGATGAGAAACAAACATACCGATTTCAGCGACCGTACATACAACGTCGTCACCGACTGCTTCAAATGGTAAAGCATATTCATCGTTGCCTTGATTGAAATGGTCTTGCCGTTTCCCGGCGGGCCGTAGTAGATGATGCCTCGCTTCCAGGGCACCTTGAGCCGGTCATAGGTGGCTCTCGACCGAAAGAAGGACAGATGATCTTCAATGAGAGCATTCTTCATCTCTTCATCCAGAATGACGCTCTCCCACGACGCCTTCATGGCGCTTTGATAGAGCTCGGCGCTCTTGTCCCAGTAGCCCCCGTCAAAGACCCAAATCTCCTCGTGCAAGTCGCTGGTCCATCGCCCAGCCGCAAGAATCAGCTGCGTCGCCAGCTCCTCGCTCGTCGACAGCACGTAATAGTTGACGACGTTTGGATACGACTGGCCGCCATCACGGCCGTTGACCAGGTAGACGATGAAGTCGTGGCCCTTCCACCGGTACAGGTACTTTTCAAAGTGAGTGTCCCTTGCGATGACGCCGAGGCCTCCGTCCATGCGTCTAGCAGGCGGCAGGTAGACGGTCCACGACAGTGACGCCGGGACATGATCGTCGTCGTGCAATGGCGATGATTGCGCGTGGCCGCTTGCTGCGAAGGCTGTCAGGTTGCATGAAGTGGCCGGGGCGATGGACAGCGACAGATTCGGGTACTGCTGCCGCAGCGCTTTGGCGATGATGGAGTCGGTGTTGGTGCGCCTGGCGCTGGAGTGGTGGAAGAACTGGCGGGTGGTTTCGTCGTGAGGCTGGTGAGAGCGCTCAGAGGACGGCTGGTCCAGGGGGTCTCCGTGCGCAAAGTCATCCATTTTGGCGGGTTGGTTGATGAGGAGTATCTCTTGTTCAATTGAGGTGATGGAGGAGAGAAGAGAGGAGTTGATGCGAGGTGAGATGGCCGAGGTGACGTTATGCGACCAGGATGCGATACGGCCGTGCTTCGTATTGACCAACCGCTAAACAATGTACGCGTACAGCGGCGAAGCCATTGAGCTGCTGCTTACAAGGCGGTAAATACTGTAAGATTACTTATCTGACTTTTGGAATCAGTTATTATTACTAGCTCGTTGGTGAATCTTAGAAGATTTTCCCGTTAGTTGCCCGTGCGTTGTCCATGGATGCAGGATTTAAGCATATCCGAAGCCAACGGTCCAGTAGGAGTTGCATACTGTCTTCCTCGGAATCTTATTTGTTTTTTTCTACATGGCACAACGCTGGACTCCTTATGCTGGGATATGAGTTCTTATTAAAGTCATAGCACATGTACGTAGACTATTTCACGCCGTCATCTTCTCTCTGAAGCTCCTGGCAGCTAAGCCCATTAAAGAAAGCAAAATGTCCTGGTCAGCTTGAGGTCAGTTGCATCCAGTGCAACGCCAATCAATTCGAAAAGTAAAATATGCGCATTTTGGTATGCATTGGCGCTATCGTTGGACTTGGCGATAGATGGCACATTAATCACGGTAAACTCCAATATCAACGCGTCAATGCATGCGTGCATAACTGCCACCTATTAGCCAGCGTGCCACTAGGGCTCTTCTATTCTCAGCAAAAATCGTCACATCACTCAAGCCTTCATGATGGCCTGTTTCATCCATCAATAGCCAGGTAATTGGAGAACCCCAGACCTTTAGTCAACTCGTACAGCCAATAACAACGACGGCTGATTGTTTGCCAACTGCGCCGCAGCGCCACTATCACAATCACCACCTTGCCGTCAACCACTCAGTGACATGCAGCCTTGTATCCAGCTCATAGTTCAGCCTGGCATTGGCTCACCGGACAGGGGGAAAAAGGAGACCGGATGTCAAATCAAGCGCTAAATCGCGGGGAAACAAACAATTTGGGGATCGTTAATGAAATGGAACTAGACTCCACGATAGTGGGCTGAGCATGGACATTTAAAAATATCTCTGTATCTAGTCGATCGCCGATATACACAGTTTTGAGGTAGACCTATTTCATCTTTCATGTTATCTGGTTCTACTCGTCAGATGTTTCCCAACACTCTGTCAAAGGCTGATTATCGTCTCTCTCATCATAAATATTGAAGAAAGATATGTGAGAGCGACCTCTGTATTGGTGCCTTTGCAATAATTACTTACGAGTACGATAATATATCGAGGCATATTGTCCTCCAGAAACGCCTATGCGACCAAAGTAGACAATATGCACGAATATCACAGCAAACAAAAGCTTCTAAGCCATGAAACTTCGAAGCTCGCCACCCCTCATTTCCCCTCCCTGAATACGGTCCCTGGTTTCTCAAAAAGTGTGCCAGCTGGCTGCGTAAGCCCAGTGGCGCTGTAAGTTACTGCAGGAGCTGAAAAAAAAGCAAGGAGACTTTTCACTTCATCTTTGATAGTTGACATTGTGAGCGTTTGACGAGTATGATCAGAAAAGATGGATGGAGTTATACACCTCGAGTCGTAGAATTAGGATTGAAAATAAACGAAATGTTATATTTTTGCTGTCTTTTACATATACAATGAGTTTGGCATGGTATCTCGTTGATGTTGCGAGATAGCATATCCAGCCACGTTACTTCACCATGTTATCTATCAGCCAGCACTCAATACCCATGTCCTCGCGTTGTACTGCGATTGTATGGCAAGGGGTAATGTTTGCTCCCAATCTCGGGAAAGGTATGATTGAAACCGGGCTCGATTTCCTCCTTTCAGCTTGCCTTACCTATCTTTGCATATGCCTGTTTGAGAGCGGGATCCTTGTGCTGGAAGTTTACTTGAATGCTTTCAAATCCATCGTATCTCGCGGGATTCTGTCTATATATGTGCTCATGTTATCAATATATATATATGTATAAGAGATCGCCTCAGACTCAAAGTACTTGCGTTCTTTTAGCAATTGCTTGACTTGGATCCCTATTGAATTGAATCCAAAGTCTCTGTCATATACTTCAAAGGATACAGCATGTCTGCAAATATAGATGCCGGATTTCTCACTCAGAAGTTGGCTACGTTGACAACTAGCAAAGGGCTTGTACTCGAAGTCACTCTCCTCACTGCTATCCTGATACTGGCTCAGGTTCGATGGATCAAAGAGGTCAGTTGGCAATGGGCACTCCCACGAGTAATATTGGACTCTGATACATCCAAAATAGGCAATGTCGTATCTGCTTCGACGCACCCAGGGGCTTGGATACCTTATCTGGGGCCCCGATCTCATCGATCGTGCATATGGCAAGGTAACAATGCATCAAGTCCAAGTGACATCTCCGAAGCATAACACATGGCAGGCACAAGGGAAAGCTTTCAAAGTTTCGACCCCAGCAAACGACCACCTTCTCGTTACATCCCTAGACCTCATCATGGAGCTCGTAGAAGCACCACGCCAGCGGCTATCGCTCCATGCAGTGGCTAAAGAGGTATGCAGTGTGACGTGGGATTCCTGTGACCAACGCGCCTAATCATGTATGCAGATCCTTCAGCCCAAGTACACGATGCATGGTTTTGAGTGGCAGGATCAGCGTGGAGTTGAGGGCACGGGCTTTGTTCGTGCTCTTCGAAGCCTTCTTACGTCCCACCTGCACGACTTTCAGCCGGATCTCGAGCGACTAGTGAAGGATTCTTTGGAGATTGAATTCAAGGACATTCGCTCAGATGGTAATCGAAAAGCCGTTTTGCCTCTCTCTTATTTGTCCTTTTTTTTTTTTTTTTTTTAGGTTACTGATTTGTGTGAGCATGACTTGTAGGCTTTTCGCATGTGAAACTCTTTCCTGTGATGAAGAGACTCGTCACCAGAGTCAACTGCTTTGTCTTCTTTGGCGAGGAACTCTGTACGAAACCCAACCGCTGGATACATTTTCATGGAATCGCGATATCACTAACTGTATATGGCAATATAGCCCAAAACGCAGAATTCACCGCTGCCGCCCTGGAATTCCCACAAGCCGTCATCTTCGCAGCCGAGTTTATACGCATCACGCCTCGATTTATGAGACCATTAGTTGCATCAATAGCCACCAATCGACACAGAGCTGCAAAGACGCTCTACCAGCACCTAGTGCCGATTGTTGAGCAGCGTCTGGCAGTGAAGGATCTGCAGCCTCATAGAGTCACACCGGTGCGTTAGGACGGCTGTCCCTGTTCCCAGGCCCCTCATTCGTGCAAAACTGTATAGGAGTTGACAAATTAATCACCATCTAGATGGACTGCATGCAATGGCTGATTGATACGTCGCCTCGTAAGAATCCCTGGACGCCTGCGAGGATGGTGGGTGAGATCATGGCGGTATGGTTCGGCTCCGTGCATCAATTGGCCATGGTAGGCTTGAGAATCCTTTTTGGACATGCTTGCATAGCTTGCTGACAGTGTATTATTCAGACGCCAACTTATGCAATCCAACATCTATGTAGCCACCCCGAGTATGTTGAGCCTTTGCAGGAAGAAGTCCAAAGGGTGTTTCACGCAGATAGTGTCCAGAGAGACGTGGAAAAGCTGCCGCTTCTCGATAGCTTCATCAAAGAGTCGATACGTTGCAATCACTCGGATGCAAGTAAGTCAATTTTGCTTTCCTTGTACAATACAGAAGAAGCGTATAGTATATGCATGTACAAGACGACTAACCATGCAATGGCACTTTCAGTAACTTGCCGGCGAAAGGCCCTTGCTCCATACACCTTCCAAGACGGCTCGTCCATCAGCAGAGGCGACTGGGTATGCATCCCCCAGCAGGCCATGCTACAGGACAGCACTCGATACAAGGACGCCCATCTCTTTGACGGCTTCCGGTTCGCGCGAGCAAACGCCAAAGTGCCTGACGCGAAGGCGTCCAGATTGACCCATGCCAGCCCCGATTGGCCGATATGGGGACTCGGCAATATGTCGTGGTGAGCAGCCTCAATTACTACCCCGATTCGGCCATGCAGCGGAGACGTCCAGAAGCTGAAGAAGAGCTGTCTCATATGCGGTCATGTGCGGTCAATGTTTAGTGCAAAGCTAACGGCATCTCGCGGGTTGTAGTCCCGGCCGATTTTATGCTTCGCTGGTCATCAAGCTCATCCTGATTCGTGTCTTGGACGACTGGGAGTGCCAGATGCCACATCCCGAAGCGCCGAGGACGAAGACGTGGAGGTCGAGCACGGTTCCTCGCGATGATACCATCGTCATGTTCCGCAAAAAGATGCATTAGTTGCCGAGTTTTCCCGTCTTTTTTCTAATATTTGAGCGTTTTGTTGTTACGAATTGTCCCATGGTTCGACTCGGGACGTCGTTGGCCGTGCACGACTATTGCGGGAAAATACTGTATGAGCACGCATTGTCCATGTCTATGCACATGCAGGCTGTATCCGGTAGTGCCTGCATGAGTGGGGATTGTCTAGAGCTCTGTAGACCCGTTTAATTCTTCTAATTGTGTGCGCTTGATTTCACGGGCCTCGTTGATCTCGAAAGGGGATATATTGGGGTGTTTGGTGAGAGGGGGCAATTTCATTCTTCCTGGTTGTAACAGGCTGTAATCTTAGCCAAGACTATTCACTGTACCTTGACCTCATTTAATATACACGTATCTACATGTCGTATTCCGAGCTGTCTCGTGGCGGCCACGGGGCCAGGAAGCAGTCAAAGCTCCCTCGCTACCGATGTTTTGTAACGGTTCTCCGGCAAGGATGAAGACGAGCCTCTCTATCCATCTTTTACCCTCGGCACTTGAGCACGCACGGGCTGTGCTACCCACATTCCGATGGCAATGTCGGCACTGTGGCATCAATCTTCCCTTCTTCTACAGCTCTTTCGCACGTAGCAGCACTGCGACTATGCGCGATCCTGGCCTGCAAATCACCAGGAACCCTGGCGTAGCGGAGAGAGCCGTCGGTGGAGCAGATGCACAAGCAATGCAACCGGGTGCCTTTCACAAGATGGATGGCTTTCAGCCGTTCAGCGCCATGTGGGTGGCGGATCAGATGAAGCTGGGGCGGGGTTCTATTCATCTCTATTCTTCTCGCGATGGGGGGCGTCTAGCTTGCGGGATTTCAAGACGATCGCCCGGCCTTGTCTTGGCTCAGTGTCTTGGTTGAGTGAGTGCAGGTGTTTGCTGATAAAGACGGTGGCATTGGTATGGATTCGGTCCTTGGCATCAAAGACCTGGAACGCTCGTCTGTTGTTTTGGGATCCGAGTCAGTAATACCAAGGGAGGTGGCATTCATAGGCAGTAAATGCCCTCAATCTTTGCACAGGCGCCTCCACAGTGGTCTACAGTTGTACAACCATATTGCCGTTTCTACACTGCCAAACTTACACGCGGGAGCCGATCATCTCTTGCTTCAGCAACCGTCTGTGCACTCCATACCTCACTCATCAGCTCTCGATTCTGGAAAAGGTTGAACAGTTCAGCTCAAGCAAAGGAGCTGCCATGCTGCTATTTATTTGACTTTAGCCACGCCGGCTTCTTGTCCATCCAGCAAGTCTGCGCCCCGCACCAAACTTGACAGCCACCAACACCAACGTGCGAGAGAGAGAGAAGAGACGCTGAGGAATCTCGTCTTGGCGGGTTTGAGATAATTCTCGGCCAAGTATATCTTGTATACGTAATTTCAGCCGTAAATAGTAATAACGATACACATCTACAGGCACGTATGCATATGTCATGATGAACCCCCTCAGCTCAAGCCATTTTCAGCTCAATGCATTCTTCAACGGAGATATGCCAGATGCACAGACGCTCAATGGGCTGTAGCCATGGCTGAAGAGATCTGATGAGCAAAACGCCTTCCACACACTGTCGTCGACCAACAACATATAACTACAATTTAGAGTTCATTGCTCGTTGGCTGAACAAAGACCTGTGGCCGCCTTCTTTCTATGCTTAAATAGAAGAGCCCAATGCTCCCTGTTTTGATAACCCGTCTTTATGCTGCTGATTTGTTATTCCACGTACTTAATGCCTTTCTTGTAACATTCGTTGAAACGGTCGTAAAAGCTGCGAGACCCTAACCCTGGTGTGCATCGTGTCAGCCCCCTTGAACGGGACTCAGTCGAATAGCCCTTCAGCTTCAAAGCGAAACAGTCCAAAAATAAAACCACACATCACAGACACAATGGCCTCCCAACTACCTCCAGGCACGGACCTCTGCAAGATCCCGGCAGCCGTGCCTCCTCCAGGGGTTATCCCCAAGCTCGGCAGCCCTGCACCTCTTGCGCCAGCCATTGTCGCAGTATCGGCAGTCATGTTGGCCTTTTCCACAATCTTCATTGTTGGTAGGGTGTGGGTAAACATCCGCAAGTTGAGAACCGCAGACTGTAAGTGGGAGTGAATAAAAAAACAAAATGACGACAGCGGACGATGTAACCATATCTACACGGCATATACTAAACTCCTATCTCCAGGGTTTGCAAGCATCGGTTACATCTTGAGTGTGGCCTATATTGTGCTCATATTTACCAGTATGTGCTGTCCAATCTAGTCTTATGCAAAGTGCAAAGCACATGTCCCGTCCTTTGTTGGAGCAAATATTGACTTTGCTTCCCACTAGTTCTCAAATATGCCGGACATCAATGGGACGCTCCAGCATGTTGGTTCACCGGGAACTACATGAAGATTCTCTTCGTCCAGGGCATGCTCGTCGGCCCAGCCGCCTTCTTCGCCAAGAGCGCCATCTTGCTGCTCTATCTCCAAATCTTCATTGCGCATACGGATATGCGCATTGCCGTATACGTCGGCATCGTCTTCACTGGCCTCATCTACTGGCCGACCATACCTCTGGAGATTGGAATCAACGCTCCACACCCGGGCGATACATGGGCTGATCTCTTGGTCAATGGCCAAGTCCAGAAGCTCCTCCCGTGGGGAGTAGTCCAGGGGTCGTTGGCCGTTGTCATCGACTTGTACATTTTCATCCTACCACTGCCGGTTCTGTGGAGGCTCAACATGTCTCTCAGAAAGCGGATTGCTGTATGCGCCGTCTTCTTTACTGCTTTGATGTAAGTAGCCTCCACCACCATCGGCGAAGTGAGTACTACATGTAGTTGTATGCATGCACTAATGCAAAGAAACAGGGGTGTCATCGCCAGTGTGATTGGGCTCGTCTTCCGAGCTGAGTTGTTAAGCACAATAGACATCATCTACACACAAAACAAGTGCTTCATCTGTGTGTGAGTACATCATTTGCCTCACTCTCCTTTTTAAGATGGCCATCTAACATGAGCTTCTGCTCAGTATCGTTGAGAACAGCATTGCCCTGATTGTGGGCTCTGTCCCAGCTTGGAAAGCCATCTGGAAGAAGCATTTCATCACGTCCAAATTCTACAAGACGCTGACCTCCAAGCTACACAGCAATAGCACTGACCATGGCGACGATACGCACATTTCCAAAGCCTTTGGCTTCAACAGACCCGCCTCCAGGGCACAGGCACCAAAGCACAATGGTTCAGAGAAGAGCCTGCAGCGGTTTGTGTCGCATAGGGAAAACACTGACAACGAATTCGGCAACTACTATACGCCTCCGGTTGTCCAGATCCAAGGTGGTAGCCAAAACGGGCATGGAAAGGCTGATTCCGAGGATATGAGTGCCGGAGGAATCGTTCGTAATTACGACATTACGCGGGAAGTCCATCCCGACGAACAGGTGTAGGGCCAATTACATTAAACCTGCGTGTTTACAGATGAATTATACATGAAAAGTGGATATTGTGACTATGCAGCTAGCTATTGAGTTGAGGCAATTCTGAACCTCTTTCTGACCACTATAAAACGTCTTCTTTCGTGCATATGCTCTTGGCGCCTATATCACCCCATTTTCGCTGGCATTCTATAGTACGATATCTTGTGAGGCCCCAGTTATTAAATGTTCCCGTGACTAGAGTGGACTGGGGCTGTGGAAAGAGTGCCGCGGACTGCAACTTGACGTCCTCCGTATTCGTCTTGATCAAGAAGACCCCTAAAACCGGTGTGTGATTAATTGAGGAGTGACAAATAGATTTGTGTCTGCTAGACCAGGTATACATCCAAATTCTTCTTCACCTATGAAGTATTGTGTGTGTCCTATGCATTATCATTAACACTTGAAATACAGAAGGCTGTACCCTCTCGTAGCCCTACCTAACCAGCTAATAATTATGTACAGCATAATGTATATACAAACACTTGCCGTAACCCAGCTCGGAATAATAAACTGCATTTTGTACAAGCATTTAGTATAAAGTTACAGGCGATTAGATACCTCTAAAAAGGCAGCAATGCTCAATCTAACAAACCTCGTAGCTGCTATATGCAACATTTGACCATTGCAACTACCCTCGTCTGCGGTAATGGTGTCGATACTGCATTATATTGCGATTTTCTCCAGCAAGTATGTGGAAGCTACATTGTTCAAGCCGTGAACGATTCAAGTGCATTCCATTGAACGATGAAACGAGGGAAATTGGGAGAAACAGGAGGTATACAATACACTGGGCCATACAAGCAACTTGGCACGGGGCGTGTTTTTTTTTTTTTTTTTTTTTTTTTTCTTTTGTTTTTTTATGTACATTATGTTCATCGTCTATTTATGACTTGTACTCCTGCACTTTCCCCCCTTTTTTGCAAATCTTGCCATTTCAGTGTGGAACAGGATGAGTTCCCGCAATGTGTTTGTAAAATAAGGGGCAGCTTTCCATAGCCACCGCTGCTCGCTAATAAAGGTCTGACTATCAATTACCCTATTTCAGTTCTCAGAAACAAGATCGCCCTAAGCAATTGGCAGTTGGCTCAATAATTATTCATAATTTCGAGACTTGGATCAGAATAGACAACAGTCATTACCAGCCCTCTTGTTCATCCATATTGGTGCGGTAGTACGGCTGCCTTCCCCACCTTCTGAAACAAGGTCGTTGTGTTTACGACATTGTGCTCGCTTAGACCGGTGAATGTCAGGTAGAAGAGCTGGGGTCAACCCAAAATCTTACATGAAAGGAATTAAACAGCCATGCAACTTCATCTCCGTCATATGGCCGATGAGCAAGAGTGAGGAATAACGTCACAAAGCTCCAGAGTATCGGAATTAAGGCCCTGGTCGACAAGGATAATGCGGAGGAGAATAAATTGGAGCTAACTTTAAACCCCCCCCCAACATTGGATATAGTACTATTTCATGTCCATAAACGGCCATTCTGTCCGAGACATCTTGCGTATTTCACCAAGTTGGTGCTTGGAGGATGGCGATGCCTCTCAAACTACGAACACGCCTTGAGTCTCGAGCTCTCAAGCCACCCATTTTCATAGATTTGCTAAACATGGTGACTCATGGAGGAATGCACAGCTGCCGTTCTCCGCCGCACGCTAGAAGTAGCTTGCGATCACCCCTACTTGGAGGAGGAGCCTTTGTTAGGCGTAAGGATCGCGAACCTTGGAGGGCTGAATTTGTACCGGCGCTCAGGTAACACTAGTTTCTTGGTACTGATGCTACAATAGCAGCATTAGTAGTAGTTTACGACGCGTGCAAGATGCAGTGGCAAAAAAAGTTTTGGATACAATACTAGGGAGAGTGCTCGTGCGTGCAAAGAGACGAAGAGGACAGGATAATCAGGGCTATTGCTCAATGTCTCCTTCTATCTCTCGACTGGATAGCCTATTTCAAGAGAGACCCAATTTAACAGTGTTTCTTTCTGGTCGCCTTGATTCGTATCCCACTGGCGTTATCCCACTGGCGTTCGTACAAAAATGCTACCGTTTCATTGGCCATGAAAATCTCAAACAAGGCGTTTGGGAACCTCTGTGTACCTTGCTTCCCTACAAGCACTACAAGTACGTACATACATGTATGGATGGATCTGTATCATCGGCACCAGGCAGGCCTCGACTTTGCACTCAGCAGGCTGTGGAGTCTGGGATTCCACTTTCCAGCATGAATCAACCCTGGTCGAGGCAGTCCAATGCTGGGGCAGATCCGTATTGACGGCTGCAGGGATCTTGATCTAGGTGCTCGGCTTGCTGACATCCAAGATCTGGCACCGTCATCCTTTAGCCGCGGCTACGGTAGCTAGCCAGGAGTCGAAGCAAGCAGCGGCCGGTACGAAGTCGCAACAACTATCTTGGATCGACGGCGGGAGGCACCATGGCACGTGTAGATCAAGCGAACTGCCATCCGGAGAGGTTGCAGCGGGTGGACCCCAATGTATGGACTCATAGCCACTAACTGTCGACTCATAATGAACGAGGCCGTAGCCTCTGCCAACCATGTGCATGCGATTTGGGTGTCATCCTCGAGTGCGACGGTGTGTTGCCGGGCTTTCGACCTGCCTGGACGGATAGCCGAAGGCCTTACTGATCGGTACGACTCCTTTACACGTGTGGAGTGGGAGCCAAGCGAGGCCCAAGAGGAGGAATCCCCAGCTGGCCTATTCCGCAAACCGGGTTGAGAGCAACATCACCGCAACGGCGGTACCAGAGAGGCCAACACAGACGATCCGGATACCGATCGGCAGCGGCTTCTATGGACACGCCGATGGGCTAAGCCTGTTGTTTCCATCGCCAGCAACACTAATGCAAGCTCGTAGCAGCACCCCATGGTGATAAATATCGCTTTACCGTCCTCGCGGGTTAGGGTAGGGCATGCATCCCCTTGCGCCTGGAAACCCGCGGCACGGGGCGGAAGCGGTCACTGGTGTCTCTCAAAGGTGTATACAAGGGGTGTTGGACAGGGGTGGCCTCTCTGCCTCGCCTTAATATCTAGCCCTGGGGTTTGCATAGGTAGGTATTAGATCACGTAATATTTTTTATTAAGATACAGTCGTCATAAGGCTTTATACGAGCGCTAACGTAGTTATCAACCAAGTTGGCTGCTTGTGTATGTCATAAACATGCCCGATTTGACACAGTTCAGCCTTGGCTAGCCTGACTTATACAAGAACAATCTCAGTCTCACAGGGATCTCTTTGCGATTACCCATGTTTTTACCCAAATCATCTGGCCCCCAAGTCACCACACTATATTTCATGCGGGCAGGGGCCTTGTCTTTCCCGATTCAAAAACATTTACATACTTGTACACGAGGCACCATCGCCACTGCACGTAGACACCGACGCTGCGCATGTAGGCGAAGGGAGCAGCCGAGGCTGAAACAGGTGGCGTGCGTAATTTATTCCTTCGATTGCAACTTTTTTCAGAATCCTGTTTTTGGGTTTCTTTCGAGATAGGTTGTGGAAAGATAGTCAGGGGACACAAGCGACTTACAACCGGTAGGATGTTTGTCCGCGTATCTCACTACGAATCCTTCACGAAGTGCATCCTACGGCCTCTTACACCCGTGGCCATTTCTATGAGAGTAACAAGCAAATTACTAGATTAACCTTTCTGGCGCTGTCAAATTGATTACTGTAAAATACGAGTGCAACTGCCGCTTCACCAGGGTCCAAGGGGGAAGCGCAACGATGCATCTGCTCCATCTCACTCTGCCCTGCAACACACGGGCTCTCCTTGAACGAAATACAAACTCATTTTCCATCATCAGGAGCCTAGCTCATCCACGGTCTAGCTTGGAGGTCACACCTCTCCCCGGCTCCGCTTCCCCCGAGTCCACAGTTGGATCTAGTTTAGACCTGGTCCCCTAATAAGCCTCCTCTTACACGTCGGGTCGGTGATACAGCTTTCTACTAATAGCAGACTTGGAGAAACTAGGAGCGGTCAGCAAGATCGTCCTTGCTATCAGCTCTCTTTTCTTTGGCTCTTCTCCTTTGTGCCCTTGCTGCTCTTGCGTTAGTGGTGTGCGGCTGAAGGGCTTGGCAGAGTTGTCTTAGCCAGACGGTCTTATTTTTCCGTCTGGGATTCCATGATTCCAAAATGTTTTGTTTCATGCTACCGGGCATTTTCGGCACCTTGTTTCCCGTGGCCACGCACGAGTGCTCAGAGTGACCGGGGGGGGGGAGGTTGACATCGGCCAACTTTACGGCAACATACGCATACATCTGGGTAGTAAGCAGCATGTGCAGCTTCTTTTGGCGTCTGCTCGCATTCGTATGAGAGACACCGAATAGCCACGTATGGTAGCATTCGCCGGTATTTGCCGTCTATCGTTCTGTGATCGCTTAAAGAGTTGCCCGGGTAGTAGTATCGGCTTCTACACAAAACTCTGCCTGTGTACTGGCCAGGATACCCAAAAGCGGTAGTAGTAAAAGCAATATAGGATCTAGTTCAAAGAGCTCCAGCAATCTGAATCCCTGTGGATACTTGCCCTTGAAGACCTCTCTATCTGAAATATCCAGTACTGGGCTTTACTAGTGTGGTTTACTTACTCGGGCTACATACATACCTAATTGAGAGTGGGAATCCATAATTTTAGGGAATCGTGCCTTCACCATGCCCTGGCAGAAGAGAAGCCGGGGACCCCTGGCCGTATATACGCATACACGTATGCAACCAATCGCTTAACACTCCTGCTTCCAGCTATCCTGGACGCTGAGAGAAACGTAAAGAGCAAGCATGTACCGTACTGGATCCGTCGTAATGTCGTATGGGCTAACAGGGTCAAAACCCAACCGGCTGTCGCTCCCAGTATTTCGTCCCTGTTCTCCCCTTCAGCATGGCTCGATGATTCAGGCAATTAGTGGGCAGAGCCGCCCGAAGTGGGCAAAAGATCAACACGGCCCGATCCCTGCGCCGTAATATACTGCCACGATAGATCTGGCATTTCACATCAAGACGCCTTACTATACTACTCCATCCACTTACTAAGAGCCTTGGAAACAGGCTGGGCGAATGGCTTGAAAGTTGTGAGACATTTACAACTGAGACATTTACAAAAGCAACGATTGGTAACAAAAGAACCATCACAAGCGGCTAACATGGAGGCAAAAGCAGCCACTTACTCCCTGGCCTTGGGCCAAGTACACTACCTCTATACCACCAGCGTCAGCTAAAGAGTTCCAAGAGGCTTTACCGGTTACTACAAGTACCCTCCTATTAGCCTACTACTCCCTGGTCATATTGGGGTGCGCGGACTGATATCCATACACCGTTCCCGGTTCTGGAATGCTTGGCGAGACGCGAAGCCCGAATGGCAAATGCAGACATACTTGTACATACAGCCCCGATGATGACTATCCTATCAGATATAGGTGTAGCGCATGCTGGTCACATTCAACCAAGGTAGCATCCTGAACCAGTAAGGCGAGAATATTGGGACCGGGCCGAGAGAAGAGATAAGGAGAAGAAGCTGTCTCCCTTGGGCCTATATATTAATCTTCTATCATCTAGCCATAAGGACCCGGGTCAGGAAAAGCCAAGAGCCTGGTTCACGCTTTGTCAATTGTCACATTTGAAAACGCACAGTCAAAGTTCTTCCACTTAGTAGGATACATCCATATTCCTCTTTGTCTTTTTCTTTTACTTTTACTTTTACTTTCTGTGCTTTCCCTTCTCTTTCTCTTCTTCTTCTTCACACAATGGTCTTGATCAAGCGCTATGGCCTGCTACCAAGCACGGCCGACAAGAAGGCCATCAGGTCATACACAATGGCCTTCCCCAAAGCCGAGTTAACTCGCATGAACACACTTGTGGAGCTTTCCAACATAGCAACTCCAAACTACGAAAACACCGGCGCCGACAAGTCTCAAGAGTTTGGCGTAACACGCGATTGGCTCGCAGCTGCCAAGGAGAGGTGGCAGAACGGCTTCATCTGGTATGTGGTCTCATCAAATCTGACGTTTCAAAACCAGAGAATTTTTAGACCAGGTATTAATGACATTACTCACCATAGGGAGGAGAGGGAAAAGCTCGTCAATACTTTTCCAAATTTCAAAACAGCGATACCAGCTCCTAATGAAGACGGTTCTCCAAGCGATGTCTCCATCGACATCCACTTCATGGCACTCTTCTCCAAGAGAAAGGACGCGGTAGCGGTACTCTTCAATCACGGCTGGCCTGGGTCCTTCTTTGAATTTCTGCCTCTTTTCAAGCTGCTGCGAGAGAAGTACCCCGACGAAGACAGCCTACCGTACCACATCATAGTGCCGTCACTCCCAGGCTACGGACTTTCTGACGCCCCTCCAATGCATCGAAACTTTACAGTCACCGACGCCAGCTACATGTTGGATCACCTCATGTCCAAAACACTTGGAATCAAGTCTTACATCAGCCAAGGTGGCGACGTGGGATCCTTCATTTCCCGCTACAACGGCTACAACTCTCCAAACTGCAAGGGCGTCCTCATCAACTTCTCTCCAGTCCCCAAGCCAGAGGGCGCCACCCTCGACAACATGGACGATGAGGATAGGGTTGCCATGAAGCGATATGAGTGGTTCGCCACGGGAGCTATATCATACATGGGGATGCATGCCACCAGGCCGTCTACCGTCGGACTGGCCATAGCAACCAACCCAATCGCGGTGCTCGCCTGGATCGGCGAGAAGTTCCTCGACTGGACTGATCCAGCTTCCTTCCCTCCGACATCCCACATCGGCAACCAACAATCAACCAACTCCACAGCCACTCCATACTCTATCGAGCTGATGGATGAGGCCATTGCGGGAGCGGCCCTATACTTCCTTACCGGATGCATAGGAACGTCATTGTACTGCTACCGCCAATTCTTCCCTGGAGGCCAAGACGCAGCCTCCCCAGTGCAGAAGAAACTCTACATTGCCAAACCGAAGCTCTTTGGCTACTCCTTCTTCCCCTGGGAGGTCATGGGTTCTCCAAAGGAGTGGATTGCAACGAGCGGTGACATGGTGTTTTTCAAGCGGCATCCCCACGGAGGCCACTTTGCCCAGTTGGAGCAGCCAGCGGCTATATGGGAGGATGTGGAGGAGTTTTTGCAGTTATTACCGGCGGATTCATAATGTGTTGGCGATGGTGGGTGGCGTAATGGGTTAGGGTTACTGGTGTTTTGATTTCATAATTTGTTTAGATATTCACTCTTGCTCAATGCTTTGTTATAGAAGAGAATCAAAATTCCGCTTTCAACACTTGTATATGAACAATGTGATGTGTACCTAACATCGTGTGGTCTGGACATGTGAAGATGCCAATGGCTATAGTCATGATATATAAAGAGGGAGGGGGGGTGAGAGAGAGAAATCAAGTCCTACCACGGAATCCACCATCTATTCCATAGTCTGCGAGACACAATCCATGAACCGGGGACATCTCCCCATGAACCAAGCCTCTTCTAAGTTTCGCCATCTGCCACAATACTTCCATGTCTACCCCAAACGGGGTTGCTCTCGGAAGAACCAAGGGCCCTGGTGGCCTTGAAACTCTTTGATTAATCGAAAACTGTTTCCATTTGGAGATTGCCTCGTTTCCAATGAGAGGATCCACAACTTCGAAAAGAATGGCTTTGCTCTCAGGCGTAGGCAGTACCTCTTCAAATACCGCAGCCCCGTACTGCTCCAGTTGCTCAATGGGAGATAGGGATTGAAATTCTGCGTCAGATTCCTTCTCTGGCCGAAGAGCAACTCGTAATGTTCTCTCCAGCTTCCGCTTGTTCCCTCTGCCGCTTACCATGACGAGATCGCAGCTCCTTATCGGATCGCTGGGGGTCTCGACATGTATGGCGGCCTGCTGCATCCATTTCACAAAAGGATGCATGATCCCCCACCAGATGGCGAGATCGGATAGGAACATGTTGAAGTCGAATCGGACATGGCGGATGTGCGTCCAGTTGAGTAGTCCTGGATCTGCGCCGTAGACGTAGTCGTCGCTGACGTCTTTGGCTTCTAGAAGATATGGCCAGTCCCGGATGCGCGAGTTTGCATCAAGCATTGCCCGGAACCCCGGTCCAAACGTTGTCCCAGACTCTTTCAGAATGAGCAGATCCATGGCATTTGTAGGCGTTTTCGGCATCTCCTTCTGCGCTTCAGTGTCCGGCAGTGGCTTGTCAGGCGGAGTCGTATCCGCAAAGTGAAGAGTGTCAATGTCAAAGTTGAACAGGATCCAAGGCGAGGCATCTAGGACAATGGGCCACACTTCATAAGGCCACGAGACCAACTTGTGATTCAAAACAGTCCGGGCTTCAAGGTATTGGTAGTGCCCTGTCAGGATTTGACGAGATTCCCGATTGATGTGAAGGGCAACGGGAGGGCGGGCGGTGCTTTTTACACTCCAAAGACCCCTTCCGACTCGATGAGGGATGAGGCCAACAAGACGTGGCTCTATGGTGTCGAGCCATATCTTTTCGCGCAGTTCATAGGGAAGTTGCGAGAAGTTGACCATGACGATAGACAATGCAACAGAATATGGGTTTCAATAGCGGATATATGCGGCGCCTGTTAGCGAAGAGACTGTATTCGTATAAAGTTGAGCGGCAGATACAGAATACAAACATCAAATCAGGCCATGCGTGTCATTTAATGCCATTGATAGAACGTCATCAAGACGCTGGGCTAAATGCGAGGCAGCCAAGTCTGACAGGTTGACAGGGATGTGCCTGAAGTCAGCCCCGAAGCTACAGAGCAAGTGGAAAAGACGCAGCCTAATCTCACTCCATCGAGCAAGAAAGGAGGCAAAGGAAATGTTTGGGACATTTAATTATACGCAGATTGGTCATGCAGGCTATTTGAAGCTCGTCGAGATACAGAGAGACGTAATACATGCAATGCCCCCGAAAGCTGTGGCTTGGCTCTAGGGTAGGCCATTCCAGCTAGCACCAGTTTCCATGCATCTTGCCCCTCCTACGGAGTACAGGCCGATGAGGTAATCCGGAGCGCCTGAACTGTAGGCGCTTCAGTGGTGCGTGTCCCGCTGAAGCCTTGCGCTGAGGCCACTAGGCTCCAAGCGGCAAGGCGCCAGCCCAGTGCCTCGCCTGGAAGCTCCAACAAGGTAAATCGAATCGCAGCTTCGTCATATTGCTCTGCTCAATTATACCAAACAACCGCCCTCTCTCTCTCCCAACTTCACATCAGCTCACCTCACCCGCTTCTCGACTTCAATCCGCCCCGGACTAGGATCGAGCTGTCGTCGCCATCATGGGCGCAGATCCGCAATACGTCAAGTGGCCCCTGCTGCCGCTCTCCCAGCACGTCTTCACCCTCACAAATGCCTACGCTTCCAAACAGGCCCAGCAGGCCGCCGCCAAGGCCCTGCAGGATGCCATCTCTCAGGACAAGATGGCGCCCTTCTACCGATACCTGGCCCATCCAATCGAAGGCATTCTGAACGCAGTGGGCGAGAGCGGCTCCTCGGCAGCGGGCAAGCCTCCGAGCCGGAAATCGAGCCTGGTGGGCATGGTGGCGGCCAAGGCGGCACCCGGGGCTGTCAACCTGCCGTGGGACGAGGATCTATACAACAAGCTGAAGGAGGACAATGACAGAGAACTGGCCGAGTTCCAGAAGGAGCAGGACGAGGCGGAGGAGCAGGCTGGCGAGACCGAAGTCATGGCTGCCAAGGGCAAGCGGGCAGACTTTTGGGCTCGAGTGGGCGACAAGGTACGGATCTATCCATTCCTCTGACGGGCTGTAATGCTGCTACAACCGCCCACATGCGGAGATATTCGCAAAAGCAGCTGTGGCCAAGGTTGACGAACTGAACTGAGCTGACCACATCTCTGCAGGACAAAGCAATTGCTGAATTCGAAAGCCTATTCGAAAAGACTGGCATCCTGGGCACCAAGATCGACCTGGTCCTCGCCACGATACGTATGGGCCTCTTCTACGGCGACAAGCCCCTCGTCAAGAAGCAAGTCGAGCGAGCAAAGGCACTCGTCGAGACCGGCGGCGACTGGGACCGCCGCAATCGCCTCAAGGCCTACGAGGGCCTGCACCTCCTCACCGTCCGCGCATACAACACCGCCGCGCCTCTGCTGCTCGACTCCCTCTCCACATTCACCAGCTACGAACTCTGCACCTACTCCAACCTCGTCGTCTACTCCGTCCTCGCCGGCTCCGTATCCCTCAAGCGCGTCGACTTCAAGTCAAAGGTTGTCGACGCCCCCGAGATCAAGGCCATCATGGGCGACGGCGAGGACAAGCTATTAGCCCTCAGCGGTGCCCTGAGCGCTGGCCCCGGCGCGGATGACTCCATGGGCGATAAGTTCCCCAAGACAGCCACCACCACCGCGGTCAACCTGACGACTCTGGGCTCCAGCTCCGACCAGCCCGAGGCCGAGATGGCCATTGATTTCAGCCCCCTTGCCTTGTTGGTCAGCAGCCTGTACAACGGCAACTACAAGACCTTTTTCCA
Source organism: Trichoderma sp. CBMAI-0020 (assembly GCA_030708095.1). Taxonomy (NCBI): domain Eukaryota; kingdom Fungi; phylum Ascomycota; class Sordariomycetes; order Hypocreales; family Hypocreaceae; genus Trichoderma; species Trichoderma sp. CBMAI-0020. The sequence goes on along the minus strand of JAJNCI010000004.1, from coordinate 2,042,756 downwards.
GTCCCTTGCCTCTGTCGAGGAGCAGTTCTTAAACCACGACCGCTACCTGCACGAGCACAAGAGCTGGTTCATCCGAGAGATGCGTCTCCGCGCGTACCAGCAGCTGCTGCAGAGCTACCGAGTCGTCGGCCTAGAAAGCATGGCCAACGACTTTGGCGTTACTGTTGACTTTTTGGACCGGTAAGTTACAATCCCGGCACTAGTTTAATTTTTTTTATTGTCATCTTGAAGCAACTGTTAATAAAAACTTCTGTAAATTAGCGATCTTGCTCGATTCATCGCCGCTGGCCGCATCCCCTGCACCATCGACCGTGTCTCCGGCAAGGGCGTCATCGAGACCAACCGACCCGACGACAAGAACAAGCAGTACCAGGATGTTGTTCGCCAGGGTGACCAGCTGATTACAAAGTTGCAAAAGTACGGCCAGGCTGTTAGACTAAGGGGCAGTGAGAGGGCATGAGCAATTGTGATGGGAACGGTGATGAGTTTAGTATTAGAAAGAAAGAGAGGAGACGAGACGAGGGAAAAGAGGTAGCCGTAGAATTTTCGCCTTATCCTCTGATACATCGAGGAAGAGAATAAACACAAAAAACGAGATTCATCAATGTGTCTCCGTCATACGAATTTACATACAGTGATTACAGCAAATGAAACAAGAGTATGTGATTCTAGCCACAGACTCAAGCCTGAAAATATTTCATCTAGTGGTGTGGGAGTGTTTGCCACAAAAGTAGGCCATCTTCTGTATATACCGAACAATAAGAGCCCATATCTATCAATTTTAAGGGGATTATGCTATATCCATTCCACTTCACACTCAGAAGACGCCGCAACAAGAATTATCCAAGTATTCGCTTACTTTTCCCAATGAAAAAACACCTCTGCCTCGTCTTGACGTGTAGAAAATTCTTTACTTTAGAGTATTTACCTGTACTTGTCCATGAACTCCTTGTGGAACTTGGTGATTCTGTCAACCCACTCAGTACCGGGAGCAAGGAAAGTGGTGCGGAAGTGCAGGGTGCCCTCCTTCTGTCCGAAGCCGCTGCCAGGGATAACGCAGACGCCGGTGGCCTCGAGCAGTCTCATGCAGTAGAACTCGTCAGGCGTGCGGTTCTCAGACTTGGCAGCCTCAACAGCCTTCTGGGACAGGGTGATGGAGGGGAAAAGGTACATGGAACCCTGGGGCTCGCCGCACTCGACACCCTCCATCTGCTCAAAGGCCTTGTGAAGAGCATTGGCGCGCTCACGGAGGCCGTTGGCAACGGCGTTGTACTCCTTGTCATAGAGCTCGAATGAGGGCTCGCCAGGCTGGGGAGGGTTGACCATGAGCTCGACAAGGCACTGGGCGATGACGGGCGCGCAGAGCATGATGGAGACGAACTTGTAGATGGCAGCCTCGACCTCGGCGTCGAATCCGACCAGCTCAAAGTAACCACCACGGTGACCGCACTCGCCGACCATTCCCTTAGAGATACTGTGGAGAGAGGCGAGTTCGACATCGTCGTACTTTCCGGGGTTCTCCTGCTGCAGCTTGCTCAGGACACCCTTGAAGCTGTGGAACTTGCCAATGAAGACGTTGGTCTGGTAGACCTCATCGGCCATGATGACGAGCTTCTCCTTGGCGGCGAAATCAATCACAGAGCGGACATCTTCCTCGGAAAGGGAGGCTCCGGTAGGGTTTCCGGGGTTGATGACGACAATGGCGCGGACGTCGACGCCGTCAGCCTTGGCCTTGTCGTATGCTCCTCGGATGGTGGCGAGGTCAGTGGCCCAGGCCTTGGATTCGTCAAGGTAGTAGGGAACGCAGGTGGCGTCGAGGACGGAGAGGGTGGCGGTGTAGAGAGGATACTGGGGAATTGGGACGAGGACACCAGACTTGTCGGACTCGGAGAGGATGTGAAGCAGGGTGTTGACTCCGGACGAGGCACCAGCAGAGAGGTAGATGTGGTCAGGGTTGGCGGGGAAGCCGTCTCGCTCTAGAGAGTCACAACGTCAGCAAATCAAATCCAGACCAAAGGTTGAAACCAGCACGGAAATGCCACTCACTCTCGAGGAACTTGGCAATGCTCTCCTTGATAGCGTACACACCGCTGCTGGCGCTGTAGGCACCAACGGAGCCGCACTGCTTGAGCAGCCACTTGGCACGCTCGATGACGTCGGTCTTGTAGCCAAGGTGGTTGATCAGGACATCCTCCTTCTCGAGCAGGTTCGGGTACTCGAGCAGACTGAGCACCTGGCGGAAGAAGGTGATGGGCTTCTGGTCCAGCTGCTGGGGGTTGCCAATGTTGGCCGAGACGATCGTGTCAAAGGGCAGGCTGGTGTCGCCCTTGCTCAGACGCGCACGCAGCTCCTCCGACTTGACGGCGAGCTCGCCGCGGACGGCATATTCGGCGGCGCGGACGTGCGGGTTGATGTTGTTGATGTTGAGGCGGCCCATTTTCGCGGTCGTTGAGAATGATCGAGGAACAAGTCTGCGATGGTGGGGTTGAAGTGTTCTAGATGGCGGGGTGGAAAGTGTGAGCAAAGATCGCCGATAACCGGCGCTTTCCAGATCTTTTTTTTTTTTTCTTCAAGTTAGCAAGAGATCTAGATAAGGGCCAAAAAAAAAAAGAAACTTTCAGAAATGATGGGGAAGAAGGCAGTCTGATGGCGGGGGAACAGGAAAATTGTGTGGAGCAGCTCTGCGTCGTTCTTATGCGTCTCGGCCATGGAAATTGTCGGCTGATGGCCAGGAAATCCACGGGATCTACGCGCTTGCAGCAGCCGCTTTTGGCCCAGGCCGTAAGCCGGGAAGAGCTTCACCACCACGCCTCATCTGGCAGATCGTGACACAGCGGAACCAAAATCAGCGCATGAGTCGCTCCACGCCTCGCCTGTCGCGCGGTCCAGATTGGTCCAACAGCGAGGATGGCTGCGGCATTTGTTGCTTTGGGACAGCAAGGATGGCCCAGGTGCAGCCCGGACACTGTTGGATATTGCAGATTCGTCATGAGTCGTGGTCATGGAAATCGAGCTTCCCCGGAGGCTGTAAGCTAGACACAGCCTGTGCTGCGTTTCCCCCGAATCCGTGTAATTGCCGTCGCACTATAGCCCCCTTGCTCGGCGTCCGCTTGAGATACTCGCAGTTGAGGCGAAATGCAACCAAGAGCGCAACCAAAGAGAGATGGAACCGTGGAAGAAAGAGCAGCCGAACAAAGAGACTTCAAAACCCTTACCTGATATCCGGGAGGCGCCTAGCAGCAGTCTCCCACTCGCGGCGCCCGGCAGCGCTTTGCTGCCAGCCAGCAGTGCTCTCGACATGATGTCCAGATTTCACGATGAGGATGCTGTTGATGAGTTGTAGAAAGAGAAATTTCAGAATCCACAAAGACTGCGGAGATAAAGCTGGAGCGCTACCAGAAAAGCCAGAAGGGCGGATGCTTTTTTTTTTTTTTTTCGTTGGCTTTTGAGACCGACTTCGTTCGTGGCTTTTCTCCCTACATCACTTGGGCGGCAGCCTTTATCTTGTCGCTACATAGCAGGCTTACATACTCCATCAAAACCTGCTGCGTAATAGGGCCGCTGAATCCTCCGTAAGCCAAATGGACATGGTGGAAATTGCGATTCCTGTGCTACAGCGTCTCTGTCAGCGCAGAGCTGATGCCCATCTACTCGCTCATACCGGCGATGCTGTAACTGCGGCGCTGGTATTTTTCTGATATCGAACCCCTGCGCAGTGGCAGCGGTACCCCTGGGGACCCCTAGTAAGAACCTTGAAGCTTACTTGAATTAGCTGGGCCAGAGCAAAAAATAAGCCGCTATCGGCGCGGCACGGCCACTGCAAAGCTTTCATGGATGGCGCCGCTTTTAAAACTCACTGCGAAACTGCAACGCGACGGATACGGATATCCACCTCCATCGGATTTTCGGCAACACATTCTTCCGGATCGAGCATCCCGCCATACCAGGAATTTACGCTGCTATCGCGATTATGTCGAACGACATCATTTGAGCGTCTAAGGTACCGACAAAATGGCCAAGAAAGGTGAGTTTTCCGCTTGTTTGCTCCGATGGGATCTCGGCATCTCCCTTTGCAAGCGTACACACACATCGGACACAGCTGACATGCTCTGCAGCAAAGGCGAGATTGATCAACGTCCGGCTCATCTCCATGGCCATGACCGGCTTCTTCTATACCTTCAAGCGACCCAGAACAAGTCCCATGATGGGAATGCTGAAGTATGACCCGATAGGTACGAATTCGATCTTCAATCGGCAGCTCTCACATCAAAGTTGCTAACGGTGCCCCTGTATTAGTTCGAAAGAAGGTCTTATTCCTAGAGACGAAAAAGAGATCGAAATGAAAGAAAACGATTCCCCTTCTCCCCCGAGCGGCATCAATCCCACTGTACGCTCAGCAATTGTGAAGATAATGATTGGGTTGCGGGCAGTCCGGATATTTCAAAGCCCGCAGCTGTGTATATGTACAACATGAAGAGCATTTCTGGAGTTCGAGGGTGGGCTGGCACTGCGCTCGATGCGCTAGAGAGTCAAGATATATATCATCTGTTTTGAAGTAAAAACAAAGGAAAGAAATTCACCCTTAAAATCATTTATGCTTCAGGTGATCGTTACATGTAAAAAAATGTCAAATTATGATCAATAACAAATTTCAACTACTTATTAGCGGGCTATTCCCAGTCCAAAATACAAGTCTCACGAATATAGTAATCTGCATCCAACTCTTTATCAATCTCACTTCTCCATCGGGCTACTCGGCAATATAGCTCATCATTCTAGACTTCTTTGAGTCTCGGTAGCTGGGGTTATCGAGCTGCGAAGTTATCGTGTTATCCTGGGGGCTCTCTCGCTTCTTGCTGGCTAGATGAACGTCCCTCTCAAAGTCGGCAACAGTCGGAAAGCTCCAGTCATGTCGAACCATTCTAGAACAGATTTCAGCAACCATTTGTTTTGATGAAGAGCCTGCTTTGCCAAGAGAGTCATTCGAAAGATTTAGGGGTTTGTTCTGGTCAACCTGTAGCGTACTAGACTGGATCTGTCCCTTGAGAATTGATCTAAGCTGTGTAGTTTCACGACGCCGCTTTTGCTCCTGCACCACTGTTGGTGGAGGTGATGGTGAGCTCTCTCCTGGATCCGGACTACAGACAGTGACTTTGCGGAACACACCGTCATCTTTCACCGCTGGTTGGTTCCCTGCCCCTTTGCTTGATCCAGTGGAAGTTGCCGACGAGTCATTGTCCACCTCGACAGTCGGCTCCGGAGCTCTAGCTACCAGTTCTTGTTGGATCCATTCACTCTCTGTTGCAAGATAGCTGGTTGATGACCGAATAAATTCACTGATTTCCACAAGCCTGTCCATCTTCTTCTCACAATCCTTGGCGGGTGAAGTCTGTTCTTGTATCGTCTTCAACTGCGCTCGTACTGCTTCAACGCTTTGGATCTCTTTGATCCATCTGTCACGAAGCACTTCGTTTTCTTCAGCTTGATGTTCAAATTCTTGGAGCTTGCGAGTTAACTGTGCAACAGCCCCACGTTCCATTTCCAGAGTCGCCTGTAACTCATCCTTTTTGTGGTTATTTTGTGTAGCAGATTCCTTCTGCGTATCGACGTGAGCCGCAAGAGCTTTTGCAATATTTCCGCTTTCAACAAAAAGCTGCGATATTTTCTCTCTCTCCTGCCCAAAGCCCCGCTCCAAAACGCCTCGAAGCTCAGTAGCAGTACTGCGAATCAATTTAGTGGCTTCTTTGTCAGTTTCTAGAGCTCCGGACATCATTGTATCAATCTTCGTTGTAAGACCTTGATGCATCTGCTGAAGCTGACTCTCCATATCATCCAGCTTCGTCTCACGGTCTAGGAACCGCTGTGTCAAGCCTTGCAAGTGAGTGTCGGTGGTGTGTTGTTGGCTTTGCTTGTTGTCGACTAAAGCGTCGAATTTCAGCCCGATGTGTTCACAGACATTTTCTGTCTTCTTTAAGCCGCTGCCAAGTTCTTGGACTTGTTTGAAAAGATCCTGGATCTGCACACCATTGTCTTGCTTGTTCTCTTCCCATCTACCTGCAAGTTGAAATGCTTCATTCCTGAATTGATCAAGATTCCGTCGAACGGATGACTCCAAGTGCGTTATCACATTTGAAGAATCTCTTTGCCCGCTCTCCAGCGAGATCATGACTGGCGAAAAACTGGTTCTCGTGAGATTGGGTAGCGCCGCAAAAGATGTTTGTGGAATCTCACCTCTCCATGATGTTCTTTTCGACGGCACCTAGCTCGACGGCGAGGTCATCTCGTGAAAGCATATTGCCTACGACGAAATTTCCGCCATTGATCAAAATATCTAACCTACAATTATGTCAGCTTTAATTTTCAGGTTATTAGAACACTTTGAAATACTTTGAACTCAGCATGTCCATCATACCTGTGCTTTGCTGAGCATCAAGCTGTCGTTGTTCATTTTGCGTAGTGTGATGCGCCATCAAAGCCTCTACTTTGGCTTCCAACGCTCGAACGCATTCTCGTGCTACACCCATCTCTTCCGTCTGAGCACGCAAAGTATCAGCGAGCTGCGTCTCAGCCAATAATCGTTCTTGATGGTCTAGCTTCTCCTTCAGGGTAGCTATGACTTGATTCTCTATTTGTTTGTCAGCTATACCCTGATTGCACTTGAATACGAGGTCTCACTCTGTTGGATATCTTTATCCGCTTGCAAGCGATACTCCTCGAGACACTTTTTCATCTCTGCGCGTTTCTTCTGGCTGGCTTCCAAAGCTTTATCAACAGCATCCGAAGCTGAAGTTTTAGCTGCCTTCTCTTGTCGTAATTGAACCATTGTCTCTTTACAGAGATCTCGAGAACGTGAAAAGAGATCTTGTTGTTCTTTGATGGCATCATTAAGCCGCGATCTACTTTCTTGATGTTTTTCTTTCAAAAGTTCTGACCGCTTCTTTTCTTCAAGTAGCTGCTGGCGCAAACATTCAAGCTCCGAGTAAAGACTCTTGTTGTCTCCGAGGGTAACAGTGTTCTCTTCAACCAATGCGTTATAAAGTTCCTCAGCTTCGCTGAATTTTGAATCTTTCTCGTCCAATAGTATATGGGACTTTTTAAGCTCTTCTTTCTGACGCTGTATATCACTACGGAGCTTTTTAGCCTCTGATCGGGCCGCCGTATATTCATCATTGTTCATCTCGAGACATTGATTCAAGCATTCAGAGATATAAATCATGGCTTCAAGAGTTCTCGCGGCTCTCTTTTTGGATATATTGCTGCTCGCAACTGAGCTTGATCGGTGACGTGGTTGTTGCTTACGACCTTTGGCCGAGGCACAGGGTGTTGGCTGGATCAAAGAGATTTTATGGTGGTGGCTGTGAGGACGGTGTGTGGGAATCTCCGGATCACCGCAGGTACTGGGCGGCGAATGGCGTTGTTCGTTTCTACCTATTGCCTTTGTTTCCTTAACACTCTCTGGTGAGGCGCTCCGAGGACCAGCTGATTCTTTGATATCCGGATGGACAGAATGAGTGGGGAACATGGGCTTCTTGAAATAGCCAGATACCATGCCACTCTCTTCTATGCTGCAACGTACAAGTACCGGTTGCTCAGGTATCTCTGGTATATCGGAGCTCATGTCAGTCGGTTTACTTGGAAGACAGAACTCTGACAAGTCCAAAGGCGAGGCCCTGGGCAAGGGAATTGTAAAATTTTCTTTTGGTGGCGAGGTAAATTTCTTCTCGAGCGATTCGGCAGGCAGTGTAGTAGCAAACGTTGCAGGGGGTACACGGCGAGGAATATCGCTGAATTGGCCAGGACGAGGTGGCTCTCGCCGTGGAAACGTGAAGCCATCTGCAAGTGATTTCTCGGAAATCTCTTCATTATGGTTGAAGCTCCTCTGAAGCCAGACTTGAGAGTGGCCATCTCCGGTTGTTTTGGGGGAACTTGGCCCCAGAACAAGTTCAAGCTTGCCGTCGAATTCTGGTTCTTTGCTCATCCACGTAAAGCCAGGACTTTTTCTACTAGGCGGACTTCCAAGGCCATAACCATATACTGGAAGCCTCATAGCAGCAGCTATTGACAGTGGCTTTGGGAGTGTGGATGCGAATCTTTGGCGTATGTGTTTGGCTGAACTGTACGAGCTTGATGCGTAGAAAGACACTGCAGGATTGAAAAGACGAAGGATCTCGATATTCCTCTACAAGACCTGGAATTTGGGACAATGAACAATGAAGAAATTTATTTTCTGGCTTTCGAACTGGGCTTATGTGGTCAAGGCAGTCAACTGTGGCTAAGCGAGTCTATCTAGGCAGTAGCTGGAGAGGGAAAGAACGGTGCGCCTCCCAGTCTTTGATAGCAGCCATCACTACCTGTAGGTAGGATACAGCAATGGTTCCAACACCGAAACGAAACACCGATGGATGTAGAATTCTTTTGATCTGTATTCATCAAGCTCTTTGTGTATATCGTCTGTTGGTATGCGATTAGATAACATCCAAATGGCACCACTACAAAGTTGGTCCCTCGAGTCAACCCAGACGTAACAGGTGCCTGGACTGAAACCGCCATGTATTAATAGCAATAGCACTTGGTGTAGCTGATTCAAATCAATGTCGAATCCATGGGAATGCCAAAAATAGTAGTTTTGAATGTTTGCTGTGGTAAAATCGATGCGATCATAATCCCTCGCTATCCATCCCAATGCCATAGCCGAAGCCTGAAGCAAAGTCCTATGTAGGTTTCCGGCGCTTCGCCTGAAGCAACTGAAATCTTGAGACGCCGCAAAGAGTCGGCGTTTAATGATCGCCTCGCGGCCGCGTTCATGGTCGTCAGAAGCCGCACGCCTCTGCATCCAATCCGCCACATCTGCATTATACCAAGCCTCGCTGCTTCAAGCTCCTGCTGTCGCTAAATGGCTAGCGACTGAGGCTGCCCCTCCAGAACGGGAAATCGAACGACCCATCACCCGCGTCACCAATATCACCTCTGGGCCTTCTCAATCTCCATAAGCGCGATGCACCAGCGGCCCCGAGTCACAAAAATAGGTCCCTCTTAGTCTCACATTGTCACGGAGCCGTCACAGACAAGACCCGCGAAGGCTCTCGCTCGTTGGTGCGCTGAGGTGATGCCCACGATGGCAGGGTTGCGCTCTCGTACACCCCATTGGCCACGATCCCTGTACGAGCCGTTGGCGCCGGCGCTTGTTTGGCCACACGAAGCCAATCACGACGACGCACCGCCAGCGCTCTCTGAGATCCAGGCACAGGCGTCACAGCAAGTCTGGCCAAGAGCTGCGCGAAATGGGGCGCGACGAGCGTTGGAGGGCGGCAACTGATACTACATGGATCGCTTTCCGGCATCTGGCATGCAGCAACTTGTCGCGGAAATAGCTGGGCAGAAAAAACGAAGGCGGCAATGGCTGATAAATGCTGGGCTGCGGCGCTGCATATCTCCGGGCTGTGGCCCATCTCCGGTCTTGACGTCTGAGCCTTGGATCTTGTGGTTTTATTTTTGTTTTCATTCTATTCTCGCTACCTGCTATTGGAAGACATCTCGTACGATACACTCGATTTCTCATACGACTATCAACGGTTTCGCATGACATACAGACGCCTCGTACAACCATAGCCGCCAAACCTAGGGCATACCATCATGGCGTCGCAAACCTCCGCCTACTTCCCTCTGGCGACGGACAATTCGTGGCAGGGCCAATCCGGCAGCATCACTCCTCAGGATGGAACGGATGCAGGCGCCGCGGGCGACAGCTCTGCCAATTCCATAACCCTCTCGACCGGAGCCCTGGTTGCCATCATCGTCGTGGTTGTAGTCGTCATCTTGATCGGCGGTAAGTAGATGTGCCATATTCCTTGACAAAACTCTTCTGTATACTCATACAAACTAGTAACAACCGCTTCCCTCTTCTTCATTGCCAAGAAACGTGAATGGACCATTAAAGAGACTATTCGAAGATCAACGAAAAAGGTGGCCACTGCTCTTACTCCAAGGCGATCCGAGTTTCCTCGCTCTGTCAAAGGCTCCACACGCTCCAACCGCAAGGGACGAACGAAGCTTAACGACGACATTCCGCCAACCCCGAGACTCCGACCTGAGGACTTGGAGAAGGGCCTGGCTCGAAGCGAGAGCAAAGCCGTTGGACGTAGCTCTGGTGGGAAGTAAATGCGAAAGGATATGAGTGGTGTATATGTGTGTGTGTTTGGCCGTGGCTGTGCGCGTGCAGGGAGAATAGGCAGTTCAAGCGCAAAGGATTTGGACGGGAACGGTCAATGGCGAGAGCCTTTTTTTCTTTTTCTTTTTTTGATTGATGAAATTATGATTTCACTCGCGGGCGTTCCGGTGTATATACATATATATCCTTTTGCTCTTTTTTCTCTCTCTTGCGTTCTCTTTGATATTTCAAAATTTATGGGTATCACATCTTTCTGAATGTGTTCGAGCTGGCGCTTCGCCTGTCCTTGAAATTTCGCCTCTGTGGAGCTGGAGCCTCTTCCTCTTCCTGTTGCTGCTGTTTCTTCTTCCTCTCTGGCACAAATGTCACCTGTCGCTCTCCACGAACTTCGCCACGATCCGCTTTGTTGACGCGCGTAGATTTCTGATGTCTAGAGCCTAATGCAGAGTCCTTCAGTGGTCGGCCCTCATTTTGCGTCGATGAGATCCGCATCACCACATCATCCTTGGGCTTAGAGATGGGTTCCTCTTCATCGCTAGATCCTTCGTCAGAGTCTTTGCCTTGGAAATGAACCGATCCATGCTTTGCCTCCAGAGCCTGCTGAACAGCAGTGCTGGGGTTGAGAGCCTTGAATTCACCGCTGTTTTCGTCAACCATAAAGTCTTCGTCTTCGAACAGCTGCGTGAATCGCTTGTCTCCCAAAAGACCGGCATTGGTATCAACCTGGCTTCTGTTTTCTTGCTTCTTGAGAAGCTTGTCGACAAGTCTCTGGTTGACCTTGACCTTCTTGGTGCCTCTGATGCGGCTAGAGCGCTCTTTCTCAACCTTGTCCTTGATGCGCTTCTGTCTCTCGTCTTCGAACGCATAGGGGTTTGCGATGAGTCTAGCTTGTTCGTACAGCTTGGAAGCCACAAAGTATCCATGCATATATGGTCGCAGCAAGTTGGTCTTTCCAACCAAGTGGGACAAGCTGAGCTGTTTCAGTTCTGGCAAAGTCAAGAACTTGTAGTTGTCGTAGGTCTCGGTGCGGACCTCTTCCGCCATCTCTTCCACCATGTTGTCCAAGAACGAGCACCACCTTGGCGCTGAGCCTAGCTGGGGTACAAAGAATGCGTGCTGCTGCTTGCCCTCATTGGCTGTCAGCAGCATGCCGGTGTTTTTGCACCAAGCCACGTCGTTGATATCCACCACAGGTTCAACCGATGTCCATGGGTCTCCCGAGGCTTCATCCCAGATTTTAATGATGCGCTTGTCAGCCGACAGTATCTTCTTCTCTTGCGAAGATGTCGTCATATGTATCAGCTTCTTTACGGGGAAGCCATAGCCGTGGTCTTTCTTGAGCAAGGGAGTAGGTCGACGAAGGTCGAATAGCTGGATCATGCCACTTGAGCTGCCAGTCGCCAGTGACAGGCCCGACGGATGGAAATCCATTGTTGTGACGCCTCCTTCATGGCCGGCAAGCAGCGCAACCCGTGATCTTGACCGGGGGTCCCAAAACTCTACTGTGCCTATTGATGTGCCAAAGGCGAGCAGATTGTGTGTATCCTCAGCAATGGCAGCGCAGTTTACACTGCCAACATTGACGCCTCCTTGTAGACCACCGCCGAGCTCATCGTCTCCTCCAACTTCAATCTGATAAGACTTCATAAATCTTCCAAGTTCCAGGTTCATGCGAAAAACTTCTCCTTGGCCATCAGCGTCGATACCGACAGCCGGAACGAGAGCCTCCGTAGAGTGTCGGTCGTATACCAGATCTCGGCCGTATCTGGGAATGCGCACTTCATAGTGGCAGCCCATGGGGGTGTGGAATTCGAGCTTGCGGTCATTCTGAAGGTGGAGAGATTTCGTGTAGTCGGTAGAGAGTAGGACAAAAGTCTCGTTGGTGGAAGTCGTGTGTCTGGCGAAAGAAAGAGAGAGCTGTGGTAAGTTGTGTACGTGAAACTGGGGCTTATATGTGCCCGTGCTCATGACCCATTCGCCATCTTCACTGATACGGACACACTGGCTGGCCTCTTCAAACTCAAAGTCTTGCAGAAGCTCGACGCGACTCTGGTATTCGGCATCGTCCTTCAGACTGCGCTTCCGGCGGCGAGAAAGCCAATCTGGGAGAGGGCGCGCAGTGGATGCGCCAGAGATTGTGTAGACGGGGACAGTGCCCGGATTGGACAGCTTCATGGCGAGGGCGGAGAGGATATATCACAGGATACAATCTGGGCCTCCCTCTGCGTAAGATGTCAGTGTCGAGGTAGAAGAATCTTCTGCCACCGCGCAGGCAATTGGCCTAACAAAAAAAAAATCAAGGTGAAGAAAAAATGCGGCCCCACCTCGGTGAGCGGCCAACCGCCCCCACACAAGCAATGCGGACTCGCTGACCGAGGCCTCGCCAGCCAATCGCCAGCAACGCGCTGGATCCAGCACGCTCCGGACTCCCTGGACACTCCCAGCCCACTGGCCCGGCGCTGTCAATTCCGAGTTCTGATCCGCGATGCGGTGCCTCTTCGACGCTGCTTGCTAATCCGAGACTTTCGACGGACGCTGCTCGGGTGGTCCATGGCCTGCGACTGCACCTGGTGGCAACGATAGGGCGGCTGATGTGCGCCTGAAAACTCTTGCTCTCCCCTTTCCCCGACCCGATCCTCGGACGCCTCGTGACTAGCTTCAACCTGTCTGTCGAGCTCGGCGCGCCATCTGGGTGACGCTCTTGGACCCCATCGACCGAAGAGGCTCCAGTTGAGATGGAGCTCGGACAACGAAGAGCACCAGAATCGCTTATCCTCGTCGGCACTTCTTGATCTCGTCTGCTCTGCATCTTCTCTTCGCGGGCCGCTGTCCCGTCGTTTGCGCGATAGAGTCTGGAAACCCGTGGCTCGGTGCCGACGACGGCGGACTGCGCTGTCACCGGCTGCCGCGAGCCCTTATTCGATAAATAGCCGACATGGAGACTGGAGAATATGAAACCAATACACTGTCGATAGTGAGCTAGACATCTTGCTTCATCACCATGGCCCCCTCGCCCTCAGCTAACGTCGAGTTTTAGAATAGTGTCACGTCCATCACATATCGTCTGTACGAACCGTCTCCCAGCTTGTCGCAAAACTTCGCCTTGGTCGCTTTGGAGATTGAGAATTCGCTGAGGGACAGAGGGTATATTGTTGTATATGATGCAGCTAGGAGAGGGCTATGGCATTTCCTATTTCTCACAAAAGATGAGGAGAACTTGGACAAGGTGGGCGATGGCCTCGGACTGCCATCCGATGTGCTCGAGCAGGGTCTCGTCGTGAAAGAAGAGGGCGTCATAGAGCCTCCGATAATGCCAAAGCCCCGTTCCCAGGCTCTTCAGTCCGGCAACACGCCTGCGGGCCTCTTGTCGGCTAATCCAACATTGGAACAAGCCCACCGTCCAGCTCTCTCCTCGCCTCTGCAAACCACTACGCCGTCCTCGCAAGACCACGATTTCAAGGCCGAATCCAACATCAAGACAACAGTGCAGAGCCTGCTATACGAAAAGCTCATTACGGCCGTTTCCCTAACAATATCGACTGCTTTTTGTCGTCGAACTGGGGCGATCCCTCTTAACTACAGGACGATTTTAATATCCCCAACTACGTATAGCGCACAGCCACACGGAGTTGCCATCGGCAGACCCCAGATACTGGGCACGTTTAGAGTATACTTGACAACTACCGGAGCACTGGTAATCGGTATTTCTCTCACCAAATGCAAAGGGATTCTGTCGCTAGATGATACCGCCGCCTCTAGCCTGGCTCCTGCTGGCTACTCCGTCCTCGCAGCTCCTTTTGGCATCATGACTGCTACCCAGAATTTCGTTCCTGGCGACGGTGGTCTATCAAGCCTTGCTCAGACACCGATGACGCATTTTTTTAGTTTCCGTAACGGACTAGACGGGCAGGAGTCTCTGTGGAAACAAGCTTGCCAACGATTCTTAGATTTCAGGGGAATAGCTGCATCGACGCTGGGGGGATGTCTTTGGGTAAATCTCCTGGTGCCCAAGTCAAAGAGTGCGGACTCCAGGGGCGACTATCGATCTTCTGGCGCAAATTCCTCATTTACCCTACCGTGGCCAAGGCGTCTCTGTTTCCGCAAGAAGAATGTCGACGCATCCTCCGCTAGTCGTGTAGTAGATACTGTGCTGAGTGGCCATGAAGAAAGCCACGATCCTCTTGGCAACGCAAAAGGCTGGCACAGCTCTATTGCAGAAAGAGAAGAAAAGATCAAACGAGCAGCGGAGCGCGCGGCAGCTATACCTAAAGATTCGCATCCGCAACCCGCAGATTCGAAGACACCTAAGCCGAGCGGCCTGTCTCCTGTGGCCTTCCAGCGCCCCAACACGGCAACAGCTGGTATCATGTACCCAACTCCACCAGATGGAGTCCAACAACCCAGCGGCGTTACACCGTCAATGGATGGCACTTTTTCTAGTCCGGGCAATCCGTTATCAGCACCAATCATTCCAGAAGCAGACATCACAATGCAGAGTGAGTCGATTGGGGGGATGGGCCTCGACCAGTCCCCTAATGTCGTCGAACCCAAGAGACGGCGGAGTGATAATCTTCTTGGCGACACTGACAACGTGCTTGGAGGAGATGTAGGGGGAGATATATTTGATGACAACGATATTACTGAAGCTGACTTCAATTTCTTTGACGAAAAACCTGGTGATCTCGACCTCGATATTGCCATGGGCGATCTGCCTAGCTCGGAAATGGCCGCGTCCCAAGCTGCTGAAGAGCCCGCAAAACCTGTCGAAATCGTGCAACAGCCCCTGGCGCCGACACCTGTATCCCTACCACCGTCTGCCCCTTCTCTCCCTCCTTCAACGCCGACTCCAGTTCCCGCTGTGAGTCCAACTTCCGCACCTGCTTCTGCCCTACCAGCAGTGATCTCACTGCCGCCGCCGCCACCGCCACCGCCGCTGCCTCCTCCACCTCAGAAAGAAACGGCAGTATTTGCCAAGCCTGAGTTAAAGCATGCCAGAAGCCAGAATGAAGATGCGGCCCGTCGAAACCGAGGAGATATACGAGTTACACCCGCAAAGCGCGAGTCCAGCCCATTTGACCCTCATGCTGTTTTTAAGCGGGTAAAGGCGTCCTTGAAAAAACCTAAATATGATTCCTCCGTCTCAGCTCAGCCTCGTTGGAGGAACGCAAAGGTATTTGAGAGCCTAGATTTCGATCCAGCGATACCAATGATTAGCAAAAAATACGAACAAGGAGGCTTTTTCGACTTGAGTGCTCTTACAAAGGTCGAGAGAATGGAAAAGGCAAACAGTGATATCCCATCTGTACCAGAGACTGACTATCTGAAACGCCATGGTAAACTTAACAAAAAACCAAGGGATCGGTCAACTGCTCGCCATACTATAGGCAAGCAATATTTTGCAATGGAGCCGCAAATATTGACAACCAGCCCCATGAAGTTGGATGGATCAATATCGGATCGAGAAGACGGCAACATGGAATCCGATCAGGACGACTCTAGCTACACTTCTGATGAGCCTGGATCTCCGCACAAGGCCAGCATCAGGTTAATGCATGGAGATGACGACATCATGTCTCAAATTACCTCCTTGAGAGACTGTGACATTGAAGAGCCCGATCATCAACTGGCAATGGAATTACCAAGGCTATCAAGGTCAGATATATCAGGAGTGTCCCTCTCTCAACTATTTCTGGATCCAGAACCATTATTGTTAGACATGGGCCTGAGCGACGAAGATGTTATTCAAATTGCGCAAATTGTGGCTGATCAAGCTGCAACTGGTTCGCTAGACATCTTCAATGCATCAGATTTTGAGCCTGCAACTCTGTCAGCGAGTGAAAAGCGCTCAGATCTGTCTATACACGCTCGAGATGCGTTTTATACACTTGAAGGCATTATTACGCATTTTTTCGAAGATGCAATGCCCGTACGTCTCAAAGGCCTGCTGGACATACAAGACCTGCCAATCCTGAGTCAGTTTATACCACGGCACGCAACTGGTAGAGAAGGAAATTCCGAGACCATGCGCCCAAGCAATTTATATCAAATTCCCAGTCCTCATTTGGAGGTACAAAGGGCAGACACAAAACTATCTGTTCTTCCATCAGCGATTTCATTTTGGGAGAGTTTGGGCCTCTCACCTTCTTCTGGCAGCAAGAACATCAACGCGATTTGTGTCTTTCCTGGGTGGTCTGGAATGGGAGACAACGTTAAAGCCTTTATGGACCGCGTTAAAAGTATATATGAGCTGCTTAAGCTGGGCACCTTTGAAGTCATGCCTCTTGGTGAAGATGTGGAAGCAGGCCTGCTGCCATATGAGGTTGATAGAATAACCACTTCACCAGATGCCACTGTGACTAGGCACGGCTCAGCCATGGTTGAATGCATGGAAGCATTGCGTGGGGTATTCAGCAACCTCGCCATTACCGAGACGAATTTTGTCATATATTTTGTATATTCACCCGAAAACCCCGGGACCATTATTGAATCTTGTACGGCATTTCAGCGATTTTACGAGCTGTACCAGAAGATTCTGGCAAGCCGAAAAGGAGCTCCTCAGAATGAGCTGGTTTTGCAGCTGGTGTCCACAGATGTACTGTCCTCCCCATCAGCCTTGGTCATTACCCAGACTTCGGATCTTGTCAGACTCTGCATCGAAACGTATGATCGCTGCACCTTATTTAGGGGCCCGATGCCAGCCCCGGCAATCAGACTCGAACAGTTGCTACCACGCATCATCGATTTCAAGCTGACCACGACTCCGTCAGCTTCCCTAATCCGCGAAAACTCATGCATTCACGTGGCATATTCCCAGAGTGTCGACGAGCGATGGGTTACTGCGGCGTGGACAGACGACAGGGGGAACCAGCAGGCGACAGCCGCCTACTGCATGGGAAGAAAAGGAAAGTCACCATCTCGAAACATGAACGAGATCGCCAATGAAATATGGGAGACTACGCTTGAACTAATGTCTTCCTGGAAAGTTCTTTGGAGGGTCATTATCACTAAATGTGGGCCGATGCCGCAGCACGAGGTGGATTTTTGGGTTGATTTGGCTCGCAATGAGATTCATGCCAAGGTCACATTAGTTTTACTTACTGTCGATTCAAGTCCGTCGCTCCAGCTTTTACCGCCGGCAATCAGGCTCCCTGCGCCCGTAGCCGCTCTCCATACTCCAGTTTCTACGCCGCAGCCCTCTATGCAGTCTCCGGAGCCTGTTGCTACTCCTGCAACGCCTGCAGCGAATGCTGCAGCCGCTACGCCTTCCAACGATGGTACTGGCACAGCCGAGACCGAATCGGATGAAATTCTGGTTGACGTTACCGATCAAACGTGGGGAGCCATAACTGGCCACCGACTAAGCAACTCTTCCAGCATTCTGGAGGTGCAGCTCTCTTTAATGAGTGGATACTTGATCAAACGGACAGGGCTCAGACTGGAAGATCCCCCCGTCGTCATGGAAGTCAATCTCATATACACAGAGACGACCCCACGCGTGCATGAACCTCTTCTACGAGAGATGCTGGGATACTTTAGGGGGCTAGGCACGCTGGCAAGGGCGCGTGGAGTGGTGGATAAAGAAGGGGATGTACGACCCTGGCACGTTGCCGCGGCGGAAAAAGCCGTGCGTGCGTTGTATCTGTTAATGTGAAAAAAATTTTATGTTTTCCTCATGATGTTCGTCAATACCTCTCTATACGACGACGAACGTCGGAATATGTCATTTTGTTTCGGTGGGCGTTGAAACCTTTCTTTCCCCTTTTTCATTGGCGTTGGATACGGCATATGGCAGAGGTGGCCTTTTTTTTTTTTTTTCTGATTTCTGGAGTGATAGAAAGGGTGGGAGGTTTAGAGGCAGAACTCTCATAGTACACAGGGGGTGTTTTGTCTTTTTTCTGGCATATCTGTGCATGAGGCTGGCGATGATGCTTGCGGTTTTGAGAGCGGATTTTGATATTGGACGAGGGGAGGGGTGTGGTATTTGGAGCATATATATGCATATACGATATCTACATGAACTGAAAATATTGCATCAATTTCTAATGTTCTTTATGGGAAGAAGCCTGGTCCCAATACCCGTATGAAGATTCTGTCAGTCCAGAAGATTTCTTAGGCGGTGTAGTGCATTTACCGAATCGACCCGCTAAAGACGCTAATGACGCATACAAGCATCAATTCTTCAACCTGGTCACGCTATCGAGAATGTCATCCATCTCCTCACATCTCTCTATTCCGTCTTTCTGCTTACAAGACTGGTAATATCGTTTGAAGTTTTTGGTTGGGCGTTTTTTTCTTCACCATTTTTCCAGAAGGAATAGAGGCTTGGGTCCGAGTGTGAGTCACTGTGTCTTGCAATATATTTCTGCCTGCGCCACTGTATCACGTTTAGTAAGTTTTAGCGGATGAATCATCCATCGCGTGAAGGCTCTGTATCATATGGAGACAAAAGACAGTTGGGACATGAAGCTGATGAGAAAAGGAACTGCGTTCAAGATGAATAGATAAAGAGGTGAAGGAATCGTTTCTTTTTTGACTCTTCTTCTTGCTTTTTGATTGCATTTACAAAAACGCATAAAAACTCTATGAAATCGACTTAAGAGTAATCATAATGAACATGGCATCGCTGGGAAGTCTTCCCGGCGATCTCATCCTCGACATCGCCCAGCATCTTGATACGGCTCGAGATGTGGCCCATCTGGGAGCCGTGTCGAAGCACGCCCACACCGTCGTCAACCAGAGCGGATGGCGCAGCTTCGTGCGGTCCAAGTTCCCATCCATGAATGCTGCGCCAGGAGCCTTGAAGGGGTGGAATGCCGTGGCAGACCGCTTGACGTATCTGGACCGGTGCTGGGACAGCCGTGGCTTCTCCTTGACCGTTTACGGGGAAAAGGCACCGGCACGGCCCAGGAGGAGGGAGTTTGCGAGGAGCAGACAGTCGGTCAACTTTCACTCGGTCATGGATGCTTCGACGCTCTCGGCAACGCAGGAGGAGATGCTGGTGTATGGCGCGGGCGAAAACTTGGTGTTTCGACGGAGGGAGGACGCGGGCGCGAGAGGCAAAGACAGCTGGAGCAAGTTGCCGGGTCGTGAAGCAGGTTACGCGGCTGGAACGGGCGACGTGACGGCGATAAGCATAATTCAGCGCCAACAGTTTCCCGAGGTGGTTGTTGGGAGAGCCACGGGGGATCTCCAGCTGCTATCTGCCAACGATGAGACTATATCAGATGCGCCTCAAAAGTTTGCGCCTGCGTACGACGTAAATGACACGTCCAAAACGCCATTGACGCGGAGGTCTCCCGGCCAAAGAGCGGTGTCGTGGACGGAATGGCAGCCCAGCGGTCAGCTTCTAGCAAGCTGCAGAAGCTCAGACTTGACGCTGTATAACCTTTCTGACACTGACGAGGCGGTGCTCAAACCAGTGCTCTTTTACAACGTGTCCAAAGACAGCGCTGCGGATGAGATTTCGCTCTTGCGCAGCGTCAAGTTCATGGGCCAGGATGTGGTAGCTTATGGACTTGGGGGTTGCAGTGATCCCCTGAGATGGGCCAAGATTCGACCGACGGGAATTGAAATGCTCAGCCTTTCAAAGAAGAGTGCTGTGGGAGACTCTGCGGAGGGATCGGCTGAGAAGACGACTGTGCGTTCCATGCAGCCGGTTCCCAAGATGAATGAAAACCTGCTGCTCAGCGCTTGGGATGACGGAAGCCACAGGTAAGTCGGAGGCTGACATCTGCCGTTTAAACTCCACACTGGCTTATTTTACTAATACGATGAACAGGCTCTCTGATTTGCGGTCTCCCTTGGGCCACGACGTCCTATACCGTGATGGCTTCCAGCCATACCAGGCCAGCAGCTCACTGATGGTATACGGATCCGAACGCTTCGTAGCAGGCAACAACTGCAGCCCCGACATTCGATTCTTTGATTTTCGATTCCCAAAGTCGTACCATCACACCAGCGCCATGCCCTGTTCTGCAGCTGCTCCCACTCCCGGACGGCCTTTTCAGTTCGGCGATATTGGCGAAACGAATAGCCTTCAGATTCAGTCGACTGAGACTTGCAACCCCTCTTGTGGCCAGACATGCACATGGCACCGTCTGTCAAAACAGGACAGCTGGCGGCCCGACGCAGTCATACACATCTACAGCGCATCCATGGACCGCGTGCACTGTCTGGCCAAGGCATCCGACCTGTCAACCTCCTTCTACTGCGGCGTCAGGGGAGCCCTGGTGGAGGCAACATACGCCCTCGGCGAGGACGTGTATTCCGGCGCCGCAGTCTCGCGCAGATCGGCGCCGGAAGGGTGGCAGGCCAGCGACCCCGAGGGAAGAGTCTCGCTCATGGAAACGGGCGTCGGTCTGCGTGACGGCGAGGCGCAGCTGGAGGAGCAGACGCAGACGAGGATGCCGGAGCTGTACTACTATGAGCGGTGGAGGATTCCAGAGGCGGGAAGTGAAGAAGAGGCTGAGCCGTTCAAGAGGGAGGAGGGACGGCGGTTGGATCCGGCGTTGGTGGCTGGTAGAAGGGGGAGGAGTTGACATGGTGTTTTTTCTCATGAGTTTACGACAAAATGTGCGTTTTTTTTTTTTTTTTCTGTTTCTTCTTGAAAAGTTTCATTGAATTGCATCAAGACCATACAGAGAAATGTATTAGATATGATTTCATAATCCAAAGGGGATACCGTTTTCGTTCCGCAAAAAGTCAAGCAAGCACATTTAAAGACATTTCCATCTCTTTTGTCTATAGCTTCGAATCCGGCACAATCAAGGCCAGCTTCTCCCGCAGAGAACTCTCAGCCTCCTTCTCAATGCGCGCCACCAGCGCACCGCACGTGGGAATATCGTGAATCAAGCCAATGACCTGGCCCGTCGTCCAGACCTGTTTCACTCAGTTAACAACAAAAGTCACGGTTTCAAACAGGATATTCGAAAACTCACGCCAAATTCCGGATCGCCATTGACAAACACCTCCTTGCCCCTCTTGCCGCTCACATACGGCGCCACCTCTGCAAACTCGCCGCTCTTGCTCTCCTTTTCAATCTTGAGCGCATCCAGCGCGACCTTGTTCTTGAACAGCCGCGTCGTGTTGGTCCACCGCCTCAGCAGCAGCGTCGTGTCCGTCTCCTGCGCCTTGACAATCGCGTCCTTGATGTTCTGGTGAATCGGCGCCTCGACGGTGCACATGAAGCGCGTGCCCATATTCACGCCACACGCTCCCAGCACCAGCGCCGCCGCCAGCCCTTGGCCATCAGCGAATCCTCCGGACGCAATAAACGGCGTCTTGAGCGTCTGCCGCGCGCGGCTCAGCAGGATGAAGTTTGTAATGTCGCTCTCGCCGACGTGGCCCGCGCACTCGAAGCCGTCAATGCTCAAAAAGTCGACGCCCAGCTTGACGGCGCTCTGGGCGTGGCGGATGGTGGTGCACTTGTGCAGGATGATGACGCCGGCGGCCTTGAGCTGGCGGATGACGGGGCCCGGCGAGTTGCCGGCCGTCTCGACAATCTTGACGCCCTCGTCGATGATGGCCTGCGCGTAGGCCGGGTAGTCGGGCGGCAGCATCGACGGCAGCAGCGTCAGGTTGACGGCGAATGGGTTCTGTGTGAGGCTGCGGCAGCGCTGGATCTCGGCGCGCAGGGCCTCGGGGCTGGGGAAGATGAGGGCCGTGATGATGCCCAGGCCGCCGGCGTTGGAGACGGCCGCGGCGAGGTCGGCGGTGCCGATGTGCATCATGCCGCCCTGGACGACGGGGACTGGAGTTGAATCTGTTAGCTGGTGGATGAAGCATCATGAGAAGCGAGAAAACACATACCGCGGATGCCTAGACGGCGCGTGAGCTCGGTGTTGAAGGGCATCGTGGGCGTGACGCTGTGGCGTATGCTTGCTTCTATGTCTCTATTCCTGGCCGCGCTGTATATATGTCTATCGCCTGCAAATTTATCAGTATGCGTGGTATATTAAAAGCAAGAAAGAAAGAAGAAGAAAGGAAAATCCGGGGAATCGAAAAGACAGATAAAAGGTCAGCCCAGCTCACAATAAGCCCCGGGACGCATTCAGAGAGAAGAGGTTGCCGTCTCCCGCAATAGCCTGTGCCTCGGCAACTTTTGGTCCCCAAGTTCCCCATATTAAAATCGGGCTTCCCTTGCATTGGCTCGGCCCCGCAGCCGCCCTTGGCTTCACATGATATTGAAACATGCGACGTGCACGCAGTAATACTTGACGGTGCTGTTTTGATTGTTTATATTTTAGTGATTCTATAAAACTCATGATCAAGGCATGTCTATTTCTCTGGTATTTCTCATCTTCTTATTTGCTGTTAGACCGTCTTCATGCCAATGCTACGACTTCCAACAAGAAAACGCAGTCCAACATTAAACACATACAAAGCACAAGCATAGCGGTATTAGTGATGGCGCCACCTTGTTTTCTGGGGAATGAGTAATCCAAAATCAGCAACATTAGCGAGTGCGAGCTGCCATATCGCGCCTCTGTCGTCTTTCGCCTCGGGTTTTGTTTCCTCGGTTCTCACTCATCGCTTTATAATGGACTCCAATGTTAGCGTCAGCAACAGCCTGACTTCATGAATTAGTTGACAACCTCAATGGCAATTAGATTCTGCCGCTCGTAATCACCTCTCGCGCCTTAATAACCGAGTTACTTTCAAGAAAAGCTAGTATAAGCCGTCTTCGCAATGCCGCTACAATCACCTGATACGAAGTCTTGATGCCATAGTATATGCCATTCAGATGTAATGTAAAAGAGGGGTATTTTGCCAATTCGTTCCTAGCAAGCCGTCTGTTCCCAACATACAAATCCCGTCAATCATACCCGATACCCAAACGCTTCCATTCAAGTGGCCACTCATATCCAACCAAATACTAATCCAAGCCATGTCATACCGTAGTTTGACCAAAGAATATAAACCGTATCCTATTCACAATTTCCCATTGCGTGTCCCGTTTATCCATTTACTGCAAGCCATTTCTTGCCGCAGGTATGCTATTTACCCCAGTATGGTATCCTGTGTGCTCAAATAACGCCTGTTGTTTGTAGTTCAAGACTACTTGTTGTCTCCCATGTCCTATACATCTTTAACCAAAAGACGTCTGGCCGATTTGATATGATGTCTGTACTCAGCCTCAGTTCATAGTTGCATTGGACGCCATGGACACGCGATCTCTTGGCTTGTCCACCAAATCGGCATACCCGTCCAAGCTGGCACCCATTGTCTTAATCATATCAAAAATGTGGGTGCCCTTGAACGTCTCTGCCCAGAGCCGCACTACTGCACTTGCCAGCTGTCTCAGCTTCATGGGGCCTGTTGTTGCTTCCATCTGTGGGTTTGCGTTCATCCCGGCCAGAGATGGATCAACTGGAACAGCAAACTCAGTTTCGTCAAGCATCCTGCTCACTGTTTCCAAGAGATTCTTCTCGTCGAGAGTAACGGGAGCATCGGATGGTGTAAGTGACGCTAGGGTCAAGAGCCACTTGGCGAGAAGCAGAGCGCACTCAAAGTTACACACTATAAAATCGGTTAGTCGCCTTGCGCTTCCTGAATATCGGAATCACACTGTAATGGAGTGTGATATAAAGAAAACGTCCAACTCACATGAATGCTGGATGCTCCATTCCGTAGACTTCGTCCTCGCGACATAATTTACTCCAGCCTTGACCAGCATAGACAGTGCATGAACAGCTTGAAACACTGCTCCATGAAGTCGGATACTGCGCACAACCATAGGAGTGGAGATCATGGCCGATGCCATGAGCATCGAGTCCCTTGACTGCAGCTCTCTGCTTAGAGGCGTATCAGTATACAAACGAATGTACGCAAGGCGCAGCAGTGCTGTCGCATTGTAGGCCAATAGGCCACCAGGGGCAAAATCAGTGCTGGCAAAGGGTCCTGACCCTGTTGCAAGCAGGTAATGGTGCTGCTCAACGGTGTTGTGCCACACTCGCAACGCGCCCGTGACTTCGTCCACATCCTCTACCTTCAAAGTACGCTGGGTCTCAAAAGGTAAACCAGCAGCCAGCGAAGTCTGCTTCAGAAAATAGATATGCTGAATCAGTGCGTGGATGAGGACATAGAACCCCAGCGAAGATAGATGATTGGGGAGTCCCTGGCTAGTTCGGCCAAAAAGTCGTGCAATAGCCTCGTGAACGGTGATCTCAACCAATGGCGTCGACTGTCGCAGTTCTTGCCATTGCCAGGCAGTCTCTGCTCTCCACAGCCTAGCAGGAAGAGGCAAAGAAAGCTTGAGTTCCGATGTAACCAGAAGAGGTGGCAAATCATATGCGATGCTGCAAAGGTTGAAGAAGGAATACGCAATAAGTTTGGTTCTTGTCGCTCCTTCACGTCTAATCCACGATTCCCAGTCCGTGACACTCGCTTGGCTTATGTTCTCGGTAAGGCCCTCTTCTCGAATCAAGATAGCCAAGGTACTCTGCAGGGACAGTGCTTCATTCAAGATTGTCTTGGCTCCCCAAAGGCCGAGCGAGAAGAGAAGCAAGACGGCCTGGATAGTTTCCAGACGAGACTGTGGCGTATTTGGTGAACTATAGTGAGAAGGTGATATGTTAGTCGCACTCATACAAGGCTAACAATGCACAAGAACGTCACTTACTAAGGTTCCCGGTGTGTATCTTGAGTTATTGGCCTCTCTGACTGAGCCGAAGCAAAAGAATGCCTGTAGCTAGTGCTGGGAGAAGGACGTGTCGAGTGAGGACTGTAAGACGATGCGTTTGGCAGAAGCGCATGGATTTCCGAGCTGTGTCTCCTCCGTATCTGTTCCATGGAGACTGCCTTGGCAGCATACCACAGGGCATAGCCCCTCTTGCTCTCGAACCTGTATTGGGCACCAACGGCCAAAATGGCGAGAAGCAGCTCCGGGGCGAGCTCGGTGGGAGACAGCGTAGGCAGATGCAAAAAGGGAATCTGTTCATGAAAACCGCCGATATATCCATCCAAAAAGCGTGTCAAAGTATGTCGAGAAGGGAACACAAAATCAGCCGGCAGGACAGAGGAGAATTCTTCCAAGCGATTCTTGATGGCAGTGTGATCCACGACGGAGATACGAAGAGGGGATCGAGACGCCTCTTCGTGCAGTCGAGATCCGGGATCCTGTACATCAGGAGCAAGAGATCCAAAGCGAGAGGGTAGCTGTGAATTGGGCTTTGAATTGCCACGCTGAAACGCAGCAGGAGAGCGCGCGAAAAAATTCATCTGCTGATCAGGCTCAAAGTGTGGAGGAAGGAAATGCTGGGGCGTTGTGTAATCGTCAAGGAACAGGTTGTAGTCATCATAGGACGGCTGTGGAGGCTGGGGGGCAAATCCTGCGGTGAGAATCGGCGCATCTACTCGCGCGCGCTCCGCATACCCTTCCATATTATCCGGGTAACTTTTGACTCTTGCGTGCGTAGGAGGCTGTTGGGGCATGTTGTTCAACATGGGTTGCATGGTATTTACTTCACTGGCGAGTGCTGCATCGGAAAGGAGATCCAGGTTGCATGCCGCTGTTCTTGCTGCCGCCTGAGGATCCTGTTGAACGAGATGGCTTCCAGCATTTGGAGTCATGGGCTCATGGTGGAACGGGGGCGGAGGTGCCTGAGTCTGATGCTGCTGAGGCGGCGATGGCTGTGGAGGCAGCAGCGTGGCAGTAGCCGGTGGAGGTGGCGGAGGTGGCCGCAGCCGGTGAATGCCCATGACATCGAGCTCGACATGGCTATCTGAAAGAGATGGCTTGTGCATAGAGGCCCCAGAGAGCTTCCTTGGTCGGGTGGCATCCTTATGGCCTTCGTTGAGGTGAACAAGCTTCTCATGCCGGACGAGGAGATCTCTGATGTCCATGTAAGTATGTATAACTAGACGCAAGGGGGGTGAACGGGTGGAAGGGATCGATCGTGTAAGTGCAGCGATGAGGCGAGAGTAGAGGGAGTGGATCAAGGAGAAAGTAAAGACAGATAGAGTTGAAGCTTGGGCTTGAGGCTTAGGTAAAAGCTAGAAGGCGATATGCCAGGTGAGGGGAAAGGGGGAGTATGTAATGCAGTGAGGAGGAGGCGCGGGTACTGCTATGGGTACAAGCACCACATGCCACGGCCTCGCATCACATCATACCGAGCCGCACCAAAGGCAAGTATCCATCGTGTGAGGAGGGGGGAGGAGATCAGGATGGCATCGGGGAGAGTGAATTGATAAGAAGCAGCTTACCGGCGTCCAAAGGTCTTCCCACATCGATCCCAGCCGCAGGCAAAGGGCTTCTCTTTGGTATGTGTCCTTTCATGTCTTTGCACATGTTCAACGCGTCTGTAATTTGAAGAATAGAGACCATGTGAGCAACACGGCACGAAACAGCAGAGTCGGACAAGCACAAGATGGGGGAAGCGGTGCGGAGCGGGCTAGACTGACCTGAATCGCTTGCTACAGTACTTGCAAGGCAATGTTTTGGGCTTCTGATTGCGGTTCTCGCCCATATCGGCGAGGCCAAGGGCGGTGGATTGGCCTGGCGGTGGAAGGCCAGCCGGCCCCTCGAGGGTCTGGAGGGCAAGCATTACGAGAAACAGAGAAGAGCGACAGGTCGTACGAGTATAAGATAGTGTCAAGGGATGGAGTAGCAGCGAAAGTAACAGGACAGGATAATAGGACTATCAGGCTATACAGATTTGGGGGTGGATTGGATGGTGTGGGGGATGGGCTCGATCAAAAGACGGCAATTGAATAAACAATCAGAGCCCCAACGAGACCTTGGCTCTCAAGGCCAGGAGAGAAGGAAGAGAGAGAGACGCGATACAAGGCCCAGAGGAAGCAGCAGTGTGGGGTTGGACAGGCTAACACTCGGTCTGCAAATGCAGAGAGTCGCTTAGACGTAAGTGACCGACTATGTGACCGGCTGGGGAGGAAGCTGAGGAGGACAGCCCAATCAAGCCTCGTTGCTGAGGCTCTGTCTCATCAGACAAGCGCCAGGTTCGGCTGGCAGCGGATGTCTCAGTTGCGGGCTGTTTGTCCGCGCTGCAGGCGAAGGCAGACGGCGAGACGAGATGTGACGGAGCACAGACGAGAAGGAATGCGGCGAGGCAAAGCGATGGAAGTCCGTCAGGATAAACCAGGGCCCCAGCACGCAGAGGGCGGCTATAACGTGGAGACGGCACAGGGCCAGAGCTCTCCCGATTTGGAGACGACTCAAAGTACTGCGTAGTATCGGGGGAAAGGACCAGTTGAGGGCGTTGCGCTTGGAACCGGTCAGTCGCGTGCCGCCATCCGTTGGGGTTGGAGTTGAAGGGGAAAACAAAGATAAAAAGGCCCAGGCCGGACGTCGCTGGGATATCGCCTGAGATCGACGGCTTATACCTGATCAGGACGTGCTCTAGCCAGCGGGAAACGAGCGGTAGCACGGTCAATGCCAGCACTAATGCCCATCTATTCGCATGCTCAGGGCGGCTCGAATGGCGGATGGGATGGCAGAGAGAAGCTCATCTGGCCCGGCTGAGCTTTCAGTGTCTCGGGATACGGGATGCTACAAGGTACAGGGTTGTGCCAAGCGGGGAAAAGCTGAGGGGGAGTGTGGGCTGGGCTGGAGAAGCAGCCAAAACGACAAAGCCAAAAAGGCCCCCCAGGCGAGCTAAAAGGCGGAGAGAGGCGGGGGAGAAGCAGCAGAGGCAAACAGGCTGCGTCGTGCAGGTACCGGTACTTGTGCTGCCCGCGCCGCGCAAACTCCAGCAGAGGCCACAGTACCGCCATGACACATGGATATGCTCGACTCCTGGCCTTGAGCCGAGTTCACCGTTTTCGTGGTGCGCGTGCTAGGCCGGCCTCGGCAAGCCTGAGATCTCGAGCCTTGAGGCGTCCAGCCCGGCCCACTGTGGCATGGCGACGGCTGGTGGCACGCTCAGATGGCACGCTCAAATGGCACGCTCGCGGAGCATATACCTAGTAGCAGGGAGCCTGCAGCGCGTCCACGGCTGCTTGTCATCTGGTCGCGCGCGAGAGCCGTCCGGAGGAGTCGAGGTCGTACAAGTACATCTGCGCTGTTGTGGCATGCCGCCATCCATCCTTGGTCTTGGAGACGGCCCAGGCTGGTGATTGGGGGCTTGCTTTTCCTTTGTCCTTTTCGGTTCCTTTTCATCTTCCCTCTTCTAGCCCTCCCGCCTAGTTACTCCTCTCTCCCCCATCCCCCCATGTGGCCTTCTTCTCTGCAGCGGCTCTCTAATGTGATGCCATCCACTGGTGGCCCGCGTAGTGTTCGCTGTGGGGGTAGTGCCCGGACTTGGAGCTGGTGGGTACGGGGCATGGAGGCTGGCACGATGTACCCCACGGGGAGACCAGCATCGCTCGGCATTGGACCGTGGGCTCTGCTCATGCAATCCCGGATCATGCACATGTGCTTGGTGCTGGGTGCTCGTGCTTGCAGTGTAGCCTTGGTCGGCATTTTCTGGCGCGGGCTGCGGAATCCAGTTGTACCTCTGTATCCGATAGCAGCCGATTAGATAAGCAATCCGCACAAGGACTGAAATGCAAACAAAGGCCTTTTTACCCGTCTGCTCCCCTGTGGAGTACCCTAGAGATGCATGGGGTATTAATTGGCATTCTCGGAAAACCACAGCAAAAGATGGTGAATCCGCTGCTCTGTTCTCCAATTCATCAAGCCCAAGTGACAACGCTAAATTAGGGTTCATTATTTGATCCCATTTGGGCAACGCACTCGCATGACGTAAAACATATGCTAGTGATTGACCGTGGTGTTTCCTAGTGCGTACAATTAACTACCTACTACTAGTATGATGCTTGGCAACAAAATAGTCGATACTCCATACAGAGAAGGTGATTGAATATTTGCAGCTCTTCATTCTCTATGTGGTTGTATCGAGAATACGGCAACAATGAGTTATAGCAACACGCCGTCAGTCACCACCATCTGGCTTTGAAGATTTTGTTGCTACTCAGTGAACACTAGAAATGAGTACCAATATCACGGCAGTCAATGAGGAAAGTTCAGTTTACGTTCACTCTTTGTTCACTTTATGTCCACTCGTTGAACAATGTAGCTCAGCTCTTGCGATTGACTGTCGCAAATTTTTTTTTTTTTTTTCGCGCCCAGTTCAGATCGGTCATGATGGGTATTGTCAGTAGCATAGCATGGCTCTTGCAATAACTACCTGCCTCCCAAAACACTTCCAGCTCTAGGTACTTAAACTAGCCAGCTGCCAGCGATACACTGAGCAGCATCTTCTTCTCTTTTTCTTCTCTTGCTGTATCGCTTTGTTGATCAGGCGCGCCACCCTCCTAGGTTTTCAAGTTTCCACAGACCTTTTGTCCACTATGATCTCCCAAAGTGACGGGCGCTCAGAGATGGGAGTTCTTGCTGATAAAATCATAGAGCAAGTTAGAATTTGGGAAACATATAATCGCCGGTCCGGAACGCCGTTGCCAACCGCCGGCGTCGACCTTGGCACTCCAACCATATCATCTCAAACTCCGCGCGCTGTTCTTGAAGCTAGGGATGGGATCATCGATTCGGCACGCTCCCTACTTCATCTGGCGGCTGGCCCATCCAAGTTCCCCTCAATTGCAATGTCCTATGTAAGAATACGAGAAGTTGTCTCAATTATTGAAACTGGTACATAGTATCGTGGTAAATATGCTAATGGTAAATCTCAGTCTCAAACGATCATGGCCCTTAAATGGCTGTTCCACTTCAAAATCTTTGACCATGTCACTGAAGAGCCAGTTACATACGAGACGGTGGCAACATCTGCGAATGTCCCACTCGCCGAGCTCAAGCGGATGCTTCGAATTGTTATGGATAGCGATGTATTTTACGAGGGAGAAGACGGAAAAATAATGCACAATTCATTCTCGCGAGCATTCGCTCGTGACGAAAACATGAAATGTGGTATCCCTTTTTTCTGTGACATCGCCATGCGAGCTGCGGCAAGCATGGCAGGCGCAACAAATCGTTGGCCTGACTCGGAGGATCCATATACGACCGCGCGTAACGTTGCTTTCAAGCATCAATACACCTTGCCTCACTATCTGGCTGTGGACGAGCAAACTGAGGGATTCAATGGTTTGATGAAGCTTCTTGGTAGTGAGCCAGGCCAAGATACCGGTTACTCGGGGCACATTGCCCTTGCGTTCGATTGGGCAAATCTAGCGAGGAATTCCCTTGTCGTAGATGTAAGTTTTTGTCCTTCATTTGACCGCGATGCATGCTGTGGATGGATGGTAACTGACGCATGCGCTTGCAGTTTGGTTCGGGTGGAGCGTGTTCTTGGAAGTTGGCCTCAATGTTTCCCCATCTTCGATTCCAAGTCCAAGGTCCCCAGGATAAACTCAGTATTGTGAAAGATTGTATCAGCATGAAGAGTCCAGAGCTCTTGACCAGAATCGATTTCTGCCCTCGCGATATCCGCGATAAGCAGATCACTCATGCTGCTCAAGTATATATCTTGGCAGGGATCCTACAACATCTATCTGACATTGAAGTCAGAAACGTCTTAATCAATATAGCAGAAGTTATGGCACTTGAATCGTCGGTTATCATTGTTGATTCGCTACTTCCGGAATTCGATGATGGTGGCCCAATGACAGTGAGATGGGAAAGCCGATGCCGCGATATGACCATAAGACAGTTGGATAACTCCGGGTCCAGAACAATGATAGTGTGGGAAGACCTTTTGAACAACGATGGATATTCGCTATCGTTGAAAACGTCAGCTCGCATATCGGGTGGCATTGTAACCATGATCGCGCAGGCCACTAGCTAAGCACGCCGCGCACCGCTCATCGCGAGGAGCCCAATTTGACTATTCAGTTTATAGTGATCGACTCTATTTTTCACAGAACAGATTTGGCTAGTACGAGGCCGAATGTTAGAATGCCTATTTTGAAATCTTTCGGATGATTGGGTGATGTCGAGGATGTAGCAAGTAATAGTAGTACTTGTACTAGTAGTGTAGCTGGAGTGCAGGTGATGGCGGCAGTACCTCCTAGTAATACGTGAGTTCCCACCGCCGGCACGGCTTGTCAAACTCTACTAGGTGCTTGAGCTTTCTTTCACAAGCACTCCAACTTTCTCCATACACTAAACGAACTACAACTAAAATCTGCTTCACCAACCACAAAAAACTTCTTTTGCTATTTATTTAACCCAAATTTCTCCCAGAAAGTACCATTCAAACCCATACGCCAGCTCACAGCCAACGCATCTCCATTCGCATCTCGCAATGGGCCAACACTCCGATCCCGACTCCCCCCCTCCAAGGAGACCCTACAAGCGTCCAGCTGAAGACGACCTGCAAGATGACCTCCCTCAGCCGTATAATGCCAACTCCCTCCAAGCACCTAAGCGACGCGCCATATCCCCCTCCGAGCAGCCTAGAAAGCAGAAGCGTCCTGGAGCGCGAGCCCGCTTCTCCGAGGCCGAGCGAGAGGCCATCCGCCAGCGCCAGCTCGAACGCGATCGTCAAGCCGCCGAAGCCGTCCAGGCCGCCGAGGCGAGCAAGGTACGAGGCATCAACGATGTCGTCAGAGAGCACTACAACAGCGTGCCCCAGCGCGGACGCGACTGGCGCACCCGCGAGAGCAAAATCAAGGGCCTGCGCGTCTTCAACAACTGGGTCAAGAGCTGCATCATCCAGCGCTACTCGCCCGACGAGGACCACGACCCTGGCTCGCGGGAGGCGGGACGCTCCAGCGGCAAAGAGCTTCTCGTTCTTGATATCGGCTGTGGAAAGGGCGGCGACCTTAGCAAGTGGCAGCAGGCACCACAGCCTATTCAGCTCTACGTCGGCTTGGATCCCGCCAATGTCAGTATCGAGCAGGCGAGAGACCGATATCGACAGATGGGCTCTCGCGGAGGCCGAGGCGGTCGTGGCGGACGGTTCAACCAGAGACAGCCGCCTCGTCTCTTTGACGCGCGCTTCCATGTCAAGGATTGCTACTCAGAGAGCATCGAAGACGTCGAGATTATCCGCCAGGTCGGCTTCGACCCATCCACGATGAACCGCCGCGGCTTCGACGTCGTGAGCATGATGTTCTGCATGCACTACGCTTTCGAATCCGAAAACCATGCTCGCACCATGCTTCGCAACGTCGCTGGCGCGCTCAAAAAGGGCGGCCGCTTCATCGGCTGTATCCCCAACTCTGATGTGCTTGGCGAGCGCGTCCGCGTTTTCAACGCCGAACTAGCTGCCAAGCGGAAAGCCAAAGAGGACGAAAAGAAGGAAAACGGCGAAGAGTCCACCACGCCCACAACCACGCCACCTCCCGCAGAGCCAGAGGACGGCGAAGTCGAAGAGGGCGAGGCCGAGCCGACAGCCGAATGGGGCAACTCAATCTACCGTGTGCGTTTCCCGGGTAAGACCCCCGAAGACGGCATCTTTCGCCCTGCATTTGGCTGGAAATACAATTTCTTCCTGGACGAGGCCGTCGAGGAGGTCCCCGAGTATGTCGTCCCCTGGGAGGCCTTCCGTGCGCTGGCCGAGGACTTCAACCTGGAACTGCAGTTCCACAAGTCCTTTTCAGATATTTGGGAGACAGAAAAGGATGACCCCGAACTGGGACCCCTGAGCGAGAGGATGGGCGTTCGTGAGAGAGGCGGTGGCAGATTGCTGGTCTCTGATGAGGAAATGGAGGCAGCAAGCTTTTACATCGGATTTTGCTTTTACAAGGTGTAATTGCAAGGATTTGTCGTCTTTTGGTTTTGGTCATATTTTGATGCAATTGAGCTAATGACTTTTATCTTCGCTTTTACTTTTTCCTTCTTTGAACCAACGGCTTTTTAACATGCTTTGCAACAATCACGAGCTTCTACCGTTTTAACAAATCAAACAATAATTATATATTCAATAAACCCACTAAATATGTAAACCGGGTATCATACGCTCCAATCTATCCTTTTCGCTTAATCTCCCAGGAAACCCCCTTTAAGAGGAAACACCCCCTCTCCACGATCGAATATCACCAACAAGCACGCTGCCATACACGACAAGCAAAACACTTAAAGGGGGTAATGAGTGTGGAGGAAGCAGACGATTAGTCATATGCTTGTGACAATCTTTGCAGCAACATCCTATAAGGCGTTTGTAGATCGTCTCCAAATCATAACTGCTGCTATCGCCGCACATGCTGTTGCGCCCAGAGTAAGATACAGACTCGTCCGGTCAATCATGTCGTCATCGCTCTTTGGGAAAGCAATGCTGGGGTTTGCTGCTGCTTCCGCGAGAGCGACGAAAAGCTCACTGATGCTGTTCCATGTAACGCTGACGTGTAAAGGAGAGCTCATGTTGAGCGACGATGTATACTGGTCGGGCTGGAGCTCGCTTCGCTGCATGGTCTTGTCCCTATCTGCTTTGAGTGCGGTATACACCGATGGCAGCTCGTTCAGCTGCGGGTGCTTTTTCCGTATATCTACGATATGGGAAAAAGAGTCGGGATCGGAAGAGTCGTATGCGTAACAGAGAAGGTCGCAGGCGTCCAATTTCGCTTGGTTTTCCAAGATGGCTGGTTCAAGCTCGCCGAGTTCTTCGAAGATGAGGTATACTTGCTTTCCGCCAGGGAGCTCCACGCTATTGACTGCTCGTCTTGGCTTGATTGTGGGGTGATACAAGCCGTCAAACGTCCGATTTAGAAAAGCATCTAGAAGAGACGACTTGCCCGCTCCCGCTGCACCGAGAATGTAACAATGGAAGACGTTCCGTTCGACACGGCCGGGTCGCCTCCGCCTCTTGCGTGGCTTTGTAACCTTGAGTGCTGAAGTAATAGGGTCCTTTGGGTTAGGGGGCTCGAAACCGAGGTAGGCTAGGTACTCTAGAGTCGTCTTGGGCTCTAAAAAGGTGGTCATACTCCACTGGGCCAGCCAACCTTGAAGTGTTATGTACCCGCCCTCATTTCTGACTGTTGAGGATGGAAAGGCAGAGTCTGACCAGGATGGTGGTAGTCCAGGGGTGGGAGCAAATAGAGCCTCGAGTTCTTCGTCATTCAAGCCACCGTCGTTATCTTTGTCGAAGAGCAGAAAGAGATCCACAAAGAACCGGTAGCCAGCGGGACTGAGCTCAGCCGAGCAAAACTCTGGGACTTCAAATTTTGGATGGAGAAAGTTTTCCTCCAAGCTTAAACTATCCGTGTGGTGGTATTTGCGCAAAATGATCCATATGGTTTCATGTCTGCCTTTCTCGGCGTACATCTTATTCAGCTGCAAGAAGCTTCTCAGATCGATACCCTTTGATAGATCTGCGCCCCGAAGTGCTTTGGACAGGGAGAATTTGATATTGTCGAGTTCGTCGTCTGTAAGAGGCTTGTCGAAACACCGAGATTGAAAGTCTCGCATCTCCTGGTTATCGAGGTAGCCGTCTTGGTTCTTGTCGCAAAGGTAAAATATCCGCTTCAAAGCATCGACACATGCCGGTTTTAGATGGCCTTCTTTGTAATCGAAGAGGGGGGCAATCGGATGGGTCACGGCTTTCTGACATAGAAAGAAGACTTCGTTGACGTTGCGATGCTCCCTTGCGCTGGTCCTGATACATGAGTCGATCTCTCTAAACTCAGCCATGACTGGTAGCATCTCCTCCTCCACCACCTGCGACGTGCTGCTCTGGCCCACCAAATCCGACTTGTTTGCGCATAGCACGACCGGAACATTGACGCCTAGCGACCGGAAATAGGGCATCCAGAACAGAGCCACACGTTCGTAGCTATAGTGGTCGGCATACACAAGGAGGATAACATTGCATTTCCGAATTTCCTTGCGTAGAGTCGTTCGGTCCTGCGGCCGGGCCGAAGTATCAACAATTGTCGTAGTGACGTTCTCTGGCGTTCCGATGCTTGGGGGGATTGAAATTTGGGGGAGGACGGGTTGGATCTTGTTGGTCATGAACTGGTCCTTGACAAGAGATGCAATCAGGCTGGATTTGCCTGTGCTCTCATCGCCGCAAACGCAGATCCGCACTGAGAGAATTAGACACCATGTCAGCTCATGCCAGCCCAAAGCTCGTAGTCATCAAACATCGTCCCATTGAAGATTCAGATGATGGTTTGCGACAGGTGTATCGACCCAGTACTTACCTGCTGTCGGCATTGTGCAAGCTCTATAGTTGAAGCCTGGTATGCCAGAGTTGGGGTTACCCCAGGGCCATATCCTTCGCAGCAACGAGGTCCGGGTATCAATCAATTCAGGCGTCAACGTATAAGAGCCGTAGAAATCGACCTGCTGCTGCCAGTGGAGCCACAGCGACGAGATGGGAATTCTGGTGCTTCCACGTCACAGACCATGCGCGGTTGCAGGATGCTTTGCTGCAGCTAAATTGCCCGCGGGGCTGGCTGCGTGGGATGGACAGCATGGGCTGATTTGGCAGGCGGTGACGCATGATGCGCTGTGGGCCGAGCGCCTGACGCAGTTTTGGCGCTTGGTGTTAGTGCTGGCTGGAGGTGGTGCTCACGTTACGCCGCCTGGAGAGTGCCTGTGCCTGTGCCTGTTTCTGCTACACCCAGCAGATAGTGGAGGACACGAAATAATGGGGAGGACCCCTAATGCTACCAGACAGTAATGAATCCAGGTGGTGTGGACAGCAGCTAGCACTCCATCTTGCTGTGTACATGTATTGACCCATGCTCTGCGTTTGCTTTGCTTCGTGCCCTGTCTGATGAGGCAATTTCCAGGAGCTTTACTGGGTACAAGATACTATCACAGGTAAGTACCTAGATAACAACAGCTGGATCGAGCTGTCATCGTTTCAACCCTAGCTGCACCCAGCAACGACATCATCTCGTCTGGTCTGAGGCAGATACATAACCTCAAGATGGGAGCTTGGGCCTATGGATTCGCTGCTCGAAAAAACATCTCAGGGTTTAGTGGTTCAGCGGTTGCCCGTTCCATGTGCGCACCAGCCATTGAGCGTCCAGCCATCGCCCAAATCCCCACCGAGAGCATCACTGGTCGCCTATAATTCGTTACCCCACACGCTATTCTTCCATCCTGGTCCTAGTCCAGCAGTCTATCAGCTCTCCGGATAAAGAGGCCGGGCTAGCAACGGCGTCGCAATTCCATCCGCCGTTGGGGGATGTTCGAATCCATTCCTCTTGGTGCTCCAGGTCGACCGCTTCGTTTCGAGCAGCAGATAATTCGAGCTTTCCTCGCGACCACCGTCTGTGTCGCTTGATTCGCCGTTCACCCCCTCCTTTCGTCATTACGACGTGCGTGCCTTGAATCGATTTAGCAGGCCTTCTTGCGCGACAACTGCGACTCCTTCATCACCGGCTGCCTCACGAGACGCAATCCACCTCGCTGGGGCCTCGTTCTGACGGATATTGCATTTCTTTGTGACAGACTATACTCTAGTATATTGCCGACATGTTGTACGTATTGGCTCCCTGTCTTTGGCCTCCTGGTCTCCTGGGCCTGCAGCTGATAAATGCTCGCGACTAACAAGAGCAGTGTTTTACCTCCTCCTCCGCGGTATCCTGCCGGCGCCTATGGCGTCGGCCTCGGGGGCGTCGTGCCCCTGATCGAGACCAACAATACACTGTCGAACCCGAGCGGACCCGAGTTTCGGTTCCTGGTAGGAGAGGGTAGGTCAACCGCATTGCGGCAGCACAGATGTGACATCTCCAGCTGACAGGAGGGTGTACAGGGACATATGTGCTCAAGGAAGACTTGAACCTGGCCACGCCGCCACCCCATCCGTCCGAGGCGCCTGTCGTCAACCCGAATCCCCTGGCTACGACCCCTCAGCCTGCGACTGCTGGAACGAAAATGTCGATCCTTAGCCTGGAGTCCCGACCTCCCCCCTTCTTCTACAGAGGCCCCTCTGCTACGACGCTGTCATTGGCTGGCGGGCCGTCAAGTATTCAAGAACATCCCAGCGAGAGCCGATATTCGACTGAAGGCGGCATGAGTAGCGACGATGGCCGCGCGGCGTCGAGCGAGGGCCCAGCTGCATCTACAACATTCGGCTCTGCTCCCGCATTCGGCGAAGGAAACTCACTGCTGGCACCTACGGTCTCCAAGGACGTAAATAAGAAGAAGAAGCCCAAGAATAATGTTACTAAGAGCAACTCTTCTTTCATCTCGCGTGTCATTGTTAATGATAGTTTGGCGCGAAAGCTGACGGAGCGACCGCTTGATGGACTATTTGCTTTTGCCAATATTAACAGGGCATTTCAATGGTTAGACATGTCGTCGCCGACAAAGGTCAGTTCTTGCTACGTGGGACATGCCACAAAACGGTGCTGGGGTATATTAACGACCATTCTAGCAAGATTATTTGACCAAGATTCTATTCACCAAGGCTCACTGCCTATGCCACGATGTCAACATGGTGACAAAGAGCGTTTCTCATATTGATGTGATTATGGGATTCTCTACTGGCGAAATCATCTGGTGGGAGCCCATTTCTCAGCGATATACACGCCTGAACAAAAACGTAAGGATGACTACCATCCAAATTTGGCCAAGGAGGCTGCTGACGTTGTTAGGGGATAATCAACAATACGCCCGTAGCTGAAATACGATGGATTCCTGGCTCTGAAAACCTATTCCTTGCTGCTCACATGGATGGCCTACTAGTGGTATACGATAAAGAAAAAGAAGACGGTCATCTCAACCCAGAAGAAGAAGGGCTGACTGCTAGTGGCAGCGGGAGCGAGGGGGAGCTATCCAATGGATCCGCTATTAGCAATGGCGTTAGGGGCATCAGGATTAACAAGTCGGTGCACTCCAAGAACCAAAAGACTAACCCAGTAGCCGCGTGGAAGCTATCGAACCAGCGGATAAATGCGTTCTCGTTCTCTCCTGATAATCGACATCTTGCAGTTGTGTCCGAGGACGGAACATTGAGAGTCATTGATTATCTCTCAGAAAAGTAAGTCCAGCCATAGCGCCACGGGATGGTGGTTTATTGAGGCCGGCATACTGACTGATAAATAGGCTCTTGCACCTATATCATTCGTACTACGGTGGACTATCATGTGTTTGCTGGACACCAGATGGCAAATACGTTCTAACTGGCGGTCAAGATGACTTGATCTCCATTTGGTCAATCGCGGACAAAGCATTAGTCGCCCGATGCCAAGGTCACCGATCTTGGGTTTCTGCGCTGGCGTTCGACTTGTGGCGATGTGACGATCGAAACTACCGCTTTGGTAGCGTGGGAGAGGATGGACGACTATGTCTCTGGGATTTTAGCGTGGGCATGCTGCATCGCCCCAAGACTGTTGTGAGTGATTGATATACTACTTGCGTCTAATGACTGCTGCTGACATGTGCATCCCCCCCTTCACAGGCTCCTACTGTCCACCGAGGGTCGGTATCGTCGAAATTCACGGCTCCGCATAGAACAGACACCAACATGTCGATGAATTCGGACGGCAAAGGCTCCATCCCAGAGGAGGAATGGGAAGAGAATGTGATTGAGCATGCCGTTCAGCCGCGGGCGGTAATTCCAATGCTGCCACCTGTGCTGGTAAGTACCCAACGACCAATAGTGATGAAGTCGGTATCAAACTAACGCGATGGCGCCACAGACGCACGTGGTTGATAGCCATCCTGCGTGCTGGCTAGCCTTCACCGAGGATGCCGTTATCACAAGCTGTAAGCAAGGTAAGATCCCTTCACATGCGAATCTGATCGCCTTGGCATCTGTTCGATTTGAGCTAACGGAGGCAAACCCTGCAGGACACGTAAGAACCTGGAACCGACCCGGCGTCCCAACGGGCAACGAGGAAAAGGCTTGAAGGATAGACGGTAGATGGACCGGGAGTTTGGATGGCGCTTTTCCCACTTGGGCGGATTCTTTTTTTGTTTCAGTTTTGCGTTGGGTATAATTTTGAGGGGAGCGAGGATCTCTTGCTTGGAGTTTTCCAGCATGACTGCTATATCAAGGCATTGGAGGGAATGCTCTAATTGTAATTGTGTAGTCTTTCTTGTTTAATACTTTAAGACGCGTATATTTTGATTTAGGAACAGTTTCATCGCTCAACGTCGTCTTGACCTTGTTGCAATAAGGTACTTGCATCCACAATCTTAGTCATTCAACGAACATACACTCATGAGCCTCACTCAGCTTGTGTCGCTATCGCTATCATGCTGACCCGAAGGCACCGAAAAGCAAGCGGCAGACCCCCTTAGTCTTTCGGAATACCCAGTAGGGCGATGGCCTGATAAGCTGCGGGTACTCTATCAACAATCCTCGCACGTGTCGGCAGAGTCGCCGAGCTTCGTATCGGCTCTGGCGATACGGGGGAGACGGGCAGAGTTGCCCATGTGCAAAATTTGGGAAAAAATAAAAAAGGTGCTCGTCAGCCGAGGACACTAGAGAAACAGGGGGGAGGATGGGAAGATCTCTCTCTTTCTGGCTTCGAAAGCATGTTTTCGGCTTTGCATCTTATGTTGAAAATTTGCCGTCACGGAGACCTGATTCTGGAAGGCTAGGCGAATCGCAGGCGTGGGGTTGTGTCTTTGATATTGCAATGCGACGCTGTGTGGTAGCAGTAGGAGAATTTTAATTTTAATTTTTTTTTTTGCTCTCTTTTTATTTTCTCAATTGCTCTTTTCGACTGGCGGGCGGCAATTTATCGCATCTGATCTTGATCATATGTTGCCTACATATGTCATGATGCAGCGTCGAACCATGCCGTGGCGCCACCTTTTCAGGCAGCATTAATATCTCAAAACAGAAGAATGGGATTTATTGGCAACCCCCAAAACAAAAAAAAAAAAAAAGATGAAAGGGCTACTTCGGCGAAATGCCGACTCAAGTGGCCGATGTAATTACGGGAAATCTACTCCGCCGCAAGGCAGATGTTGGTATTTGTAGACTCCATTAACTGCGACTATTGGAAACACCCCCAGCCAGCCGATCGGTTTAGAGCTTCTGGGTCTAGGGAGCATGGGAATCGACGAGTCGGAGCTTTAAGCGAGCTTGAGCTGCTGTTGCCGGCGGCTACATGTGGGTTCCGGCATGAAGAGAGAGAAGACTCGAATCATGGCTTTTGCGGTATAGTAATCACTGCTTCAAGGAGCACGAGAATAGCCCCAACAAAAAGGGCATTCGAAGTCGAGCCTCAATGCAGAATTTCCCCAAAAGAAGCTCTTTGTGATCCGACACTCGCCGTGTTTCCAACCGGGATTTCACGGTAAAGGGCCGGACTTGGAAAAAAAAATGTTAACGTTGCAAAGCTGGAGGGGCCTTGTCATATCTCGTGCTCAAGGCGCAATCTAGGATTCGTAGATCCTCAAATCCACTATGGGGCTTTTTCTATCAAGGACAGGGAGTTTCTTTAGTAATGTTACTGCCTTGCCTAGTGTTTACGATGGGAGGAGCTTGAAGAGAAAAAAAGGGAAATTCTTTCCTTGAATAATGGGTCTGTCTTGTTGGTAAATCCGTCCATCAGCTGAGAGGCGGTGGGCGGAATTTGCCTCGTGTCAAGTGTGTTTTCAATTTTCTCTTATCTCTTTGACGCTAGTATTTGTTATGCTCTCGCTAGAGTTGCTATTTTTTGCAAAGCTCGCTTCTTGAGCAAGTGGATGAGACTTGCGCTACCCGCCGCAGGGGTCCCTTTTGCTCGGCCCGCCTGTCGTGTTCCACTGATGCTATCAACAGATCAGACAGGGCGGGTATCAAGGCTGGATGGACCCTCTCTAGATAGCGAGGTCCGCCCCTGGCTGGCACATGGGGGCTCGTTGCCGTGAAGCTTGCCCTGTGATAAGATGGGCGTTGTTGAGGCTGGAACTACTGTACTAGCTGCGGGCGTGTTGATACGGCACGAGCGGTTCTGATGGATTGATTGCTCTTTTGCACGATGCGCAGAATAGAGATGTCATTGGATCGGTAACGGACGCCGTTGAATTCGGCAGTGGAAAAGCTGGACAACATGTGATGATGAGGTTGGCATGACCTACATGGCGGCTTACTTGTATTATCGAGATGGACGGCATCTCGAGATGATGAGATCTAAGCCTTACGAATACGCTGTAGGCCCAGTGGAGGAGCGGTATATGATGCCATAACATAGGGCAAGCCACTGCGGGCTGCAGACCACACTACTGCTAGTAGCGTTGACAAGTCTTGGTCAAGCGTACAGATGTATTGAAGGCGTATAGATGATCGTACTACCCAATAGCAGCAGTTATTCCGGCTATATAAATAACAGGTTGACTGCTGACTGGGCTGGAGGCTGAGTTTATGCAGATAGAGTTAAGCTTGTTCATATCATTCGTAATATATGATATCTTCACCAAAGGGTCAGCTGGCAATGAGAGATATTATCCCGTAAGCCCGCAATTGGCCATCAGCTGAGGGAAAAAGAAGAGCAGCACAGCCTCCCGATTCTACATTATAGGCAACTGAAACGCTGCTGCCAAGGTCTTGGAGATGGTTGGAATCCTGAGAGGTTGCACCGTCGAGCAAATAGCCGGCTTGTCGCATTGAAATGCCGGCTG
This sequence comes from Trichoderma sp. CBMAI-0020, assembly GCA_030708095.1. NCBI lineage: Eukaryota > Fungi > Ascomycota > Sordariomycetes > Hypocreales > Hypocreaceae > Trichoderma > Trichoderma sp. CBMAI-0020. The sequence goes on along the minus strand of JAJNCI010000004.1, from coordinate 2,001,162 downwards.
AGTTGCCTAATTGAAAAAGCTTCTTTGTCCATCTGTGTGACGGTCCGATGCCGGGTCCATCTGGCAAATGAAGACTAGGTATACTCGCCGTCGAGGTGTTTGAGCTATCCAATGACTCTTATTAGCTAAAGTTTGTTGTGCAGGTTAGTAGATATCCAGTTGCTTTATCTCGGCTAGCCACAGAGATGGGTGAAGCTGGTGATACTTGTTACGCAAGTATTTTTCCGTTTATAGATCCAGCTCAGCTTAAAGCCCTTTGTCCCATAAAACGCCATCCACCAGGCTCCATGTGTCATATTATTAGCCCCCATAGGGCCAGCACTGACGGCGAAACTCAAAAAAGGAGAATAAGAGCAAAACAACGCAAATTTTTCCAAAAATGCCGTGTCGTTTGCGTGCACAAAACGCCCCAGCGTCATCTTGACAGGCCTTTCCCCTTGCGCCGCCACGACTCATGGCGGGTGGCTCTAGCTGGTACCTGTTTCGGCTGGCGGCGACTTTCTCCGTTTTCGGGCTTCCATCCAGGCTTCGATTTTCCAAGGTGGAAGCCCATGCCATGCCGCCTCGATTTCTTATTTTTTTTTTTTTTTTTTTTTTTCCATGCGCTGGCATGTGTCAAGCCGCCCACGCCAAAACCCACCGAACCCGCCCCGGCACTCGGCATCCCGGCGTTCGTCGAGACTGTGATCATCATGACTGCGTTGTGGCCTGTTTGGCCTGCTGCACGTACGAGGCACGAGGCATGTGCTGCGCGCCTGTCCTGCTAATGCTACAGTACAGTAGGTACACGAAGCCATTTTGATTCCTTTGCAGCCGGGCATTGACCCGCGCGGAGATCGCTTTCATTCCCGCTGGGGCGGCTTCTTTTCCTTTGTCCCACCCACAAGAGGAAGGAAACTGCCGGCTTGGTATTTTGATGCTCGATCGGGCGTGCGTGTCGTGGAGCTAACATAGACTTTATACCCGTAGGAGTAATATTCTTGCACGGGCACCTTGATTGTTCTGGGTGCAGATACGGATGCGGCTGCGCCATGGCTGGCTGTTGACCCGGGTGGCCGCTTTGCGCTGGGAACTTGACGCAGGCTGTCGTTGACGGGAGTTCCACCCCTCCTCATCGATGATGCATTGCACGAACTGCACGTTTTTCTAGACGCCTTGTGATTCTGCCCTTTCCCGAGGCTTGGCTCAAGGCTTGTTTTGCATGCAGGTCTCATTGACTGTCCAAACTCTGTCGCCCGGTCAGGCCAGGTCAGGTCAGACCAGGTCTCATCTCATCTCATCTGCTTTCTCCGGATCCGGTCTTTTCTCCTCCTTTCGTCTCTCGCACAACAACTCTTCTCACCCACGTCCTCGTACAAATCACCACTCAGTCCTCTCCGATCCTTCCTCAACACCAGCTTCACGCTTGTCTCAGCCCCCTGCATTGCGCCATCCGATCACAGTCCCAACACAGGCGCTCACTCGCATTCTCTGGGTCCACTAGCCGGGCGACTAGCTGCGAGGCCGTCAACCGCACCGGCTCTGGACGGAAGACCCTCTGTTCTTCCCTGGCTGAGGCGTTTATCAAGCCCCACCGCTATCAAGTTTAGGCGCTCTCTCGGTGGCATAGGACCGAGACCGAAGCGACCTAGGAGGTTTTTGCACGGACAAGTCGTGGGTCGCTCAGCTCTGGGCGTGTGTGTCACAGGAGGAAAAGGGAAAATAAGGAAGCAAAGAAGCACAGAAAAAATTCGTCCCGGTTGTAGCGTAGCGGCCGGCGCGTGGCATGTCAGCCCATTGAATCCTAGTGCCAACCATCGTCTTGCCTGTCTGCGCTTTCGGGGTTTCCACCTCTTATTGATTATTCTCGTTTGATTTCTTTCTTTCTTACCCTTCTTCTTCTCTCATACCATCTCTATTGTCGTTTGCGTTTCTCCGAACCCTGGGTTGTCTTTTTGGCCGCTGTTGCGATTCCGCGGTCTTGCAGCCCTGAACCATGCCTTCGTTTAATCCCTTCAACGCTGTGACCGGACGTCATAGCTATAGCCTATTCGACGTTAGGTGAGTTTTATCTTATCCTTATCGCTCCGGCGCAACCACCACTCGGCATGACTGGAATATGCCCGCTGCTTTGCGTGTCCGATTCTCTCTCCGGCTTGCAGCCTATTAACTTTGCTTGAATCATTAGGTTAGACGATGACTTCATTGTCTTTCGCGGCAACGACCAAGAGTCCTCTGGACAGCTCCTCAAGGGCGTCGTGGTACTATGTCTTTCCTCACCACTTCGCATGGAAGACGTCCACCTCCGTCTGATTGGAACCCTCCGCCTGCAGTATGGTCACAAGGTCCACCATTCGCCTTATTCGTGTGTATAAATTCTAACTTTGTCTCTTCTGAACAGTTGGTCTGATCCCGGATCTAGCACCCCCGGCGTGACGGGCCAAAGAGTCGACCGAACAGTCAACATCCTCGACCACAGATGGCCGGCCTTTGTTGGCACGCACGGCAAGAGCATGACGCTCCCCGCCGGAAACTACGAATATCCTTTCGAATATACCCTGCCTGGAGACACTGCCGAGAGTGTCGAGGGCATCCCCGAAGCATCCATTACATATCGGCTCAAGGCCACCGTCAGCCGCGGCAAGTTTGCCTATGACCTGCACGCTTACAAGCATCTCCGCATTATCCGAACACTCGAGCCCGGCGCGCTTGAATTCCTGCACGCAATGAGCGTGGAGAACATCTGGCCCAATAAGATTGAGTACTCCATTGTGATCCCGCAAAAGGCCGTAGTCTTTGGCGGCACCATCAACATGGAGATGCGGTTTACCCCGCTGCTAAAGGGCCTTGAGTTGGGGGACATTACAGCTAAAATGGTTGAGATACGAGACTGCTTCATCCAGGGAGCTACTGGCCTCAACATGCGAGAACACCGAACAGAGCGAGACGTTGCATCTTGGAAGTTTGCGATAGACCGCGAGGAGCATTGGCATGACATGATTGAAGACAGCGGACAGGAGGGCTGGATGCTCACCAAGCCCCTCGAACTGCCCAAGAAGCTACGACAGTGCATCCAGGACCTGAATCACCACGGGATCAGAGTAAGACACAAGATCAAGCTGACTGTCGCTCTCAAGAACCCGGACGGGCACATTTCTGAGGTAAGTGTTTCACGGCGATGGGGCCGTGGGTTCGCGGCAAGGTGAGACATTGGCTAATGCACGCAATAATAGCTCCGAGCGACTCTTCCAGTTTCCATCTTTATCTCACCCAATATCCCGTTTGACGAGCAAGGCAACCTGGTGAACCAAGCTCCCGGAGGCGCGACCCTTGAACAGGATCTTGGATCAATTGCGCCTCCTGGGTATGGCGAACACGTACTCGACCAGCTTTACGACGAAGTGGATGTCACCGGGTTTCAGACACCGGCTGTCCATTCTGGATTCAACAGCCCCTTTTATGGGCACTCACGGACGGGCTCCTCGGAAAACCTGGCAGCGTTTTCTCTCAGCGCAGCTATAACGCCAGCGGCGCTTTCGTCTAGGCTGGCAGATGTCTCGCTGGATCCGTCACAGCGAAATAGCTCTTACCAATCCGTCCACAATGCATCTGGCCATGCGTCCGGCAGAGCCTCACCTACGCACGGTTCAAGCCATGCGTCTCAGACTTCTCAAACCCCAGCTCACCTGAGCCGAACGAACAGCGAGGAGGAAGAATCCAGCAACAGAAGCTCAGGGGAGCGGGCTCAGGTGGACGTTGCAGAATTCGCCGAACTGAACCGAGTGCCCAGCTATTCGACAGCAGTCAAGACGCCTGCGCGATCTCGCACTCAAACCGGTGTCTTTGTCCCCGACTACCAAACGGCTTTGAGCGCTCCTCGGACACCACCGAATCTTGAGCCCAACAATGACCCTCTTTCGACCATCACCGAGCATACAATTGGCGAGGGGCACTTGCAACATGTTGCCAGGGCTTTATCGCCTCCCATGACTCGATCCCACTCAGACGACACAACATCGCATAGGAGATCTCTTCTCTTCCGCTCCAGAGACCAGACTGTCGCAGAGTAAACCTCGTTACATAACAATACAATTTGTACTACAAAGCGAAACAACAACAATCTTTTATCCTCTGTTTTCAGAATTTGTTTCAAGTCAAGCACAGAACTTGTTCTATTCTCTACTATTATCATTTTGAGCGGGTATTACACGGTCGGCCGGTTTGTTTATTCAGGCGTCAGCGATTATGAGTGGACATTTAGGATACAGCACATAGACTTTGGGTTTTCAGCGATTAGAAAGTATCATTACAATTTCCGGTTATGTATTTTTTATCTTTGGCGAATTTGTTGGGAACTATTTAGTATCACGAAATACCCATAAACATTCAATACAGCAATTGTCAGGAGGCTGATGGATGAATCCTCTGCCGGCAGCATTTCTATCAATCTATTTTGCAATCAATTGCCTTGATGCTGAGTGACAGTGTTTCGTACGGTGCACCCCACAAGCGTCCTTTTCACTTTTGACGAGGCGTCAGCCTCTCATTGTCCAGGGGCAAAACTCTACTTATGCAGGGGACTAGTAATGCTGATTGGCTCTGTTGGGCTCTCATTGGATGGTCGTGGCGACAGCACTGTGTCTGACGCAATCAGCAGGCCGCGATGACTGCAACGATGCAATGTTGCGCAAAAGCTGATGGAGTTGCACGAGATGTTTTGAGTCGTTGCAGGGCGTCACTTTTTGGGCATCCCGAGTTGGCGGGGCCAGAAAAGGGTCCAGCGCTTTGCGTGTGGTTTGTACCACTGACGTCACGAGATAACACTAAGATAATGAACTATCTGAACTAGAGGGCTGTAAATCAAGATTTGGAGAGGCCTGGAACACGCAGCGTCTTGATTGGAATGAAATATGGCTGTATTGGAGAGAACGGGCGACGAGAGGCCGCCGAGTCAATGGCAATACGAGTACGGAGCGCTGCGTATTTGTGCTTTCGTATCCCCTGACCTGGAAAAGTTACCACGAATAAGTTGCAACCCCCACCCTGCGAAAAAGTGATATACGATGGCATTTAACTGCCTGGTTTGCCGTGGCTTTATGTGTGGAGAGAGAAAGCACAACAGGCGGCAAAAGCACTGAGTAGACGACAAGTTGTTGTAGGCAATGATCGTTGCAGGCTCTTACATCATCTGAACCAGCACACTGTGATCCACGACCGCGATTCACCAAAGATGCAAACTAAGCAGAACACATGGGCGCTAGCAGCCAGCGTGGCGGCTCTCTCTCTGCTGTTTTTTCTTCAATGGCCCGATTTTAACATCGTTCAAGGACCCCAGCTAAGGCCATTGCAGTTAACCAGAGTGACTAGGGAGGGGGGGATCTAAAGCGCAAACAGGCCAATCATAGGCGCTTCTATCCTGCATCTTGTCCCTCATTGACTGCAACCTCGCAGACCAACCCAGATCGGTGACGCTCCTTTTGCTTCTAATTTGATCACCTTTTGAGCTTGCGCTGCCTTGCTATATCTTCGTCTTTTTTCCAACTTTGATCTTTTCCTGATTCTACGTCTGGGGAACCTAGAAGATCGAACCTGTATTTTTTCTTGTTGAAACCTTATTCTTTAATTCCTGTATTTCCTCTTTCGATTCTCTTTTTTCGTCTTTTGCGCGGAACGTTACGATATACCCCCCCTTTTAAAGACCGAAGCAACGAGAGCTCTAGAAGAAGACTCGAAACAGTCTCTTCTCTGTTTTCAACAATGGCCACTCCTATTTCGCCAACTAATACCACGCTGCCGTCGCGCGCTACGACGGGATTGAGCGATGGTGCCATTCCCGAGGCGGATCCTAGTACTGTACGTGGCACAGCATAGAGCATATGCGTGGCGGGGAGCAAGATCTTGAAGTAATGCAAGGGCGTGGGAAGCTATAGCTAATTCTCGTCTAGACCTCTGGATTGCTTGCAGAGCGCTTGCAGGCATGGAAGCACATGGTGGGATACCTCGAGGATTATGTCGAGGCGGTGGAAAAGATCCACGGCCGCCAGGCAAAGGAGTATGAGAAGGTCCTCAAGGTGAGCCTGATTGATGCTGGTTCCTTCTTCCTGCGAAAAACAAGCTGAATTTCTTCCAAACAGACAATTTCGAACCCCCTGCGCGAAGGCCACCACTTCGACCAGAGCCTCGGTGGCGTGGCCGGCTTCTTCGAAAACATGCGCTCCAATACCCAGGCCATGATCAACTCCAACCTAGAGACGGAGAAGAGCATCAAGGGCTCCGTCCTGCCCATCCTCGACCGCCTCCACAAGGAGATCAAGCACAAGGCCAAGGAACTCGCCAGCGGCGCGCAGGCGGGCGCCAAGGAGGTCGAGAAGCTGCGCAACGTGACGCAGAAGCACATTGAGCTGCTCGGCCAGCGCGCGGCTTCCTACGACTCGCACGGCGCAAAGATTGACTCTCACGAGGATCCGTACGTGGTCCGCCGCGGCGTCACCTACCGCCTCCACAACCAGGTCCTTGCCGAGAACAACCACCACAACGACCTCGTCTCGGTGCAGAACAACTTCCGCACGTTCGAGGCTCACGTCCTCGAGGTGGTTCAGCAGGCCATGGAGGCCTTTACGCAGCTCGCAGGCGGCCAGGGCGAGAAGATCCGCGCGCTGCACAACGACATGCTCGGCACGGCGCAGTGCATCCCGCGCGAGTTTGAGTGGGCCAACTTTTCGCAGCGCTTCGCCGACAGGCTCGTCAATGCCAACGACCCGCCGCGCTCTGTCGAGGCCATCCAGTTCCCTAACATGGAGCACACCTCGACGAAGACGCTGATTGAGGGGTCGCTGGAGCGCAAGTCGCGCAACAAGCTGTCGTTTGGCTACTCGACTGGCTACTACGTTGTTACGCCGTCCAAGTTCCTGCACGAGTTCAAAGACTCGGACGATACTCGCAACGATCCCAAGCCCGAGCTGTCGCTGTACCTCCCCGACGCTGTTATTGGATCGCCCACTGGCGACAAGTTCACCATCAAGGGCAAGGACAAGAGCGGCACGCTGAGCAGCAAGCTGACCGGCAGCTCCGAGCTGAATTTCAAGGCTCACACCGCTGCCGATGCCCAGCGATGGTTCCAGGTCATCCACGGCCTCATTGGTTCTGCTACCGTGGCGGCTGGCTCGACGCCCACGTCTCCCGTTACGGCGACATCGCCGACCATGGCCGGTCCGGCTGGCGCAGTGGCCGGAGGAACCGCTGTTGCTGCCGTCGCTGGAGCCAAGGCGTCGGAGTCTCCTGAGGCGAGATCGCCTGTCGCGACGTCGGCTGAGAAGCATCAGGCTCAGGAGGTGGGCATTACGGGTGTCACACCGGAAGATAAACCTGCGGCTGCTTAGTGGACGGACGGGGGTTGGGATTGGTAGGGAATGTGTGTAAGAAGATGAGTGGCTGAGCGAGGAGTTTTTCTTTTCGAATTTTGATATCCTGTGAGGAGTGGATGGGACAGTATGTGATATGTATATCTAGTATTAATGAGCGAGAGGGGTGTGTTATGAGTTTTGATGGGATGTCGAATTGATTATATGAATTAAAGATGTTCTTGTTTGATTAGAGTGGTATATGAAAATGCTGTAAATATTATTTCCATAGCCCAGTCGACAATTCCACCGAACAATGTTACTTCAACCGGCCTAACGTCGTTGTTTATCCCATCCATTGCAGCCATAGACAAAATGAAAATATATCAATCGCTCTTCAATATGCTAGTCGTGTTGTGTTTGTCTTGAAACTTCAGTTCTGGTGTCATAACTCGTCCATTTTTCGCTTCTTCTTCGCCCTCAGCACAGCGTTGTGCGTCTTGATATGGTACTTTACATCATCCGGGTAGAGGGGATTCCAGACGGTGTTGCAGATTTTGCATTCGGAGAAGGCGGCCTGGGCAGAGATGTTGAGCGTGGTCTGAACAGCCGGAGAGGACGGTTTATTCCTTTTCGGCTTGGTGGTGGCAGATGGCGATGAGGAGGATGAAGTGGTGGTAGCTTTGTTTGCTGATATCGCTTCGTGTGTGTTGTAATTGATTGTGGTTTTGAGAGGTGGTCGGCCGCGGCGTTTTCGAGGGGCGGGGTTATCGTCTGTTTCTTGTGATGATGATGATTGATCGGATGATTCGTGAGTGGTGGCTTTGATTCTAAGAAGCCGAGGTTTTCGTTTTGCGGGCTGTTTTGGTGATGACTGCGGAGGTGAGTCTTGCGGCTGCTGTGATGGCGCATCTGCTTGTGGAGCTTGTTGTGAAGCTGGTTTGAAGTAGCTCAGGATGGACCCCCTTTTGAGAGACTCTCCAGGGTTCTCCGTCCTGTTCTGAGCTGATGCGCCTGCTGTCACCGCATCGTCGGATTTGGTGACGCCATTAACACTGGTGAGAGTCGAGGCAGATTTCTCTTGCTGCTGCCGCTCTCGTTCCGCCGATATCCGTGCCTTCTTGGACGGCGGCTCACTCTGCGCCTCGGGCGTTGACGTTTGCCTGCCGTAGGTGCGGAGCGGTTTGTCTCTTTTGCGGTGCTGCAGTCCTGGCTTGGTTCTGCGTGGGTAGTGGGTGAGCAAGAGGCTATATTTTACGGGTATGATTTTTTTTTTTTTATTTAACTGACATTGAAAACTCAGGTGAGGAGCTCACCATGGCTGCTTTAAATGAACTGGCGCGTGTAACCAAGATTCTGTCAATGATATAATGCGATAAAGAGATTAAAGCATTATCCAACTGCGAAAAACCTGTGTCCAAAATTGAATAGTTGGATGAAGAGAATTTATGCCTTGATCATGAAAAAAAAAGTGATCCATCAATCGAAAGCTATTGACCAAAGGGAGCCTGATGAAGAAAAAAAGAATTACGCCCAGAGCTCACGGCGGATGACGAGGATTGGCCCCACGCAGAGACGCGTCGAGACGCGACGGCGAACACTTTACGCGATGTCACATGCCCACTTTCTGCAGAGCGCTATTGAGAGCTTTGACTTTGTGAAGATTCTAATTTACAGCTAATGTATGCTGACAATCGGATGAATGAAGTCATTGGTGGGGTATTTTTCTGATTTACAACGTGTACTGATTTGACATGGTAGTTGAACCATCACTAATATGAGGCTATAAGTGTAAATACATACAGATAAATTGACAGAACGCTTGCAAATAGTTCAAATAGGGTACAATGCAAACATCAAGACTCTGGGCTTTCCGTCACTGAAATCGTGGGTATCCTTCTCCTTACTGATTCGTCCTCGACTTTGCTCTGCAGCAATACGCTCTTGTCATCGCCATCATCCCCTTGTCCCACAACCCAGGACTGAACCACTTCTTTGATCTCTTTAACAGCCCCTTGCTTGCTCTTTGCCTCGCCCATCCTCCACATGTAACTCGAATAGACAGCCACCTCCGCAATGGCAACCACTATGCTGCCGCCAAGCGTCAGGAATACTCGAGACGAAAGGCTCCACCACCGGCCGGCGATCCAAAGCGTAGCTGCAACTCCAACAATGCTGACGAGAAAATTGATGATGAGCATTACTTGGCGCTGCACCTCGTTGTACGTTATTTGATCGTCGCCGAGATCTTCAGCTTTGGAAGGCCGATTCGCCTCCGCAAAGGCGTGCGCGGCGTTTGGAAATCGGCTTGAGAATGTTTCGAGCGGAGGGGGCGGGTTGATCATGCGTTCGTAGGTGCGGGCATCTTCGTCGCGGCGAAGACGGGCCATGAGAGCTTTGTACTCTTCGGACTAAGGATGGCAGACAATTGTCAGCATATTGCTGTCACGAGGTCCAGCTTGATATAGCACGGAAGTGAAACTGACTGGCTCTTGTTTTGGTGGAGGGGGAGGGACGTAAACTTGAGACCCTCGAAGCAGCTGCTCTAGGCTGTATTTGGATTCTGAAGACTCTGAAGCATTGAGCTTCTTGTAAAGACCGAGTATATCGCTGTGGGAAATGGGGTGGCCAACTGCTGGCTCTGTTGATGATGAAGCTGCTGCGTCATTGCCTTGATCGTAGCCGGCATCGTTGCTGGATTCGTCGGCCTTGAGCTGACTGCCTGCTTTGTGCTTCTCATCTACCTGCTTCAATGCGTCCACAATGGACGGCGTCATTGTTAGGAGAACCATGATGGCCTGAAGACCCTTTGCTCGTCTCGATGATTGAGTCTGTAGGTCGATCGGCTCAATCCATGAGCCCGGCGGATATGCAGCTCGGCCATAAGTGGGGCGCTGCCGCGTACGGGTGGGAGCTCCAATAGGCTATCGGTTCGCCAAGGCCTCAGGACGCAACAGCTACAGCGCTGTTGTGCAGTAGCATTACAGGGCTTCGAGGCCCCTGTAGGCCCAGCCGCCCAGGGCTTACGGCGCTGAGGGCTGCACCGGCCAATGAACAGCTGCGACCACTCCCGGATGTGCCCCTCAGCTCCATCAGAAAGTCCCGCCAAAAGGCTGCGCAAAAGTTTCGGAAGGCGAGATTCGAGCTGGACGGGCGCTCAAAACACCAGACGGCGGAATCACCTCATCCCACGAAGCGATTGAACCGCGCGGCTTTGCGGCTCTTCGCCAACGCTTCGACTCTTCTCAATTGGCGTCTGAACCGCTACGAGACGCAGTACGAGCCGCCTGCAATTCGGACCTGCCAACGTCCTCGGCCTCGCTCGATTGCCGCAACCCGATCTGTTCGCAGATGAAGCTCCGTGCGGGAGCTCCGGCGGCGCTGCGCGATGCAGTCGCCGGCCGAATGGGAGCATCGACCTGCGTCCTCTGCCAGCGATCCGTCCTCTCGCGCTCCGGCCTAAGGGTCCTGGGCGCGCAAAAGGCCGCGCTGCACTCCAGCTCGAACCGAAACTCGGCCTGGGCCGCCGCCGTCCAGGTGGCCTCCAACATGGTGGGCAACGTGGCGAAGCGAGCGGCCAAGGACGGCATGGCGATTGACCCTCTGCGGACCGTCGCCAAGGAGATGAAGTTCCTGACGGGCAACATCCGCAAGCTGCTGGGATCGGGCCACCCCGCCCTCGACCGAGTCGCAAAGTACTATACGCAGGCCGAGGGCAAGCATGTGCGGCCGCTCATCGTCCTACTCATGTCGCGGGCCACTCATCTGTGCCCCAAGAGCCCTCTCGATGCGACTCCCGAGACAGCAAGGGGAATCGACACGTCAATATCCCCGATGAAGATCCTCAGCGACGTCAACCCAATGTCCAACACAACATCGTACGAGAGCGAATTGGCCGAGTCGGCAAACCTCGACATCCTCCCGAGCCAGAGACGGCTCGCTGAAATCACGGAGCTGATCCACACGGCGTCTCTGCTGCACGACGACGTTATCGACCACTCTGTGTCAAGGCGCGGTGCGCCGTCGGCCAACCTGGAGTTTGGCAACAAGATGGCCGTGCTGGCGGGTGATTTCCTCTTGGGCAGGGCCTCTGTTGCGCTGGCACGGCTACGCAACGCCGAGGTTGTGGAGCTGTTGGCTACGGTCATCGCCAATCTGGTTGAGGGCGAGTTCATGCAGCTCAAGAACACGGAGCGCGATGAGCGCAGCCCCAAGTGGTCCGAGGAGACGCTGAGCTACTATCTGCAAAAGACATATCTCAAGACCGCCAGTCTGATTTCCAAGTCTTGCCGAGCAGCGGCGCTTCTGGGCAACGCTGACCAGCACACCGTTGAGGCTGCATATTCGTATGGACGCAACTTGGGCCTGGCTTTCCAGCTTGTGGACGATATGCTGGACTATACTCGGTCTGGCAAGGACCTGGGCAAGCCTAGTGGAGCGGATCTGGAGCTGGGTCTGGCGACGGCGCCGCTGCTGTTTGCCTGGAAGCAGATGCCGGAGCTTGGTGCTCTCGTTGGGCGCAAGTTTGCCCAAGAGGGTGATGTTGAAAGGGTAGGTTACCTCTACCACCCATCGTACATATGATGTTCCGTAGACTGACATGATTCATAGGCTCGCCAATTGGTTCTTCAGAGCGACGGCATTGAGCAGACCCGAGCTCTCGCCTACGACTACTCCGAGAAGGCGATTGCTGCCATTGCCGACTTTCCTGACAGCGAGGCCAAGGATGGGCTGATTGAAATGGCTCACAAGACGATTCAGCGCCAAAAGTGACCGGTTATTGGAGCAAAGGGGTAAACTAAATCCAAACACTGCATTGACACAGCATGAATAACACGAGAGAGCATTATTGTCATGGCGCTTTGTACCAATATTCCACTCAATGAGAGAAAAACATGTAATGAGAGAAAGACTTGAAAAAAAAGGGACAAAAGAGTTGGCTGAAAGGAGGTTCTGGTATGGGAGTTGCCAAGAAGAGTCATTTTCCGCTTTTATACACTGGAGAAGGGGAAAGGAAAACGACAAAAAGAGGCATCATTTCTTATTCATGGACGTTGATAGAAAAAAGGTCGGCTATTTGTTTAGAGAAAAAAAAAAGAGGAAAATTTAGTCATGTAATATGAGGAGGGGGAAATGGCATTTCGATTGGATATTCGTATGGATATGTTGCCTGAAGTGCAATTTTGGGGGCAGATGGTATGGATTAGAGGAGCATTGGATTGAAAGCGGCCTCTGCGGATGCATTTGCTGGCTCAGCCTACGCTTTATTTTCTTATATCAAGCTCATCTCATTGTCTATTCATCTCTTTGGATGCATCCGTGGAGAGGAGGTATGGTATGTAGCGCATATATGTACGGACGTGGTATCTCTATCTCCTTGCTGAACGAATATGCTACGCAAAACACAGTTTGAGACGGTTAGTTGTCACTCGCCATTTCATTTGAAAGGGCTAATCATTGAACATATTATAAACCCAAAGATTTATAAAGCAAAAGCAATCAATTTAGTCTGTTAACAATCTTGACAAACACAAAACAAAACAAGCTCTATATTACCATCTTAAAAGCAATCAAAGTCGAACAAACAAAAACAATCAACAAGACAGCCTCGCACAATGCAAAGGCCCTTTCCTTAAGATGCAGACAACAAACAGTTTCCATCAGTAAACAAACTGAACCGTCATTGCCTCAGCGGGCACTGCCAGAAGGCATCCCCATGTCGGCCATCATCATCGGCCGGATCCTCCCCCCATTGATCTGATTCTTAAAAGTCCCCTTTCCATCTCTCCCCTCCACATTCATCAAGTGCACGCCATCCCATCGGCCAGGGAGGGGGGGAGGTGCCGGAGCCTTCCTGACAGAACCGTGAACCACAATCTCAACACCGTTCACTTGGGCCCCCGAGCCGTATTTCTTGCAGTCCTTGTAAAAGTAGCGTCCCTGAGGGCCCTGCAGCTGCTCCATCCCAGTGTCGCAGACAAAGACGAAGCCGTTGATTTGATCAACACCACTATCAGCCTTGCAGGCGGTGTACTGAGAGATGGGCAGATGCTCCCCGACCTCGTTCAGCATGTAGGGGAAGATGGAGGCGTTGGGAGAGCCTTCAGCCGTCCACAGGCTGGGCGACCCAATGGCAAGGTTGGGGAACACCTGCGAGTTGGGCGATGCGTAGGAGATGGGCGAGAGGGCTTCGACCATGGCGGGGGGCACGGGGGGGTCGTGGAAGGGGCCGCGGAGGGTGCTTTGGAGCACCATCTCGGCCTCTTCCTCGTTGAGGGGGCGGACATCGACGTGGTCGGGACACATTGTTGATAATAGAAGGGGAGTGGTTGTTAGGGGAGTGGTTGTCCGCGAGAGGATGTTCAAGAAGATGAATGGTTCTTGCTTGAATCAAGCTGAGATGATGGAGCAGAGGAGAGTTGTAGTGAGAAGATGAGTGTGCTCTGGAGAAGGGAAAAGTTGTTCTCGACTGGGAGAACTCTCGGGGTATTTATCACCTTCTGAAGAGCTTCAATCACTCCTTTACTTCACACACTTGATGTCTCCCGGCGATCACTTTCCCCCCTCCTCGCGGGTAATACACCCATAAGCTCGACCAGCGGCCAGGCCCCAGCTTTCCGGGAGGCGCGTAGACGGCACGTTGGGCTTGTCACAACTCTGCTTGGCGCAGCCTCCCAGAGTGGGTGCCGTGATGGCACATGCTGCTAAATTAGCTGCGATCGGGGGCGGCGGCTATCGCTGTCACTAGTCGGGATGCGTGTTTCACTCTTAAGGGTCTAGGTCTGGGGTTGTAGGCAAAAGGAAAGTCTGATTGCTTTTCCCCTCCTATTCTTCCTGAGCTGCGAACGGCGAGCTGGGCTGGCCACGCGTGGTGAATGGTGATGTATATCTGTCTAGTTGGTTGTGCTTTAGGAGAGCTAGACGAAGACTACAATGTCCTGGTTTGCCTCACAACTGAGCATATCTTGGGCTATGTTTATCCTCAGGATGGGAGCAACCACCCATCAGTCAATAGGAGGGGTAATGAAGGAGCAATCGTGTCAGACGTCATCTAACAGTGCCAATGTAAAGTGCATGAATCACAAATGAGAGGCACCTTGACCGATCCCTGTCTCAAAAGGCACCTAAGACAAGGATCAAGAGCTTATAGTAGTCCCCACAATGCAGTCGGACATATTGATAGGTTGGATATTGAGTTGACGTGATAAAAACCATATTCATCTAGTTCGCGTAGCAAACAACTGCCCGGAGCATCTCCATCAGTTCAATTAATCAGTTAGGCTCCCTAAACGTCGGTAGGATATACAGGAATAGCTGAATGCTGTTAGATGACACTGCGAGTTGGTGTTATGACTCTACTCAGAGGAGAAAGCGATGAACAGCCTAGAGTCCAGCCTCGAAGTCGGCGCGGGCTCATTCAGCGGCCGATGAGAGTCAGAAAAAAGAAAATAAAAAATAGCTGCAGCGGCACTAACGTATTGGGAGACCAGGGTAAGATCCTGCAAAGTATTAGTGTTTGTCTCTACCTGATCAGCTCAAGACAGTTCAGTTGAAGCATGATACATGCTACTGTGAAGCTACTCTGCTCCATATCATGTTCACATGTGAAAGATGTGATGGTTTGAGTCATGTCCACTTGAACAAGCCTCATTTACGTCTTGATTGCTGTCATGTATAAGCTATCTCATCTCTTTATTAGCCAATGAAAGTGTTCTTCGGTGACAGCTTAAACACAGGTGACTTATAAAACTTGCCTTGGGACAGGAGCGTGGGTCGCCAGATAGTTTGTCCAGGGAGTGATGCTTCATAATTGAACAGACTGTTCTAGTCCATCGTGGATAACCCATACGTAGACTTCTCCTTGAGACTCTTGTAGCGAGTAGATAGAGCTGGCGCAAGAGAATAAGCATACAAGGTCCAGCCTCCAGCGACAACCAATAGCAGCTGTTCCTAGCACATTTGCATATGCATGGCTTTTCAGTAGTTGTCTACACCGCTATTAGAGATCATCAGTGTATGTCCATGGTATATTGCTCAATAATGCACGTGTCTCGCGTGATATCACTTCACCCGCAGATATCGAAAGCACTCGCTGCCGTGAAGTGTGTGGAGAAGAGGAGAGCAATAGGATGCCATCCGAGCAGCTTCAGTAACCCGGTTCGAGTGAAACATGCAGATAGGGGGCAAAACAACTGAGCAGAAAAGAGCACGAGTATCTCTGAGTCTCTCCGAGTATGTCTGGATGCTGGTGCTTCTAAGAATCAGGCTGGCATGGCGCGGCAGTAGTGGTGAACTAGCTGCAGCAAACAAGTCAGCCTCAGCCTGCTTTTTCGGATAATGCCCTAGGCAATTCCCTCACATGCGTCTTTCTTTTCTCTTTTCATTGAGACATGGCTGGAGCGGGGCTTATTAAAATAATCTCCCTTGCGTCGACCTGGTTTATGCGCAGACAGGCCTTGGGCTTTCGACCGGGAAACATTGCAACCGTGTCTCACATGCTCGTATCATGAGCGATGGAAACTAAAAGGCAATTCGATCATTATACGACGGGTGACATATGGCCGGCCGGGGGTTGGGTGTGTTTGTTTTACGTGGTTCGATGGCTGATATGGCGGCGCTTATACGTGACTTGACGTGAATATGACTAGGTCTTGCATATTTGCTCGTCGACGGCGCTTCAAACTGATACAGGTTGGGTGGCATGAGCACATGCTTTGTTGCTGGGCTGTATCGGACTCATGGCCATCAGATTGTCGGTATGAAGTTGCTCTATTCTATCATTCACGCTCTCTCGTAGCACAACAGAGTCGGACACGCAATGCTACACCGGCAACTAATAATAGGCGCGGCTACTCCAAGTTGAGAAAAGGCGAGAATCACAGCATGCAATCCCCTCTTTTTCTCGCCAGCCGAGCTGACCCTCAGCCACGTCCGCTACTGCTGTGGCGCAAGCCCCGACATCCGGACGACCCTGAACTCCACCGCTGATAACGCCTTTGATAGCCGTGCCTCGCTTATCGTCAATCCCGACTCCGCCGATGTCTTTTGGTGATTGCTGGCGCCGGTCGAGTAACTCTTACTCGATTGAATGCTGATTGGCCGCGCACAACCGCAGTCTGCCACTCAGGGCCATGCGATCACATCGGGCAAGACCGATAAGGGTGATGTGGGCCGTTTTTTTTTTTCTCCTTGAATTTTTCTCGGTTTGTTAGTGATCTTCGGACTTTGCGAATCCCTTCATTTTTCTTCTTTTGACTTTGGGTTTGCCGCTATGGAGTGGAAAATTTTGCAGCTGCGCTAGGGGAGCTGCTCCGGGAGGAAACTGCTAGGACTTTGTTGAGTAGGCAGCGTATATGGCCAGAATTGCAGGTTAAGGCGACGCAGTTCCAACATCTCCGGCGCTTTAGCCACTCCTTATCTGCTCCGTACTCGCCCCGTATCATCGCGACTTGATAAGGCCAGCCCGCCACTATCCACCAGATGGCCTAGGCTGCTTCAGGAGTGTCATCGGACCCGGCCGACGATGCGGCTGCCTCTCGCAGGGCCTCTTCTTCGCTCTTCTTCTTCTTATTTCGTAATCTCCTTCCTTCCCCCTCCATCAGTAGTCTGTGAAGTTATTCGTACTCTGGCTGTGCGCCTCGTGTCACTGTTTTTCGTCGTGAAGGCCTCTTAGAAGTAGCGGTGTCTCGCTCCAAAGAGCCCATCTCACTCAACGCCCACAGCCGCCGAGCCCGGAACGATCCCCACGGGCTGTAGTTGTCACCATGACCGTCTCTCATACCTCCAACGTCGGGCCTCTCAACGTCCTCGTCTCAACGCGAGCGGTCCTCACGCTTCCGGACAACTCCCTCGTCATCTCTCCGGCGACCATTTGCGTATCCCCCGAACTCGGCAAGATTGTCTCTATCGTGCCAGAGATTGTCCCTGCCTCGGCCTTCCCTCCCAGCGCTACCTATGTAGACCACTCTCCCAAGCTGTTGCTGCCCGGCCTCGTGGATGCTCACGTCCACCTGAATGAGCCTGGTCGAACGGAATGGGAGGGATTCTGGACCGGCACCCGAGCAGCCGCGAGCGGCGGCGTCACCACCGTCGTTGACATGCCGCTCAATGCCATCCCGCCGACAACTACTCTCCACGGCTTCGAGGAGAAGCTCAAGGCCAGCCGCGGCCAGTGCTGGGTAGATGTGGGCTTCTATGGTGGAGTCATTCCCGGAAATTCAGACGAGTTGAAGCCGCTCGTCGAGGCCGGCGTCAGAGGATTCAAGGGCTTCCTCATCGAGTCCGGCGTTGACGAGTTTCCTGCCGTGTCGGCCAAAGATGTCGCGCTGGCCATGGAGACTCTCAAGGACGAGCCGACCACTCTGATGTTCCACGCCGAGATGATTCCTCCCATTACAGACTCGGTTGGAGATGCCGTGCAGACGTCTGATCCTCCTGCTGCCCCCAAAGGCGAATTGACCGCCTACAGCACATTCCTCGAGTCACGACCGCCTTCTTTCGAAACGTACGCCATTGAGGAAATCCTCGCGCATGCCCACATCGCTCCATCGCTGCACTTGCACATTGTACACTTGTCGGCGACGCAAGCGATTCCCATCCTCAAGGCGGCCCGCCAGAGAGGCATCAACATCACCGCCGAAACTTGCTTCCACTACCTCGGACTTTCCGCAGAGGAGATTGAAAAGGGCGACACGAGACACAAGTGCTGCCCTCCCATCCGCGAGGCCAACAACCGAGATGGTCTGTGGGAAGAGCTGGTAGCCGACGACTCTTGTATTCGAACCGTCGTATCCGATCACTCGCCTTGCACTCCTCAGCTGAAACTGCTCCCCGATCACCTCGAGAGGCCATCGATGCCTCATTCGGATTCTGCCGTCGACATTAATGGACCCCAGGATGCCTCCTCTGGCAAGACGGTAGCCCGTGGCGATTTCTTCGCTGCTTGGGGCGGCATCTCGTCCGTCGGTCTTGGTTTGCCTATTCTGCACACCGCAGCCAAGAAGCGCTCGGAATCTTCCAAGGCGCCAACCATCACGGACATGGTCCGCCTCTGCTGCCAAGCCACCGCCGAGCAGGTCGGTCTGTCTCATCGCAAGGGCGCTCTGAAGGTCGGCATGGACGCTGACATTTGTGTTTTCGACGACACCCACACCTGGACTTTTACCCAGGGCGACATGCGCTGGAAGAACCGCTGTTCACCTTGGCAGGGCCATGAGTTTACCGGTCGCGTCATGGAGACTTGGCTTCGTGGTCGCAAGGTATTTGATCTGACAGCTCCCGGCGACGGCTTTATCGAGGGCAAGCCATTTGGCGAGTCCATCACCGAGAAGCGAATCTCTTAAACGATATGAAAAACGATTCTATGATTTTGTCAAGGCATTTTGAAAGACGAAGAATACGATATATGCATGGGCGGCTAGAGATAGATGGCATGATTCGGTGCGGGCGGGCGTTCTGGGCATCTTTTACCTTTGGGCATAACCATTCATGGCGCAACTTTAAATGCTGACATTTTGTTTTTGGAGTGTAATGTTTCGGTAGAAATAATATTTGATTAATGAACCATCTAAAGAGCAGAACTCTACATACATATGTGCACATTGCGCACTAAATACGCCTTGAGACATTTTTACCAAAGAATCAGTTGAAGCCTGACCGGACTTTGTTGCAGAGACGCGAGGGAGGCGAGTTCTGGATGGTCATTCGCTGAGGCCGATGTGGGCGGACGTGACGTCAGCCAGTAACATGGCGGTACGATGATGCGATTCTTTACTAGACGCAGTGGCTGAGAGACGATGGACGCTGGAATGTAATATTTGTTATAAATGTTTTCAAGAGGATAACGTTGGATCAACGCAAGTGCGGGTTGAATCATGCTGACGGGCGGCGGGAACTATTTGAGGCGGATTAAAGATGGGCCTGTATCGATACGAGACGCCAAGAGGTGCATGCTTGCGGGTATACGGATATTAATCTGGATTTATTTACAGTAACTGATCTAAATTGTGCTACGCGGCTGCTTCAAAGCGTATACATTGAAAAGAAAAAGCTGCACATCTCTCTACTTCTTGAAGCTGCCCCATCGTGCCCTCGCCAACTTCAGCAAAAGCCAGGCCAGCAGCCGATACACCACGACGCATCCCGCCAGAGCTGCCACATTCACCACCGGATTGTCGTCGAAATCATACAGCTGCAGCACCTGCTTGCCCGTTTCAATCGGACACGTGCCGTCTGCGAGTAGCTGCTCCGGCTTGCAGTAGAACTTCTCGTTGCGCAGGGCATAGGGCGCGATGGCGCGCAGCGAATACCGGATCGGCGAGAGGTAGTTGAGCGCCTTGAAGGCCTTTGGGGCGTCGATGGAAAGGATGCCGGCCATGGCGTTGGCAATGGAGAGGAACATGCCCATGATGTTGACTGCAAAGCCGATGTGGCTGACGACGGTGTTGAACATGATGCCAAGGCTTTCGCCGCATGAGACGATGCCGAAACAGCCAAACACTGACACAAAGTACATGGTTGCTGTCCTGGGAAGGCCGACGGCGAGACACATCAGGATGCCGAAGATCAAGCAGCTGAGAATCTCAAAGGGAACCTCGAGGATTGTGTACGAGAGCAGGAATGCATCGACGCCATACACTCCGTCGTCGTCTTCGCGATAAAAGACATCTCGCTCGGTTGGATAGATGGCCACGTTCTGCAGCATCCCGACGAAATAAAAAGCGCCGACTTCCTGTATGTAGCCCATCCAGTTTTGCACGGCATAGTAGTCGTGGTGCAGCGGTGCAAAGAAGAGGGCGAAGATGATGGCCAATCCCACCACTTGCATCGTACGGGCCATGATGAGCTGGGGTTGGCGGCGCGTGTTGATGGCGGCACGATGCAGGAGGAGAGGCAAGGCGGTGGCGAGAGAAGTCGGCTCATGGACGAGGGCGCCGAGTTCTGCTGGCGTTGAGAGGTTGGCTTTGTTGAAAGATTTGCGTCGAGGTTCGGGCTCTTTCGACGCTACTACATTGACATCTTCATGAGACGTCTTCTTTTCGTCCATCTCATCAGTTTCAACAATCCCCGGAAGCCGGGACACGCCTGCCTCGGACGAATGCTTCTTCCAGTGCTCGATGAGTTTTCCCACTCGCTCCCTGCTCTCTGCCTCTCTGTCATCTCGCTGCAGGTCGACGGTAATCATGTCCAGGGCAAAATCAGCCGGGTTTGAATGCTGGGGACACTGATATCCCTGTTTGCTAAAGTAATTGAGCATATCCTTGGCAGGACCGGCATAGGCTGGGGAGCCGCCACGGGCAAGCAGCAGTACATTGCCAAAGTGCTTGAACAAATCTGATCGAGGCTGATGAATGGTCAGGATTAGCGTCCTGCCTTCGTTTGCAAGACCTTGAAGAACTTCCATTATCGAACTTGCGGTGAACGCGTCCAATCCAGATGTTGGCTCGTCAAGGAGGAGTATTCGAGGGTCAGTGAGGACTTGCACAGCAATGGATACTCTTCGCTTCTCTCCTCCCGAGATACCTTTTACCAAATCATTGCCTATCAGATTATCCGCACAGTCTTTCAAGCCCATCTTCATGAGCACCTCTTCGGCGCGTCGGTACTTTTCTTCTTTGCTCATAAAAGATGGCAGCCGCAGTGCAGCTGAAAAGCGCAGTGTCTCACGAACCGTCAATGAAGGCAAAAGAGCATCGTCGTCTTGGCAGACGTACGAGCACACCGATCGAACAACCGAAGCGGACGGAACTGCACCGTTGAACGACATTTTTCCAGATGGGCGGTAATGAGTGCCAATCGAGTTGCGCAGTCGCAGTGCCATTGAATTGAGCAGCGATGTTTTCCCACTGCCAGACGGGCCCATGATGATATTCAGTGTACCAGCCTGAAAATTCACATTGATCGGCTTGAGTATATTCTTTCGCGGCAATTTCTTGCCATTCAATGCTCGTTTATCGAGATCTAGAGAGAAATTTTCCAGCTCAACATCAATGGTCCGAACTTCTGCGATAGATCGTGCTGTCATCTTCTCTTTTCCGGCTGACAAGTCTGTATCTGAAACTCGCGATCGAGCAATGGTCATTTCGACCTTTATATAATGCAACCCAATCGCAGACAAGATGAAGAAGAAGACGACGAATGATGCAAGGCAGACAATAGGACGGGCAACCCAATTCCTGGGGAAACCAAGGGAAGACATGATGAACTCTCCAGTATACTGAAGACAGGCAGGATTTGAAGGGCCACCCGACTCAGGGCAGTCATAAAAACTGCCTTGGAACTCATTTCCGCAGTAGGCTCCAAAGGTATAAAACTATGATGCCATCATCAGCTCAACTTTCTTCATATACACATAAGGGAGAAGAAAGAAAGAACACTCACCGACCAAGTAATCCATTTCAGCCATCGAACATACACCGGAATAGTATTGCTTTGTATGAACATGCCGCATGCTAAACTCTGCATTGTAAACGCAAAATTGGCAATCAAACTGGCCCCTGGGAAGTGCCTCACCGCCACGACGCATGTGAAAGCACACATGACGCAAGCGTAATGGTTGACAAAGCCAATACTGAAAAAGGTGAAGAATTTTGCGGCATTGTGGTCGAATCCAGCCATGAAATAGAGGATGAGGGAAAACAAGAACGGCACGGGAAAATCTTCTGTGATGAGGCGAGCCAAGCGTCGGGACAAGATGTAAGGTACAGCATCGACGCAGTGCTCTGATGACTCGCGATCAAATGTCGGCATGTCAATGGTCAAGCGATACGTTTCAAACATGAGAATCAAGTAGCCCTGAAGACCGGTTGCGATGTAGAGGAGGCCTTCGCGGGATCGGATACCAGCTTGATCACGGCCGAGGTTGAAAAATAAGTATCCAATTACAACGCCCATTATGACAGCCTCCAGCAGAGATGCCGTCATGCCGAGAGGATCTCGGTAGGTGACTTTCAGAGTCCGGTCTGTTAGAATTCGCACTTGGCGGAAGAAGCCTGCATGCGTTGCCGCCTGCGAGCGCTTCTTGCGTTTGTCCATCACAGCAATGTCCTCTATAGGTGGGAAACGACTTTCGCTTTCAATCTTCCATGCCGCTTTCAATCTCTCGAGGCGAGTAGACGTTTCTTCTTCTAGTTCAGTAGTGCGATTGTCCACGGCAGCAACGTCGATGACGAACTCTGCCGGGTTGACAAACAGCGGTAGTTGGTATCCAAGCTCCTTGAACCAGGGGAGGCATTCTGACACGGGGCCTGAAAAGACGGGGCTGCCCTTGGACAAGATGACGAGGTTGTCGAACAGGTCCCAGATTTCTGATCGGGGCTGGTGGATTGTGGTGATGACGGTTCTGCCCTTTTGTGCCAGCGATTTGAGAGTTCGTACAAGCTGGAACGCACTTGTTGCGTCGAGGCCGGTGGTTGGCTCATCGAGGAATAGCACGGATGGGTTTGCCAGGAGCTGGACGCCGATGCTCACACGTCTCTTTTCGCCTCCGGAACATCCACGGTGTTGGCTATTTCCTATGCGAGTGTTGGCGCATTCCTTGAGGCCTAGCTCACGAATGACTTCCTCGACGACTCTCTCGCGGTCTTCAGCACTGGTTGACGATGGAAGGCGAAGGTCAGCCGAGTATCTCAGTGTCTCCCGGACAGTCAGAGTGGGCAACAGGATATCTTGTTGCATCACATAGGCGTGTCGAACACTGTTCACGCCCACCCGGCCATTAAACGTTGCCAGCCCCTGCTGACTCAGTCTAGAGCTGACAACCCTCTCGGCGAGGTTATTGAGCAGCGTAGTCTTGCCGGAGCCACTGCCGCCTATAATGGCCGTCAGTGTCCCGGGCTTCAAGCTAGCATCAACCAAATGCAAGAGCGTCTTGATGCGCGGTGCAGCCTTCAGCTTGGCCGAGAACAGCTCGGGATAGGTAGAAGGGTCCAGCCATGAAGGAGACGTATCGACGGCAATGGTCAGCCCCCGGATCTGAACATCGGTAGGCTCGACATCGTCGAGAGACAGATTCGCCGCGTTGGCGATGGAGAAGCGGCTCTGGTCGAGCTTGTTGTGGTTTAGGGGCACGTCTGTCGATGCGTCCGTAGTGCTTCCAAGCTCCGCCTTCTCCACATCGACTGCGGCAAGCTGCCCAACGGCATCGTCGTCTTTGCCATCGTCAGCTAGAGCCATGGCTAGAAAGTACGCCACAAGCTGAGCTTCTTAACAACGTGGCTTGCTGGCTAGTCAGCATACGGGCATGTTTGCGATTTTGCTTGAAATTTGAAACGTTCTGTATGGCTGGAAAGCAAGAAATAGAATGCTGACAATGTTGGTCCAGCTATCCGGAGATGTTGCGCCACAGCGTAATCCCAGCTATCAAAAGCGACGGAATCCAAAGCTGAGATGAAGCTGGCAGCTGATCGAGATATCAAAGCGGCCCCCTGTTGAAGGAATAACAAAAAAGAGATGGAAGACGAAAGGACATGGGCAAATGCATGAGATAGGCGACACGCCCGTTATTTCATGCTCGCATTTGGCCAAGCATCCGATTTTGTGGATCTCCGATCCCCTTGCGACCCCAACGGAGTGTGTAATATGGAGCATTCCGAACTCCGTGGTTTAGCTCATGCAGTGTAAATATCACGACTCTTTTAAGATGGCTGATTTGCCTTCGCATCCGCTGTTTCAATGTGTGTTTGGTCATAAACAGAATTGTATGCAGATGATGCATAAGTAGACACAGCTTATACACATCTCTATATGATTTCTTGTAACCATTACAAAGTTCTATCAAGACCATAGCATTTCCCGTATCTGCATCGTGCCATTCATGCACGTCACCTCCAAGTACACCCCCATATTAATTACTTGACCGATTACACGTATTCTTAGTGCATCCAAGCCATCGGAGAACGCCCATTTGTCGATCAGTCCTAACATGTAAGAACATCCAAGTCCAAAGCCAGCGCCCTTATCGGCTGTTCGGCCTGACAAATTGAATTGCTCAGCCTACATTCCTTGTATGAGAGCTACCATATATTTTCTTTCTTTGCGGTGCACTCGTCATACAATGCCACAAAATAGATGATAGTCGTACGGGTTCTTGGCTATACATCCTAGCCATCCTATCACATGAGAATTCGAACACTGCTGCCTGCCAGCCTCGGCTAGTGGTAGCGGTGTGTAATGGAATCCTGATAAAACCTTACAAACGCCCAATGACGTTTACATGCAGGATAGTTATAGCTACTTTGACTTTTGTACGAGAGGATTTTTTAGAAACAAAAATTCCGGATACATCACATATACAGCAAAAAGTGAACGTCATTTAGAGCGTAGAAACTCGTGTATTCCTTATATTATCTCCTTATGTCATTTCATAATGAAGGAAAGGGTATCAATTCCCAACGGCGCATTGCCTATCCACACTATAACCAAAAAAAAAAAAAAAAAAAATATACTCAAATGCAACAATCATCCCTAAAACCAAACGTAGTCGTAACACATCTTGATATAGATTCTCTTGTATTCTCCTAGTAGGCTCGTTTGCTCTCATCATCCGATGATGCTACGGTAGCCTGGTGAATAGACGCTCTGCGCAGATCAGAGGCGACAGCGTCAAACTCGTACAGAGGAGGCTTGGTCGCGCTCCACTGGAAGAAGACGTACTTCTTGAACCACCAAGGCAGAGCAACGGTGACCTGGTACTTCATAAAGGTGCGGACGGGAACAGCAAAGACATAGTCAAGCTCCTCAAGAGTGCGCTGCATAGTCTCGGGAACCCAGAGGAAGATCATGATGAAAGCGACAACGTTGAAGCCAGCGTAGAGGCCGAATGCGCCAACGGTCTGCAGGCGCTCGAGCAGGAAGGGGAATGAAGTTCCCAAGACGGCAGCCCAGAACAAGCAGGTGGCGACGGCGAAACCCATACCAGTCTCACGGTGGGACAGAGGGTACACTTCGGCACTGTAGGTGAAAGGAACGGGGCCTTCTCCGGGAGAGTAGAAAGCTCCAAAGAGGAAGACGAAAAGGCTGACAAGGCCGGTTCGGGCCGTCTCATGGCTATCAGAGATCAAAGTGCAGAGACCAGCAGCCAAGAGCGTCCAGAACATCTGAGGGAAGGTGAAGAGCAGCAGGCTTCGGCGACCAAACTGGAGGATTGTTAGCATATGTCACTAGCGACTTGTATCATACAATTGCAAAACTTACGGTATCAATGGTCCAGAAAGCAGGGAAGGCAAAGAGCCAGTTGACAAGACCGAATCCAAATGAGCCAATCAGAGCCCGGAATTGAGTGAAGCCAGCATTAACAAAGACGGTAGTCGAGTAGAATGCGATAATGTTGATGCCGCACATCTGCTGAGCAATCATGACGGTAAAAGCAGCCAAGTTGGCGCGGCGAATACGGGGGACAGTGAAGAGCTGAGTGAATCGGGTGACGTAGTTGGTCTTGCCAATGAGCTCCTTCTCAATCTCCAGCTGGGCAGAGATGTAGTAAATGTCTCGGGCAACCTGGATTGGGTCGTTTCGGAGGACCATGAGAGACTTCCAAGCATCAGCATAGCGACCCTTCTTCATGTACCAACGAGGTGACTCGGGGCAGAAGTAGATGAGGGCAAGCAGAGGGACAGCGGGAATGAAAGGAGCGCCGAGCATCAGACGCCAGTTGATGTCCTTTACATGGTAAACAGCCAAGTTGAAGGCACTTCCAAGCAAGATTCCAAAGGCAGTCCACATTTCTAGAGATTCCGTTAGCTTGGACGCTTTATTATCACATGAATTTATAGAGTAACTTACGCCATGACATGACCAAAGCACCTCTGATGGAAGCTGGGGCATTCTCTGCAGCATAGATGGGGACAGTAGAAGCTTTTGCGCCCATGCCAATACCCATGAGCAATCTACAGGCAAGCTGCTGTTGCCAGGTGTGACAGAAAGCGGAACCAATAACGGGCCAGATACAGAAGTGAGCGGCGAAGAAGATGACACCACGGCGACCGAAGTGGTTGTTGATGGGGTCAGACAGCCAGCAACCGATGAAACTAAGAGGCAATTAGTCAAGAGTGCGTCAATGGATAGCGCGAAAGGGTAATACGCACGCGCTGCCAATGTAGGGAGCGGCGTTGATGAGACCGACGAGAATAGCGTTGCGAGTGATGGTCTGGTCACCAATGCCATAGACGTCGGGCCAGAAGATGGTAGCACCGTTGCTGCCAGTCTGGTCCCAACCTTGAACGGCGGCACCAATGGAGCATGTTGCGATGGTGATGAAGAGTCTTGCGGGCATGTGCCACTTGTGTGTCACTTCACGCTCCAGAACGTTCAGTTCATGTGAGGTGAGCTTCTCATCGCCATCAATGTTGTGTGCTTCGGCGGGGTTTTGGGCAATGAGCGCGCCCTTCTTGAGCAGGAGGGTGTGCTCTGAGAGCCCGTGGCGAGACGCAAAGGACTCGACATCGGTCATGAGCTGCTCCCGCGGAATGCCCTTGAGCGGGTTGCGAATCTTGGCCTGGAGATTCTGGGCATACTCCTCTTGTTCGGTGTAGGTGACCCCCTTCTCCATGGTTGCGTCGTGGGCACCCTTGGACTCTGGGTGAGTGCTGTATCAACCAAGCAAGTTAGCAGGAAGAAGACATGCCAATGGGTATGCAGGTGTACTGACTATATTTCCGCCATGATGGGCAGAGGAATTGTCCGCAGCTGGCTTGCTCTTCTAACCTCGGCCAATGCAAATGAGTGAGGCAAAGAGTGATGCTGCTTCTGGGCTGAAGAAGTCGAGACAAAGATTGTCAAGACGACGGGAGGCGAGGAGGACTATTATACTTGTTTGTCCTGAGCCGAGACTGGCGTCTGGGGAAGAGACGAAAAACTGGAGTCCGGAGACGGAGAACAATGGCTCTATTTGAAGCTCGTCGCGTGGTCTGTCTCTCCACAGTCCAAAAGCCATGAGCCCATGGCCTGGGAATAGCAGTAGCACAATCCAGCAACTCGGGCATGTAAGTCGAGCAGCACGGCTTGAGGCCTATCCTTGTCCGGCCCACCCTTGGCTGGAAGATAGACAGACGGGCTAGTCCAGTTGCATAGCTCGGCTGACATTGATGGTGGCGTGGCGCTGGGCGCAGAAACGTCTTCAGAAGCGTGGAAGACAGCCGTTGCGACTCATGCATTCGGCCAAGCAGCACCATCTGTGCGCTGCCAAGGGATCAGGATGATGCTCGTTGGATTGCCAGCTGCCGTAGAGTAGCAAGCAGATGCCACATACCGCGTATCGGCCGGGCAGAGATCATCTCCGCATTCAGCCAGTCTGTAGAGTCGAGACGCTCCAGCCGGCAGAGAATCTCGCGTCCCCCAGAGCAAGCCATCTCTGAAGCAGATTGACCCTCTTGTTTCTCCAGACGGGGAATCATCCCCGCACCCCAGACAGGAGAGGAGCAGCTCCAGTTCCCCATGGGAAAGCAAAAGCAAGCCACGGCTGCTTTCGTGTTGACGGTATGTCTTAGACTGGAGGTTGAAAGTGGAAATCGCAAACCCGTTGTTTGGCCACTGTGGGCCTAGCCCCGACCCCCTGGTCAGCGCTGTAATTGGCCCCTGGAGGCACGCCAGGCGCCCCCTGACGTAGGCGCAAGCAGCTGCCGAATCTTTTCCCCAGGGCCCTGCAAGCGTCCGTGCAATCGCTGAGACTGCCCACGCCCTGCTCTGCTTATTCTGCGTGTGCTAGTACTTGTGCAGATCGGCATTCCAGCTGCTGCAAGACGGTGAATGGTGAATAATAGCGCCGGCGTGCTTGCCATTACCAGCAGCAATAAGGGCCAACGAGGCCATGTTCGGCTATAATTCGCTCATTATCTGGGTGAGCAGCTGAGGGCAAAGAGACGAGATCTGCGTCAGCCAAGGCTGGGCGCATGAGCTGGGTACGTACCAAGTACTACTAGTACCTAGCCAGCATTCTGCGAACCCTCCATCCGCTGCATCTCAGCTAAACTCTTCCTCTCCAACGCCGGATGCGACTGTCCTCGTCGAAATCGTCGGGCCACGCCGTCCGTCCACGGCCTAGAACCTCGAGATCTGAACAAGGTTTTCTCCTCATCTTCGGCATCCGCATGGCCTGCCGGCGCCATTTCGCCACAGCCAATGTTGGTGCTCGCTAAGATCCAGGACGGCAAGCATCGAATGCTCCGAACCGGGACCAGAATAGGCCACGAAGAGGCCACTGCCACACCGCACCACGAGCCGTTGCCACAGGCCACAGGTGGAAAATTGTGCGCCACGGCAGCACCCAGGATGGATCGCCAGGTCCGGGATGCGCAGCGAGAAACAGGCAACAGAATTCCTCACATGCTGACTGGATGCTTTCGGGGTGATGCCTCCCACTAGCGGCCGGCATGCGAAGAAATAGGCTGGGGCCGGCACTATCAGCATCCACTTGCGAACGCATCCCGCGCGCCAATGCTCACGCCACGGTGCTACAGACGATGCTAGTCCTCGCAGCTTACAGAAATCAGCCGTCGCCTCACGCTCTTGTTACTGTAACGGCTCTCGGCCGTGTAGAATCCAAGCGATCCTCTTCCTGCCTAGCGTGGCACCAGACCAGGCCTTAACGTGGACGAATATGTCCGAATGCAGCACTTCTTGACTGTGTATACAGAACGAGCATCGACGGAGGACTGCATCTCATTTAATCATGTCGAGGTCTGGGCAGTCAAAAGGGCCGGCCCAACGCTGCAAGTACTTCGTATACGCGCTGACATCTGCTGATCATCGAGGTACTCTTCAGCTGCTGGACCGCCATGGTGGGGACGATCCATTAATCCGCTCCCACAAAATTAATTCTGCTGCCTGATCATTGCCAGAAGTGAAGGCAAGAAGTAACCTGTCAGTCAAGAAACCGAAATTCCGCTTTTATCCCCTCTGGGCTAGCTCAGCCGCAGATGCTCGCCAATGGGCGGAGAATGGCGAACCAGGTCCCCAAGTCTTGTTGCAGTCGAATACGAAGAAGATGGAGATGAGCCAACAGAGAGTACGCGTACTGACACATGATTTGCAGCGCTACACTAAAGTGTTGCTACAGCGAAGTCATCAAGAATACAGAATACTCACTCGCAGCTTGGAAGCCATTGATGGATGCTACCAAAGTTTGGGACCGCCATCAGGCCAGGTAGTCCCAGCTGCTAGAGTCATGCATTCATCACACGTGATGGATACACTACAGGTCTGGAATTATTGCTTCCACAGACCGAGCCAAGCTTTCATGTCTCTTGTACTCTGTACACTCACGTCTCCACATCTCCCCGTCCATGTGGACCACGACTTTAACCACAGCAACTTAGGTACCGTTTGATATTCGGCGTCGTATTTGGTAGATCTTATCCAAACAAGTCAAGCTGAGAAAGCTGAGGCATTCATGACTGCAGCATGGCTGATGGGTCGAATCTACGATTCAAAAATGCAGAGATAAGGGCCTGATAACTCCAAGTTGGGGCAGAGTAGCGTTCAGTCTGCAACTCACAAGTGGCAGCGCATACTGAAGCAAATGCTCGGAAACTCGACTCTGTTGCCATCGTTTGCAGTCTCCATTTCCAATAATACCCATCACTAGTCGGAGCTTACCGCCCAGCCTCCTTGGCCAGGCTAAAGATACCAAGGGTGGAAATATTTGATTACATACAAGCCAAGCTTTCGGCCTCACCGCGTCCAACATCAATACCATGATTGAAAATGCATGGCTAGTCGATTTCTAGCGTAATTATGTGAGTCTTTATTTATTCACTCAGACTAGCACGTGTATACTCCAAGTTTCCTTTCAGAAAATGATTCTCATAATGTTCGAGCTCCCTCAGTGAATCAATGGAAACATCTCGATACGCCACCTCCAACCGGCCATGCCAAGCGCCTCAGCCCTCATACGCCACCCTCCTGAACCGTCTTGCCAATCTCCACACACCATGCCGCTAGCTTGGCATTAGACCACCCGCTTCAAAGCCATTCCGCTCCACGTTCTATCCTTGCCCGAGCCGGGGGCATAACGGGGACCCGCACATGGGATCTAATCTTGACCAGTGGCAGCTGTGATAATGCTGATGCCTGCTATGAAAAAGCCATCATGGACACGAACATGTGAGCTACCGAGGAGGTCTGAAAGTAGTACACCGCTCGCATGGGACACGCTTGAAAGGGATTGCTCGGCAATGTCACGCCCCCCACGAGGCTTTCTGGAGCTAAGCACATATGGAGGATGAAGTATGATGCTGGAGATCCAGCCCCGAGTACTCGGATCATGCTATCCTGCAATGAAACCGCCATGGTGTTGAGCTATTGGATATAGCTTTTAGGCATCCAACGTATATACCTTGGCTTGCAGGCGGTCTGGGCCTCTTCCTCCGGGACATAATCCCCTCATATGGAAACCTCCCATGGCATGCATCGCTAATCCGAGAATCATCGTAGCCGAGGCTTCGGGCGTTTCTGCGAAACATTACACGATTGCGAAGTCGGAAGGTTATATGCACGGCTCATTGTGGCGAGAAGTCTTTGGGTTCCTCATCCTACGAATAGAGCTTTGTCTACATCCCACCTGCAAATGTCTCGGGTTTCAACACGGTTATAGGCTTTAAATTCGATTGATTGATTGGTTGATTTCTTTTCACGAAATGAACATTGAGGAATGTAGGTAGCTGATGTAATTATTACGGATGAGCAAACAGTGATATAGCTTCAAGTTTACAATCTTCGACTGCTGTACTATAAACTCTTCTATTTGTTGCCAAGGATTTGCAAACCCCCTTTAAATCATAGCAAAGAAAGTCATATTGAAATTCTCCAAAGGTGCAGAGGTAGCATTGATTGCACGGTTAAAAGAGATGCCGGTATATTGAAAATTTGACCTGATTTCAAGTAAAGAACTGCGTCTCACGCTTGACACTGAGCGTTCATGAACGTAATGGCCGAGATGCTGTAACTCGCATAAATCAAGAACAGCTTTGCACAGGCTTGGCTTTACTTTAGGCATGTATATGAGCAACAACTTGTAGTCTGTAATGTATCAAAATTCCAAGGATATTGCTAATTCGATTTGCTTATACTTCTTATAGGGTAAAGCGGCCCAGCACTCTAGCTGCTACTGCTGCGTCTTTTAACCGTACATATAATTTTGTATGTACCTAGATTAACTGAGTTCTTAGACTATAGCTGGGGTGCTGGATAAAATTCACATCTCATAGCTATCGATGACTGTATGTTATATAAACGTTTGTACCAGAAATCATTCGATATTGAAAAAGGTTCATAAACTAGGCACACGCATTATCTAATGTACGAAGAACTAATGCTCCTAAACTCGCCTCGGCCATGGGGCCCCTAGCGCAGACGAGGTAAATAAAGGGTGCAATTGGTTTGCTTTAAGCACTCTCTCCTGAAATCCGAAATGTCTCATCCAAAATCCTATATGCCGCACAAGGAACAGACGAAAATGAGATGAGTCAAAATGCTTGCTCCAAAAGGAATGTTATAATTATCAATATTGCTGGTCTTAGTGGCAAGGCCTGGTTGGAAGAGGTCGCCTTCCTAGTGATGTTGATGTCACTATCGTGGAATTTCTCTTCGGCTTAGAGGCACTCGCTGGAGAGGCAAATACTCAAAGCATGATTGACACTGCAGTGGCAGACCTAGTGCGGTTGGTCAAGAAGTCAATCGGAGAATCTTCGTCACCTGTGCGTTTTCATGAGATATCTATAATGTTAGTTTTGGCCACTAATACAAGCAACAGCGTTAACTGTAAATATGTAACTTTGCTTGAAAAGTTCAGTGACAGCTCAAGAAACCTGGCGATATCGAATAACAATTTCATGCAACACCAAGCTGACCTTGAAGGCACATCTCAGAACATATTTTATTCAGACTTCAATGCAATTCATCGAGCCGGTGAGAAATACAGGGTGTTGATGGGGCACGGAATGAAGAAACAGCATGTTGGAATGACGCTTCAAGGCACCCAATTCCACGCCAAATTTATCGTGTGTCATCATAGGAAACGCCAAAAGATGGAAGATCTGTAAAAGTCTGTTTATTACTATACTAAACAACGATGCATTAATGATCCATTAGAAAGATGAACTCGTGGAAACACCATCGAGTACCAAAAAAATTTGCCTCCAACCAAGGGGATTTTAACAAATCATACATCTACCTAGTCCTTGCAAAACCACAAGCAAACCACCGGCTTCTCATTCGGATTGCCCGTCCGCGTAGAATCCCATCCCACATCTTTAATCGTCTTCTTCAGCATGTCCTTGTCGGCGCCATTCACCTCCAGTCCCTTGTACCATTTTCCTCCACCTCCGCTCACAACCTCGAAGCACTTGTTCTTCTTCGGCGTCGGATTGGTGCAGCCAAAGCCCTTGAGCAGCTCCGCCATGGTGGTGTTGCACGGGATATGCGCCGCTTTGAAGGGGATCTGCGCCGTGGGTGGGAGCTGCCAGGGCGGAGTGTTGGTCTTGAAGACGTGGGCTTTGGTGTGCTCTGCGGGGAAGAAGTAGTTGTAGCCCGGCTCGCAGCCCGTACCGCCGGTGGTGTTTGTCATTTGGGCAGCCGGCATGGTAGGATCGATGTTGGGATACGGCTGTGGTTGGCGGGGGAGCAGATTGCCTGTTCCGTTGGGCTGGTAGGCAAATGTCTGAGGAGCTTGGAAGCCGGGATAGACTCCCGGGGGATGCATGCCGCCATACTGCGGGAAGCCTTGGGCGGCGCCTGTAGGATAGTATCCGTAAGCCGGGCTGGGCCACGGGGCGTATTGAGGCACTGTACCAAAGTTGTAGCCTGGGCCGCCAGCATGAGGGATGTATGCTTGGCCTTGGGCCGGCTGGGGAGCTCCGTACGGAGAGAAGGCGGGGCGGCCGGAGCCCGAGTCACGGCCCGTGATGGGGTTCCAGCCTCCGGACATGGTGGGGCCGAGCTCAGAAGAAGGGCGCGGGAGGCTGAGACTGCCAGGTATGGACCCAGCGTTGGACGGCGGGATCAAACGAGGCTTGCCAGTGGCCGGGGACGGCACCAGAGACGGTGGGATCCCAGACAGAGGCCGGGTTGGTATAAGTCGGTGCTTGGAGAGGGCTTATGGCGTGATGGTTGTAATAATGGGGGGGAGGGTAGAGATGAGTGGGAGGATGGATGTGTGAGTGGGAGTGGAGGCTGTAATTATATGGCGAAAAGGCTGGAGTATGGCTATTATAGCCTTGGTCTGCGCTGAGTGTACGGCTGTAATTCTCAAAGGGCCGAGACTGGTGCTGAGGCGATTCAGAGTGGTGAACTGGGGTAGATTGTACTTCCAAGCTAGCGTCAATCAAGGCTCCTCACAAGGTTGGGATGAGGGTGATTGGAAGCAAAAAACTGCCAAATCATTCCATGGCTGGCTTACCAGTTGGTGAATCAGATCCAATCTCTGTCTCTCCTTCTGCTTCCTCTTCCGAACCTTGCTCTTCGTCCGACTCAAACTGGATGTCAAGGTGGGCAGCAAACAATTCTGTGCTCCAAATGATGCGATCCTGACTGTCGTAAAAGGCGCCGATTACGATCCACGCCCAGAACGGGGGGTCCTGACTGGTCTTGAGTATTTGGGTGATGATGAGCTTGGTGGCGGGTGGCGGAAGCTCCCCGGCCTCGACGTTGATCGTCCTACGGTCCACGCGAGGACCGTTGGGCATAGAGATGGTGGATGCGGAGGCCAATGGCCACTGCCTGAAATAGAGCAGAGGAAGTTGGTAGATAAAAGAGACTGTTTCCTTCAAAGACACGGAGAAAAGAGAAGGAGAAGGATGGATATTCTCTCTCTTATAAGGGCTGTAAACGTTGGAGACAGGAGAAGAGTCTTTTTGTGATGGTTCGCCAAGAGCTGTTGATTATGTACTTGTAGGCGTAACCATGATTCACCTCCTGATGAAGAGGGAGGAGGGAAACACGCGTGCAAACTCTGGTGGCTTTGGAAGCGCGTCTTGTACGATGGCAGCTTGGTTAGTGGTGAATCACGAGCGGACAATTGGTAGTACAGATTGGACGAGGATACGCGGCGACGACGGTGATGAGAGAGTTTGCCCCTGTAGATGGGCAAGCTGAAAGCATAGCCAGTTGGTTTCACCGCTGCTTGTAGCAAACCTGTGTCTTTTGTTCATTGCTCGAGGTTGGTGTATGAGAAATGCTTTGTGAATTGGTAATTGGAGAAGGTCTCTACGAATAGCAATGTTCAAAGTCTAGAGCAATCATGTACATATATACACGGTTTTTTTTTTTTTTTTTTTTTTTTTTTTGTCTAATATGACATGGGTAGTCTGTAACCTCGGCACCATCAATCTGAGACTTTACCACGGAACCTGCTGGAATTTCCCGTCTTCAAACTCCCAAAACGTGCCCGGAGCAACAGCGCCCCTTTCAGATTCCAGCAATCTCACAAACGCCTCGCCACTATCGACCGGGTCCTTTTTGCCCCTGTAGTTGTTGAATGCCGTCTTTGTATGGCCGGGGCTGACGCTCCAGAATGTAATCTTCCCCCCTTCGTCCTTGTAGTCATCTTCGGTTATTTGATAGTGCAGCGTCAGCATGTTGAGTGCAGCTTTGGAAACGCAGTAGTCGATTAGAGCTACAGGTGGAAGCTGTATGGACGGCAAAGAATACAGATATGTTAGTCACCTTGGTGATGCTAATAGGAATAGGGGCAAGAGGGGTATCGGTACCTCTCTGTTTGCTGTACGACCGAGACTCCCTCTAGCGCTAGAGTTCATAATGACTCTCGGCCAGGAACTCTTCCGGAGAAGCGGGATAAATGCCTTGGTCACGAGGATATTGGACGTCACACAGTTGTTGAAGTTGAGGTTGGAGCATTCTTTGAGCTCAACGAGATTCTCAGTTTTAGGCAGCTGAAGGCTCGCAGCGTTATTGATGAGCACTATTCGGCCATGAGTGAGTTAATAAGTTTGCAATTGTAGCGTTTGTGTGTTATACGCACCATCTAGCCTTCCATACTTCTTATCCAGAGCCTCGACCGCCGCCGTAATGCTCTGGATATCCTCGATATCAATCTGCACCGCATCTAGCGGAGATGAGACGCCCTGGCCTCGAAGCGTTTCAATGGCCTCATAGCCAGCCTCGAGTCTTCGGCAGCCCAGAATGATGGTTGACAAAGGTATACGGCCTGCAATCGCTTGGGCGATGCCGAATCCGATGCCTCGGTTTCCTCCGCTGATGAGAATGATGGACATGGCGTGTTATCGAGGAGCCGTAGTGTGAATTGCTGGTTTCCTGCTATTGGACTTCATTTTCTCTTGTTTCATACTGAAGCATTATATACAATATTTTGAGCTGGACTTAGGAAACGCCTCTTGCCAAGAAAACCGCACTTTACGGCCTTCGGAAATCTGTAGATGCTGGTGGCGCCTAAGTCCGGGCCATCCCAGATTGGATTCCCAGCGAGAGGGAGGCAACTGAATAGCTCTGCGTACTGCGAACCAATGGCAGATGAGAATTCATTTCGAGCTGCATCACTACGAATCACAATTGGTTCATGTAGGTGCCTAATAGCGTATGCCGTGACCGGGGTGAAATGATTCAAAGCATCAGTATACATGTATTTAAATCACGGCCATCTGCCCTTTTCTATGTGCTGTGCTCCATACATGCGCCGTACTCCAAGCCCGATCGGGCAAACACGGTAAATAGCATATCAAAATACAAAGGTTTCATCGCAGTTCATTGCCCATAAATCCAGAAGAAAGACGCATATCGCTTCCACGTATGAAACGTCTCGTACATCAAAGGTCATAAAGTCGGTCGCCTTCAATGCTATCCTGTCGAACTATCCTCACAGTGCCAACAGCCATCTTCTTGGCCGCTACCTCGACCTCCTTCTTGCGCTTCTGCTGCTGCTGCTGGAGCTTTCCAACCTCCGAGACCAAGCCCTTGAGGTACACTTCGGCCTGCACAGTAGCGCTATACGCGGCCGGCGTCCAGTTCCAGATGTTGCGCCTTTCGACGTCTGCACCAGCCGCGAGCAAAGTCCGCAAGCCCAGCAAATTGCCATTGCCGCTGGCATAGTGGAGAGCCGTGTTTCCCTCTGCATCGGCCCTTTGCACCGCCTCGTAGGGTCCGCCGGGGACATATGTCAACAGCAGTTGTAGTATGGTGTCGTGGCCGCCCACGCTGGCCTCCATGACGGCATCTCGACCGCGAACGTCTCTTCGTAGAATACAATCCGTGTCGTTCTCGCACAGCAAGTGGACGACTTCTGTGTGGCCAGCGCCAGAGGCAAGCATGAGGGCCGTCTGGTGGTTCTCATTTAGGGCGGGGCATGGATCTTCGTGTCCGGCTTCGAGGAGCACCTTGCAGACTTCCTTGTGGCCAAGCGAGGCGGCAAGGTGCATGTTGGAGTTAGAGAGGCCAACCGGAGAGGTGTCGGGGTTGTGGAGGAGCGACGGGTGGGATTTGAGGATGCGCTTCACGAGCAGGGCATCGCCCGCGTGGATTGCGCGTCGCAATCGAATCGAAGGCTCGATCCTGCATGATGATCACGAATTAGCATTTTCTTGGCCGGACGGCATTTGGAGGAGCGCCATTTTGCTGCGTATCTTACATGATGGCGATGGATCAAGCCGTCATGATGGGAGGCTTTCAAGAATCAAAATGCATGCTGTACTGGAGAGCCAGCGCCGGTGAAGAAGGCAGAAGTCAGGAATTGGCGCCGTTTTTGACAACAGCTGAGAGCTGAGCCTCCCCGAGGAAGAGCTTTGCCAGGCGGTTGAAGTGAGAAGTCACAAGAATAAGCAGCACAGCCGGCTGGCGAGAAACTCATCGTCGTCAGCTGAATGCGACTGCGCTGCAGACCCCGCTGTACCCCACTGTACCCCGCTGTATTCCGCTGGGGAGCTCCACTAGACTCAATCGCTAAAGTGGTTGAGTGGGTGCTGACAGGCGCTACGGGCGGTTGAGCCGAGGAAGCCCCAAAAGCTGAACTATGTATCGACATTATGATGAATTCGATTTAACCGCATGTGCTTGATCTTCATGTTTCATCTACATATACCTACGGAACCCATGCTTCCAGACAAATAGAAGTATTTTTGATTCAATAACATTAATAGCTTGTTTGAAGGGGCAACGAGCTCGAATCAGCTACATGTGGCGGTACATACTCGTTTGCTTACACCCAGCTCTCGTATTACTAGTTTGATACACAGCAGCCAACTTAATCCTCCGTCTCGTTGAGCTCGTGATTCAACTTGACCGCCTCCGATTTCCCTGTATCAAGGACGACGGCGGGATCCTCCTCATCTCCCTTTCGTGATACTTGGTTTCCTTTCTTCGTCTCAATAGTCGTCCTATCCACGGTTAGCCTCAAGACGGTAGATTCGGCGATGGCTGCAGACTCACTCTCCAGGATTTACCTCCTTGACCTTTCCTTCAGGCTGTCCTTGGCCCCAGTTCCAGCTCACTGTATCTCCCTTCTCAGGACCCTTTGTCTCTTTTCCGCTTCCTCCTTCCTTGCCATTCGGATGGCCTCCCTTCTTTGAGTCTTTCTCTTCTTCTTCAGCCTGCTCCTCCTCCTCCTTTTCATCATTGTCTACTGCCGCTGCACCATCCTCTGTTTCTCTCTTCTTGCTTGCTCCAGACTGGTCATCTGGTGCTTTTCGTTTTTCTCCTGCCTTTTCTTCTTCATCTTCGTCTCCCTTTCCTTCCTCTTGCTCTTGCTCTTCGCCTTCGGCATCTGCCTCAGCGCTGCCTCCATTTGCCTCGCGCTTCTTGATGGTATCATGACCCCAGTTCTTGAGCGATGCGTAAGATTTGGTCTTTTTGACCTCCTCAACGGACTTTTTACTATTTGCCTTTTCTTCTTGGGCCAAGTGCCGTTTGCTGTCAAGTATACATCAGCTTTCCATCATGATACCACGATGTAGAGGAATAAGAAGCTTGACGTACATGTAGCCCACCACCTTTCTCATGTGGGCGATGTGATCGTCTGAGTACTTTTCCGGATCCTTTTCCGAGTTGGCCTCCAGAATCTCAACAATCTGTCGACCGCTGTCGTGGCCAACTGATTCTCCGCCCCCATCCTCTTTAGGCCATCCTGCGCCTTCAGACTGGTCGCCCTTTAGCCAATCCTTCAATTCCTTGGCCGTCATGTTGACGAGTTCCTTGAACTCCTGGATGACTTCGTTCTTTTCCTTCATTTTCAATAGCGATTGTTACTGCTTCCGTGTTCGAAATATTGGCCTTTTCTTCTGCATATGATCTTCATTGAAACAGTAGAGCAGATATGGGGGTCTTATATGGAGAATTTTCCAGCCTTTTACGTTGCCGATTCATTGTGCTGTTAAAGTTTATCTGGATCGACGCTTTCGGTACTTGCGTCATGGATCATCACCAACATCGAAGCGGTCCATGCGCCTAACTGAGACTAAATTCCAAAACTCGAAGTTGGCATTGAAGGGACGCCAAGGCGCAGAACTGCCCTTGACCATCTCAAATCTAATCTTGGTACATGAGACTAAATGAGATGCGGAGAACGTTACCGCTGACGTAGAATATGTAGAATAGTGGACGGGATCTCATGGTTTTGAAGAGAGGAGGTTAGCGCTTCCAAATTAGGAAATGCGCTTTCTTGGTACCCTGCAACGAAATGAGGTGTGCCTTGTTTTGCATTTTCGCTTTAATTTTATTCAATAGGTAACTTGTGGAAGTAGCAATAGTATGGGTGTTACTTATGAAAAGGGAACTACATTCATGCAACATGGCCACGAAGCTGGGTCAGATTGATGAATATTGACTGTATGTCGGAAAATTTATATCATCTTGAAATGCAGCGAAGGAAGCTCATTGAGCTGGCTCTTCAAATTATGGTATGTCAGTCAAGGCGTGTTGAGATAGTCAAGTACTCCGTAGATTAAATTACATATTTTACGTAATTCAAATAATTCATGTTCTGCCCGCGTTAATTGCCCTCTTCTTGAGAACTGCCGAATTCTCATTCAAGCCGTGAAAGTCATGCGCATCCAAGCACGCCTGACGGCTCAGCAAGACAGCCGGCAACGCCCTCTCCTTCATCTCCTTCTCATACGCGTCTATGGCCGCGACCCGAGTCTTCTCACCGGCGTATATTGCCTTGATCTGGCGAAGCAAATGCCAAGCGTCGAGAATACCGTGGTTGCCCGCCTCGCCACGATACATGACCATGGCGTGCGCGGCGTCGCCAGCCAGAGTCACTCGGCCTTCATGATTGTCCCAGTCCCGGCAGGGCCAGTCCTGCAAGACGAGGTGAAGGGTGGACGAAGTCTCGGGAATGGCCCGGACGATATTGTACAAATCCGGGTGGAAGCCGGTAGCTAGGCGCTTAACCATGGCGATGCGCCCCGGATTTGACTCGGGGATGTCCTCGTCGTGATCTTTGGCGAGCCATGAGGTCATGATTTGCACGCGGTAATGTTCGTCAGCGGTTCCAGCACTGCCGTTCACCTCTGGAGTCTCTAGCACTGAGACATAGATAAAGACACCAGTTTCTGGATGGCAGCCTTGGAAGAGCAGCGGATCAATCTGTCGCAGTGGCTTGATCTGCTCAGGTGTCAAGTCGACAGAGACGCCAACCAGCTTGACGGGTAGCAAGTAGTTCTGGTAGTCTTCTGGCACAAGATATTTCCTCGTCTGCGAATTGCTGCCTTCGGCGCCAATGAGGATTTTCCCCTCGGCCGCGCTTCCGTCTGCGAAAGTGGCCTTGACGCCGTTGTCCGAGACTTGAACGTCCGTCAGCTGCTTGTCCCAGTGGACGTTTTCTGCAACATTCTTGAGTAGAAGCCGGCGCAGCTTCTCGCGGTTCACACGGCGGCGCGCGTTGGGAGGGATGTAGAACTTGGGCTCTTTGGTCTTTAGGTTGATGAAGACGAAGTTGCCAGTGTCGTTACGGCCAGTCTCTGGATCGACTTGGACGTCATCCAAGCCAGCGAATGTGTCTTCGTCGATAATCTCGCCGAGGTACTGCAGCACCCAGTGCAGAGTGATGGCCCAGCCCTGTCCTCGGGCATCGATATTCTCGTCTCGCTCGTAGATTTCGAAAGGAATATTTGCCTATATACAGCAAGAATATGGGCGTTGAGTTAGCACATCTGGGCTCCAATGCACTGATTAGACCATTGGCCTGAAACTGTTACACCCTATTGGTCCATGCTGCTACCGCGAGCTGCAGCTGCTGTAAAACCAACAACCAGCACAGGCAGCTCCATCATGAGATGGCGAGGGGCCAAGCGGCTTTAGCGTAGCCAGGGGGCGTTTTGGAAATCTCCTCGAGCTCTGTTGGTTTGCGACATTACCTTTTTGAGCCCGTGTGCCAACGTCAAGCCCACGACGCCGGCGCCAATGATCAGCACGGGCTTATCGTTGACCGTCATCTTGACCGTTGTAAAGGCTGCTCTAGAGGCTTGTTTGTCTGCTCAAATCGATTCTTGTGCCTGTAAGAACAACAAGGCAAGGGTTCAGGCTTGCCAATTGTTGATGAGAAAGTCCAGCACACGGATATCTCACAACATGAAGGCGACGACGTCTTTTATCTGTATTGCATGATACTTTTGTTCTTTACAGAACAGGGGCCAAGATGAGGTGTTGTCTGTTGGTGGCCAAACGGGAAATTGATACAACTGATCCAAAAACAGTCCGATCAGCCAATATGCATGGAAAACTGCGCGGCCCCCAAAATTCTCGTACTCGCCGCTACAAGCGCGAGGGCTTCTGGGAACGCCGCGTGAGCTGAGCAACGGACCACAATTGCAAACTCTGGTTCAACAGAGCCATCATTTTTTCCTCAGCGGGAGGCCCAATCGGTGACAAGATCGTGAAGCGGCGGCCGCTTCCGGGTGGGTTCCGATCCAGAAGCCAGCCTGCAGCCGTCGGACCTGAAATCTGGAGACATCTGGGCTTTTAGGGGACCCAAGGGCCCTGAAGAGCCGCCGCATAGCAAGCCTGGACCGCGGGATCTGAGAGCTCAATGGTGATGCCTGGCGCCTGTCAGCCAGCATGCATCGTGTCGCTCGCCTCTCTCGGACTCAAATTTTTGCTTCCTTCCTCTCTACAAGCCTGCGCGAGTTCCAGCTGCAGCGCAGGCTGAGGCCGTGACATCGTGCAACATGTGGGGGTCTGCATGCAAGTCCTTTAACCCCTCCATTCTCCTCCACGGCGGCTGAAGCTGGAGCTACATGTAGGTATGATATTGAGTTCTCACCCGCCAGAGCTGTCAGCACATCCAGACGAGACGCCGTGATTCAACTTTGGACTCACCATCCCAGCGATCCCGAAGCCGCGAGAGAAGGTCAAAGAAGGGAAACAAAGCCAAAAGAACAAGTAGAACCCTCCTCATGTCCAGGATCATGTCGTCCGACGCCAAGCACGAGGCTCTCCAGCCCCTCCACCCGTCCATGGCGGGCAAGCTGGATCCCGCCTTCGAGAAGCTCTACAACGACAACGTCGCCCACCGGCCGATGAAGCCAATCGACCTCCAGGAGCTGCGCGCCCACTACTCGGTCCTCTACAGTTATGGCATGGCCCCCGCGCCAGACGTCGGGCGCGTCTACGACGATGTGATCCCGCTGGCTGATGGCACGCCGCTGCCAGTGCGTGTCTACGAGCCCGAGACTCCAGGCCCGTGGCCGGTGCACATCGACTTCCACGGCGGCGGCTGGGGCCTGGGCGACCTCGAGACGGAGGCTCACATCTGCAAGCACTACTGCAAAAAGGCCAGCGTGGCCGTCATCGACGTTGCCTACCGCCTGGTGCCCGAGATGCCCTTCCCCGCGGGCATCACAGACAGCTTCGCCGCGGTCCAGTACATCCACCAACAGGGCGCGCAAAAGTTCAACATCCGCCCAGACAGCATCTCAGTCGGCGGCGTGTCGGCTGGAGGCTGCATCGCGCTGGCAGTGGCTCACCTGGCCCGCGACGCTGCCGTCCCTCTGCGCCTGGTGGCCGTGGGATCGCCCGTCATCGACGACCTTTCGCAGTACGCCTCTGCCAGCGACTCGCCCTGGCCATCGATGCGCGAAAACGAGTTTGCACCGACGCTCAACTGGGCACGACTGGCCTGGTTCGATAAGCTGAAGACGTCTTCGCTGCCCACGGAGCCCGAGGCGCACAAGGCTGCCAAGGAGCGCATCGGCTGGTTCGCCAACCTCCTCAAGGCGCCCAACTTCAAGGACCTGCCCCATACGCTCATCTACACAGCCGGGGCTGATCCTTTGAGGGACGAGGGCGAGAGATACGCAAAGGTGCTGGTCGAGAATGGCGTCGAGGTCACGCAGCGGCGCTTCCTCGGAGTTCCGCACCCATTTCAGCACATGGACAAGACACTGTGGCAGGCGAGAGAAGCCATCGATGGAACAGCCAGCGCGATTCGGATAGCGCATGGGGACTCGTGATGGAGGGGCACATTTCCGCTCCATACAGCCCAACGGCACAAGAGGGTGGCTACATGTATATGGATGAATATCTGGTGGTTTACAGTGCGCCTACAGGCCGTGGCTTGAGTTGACATGACATTCTCTTCGTCGCTCATCTCGGGTCCAGCCATCTTGTATTAATTTTTCTTCTTTTCAATTACCGGGTCCTCTGCTTATTGGCTGACTGCATGATATATAGCAAAACGGCGCTTCGGCACGTCAAATCTCACCCTAGCATTGAACAAGAAAGAATTGATTTCATCTGGGTCGGGCTGTCTTGACTTGCTGCCGGCTGATTGTGCCAAGTACCGGTACACTTTTACCT
The DNA here is from genome assembly GCA_030708095.1 of Trichoderma sp. CBMAI-0020. Taxonomy (NCBI): domain Eukaryota; kingdom Fungi; phylum Ascomycota; class Sordariomycetes; order Hypocreales; family Hypocreaceae; genus Trichoderma; species Trichoderma sp. CBMAI-0020. The sequence continues at coordinate 1,958,089 of JAJNCI010000004.1, read as the reverse complement.
TGTAGCAGACGAGTTGTTGCATTGCATTAGTACCGTTAGAACGAAGAAGAGAAAAGGGTCACCGCTTTTTCCCCCGCCGAGGTTCAACGTGACTTGCAGCTGCGAGTACCTACAGGCTACACATGCAGCTTCCACCAACGTCTTCTCTTCGGTGCCGGTAGCTCGGTATCACAGGAGGAGGGTTGGAGCCAACATCTCAGCCGAATCTGGTGCTTGCGCCCTTCTGTTGCACACGACGAAATAGAAGAACAAAGGAATGCTCCGTGTTTATTTCGCAACGCCGGGGCACTCGCATTAGTCATTGACTTTGTGTAGATGCTACCCTGGCGAAGTATTATACGCCCTTTCTTCGAATCAGCGATGTCTATCTGGAACCCACACTCCGCTGGGATTCGGATCCTGGGCCAGAGAGAGATGCGATGTCCAACCGGACGTGCTTGGGACGTTTGTTCTTTGCTCATCGTTGCGCGTAGGATTGTGTCCGTGCCTCGTATAAAGTAGAGCTTCACAAGGGCTATTCTCGACACTCATGCATATCAGCTAGATAGGACGGGCACGCGATTGGCAGCGAGCTACGCTTCTAGACAGCTCGGCTTGACCCGTGTTTGAGGCACTAGTCGCTACGCAGATGATGCTTGTCGTCGCCTACACGTATATTGGACGCTACACAGAGCTCTACTTGTGCCAGTATTTATAGGGGGTAACGGTAATAGCCCTACAGTATGATTGGAAGCGAGACGACGAGGCGTTGCCCGATGCATGCACGGAATCCTTCTTCCTTTGCCCATCTGGTTACGAACAGCATGAAGGAAATGGTTCGAGCAGCATCCATATTCTTCCGTACGGTACCACCCTGGGTCCAATGATAATAGCCCATTCTACGGAACATGGAGTTCACGAATACCGCCGGTACGACACCAAATCTCTTGTACCGGGTCTGCGGCCAGGGCCTTGGCCAATTGCGACAGCATGGGCTTGGCTGGGCTAGGGATCTGGGACATCCCCTTTCGGGCGTTAGCACAAGGCGTTTGTCTGCCTTTGGCGTGGCGCATCATGCACCTCTGCACGAGGTAGAGAGACGTGTAAGATGTTGGACCAGCCTGCGCATTGCAGGAGCGGAGATGAGGCTGCCGAGAAGAAATAGACGCCTCCTTGGTGAAGGCGGTTGGCGGCATGGCTTCTGGAAGAGACGAAGCCGTGCGACAAGGACTCGGGCTTGATGGCCCATGCAAGATGGCTACAAACTGAAACGCTGGAATCAACCTGAAAGTCTCTCAGCCCACCTCGCAGGACGAACGCCGCCGTTGAGGGGCCAGGAATGATCGGCACCTGCAGAGGACTCTCCTGCGATGCCGCCAGCGATGGCAGTTGCGCTGTAAGAGTGCTGATTAGCGAAGAGATTCGGGTCTGCTGCTTAGAAATGCTTGCATGTCCACACTAAGATTCGATGTAACCTGCTCAGCAAAGCCAGGCCCAGATACCACGTCGGCGAACGGCCTCTTCCCCGGCTACATCGCCAGCGAGCCCTGGACACGAGACGAGCCCCCAATGTGTGAGACCCGGGCCTGTGCCTGTGCCTGTGCCTGTGCCTGTGCCTGTGCCTGTGCCTGTGCCTGCGCCTGTGCCTGCTACGGCCATGTCTGCCGGTACCCGAACTGGCAGCATCAGAGGGACGCTGCGTGTATCGTGCGTAGTACCTAGTCGATACATCGTGTACATACATGCGCATGCCATTGAAGGCATCGTCCATCAGCCGTGCCACGATGTCGCAGCAATCCTGCCTCGTCGGCTAAAAAAAGAAGATGTAGTGTCTGCATGTACTCGCGACGGCACAGGTGCGGCAATGCCAGGGCAACCCGACATGCCGCCCCTCCGCTTCGAGTGCTGATTTACCGGAAATATATGTGCATAAGCCAAAGTCGAGCCATGTCACGTCAAGGAGAATCAGCGTCGAAACGGCGAAAATCGAAGACAAAAGATGACCTATGCGTGCTTGTAATAGTATGTGTATGGAGTCTGGCCTAGCTCGGGCGCGGCGCCAGGCGGGTTTGATCCCTATTGACTGATCGCCCACGCCAAACCCGCAGAGCTTGTTTTTTCGGCCAAGTACCTGTACGGCGCGGTAGAGGCTGCAGATGACGGGCTCAGTGCCAGTTGAAGCCGCAGAGCAGGTTCCTGTTTGCACCGAGTTCTCATATGCAAATGGCACGGGCAGCGTTGCGTGACTTCAGCTCCTCATCGTGGTGCTTACAGGGGGGGGCTAAGTCTGGGGTCTCGAGCGACCCTGGCAGCACCCTCAGTTTGCTCGCAAAAGCCTGGCAAGGCACGGCAAGAGAAGTGGCAGCAGATGAGGCGCTGTGGTAGCAGTACCTCTGGCGCAAGTAGTGGTGGTTTAGCGATTAATCTCCCCGGCTGTCATGGCGCCATGGATACATGTATCGGCCAACGCCTGCCAGAGAAACGCTGTACTCAGTGCTGCTCCCGCTAACGAATCCTCCAAATAAGGCCGTCCCCGCTACAGATAGATCGGCGCCACTCGTACTCGACGCCAAAGTCCCAGCAGCCTGAGATTATCTACCGGGGTTCTCCTCCATTGCACGTCCCCGAATCCTGCTTGGTTTCTTATACCACCTACTGCTCCTGTGGGCTCAAACAGCCTTCCCCCCGATCGCCGCCCCGTCTTCGACCAGCTCTCTGTCAACCGTGGCCTATTGATGCTCGATCTCGCCATGAGAAGCTGCGTCGAGCTTCTCGAATCTTGAGGCCCCAAAGACGATCGATCCTACTAGAGCAGGGCGCCCCCCTCCCGCACCCGCTGCAGAACAGCCTCCTTTTAGCCTTTACCCGCTTTCTACAGGACGGCCACACGGACGAGTGATTTCGAGGCGGCAAAAACTGGGGCCTGGAGCAGAGCTCAGCCAACCGTATTTACTACCACCAGACGTTGAATCGCAAAAGTTCGGAGGAGGCTTGGAATTTTTGCTGGAGAGAGAGTGAGAGACGAAGAGAGAGAGGGAACGCGAGCAAGCAGGAGAGGGAACGAAACGGGAGAAGAGAAGAGACACGACATCCTTGTGCGTGTCATCATGGTCTCCGAAAGCCGCCCGGTGTGCCATCGCTGCGCCCAGATCAAGCAGGCCTGCGATGGCAGCGTGCCGTGTGCGCGGTGCCTGCGTCTGAGTCTCCCCTGTCGTCCGCGTGATGCCAGCGGTGCTTTGAACCAGCAGATGGGCGACTTGCCCAAGGCGCGAATCCGGCGAGTGCAGACGGGATGCCTCATGTGCAAGCGCCGCAAGAAGAAGTGCGACGAGACGAAGCCGCGATGCGGAGACTGCAGACGCCTGTGTCTTGAATGCGCGTGGCCTCCTGAGCGCCCCAAAGACAAACTAATGGGCGCAGCCGCAACCATGGGTGCTCCAGCGCCGGTGTCGTCGACGGCGGCGACAGCAGTAGTGGCAGTCTCGGCAGAACCTATGGGCTCACGAGGTATTCCTCCCCAAGAGCCCGTTGTGGTTGATACCGTTGCCGATGTATCAACCGAACTTATCATCAGAGGCGGTAACAGCCCAGCCATGAGCTCTTCCAGCAGCAGCAGCAGCAGCGGCGACAGCCACTATTCCGCGGACCACCACTTTGGCAGCCTGCCGCCTGTGTCGTCATCAGGCAATGGATTCGAGCTTGGACTGCCCGTCGATAGGGCAGCCTGGGATATGCATGGATCGCCCCCAACTAGTTGGCAGGATTCCATAACGCCAATGAGCTATGGCAGCCCTCACTCGGATTCTCACGATTCTCTAACTGTATCGCCCGTGTCATCCATGTCGACTCTATCTGTGTATAACCCGCAGTCGCTGCCGCAGCTGTCATCACCGCACGATAGAGCTCTACTCAACCATTATATAACCATTGTGTCTTCTCTGCTCTCTCGACGCATGTCAACTTCGAACCCCTACAATGGATATCTATTGCCCATTGCCCACTCCAACGACCTCGTCATGCACTGTGTGCTGGCTCTTTCGGCCAATCACTGGCGCAAGCTGCAGCCTCAACTGGCCGAAAGGGGCATCTATCACCAAAGCAAAGCAACCCAGTCTCTGGCCAGGCTCTTGCCTCATGTGGACAAATCCAATGCTGACATTGCCCTTGTCAGCAGCCTGCTGCTATGCATGACAGAGCTGTTTGATGGCACCAGCGAGGGGTGGCAGCTGCATCTCAAAGGGGCCAAGAGGCTACTGACGGCCCTGATGAACCAGCAGCAGGGAGATCGCATACATGGCCACAACAAGTTTCTCGTGCGGCTTGCTCGATTCCTCGATTCTGCCGCTACTACATCGACATGCAAGCCTCCCCTCATGGGCGAGGATGCACGAGAAGCGGCCACGCTGGATCGACTGACATCTGCCCCCGACGAAGAAGACTCTGCCATCTATGGCATCCCCAAAGAGCTATTCCACCTGGTTGACGTAGTCAATGCGCTTGCTGATAAGCGGAAAACTCGCGTGGACCACGCTTCAGAAGCCATCTTTCGTAAGGAAGCCACACAAATCGAAGAGCGCATCAACCACTGGTCTTATGAATACGGCGGCCGATCACGCGCCGCTTGGACCATTAACCTGGCCAATGACGATGTGCTACACGCAACAATGGCTTACGAATATGCCATCCGGCTTCGTCTTCACCAGATTGTCGAAGGCTACGACGTCAACGATCCTAGAGTGACCACCAACGTGGAGGGAATCCTGGAGTCGGTGCAGAAGATTCGCTACGGCAGTGCCTTGGAACCCTGCCTCATGTACCCCCTTGTTATGGCCGGGGGTGCGTGCTGGACCATGGAGCAGCGTGTTGTCATTCAAGACCGCCTCCTTGTCATGGAGCGCACATGTGGCTTTGGATACATTTACAATGCGCGTGAGCTGGTTGAGCGCGTCTGGAAAATGAGAGACGAGACCGACGGCACCGGTACTATTGTCAACTGGGCACGGATTCGATACGAGGAGATGCATGGCCTGGCTGTGTTCTAGGCACACGCTTGGTTTGCCGTCGCTTAACAAAGAGGACCAGGCTTTGCATAATTTGACAAACTCTCACTACCCTTTATGGAATAATCCGAATACAATCTCCGGCTTGCATTGGCGGTCGAATGCTCGGCCGTTGGATGATTCCGCCGTCACGGCTAGTACTACAGCTGGTAGCAGCAGCAGCAGCAGCAGCAATAATATCGATGTTGCTCGCTTACCGAGGGTTTGACAGAGGAGCTTGTGAAAGTCTCGCAACCAGCTCAGCCACGTGAGAATGCATATCATACCCACATACTTCTTCAATAGTCAGCTTCCCTGGACGGTCGTTGGCACTGCTCCAGCCAATCCTTTCTGTGATGTCTGTTCTGGCCCTTGGACTGCTCTCCTGTACTCGCGTGGCGCGTGGCTTGCGCTCCAGCTCGTACAGCTGAAGCTTTTCAGGTATAGGCAGGTGTGTGTATTTGGTGGAGAAGAGTATGCCGAGTGCCCCTGCATCCTCGAGCGCCATGCATGCGCCCTGAGATTGATCAGGCATCATCGGATGAGCTGCGTCTCCAAGCAGGCAGCAACGGCCGCTCACCCAATAAGGGTAGGGCTCATGGTTATACAGGCGCCACATCTTGACATCCTCTGCGTTACGAAACAGGGTGAGCAGCCGCTCATCTAGGTCGGGGAACGTTGCTGCGAGATTCTCGCCTGAGGAAGAAATATTCCAGCCATCCTCCTTCATATTATTCTTTTCCGCTGGGTAGAAGCAATAGCAACTAACGACTTCATGGTCTGAGCATGGGCTCATGACAATCTTATCGATGCCATTGCCGCCCCAAAACTCAATGGCACTGTTTTCAGCAAACTCGCCGAGCCCCAGCTCACGGAGCTTCTCAGCGCTGATGATACACCGGTAACAGCACGACGTGGATGGTGCGACGTCTGGAACGATGCCAAGCTGCTCTCGCATCTGGCTCCTAATCCCGTCCGCGCAAACGACAAGATCGTGAACAGCCTCGTTGCCGTTATCGAATGTTATCTTCCCCTGAGCGGGATCCAATTTCATCGCCTGATGGCAGACTCTTAGTTTCGCCGGAGACCCGCCTCCCGTTTCGGCAATGGCCACATTTTTCAGATGCCCATGGAGATCGATCCTGTGGAAATTGTTGTAGTCTGTGCCGAACCGCTCACGGTAGTCTTGGGTACTCGGCGGAAACGTTTCCCGAGGACCACTCATGGCGGATGAGCTTCTGCAGGACGACGGGCTTAGCGGGGGATGTATCCACTTGCCATTCTTGCAGGAAGCGAGAGCCGTTTGAGGCCAGCGAGAGCGAAGCACCGACTTCTCCGCTAAAGTCATATCTTTCGTAGATGGTGACTTTGTGGCCGGTGCGACGGAGGGCAATAGCGGCGGATAGGCCACCCAGGCCGGAACCAATAATGGCTATGTTGTAGGAAAGAGCCTGGTTTTCCGTTGCATGCATGATGCAAATCTCTTGGGAGTATGTCTCCCCTGGTTCTTTTTTTTTTAGACGTTGATTTTTTTTTTTTTTTTTTTTTTTTTTTTTTTTTTTTGTCTTTTTATGTCCCTTTTGGAGCAAGAGCGTGTATGAAACCGGAGTAGCAAGCGATTTTGATGAAATGAGAAAAAGGGGCGATGTGATGGATGAGAATCTAGGTGTGCTGAGATAGATGCGATGGATACCAATAAAGAATAAAATTGAATATGGAACAATGGCTGCCCTGTGGAATAAACGAATCTGCTTCTTTTCGCATCTTGATATTGAATGAGCGGTTGCTGGTCTGGGATGGTTTATATCCCTGATGTTGGCTGAGATTCTAGTTGTCGATCAGTATCCGTCGGAGCTGCCTGTCGTCCAAGTTGCTTGGGATGTTGGTCTGTCTTCTTCTTTGTTGGGCTTGCTTCACAATGTCGCAACCGTCGGAAGAGGCAGCAGGCGGATGGAGCAGCGTGTATGGATTACAGTTGGGTCTATTGCTTACCGCTTGCTGCATATCGCTGCTTTCCAAGAATGGCTTTGGCTGCGTCGGCATTCCTTTCCGGAAGAGCAATCATACATGCACACAGTTTACTGGGGATATACCCAAGGGAGATTTCAAAGTGACGCTGAAGACACCTCTAGACGTAGACGTACTTGGAACATCTGTGCTCTGTACATGTACTGTAGCGCTACTACTCGTGGTGTTCGTGGTGACAAGACAAGACGGGAGATTGACAAACAGCCACTCTCGGCTGCTGGCGACGATGTGCCGTCGGTTATCGTCGTTTGTCCTCTGCGCTTCCAGATGCTCGTATGCATGCAATTTATTTTTGTATGGAATCGCAATCAACATGCTACTTGGTCTACAAAGCCCGAGTCTCCTGATTCTCACGACGGGCGGTTTCACAGTGTCTGTTGGGTCTGGGAACTGTTATACTACTAGTATAGAGGACTGCTGCCTCAAACTGCGTTTCTGCATTTTGCCTGCAGGGCGTTGGACCCGGATGCGACCCGAGCGTCCGGGTCCGCGGGAAGAAGCGCGGCGGGCTAGAAGAAGAAAGAGGAGAAAGTGGCAGACAGGGCCGGATTTCCGACGGCCGCAGGCAGGTTTCGGGTGGCCTGGCAGGGTGAGATTTTCAATGTCCGGTGAGTGTGCCGGGAGGGATTCGTTATATTGGCTTGCACTGCAGAGTTCAATGCATGGTGCATATCTTGTCTATTCGGCGGTGGCATCTTACATACTTGTACAAGAATTCGTATCCGCGGCGAACAGAAAAGCTGAGGCCAAGCCTGGCTGGGGGACATGACAAGGCTCCGCGCTTTTGTGAAATCTGTAACGATTGGTGAAATTGACGGCATCAATGCGTCCGGGGAAAGCAGTTCGTACGAGGTTGCATGCTGAAATGGCGAAATAATACTAGCAGGGGAAGCCATCGTATTCAGCGGCCGAGCTCTGCTGATAGTAGTCGGCTTGGAAATCTCGATGTGGGAGTGATTTTCGATTTGTTATAGTATGTTGCAGCAGGTCTAGGTCCAAAAGTACCCATTGCGAGCCGAACCAAAATCCTCCGAGCTGAAAGAGAACAAGTATTGCAAATGCTCGCGGTGCTATGGAGCATTCGTGCTACAGAGGTCAATCAATCAATCTATTCGCACCCTTGTATGACCTTCCCCATTAAATCGTGATTAGCACCACCCCCAAATGCCGGGCTGGGCTCCACGATGCTAGACGAGGAAATATTGAAGCCACTCTTATTTTCTTCATGGATCCTCATTCATTCAGTTGGTGCCCCCTGCCGGCCTGTTTGCATGGGCTGATGCTGCATCTCTCGTCCTCTTTGGCGCAGATGATATCGCAGTCTCCACTCCTCTTGAGATATTCAGCCGATGTTCCATTGGAGCTTAGTACGGGCCTCTCTCTTTTGCTGCGCCGTAAATTAAATTGACAAAAGCAGGCATGCTTGCGGCCTAGCCTTGCCACGAAAATTCCGCCAAGGGTTACATCGCTGCTATCTTTTTTTTTTGTGAACCGTTCGGAGGGGGGAGGGAATAAAAAAAAAAAAGGCGCTGCCAGGCTGGAATCGAGCTGAGGGACAAATGGCCGAGAACACGTTAGATTGCATGCCAGTGTAGATTGAACTGGCAAAGCCTGAAGAGAACGAGGACGGACCCTTGATTGAATAGGGGATCGTACGTTTTTTGTTGTATTTCGATCTTTTCCTAAACTGGTGCGGAGGCAAATGTTTGATATATGTATGAGATGTCCGAGATTTTTTCTAACTCTTGTGTTCTTGTCTTGGAATCCTTCATGCGTTGATGTTTTAGCCATTGATTCATGACAGCCCCCCTCCCTTCTTTCTTCGCTCAGCTTCCATTACGAAACAGCGGCTTCGCTCTTTTCTTTTTATTCCCCGACTGTCTGTTTATTAAAACTGTGAACTGAGCCATAATCTCTTTTATTTATTTCTTATTTTATCTGAACGATCTTATGGTTTATTGTTTGGGTATAATAACGTGGTGTTAGTGACTTTTTATCATTTGTGTTTGCCCCTACTCGAAAACGAAAACAACAACGAACCACACAAATCGCCCGCCATGGATGAAAAGCTTGCTTCGCCAGTGAGCTCGAGCCACTCGGCCTCGTCACTGGACGATCCCGCGGCCAAGGTACAGGAGCTCAAGCGCATCTACCGGAAGATCGACTTGAACATTGTGCCGCTCATGTTCTTCTGCTACTTCCTGCAGTTCCTCGACAAGGTCCTCGTCAACTACGCCAACATCATGGGCATCTCAAAGGCCCTGCACTTTGTGGGCAACGACTTCTCCTGGATGGCCACGGCCTTCTTCATTGGCTACGCCGTCGCCGAGTTCCCCCAGGGCTACTTGATCCAAAAGTTCCCCGTCTCCAAGGTGCTGGGGTTCAACGTCCTGCTCTGGGGCATCGTCGTCTGCTGCACGGCCGCGACGCAAAACTTTGCCAGCGTCGCCGCCGTCAGGACGCTCCTGGGCATGTTTGAGGCCGTCATCACCCCGGCCTTGGTCATGATTACGTCTCAGTGGTATACCAGGAAGCAGGCGACTCTGCGCACGGGCATCTGGTACTGCGGATTGGGGGCCGGGCAGGTCATGGGCGGATTGATCTCGTGGGCGGCCCAGCACGGCTCGACGACGTCTTCGTTCCAGGGCTGGCGCATCATGTTTGTGGCCGTGGGCGTTTTCAACCTCTTCGTCGCCGTCGCAGTCATCCTGCTCATGCCCAACAGCATCACCTCGGCCACGTTCTTGACCGAGGACGAAAAGGCTCTTGTCGAGGAGGTCCTGGCCCGGGACCAGGCTGGATCTGGCAAAAAGGTCTTCCATGTGTCCGGCATCTGGGACGCCCTCAAGGATCTCCAGGTGTGGCTGCTGTTTGTCAACACCATTCTGATTGTGATCCCCTCGGGCATCATCACCACCTTCTCGGCGACCATCATCAACTCCATCTTCCTGACGCCCATGAAGTCTGCGCTTCTCAACATGCCCGCCGGCGCCGTGTCCATCTTTGCGACGCTGGCCGGCTCCTATGCGATTTACTTCAACCTGCCTCGTTGGCTGAGCATCATTGCGCTCCTGATCCCCACCATTATCGGCGCGGCGCTCATGTCCTTTGCCAAATCCAAGGGTGGCGCCCTGGCTGGTGTTTACCTCATCAACTTTGACGTGGCCCCCCTGGCCCTCATCTACGCTCTGGTCGGTGCCAACACGCAGGGATACACGAAAAAGGTGACCGTCAACGCCATCATTGCCATTGCCTTTTCCATCGCAAACATCATCGGCCCACAGACGTTCCAGGTCAAGGATGCGCCCCAGTATCTGCCCGCCAAAATCACCGTTCTCGCCGTTGCCGCCTCGTCCATTGTGGTGACGATTCTGCAGAGGGTCCTCTACGGCATGCGCAATGCCAAGACGGCTGCTGCCCGCGCCGTCGAGGTGGAGGCTATCAACCGAGGCGAGATTGATGCCAAGGCCGTGGACGACGAGCAGACGGACATGACAAACCCTACTTTCCAATATGTATACTAAGCACGGGGGCCTGGTTGCTTTCCGAGCTGTTGAGGGTAGAAGGGAGAAAAGGATGGTTAGCATTTTATTTGGTTATTTGTCAATGGGGTTTACGTTTCAAGATGGAAGCAAGTCAATATTATCTTAGTTATTTAGTCAATTTTTAGCTAGCTACGGCAGCTCTTGTATATTATTATACATTACATTCTTTTCACTCTCAAACATGCAGCTTTCGTTCCGGGCCTTGACATGAAAAGGGGTAATACACAAGTGCTTACCCATACTAGGGCTTCCCGTGCAGACAAGTATGGAAAGGACATTAAGCAGCAAAATTGCCAGAGATTTATCAATGCCCATCTCTTGAGAAGAACACCCGCTGGACTCTTTCAAAATCGTAACATCAATACTACTTCGCTAGCTACTCTGTGTTCAGAGAGTTGGTGGATGCTTGAGTAGTGGAGACACCCGGCATATCCTCGTCGCTTTCTATCCGCGGAGCGAGCTACGGTGCATCGAGCAGTCTGCCGCACAGAGCCCAGCTCCATGATCGACTTGTTGCTTTATTACGATCCACATATTCTCAGTACAGATGCCGTGATGTGTTGGATATCACACGGGGATTAGTGGCTGGCATATCGGCCGCAAGGATAATTGTGAGCAGCAGCCGATGCGATGCCAGCAGCCGAAGCAAACATGCACCCTAGTCGTTGCATTCGCCGCGGATAGAGTGCCCATCTGGCATGGTTTGACTGAAACGCCAGCCGAAACGGAGTCCGGAGATCATGGTCAGGCATTCTTCAGGACGGTTACTTCTTGTGGCAGTCGGAAATGGGCACATGTTTGTGTGTGGGCCCTTGGTTGTAGTGATCTTTGGCAATGTCCTTGGACTTGAGAGGCGAAGTTTACACTTTACTGGTTACTGTTTTATCCACCACTCATGCCAACTAATTCTGCGTGTCGAGCAAGCTAAACCATCTTACCGCGTCACTTAATACCAATACTACAGGAGGCGTGTTTGGAGCTCTGTGAAACTACGAGCTAGCTGTAGACTGAATGCAAGGAGCAAGCGACGCAACAGGCAGACAGAGTGTGATGTTGTCTTTTGTACTACACAAACGTGGCCTGTTACTTCACGAGAAGGGTGTTGTTTTAGCCCTGCCACGGTTCCGCGGAGCACATTGTATGACTTTTAGCGACGGCCACGGCAGCAGCTGTTCTGCAGACATTCCACAGTCATCTATTTCATCGGACTGCACTTTGGATTTTGCAGCTTAATAATTTCCGTAATAATCAGAGGGGAATCAAAAACCATTACTATCTACTCCTTGCGTTATTAGAGGATTCTTTTGCCTTTGTTACAGCCAGTCGTGATATCTTTACCTATGTTCCAATAAGCAATCTCCATAAAATGTATGTTATACCTCAAAGCATATCATGATTCGAGTACACCTTGTAAATATCTACACGTAGTATGTTCTTTGGGATATAAGCGTCTTCCATACTCGTTGCCCGCTGACTTGTCAACTGTGGCTGCATAAACGGACTGGCTACTAAGTTAGTGGTTGAGGCCGAATACATGCATATGACTAGAGCAGCAAGGGTGATTAATATGACAAAGAAGAAAAAAAGAGAAAAAAAAAAAAAAAAAAAAAAAAACCATAGGGTATAGAAAACATTGTAATAAGATGGTCATACAAAACATTGGCTATCCGTCTCGATGCATAGGGTAGATAAAGGCCGAAGCAAAGCAAAAACAGCAAGCAATGTTGGATTATATGATAGGGCCGTATTTAGGGCCTTTTTATTATCGAGACCTGCGAGAGCGCTGCTGATGGATTGATGGACGGCGACTTATAGAGCGTGCCGCGCGTTCAATACTGGGCAGCTAACAGTGTCGTTTGCTCAGCAATCTGCATCCTCAGCACAATTCCAGGTCTGCTGTTCCTATACCGGTCCGCGCTCGGTGAGGTCACCGGGGCCGGATGCCGGCCTCCTCTCCTCACCCCACATCGGAGGACGTGGAGAGACTCGAGCTTTGCGACGGCTGCAGGCGTCGGGTCAGCGCACACGCTATTCAACGCCGTCTGGAGAGATGGCCGACGCTGATCTGTCCTGCTGCCAACTCCATCCTCTTGTGCCAAACACGGGCAGTGGCTGGCAACGCCGGATTGGCCTGACCGTCGGGACGTGATCACGGATGGCGTCGAGATAGCAGTGCCCCGCGGGTCTGAGCGTTCTGTTTGCTTGCCTTTTTACTGAGGCGTCGATCTCTCGGTGGATGCCTGAAGAGAATTGAATACATAGCGTCGGCTCCCCTCGTCTCTCAATCCCGGGGTTTCCTCTTCTGACTTGCAATACCCATCAGAGCCGCCATTCAAACCAAAAATGCCTTCACTATTAGTACCTGATATTGATCCACCGGCGCTGGTCGTCGTCACAGGCGCCAACGGATTCATTGCTCAGCATTGCGTCGCTGCGCTGCTCGTAGCCGGCTTTCAGGTTGTTGGGACCGTCAGGAGTGCCGCCAAAGTCGAGACTGTAATAAAGACACATGACGCACACCCCAAACTGCGGGTTGTCGTCATCCAAGACCTCACAGACGTCCAGAGATATCTCGACGTTCTTGAGCCTCTCTCGCCAACTGCCATTTTCCACATTGCTGGGCCGTTCCACTACGACGCGAAGAACTTTGAGGAGGAGATGATGGTCCCCGCGGTAAAGGGGTCATTGGCCGTTCTGGAGGTGGCAGCAAAGATTGGCAGCATCCGGCGCGTCGTCCACACAAACAGCTTTGCGTCAATATACGACGCCGCAGCCGGTCCCAGCCCGGGCAAAATCTACACATCTCAGGACTGGAGTCCGCTGGAGTACGAGGACGGGGTCAAAGCAGACAATGCGCCCACGGCGTATCGCGCGAGCAAGGCGGCAGCTGAAAAGGCGGCATGGAAGTTTATGGAGAGGAAGAGGCTCGGCTTCGATCTTGTCAGCTTGTGTCCCGCCATGGTGTTTGGTCCTTTTCTGCCAGAGGCGAAGCCGACGACGATGGCCGGTGTCAACACGAGCAATCTCCTGCTCTGGGCTGCTATTTCTGCCGGCCGAGACAAGGCGGTGCCGCCAACAAAGGGTCCCATCTGGGTGGACGTGCGTGATGTCGCAGATGCCCACGTGAAAGCCCTTCGATGGGTAGGACTTGGTGGCGGCCGCTATCTCCTGGCCTCTGGCGTCTACTGCAACCAGGAGCTCGCAGATGTAAGCAGGCGGATGTTCCCAAAATACGGGGACAGAATCCCGATTGGCGAGCCTGGCAGACGGGAGTCCCACACGCACTTTGGCATCAGCACGGAAAAGACGGACAATCATCTGGGGGTGGAGTGGAGGAGCCTGGAGGATAGTCTGGCTGATGTGGTGCCTCAGCTGTTTGAGATTGAGAAGGGCCAGGCTTGAGCGAGTACGAAGCTGAGAGGAAATAGAGGCGAAAACCATTGTTGGTGGATGCGAGCAACGGTGTGGCCTCTGTTGTGTTTCTAGGTATTGTCAGAGGCTTCCATGCACATTGCATTGTCATGACGGCGTTTGGGCTGCGTTGTGCTTCCAAGCCAAGGGCAAAGGCAGCCAGCAGACGGGAGAATAGGCAGAATTTGACCAATATAAAGCGACTTGAGAATGAAGAGCCCCTTGGGATTCGAGCGTTGCAACCGCCGTCCGCATTCGGACACCCTGCATTTAGGCATCGTACGTGCGCCGGGGCCCGCGCACTGTGCCAGGCGCTGCGGATAAACAACTGCCGCGCCGTGCCAGGCCCGCGCGGCTTATATCCTGCACTGTCCTGGCAGGCGGTCGCGCACAACAATCCCGCAGCCTCCCTCGAGCCAACTCCTCTCTCTGCTCTGTCGATGCATCAGTCTGCTAGAGGCGGCGCTGTTGTGCAGCCACCCCCTCGCAGCCAGTGGAACGAGAAAAGCCACGGATCTGTGCCTCAGCGCCTGCCCCCCCCCCAAGCAGCCTGCCCAGCTTAGCAGCCGGACGCTATCGCTGTGCACTAAATCGCGTGTGCGAGGGGACATGGGTCTCTGGGCCGTTTAGGCTTCTCCTGACACGAATCCGCAGCGTCGCGCCTCCAGCTGGATCATGTCGTCCGACCCGAGCCTTCACCTTCACCGCGCCTCCAGCTCGGGCTCCAGCAGCTCCAAGCCCAAGCAGCGGCGCATCTCGCGCGCCTGCGACTACTGCCATCGCCGCAGCATCCGCTGTCGCCCGGCCGACGATGGCGCGGGCTGCCAGAACTGCAGAGACTTTGCGCAGACGTGCACGTATCACCGCACGCCGCGCCGCCGAGGCGTCCCCGCCCGAGGCAGCGGAGGTGGAGCGAGCCGCGGCTCCGACGGGCTGCCGGACGTGAAGCTGTCGCGATCGCCGTCGCAGGGCGACCTGCACATCATCCCAGAGGTGCAGCACCGCCTCGCCGGCTCCGATGCCTCGGCCTGGCGCGCGCCCTACATCGTCAGCCAGGCCACCGTCGTCGACCTCGTCGACCTCTACTTTGAAATCGTCTACCCCATCTTCCCCTTCTTCCACCAGCCGTCCTTCACGCGCAAGATCTCGCGCGCAGAGTACAACTCCAACAAGCCGCTCTTTGCCACCACCATGGCCGTCTGTGCCCTGGTCAGCGGCCGCGTGCGCGACGGCTCCGTCATGAACCCGCGGTGGGATGTCCAGGCCCTGCTGCGGGAGACGCTGCCGGACACCTTCTATGCCGAGGCCAAGCGCCAGCTGCTGGACGACGGCTGTGACAGCTCCGACTTCAACATGCTGCGGGGCCACGCGGTCATGGCCATTACGGCGATCCAGAACGGTAAGATCCGGGAAATGCATCATCACATCGGCATCTATCATACGCTCATGGACATGGATGGACTCCACGACGAGGCCAACTGGCCCTCGGGCATTGGAATCATCGAACGGGAGGAAAGGAGAAGAATGGTAAGCTTCTGGCCTTTTCTCTCACTCACTCACTCGCTCACTCACCTACAACTTCTTGCCAAACAAAGCACACCGGCTAATCTTCGTCTCCCTTGGTTGCAGTTTTGGTCCATTTATACCCTGGATATTTTCACGTCGGTGGTTTGGGGCGGTGTTATTCGATCTCGTGAACAGCAGTCAAACGTTACTTATCCAGCAGAGGTGGATGACCAGTACATCAGCGACGGGGGCATTGCCCTGCCCGGCTTCTCTCCCAGCGGCCTAAGCCCTCCCATAGCTCGGCTCGTCTTGACTGCCCAGTCGGATTGCTGGATCTCTGGCTGGAACTTCATCACCGATCTCTACCGAGTGCTGGAGCACGCCCTGGCGCGGTTTCGGGATCGGAGGAGGTCGTTCATGTCTGAAATCATAGACGACCAATCCACAGTGACTGAGACATCGATCCGCAACAAGGTGCTCCAGATGTACCTGAACCTTCCCGAATGTTTCAAGACCACCCCTGCCATGGCGTTTAACCAGAAACAAGATCTGTTCGGCTTCCAGGCGGCCAACATCACTGCTAGCCTTCAGCTTCTTCGCATTGTCTTGTTTGCAGCTGGCGGCGCTAGCATCAAGGAACGCTGCCAGATCGCCTCGGATGTCGTCGACGCTTTCAACTCTATTCCCGTACAATACTGCTTGGCCATCAGCAAGCCGCTCCTGCACCATCTGGGTGGAATTGGTTCCATTCTCGGATCTGTCTTCGAGGAGCGCCTGAGCGAGGCAGAGTACACCCAGGTGAGGTCGGTCATGCTAGCAATGGCCCGACTTCTCGAGAACCTCGAGACAATACACCGTAGCTCATGTGCTAGCGAGAACCTTCGGTCTCAAGTGTCTCGTATCGACGAGTACATGTCCACCCAGCGACAGCACCAGAGGCCGCCTCTTGAGGAAACGCCGGTGAATGCCACAGCGCAGCCGATGTTGCCGCCCGTCGATGGCGCCAGAGGTGCTCCTCCACCACCTTACGAGCAACATGTCAACTCGGAGATGGCGGCCGACTGGTCGTTTCAAGTACCCCCTGATTTGTTAGGCGATCTGACGTGGAATTTCGACTTTGGTCCTGCGTGGACTTGAACCTAAACTTGTTATCTTTATCTTTTCTCTTTTCCATTTTATGATTCTTCTCAACATGAAGCGAAATATGGCGTTTGATTAAAAATACTGTATGTTTCAAAAAGCGCTTACTCTTTGCTGTCAACAAATTTACATAATAGCGTTGTGATTAACGTCAACCCTCTTCTCATCGGGGCTTGCAGCCTCCACAGAGTCTGCCGGGTCCTTGCCGTCGACTTCATCCAGGAGCTGTCTAGCTGCAACGGCAGTGTTGCCCCCCGCTTCGCCAATGCGACGATGGTATTCCTTCATGTTCTCGCTGGCCAGCAAGCTGTCGCTCGTGAAGAGGAGCGAAATCTCCTCCAGAGTGCGATTGGCAAGCTCGGGGAAGACGAGCCAGACGATTGGCGTGACAACAACGTTCATCGCGCCAAAGAAGAGATATGTGCCATATCCAATTCTGCTTAGAAAGATGGGCATGATCAGGGTGGTTGAGCCACAGCCCGTGGCCCAGCCAAAGATGGTGAAGCTGTATCCTTTGGCGCGGACTTCCTGCGGCCAGATCTCTGTGCCATATATCCAGCACGGGATGATATTGAACATAGTAAAGAACCTTTTTTTGTATAATAATCAATAATTAGCATTGTGAATTTGGACGACATACATCGTGACAACTTACCAGACATAAATGAAGACGAAACTGGCTGCCGCAGTGCCCAGCCGCTGCGACAGTTCTGGGTCAGCCGCGGCATGGTCTTGCGATGTCTTGATCAGGGCGGCGACCAAGAACAGGCACACTGCCTGGATGGCAAACGAGGTGACGAGCGACTTGACTCGCCCCATTCTGTCAATGACAAAAGCTGCGGCAGCGGTTCCTGGCACGCCAAAGGTGTTGGCCAGGCCCGCGAGCCAAAGAGCTTTATAGGCGTCGAAGCCTGCTAGCTCAAAGAGGACACTGGCCCATCCCACAATGGCGAGGATCCCCGTCCATTGCTGGATCCATTGCAGGGCGAAGCCGAGGACGGCTCGTCGACCAAGGTGCAGCTTGCCGGAGAAGCGGCCTCCAAGGACGATGTTGCCGAGATCGTTGCGCTTGTGATGGGTTGCTTCGACGATGGCGTCCAGCTGCTCGACCTCGGCCGTTATGATAGGGTCGTTGGGGCTGAGGTCTCCTCGGAGCCGGCACAGGATGTCGATGGCCTGCTCGCGTTGGCCATTGGCAATGAGCCATCTGCGGCAGCAGCCGTTAGCGTCACTCTTATAGTTGTGGGATCCAAGTGCGTGGGGCATGCAATATCCTATAGAGAGAGAGAGAGGGAGGGATGGACAAACCTGGGAGACTCAGGGAGCAGCGGCACTGCCACGTCGACTATCAGAAGCGGGATGATCATCCATGCCAGAGGGAACCTCCAGCGGAACTCGAGGTTGGAGTTGCGGATGCCGAAATTGATCCAGTAGGCAATGACAATGCCCAGGTAGTTTGCCACGAAGACGAGCGAGAAGCTGGACCCTCGGTCGTGCGACTGGGACAGCTCGCTGACCCACGGCAGGATAATGGCATTCATGAAGCCGATGCCGATGCCTGCAATGACGCGCGCGCAGATGAACATGCTGGCATTTGTGCTGCCCGCCATGAGGGCTGCGCCGAGGATTCCAAAGGCCGTTCCAATGAGGACGCCCCCTCTGCGGCCTATCCTATCGCCAACCCATCCTATTGCGGCGACTCTTGTTAGCAATCATCGCCCTGTCTTGTGCTGTTTTGCAAAGGATCTTCTGTCGTACCGCCTATAAAGCACCCCCACATGCCTCCGAAATAATACGCTGCGGCAAGCCCGCCTTGTTTGGTCGTGTTGGTTACGACCCCATCGTGGCCAATGTCCGCCATCTTGATGAAGCCGGGCGTGGCGCTAACAGTTCCAAGGACACCCTGATTGTATCCTGTTTGTCAAATTAGCATTTGCCATGATGAGCAGACTAGGCTTATAGAAGAAGCTCAACACGCGAAAAGGGCAAGAGAAGATGAGAATGAAAGATGTTGCCATCTCTGCATCCCACTAACCTTCGAAGATTAGAGCCGTCGCCGCGACGAGGTTGATTAAGAACAAGAGGATCTTGCCCGGCACATGGCGCCAAATCTGGAGACCCGCCATTGGAGCCGTTTGCAGTTGTCGATCTCGATATAGTGAAACAGCGATGGTCGTTGAGGATTTGGGGCGTGGGAGGAGGGAAAAAAAAAAAAAAAAACTGGCGGCTTCCGACTCGGGAGTCGCGAACTCTTTCGATACCGCCTGTTCAATCAACTGACTCCTCACGGCAATAAAAACGCTGCGAGAACGCCCCGACGCGAGGGTGTCGCCTCCCTTCCGAGCCTCTGAAACCTGTCTCTCAACCACGAGGCAGAAACCCGCTCTAAGCTGTTCCCAATAGGTACGGCTCAGATGCGCGTTAGTGAGGCGTGGAGCGGAGGATTTTGGAGCTTAGACCAGTACACAGATTGCACGGTTCAGAAACTATGCTCTAGGCTTGAAGCTCCACGCGGGGGACGCGGCGCGAGGAAATGAGAAGGAAAAAGGCGCGCGATCGGCTAAAGCCAATGCTTAAACGTTTAAAGACGTTGCGCCTGTGAGGTGATGAGGCTTGGGATTTCCAGAAATGGAACTTTGCCGCTGAGGGGCCGTTTAGCCGCTGCTGCGAAGCGTTTTGACGAGAGCCAGTAGGAGGGGGGGTGTAACTGAATTGTGGTCTCATCGGGCTCACAACTCCTACACACGCAGAAATAGCCTGCAGGAGCTGTATGGGAATAGGTTGTTCTAAACGCCGATAGAGGTTTTGAGGGGGCTTGTTCTTGGGACGTTGACCTCCTGAATAGCTAAGCGGCACACTTGTTTCCCTCCCCCCCTTTGAATGCGACTTTATCATGGGACTGTAGACTAACCGGCTTTTTTCTTCCTTATTTTGACTTTTGCACTTGGTCAGGCTTGCCTCTGCTCCCAAGAGCCCAACTCACAACTCAACCACTGTCGCCTATGAAATTTGTCTACTATGGGCTCTGCGACTGGCATCATGTATACCGGGGACTCGTTGCCGCTGGACATTACGGCCCTGGGGCTGAATTCGGGCACGTCAATGGACGGAATCGACTGCGCTCTCTGCCGGTTCAGACAGGCGTCTCCCAATGGCCCCATGCACTTTGAGCTGCTGCAATACGATGAGATTGCACTCGAACCAAAGATCAAGAAGCGGGTTATGGACATGATCTTTCACAACACGACAACGCCGGAGGAGCTATCAGAGGTCAATGTTGTTCTGGGCGAGACGTTTGCGGATGCGGCCAAGGCATTTTCGAAGAAGCATGGCGTGCCGTTGTCCTCCATTGATGTCATTGGCTCACATGGACAGACCATCTGGCTGGAGAGCATGCCTCAGGGCGGACGCAAGAAGTCTGCTCTGACAATGGCCGAGGGGACGTTTATTGCTTCCAGCACGGGCATCACCACCGTGACGGATTTCCGGGTCTCAGATCAGGCGGCCGGTCGACAGGGCGCCCCCCTTATTGCGTTTTTTGACTCGCTCGTGCTTCACCACCCGACCAAGCTGAGGGCGTGTCAGAACATTGGCGGCATTGCCAACGTGTGCTTTGTGCCCCCGGATTCCAACGGGCAGCTGAATCAAGAGTTTTTTGATTTCGATACGGGCCCGGGCAACGTCTTCATCGACGCCGCGGTACGGTACTTTACAAATGGAGAGCGGGAGTACGACCAGGATGGTGAAATGGGCAAGCAGGGCGAGGTGAATCAGCAAATGGTGGATGAGTTCCTCCAGACACATTTCTACTTTGCCCTGGATCCTCCCAAGACAACTGGCCGCGAGGTATTCCGGGACACCATTGCGCACGGCTTGATTGAGCGCGGAGTTGCCAACGGCATGTCACCGAATGACATTGTGGCCACGATTACGCGAATCACGGCACAGGCCATTGTCGAGCATTACAAGCGATATATGCCAACGCAGTACGGCCCGCTGGCCGAGGTGTACATGTGCGGCGGCGGAGCCAAGAACCCAAACATCCTCAACCATCTGAAGGAGTCGTTCCCAGAGACGAGCTTTGTCATGTTGGACGAAGCGGGTATCCCGGCGGACGCCAAGGAGGCTATTACGTTTGCGTGGCAAGGGATGGAGGCCATCGTCGGACGAAGCATCCCTGTGCCGTCTCGGGTCGAGACAAGTCGTGGCTACGTGCTGGGCAAGATCAGTCCCGGCCACAACTACAGGCGAGTGATGAGGAAGGGGCTGGATTTCGGAGCGGGTCACGAGGTCTTGGAGCCCGTGAGGGAGCTGGTCAACTATGTTGGCGGAAAGGTGTACAGCAATAAAGCTTGAAAAGAGGCCGTCTTGATAACCCGGGCAACTTTTAAGCGATGTAACAACGGTGACATTGTGGCAGAAAGATAAAATCGTTATCTACTAGATATTCACTCAGCTGAATGTTTCTTTGGTGCCCTTTTTTTTCTTCTTCTTCTCTCTTTTAGGTGTAGGAACCACACGCTTTTCTTCGACATGGCGCCGCGGGAAGCGGGAAAAAAAAGGGGGGGGGGGGGCGAAGAGGAGGGGGAATGGCGAAGTTGCCCTCATGACTATATTTTGAGGAGTTAAGAGGGTGGTTGGGGTGGGATGGCGTTATGCGCCCCGAATACGCAAAGGACAACGGTCTATTCTAGGTGATGGCCTCTTTTTTTCTTTTTTAACATGGATGTGGGTGGACTTTTAGATAGGTATAAGGCGTTATCGTGTATGAAGAAGAAAAAAAAAAAAAGGTCAACTCCTGTAGAGGGAGAGGCGGCTGGATGAGGGGAAATACACGTTTTGTAAAGATACCACCGGTTATCACTGCTGGAGCTAGTTGTTAAGAAGCTTGCGGATCGTTATATAGCGTGCTGCAAAATTCGTCAGCAAAAGTTTACGACTGGAATCCCCAGACACTGGACACTGTCTTGAGTAGTTTTGATCTAGACTTCTCACAAGATTTGAAACTTGGACAACCAAAAGGACGTCATGAAAACGGGGTAGCGACAAAAATAGAAGGTGCCAGTGAAGTCGCGGATATGTTTTTAGTTCGCCTTTTTTTTCTTTTTGAATATTAGGCAGATTTACATATCGGGCCTGCTTCCGGTTTGTCAGGGCGGCTTGTGGTTTTAATTTTGCCCATTTAGCTTTGTTTGTCGACTGTGTTGCAGTTTTGGACTAACCCGGCGGCCCGGGACGGCTACATTGAATCATACGACTGGAATTAAACACACTAGAGCTATTTAAACGAGGTGATAACAGGCTCCTTTTTTTTTTCGTCTTTAGACTAAGCATGTTGACTGAAACGTTTTAAGGGAGCATCACTTGATCACCAAAGGCGATACCCCTGGCAAGCATGATTTTGATTCTACTCTGTTCTTCATTCATTCGGGCTTCAGATACGCCTGGTGATGGTGTAGCCCGTGTGACAAGTCTGTTTTACGCCTGTCGTAGCACAGCATCACTGACATGCAACCAGTTAATTTCAAAATTCAGTGGGAGGACATACCTTCCACGAGATGGGAAGAGTGTTGTTTGTATCCCACCAGCAATCCCGCGAGAGGACAAGGGACTGCCATGAAGCCGGCCACCCTTTGATTGACATGGAGCTGCTTTCCCTTCCTCACGGACAAGGGCACTAAGGTTCATGGCCTACGGGGGGTAGCGTGAGTACATTTGTAAGCCTAAGCCTGCTAGCATCTTTGAGGAGAGTCCATCTCATGCACCGTGCATGAATCCTTGCTTCGTATTGGGCCTTCTATGACGTACGCAGGTTTGTGCGCGTGCTGTATTGCGATTGTGAAAACCAGGGAGTTGGTTGTTCTAGTGCCGAAATCGAAGGGACAGAGGATGACACTTTGTGCGCTGAAACAAGATGAATCTGAGACATGTGCCAGTACAGCTGATGGAATCGAGGCCTCCCTTGGTATGGACTGTTTCTCGCTTATTCATGCACCGAACCTTGCTGTTGATCCTCTTCTGTAGTCCTCTTTTGTTTCTTGGCTGATTTGTATATCACCATGTCAAAGACTAAGAAGGAAAATACTGGTATTTCATCAATACCGGTCTCAAGTTGATCTAAGATGCGGTATATTCAGTAAACGCACGCCTCCAGTGGTGGTCTGTGATGGGTTTGGTTCAGAGAACAGGCCAAGGGCAGTGACACACAGATGGTCTTGCGCCTGATGCAGGGACCTTGCAATTACATAAGAAGCCCACAAGTGAGGCGTTTACCTTGCGTTGAGCACTGAATGATTGTTTTCTCATGGCCTTTATTTCTTTTGCCGTTGGCTATAAAGACCTGGCTGAAAGGCTGCCAATCATAGGACGTTGTGAGGAAGGATGTTCTGTATGAGACCCACCAAATGTCTATGAATACAGCAAAGATGCCAGCGTCGAGAAAACGTTTCAATTCGATGGGAAAGTTCCAATAGTACAAACATACTAGTCAGAATGTGAGCCGTGGTGGCTGCTTAATTCTGGAGCAGTTTCCTCAGACAACACCATCTCGAGACGGCCCGATGTCCCGTGTTTTATCGTTATAGGGAGAAGACATGTGAAAAGATGCTGTCCTACTTACACTACAGAGCCAAGAAATAGCATGTCGTTGATTGCTTGCAGCCATCGCGCGGAACTAGCGGGCCATCGGGCGGGCAAAGCCAAGCTAATTCCACCAACAGTTACAAGTAGCAAATCATTGACAACAGCCCTGATCCGCTAATGCTAGCTGCGATCTTCGAGTAGGCCCATCTCTAGTATCTAAAAGAAGGAATTCGTGAGTCATTCATGGGTTGAAGGGACAAACGAATCGAGTTATGGAAGCTAAGAGGAAGGGGTGAGACGGTTCGCCTTGGCGAGGGAAGAGAAGGCCATGAATGACCGAGATGGGGAAAAGATGCGAAATTATTGGACACTAGCCTTGTTTCTCCTTGAAAGAGGCTTCCGGAAGCAACGAAGCCATTGTTCGGTTCAAGTTTGCGGTGTATTTGCTTGTTTTAGTGACAATGGCTCGAGGCTGGCTATGCTGCGGTGGAGATGTTGTTGGCTACTACGAGATGAAACGTGTGGGTTCCCTCTTCTTTCACCAGCTAGTACTGGATCAAAGAGGTGCCCAATCATCACTCGTGCGCTCATATTGGCCGAATTGTTGCGACAATGGAAGTGTGAGGTGATATGGTCACAAATGGCTGGATGAGAAGCTGAAAGGACTCAATTAGACAGCAGTTGACCTGGAGGCGGCAAGAGTGGTGATGACTGGTTGCTGATGCCAATTGAGCCGAGCAATCGATATCTCCTCATAGTCCAGCTCGCTCAGGTCCATTCATCGTTTCATTCGGGCATCTGGTTCCGCGATTGGGAACTCAGGGCTACCGCGCCGTGAGGCGTTGCTGTGGCGGAGCCGACAGGTCTTTGCTTGGGAACTCGCACTGAGTTGGCGCTACGTCAGCGAGTAGAGCCTCCTAGAGCGGCCCGAAAGCAGATTTTGCTTCGTGAGCTTGGCTGAGAGAGTGAATGTTGCAGCGGTCGACTAACAAAGCGTTGGCTTGGTAAATTCGAGGATATGATACGCTCAGATCGATGACGCGCTATGTACGAGTTAACGAGCACTGGCATCTAGAAGTGGATTAAGAGCATGGACTTGTATGTATCGTTCAAGAGATTCTTCTCTCAGTAAATGACTAAATGACTATTACTCGTTATCTTCGACTGCCTTTTGGCCTGTCCACTCTCAGTATACATACGATGTACGTACATACGACAGAAGATTGAACTTATGAACAGCTCGCTTCCGTTCCTCTTCTCGTACTTCGCTCTTTTGCACCTGCGTATTTAGCTCTCATTAAGGCGTGCACTTCCAGGCACACTCAACGCACAGGGGCTGAAATCGCCTCCCTGTGTCACAGTTCTAGACGTTTGGGCGTCATAGCCTCGCATCTATGTCCATCTCACGTGGAGCGGTAGCTATTCCTTGATCAATACGTAGTGACTTTAATTTCCGCCTTCTCGATTGGGTGAATTGCCAGTATCTTGTTACAAGACACGTAGTATCCCGTCAAGGCACTCCGGGGATGATCCTTGGCCGGGTGCGGCAACCGGCAACGGCTATGCAAATACTCTCAGCCTGTTGGTTCTACTGCCGGTGCCTGATTCAAAGACGTTTCGTTTGATCCTTTGACACGCATAGCCGTGTCCTTGGCTCGTGACTTGTGCTCGAGCTGGCTTGGCACCCTGGCCCGCTATAGAACACACGCTGTTGGTACTGGCTTTTTCTGACGGCATTCCCTTTCATCTCCGGGGGCGTGCATCCATCAAATTGCTTTGCACATTCATCCTCGTTTTTCTCGTCCTTCTTTCACGGTTCAACGGCAAAGAAGTTGATTGACGTCCTTGATCCACCTGGTGCTTTGGCATTGTGGCTAAAAGTATAAAAATGTCGATCATGGGCTTTTTAGCATCAAGTGTTTGTAACTCATTCGACTTTGGCTTCTTTACTCAGCTCAAAACATTCCATGCCCAAAAAAAACTCTTTCTTTTGGATTATCATACCCACATCTCTGTATTCTTTCTGATCACGCCGCTCTCTTCCGTCTTTGCCCACGGGCATACCTCGCATCAATATGTTTTCCATAAAAAGGACAGCAGTCCTGTCATGGGCTCTGGCCATTTCTGGCCTCGTCGATACCAGCATAAAAGTTCAGGCTTCTCCCTTAAAAGGCGTCGTCAACGAAGATGGCGCAGTTACCTATCCCGGAGAGCACATCTCGTGGATGCCGTGTGGCGACGTCACCGGCCATCTCATGGAGTGCAGCTCCATGGACGTACCGATAGATCATTTCAATAAGACGAACTCGGGCAACAAGACGTTTAACCTCTCCGTGGTCCGTTTGCGTGGCAACAATACAAACAGCGATTCCAAGAACATTTTTTATAATCCAGGAGGCCCTGGCGTCAGTGCTGTGGGGTTTTTGTATGGGGTTGGTTCTCAGTTGATATCCATCGTCGGAGAAGACTTCAACATCATTGCCATTGACCCCCGAGGCATCAACGGCTCTACCCCTATTGGGTCTTGCTATGCGACTGAAGACGTCCGCGCGGCCATGTACAAAGTCCCGTCCAACGATCTGGTCACCGACGCTCCTTTCTATGGTAGCTGGGCCCCTAATTTTGCCAAATCGTGCTCCCAGACTTCTGGCGAACATGGCAAGTACATCAACACGCCTCAAGTTGCCGCGGACATGAACAGCGTCTTGGATGCCATCGGACAGCAAGATCTGTGGTACTGGGGCCAGAGCTACGGCACGCTCCTCGGCCAGACTTACGGCGGCCTCTTCCCCAACCGCACCGGACGCATGGTAATTGACGGTGTTGTTCGTCAAAACGGGTGGTACAATGCAACTTTCCAATCGGATTATAAGGACGGCAAGAGGGTCCTCTGGGGCTTCTGTGACGAGTGTATCAAGGCTGGCAAAGAAGCTTGCCCCCTGGCTGCTCTGGCAGACAATGCCGACGATCTTAACCAGGCCATCGAAAGCTTTGGCGCCAAGCTCAAGTCCCACGAGATGCCCGTCTATATCAATGCGACAAATTTTGGCAGCGTTACCTATCCCTATCTTTGGTATTATGGCATCTTGCCTGCTCTTTACAATTCCATCGCTTTCCAGCCGCTCGCCCACACTCTCGCCGCAGCGATGCGAGGCAATGCTAGTTTAGCATTCCAGGCATACGGAGGAGCATCGGCATTGACCAATCCAGTGTTACCGGCGGACGAAGCCACCTACTTTTACCGTCTGAATGACGGGCTTTCGGGAAACAAGTTCTGGCCACAGGATAACGAGGGCATGATCAACGTGCTCGAGCCCTTTTACGATGTGAATCCCCTCACATATTCTGCCACTTCGTTTTACTGGGCCAAGTCCCGGTGGCAGATACCGAAGACACACCACTACGTTCCAAGACAGGGAGTTGAGACCAAGTTTCCGCTGCTGATCTTGTCCACCCGATACGACCCGGTCTGCTCGTGGGATTCGGCCAATGGCGCAATGTCGGACTTTGCCGGCTCGCGACTAGTTACGCTGGATGGCTACGGGCATTGCACATTCTATCAGCAGTCCGACTGTGCCAACAACTACGTCAAGGCGTATTTCGTCAACGGCACGATGCCCGCTCCGGGGGCGACTTGTCGTGAAAGGAAAGATCAATATTTCACTCCTGCCCCTGCGTCATAGGAGCTGGAAAACATGAAGCACTTGGTTAGATGGAGTTTGTGCTGGCTTGGTGTGTATAAACAAAGACAATGAGGCAGAGTACATGTAGCCATATTGATGTTGTAGGGTGCTGGCTCTAATATTCTGTTTCTCTATTTTCCCTCTTTCTATTTTTTTTTTCTGACGAAAGTTGCTGAGGATATTTGTATAGCACGGCATGATGACAAGTACATATTCGTTCTTCAGTATTTCTTTTGACTCATAAGATAGATGAATACACCCCCGAATATGATAGCTCTTTCCTTTTCCATTTTTTGCTGCTTAAACGCATCATCTTATACTTAAAGCCTCACAACTTGCAAAAGCTCTTACATCTCTTCGTGAACACGGCTGAAGTCTATATACTCTTCCTGACTTTTGATGGAGCCTGGCGAAGGTGGGCCGAGCTCGCAGTAAGCCTTGCAAAGATTGCACATGATTATGCATCTCTTGGCGGCTGGGTCGATGATGATGGCGCGATTCTTACAATCCTGTTTACTGTTGCCATTCGTCGGATCCATACCATACCTGACGACTAGTCGATCGGGGTCTTCGTTGGTGAAAGAATCCAAGCACAGAGGGCCTTCTCTAAGGTATGTGCTTATCCAGAGGATGTGGCCGCCATGTTGCTGCATCACTTCGCTATCGAGCTGGCCCAGGTCTTCTGTTTTACTCAGGCAGGCCGGGTCTGAGCATTGGCAAAGCATGACGGAGATTCGGAATTTACACATGGTGCTTGTTCAATCATTAGTGCTTGATGCGTATAACAAGCCAGCGCAGTAGTATACTGTTCTTACTAGCATGTGGTTGGGTCTATGAGGCAAATTGATATCGTCTTGTTGATCTGTAATTTACCCCATTCACGAAGGAGGGCAGCCGTACCATATATAATCAGGCCGAGACGTTGTGAAACAGTAACAGTGAATAGCAGATACTCGGTGACATTCACTTCAATTTGTCTTCTGGCATGGTGTCTTTGGCTTCCGACATTGTGTTACCTTTGTGTCCTTGCATCAGTTATGAGTACGTGGCTACTACACTGCTGTTCACGCGGTGATGCCGGCTTCTTTTTCGATTTCTTCCTTGCTCCAACTCCACTTGTTCTGCAAATCCTTGTCGAGAGAAGGCCCAATGGTCTCCTTGCTCCACCACTCTCCCCAGCTGGTCAAAAAGATCTGGTCTGGATCGCTAGGGAAATCGGATCTGGTAAAGGCAGCCAGGATGCTTTGTGCTCCTAAGCAAACATGTTAGCGTCTTTTGTGTGTACTGACCGTTGCCTTTCTTTTCATAGGCGAACAGCATACCTGTAGCAACCGGCTTTGCATCAGCCATATCCATGGTGAGCTGCAGTCCGCTATTTCTACCAAGGCCAGTGCCAGGAATCAGGCCTGGTGAACAGGCTACAACGTCGCATTGGCCGGCCAGCTCGCGGCGCCACCAATGGGCACCGAGGAGCTGAACAAATTTGGTGGCAGAATATACATTCATGAAATCTGCGCCGGAGCCTCCCTTTAGCATTTCATCAAGAATACCTGTGATTGGTGCCAGTGAGTATGACGAGCCGAAGATTGAGCGTTGAAGCGATAGCGATTCACTTACTGGGATCGGTTATGCGGCGAATCGCTCCAGATGACACCACGACAATGCGAGACTTTGATTCAACCAGCTTGTCCTTTAGCAGATGCGTCAGGTAGTGCTGTGCTGTGATTTTGATTAGCGAGATGCTCATGACGCTGCCTGAGACAAGCACCCACAGAAATGGTTCACAACCAGCGACTGGCACCACCTCCATCCCTTGGGGCCAGGCTTCTCTGCGCCTTCGGAAATGGCTGCGTTTAGGAGCAAGTAGTCGATCTTTTCACCTCCAATCTTGTCCAACACCTGCTGTGAAAACGTCCTGACTGTCTTTAGGTCGGAAAGCTCCAGCGGCAAGACCGTCACCGCGTGGCCAGAGCGGTCATAGGCGAGAGAATCGTAGGCGGCAATCGTGCTTTGGGTGTTTCGAGCTCCCAGGAATACCTTGTAGGGCTGAGCTTGCTGAGAAAGGAGCTGTTTGATAGCTTCAAAGCCCTACTAGTTGAGTCAGATACGTGAATCTGTCTAGCAAAATTGTACACAGCGCGCAGCTCTAGCCTGCAAGCACGCTACAGTGATGCGAGTATCGTGTAAATCAATGTACCTACCAAGCCTGAAGAGACGCCCGTGGCGACAACAGTTTTGGCAATTGATGCCATTTTGATGTCTGGTATGTGGCCGTATGATGCTTGTTAAGAGTAAAGGATCGCGTCAGGGTGATGGAAGAGAAGAGTATCGAGCAGGCTTGATTCAACTAAACAAGTACCAAAATATATGCCAGCTGCGGAGTACACAGATTAAAGTCCATATCCTCCTCCAATCCTCGCAGCTGCCGGTCTTTATTAGTTAACGCCGGCCTGTCGCTGCGTTCCTTCACCCAATTCATACCCCACTTAAGTGCGACTTCCGAATCATTCGGCGCATTTCGTCGCATCATGCATTTTGGCATGTGTGATTTGTAATATCGATAGCGGAGTGCTAGCTGCGGAGCACGTGTGAAAGCCTCATAACGACCCTCACTTGCAACATTGAACTCACGGTAGGTTTGAGCTGCAGAAGAGACATGGTCGAGATGCGCTTCGACGATCAATTGACCAAGGTGTGCTCTTAAGCCGCCGAATTGTCTGGCTCATATCTACCACCATCGACGCTTTCCAGATATATTGCCCAATCCAAGGCAAAATATTACAATCTCCTGCTTCATGCAAGACTTTTCAATCGATTCTTGTAACTCTTCAATAATTCATCATTCAATGCAAAAAGAGATGCCTACGTATGTACTCATTTTAAGCAGTCTTGGATTCGCTCATCTCTGATGCCAGTGCAGTGATAGTGATGGTGATCTTATCATGTCCTGCAAGGTCTAGTTTCGTCCTGAATTAATCCCGAAGGGATGCAAAGATACTATATTAAGTTGATTCCTTAGGTTATAAATATACGTTGCGAATTTTGTAGAATGGCCTGATCCTAAACAATTAATCTTCCATTGCTCTCGAGTTATGCCGCTTGCACAATCGTTTAGGCTTTGGAGTCTGAATTATCAGGCTCGTACTTAGGAAGAGAGTGGTCCTTTGCTTCGTTTCGACCGAAGATTAAACCGGGATGCCCAAGGAAGAGGCAAAAGCTGGCCGTGATAACGAGTCTAAAGCGAATATTAGCATCAACATTTAGCGGGATAACATAGTATACTTACACTCCTTCAAGCCCAATAAACAGCCCTTGATCCGTGATCAAATCTGAGTGTATGTATCCTTTGCTGAGTTCATAGCAACGGTATACGCATCGAACCCAGATCAAGAGGATTGCGGCACCCAAGAAGCCGAAGAATATGCGCATCCTTGTACCTAAGGGAGACTCGGGCTTCTTTCGGACATAACGAGCCAAGTAATCAATAAAGAGGACACTGAAAAAGAACAGGCCGCCAACTTGAAGCCCCAGGCCCGTCATAGCAATGTCGACGCCCGTTGAACTATTCCCAGAAGTGACAACGGATATAGCTCCACCGGCAGCTTGTAGGATGAGACAGATGATATCAATAGGGAGGAAAATCCAGTAAAAGAGCTCGGGCTTGATACGTGAAATCTCGGGAGCCAAGTAGTTGATGCTAAATGGGACGTCAGCTGATAGTGATGCGGGTCTGGCCGATTGACGGTAAACTCACGTCTTGGACAAGGTGATGTATATTCCAGCAGTATAAAATACAGGGGCGGTGGTGATCAGGACAATCTGATCCATGAAGCCGCCGAATGAGAAAGGGTTGTTGTAGAGAATAAGACGACCGGCATAGCCTCCAATCTCGACCAAGCCGCCAAGTATCATGAGGGCCATGAAGTTCCACTGGCGCCAGCGGATGCCAAGAATGGCATGGACGAAGATCGAAACGCCAAAAAGGGCAGCAAAGGTTGCGTTGGCTGGAACTGAAGGGCGATACTTGTAGACGCTGTATTCGATGGGACAGAGATCAAGCGTGCAATTGGCATGGGGACCAAACGTAATTAAACCACCCGGGCTCCCAGGAGGTCCTGGGATTGTCGTCGACATGATGAAAGAAGGCGATGCGGAACTTGAGTATTTTAGCTTATAGTTTTGTGGAAGATGCAAAGTGGGCAGGAGAAATGGGCGATATCCTGACGTTCGAAGAGGTCGGAAAATTTGCAGAGAATACGGAATTCGAGAAAGGTTTGGATTACGTCCGAAGAAATAGTTATCAAGGGTAAAAAGATGCGTTTCGTTTGGAAAATTTTCCAACATATATCTCCAGCCCCTTATCGGTCGCGCACCGGAGTGACGGCCGAACAGAAAGACTCAATTATACACTCTGAGCTGACGATGGGGGCTTTCATCACTTATTAATCACTGTCAAGTACTAAAAGAAATGGTTCATAGTTCATAATTCTCGTTTTGGGGCAGTGGGTTTCCTAAAGTAGCCCCTTCGTGTTGGCATTTGTGAAATATGAGCGTGTCGAGTCACTCCGGGCGTCCTGAGCGGCCAGTCGGAGCAACTTTACCGCCATGGGAGACTTACTGCAGCGCAAACTCTTTAGAAAGCAGAACAGCAGAGCCGGCGGAAAAAGGGAACTTCATTCGTCATCAGGCTGCGGCCTGGTCTATAAATGCCGTTTGATCTCGTCCATACTCAGAAATTGCGACACGTTGCAGCAAAATTTGTTGCGCTGAGGCTCTAACCAACTCTTCAGATTTTCTTGCCCAGCAACTCTCAATCGAACGGAGCACGGAGTAACATTGAATTTAAAGTCCTCTGGGAATTTTTCGGGCTGCCCAAGTGGGTCAGGCCGATGATTGAAGTCTGGCTTTTCGTGTTTTATTAGACTTGCGGCCGCATAGCTGTGTTAGTGTATAAACGGCATTGTGCAAGGTGTCAACTCTATGACGCTGTATGAGCGCCACGAAGCCTTTTGTTTCATCGAAACAAGATTGATAATGTGCTATGGGTGGTAGCAACTGATGATCAACTGGACCACCAACTTGGGTGGATCTGAATTGGTCTTTATCGTGGTATTCGTAGCTCTGCGACCGACCAAGAAGCTTCACCCAAATCCTTGTTTCATCCAGAGAAGCTCATTCTACTCTTTGTGGCGCAAGATGTGTATGGCTAAGGATTAAAACGCCATGTGTTTGCAGTTTGACTGCAGTAGCTGTTTCACATAGCTATCTCGACACTAGTTCGTGCCTCTTATGGAAGAGAAACGGTTGATTCTGTCAATTCGGGTTAGTGCAGCACTCGCAGTCTTGCAGAGTCATGACATGAGGAAAACAACTTTACCAAAGAGATGTGAACAAATCTGCTGGCCCATCCGCGAGACCGGGTGCTTTGAGCACCTAGCTCGAGGAGACCAGCTTGCTGATAGGACGAAGAGAATAGCCAAGAGAGCATTTCTCGAGCTAAATACTGTTTCCTTTGCTCAAAAGTATCTTTAGAGTTGAAACATGGAACATTACAAAAGATCAAGTGCTTTGCCGTCGTTAAAGTCCTCTGTTAGCTCGTTATTGCTTGGGAAAGTGGTAGGTCAGCCGCCCATAAGCTCCAGGGGCATTTGTAGTCCTGGGGCTTAAAGAATGAAAATATCGTAGAGAATAACTTGTAGGAGAATAACGAACTCAGTGCTCTCATTATAGAGACTAGACGTCGGTGCCCCTCTGTGTTGCCAAGATTTATCGATGCAGTTAAGCTAAAATAAGGGCCGTGAAACGTCTTATAGCCTCAAGACTATGCCGCCACCTTGACCACGATGCCCCACAGGCTATCAATTCTACACTACCCAATCCAGCAATACCACCTGCAGCACTTATTAGCAGAGGCTCGGCAATTTGGGATTCACATTGCATGAAAGAAGGCGGAGATCGAGACACCCTGGACTTGTGAAACACTTGAACCGATTCGCTCGGCTCTTCTTGAAACCCTCTCCTGTTAGAGAGATGCGATCAATACATCTTGTCTTTGACTGGATCTCTTGATGGCCTACTCATAACTACCTAGTCCATAGGCACTATTCGTTGATCCGTTCCAAGATGACTCCATCCAATACATATTGAATAAATGCTATATGAAAATGAGGTACTAGGGAAAAGCGGAAAGCTTACGTTAACATCCAGTATGCACAGGCAGCGATAGAGACCAGGCCTGCAGAAATACGGGTTTGGCTGTAAAGTACGGAGTTATATCCTACTCTGAAGAAGTTGCCGATACAGTTACGGTACTTGCCGGGAAGTTCCAGGGATCTGCCAATCCCCGTATCCATGGAGAGCTTCACATAATCGGACATGTTTATAATTTCACGCAGGCCAACAGACAATGTGTTTTCCGGTCTGCAACGGCATACATCCTCGGCATATGAATCTGCCTCCTTGCGACGCTTTTGATTCGTAATCATACGACTTTTGTGGTGTGGGCGCCCAGTATCGTGTGACGACTTTTTGGGGCCGTCAAGCTTTGCGACGCACTGTCCATGGCAATTTTGTCATTCTTTGTTGCCAGTTACATGTACTTTCAGCGTTGGATTGAGTGAGTGGTACGCAGTATCTCAGGCAGAGCAAGAGGGGCCTATGGATTCAATGGCGATAAGTAGAGAGGCCATGATTGACACCGGAGCAACGTCGGGATGCAGCGTCTTCTCGACCCTTCTAAGAACATAGACAAACCGAGATCGACTTGTTTGATCTGGCGATCCACGGATTTCGAACAGCGCTAGCCTTTCCGCTCCGCTAGTGGCGAGTTCTAATCAGGGGCGGTACGCTTTAGCATCAACTCTGCCGAAAATGGGCCTCGGCACCCGTTGCTGGGCTTGAAAAGCTCTGCTGGGTGCTGCGTTGCAGGCACTGTAGGCTCCATTCCGGATGAGAAATAGCGGACATGGCCTGCGTATACAATTGAATCGCATGAGTATCCTGTTTGAGGTTTAGGGCTAATTGGAGCTCTCGTCCTTTACAACTTGAGATGGCTACATGCACCTGCTAAGAAAGAATGATGCTGTGCAGCAGCAAGCGGGGAAAAAAGATGTTGAATTGCACCACTGTATGCACACAGCTCTAGGTATTATTGCCCACACTGTTATTCTACCGCTTCTACTGCCTCACCAATTGCACCAGGAATGCCTCTGTGTTGTGTTATAAGTCGTGTTATTGTCTTCCTGTCTCTTGAGCAGCCAATGGTGAAACAGCCTCTGCACATTGAATCCGGCAAGCAACCTAAACTGCACTCAAAATCCTCCAGGATTACAAATCGCCCAGCAGATCTTGCGCTAGCGAGTCACAAATCGCAAGTGGAATCGGAAAATTGCCTGCATCTGTCTCTTCACCGAGACTATTTTTTTGAGGAGCATTTTGCCTTTCTGTCTTCTCTCTGCTTCTCTTCTCCCCCATCTAGTCTCGGACTCACTGTTTATCCTGCTGCCTTCCATGGAACACCGAAACCACCTCGGCAACTTGCGCCTCTCCATAATTATGCACAGGCGGGTTCTAACCTCATCCACCCAGCCCTGGAATCGCAGGTCCCAGCGGCCGGGCTCTTGTCTAAAAAGAGGGCTCTGCCGGCCGGCCGATAGTCAGAGACGCATATAGAGCTGAGCGGAGCTGCAAGGACACGGCGAGAGCGAACTCCGCGCCGGAGGAATATCCCAATTGCGATATGGCGGGCCTAGTGGCTTTGTGGGGAGCCGTGGCTGGAGTCTACGTCGAGGAAGAGAGCCGTTGCCGTCCCAAACCAGCATAGCAGAGGCCGTCTTTGGCGTTTTCCATCTGCTGCTACGGCTCCGACCTGCGGCTCCGAATCGTTCGTAGTAGCCTCAAGGCCCACCGTGTGTGCAACGCTGATGGACAAGTTTCCAACTCGGGCCACCTGCTTGCACCTCAACTCTCACTGACACGGAGTTGAGTCGGTACGACACAATGCAGGCGGGTCTCCGGAATCTCCATGCTGCTGCTGTTTCAGACACCGGCCGTCCTAGTGGAATGGAGCAAACAGCCGTTTTGAGTGTGTGGCCGCCACCAGCGGCGTCGATGCTCAGCTAAACTGCTTAGCCGACGGACTAGATGTGATATACTTGGACGTGCACGGGTATAAAGACGGCGGTAACGCCAGTCTCAGATCTTGTATCCAGATTCAACCTGCTTGCTCATTGTCAAATCACCACTTCACATTCGCCATGGCTGTCGAGAACCTTTCCATTGTCCTGGCCGAGCGCCCTACCGGTGAAATCGTTCCCGGCACCACCTTCACCCAGAAGATCTCCCCGGCCCCCACGTCGGCCGACATCAAGGATGGCGAGATTCTGGTTGAGGCCCTCTACCTCTCCTTGGACCCTGCCATGCGTGCGTGGTTGAACGGTACATTATTGTTGACAAAACTCTCATGTGTTGAAACCAGTGTGGCTGATATCCTCCAGATGTTCGATCGTACGTCCCTCCCGTCCAGATCGGCGAGACCATGCGCGGCGCGTCCGTCTGCCGGGTGATTGCCTCCAAGAGCAAGCAGGCTGCTGCCGGCGACTACGTCTGCGGCTTCACCGGCTGGACGCAGTACGCCGTTCTGCGCGAGGGCGCCTTTGAGCCCTCGTCCAACTACCCCGGCCTGAAGGAGCCCAAGGACATGCTCTCGGTCCTGGGCATGACGGGCCTCACTGCCTGGGCCGGCATGACCAAGATCGGCGAGCCCAAGGCTGGCGAGACGGTCGTTGTCTCTGGCGCGGCCGGAGCCACGGGCAGCATTGCCGGCCAGATTGCCAAGATCAACGGCTCGCGCGTTGTTGGCCTTGCCGGCAGCGACGACAAGTGCAAGTGGCTTGTCGAGGAGCTCGGCTTCGACGTTGCGCTCAACTACAAGCACGCCGACTTCAAGGAGAAATTCAAGGAGGCCACGCCCAACTACATCGACGTCTACTTTGACAACGTCGGCGGCGAGATTCTCGACATGTGCCTCGCCCGCGCCAAGGAGCACGCCCGCTTCGTCATGTGCGGCGGCATCAGCCAGTACAACAGCTCCAAGCCCCAGGGCCCGGCCAACATCTCGCGCGTCATCACGATGCGCATCAAGATGCAGGGCTTCATCGTCTTCGACTACGCCAAGGAGTACGGCGTGGCCCGCAAGCAGCTCGCCCAGTGGGTGTCCGAGGGCAAGATCAAGAAGACGGAGCACATCCTGACCGGCGGCCTCAAGGTTGCCGAGCAGGGCCTGGTTGACCTGTACAAGGGCTCCAACACCGGCAAGCTTCTGGTCGAAGTCAAGAGCCCCAACGACACGCCCTCAAAGCTGTAAATCCAACGAAAGAAGAAGGAAACGAAAAAAACGTGAAAGAACAAAGACAGAACAAAAATACCCCCCCGAGATATCATGAGTTCAATGACACTGGACTGAAATTGTACATAGTTTATGGTTTGCATGGCATGGCATGGCATGGACGCGTTGGCGGAAACGAATAAATTTTCTACCCATTTTATTTTATTTCAGATCAATATCTCTGCCTGATGTTTTCGCGGTTTTCAGTGATTGAATTGAGCTCTTTTTTTTTCCCCAACGATTTCTGACTATCGAGTTGAAGCTGGTCCACTCCGCCCGCCTCTAACCGATCCATTCCTCTGCCAGCCGCCAATTACAGTCGCCATCGCCAAGCCTAGCTCATTTTCTTCCATGTCACTCATTCGCAATCGAGCTTAGCTACCCATGGCCGTTATTTATCGCGCCGGCAATCGGACACTAGGCACTTTATCTCATTAGAGCTCAAAGCTTTTTGGAAACGTGATGGATTCGATTTTTTCTCTCTCGTCCTTTCTGTAGGAGTTGCTGGCGTTTGGTTGATTCTTCGACAGACGAGCTGAATAGGTATACGCCCCTACTTGCAAGCTCGCTTCTGCTGCCAGCCATGGACAACGACATGTCAAACCAGAGACCGCTTGACAAGGACGATGCGGTGGCAATGGTCGGCGAGGTGCAACATGCCATTGATCCCGTTGTGGAAGCAAGAGCCGTGAGGAAAATTGACTGGTTTCTGATTCCGGCCATGATTTGTGGATGTCAGTTTTCTTCCATCTCGACGTATAGCGAGGACTGGCGATGACGCTAGAAAACGTGCTGACATGAACTTGTGTAAACAGATGGCCTCGTCTACTACGACAAGGCGATTCTCGGCTCGGCAGCCCTCTTTGGCATGACGGCAGATCTTCACCTCAGCGTCGTTGACAGCTCAACTGTGCCCCCTACAGTCGACACCAGGCGGCTCAGCTGGGCTACCTCCATCTTCTACTTTGGCATGCTGGGCGGCTTGTACCCCATGACGTTTGCTCTACAGCGTTTCGACATGGGAAGAGTCCTCGGTGCCGTCGTTATTCTCTGGTCTGCCATCTGCATGCTCACTGCGGCCGTGACTTCCTGGCAGGGCCTGTTCGTCCAGCGATTCTTTCTAGGGTTTGTGGAAAGCATCATCCCCACGGGCTTCATGTGCATCATCTCAGGCTATTACACGCAGTCTGAGCAGTCGCTGCGGCAGAGCTGGTGGTTTAGCAGCACAGGGCTGTTCACCATCATTGGCGGAGCGCTCAACTATGGGTTTGCCCAGATTACAGGCGGGGGGTTAAAGAGATGGCAATACATATACCTGCTGGCTGGCTCATTGACATTTCTCTTTGGCCTCTTCTGCTTCGCGCTGCCAAACTCTCCGGTATCAGCCTGGTTTTTGACCAATGAAGAGCGATTTGCAGCCGTGGAGAGACTGCGGCACGGCCAGACGGGAGTGCGGTGCACAAAGTTCAAGTCGTCCCAGCTGAAAGAGGCGGTTCTCGATGTCAAGGTTTGGCTCATCGCCATCATGATGGCCTCTGCATACACAGTCAACGGCGCTGTGAGTGGCTTCGGGCCGCTGATTGTATCGACTTTCGGCTGGGATACGGTCGAGTCCATCGTTTTCCAGTTCCCTCTCGGTGCGCTATGCTTCATTGTGATCCTGGCGACAGGCTATCTTGGCTCCAAGTTCAGCAACATCCGCATCTTCATGCTAATCTTTACCTGCTTGCCCGTGATTGCTGGCTGTGCCATGATCTGGAAAAGCACCTGGAGCTATCATGCTGCCTTGCCCGTGGTAGGATATTCCATCACGGGATTCTTTGGAGGCACCGTCAGCCTCATCATCACCGTTGGAATGTCGAATGTCGCGGGATACACGAAGAAGAGCTTCATGGCCGCCACCATCTTCGTGGCCTACTGCGTTGGCAACATCGTCGGGCCGCAGCTGATCTGGTCGCAGACCAAGAGCAGACACTATCCCGCCCTCTGGCTTGGTCTGATTATATGGTATGATTGTTTCGCCAATTCGATAGCAGTCCAAATTACTAACTTTTTATACCAGTTACATCATTTGCATTGTCGCATCTATGACGCTGTACTTTGTGCTGCGAGCCGAAAACAAGAAGAAGATGGCTCTGCCGGAGGACGAGGCCGAGCGAGCAAAGCTTGCATTCCAAGACCTAACCGACAAAGAAAACCCATACTTTCGCTACGTTTACTAGCATAGAATCAGACTGGGATTGACTGGGTTGGATCATTTTCGTCATTATTCCATAATACCCGACGCTGCACTGCCTTGCCCTGCGTTTATCCAACATCTAGTACCTATTCATGTCATGCCAATGCCTGCTGTTGATACATGATCTACCTAATTATATCCAAGCATAAACCTCCCATACAAGAACTCTAAATGTGTATCTAACCAAAATCCTGTACATCAAACTTTGTCAATCGCGCGCTTTCGTAAAATGTCCCTAAATGTTCAGAATATTCGTGTAATGCTTGGTCCAACCCACTCCACCACCTCACACTGCCTCTCTGCTCGCCATTTCTCAATCTTCTCCTTCAGCCAGCCGGACTTGAAGTCGACCCATTTGCCGTCCTGCTCTTCCGGCTCGCGCGCTGCGCCGTGCCTAAAATCTCGTGAGAGAACGCACTCGTTTTGGTCCCTGCCTCGCCAGTGCCACTGAACGCAGCCGTCGTCCTTTGTACATGCCTCTTCGCATTTTTCAAACGAGTCGACTCCTTCTTCTGCGCCGGGTCTCCAGGCGCCCCAGTCGCCGTTGTCCCAGTTCTCCAACGTGTCAGAGGTACCAGGACGGTGAAATCGCCAATAGTCAGAGTACAGCAGCGGACGCTATAAACGCATGTTAGAGCCTTGACAATCCCAGAGTTACGTGCTAATTTCAGTGCAAAAAAAGCAATGGCATACCTCGTGCTTCCTTTGCCCAAACTCCCACCTCCAAACATCCACCATGTCCTTTGGCGAAGTTTTGTGCAACGTCATTATGGGCTGGCACCAATAAAGGTCACTAAACGGGATTCCATGTAGACCATGAGGATTAAACATGGGCCAATATCCCTGCAGAGCCACGCCGCTGTTCCACAAGGTCCAGCCGACGACGCTATCGCCGCAGCACTCGCCTTGGAGCAGAGGGAGCCATTGCTCAGTGACGGACGGCCCGCTATACTGGCCATGCGGAGCCACGTCGCGGTGTATCAGAGCTTTTACGGCTGCCCGGCTGAGGGCATAGCCAGGGCCGCCATTCGCAAAGAATGTCTTGATATCGCGGTCGTCGTCGTGGCGCCCAGGCGACGGTGAGCCCATGTATACGGGAGTATCGGGATCGAAAGTGGAGAGAAATCGGTATACATTGTCCCATACGACGTATCTGAAAAAGGAGTCAATATCTCTGGCCAGTGAGGAAAACACAAGGCTTACGTACGTATCAGTCTCGTAGAAGAAATAAAACGGTCGATTGGGTTTCAACAGCCAAGCCCGCTCTATCTGCGGTAGGAACTTGAACTTATCAATCTTCCAGCCGTCGATTTTCTTAGTCGCCTCCTTGTCCTCATCCAGCTTGCCGTTCTTCTTCAACTCTCTTTGTAGCAGGTAACTCGAGATATCTGGGTTGTATTCCTCATCGTAATATTTGGGTGGGAGGTTTGCGAGGATGTCAATCGCCGTGTGGTTGCGGATGCGCTCGTCGAGATCGGAGAATATCAGCAGCTCGTCAGGCTGGAAGCAGGCGCTGACACTGTCGAGCTGAGCGTCCAGCTTTGCACGATCCTCACTGTGGCCAATCTTCAGCACAGGCTGGACGAGGCCCAGAAAGTGCTTCGGAAACGTTGCGCAGAGCTCCGCGGTCGTCTTGTTGCTGGGATCGAGAGACACGGGGTCGTAGTCGCTGACAGTCTCGTAGGGATAGTATCCGGACGTCTCGTTGATGCCCGGCGTGGGCTGCTCGGCAGGCAGTCTTGGCAGAGGCTCGCCGTCGTATTGATGCCGCCAGAGCAGCCCGCAGGCCACAAAGAAGAAGGCCACCACGCCAATCGTGATGCGAATCAGGCGCTTGTTCAGGAGGAAGAGCCCGACATTCTGCGTCTCCGCGGGCTTGGGGAAGAGTGCCATGGTCGCTTGTTACATGGCCTTTGGCCTTGGCAAGATCACAAGAAGCGGCCAGGCGCGACAATCGAATAGAGGATTCGGTCTTTGTGGCACCTCCGGCGGCTCGTATCCTGGAGGATCCTTTTTCCTCACAGCCACAGCGCGCGACCAGGGGATGTCATTTTTTTTCTTTGCGCCGTGCCTGGATATCGCCGGCGTTGCAGGCTGGTTGGGGCTGGTTTGGCGTTTTGAACTGAGTACCAATGAACTCCGCCTGATTACTGCGGGTAGCTAGGTACAGGATACCTGTCAAAGCGTGGTGGCGTTTGAAATTTTAGATCCAAACACGGTAGCACTGTTAGCAGGCAGTGCCCCGAGTATTGAAGCAATCCTGCGGTAGATCACTCAACCTCTTATTAATCAAGCAGACAAACGCCGTCATTGTAATTGTTAACTTCTGAGGGCGATTGATTCTTATAATAATTAACAAGGCCAAATTGTTGATGATATAGAGCTGAGACTGGTAGCGGATACTGTCTCAGACAAAATCTGGACCCTGGTTTTTAAGGCGCAACTCACCACGAGGTGGCTTACAGGGGCTTGTGACCAATCTTCAATGTTCTTTCAATCCCATATGGAAATACTACATTGTTTGTCCTGTGAAGATTTAAGACGCGCCTTCTGCCACTCATAACTATTGTTAGTTGTCATCTTCTCATCTTCGCTAATTTTATGGCGCCGCATAAAAGACAAAAAATCAGATGCCAGGAGCAATTTAAGCAGGGTGGGTATATTGCCTACAGAATCAGGCTTTTCTCAAGGCTTACGTCCAAATTTGCCAAAGTGTTTCTCTGCTATTCTCCCAGACTTGCCGATAGTGACAAGGATTATCTTTAAATTCTGGATGCTAATTGCGGGATTCGAGATCGATACAAAGCCCACGATTGGGGTCTCTAGGATGGAAATAACCAAGCACAATCACGGGCTTTTGTACATGCACTTTCAAATCCTGTCTTAACTAGATACCGGAGTGAGAGAGTCAAAAGTCTCCCGGTTAAACGCATCCTAGGGAGTTATTCAAAGCCAGCATGTTTCGCCATATGCCAGAGATGTTCCTGCTTTGGTAGCCACGACGCTTAATGTGCGACAAGTTCGGTAGCATGGACATCAATTTCCTGCCGATGATTAAGTGTAGATCTATTGTCATCATGCGAAACTTATTAGGGAATTTGGGAAATGCAGCTTCAAAACCACGGAACAGACGGCGGCGTAGATTTGGACGAAGCCAATGTATAAATCCCCAATCTCGATGGCCATGAGGTCGGTCAATTCGTTGTTGATCAGATAGGCTGCGACCTCACCATGGAATTTGGCAGGAATATTGCCTACGGCGACAGGCGAAGGGCTTTTGGCAAATTCGAAGGGAACCAGGCCGTTGTCGACGATCTTGAAGAATGTGGCGTGCACGTTGCCGGTGACAGGATTCTCGTTCGCCGTAGCCCTGGTCTAGTTGAGCCCCTTGGTGCCCATGTCCTCCTCAAGGCGAACTGTGCCGTCGGGGATCACTTCAAGGCGATGAGCAGAATGAATGCGGAAGTAATCACCCATAGAGTAGCTACCAATAATGTCGAGCAAGGCCTTGATATGACGGGAATGCTTGGACTGGAGTTCAGACTGGTCGTCGACGTAGGGAAGAGCGTTGTATCTGCGATGGGAGGCATACTAGTAAGTACGAGGCTTATCAAATCTCTCCCTAGGTAAATATGGCATCGTGGGACCTACATCGGACGGGAGAGGCTCATGTGAAGCTTCTCAAGGGGCAGCCAAAAGCCTGGGATGCCCACATGATTGGTGGTGGTAACGGCTGCTGCTTTCATTATATTAAATTAGATGATTGCTGAGGAGTGCAAGTCAATAAATTTAGCAAAGCTATGTGGATGAGTCAGAGTTGGTTGTGTCAAAAACTAAAAGTTGCGCCCTGACGTTTTATATTAATCTTTAATACTGCACAAAGCAAGTATGCTAATAAAATAATAAACAGGAATTTAAATAAAATATATTAGAAATTATTTATAAATTTGAAATTAATATAAAGGTTAAAGTGCTGAATGAGAGAAAAAAAATCGTACTAACATTGCTAATATAAAATAAACAATCAGTGGGCATGCTCTCTCATAGGGGGCTTCTTTTCTACCCTGACACCCATCACTCGAAAGATTCTTTCGTACCAGCAGCAACCAAACTAATATCGAAGCTTTGA
The DNA here is from genome assembly GCA_030708095.1 of Trichoderma sp. CBMAI-0020. Taxonomy (NCBI): domain Eukaryota; kingdom Fungi; phylum Ascomycota; class Sordariomycetes; order Hypocreales; family Hypocreaceae; genus Trichoderma; species Trichoderma sp. CBMAI-0020. The sequence goes on along the minus strand of JAJNCI010000004.1, from coordinate 1,915,423 downwards.
TCATCACAATGGAGAGCGAGATTGCGGCTTTGTCAAAGCATCAGATATCTGAATTCTTCGCAAACCAAACTTCCCTAACGCAGCAGCAATGCGATGAACAGGCTGAACTTATCGCGGGCACATCTGTCCTCCCAACATTTGTGCAAGGCGGAACCAGCTACACGGTTGTCAACGAGCAGATTGCTGTCCAGTTTCGCGCTGAAGGCTCCCCGCTAGACCTTGAGTTTCTCAGCCATGCTGAGCGAGCCTACGCGGGCTTCATGCCACATCATAGTAGCGCTGGCAAACTGGGCGACCTTCAAATCTATACGATGAACAACATCGGCGGGGTATCGATGTATCTTGCCAGGAGAGAGCTGTATCAGAATGACTGTCGTCTTCTACAACGAACTCTGCAAGATTATGCACGGTATGTCAATTCCAAGCCCAAAAACACGCCGCTGACTCTTCCTGATGCAGATTCTTCGCCTCTGCCTGGCACAACACGCCAGCATCGATGCTGCTTCCAAAGCGCGAGACACTGTTGGAGGACTACTCGTCGCAGCTCCGGCAGCTCCATGATGGGCTGCCGATGCGCTTTCGCTCGACTCTGTATGATCTCATCACCCGTCTCCCCGACCTTTTTGCCGAGGACTGGCCGCTCGTGCCCAATCACATTGACCTCTTGAAGAACAATATCCACGTGGATCGGAACACCGGGCAGATCATGGGTATCTGCGACTGGAAAGATGCCGAGATCAGTCCGTTTGGGATGTCGCTCGGTGGCCTCGAGACCATGCTTGGAATCTGGAAGATGAAAGAGGGCTGGTGCTACCATACCAACCAGCAGGCCCTCCGTGCCCATTTTTGGGGGGCTTTTTACGATAGCATGGGACACACCTCCGAGAAGCAGAAGGAACTCATAAATCTTGCGCGATTGGTTGGCATTTTCCTCGCGCATGGCTTTGAGTTGGACGGTAATGAGAACATGGTACCGGCCTCTGAGGGAAACGACGACCTGCAATACCTCGACGCGGTTGTTCTAGGTCATTAATAATACTGCTGATGATCCCTCCATCTATGTATTCAGTCATGAGAGTTTGTTGTCGGGGCAGGAAAGGCAAAGGGGGGTCGTTGGGTAGCACAAATTGTCACAAGTTCCATCTGCCTCCATTGTTTGCCAGCTCATTTCACCCGTGTATATGCGGCCGACAATACAGTACCCAACAGCGTTAGACACAACCTCATAACCCGCAAAAAGATAGGAAAGCAGGCCCTTAATTGAAGCATGCGATTGGTACGTGCGTATAAAGAAAATGAGAGGAGCGCCAGCTATTGATCTACAAAGGTTCACTGCACATATGAGCAACGGTGCGTATGCTCCATCGGTACTGCGCTCCATGCTCGAGTCCGAAATTGTGAAGCGATAGTAATTTTTGTAAGATGAAACGATGTCTAACACGAATTTCTATTCTCTGGGCTATGTGTAGCCCACGTTATGAAGTACTGGTGCCATCTCTTAGAAATCTAGGCAGGCACAGGACCAGAGAAAGGCCCAGGCTTAGAAAAAGGCACAAAGGGGAAAGAAGGTACAGGACTGACCCTAAGAATCCCCCCTCCCCCCCAAACAAAAATGTACAGGTTTTATCGAATTTCTGGGAGTCGGAAAGAGACCTATGCCTTGGCTCAGTCCCAGGCCTATGGTGAGTTGGCTTAGAAATGGGTTGGCTTGGAAATGAGGGTAAATGTGCTCCAAAAAGGGAGGCGGATGCAGGTGACAGATTCGCGAATTTTTACGTTTTATTGTCGAAAGAAGAGCATGTTCTCTAGCTTAACTCTAATGATTGCTCCTAAATATTATCCTAGCATAGGTATTTCGAGTCGCCAAGTACTAATTTGCGGTGGGCGATGCCTACTCACAGATGTCACAAAAAGCCAATCGCTTTCCCGCACAACGCGAGTACAACATCTTGAATTGCCTATAGTACTGGCTGATCGCGCTTTACTTGCAGATTCTTGTATCGCTGCAGTGAAAATATGTGATGGCGTGACTCCATATGCTACCAGTAGGGGGAAGATGGAAGAGAAATGAGGGTGACGATGCGCTTGAAGCACATCTTGTTGGGCATGCAAACAACGCAACTCGGCATCTTTTTGCGACTTGATCCACAAGATTTGAATGGCGCTAACAGCTAATACCTTACGACGCCATATGAAGGAGATGGCGCAAAAAGCCGTAAGTGCTTGGACAAAATTTGCGACCGGCTTAAACGAGAATACAACGGCCAGAAACCGTATATTTTTAAAAAGGAACATCCAAAGAAAAGCGGCAAATTTCCATGGAAAAAAAAAAGAAAAGAAAAGAAAAGAAGAAGAAGAAAAACAACGAAGCGACTTACACCTGCGTGAATATACCCCAATGAGCCATCAACTCCTCGCCGTTTGCCGATGCCTGCAAAGCATGGCTTTTCTCCACCGCCTCACTTCTCCATTCAACACGAGGAAAATAAGCTTAGAGGTTTGAATATTCTTCGGAAACAATTCCGACAATTTCCACATACCAAAGGCGCTAATCAGGAGCGGATCAGATAACTTTAATTCTCCTTGCATGATCAATAAACGCCAAGCATTCTATGGAGCGAAGTCGGCAGGGCACCTCCATCGGGACGAATAATGGTTCCATCCCACTCCCTCGCCATCCTGGATTCCTTCGGGTAACGGCTATACACGCTTCTGGTGGAAACTATCGATTCAAGTGCTGGTTTAACCTTGAGCTGGTTGGCTCTCAATAGCAAGCATGTGAAGCGCGCCTTGGCCATGAATCTACTAGAATATCAGCCCTTCTTGGCCTTGCGCTCGGCGTTCCCAAGTTCGATGGCTAGAGATATATTTTACCTAGCCTCGCCATCAGCTTCCCATACGGACGGACTTTTGTTGCCGTGCTCAGTCCCCTGCTGTGCCACATGCTTGAAAGGCCTTCTAGTCATCCAACCAACCTGTCTAGATTCGGTCTCGGCGGAATCTTCATGCCACTCTTCAAATTATAAATACGAAGACTGCTCTTCCAACACGAAGCTATATACGCTGTAGCCTTTCTCATTCAATTTCTCAGAGACGAACCTCAGCCTCTTACATTGGATCTTTACTGCACAACAGCAAACAGCCATGGTTCAAGTTGTCCTCCCGGCGCTAATCCCAGACATCCCCAAGGTCTACGATGTCTACTTTAACGCTTTCCAAAACGACCAAATGGGCAAGATCATGCTCGAGATTCTCTTTCCAGGAGTGATCGACGACGACTTCAAAAAGGCACACGCTGCTGGAACACTGGCTTACTGGCACACCAGCGCATCCCAGTACACCTTCAAATGCGTCGATACGAGCACCGGGGACATTATTGGCATGGCTCTCGGCGATGTTTACCTGACAGAGCGGAGCGAGGAGGAACGAAGGAACCAGGGGGTACCCTGGCTCCTCGGGGAACAGCGAGAAAGGGCAGAAAAGATCTTAAACCCTCTATGGGAGGTGAGAGAAAGGCTGTTTGGCGGCAGGCGCTACATCTGTATGTTCATCCTTGGTGAGATCCACATTCTCAGCCCTCGGCTGTTGGTGGGATTGCATGCCAAGATAGGCAGCTTTTTTTTTTTTTTTTTTTTTTTTTTTTGCTAACAAACGCCATCTTTTTCGTTTAGATTGCCACGTTATTGGCATTGATCCGAGGCATCAAGGGCGCAAGGCTGGAGCGTTGCTCGTGCAATGGGGCATGGACTTGGGCGAGCGAGCAGGGCTCCCGGTTTACTTTGAATCGTCTCCTTCGACGGTTGGCCTGTATAAGAAGTTGGGATTTGAGCTGCTCGACGAAAAGATCATACACAAAGCGGAAGTCCTGGGCACAGAGAATGATATCGAAGTCCCTCTGATGATTAGAATGCCATCTCTTGCCGGTGGGATGAGCTTTACGGAGTGGAAGTCCAAGGGTTATCCCGAGTTTGGGGGTTCGGATATTGCACCCAAACTGGTGTAGGGGTGGCACTTTGGTCTAGATTTTTACCACATTAATAGCTAATTTTTTTACAATTTGAAATGTTATAAAATGCACTAGCTTGCAATTATGACTCATAGCCCTCAGCTCGAAATATTGAAACCAGTAGGCTGTGTAAACTGGCGGCGGTGCGAGTCCAAAGTTGGCAACTTGGCCAGAAGTGATGGTGCGCGAAGGGCATAGATGCGCGATTATCAGATCATCAGATAAGTCCTCTGGTCCACATTCGATCAAAACACCCCTGAAACTGCATCCGTTAGCGCCAGAGCCTACAGCTAACGATGCCTCTCCACCGGGGCTGCTTGTCTATTGGCGTTGCCGTGCCACTAGCAACGATTGCCTGCTTAGATGAGAATGTTAAAGCATGGAAATCTCCGAGTCGGACTCCGGACACGGTCGGCCGGAGAGGTCTCGTCCGTGACGCGCTGAGCTCGGCATTTTCACCCTCTTCGCTGGCTTGGAGGTGCTTGTTTCTCTTAATGAACACAATGGCGACTCTGGAAATCCTCCTTGGTGAGTTTCTGACTTCTCGGTAGCATATCGCACAGAGTCTATCTCCAAAGCCGGCAAACAAAAATGTTGGAAAAGACAAAATTATACACCAAGATTGTCGGCTATGCCCTCGCTATGCTTTGGACAGAGCTGCGGCTCGCTCTCCGAGGTGCCATAGTACGACGTCAAGCCGCTCTTTTTGGGTCTCTTGGATCAGAAGAGCGAACTCGCAATATCGTCATTGTCGGCGCCAACTTTGCGGGCTACCGTGTCGCCCAGATTATTGCAAAGAATCTCTCTCCCCGTAGCCCTTATCGCGTCGTGGTTGTTGAACCAAACAGCCATTTCCACTTTACCTGGGTGCTTCCCAGATTCTGCGTCGTCAAAGAGCACGAACACAAGGCGTTTATTCCCTATGGAGGATATTTGGACGGAGTTATCGAAGGGTCCTATCGCTGGATCCAAGACAAGGTTATTGATATCGACCGAACCACTGTGAGGCTACAGGGCAGCGAGGAGTCAATACCATACGAATTCCTTGTCATCGCTACAGGAGCGGGCGTACAGGATGGCCTTCCGTCGCGAGTCAATTCTACAGAGAAAGTGGAAGGGATAAAACTCCTACAAGGAATGCAGAAAAGACTCGAATCGGCCAAGACGGTTGTTGTTGTTGGAGGAGGCGCTGCCGGGGTCGAAGTCGCCACAGATGCCAAGGATTTATACCCTGAGAAGCATATTATCTTGATTCATTCTCGAGATGCGGTGATGCATCGCTTCGGCAAAGGTCTTCAGAAATCCGCACGTGAAGGGCTTGAAAGACTAGGCGTCGAGCTCATCCTTGAAGAGCGCGTGGTGAATGAAGACGCCGCAACTGGGGTGGTGACTCTCAGATCCGGCCGACAGATTACCTGTGATTTCTTTGTAAGTTCTCTCCATGGCATTATATCATGTGAAAAGGAGCTAATGGGTGTATATCACAGATGAATTGTACCGGACAAAGACCACTGTCCGACGTGGTTGCCACCCTCTCTCCCAACTCGATTTCATCCACCGGCCACATCAAAGTCAAGCCAAATCTCCAGATAGTCGACGACTCTTTACCAAACATTTACATCTGTGGCGACGTTGCCGACACGAATACCCCGAATCCAAACGCGCGATCGGCGATGCGACAAGGCACAATCGTGGCAGATAATATTCTCCGTGCGGCTGCCGGCAAAACCCCCAGTTACGTGTACGAGAATCAATGGGCAGATGGCGTAATCAAGCTGACTCTGGGACTGGTATGCCATGCGTTCAAACTATATTCTCCCATTTACTAATTAACGGTTCCTAGGATCGATCAGTCACACACCTTGGAGATGGAAACTCCGAATTACTATTTCCATCAAAGGAAACGGACGAGGCTCTAATGTCAGCCATGGCGTGGTCGCGCATGGGAGCGAAGCCATTCGAAGATGCGTATATGGATGCTCATGCAGCTGAAGGCGGAGACGTAAGCAAATCTTGATGTAATGCAGGTAATGCAGTTGAGAAAGACGTCGGTTAGTCCGAGATTTTGCTTTTGAAGGTGAGACTTTGGAATTCGTTCAACACAAGGCAATCCTAGAATGTTTAAATAGCATAAATTGTATTCTGCATCACAGTGACAGCTATTGAATTTGTTTGTGCGCTGGAATAACACGAACGACTCTGCTTCCATAAATTGACGTGCTTCCTAGTGAAAGGTGGCGGCCCAGACATCCATGGTCCACGACTTCTTCACCTCCATCGTCTCCAAAATTCCAAGAACGCCATCTCGAGCCGAGCGCAAGAGCGCCCTAACCTTTGAATCATCCACCTTGTCTTCAATTTCCTTCAAAAAGTCCGGACTCTTGACTGTTCCCGTCTCCCAGTGGCCATCCAAGAGTCCCGCTTCGGGAACCAAGAAAATCTCCCCATCAAGAGTCCAGGCATTCTCATTAGCAGCATCAGTAATGGCGCCGGGGCTGGAAAGGCATCGAATATTAGCTTGGCTTCCCTTGTTGTGTGCCTCGAGGGTAGCTCGTGCCACCGAGGCCAGAACATGCGGCAAAGCATTCTTCTCCGTCGCCTTGAGAGCGTATTCCGCAACGAGAAGAGACGCTGCTCGCCCCTTCAAGGCACCCAGCATCTTGGTGAGCGTGGCAGGCGAGTCAAAGTACCAGATGCAGTGGACAAAGATGACATAGTCCCACGTCTTGTCCGCATTCGCCGCCAGGAAGTCGATCGGATCGGCAAAGTGCCACGAGATGCGATCCCCTATCGCGCTTTTGGAAAGATGCTCCTGGGCCTGGGCCAGCGTCCAGGGCGATCCATAGTCTGGACGTCCAGGATCCACGGCATCAACATGGCCAGTTGGGCCAACAGCTTCGGCCAAGACCGCGGTAGTTGTGCCTTGTCCGCATCCGATTTCGAGGATGCGGCTGCCTGGCGGGATGCGCCAAGCATTGACGAGCTTGATGCGATGCTCTGCTTGGGGAATCTCTATAGCGAGATGCATTTTGACATCTGGGCCGCTGAGATGGTAGTTTGCAATACTCGCCGCAGCCGTTGCGGGCATGGGCTCAAAAGATGCGGAAGAAGACATTGTCGGGTGATTGTTGGATTCCTTTGATGGAGATGGAGATGCCTCTGTTCAACTGAGCTTCCATCTTTATAATTTTGCTTTCTTTAAGATCCTATATTGTTCAAGTTTCTGTCCAGAGCATTTTTGGGTCGTTGTTTTGGTCAGATTGCCTAATCAGCTTTTCCATTTACAAAAGATCATTGCTGTGAGTCATGGCTATTGATTTTGATACCCACTTCATGATCAGGCTTGTGTACCCCGCGCCACCTCCAACGAGCGTATAGACGAGCAGGACAATGGTCACAAAGGACTAACCACTTGAAGCAAAAAAGACATATTATATAGATTATCTTGAAGGAAAAGGCCCTATAGTGTACAAAGTAATCTTACAAGGGTGACCTATATCCAGCTTGCCATTCCGGCCCTCCCTAGATCTCGATGCGCTTTAGTACTCTCACCCTGATTACCAAAATGGGTCAACTTGGTCACCACACCAAAGTTGCTCTACATGAGCCTTTGACTCACTCGTCTATACCATTACACGATATTGGGCCCTTTGGTGAAGAGATTCCAAAACCCTTGCGTGCAAAATTAATGCGATTGGTTAGCCGCTCTACCAAACCTATTAAGGCAGGACAAAATTCCGAAAATGAATCATTCTTTTGCGGACATTGTTAGATAAGTAATCCGAAGGGATAGCCTATCAAAGAGTCATACATAGCCGGCTGAGCAAATCGATGACTATCTGCTTCAACACCATCCATCAGCAGTTGTACATTAATCCAAGCTCGGTAACTATTTGGGCCTGCCATCCGACTCATTATTCGAATGGAGCGTTTTGCTTTTTTCTGTTTCTTTTGGGTGTTGGGAGCAGGAAACGCCGTTGCTGCATATAGACAGACTCAAGGTCTGTAAACTGACAATTATTGCGTTGAACGTTTTCGAATGTCACCAGTAGACATCGTAAATCCCCAAGCAATTCTCTAGAAACAGGCCTGTAGCTGCTTGGATTCTTCTCTAGAATGTAGTCTGGAGCTTTGGATAGTCTTCTGCGTGTGCCTTCAAATCTGCATAGATTGAAGCAGAGGAATCCCCCGGCATATGCTTCATCCGCTTCAAATCTTCTTCTTCCAATTCCTCCATGGCCTCGAGCGGTTTCTCCTTGTTCGCTTTCTCATCTTCTTCTTGAGGTGTCATGGCCTTCTCGATCCCCGAAGACTCGCCTATGAGCAGAATCTGCGAGTTGTTGTAGTCGAAATGATTTGGCCGCGATGGAATCCATCTCAGGTCCCGAAACTCTTCAAGGATCCTGCGCAATGAGATTAGAAGCCTTACGATAGGACATTGTATGCAATACGTACTTTTTGGGGTATTCTGGATCTTTGGGTAGCCGTGCCGAAGCTGGTGATGGATATTTCGGATTCTTGGTGCTGATGATGAAACTGCCTTGCTCTTTCAATTTGAGGGCGTTTTGCACTTCGCCCAGTTTTTGTGGAATCGTGAGCATATACGCCAGATGGCTCTCCCTTCCAGTGCTCGTAATGGCGTAGACACCTTCGCCAATCGGTGTCGCTGCTGGGGTATGCCTGGTTCCTTTCGTCTTTGTCTCGTACTCTTCGCCGGCAAGAAACTGGCCTTTGATTTCGTCGTAGGATGCTCCCGACTTCTCTACAAACGATAGAAACCGTTCCCTACCGCTTGACGGAAGCACCTTCTTTGGCAAAACAAGAATTCGCGTGTTTCCAGCATCTCTAAGCGGCCCCTCGCTCAGCTTGGCATCATGCGCTATCGGTCGTAGAATGATGAAGCTTCGCGCAATGTCGTTGACTTCCTTTGGCTTCTCTACATCAACGCGCCCTCTGATGAAGAAATAGATGACTCCTTTCTCAAGAATGCTTGATGGAACGTCGCAGTCCTCTTTCTCTGGCTCCGCGGTGTCATCTGCTGGTTCTTCTTTTACGGCTTGACTAGTGCCGTCTTGTTTCCCTTTGCCATTCTCGTTAAGCTTGTCAGACAGTGCCTCATCCTCTTCTTCGACTTTGGTCCGTTTCGCGTCTGGATTTTCTACTTCAGTTTGATGCTTGTCTCCGGCAGAGACCTGATTTTGGTTTGTTTCGGAATCTGCTTTTTTGCCTGCCATGGTTGGATATTTCAGCTGGTTGATCGGACTCGTTCACACTCGATTTCTAGATGCTTAGGTAAAGAGGGAGTCGATGCATACCATAAGGCTGCTCGCGCCAGCCTTAAATAGTTGTCGATTGATTGTGATGTCATCCACTTGTCATGATGAAGATCGTAAATCATATCAGCCACCGCGGGAACGAAAATCTTATAATAGCCATTCCCGAGTATAATTTTTCTTCTTTTCTGGTGGAATCGCACGACTATTAGCCGTTTTTGCTCATAACGGAACTTTAAGTCGCGTTGTCAGCATTACCGTTGTTGAACGATCATTGGCTTTGCAACAAGCTGGAGACGCGACGTCTGTAAATCAAAATAATTTAGCCCCGACATCAAATTTTGGAAAATACGCGTCATGGTCAAAGCGTGAAAGAACAGCTAAGTCAGCTACTCGCCTGTCGCAACCAAGAAAATTGAAAGACGCAGCCCAGATTATAGTGCCAGTTGGATTCAACTGACGGCAAATTTGTGTTTGTACCCATGGCTGGAATCGCCTTCAATCACTGTGTGCATACTCCTTGTTTCCTGTAGTTTGTTTGTTCATCCACAGTCAATATTTAACTTGGTAGCTTTCAATATGTCTTTCAGCGGCGACATTTTTAAATAAAGGAACAAAGAAATATTTTTGCCATCGCATTGTAAAAATTTCTAACGCAGAAATGAATTGAAGCCCACAAACTACAGTATTATCCATATCACTTTCTGAACACTGACGATCAAATTAAGGAGAAATGCCCGTAATTGAGCACTGCTGACTCTATAGCGAGAAAGATTATCAGCTTGGCAGGATTTTGGTTCATCATGCTGGTCAGAGAGATCGGCTCAAGTGCTTCCAAGATAATGAGGGATAGACATTGTACACCATTTCCATTGGGTAGATATATCCCAAAAGATCCTTTCAATATGTTTAGCTGGTCGATGTCTTGCTTTTCGAGGGTACTGCGTTTCGAAGATTCGGCCATTCCTGCGTCGGCATGCGATAGTAAAATATCTGCGTCAAAGATCTCTGTTGTTGTTTCTTGCCCATTCACTGAGTTAGTAGCGTCATGCTTGGATCTCTCCTTCAATTACCGCGTTTCATTTTGTCGGAAAGGGGGGGGGGGGGGGGGGGCAGATCTGTTTTGCACGTCCCAAAATTAGCGAGCAATAGGCAACATGGATCGGAGGGCTTTCTTTAGGGAGAGGAAGGGGAGGAGGAAGAATAGCAAATTCCGAATTGCCAGTAGCTTGAAAAGACGTTGGCTTCCTCCAGAGTGACTCAAGTTTCTTCGACATGGAGCAGTCACTCCATTTGGCTCGAGCCAGGGGCGGCCAGACAGAGGGTATCGCAAAGACAGGCCAAGTGCTTCTCTAGAGAATACTATCCGGTTCTTGGAATGTCTGCCAATCTTCGCTGCTAAGCGCTGAGGCGTGGGTACTATCTTCGGTTTCCCACCAAGGCCTGCATGGAGTGGGAAGAGGTCGTTTTTTCGACCTGCTCGAGAATATGCAGCCCTGTATAGCGAATCAAGTCACGTACTTTAATCGCGGTTCCTCTCGAGTCCCAATATGCTCTCCATCTGAGTTAAATGCTGCGTAATTTTGGTACAGCTGGACTGCTTCGTGAGAGAGAGAAATATCAACAAGATTCCAGGGTCGCTCCGTATGGCGACAGATGGGGAAAAAGATCGAGACTGCAAGCAAGATCATGGGAAGAGAGCAAACCCAGCAGAATGGAAGAAAAGACTCTGTGTAGATTCAAAATTTAGTGGTGAAGGATTTGGCGTCACTTCGCGAGTGTTTGGTGCTGAAGCATCGCCAGAATTTCTTTCTCTGTTTCGTTTCCACCAGCAGAGGGTTCGCCAAGGAGCTGAAGGGCCACGTAAAGCAGTATTACAATAGTATTTCTTGCTAATCCACAGTATCTGCGATGCGTTTGATTGACAAGTGAAATCCATTTCTCCAAACATCAGTAATCGTGCCAAAAACCTCCATCATGAGCGCCCGCCTTGATGAGTACGCCAATCTATCAGCACAAATAAACCACATGCACCCAGACCAACCACCAACAACTCAAAGGTTTGGAGCGAGAATTTCTTCTTCGAGTCCAGGCATATAGCCTCAAGCTCAATGAAAAAGCAGCCTTCATCTGGAGGTTGACTTGTGCCAAGCCTCCTGGCTCTTGAGTTCGCCTACCCAAGAGCCCAATCACTAGGCCGGAGCACAACTGTCTCGCCGGGTTCGGTGCTGGAGTTTTACTCCATGCGAGCGAGTATCCCCGAAGGGAAGGGCGGTGCTGGGGAAAGGAAAAAGAAAAAGAAGAAGAGAAGAGCCGTCGGGGGGAGGCGAGGTTTAAGTAGGCGTGGGCGGGGCCTCCTCGATCACTCGAGGCACGTGAGCGCCCCAGGCTGCAACTCTGCTCTGGCAACGAAGTGAGGGAGATGACGTCGACTGTGTTTATTATTCTGTGATGCTGATTTATCATTGGAGGATCTCCGTTTGCCTGCATGATGACTTTTTTGTTGAGTGTTGATATTTCCTCGGTGGAGTGAATTGCTCTCTTGTTGGCCTCGAGGTGGTCCAGACCGCTCCCCCACATCACTCTGCAGATGCAGAAGATGCAGAAGATGCAGAAGATGCAGAAGATGCAGAAGATGCAGAAGATGCAGAAGATGCAGAAGATCCACCAGCTACTGACTTCCCATGATTCCATTTTTTTGGTGTTGCACTCCTTGATCTTGTGCAGCTATCTCAGTGAGTAGGTTGTAGCCCCTGAATCTCACCAAATGCGATGACGCTGCAGCTTTGCACGCATTTGTGGCTGTACGTAGCTAGGCAGAGTAGTTCATTGATGCATTTGCTTATGAGCCAGTTTGCAAATCGTGATGCTATGAAGAAGTGACAGTGCTACACATTTTGTTGGTGTTGTCTGCCGGCACTGCTAGATGCACCCTGTGCTCCTCCATTAATAGCATGATCATGACCTGAGATTATGTCTTCATTTCCAATATCAACTATCTGTATATCTCTTTCTCCCTGGCTATCAAAGCATCGAGCTTCAATTTCGTTTTCCCTCCATAGCCCTCGTCTACTATTCACTATCAAGCACTCATGCTGCCACATTTGCAGCTCATGCATCTTCTGCCTCTTGGCAACCACACCGATTTTTCCTCTGATGTTTTGCTTTCTAGAGCATCGCTATTGGTCCCGCATATTCGTTGGGGGGGTGCGAGAAGTGATGGGGGCAGTTTTTTTTACTTTGTTTACCCACCCCCCTGCTATTCATCTTTTTTGCACAATAGCAGTTGACCGCCCCAGTCATGCTCTGTCTCCTTCTATATATTGCTTAGAAGTTTTAGTTCTTCTCATCTCCACCACATTTCCTCCTTCATCGTTCCTTCTTCCTCCAAGCTCTACTCTTCTAGCTCTCAGGCCCTTCGCAGATCATCATGTCTCCTTATCAACTTCTTCGTTTCTTCATCATGGACCACCAGAACGTCTTTCTGGCACGTTTGTAAATTCCACATATTCAACGAGGTCCTTCCTATCTCATTCATAGCTTGTTTGATCTTCAATCACATCGAGCCCTGCTGCTATCGGCATCATTCATCTCTCACTGCCATTCCGCTGCCAGTCGCTCCAACGCCTCTTCCAAGTTTCTCGCTGTATCTTCGTATGTCTTGCCCCAGACGCTTATCCTTCCTCTCTTTTTTCTCTGTCTGTTCTTTCTTCTCTAACTCTGCCTCTACAGGTTTTGCTCCAGTAAAAGAATGAGCTTTCGCCATCTACCACTCTGTCCAGAGGATCAAAACATCCCGACTGTTCGCATTTGGACAACCATGACCAGATCATCCTCGGAACGGAAAGAAGTGAGTTGAGCATTCTTCATCAATGATGTCGAAACTTACTAACGCATTATTAGCAACATGACTGCGACAGCTACACGTCGACTCCTTTGCTACTATGGCTTTCCGCATCGGTAAGACGTCCTGGGTAGGACGATAAACTGCCTAAGCGTTTGACGTGCGCAAATCATCTCCAGTCACTTGGCGGGTGGTCTATTGAGGCCCAGCCAAGGAACTGTAGGCACATGCTCTTCTTCCCTCTATCTTTTCCATATACTAACTCAACATTGGCAGTGGGAAGTGATGCAGTCTAGCAATGCTAGACTGTCGAGTAGTTGATGCCACAGGTGAGCATCTGGAGTTGGTATCGCTACTACGTATGAGGCATAGCCGAGTAGTTGAGGCCGCATGCGGTCTGCTGAGGCCGGTGCCCATCAGCTACGAAGAAGCTATCCTCGTCGTAGCATGTACATGTCTGGACTTGATATCGTCATCGTACATGAGGCGCAGCCGAGTTGTTGATGCCACATGCGGCCTATTGAGGCCGATGTTCATCAGCGACAAGGACGCTGTTTTCTCATCGTAAAGTGGACTTGGCTCGTCTCGACTCCGTGGTCGTTAGTCGAGTTGTTGATGCCACACGTGGTCTGTTGGAGGCCAGGTGCCATCAGCAACGATGACACTAAGCTCCTCATCGGAACATGTGCATGGCTGGAATTGCTGCGCCGTCACGCATGGGTCAGCCGAGTAGTTGATGCCACACGCGGTCTATTGAGGCCGGTGTTCATCAGCTACAAGGACGCTGTCTCCTCATCGTAATGGGTACATCGCCGGACTTGATCCCATGGTCACGGATGGGGTTCAGTCGAGTAGTTGATGCCACCCGTGGTCTGTTAGAGGCCAGGGTCGTCAATTACGATGATACTCAACCCTCATCGTAACGTGTACATGGGCTCTGTCCGACGCCGGGTGCGATCGGATACGCCCTGGGTGCTGAGCTTGGCAATTGGCTGGCACCTCTCTGAGGTCCAATCCTTGGTTACAAGACACAGCTCCAACTAACACTCAAACATGCCTTTAATAAATGGCGTGAAGATGGCCTAGTAAGTGCGCTGCTTCGACTCAACTCCCATCGACAACGTCTGCCCTTTGTTCGTCGCTGACTGTCATTGTAGCGAGCCGTGCATCCGCGGCCATCGCTCGACGAAATGCACGCACGCCAATGAACGGCTCATGCAAGCCGGGACGGCCATTGAGCTCGTGTCCGCACCCTGCTTCAAAGTCATGTACATGTGCTGCGCTCATGGCTGCCATCCTGAAGAGCCACAAGTGTCCGCGTCTGAATAGACCTTCCCTTCAGCAACCCCAGACAATCTATCTCTTCAATCACTTCAGAAAGTCACATGAATGCCGTAAAGAAGCTTACGCAGGCACAGAGGTAGCTCTTCTCTTACGAGGGTCAAAGACAGTGGAAATAAATTGTTAGTTATCGTGCATTGAGTTTTACGCAGGCAAAGAGGTAGCTGTCTCTTTATGATGGAGTGGTGTAGTCAAAAATAGTAGAATCAAGTCATTGGTTGTGGAGTGTTAAATATTGTATCCCACATGTACTTGCCGAGCATTTTTTATTGCACTGTAAAATATCTCTATTTGTTTCATTTTCTCCCTGATATTGCCGGATTACTACAGTAGGTGGTATTTCCCATTCTTAATGCGACAACAGAACGTTCTTTTTCAAGCGCTGATGCAATTTTTGGCTTGCTCTCAGTATTTATAGGGTAGTGCCGTTAAGTGTGGCAAGGCAACTGAATCTATCACCAAAGGCTCAACAAAAAAGATATCACATTCTTGACGGTTGTGAAAGATATTGTAGAGGGAACTCTGCTCCTTAGATACTCTTTGTAGGAACTTCGAGCGTTGCACTGCAAATCTTCTTTTTCAGGTGTTTCTATCTATAAGCCCCCCAGTGATGACACCCAACCTATGCCCCGCGAAACAGCGAGCAAGCAGCAAAAATCCAGAATCAACATCTTGCAGCTGCTTCGCACAAACACCTCACAAGAACAAACATGAAATTCCTTTTGCACTCCCATTTTCCTGCCGGCCATGCCTATCCAATGCAAGCCGTCGGCCAAGCCCTCGTCGATCGCGGCCACCAAGTCGTATGGCTGACCAGCGCTGATAACGAAGCTCGCGTCAAAGCCACAGGAGCAACATTCGTCAAGACCCGAGCCATTGCCACAATCGACGCGCCCTTCATCAGAGACAATTCGACTGGGCTCCTTGATAGGCAGTTTCACCGACTGAGGGCTCGCGTGGAGGCCCAAGTCGCCGACTATCGCGCTGTTCTGGCGGAATTTCCCGCAGACGCTTTGCTTGTCGATGTGTTTCCCCATGGAGCTCGCGCTCTACACGAACTTGGAGAAATACCTGCATATGCAACTCTAGGGGTCATCCCATTCTACACCTCGGGGGCTGCAGCGCCATTTCCGGTATCGGGAGGCTCTCCTCCAGCGTCTTGGTTGGGTTTGGTGTGGAATGGTTTGCAACAGCTCGTGAACCAATGGATTCTACTTCCGCTCTTTCTGGCCCCTGTGATCAATCAACAGAGAACAGTGCTTGGACTTGGGAATCTTCCATTTGGCGAGCCGGCGGAGCATTTCACGTACAGTCCGCTTCTTCACATCCAAGCGTCATGTGCAACGCTCGAGTTCTCGCTTGAACCAAAGTCTGAGCAGCACAGGAACCGGGTAGCCTACGTCGGTCCCCTCGTTAGGCTATCACCTACTACATCATCACAGCTACCTGCTTGGTGGGAAACCGTAACATCACATTCACGCGTCGTTGGAATTACTCAAGGAACACTCGCCATGGACCCCACGTCCCTCATCATGCCTTCTGTCCGAGCCCTGAAAGGCGACCCTTCACTTCTACTGATCGTTGTATCCCCGCACGGCAAGGATGTGGAAGCACAGATGGGAGAAACAGACAACGTCCGCTATGCAGACTGGCTGCCATATCACCTTTTACTTCCACGTCTTTCTCTGCTGATAACGAACGGCGGTTATGGAAGCATCACCCAAGCGCTTTCTCACGGAGTCCCTCTTCTCTGCGCGGGTCAGACAGAAGATAAGAAAGATACAGCTGCTCGAGTGGCATGGTGCGGCGCTGGCATCGACCTCAAGACGGATAATCCTTCATCGGGTCAAGTCAAAGCAGCTGCTAACAAGATCCTTTCAGACGAGAGCTATTCAGCCAGAGCCCACCTTTTGGGAAAAGAATTGAACGACCAAGGAGGCGCGCAAAAAGCTTCAGAGTTGTTAGAAGAGCTTGCGGCTAGACACGCAAAAGACGTTCGCAGCGTTTAGAGATTAAAGAAGAGAGCCCATGGTGTTTAGCGAAATGCTATTATATTCCAGAATCGCAACAATGTAGCGACTTCACGGCTAGAAATAGATTACAAGGGAAGGTTGAAAAGGCATTTTCAGTTTGAAGACGAGCTACATTCAAGAATAGATGTGCAGCCCGAATATGGTGACGTCCTTCCCAGCAGGCAACTGGGTCACAGATACAAAGAAATTCCTTTCACACTTTTGAAGCAGCATACCAAATGTATCAACATTGTTCATTATTTCAATAAAGAGTTTGTTTTATGTAAAGAACAAACGAGTATCGTTCTACATCACAATCGAAAGAATAACAAAGGAGTTTAGCAACAACAAAGTGCTGTTAGCTAACAACTGATCATATCAATAGGACAGGCGATAATCGATCCAACGCGTATCCAGCATATGCTTCACAAGCGATTCAAAAGCCGCGATGCGATACATGACATATTGAATTTCCAATAGCAACAGTTGGCATAGCAGCCGGCTCTGCAGAAAGAGGAGGATATAGATTAGGAATACCATCAAAGACCGCGAAACGAACACGACAAATTATCCGACGAGACGTACGAGACGATAAACCCCCAAAAGTCCGATCTAGTTTTCCCTCTTCGAGCACGCAGCTAGGAACAAGACGAAGTATTTTTCCACAAAGCATTACTCGACAAATTGAGAATAAAGGTTTGAGGAGGAAGAAAAAAGACACAAGAAGCAGTTATAACGTAAGTATGTCCATATGCAAAGTTGGTTAAATACTCTATACACTTATGAGTACATGCTGGCATGTAGATCGTCATTCCATGCTCAGCCTTCCAGTTTTTTCGGTTACCAAGAATCCAGTATCTAATTCTTCTTCTCAGAAGCTTCCTCTTCTTCCGCCTCTCCGTCCTTTGCCTCGCCGTTCTCGCTGAACATTGTTTCTTGCGCTATAAAAAAAAGAGAATATTAGAAATTGGATCATCACGAGCATTCAAGAAAAAAGAAGACTTACCACTCCAAAGTTCCGCATATACACCCACACGGTCAATCAGCTCTCTATGAGTACCCATCTCTGCAACTCGTCCCTCTTTCAGCACAATGATCAAGTCTGAATCAAAGATGGTTCGCAGCCTATGAGCCACGAATACGCTTGTGCGTCCCTTTTCGCGGAGAATTCCGTTGATATTCATCATCAAGGCCTGCTCGGTGTGCGTATCCAGTGCGCTGGTCGCCTCGTCGAAGAAGAGCAAAGGAGGGTCCTTGAGAAGCAATCTACTCATTGCCAGTCTCTGCTTTTCACCTCCGGAGATCATCATACCTCGCTCGCCGACCTTGGTTTGGTATCCATCTGGGAATTTCTCGATAATATCGTGAATGCGAGCTCGTTTTGCGGCTGCGACAACTTGGTCGTGAGACGCATCAATCATACCATAGCGGATGTTGTGCTCAACCGTATCGTTGAACAGGGGGGTATCCTGAGGCACCACACCGATAGATTTGCGCAGGGAATCGACAGTAACGTCGCGAACGTCCTGGTCATCAATGAGGATGCGACCGGACTGGACATCATAGTATCTGAACAGCAGTCTCAGTAGGGTGGATTTACCACAACCACTGGGACCAACAATGGCAACCTTCTTTCCAGCAGGGATAGTAACCGTAAGATCCCTCAGAATCGGTCTCTCGGGGTGGTATCCGAAGTTGACGTTTTCAAATCTGATCTCTCCACCCTTGACTAAAGCTAGGGGTTTCGCTGTCGGCTTCTCCACAATGTTCACATTCACTTTCTGCAAATTGAATAATGTTTCCATATCCAAGAGTGACTGTCGGAGTTCACGATACACGGAGCCAAGGAAATTCAAAGGAACCGACAGTTGGAAGACAAGCTGGTTTACCATGACCAAGTCTCCAACAGTCAGGCTTCCCGTGGCGACTCCCTCAGCTGCAAAGTACATCATTGCAGTCAAAGCCGTGGAGAATATGACATTCTGCCCACTGTTGAGGAAAGCCAGAGAGGTGGCCACCTTGATGGAGCTCTTTTCATATTCTCTCAAAGCCTTGTCATAGCGCGCAACCTCGAATTTCTCATTGTTGAAGTACTTGACAGCCTCGTAGTTTATGAGCGAATCCACGGCCACCGTTGACGCTCGATTATCCGCAGCGTTGGCCTGTCTTCGGAACTTTGTTCTCCAAGCCGTCGTCCAGATAGTAAAAGCCGTGTATCCGACCATTGTCAGCGCCGTTACAGCCGCAAACTTGAAGCCATACTGCCATGTGAGGATACCGCAAACCATACCAATCTCCAACGCCGTTGGGAGTATATGGAAGACCATGCTAGTGAGGAGGAAGCTGATGCCTTTGGTACCGCGATCCATGGCTCGCGTCAAGCCTCCCGTCTGCTTGGACAAATGGAAGCTGAGGTCAAGCCGTAACAAATGGTCAAACACATTTCGCGCAACGCCGCGAATAGCTTTTTGGGCAACAGAGGCGAAGACAGCGTTTCGCAGCTCCTGGAAGAGTGTAGCGCCTATCCTGGTGGCTCCGTATGCGAGAATCATGGCGCCCGCTACAGTCGTAGCTGTACCGCCAATAGCAGCAACATCAATGTTTAACGAGTCCACGATGCTCTTGAAGTAGAAGGGCACCTGCACATTCAGGACCTTTGCGCCAATCAGCAGAGCCACGGCAAGGCCGACGCGCACCTTGGTGCCAACATCGCCCTTGGGCCATAGATATCGCGACATCTCCTTCATAATAGCCCAGTCGGCCTTGCGCTGCTCCGTGTTGGTCTTGTCCACAGTCGCAAGGGGATCGACGGGGGCATTGTTGGGTTTCTTTGCAGCGTCTTTCGCCGAGGATGCAGCAGTAGCAGAAGCTGCAGTCGTTCCAGCAGGAGAAGCATTCGGGCTCGTTGGTGCGGGTTTCAGCGACTCGGGAACTGGCGACGGCGTTCGATCATAGCGGCAGGCAGCCGAAGTCCGGAGGGGTCGATGGAGAGCAGCAATTGGCTTCTGCGCGAGCCATAGCGGGAGACTGTGCGCCTTCGCGACGCTGCTCCGCGGACAGGCGAGCGCCGCTCGAGGGAGAATTCGCGGGATCATGGTCGTAGGTTCCCATCAAGGGGGAGACATCCTCGAGTGAGCGCCAACCGTCGAGCGTGTAGATGCTGGAGCGAGCTTCTCTTGTCGGAGCTTGGCGGGGTTGGGAGCTGGGCACGTGTGTCGATGATACTGTGTATAGCGGCAGAGACGGCGATGACGCCTCTGAATGTCTCCGGGAATGCTCCAGTAGCTTGTCGGCGGGTTACAGTCGTGAGAGCAGCATTGCTGTGCAGCTTGCAAAGTAAGCCTGGCCGGCAAATTCCCGCAGAAATAGGTATCGACGTTGTGTCGCGGCTTTTCGAGGCTCGGCTCCGGTTCGCGAGTCGGCGACGCTATGGTGTCATCGTTTACACCTGAGGCAGCACGGTCCACGTCTAGGATTCAATGTGTATTTGTAAGTGAAAAACAAGTGATTGTTACCTATGACCAAAATCCAAGAAACGAGAATCCATCAGTTGATCTTGTTGCAGCTCCCATAGCATGTGCACACATGTGCATGTAGTCTCACGTCGACAGGCACCAGTCGTTCCTTGAAGCTAGGAGCGCACCAATGAACATGGAAACGCGAATATTACGCGAGCTCGACATCACACCCAATCGGCTATTTCAAACAAGAAGAAAATCATAAAACCATGATTTGCTTAAATTATACGTCTATGAACTTCATGACTCCTCTTTTCCCTCGTCCTTTGCTACCTGGCCTCTCCTCTTGATCCACACCTTCAACGGCTTCTTTGGATGTCTGTTCGCAACAAGCTTCCTCGTCTGAGGCTCACTCCATGGCCCTCCTTTCGGCGGGTGCATGTCGTAGAATGTGATGATGGCCGCTGTATATAGTAGTATCTCTCGGAGCGCGAATTGTCGTCCCTTGCACATCTTTAGGCCGCCTCCTGCACAAAGCCAGTTAGTAAAAATCCCCAAACTCCAAGGGTAGCAAAAGCTACTTACCGTATGGTCTCAAAGTTCCCATATCCGCCGTCAGAGACTTCTTCCCATTCTCATCTATCGTTTCGTGAATATGCCTCTCCGCCTGCCACTCTCTTGGATTCGAAAAGTACTGTGGATCGAACTGATGAAGCTCTTGAGGGATATGCGCATATGTCCCCTTCTTCAGAAGGAATGATTCTCCGCCTTTTCCTCTTTCCTCCAACACCGTGTCATGGTACATCAGCTTCATCGACCATCCACCAGAGTACACCCTCAGGGTTTCAATGTATGACGCTTTGAGAAGCGGGCACTTGGTAATCAGACCGTCGATATCGACATCTTCCAGTACCGGTGGTACCCAGACTGCGGATCCAAATTCGTTTTCCGGCTGCACGGCGTTGACATAGGGTGCAATCTCTTCTCGAACCTGCTCCAAAAGCACAGGGTCCCTGTAAAGCTCAAAAAGCATCCACGGGATGAGAGCGTTGGAATTTGCAACCGAGGCCCATAAAAGCGCAAGATCAAAGGCAGCTCGGCCCTCAAGCGATACCCCATGCTTTCTAAAGAGCTCAATCCTGCCTTTGACAAGTCTGCTGACATTATCCAGATTTTGCCACTTGGGGTCGTTTTCTTCTCCGTTCAAGTGCCTGTCCATCGCTTCGTTGAACTCGTATAACATTGCTAGAACGCGTCTCCTGGCGAGCTTTCCGCGCTGGAGCCGCGGCCAAGGAACCCAAGCAGGAATACCTGTGGCTAAAAGCACAAAGGATTCGTTGTATATCCACATCCACTTCCAAATCTCTGGGAAGTTTTCCACAAAGTCGGTACCGTATATAGCGGGAATCACTGTGATTGCGACAAAATTCCTTGCAAGCTCCGTCAAGTCAACTTGGGTAATGGGACCGTCTTTAGCGCCCTCCTCAATGACATCAACGTCCGCCAACTTCTCCCATTCTGTCTGATCCATGGGATTGGGGCTGAATGTGACCAGGTTGATGATATTCTGCTTAACCTGCGACAACGTCGTGTTGGTCACTTCACTGAGCCCAGGTTCAGAGCTGAGATGTTTCCACTGAGCCAGCGCCTCGGGGAATATCTTGTTGTAGATTGCCTGGTCCTTCTTGCTCACGCCAAAGGTAGATTCAAGCAATCGATTTGCCAGCATTTGCTCATCCTCAGCAGGTCGTTGCAGGTTCAACAGTGCCGCAGCAAGCGAGGGCTTGTATACGAAATGATGCATCCTCCCGGCCATCTTCAAAGAGAATATGCCTTCCGGGAACCGACTCCGCATGCCAGCTAGGAAGCTGTCTTTGCCAAAAAGCATAGACAAGGCATGGCCAAGAAAGGGCAGCCAGTAACTCGGCGCCGAGGGAATCTTTTGGTTACCATTGGCTGCTATTGTTGTAGGGCTTCCTGAAAGCGCTTTGGTTGTGAATAGAAGGACAAGGAGAGTAGCTATGGCAGCAACGGCGATAGATTGGTGAGTCTCGTTGACTTCGATATCGTTGAGCCTCGACATGAGGTTGCTCCAGAGAGCTTCAACAGAAGCCATTTTGCAGGCTTGGGGGGGGGGAATCAAAAGAGTTTCCGCTGCTGAGTTGTTAATAGCAGAAATAACTAGAAGTCACTGAATCTGATTTTCGCTCTGAGCATTGCGTCTCCTGCCTCGATATATAGACCAGCGCTAGAAGTCGATTGAATGCCCCTTCACCCAACAATCATAGAACTCGAGGCGAAAGACGACCAAGCCTCCATAGAAGCGCCGCGGTCCGAATCCCTTGCACGCTACCAGTCACAATGCTAGTCATGCGTGTCGTGTAGTAGCGATTCTCCCAGACACGCCAGGATTCTGTCGAAGATTCCAGCGCTGTAAAGTTTCGGTTGATGATGCCAGCTAGTTGATTTTTTTAGGCGACGATACGAATTGGCCGCAGGGGTATCGGGAAGGCTGCCCCTCCCCCACTATTGACCAGCTAGCAGTATCAGCTTACAGGTCATTCTGTGCCCAACATTGCGTCGGAGCCCTTTTCTTAATCGCCTCCGAAGGCCATGGCGAGGCCTAGCAAGGCAATAGGCGAGGCGGAAAAAACCCCTGGTGCGAAATTCGCGATACGAATCGTCATTTGATAGAAGCAAGTCGCTCGAAACAAACAAGGGGCGGATACTACGGCACTTGGTCCTATGACATCTGATCCCTATACAGAGGCCTGACCCCAGCAAGAATAAGCATATAGGCAGCAATATGCCGGGAAGGCATAAAATCATAAACTTGATTAGATTTTCTGTGATGGAAGCACCATGCAAGTGTACTGTGATATCTTGTTTCGCTATAAACTCCACTTCGACAAGGCTTCAAAAGGGCGCCTGCAGAATAGAGCTGCGGCCGAACACAGACAGCCGCATAATATATTAATATATTTCAAAATTTCTGGAAACAGACGACAGAGTCAACTTGCAGATCCAGCCATTCCATTCCATTAGTGCTTGTGCAGCCTTCTGTTATTTCCATATATGGCAACTGATGGTGTTGGACGCCAAACTCAACCGCTTGAATCAGTGTCTGAGCTTTCCTTCAGCTCCCGCTCCCTTGCTTGCTCTCGCTTTCTTTCCACCTCTCCATTGATCCTCTCTATCTGCGCCCTCGCACCGTCCCAGCACTTTCGCCTTCCAGGAAACAGCCGCCACAAGGCAGCGGTCAACGGCCCATCCATGACCATCTTCCACAGCCTCCTCTCGCGCCACCAAAAGAGCCAGCCTTTCCACCCCCAGCCCAGATGCTCTGCCGCACCCAGGCCTGCTGTTTTATCCGCCCACGCCAGCCATTCGCCCTGTGGCAATGACGCAGGGAGCACCGGCCCCGTCTGCGCAAGGCTGCATATCCTCTCCTCGTGCCGGTCCATCCAGCGTTGCATCTGCCGAGCCGGCGGCAACGAGGCTCTGCCTGCCCAGACTTGAGCGATGCACATGCTGGCAATGTCGGCGATGCAGAATGTGCCGTTGAGGAAGGTGACGCAGCCCATAAAGGCCAGCGAGTCTGGTGCCTGGAGCGAGAAGACGTTTTGGTATAGCCGCGGACAAGGCCTGTTCTTGGAGCCAGGGGCTTTTGCCCAGCGGGGTGAGGGGTTGGAGGCCGGATCGAATTTCTCTTCCAGGAGGCTGAAGTCGTTGTTGTATCCCGTACAGCAGATGACTGTATCAGCTTCGACAACCTCACCAGAGTTCAGCTCAATCTCCCGCCCGCCAATGAACCGCCGAATGCCTACAATAGGCTTCACGGCTTTGGATCGAAAGTTGGCAATCAGGGTATCTGAAATGACCATATTGGCCGTCTTGACTGGAAGATTTGGATCAAGCCCCCAAGATGGATCAAGTTCTCCAAACGCGTCCCTCGAGACTCCATGAATGGCTTCGTTGAATAGCCTCTCGGAAGTTGCTGGGAACAGTGTACCGACGATGTCTTCCATGTAGAGGGTTCTGTACGATAGAACGTCTGCAACCGACACACCGTTGACGAGACTGGGCATCTTTGAGAATCTGTCAGCGCCTAAATGTACGAGGGGCAAGATAGGGGGGCATGGGATAGAGTATCTTATACAATGATAGCGCCGCCGTTGTGTGATAACGAAATATGCGAGGCATGGCCAATGAGCGCATCGACAATGTCACCTCCACTGTTCCCAAGACCAACTACAACAACTTTTTGCCCATCAAACACTTGTGGTCTAAGTCTGTCAGCTTGCATGGACGCGACAAGGGGAAGTTGCTGGAAACTGCGAGCTCACTTCTTAAAACTCCTTGAGTGGATGAGTCGGCCAGTAAAGAGATCTGCCCCTTCAAACTTGGGCATCCATGGTTTAACATGGGGGCCAGTGGCTATGACAACTCTGTCGAACCATTCGCTAGACCGCCCTTCGAAATCTACTCTCCATCTGCCTCCATCCTTTTCATCCCGGGTTATCGATCGAACGGTAGTGGAAAGGCGAAAATGAGGTCCAAGATTGAAATGGCTCGCATAGGCCTCGAGATAATGATTCACCCCTTTCGCATCACAGTATATCGGTGTGCCTTTTGATTCGAGTGATAGTGTCAGCTTCAGCTTCCCATTAATACCAAGGGCATATTGAATCGGTCATGAAATCGCATGCCATACCAGCTGGAAAGGGAAAATCGGTAAATGCTCCCTATTGTTGGTTAGTAAGTGAATTGTAAACAACAAACTATACTCATCAGCACTGACGCGATCTATTGAAATATTGGTCGTCGTTGCTGAAACGATACCGATGATCAGCAAGTAGGTCCAATAACTCCAATCCGTAAGGCATAAAATACCGTGACTGACTGACATTCTAAAACGCTCAAGGTATCCTCATTCTCAGTAAAGTGCCACAAGCCGCCGATATAGCTGCTGCGCTCGAATCCCGTCACATCGAATCCTTCTTCGAGCAAGTTTTTGACCGCCACGATTCCCAAAGCACCTATCCAGCCATTACAATTAGTTTTCTTACATGTTCAACATGGTGTATGATTCAAAGATACATGATAGTGGTCTCCTGCCTACTTCCACAATGCACAAGCTGTGAAAACTTACCGAGGCCGATGACTGCGACTTTGCGCCGCGGTAGTTCTGTCCCGGTCATCTTCGGAGCCGCATGCCTATCAACAAATGACTTCAACCTAGGGACAGAAAATGGAATATTGAAAGCAGGAGGTAGGGTTTTAAGCAAGTAGTTCTTGTATTAGCACAGCAACGCAGCTAGGACGCCAACTAAGGAGCCGTCTTAATATTGTCTGCTAATCCAAAAGCCACCAACACGTTTCAGATAGCGAGCGCTTCAGCAGCTGCAATTAAAACAATACAGTTTCCATGATTTATTCATATTGTCATTTACACTAAGCAGCCTAGGTACGCCAAGTCTGATTACAAGCTGGCAGACGATCTATCTTCTCTTCGTCGTCGACAGCGAAATGAAAAGAAAATCAAACCAGGCCGTTTCCAAATTTCCACTGCAAGCTTAACTCGGCCATTAACAGCAGCCATAACACAATGGTCCGTATAGCCTAAAATAGCAGATACTCAATCGCAAACCATGCCCAAAGCCCTCCCAAATTCATACATTTTCTTCTTTTTCGTTCTTCAAATAATTATTAGTGAGTTATACACGGTACGCATTAGGCTAAAACTCTGGCGGGTAGATCTTCCATATCGTCCATAATGCTGTCTGAATAGGGTTCTTCTAGAGGAGCAGCGACACCGTTCTCTTCGAGCGCGGTGTTAACAGACTTGAATTTGCTCGGTGTCTTCGATTTCCGAAGTTGTGCCTCGTCGAGATTAGACTCCTCGCCTTCGTCGATCGTGCTGGGCGGTAGAATCGGTTCACTCTCCTCAATGGGGTCCTGGCTAAGGGATACCTTCTTTGGCTTCTTCGCCCGTGGCCTCACCCGTGTAGCCTTTTTCTGTTTTGGGGTGGTCTTTGGTGGGGAGAGCGGCGGCTCTCCCATTAATGCAGGATCAATAGTAATGTCAAGCTTGTCATCTTGGTTCTGTTGCCCGTCATCGTGATGCTCGTCCTCGGCACCAGAATCTTCGACAAACTCTGCACTTTTCGCCACAGCAGTGGGCTTGGTACGAGAATGAGGGTGCCCAAGCAGTTCTTTCTCTCGCTCATCGTCATCATAGCCGCTGCCTGTAACTTCAGGCAGGCTTCCTGTTCGGTTATACTCATTGATAATGTACTGAGCAACGTCCAGTACTGATATTGTCTCCCAGTCTGGAACAGTCTGTTTCAGGCGATCCCATAACAGTATTTGGGTGCCACGGCTCCATTGGCTGCGGAACTTTTTATCGAGGAGCTTTCCCCAGGGAATCTGGTCGTCCGATAAAACGGAAGCTCCCTGAATAGCCAAGACCAAACGATATTGATCTTCTTCGCGCATACTCATCATCTGTTGACGAGCCTGGTCAAGCTGAGAAGAAATATCCTCATCTGAAATCACTACTTCAGGCTGGGCTTGGGTTTGGCGTTTTTGCTTTTTACCCTCGGAGCTCTTCCTCTCCTTCTTCTTTCCGGAAAGGCGATTCTGCATAGCTTTCCACTTTGTAATGCATTGCAGTCGACTTCGTGTCCTCTCCATCTTCTCGCTGATATTTTGCCAGTCGATTAATTCCTCGTAAGTTTTTTGCAGCAGAATAGTTTGGGGGGCGTCTCTTCGGAGTTCGTCAATGGCCTCCATTGCTTCCTTAACATACTCAGTGAGGCGTGCTTCTTCCTCCTCGTTCCAGACGTCTCTGCGCTGGTTCGCACCACAAACAATGTAGTTGCGATACCGATCTCTGACATCTTCAGGATGGCGGTTAATGATGGCAGCGATCCTCGACCATGCAGTACCGTTCACGTCGATAAGAGCAGAGAGCTCTGCATCCTGTTCTGGCGTCCATTTTCCTCGCGCTACAAAATTATGGAATTTTTTACGAGCGACATTGATGACTTTTTGTCTCTTACGATCAGGACACGCTTCAAAGAGCCGATACCAAAGACGCGCATGGTCACTGCCAGCAGTCGTGCCTCCTGGAGCCTGTATCATCTAGATTTCGATTCGAGTAAGCAGTGTATTTCAAGAAAGGCAGAGAGGAAAACACTTCGACAAAATAGACATGGTGGATCATAAATTTACCTCGTTAACTTGAACTTGTGTCAATCCATATTCGTTTCGGAAGGATTCAATAGCTTGGTTAATGCCATCGAATTCAGCATCCGTAAATCGCCCTTGTGTGTAGTTTTCTCCCAAGTTGGATGCTCTCCTAACAGGTTTCTCAGATTCTTCGTTTTCAAGATCGTCATCGGAGGTCTTTTCCGTTGCTTTCCGCGGTTTCTGTGTAGCCCGCTTGGGCCGTGCTCTTGGTTTTGGGGTATTGGCAGAGGGAGATGGCAGCTCTTCAAGAACTCGGCGGTTCTTCTTGGCAGGAGTCTCGATTGTTTCCAGAGCTTGTGAAAGCGAGGTGGGTTTTGCTTTCTTCGTTCTTGCAGAGCGCCTTCGCGGCGTTGCGTCCGGCTGCTCGTCTGCTTCGGCAGGATCTTGAGACCCAGGTTCCGTCTTGCTCGTGACAGAAGCAATTCCATTTTGGCTGTTGACGTGTTCTCTCCATGCTTCTCGCGCAAGGTCTTCAACATCACGGTCCTCTTTCTGGTTTTCGGTTGTGGCCTCTTGGCTCTTTGAAACTTTTTCAGGAGCTGAAATATCAATTGCCATGGGGGCCATGGGAGCGACTGGAGCTCTGGATACACTATTTTCTCTCGAGCGAGTCTGGCTCCGTCGGCGAGCAAGAGCAATGCTAGGTGACATCTGGTCGTCCTCGATGGCAGCGTCAAGGAGTTGGCTAGAAGCATTCTTGTCCGCATACAAGAAGCTAGTAGCAGTGTTTCTGGCATCCGCATCTTCAGACTCTTCTTGTGTCTGCTGACTCGCAGTTGTATCGCCATCCTCAAGGCCTTTCCTTTTCTTGTGTCGCTTGCCGTCCGCAGAATCAGACGTCTTTCTTTTCTTCTTCTTTTGTGTTGATGGAACCGGCGTCAAATCCAATGCATCCATATCTGTAGTTGCATCTTCAAGACCGTTTGGTACATCGAAGTCTGCTTCAGTTGGTTGGTCGCCAGCAACTTCGGCAGTCTGCAGAAGAGACTTCTTCTTCTTCTTCTTCTTTTTAGTCTTATCGCGCTTCGTACTTTCGCTAGACGTAGGGAACACAGGCTCTTCGGATTTCACAGATTGCGGCTCCTGCGTCAAGAAAGGAAGCTGAGACGCGTTGCTGTCGAACATTTCGAGGTCGCCAAAATCAATGTCGACGCCGGTGTCATCGCCTTCGTGTTCGTAGTCATCGACGCCTCCCATCTCCTCGATGGGCTCATTATCAATCTCAGCAGCCATTGCGGCAGCGAGCGTGTGGCCTTCCGCCTCGTGGTCGTTATCCTGGGCGGATGGAGATTCCTCGCGTCTTGCTGCGGCGAGCTGCGGCGATGTGGTTTGCGAGGGGGTCGACTCAGGAGCACTCGAGCCCATAAAATACCGCAATTTGGAAGCCAATTGGAAATCGGGCCATTTGGTGTTGGCAGACATCAGTCCGGCAGTGGATGGGGGAAAAGCAAAGCGTCGCCGTGCTATTCTTGATCGACCTGGGCTCGGAAAAATATTATGGGACCTGGGTTTTCGAGGGATGGGTAGGTACCTCTTAGCTCAGCCACGATGTTTGTGCCTTGTCGGTGAGGCAGCTTATCGCTAGGTACCCATGAATATGCAGCGGTTGCTAGCGTGGAATGAGTACCAATCGATAACCCGCGCTGACCTGACCGCGCTATGTGGGGTGATCAAAACCACAAAACTGCCCTACCCTAGAATTTCCTAGAATCACGCTGATTTTACAGGCATTCCATGCGGGCGCTATTACAAGAGTGAGCCGACGGGTCTGAGGATGCGAAAGTCCGGCAAGCGCAATCGCAAGTTATTATTACTCAATTAATAGCATAAATCCTTCGTGTTCTGGCTTTAGCACTCAGAGGATGTGCCGCTCCTCGTTCAATAAAAGCTTCAACTCTCTCTCCATACTACACAGGCTTACTACAATCATACCACCAATCTATTGTCTAACACTTTACGCGGAGGTTAAACTAGGAACGTGGTGAAAGTCATTATCTACAAATACTTTGAGATATGTGTTCCGTATTCTGATAATACACGATTAATACAAGAATCTAAATGTACATGAATGCTAGATATAATAGGTACAATGAAATCAAAATTGACAAAGGAAACTATTTCTGCGCAGTCTTCCAGCCCCTGATCATACTGTCAAAGTACGATCAACAGCTCCATTCGCCTCTTAACTCAAGGAAATTTATTTGCCGTTGTATGGCCGCCCAGCAAGGAGCAGTAAAGTCCGTTGCGTTTCATCCACCATCACCACCGCCTGCATTGTTTCCGCAATATCGTTGACATATTTGGCTCATAAGCTTGCTCTCATTCGTGTCGGTTGCTTTTGTACTCTATCCATCAGTTTATAACCGCTGTGTCGCTTGATTAATCGTCTTTCTCCTCGGGCTGCTTTAGTCGGACCGTGATGCCCTTGCGGCTCGTCTCGATATTGTATTCACCACCAAGGACCAGATCCTTGGCAACCAGTTCTCTGGTACGGCCCAAGCTCTCAATGTCAGAGATTCTCTGGATGGTATCTTCGAGATGTTTTCGGAACCGAGGTTCGGCGCAGATTTCCTTGAATGCGAGGTGCATCGGGACGCTGCTTGCACGAACGTCGGCCTGGCTCGTAACGGTAAAGAGATTCAGACTATCGAGGTCTCGGATGAAATCCGCTCGAGTCATGAGCTCTTGTGCTATGTGGAAAGGAAAGGTTGGCAGCAAGTGGCCCACAACTGGATCATACGTCTTGTCCATCTCTTCCTCTTTATCGACAAGAGCTAGGGCGAGAACCATGGCGGCGGCCTAATTAATAGCAAATAGTCAGCTCAAGACATCCCCAGTAGAATCGAGTGCAACAGGAACAACGAAACTTACCGCCCATTTCTGTTGATCCATCACGTCATCGTCCATTTCTGAGCCGAGGATCCAGCACTGGTTGAGGAACCATTTCTTTTCAGTCTCCTTAATCTTGTCGCACGTGTTGATCATGTCTTTGCTCTTTGCCACGCGATTTAGGAAGCTCAAGCGACCACCAATGCGATCATATACATCCTCGAGCTCTTGGTGGCTTGGAATCTCTTTAAAATATCGCATGCGATATTTCCTCAGAGCATTGATGGCTTGAGACTTGGGCAGATCGGTAACGGCAAGAACATCCATACGGGTGGCCAGAAGCTTCAACCGCTCGTATACCCAGTAGTCGTCAGTATTAAATATCATGGTGACCAGACTTGCCGCGGCCCACTGTTCAGCACGCTGTTGTAAAAGCTCGATAAGGTCTCTGCCTTCATCGTTGTTCCTTAAGAGATGCAGCTGGTTCACAATGAGAACAAGAGGTTTACCCCTTTTGTTGCGGAGTTTCATAGCCACCTTTTCCAACTTGTTCAAGGCGCGTTCGATATCAAGAAGAGCAGTGGTTTCTCGTGGACCTCGCTCACTGAAGTATCCTCCAATGTAATCTTCGTGAAACTCGTAGTCGAGTGCTTTGCCGAGACGGATTCTTACGATTTCAGTATCGGCATGAGCTTCGAACATGGCCACTCCATCTCCATCAGTCTTACGCATGGCTTCTATGAGCATGCTACTTTTGCCTGTGCCTTTCTCTCCCATAAAGAGATAGTAATGGCCAGACTCTGTGCCATCAATGATTGCATCCACATACTCCTGTTCCGGACGCTGAACCCAATGCTCCTCATCAGCCACTTTTCGAGGCACTTCCTTGGCAGAAGTTGCCAAGTCAAGAACAGGGTCACCTGGCTCAAAGGCGCGAGTCAATTTCTTCAAGACAATCATCTTGTAGCTCTTATGGTAGATGTAGCCGGCAGCAGCAAATCCGAAGGCGAGGACGAAGATGGAAGCAAAAGTGGTGGCAGCACTCTCGCCCATCTTCTTGAGCAGGGAGTCTTTGGCCGCATCGTGGTGGATAGTGCGGGAAGATGCCAGAATATTCTCTTCTAGTAATGGTAATGTTAGTTGGTTGATTACTATGTTAGCAACTGATGCTTTGAGCTAAAACACCATGGCAGAGGCTCTGAGATGCATGAGCTGCTCGAGTCAAACACGGCCGCTAGTCGCCAGCCCCTGGCTCAGGCAAACTCTGCCATTGAGCATAGCAAAGGCGCAAGTAGCATGTACATACATCCCGAGGCCAAGACGTAGTTCTTACACGCAAGGCGCTTGACCCGTGAACAGGTACTTGTAAGGAATCAATAAAGTAACGTACCGGCTTGTCGTCGAGATGCCTGTGTAGAAAACCGGGGCCTGCACAACACTGTTCGCGCGCTGCTGCTCCGCCCCAGCCTGCTGGGAATAGACTGGGGAATGTGCCGAATCAGGCGGCTCTGGCGTATCATCGTGTGTCTGTAATTGATGTCTCTCCAAGAGGCGAATCCAGCTAGTCGTTGGCGGTTGGATGTATGAAATTAAGAGACCACACACGAGTCTTGGGATTAGGGGACTTTCAGGAAGTGCACTCCGCAGCTCCCTAGCACCGTCTGGCAAATTTGATATTGACGTTGTGCGTCCGCTCTTCACTACATGTACTAAGTATCTCGCTGCTGTTGCCCCTGGCGTCCCTAGCCATTATAAAGGGGTCTCAGCGCCCATCACTCGCTGAAAGTGCTGACTTGGGACCCGGCGGCCTCCTGGAGGGGACGTAATTGGCGGGTGGCTCCAATCTAAGCTTTGTGGCGCGTAGCATTTTACGCATCCCCTGTGAGTGTCAATGGCCAGGGACCCATCCTGGTGGAATTACATGCATCAGCAAGCGGACATTTGGAACCCCCAGTTGCCCTATTGGCAATACGGAGCGCTGCTAATGCGGTAAAACGGAACCTCTAACTGCCTGGGAGGAACATACCCAGCTGGAACATGCACCATCTGACGTATACACGTTTTTGAATGCCACTTATTCGAGATAGTGCCTCTTGCACGAATACATGGACTAGGTACTCATATACAGGTAAACAGACTGGAATGCCCCTCACGCGTATATTCCCCTAAATACATGTAGCTGCGTCCACAGCCTAGGCCCAAGCTTGTGGTAAACAACAAAACTTTTGAGAGAAAAAGAGGGGCATGGGCTTGGCACCCACACGTGACGGACCAGCTCTGTGCGCTGCGTGAAGTTACGGCTGTGTGGCACTTGCCTGGGGAGGAAGGACGAAGTCGATCTCGAGGGCCTGGATCTGGATCGGACATCTGGGCTTGGGCATCGATCTGATGGCGACGATTGCTACGGGCTGTAATTGCCGCCAAGACTCCATGAAGGAGTCAATTATGAGTGGCAGCTATGGAGTTTATAGTAATTCAAAATTCAACCTTGATTTCTTGCAGGGACGGTGTGGAAATATCGAGTTGTTGCGGTTGACGATATTTCGTCTGTCCGTCCCCAGCTCCCACGCGGGCTTTTACTCCTGGCGCCCAAAACGAAAAGTGAGAGTCATCTGAACGGCCCGCCACGAGACGCGTCTGCATCGGCTCTGCCATTTCTGCTCGCAAGTGTCCGCACGTCTTCGCGGACCGATTTATTTCTTCTGGGCAGCCTTGGTCTGCTGGCACTCTCTTCTCTCCCCTCTTCACCCAAAATCACAAGACCGAAATTTCAATCTCCTTCACCCTATTCTATTTTCATCTCAAATATCATCATCATCTGGATAATTTCCTCTTCTTCCCATCCTAGTTTTCTACTGACCACATAATCTATCCCCCCTGATAATCAAAAATCTAATCTCTCCATCTCGCTGGCCGCGATGCCACTCACCCCGCAGCAGTATCTGGAGTGGTGGCT
Source organism: Trichoderma sp. CBMAI-0020 (assembly GCA_030708095.1). Taxonomy (NCBI): domain Eukaryota; kingdom Fungi; phylum Ascomycota; class Sordariomycetes; order Hypocreales; family Hypocreaceae; genus Trichoderma; species Trichoderma sp. CBMAI-0020. The sequence goes on along the minus strand of JAJNCI010000004.1, from coordinate 1,882,450 downwards.
GACCAGCAGCATTGATGCGCTCAAGGAGCTCATGGACAGGGAAACACTGGAGCTCGCCCCTCAGCACGCAGGCTTCGACACGCATGTTGCCAGAAGACTGCGCAACTTTGACAATGATGTCCAGCTTCGAGAGGCTCTACGCCAGCACGTGAATCAGAAGTCGCTTCTCCAGGTCTTTGATCTCTCGAGTAACCCGAGAAACAAGCTGAGAGAGCTCACGCTGACCGTCTTCAAAAAGCTTGAAGATGGAGGAGTGGATCTAAAGGGAGTAATGCAAGGACTTGCCGAGCTCAACATGGTCGAGCTTCGGCGACGCAGACTTGTTGCTGAGACGCCTCTAACTTTCAAACCGAATCATGCTGCCTTTGGGTCGGCTGCGATGATTCAAGAGCTGAACAAGAAGGCTACGGAAAAGTTTGGTCAATTTTACGTGGGGTTCAGAGCATCCGTAAGTCGCGCCCAGAAAGCAACACGTGCATGTCCTTCAATGGCTAAGTAATCCTCTCTCTTCAGACAATTCTTGAAGAGTTTGCGCAGCAGAGAACCACCAGAAAGCCGTCTGTGGAGCTAATGGCGGTTGTAAACGCCCTCTTCCCGGCTCACGATCTTTTGAAGAATTCAGAAGACGTCAGCCTTGTTCCATACACGGATGCACACCTCAGTTGCATCCGATTTTCGCTTTTCTGCCATCTTATGGGGGAAAATCCATCAAGCGAGAAACAGCAACTCATGATTCAACAGAAGGTGTTTCTCTGGGCTAGTTTGCCGAAATACCAGCAGGCGTACAAGGCATTCACACAGTACATTGAAGAGTTCAAAACGATCGAGACACTCTGTTTCAATGTCTTACAGTTGGCAGAAAATGCATCTTCTCGCCGGAGATCGGGGTCCAACAGATCGTCGTTTACTCCGAATTCTGTTGTCATGGTCAAATCCATTCTCAAGGGATCGCCCCAAAGTCCTCACGAGGTAGAAGACCAAGTTGTTCCCAAGAGACCTGTCTCCCCAGAGTTTGTGGCTTCAGCTCCTCCTGTCCCCAACCCTCTACTCAAGGGACTTCCAGGTCGAGAGGTGTCCCCTTCCAAAACTGACGGAGCGGCTTTTGCTTTTGACGACCCATCAGCGCCAAAGTTGAGAGTTGAGCACTCTTCCACCTTGTCCAAGACAGTCTTTGATCAGCACCCCCTTGCCAAAGAGTTGAATCTTGACTCGCGAGAGAAGGCTCAGCTGGGACTTCTTCTCCCCAAGCAGAAAAACCGCCGCAAATTCTAGTATGAGGCTGACGGTGAAACTGTGGTCAAAGGAGAAAAAGTTGGCGTCAAGTTTCTTGACCCTGGAAAGAAGTTGAAAAGAAAGAAGACGCGCCTGTCGGCAAAGAAGGTGAGGAAAGTTTTGAAAAAGAATGCGAAAAAGGACGATATTCCACCTGTGCCTCCTACACCTGATATTCCAGAGTCGATGAAGTCGACAATCACAAGGAGTGGCCTCAAGTTTCTTCAGCGGATGCGCTCGCAGCCAGACATCCAATCTCGTGGATCCAATGGCTCCAAATATGCACAGCTGGCCGCGGTGTTTGCTAACAGCAACAAAGCCAAGTCGACTACCAAACTGGTCAAGCAGCCTGTTCGCTCCGCCTCTTCTCAAGATCAGGCTCGTGACAGTTTCTATCATCGAACTTCATCCTTGCCTGGTTCAAACATCCGAAGCAGCCAGTACAGCCAGTACAGCCAGCCTAATCTTCATACTCAATTGGCAGAAAATACAGCCACCATGGGACAGCACGCGGGTGCTATTGCACAGGGAGAGGGCTCGTCGCCGCGAACTCCGCTGCCCAAGCCAGACGTGAAGTATGACATTTGCGAGCCGCGACTTTCGACTATGGAGTACACGAGACTCTATCTCCTGGAGGAAGCCAATGCCAAGAAAGAGAAGCGCCTCTGCGAGCTGCCTCCTCCTAAGAAGGTCTGGCTTTGGGGTCCGCGCTGGGAAGAGTTCCTCGTATTGCCAAAGATTCCATCGACAATCAAACGTCGTTTCTCCCTTGAATTTGACGACGAACAGAAACAGTCTATGGCTTTTACAGCTTTTACACCTCTTGATGGGAATTATGATTCCGATGCCGACTCCATTGAGACGATCAAGGGGATAGGATCAGTGTCTGCCAAACCTCCTCGATTGTCGTTGAATCTTGAGACCATGGCATCAACGCTTAGTTCCTTGATGAATTTGGCATCTCTAGGATCAGATGACGCAGCGCAAGCTCCAAGTCAAGCGCAGTCTGCTGAAGTGGCTGAAGTTGTTTGTCCAGAAAGCCCGATCCTGGGCTCTACGGCATTCGCTAATGTGAAAAAAAACTGGTAAGCTAGATCTCCCGATTCTTGTTTTGATATTGTGAATGATGTACTGATGTGAAAACCAGCGCGCTGCCAGAGAGCAAGGATGATGTGACCCTGCCGCCGCCATCGATTGTTTCTGCTGCGTCTACCAACAAAGACGAAGAAGACTTATACTCAGATGACCGTCATCTATGGCCTTCGCCAATGAGCAAGCGAAGCATCCGGCTTGTTTCATCTTCACCAGTCGCTGAGGAGACCACGGTAATTATCCGTGATGACAGCCAAAGCATCGAGAACACCACCCGTCAACTCAGTGATGATGCCTTTGAGACTTCATCCATCTATTCGAATGATAGCGCCAAGACTGCCGTCTTTGTAGGCAATAACAGCAAGGGGACGGATAGCACTCCTCGGACTCCAGTGACAGCTCGCCTCCGTGAGCCACTGGCAACACCCGACGAGGCATCTCCCACCCGACCCGGTCTTCCGTTTAGCTACAGTTGTGCTTCGTTCAACTCTGTGTCGTCTGATCGGTCCCCGCTGACTCATTTTCCCATTTCAGCGGAACAAAGATCGAGAGCAACAACGGAAGACATGGTGCAGGGTGTTATTACACAGTCAGGGGGTCGGCTTCGTTATGAAGAAACCCGTCAAGTCCAGGTGGTGGAAGGCAAACTTGACGCCGAGATCAAAGCCTCGTCCGCCGATATTTGGCATACTGACGACTACATGGAGCCAGCTCTTCAGCCAGCTCCTCTGAACCTATCCAAGAAGCCATCCGTTACAAAATCGAGAAATGCTGAGTCTGAAATACTTACGGGATCCATGCCTAGCAACGATATTCTTGCTCCAATTCGACCTTTTATATACACACCCAAGAGCGGAAGGTTTGCAAAGTATGCCAACGACGATTATTATGAGCGGCCGACGAAACCCTATGAATCAGGCTTTGTTCCTCTCCCTGGATCACTTCTTTATGAAGCCGACAAGAATGCAGAATTTAGTAGGACCCCGAATAGCTCAAAGGCCAAAAGCACTATTTCGGGCGTCATAACTCCGTCGAGGCCGAGCCCTGCGAGAGAATCTGTCCAGTCGCAAAAAGTTGCCTACGAGCCACGGGCCTCACGCTCAATGAATGAATTGCATACTACACCAGGTGCTGCATCAACATATGAGGCTTTGAGCGAGCTAGACGAGTTCTTCGGCGTCGGGCCTTATGAGAAGGCATTCTTGGAAAAATATCCAGAGGCAGCTAAGCCGTTTGTTCTTCCTCCTAAAGTGGAGGAGTCTCCAGCATCGCCAGTCTTTACAAGCCCTACCTACGCGGCACCACCGCTTCGTCGACGAGACCTGAGTATACAGCAGCACCGGGCTCTTCCACTGAATACAGTTGAACGCGTGCTGGAGAGGAAGCCTCGGACTTCTACCAACGTTAGCAGCTTTGCGTTGCACAGGGCTCAAGGCAATAAAGCCACAATCCTGCCTACTCTCGCGGGAAGAAGCCGTGCAAACGCCGCGAATACCCGTGGTCTTGAGATCGACATTGGCCAGGACCAGGAGTACGAGGACAGCATTTCGGGAGAATTTCCGCCGCAGCATGCTTTGCTCGACAACGGCCGTCGCTTTTCCTTCCAGCGGTACGACATTAGTACTCGCCGCCCCTCGTCTCAGGCTCGACCCAGCACGTTCCTTGAGCCTCCTTCGCCAGTTTCGCCCTGTGAGAATGTTGTTGCAGCTGCTGAAGCCAAGAAGATTACTAATGCCCCAACCTCGACGCTTGGAAACCTCTTCCGAAGGCGCAATCGGAACCGCAATGTAAGACAGCCGCAGGCCCTGCAGACTCAACAAGGCCCTGCTGCCCCTATTGCCACACCACCGGCCAACTCGCTGTCTTCTCCAACACCGGTTCGCACGGCCAAGGCAGCAGCATCAACCTTGACCAAAGGTAATCGCCCATCCTGGAAGGATTGAAAAAGGTGTGCCATGCGCGGCAATAAGGGGGCGAGTTCCGGCGGATCTTGAACGGCAGGCGGCAGGCGACATGCAACGGAGGGAAAAAAAATTTCTCTTCCTCTTTTCTTCTCGTTTGTTATTTTTTCTTCTCTCTTTTGGAATGCAACGTGGCAGCAGTGATCGGCGTAAAAGATTCCTAGGACTGGTAGTGGGGGATTTATGGGGGTCTTGAGAGGGAGGGAAGAATGAACAGGAAGCGATAGCTAATGATTTGATGCTCGGTTGGGATGATGACGGAGAATGAATTTGCTTGGGAACATTTTTTTTTTCTGGCTGTCTGTATGAGTACTTTGATCAAGGAAGGATAACCTACGGAACGTCAACGCTTGGGAGCTGCCACGGGGACACAAGGAGATTACTGAACCATATTTGCGCACGAACTGAGTCAGATAGGTAAAATAGTGAGAAAAAAAAATAGTTGCTTTAACAGTAGTAGTAATGATCTTGTGAGGCCATGGTGAAAGTTGTGGCGTAATTTCGAAAGCCCTTGGTGGTGCTCTTTGCAGGAAAAGAAAATTTTCAAACGTCAACACGATCCGGCTGACACACATCTGGGGAGTATCGCTCTGCAACACCACGTCCGCACGCGAGTTTCAAGATATGTATGTTGGTTCAGAAATCTCCAAAAGTTTCCCACATTCGCCACCGAGCTCGTACGATATCTTGACTCGCTAATCCTTGTCCATCTGCAAACATCTAAGCCGTCAGGGTCCTTTCGGCACAACGCCAAGGCAAAATATGACAAAATAGGGAACTGATAGCTATCGGCTATCAGCTATTGCATGTACATACAGGGCCATTTTTAGTGGTCCAACAGCAACGAAACGAATGATTAGAGCGACATTGTACAGTAGGTATTAAAAAGGTCCCCCCTCCAAGCTTATTCGCTACAAACTCCCTCGTCCCGGAACCCTGGTCGAAGACAAGCGCGGGAACTTGCTCTAACAGGCATCCCGGGCCATCCACACCTCAAGCGAGAAGGCGTGGGACGGAACGAGCAGGGGGACAGTTATATGAGAGAGAGAGAAGAGAGGAATGAAAAGGGACCCTGGAAGGAAAACTTCGCTTCGCTGCGGAAGCCATCTCGGCCGCGGTGATGAGGTACTGTACATGGTGTGGTCACCAGCAGAGGCGGGCAAAAATGAAGATCAGAGAGTGTGACTAAACGCTACTGCGGAGTTTCTAGAGAGGAATATATTCTGCGCGGACGCTGAATTGTAAATGGAGGTGCAAATTGGGCATGGAGGTGCACATGGCTGCTACCTGCTCTCTTTAACCTGTTGGCTGCCATGCTGCATCTTCCGGATCGAAGAGCAAGCCATTGAGCTGTGAGTGTGTGTCGTGGTGTTTCAGAACACTCGTATACATATCATCCAGCCACACAGAAAGCGGGGGACAAGAAGAAAGGAAGGGAAAAAAAAGGCGAATGGGGCTCTTTTACAGGCGCGGATAGTGATATCGTGATCAGCTCCAGGTAGGATTATGCAACCCCCCCCCCCCCCCCCCCCCCCTTCATCTTCAATGTTCCTCTTCCACTCTGCATATACGCTTTCCATATGCGATGGATGCCCTACATACCTACCTTACATTACATGCGTCCTGCACGAAGACCACGAGGCACAAGGGCCGGGACCCAGAGACCTACGGCAAGAGGCGAGATTGAGACACACATGTGCTTTGATATATAGCGGCCTGGTACATACATATGCGCGGGAAGAAGACAAAGACGCGGAGGAGGGGGGGCTCCACGGACCTTTGTGTAACATCAAATCCTAGCCGCACAAGCAACATCATCATGCATGGAATCATGAGCAAAAGCTGGCCCAGCACGAGAGGAAGCACGCGCTGAACACATGCAATCTGATACCTACATGCGGTGAAGTGGTCTGCTGGCTCTCGGAACTTGGAGGGCGTCAGGGCCAACCAGCCAACAGACGCTCGGCCAGCTCGCCATCACCGTTGCCCGAAGCCGAAAGATGCATCATCGTCAGCCAAGCGGCCAATGGAAACTGGTGGTTCTCAGCCAGTCCCCCATCTATGCCATACATGGACTCCGTTTTGAATTCCTTCACACTCCCCCCCCCACTCATCCGACAAAGTGGGCGGAGCGGAGGTAGCAAGTTCACAGGCACACACTGTTTTTTTTTTTCTCTCTCTTTCTCCTCCTCTTGCAATCAAAGACACAGGGCGTGTACATGATGACAGGCTTGAGCGACCCCACGCCCATGCTCCATATCTAACTTTGTTTCCTCTCTTTATTAAAGCAAGTCTGGGGAAGCAGGCAAATCGATGTGGTAATTCTCCGAGGAGGAATATCGATTCGTCGACCCGTTCACGTAAAAGAATCCAAACCGAAACCGTTTTGTGATTCATCGAATTTCACAAATACGTAATAGAAGGCCGCCGTGCCGTGCCGTTTTCCCTAAATCTGTGTGTATGTATGCTTTGTTGGCTTTGCATGTTAGTTCACTTTGCTGCCCTTGGGATCAGCCTCACACAAAAAAAAAATCCCCATGAGGGATCATCCGCTAAGCAGGAGACTAGGCACCGACAGCTGATGGCCTAACCAGATGAGTAGGGCATTATCCATTTAAAAAGCGGCTGGGGAAAGGAAGAGAGAGAAAAAAAAGGACCCCCAAATACTCAGCCCGGGGCTGGGGCAGGAAGAAGTTTGTGTAGACCGAAGACCGAGTTTTCGAAAATAGAAGCTTGATAGTCTAGTCTCACCACCCATCCCATCCAAACTCGGCGGCTGAAAAAAAGCAAGACAACATTGCTCACAGCACTGTTGGATTCGCCCTGAACCGTCTTCTCGGCAAGGAGCACCCGATCTTTCCCCCCTCCTTTGGCCCCCAAAAGCAGAACGCTTTGACAAACTTTCCACACCTATGTAGCTGAAACAAGCACTATGGATTCCTGGGAACAATCTATGGTACAGTAGTGCTGGTTACACAGCATGCCGCCGTACCTATCCACCGAGTACAAGTACAAGCTGCAAGATACCAACGAGTAAAGTACAAGGAATGGAGCCTGTGCGCCCACAAAATCTCAGCTTCGGCTCTCAAGGTGCCGGTCTTAGTGCAACGTCCTGAGCAAAAATAGGCACCATATCCACGCCCACGGCAGAGATGCCACCGTCGGTCTGTAGCCGCTGACAGAACATGGGGACGTCATACGCAAAAGAAAAGCCCACTTTGTGTCATCTGGTGAGCGGGAATAGAGGAGCAAAGAAAGAGAGACAGATTCGAATATCCGCTATTTCCTTCGTTTCCTTCTTCCACGCCCTCTTTATTTTTGGATGGCCAAGTGGGAATCTAAGTGGCTGTAATTTTTTTTTTTTTTTTTTTTTTTTTTTGGTGGAGAATCGGAGAGTCGGCTGATGTGAACCAACGATGACCGAAGATGTCTTGGTCCCCCTACACCTGCACCTTCTCTGTAAGGGAAATGCGCATGTGCGTCTTCTTAATCCGACGAGTTGCTATTACCTCACAGGCACAAATGTTTGACTCATTACTGAGAGATAAAAGACGAGGTTCAACCAACAGAAATGCCCTGAATATGCCGCTCTAACACCTGAGCTCCCCGAATTTGTACTGTAGTTTAGCGTCTTGACCGTCGTCATCTAGCACTCCAAGAGCATAAACCGTTCGTTGACTGGCTCCGACATCTCCTCACCGCATTTTTTTCATTCTTCCCTCTACACCACTACACCTTGTTTCGACTGATTGGCTCACCACCAAGAAGAAGGGAAAAAAAAGGCGTGTCCCGATGGTAGCCTAAGTCGTTGCGCTCCTACGTATCATGCGAGACGGATGGTCTTTGGGGGCATCAGTAAAGCCAGCCCATACATGCTAGGCCGGGCTGGCGTCTCTTCTCCATTGGATGTGACGACATGTTGCGCTGCCCATCCCATTCGCTTATTCGGCTTCTTGAGATGTGATCAAGTGGGCGGTTTGCTTGGCATCAGAAATGAGACAAAAGGGAAGAAAAGGGAAGCAAGCTGACAGGTGCTGAATCGCGTCATGACATGCTTCGTATAAATGGTCTGCTGCGTTTGTAGGGCCTAACAGTTTAGCGTCGCTCCACGGACTTCACCGCAGTCAGCCATATTTCCTTTCCCTTCATTTTTGGAGGGACGAGGTATTGGGGAAGAAAAGAGAGGGGCGACAGGTCATACGATGAAAAAGCAGCAGCGTAGACCGTACAGTAGACAAAAAGACAAAGAGGCTAAATTCGCAGAGACGGTGTATGAGTCGGAGGATAAGTTCCTAGGAGGATCAAATGGCTGTGCCTCGCAATCAAACCACACTACGTCTCCCCATGGATTCGGGCTATTATACAGCCCGCTCGAACCTATACATGTAAGTAGGGCGTCAAGGCACGGAATAGTGTATAGGCCAGTATGTCTCAGGACTCAAAACAATAGCTTCGTTCGCTTGCCTCAGCCGTACGAAGCCATGGCTGCTGACATGAGCCGCGGCCTATCAACGCCCTGCCAGTACTCGAGCAACAGACGTGTAGCAATATGAGCAGCAACTGATAGATGATAGAGCTGCGTAAAGGCTGCATCAGGCACCTCTCGAGTAGGTGCTTGCAAGCTTACACCGGCAGACGCATCGTGAAAGTAAAATTAGTACTGAGCAACGACTTTAGCCTGCTGCCTCAACGGCCTCGTATTGGCCGCGAGCTGTCTAAGCGCCAGCCTAACTGTGTGCTCTCCTGAGCAGTTCCAACTGTACGCCACAAAGTTCCTCCATCTTGGGGATTCTTGCCACCCGTCTGTGTACTGTACTGACATGGGCTGGGCGGTGCGGCGCGAGAGCGGTCCGCATAGTCTCTGGCCACCGTTCAAACTCAAATCATGGGCCTGCCACTCAATTGCCCAAAGGAGACGCCATTGGGCTCTGGTGAACTAGCAAGGCTCGCAATTGACTTTATGGTCGAAACAAGCGTCCGCCCAGTCTACCGGTACCCATGATGGACCAGATCAGACGCAAAGAAGAAGAAGAAGAAGAGCTGCAACAGAGATCCCCCCCCCGTTGATCATATGCATACAACTATGTATATGTATGGAGAACGGAGCCGCCGCTTACTGGCCTCACTCATTGGTAGCGGGCAACTGGGAAATCAGCTCAAGCCGATCGATCACAGAAGCGTACCGACTACTGGATGTCCCCCCATTCTTCTGTTGCCGCACTCTCGATGCTAGCAGTTTTACTATCAGCTACTTGGGGCTCGAAATTGCGAATTGGTTTCCTTTAGCAGGATTCCCCCCAATCATCCGGTAGCGTTGGCGCATAAGCTTGCCCCTAGCAAGTCACATGAAGGCAAAGGCTCTGCGGTCACTCGATTACCGCCCCTCTGGAAGGGGAGCCAGATACAGACGGATCCTCTGAGTAGAGTTAGACTAGTAGGAAGCTAGAGGTACCATCGGGTACCAAGGCCAGGGTGGCCAGCGATGAGTGGGAAATGCTGAACCTAGAGTCCGGCGTGGAGGACATGTTGTATGTATGTATATGTATATGTATGTAGGTACTTTGCACTTACAGGTAAATCTCCGTACCCACTTGGCTCTTTGGGACAATGTCACGTATCCCAATTGCCAGCCTCATCGCAACTAAGCCTATTGAAGAGTGAAGACGGTATTCGGCATTGTCTTCTCGGGTGTCTGCACAGTCAGCAGCTCTTCTCCTAGATGGTTACATAGGAAACGGATGCTGCTTTGCGTCACAGAAGCCATGTTCTTTCGGCCGCGGAGAGGAACAGTGCCTGTGCCACCGTCGCATGCATAAGTTGCAAGCAAGTCTCAAGCAACGCCAGGAGGGTGCTGTTGGGCGACGAAGCTGGTATACCAGCACTTGTTCAGCTAGCGGAAGGATTGGTTCAGCCCACACCAATCTATCGCAGCAACGCCTCGTACGTCGTAGGCTCCTCGTTATTGGCACCAGTGCAATTAGCAGGTCGAAAAGGGGGAATTATTGTCAAGGCAACGTCGATCATTAGACCTACCGCGTGTTAGAATTAGCAGCCATGTATGTACTTGCACTTGTATCTTATTATAGGTGGGGATTCAAGACAAACTAAGGCCTTAGTGACTACTTGGTGTAGCTGCACAAGCGGTGACAGTGAGCAGTGCCTCCAAATCCGAGATGGAGCCTTGGGACGAGTTGCTGCTAGTAACAGCAGTACTATTAGTTAGCAGTCCGTAATTTGGCGCTTATTAGCCTGCCTCTATCGTACGTGTATACTCTGTACTGTGGTATCTCGTACAGTAGATGAGCAGCATCATCGGGTGGGCACAAAGTTGATGTACATAGAGGCGTATTTTATCCGCAGGACATGATTGCGAAACAGCCTCAGGTGACTCCAAGAACGTCGTGTGAGAGGTGGACTCAATGTAGCCAAGAGTAAACGGATAATATTCCATTCCGGGAAACCCGACGCTGAGCCATCCTTCATATCATGCAACGTCCAGAGCACAGAATATGTGCTTGATAAGCAATTTGCTCTTTTTTGTGATTGATAACTTGTCACTTGTGCTGTCGCAGTCTCGTTCATGCCAACGTCTGATCGTCGAAATCCTGACCAAGGCGTGGCAGAAGTAGCCTTTTGTAACACTTGAACAGAGCCATGCCCTTGTACTATAATAGCTGCTGAACTTGTTAGCATTATTTCGGTAATGTATAGCCATCTAATAGTTGGACAGACGGGCGTGGAGAATAGAGGCTAGTGGTGTCAAAAGCTGACGACTCCATTGGGCGCAGGAATGGGGCTGGTCTTACTATGTACTTGGTGTTGGTAACCCCTCGAAACTCTCCGTGGGATTAATACGGAGTACCAGGCCGCAACATGATCACCGTCAGGAAGCTGATGCTTGCGGGGACCAGACGATGGCTTGCCAGCCCGTTAGCGTGTCTCCGCGGTCCGTTGCGCCCGCTTCTAAACAGTTGCTAGCCAGACGGGCTCTGAATATCGAGACACGGCTGATTTTGGGGCGCTACTTGGTGGTGGCTATGGCGTTGGCCGTTGGTAGTAGAAGCGGCTTGAGCAACCTAGCTGTGAAGAAACCACGGTGCTGGCGCCCTTCAAGTCGCCCTTCAAGGGCAACACATCACATAGCTCGCCAGTAGCTTGCTGCCGGCAGTGATGGGCCTCGCATCGCCCGTATTGCGTGCTGCTCTTTTACTGTCCCGTTGCAAGCATCCTTCTCGGTCCCCGTCCCCAGCTTGCAGGAGTAGAAAGTTCTTACTGGAGTTCTCTCAGCCTATGGAGTTCAGAGCAGTAGTTAGCACACGGCCCTTTGCAGCGACGCACCGCGAAGGTGGTTGTTACCGTGCCTGGATTTGACAAGGGTCCAGGCTGTCGTCTCTAAACGGAGAATCCGTACTGCACTGGCCAATCTCCTCGCTTGCTGAACAAGCTGCGAGTTCCGAGGAGCCAACGAGATCAGCCAACCCCACGTCCCGTGGGGGTGTAGCTCGGAGCGTACCGTCTTGATTTGCACCGACCAGCAGCAGCAAGTTGCCTGATGGCCTTCTTGGGCTTGGATCTTACTTGTGCTAGCTTCAACTGCTGCACAGGCTTGTGTTGGTGCTCCAGAAGGCCAGATGCAGTTACGGAGCATGGGAGGTAGTATATAGTGGGCTTATGGGGTCGAGCCTCTGGAAAGCGTTTGATAAGATAATGATCTGCAGACCTCGAAGAAGCCACCAGCGACCAGGGAGGCTCAGCTCAGGGGCTTCGATACGGATCGTGACCTCGTACTTGCATGTACAGTATGCGCGAGCCCGAGGGTACTACTTGCATGCTCCCATTCCGTGCGCGGTACTTTTGATCACGCCCGAGAAAGACTGTGACGTGGTGTACATGCGCAGTAGCCTGCAAGTCAAGCAGGTACACGTACTGTTGCGTAAGTCGATGGAATCAGAGTCAGCGGCTTGTAAGACGTGGCGCTGGCGGCAGAGTTGGATGAAAGAGCGGAAAGAAACGTAAACAAGGCTGCTGCTGTTCGGATGCGGCCTCAGCCTCGGGAGGTTCTATCCTCGTACAGTACAGAGTACAGCAACACCTGCAATGCTCGTAAAGGTCTGCTGGTGCCAAGGACACCAATGGATAGCTCTCCCGTCAAACAATGCAACTTTCTGGTTTGTCTGGTTGGCGGGCTCGAGAAGCTCCGTCGCCCGGAGGACCAGCCTGTTTATGACCTGGGTCCGGCGGTAATAACATGAGAGGGGGCGAGACCCAACGGTCTGACCCTGGCTAGCGCCCGTGAAAGTCACGATGATATGATAGCGTCCAAGTATGCGCAGTATAGAAGAGAGCGAGCTGGGCGTAGATGTCCGTACAGACTGCGCGATACCTGTGCCATTGTATGGGAGCTGCACTAGGTAGGTAGATATCAAATCAGCCGATTGAGCTGCTCAATTAGCAGCAGGAGTGTAGAGCTGTGTAGAGCCGCCACCTAGAAATGGACAGAATTGCTAGCAAATAGCGATGGTGAAGCCTTGTGGCGGCCAGGGCCGACGAATCGAAACATGGCGCGTAATCAGCTGAAAGCCCAGAGTACGCTTGTTGAGGCGCCCTTCTTCAACTTTGTGTTTATTTGCAAGTTATGAAGATTCCCTACCGTAGGTGGTTGACGGTATCAATCTGATATTGTACAGTAGACGAGTCAGGTCGCTGGCACTGTATCGGGGACGTCTTAGTCGGAAGGCAGCCTCAGGCAGTGACTGCAACCCAAACGGAACCCGAGCCTCCTCCCAAAGCCTCTTCCGAGAGGCTCCTTCGGCCTCGGTCCTGCATCTCGCAGCTGGACGCCAGAGTCATGGACGAGATAGGCATGATTGCTGTTCGCCAACCCATCACGCCACGACGCACAAGGGTGCTGCCGACTAGCCAGGCCGCCACTGAATTAGCTCCGAGCAGAGATGGGGAGCTCATCGGCGCACAGATGCCAGGGCACGTTTCCCACATCTCGAAGACGGTGCTGTGCTGTACAGTAGCACAGAAAGCGAGTACCTACGGTATCGTCGATATCGCTGCTGTTGGGAGCCGCTGGCATACGCACACATGCACGTACAGGCATCAAACCGGGCCATGCATCCTCTGTATACCTATGGACGAGTACAAGTACAGTATGCTGGCATCGTCCATCACGAAGCCATCCCTGCCCCTAGTGCCATCAGCTACTTTTAGGTACTGCTTGTACAAGTACTACTCGTACTTGTACGGTAGACCATCTCGACTTGGCTTGGCTGGAATCGCTATGCCAGCAACGGCAGCCACGCGCAGCCAAAGACCAGCCACTAATAACCTTACAAGTAGGTAGGAGGTAGTCCTCCGTGTTGCTACCGGCGAGCTGTCCAGCTGCGGTCTGCCTGTCGGTCTGGGCCTTGTTGACATGCTTGCATCTGTGCCCAAGGCCACCTACATGCGCGTATCATGGCGGATCGTGAATGGCGAATGGCTCTGACGATGGAGGACAGCAGGGCAGGGCAGCAGGCAAGACCGAGAGGCCGTTCCGCCGCCGACGATGATGGTTATGCGCGCCAGCTCCTCATTCAACTGCGAGTGCACCAGTAGGGCTGCACAGCAAACTGAACTGCGGCGGGGACTTGGCCCGCACCCCCGTTCACAAGTCACGTCCAGCGACCTGACACACACCAGCAATGATATCATGATACAGGACGCTATGTGCTCGGAAGCAGCCCATCTTCATGCTTGTTCGCCGCAAGACTAGCCGGGGGGTGAAAGAGGCCAGCTGGGGATGGCTTGTCGACGCCTACCATACCAAGAGTACTGTAGTGCTGCCAGCACTGCTGTTCCAGAGACTGCGTTGCACGTTGGCGGCCCAGAGATGGCGTCAGCAATCGCTTCCCCATATAGCGTGCCACATTCCCGAACAACACTGGGCGTCAAGGCCCAGCGGCACCCATGCTCTCTCATCAAGAAGCCGGCGTTGGATCTCGCTCCTTAGGCGGAACTAGTCAAGTCCAGCCTTTCTAGCCTCACTTGACGCTCGCAAGGGTCTACCTACCTAGGTAAATGGTGAAGGTGCTGCTTGTACATGCCTCCTCTGCGCACACTCATTGGCACGGTACAGTGAAGCATGAAATACTGCTACTACTGTGGCACTACACCTTGCTACTGGGGCCAGTAGCTGACCCTCTAGCTTGGGCGGGTCTCCCCAAAGAAAGGCAGAGCAGACGACGACGACGACGGAAAGACAAGGGAGCGGCACGGCTGTCCTACTGTACACGCACAGGCACATCTGAATTTCAAACTCCGTACTCTACATGCCTGGCCCCTACCGACCAGGCCTTTATGCCGGGGAGAGCACCTCCACGTCTCTCTGCAGGGACTGACTGGCCGACGCTAGGATAGGGAATGTGTGGATACAAAAAGAGATGCTCAGAGGTGGAGATGAGCGCCAAGGCCTGGACCCCGTTCTCGATGTCATCTACTGCTCCTCCCATCAACCAAATCCTAAGCCCAAAGCTGGCCTGAACCCCCATTGCAATCGTCCACGGGAACAACGGCACAGCAAGGCCTAAAGCTCTTGAGTCGTAGCAACTTTTAAGGGGAATAACAGCCAATGCCACAGGCGAGGTTGCGGTTAGTCTTGGCGTTCAATATCCCACACGCCCCTTCGACGGTAGGCTTTGGGTGTGCTTCTAGACTCATCCACGTCGCCTGGGGGCCGAGATGGATGGCTGTGGGGGGAGGGGGAGACCAAGGACGATTGACGGATGATTCTCGTGAGGATCTTCTGTACAGTACAAGTACACGATGCAAACGGATGCTGTCTGCTTGGACCCTGTCCTCGGCCGCCAAATAAGACCTCTCCTCCACCACAACCCCTCCATACCACCCAATCCTTACTTCTCTCCTCTCTGTTCGCCGCGATCTTCGCTTGCACCGTGCAATTTGGCCAGCTAAACACCTCTGATCTTCTCCAGTGCCGATGTCGATGAATTGCCCGACGTGATATTACTACTAGCACAGACAACCATTTCCTCGAGCCTGACGCCTCCACTCTTGAATTTCCGCGCGACCTGTAAAGGGAAATAGAGAAGCAAAGGACAGGAAACCAGAGCATTTGTGATCTTCACACTCTATTGATCCTGCCTCAGAGTTTTCCGCCTTGTTAATAATTTTTTTTTCCTTCCCCTGCAATCGCTGTTTCTTTCTTTCTCTCGAATTATCTTGCTTCAGTCTCTTCACGTGCCCACATTGCCCAGTTCCCGCTTCGATTGGGCATGTGCTTGCTATTAACGTGGGATGGAACGTACGCTCACCATCGAGACGAACGAAGACTCTATCTGGCAAGACGATAACAGTATGTCTCCCGACGAAGGATCTTGGGATGATGTAGTGCTGCCGTCCCCATCTCCTACCGAGACAGCATGGAGGGCAGGCGTTTCTGCGGCACCTCTTCAGATGGGCCAGCTGTCGCCTGTGAGCTCCAACACCGACGCCAATATGGACAGTTCCTCTGTCCCTCCCATGGCTCATTCGGCGTCATCGACATGTGTAGACTCTTGGAGTGCCAGCCATGGCAATCCAGATGATTGCGAAGAGGACAGAGACTGGGATTGGGATCAGGTGTCCGACGATACCCTCGCCGTTCCAAAACTAGAGCCGATCGACGATGACATCAACCTGGAGGATGTGTGCGCGGCTCCTCTATCACAGACACCACCAAACGAGATGCCGGGCGTCTCTCAGCTAAAGCAAAAGAGGCCCCGGGGACGACCGAGGAAACATCCTCTCACCCCGATAATCAACACGAATAAAGTCACAAAAGGCCGTTCAAAGACTGGATGTATCACCTGTAGGAAGCGCAAGAAGAAGTGCGACGAGGCGAAGCCAAGATGTATGCAAATCTCGTCCTGCCTGATGCACACACGCCGTGATCTGTGTAAGCTAACCACACGTTGGGGACCTACAGGTATGAACTGTGAGAAAAACGCAGTCGTTTGCGAAGGATATCACGAAAAACAGGTCTGGAAGAGCGGTAGAGAAAGGGCTGAAGAGGGTATGTCAAAGGGACCTAGAAGCAATACTGCAATATTCTTTTGGACTGTCAGGCTAACCCACGCAGCAGAGCGACAACGGTGGGAGAATCTGCCCATCATCACAATGCAGCCCATCTTTCACGGTGTGGAGACCACCGAGGACAAGATATTTTGGAAGCACTACGTCAACCACTTCAGCAATGTGCTGACTGTTGAGGGAGAGGCCAAGAATGCCTTCAAGGACATCATTCTACAACTTGCCAATCGGCACCAAGGCCTGATGCACTCAATTCTTGCGGCCAGCAGCAAGCACATTGACTGGGACACTCCTTACGGCATGAAGATCCTCCAGAATAACCCATCCACAAGCAAAGAGACGTTGGAGCAACGCTCCGAATTCCACCATGACGAGGGCATGAGACGAATGTATGCCGAAATGCAGGAGATGGATGAAGACGACCCGGAGTACAAGACTGTTCTCGCTGCACGCTACGGCCAAATGATGTGCCTCCTTCTCCAGACTCGAGCTGAAGGCAATCCACGGGGCGACCACAGGGTCCATCTACAGGCGTATAAAAATCTAATACACAACTCGCCTCCAGAGGATTCAACCTTTTTAACCTTCATCACCGAGTTTTTCCAATATCACATCTACGCCGACGACCTCTTCTGGTATCCTGAGAAGAAGACGGAGCGTCTTGCTACGGAAGACTGGGAACCAACGGCGCCAATTCATCCCCCACGCCTCCTGGGGGTCGCTGATGGACTATTCCGCCACCTTTCCGAAATCACCAGTATTCGAAATGCCATTCGCGTCAACATGGCCAACTCGGTCGATCCCTTGGTTGACTACACCAGCCTCTACAAGGCAGCCGAGATCGACGCCGCTATCCGGGAGTGGACTCCCCGCTGGCCGTCGGGTGATAGCCGTGACCGTGTTGCGCTACTGTACAAGCTGATGCTCTGGGTTTATCTGTTCAGGACGATATACCCGCCTTCATCTTTGCCCGGCCGACGCAGCACGATTGGCTCACTCCCCACGGTGATGTTTTCAACAATGTCCACGAGCACAAACTCTCAACCGCGGCGCGCCTCCATGGCTGCAACCATAGGCCCTACAGCCTCATCTCCGCTCATGGGAGGGACAACCCTTTTCTCACGTTCACAAAAAACACACAGCGCCCCCTCTTCACGGCATCCATCAAGAACCAGCTCCATGCACGAGGGAGACTCGAAGATGAATATCGCATCTGGGTCGCAGAAGCAGCGGGCTTCATCTCCACCTCCCGCCCGCCGACCAGCACAGGATGACAAGCGAATCACTGTGGCAGTCGATGAAGCACTGAGCCTCTTGGAAACATTCAAGCCCTCTGATCCCTCACAGACTCTCCTCCTGATCCCATGTCTAGTAATCGGAACGGCCTGCTTCGAACCCGACCAGCGGTACCGAATTCGAGCGGCCATCAGAGCAGTGCGGGGGTATACAGGCCTGAAGAATTGCGATCGAGTCCTAGAACTGCTTGAAGAGATTTGGGCGCTCATGGATCAAGGCGACTGGGGTGCTGTTTGGGATTGGCAGAGAGTCGCAAGACGAATGGGACTTGACTTTGCTTGTGCATAGTTGCTTTCCAAATACTCTTTTTTCCACCTGGCTCGGATCTTCTCTCCATCTCTCTTTTTTTTTTTCTCGATGCCCATTTTCTTTTTGAAGAGTTGATGAGTTGATTTTACAAAATCATTTCGCTTTTTTTAGAAAGTTCCAGTAATGGTTCCTCTTTCATAAGAAGTCTCGAGTCACTTTTTCTTATTATAAAAAAGAAAAAAGAAAAAAAAAGAAATACACAAGTCAAATCCATTTGACCCACTACGACATGCCGTTCTACTCAGCCGGTCTTTACCTATATATACGTTTTTCTCGCAGGACAACGCCTACTGCGGCTCGCCTTATCCATACCCGCTTGGATGGGACCAGTACTGTTTGCCTGGTCTGGCAACAACTCACGCTAGATACTATGACAGAGTATCAATCTAGAGGAGGAAATGGGACACTGTTCTTTATTTATTTTTTGCATTCTTCATTTTTCTTTCTATATCATCATGACAAAGGGAAGAACGGTGATTTTTTTTAGGTTTGGCGATTCAGGTTTGGAGTTTCATGGCAAATGGTGGCAGCATTTCCAGCTATGCGGACTGAAAGCGCTTCATTATCGCACATGGCTGGTTGGTAACGGGGGTGTTGCGGATGGGGAACGTTTCGTCTTTTTTTTTTTTTTTCCTACTCTTTTTTTGCTTTTGCTTGTTTGCTTTTTTGTTTTTACCCCCCCCCCCCCCCCCCCCATCTAAAAGGCGTCTCAAAATGTGGTCTGGTTTGCTTTTTCTGTTTCATAAATTCCTCCCCCCTTGAGTTGAATTGCTTACTTTTTTTTTACTTTTTTTTTTTTTTTTTTTTTTTTTTTTGGCTGCTGCTTTGCTTTTATTAGACAATGCGCTTGTTTTGTTCTGTTCAACCTAAAAGGAGGTGGTTAGATACGCGAGGATGATTCTATATCCCTTCGTTTGGGTTCTCGTTTGCATCTAGATTTTAATTTTATGCATTGTTTTGCGCCTTTTGTTTTTTATGTCTTGGACTAAATATGAGACTGTTTCCTCGTTGCCCTGCATTACCTCTTTCAGAATCTTTGGTGACTTTGTTGTTTAGTTCAAATTAGATATTTCATGTTCAATTCATGATTTGTATCATTTTCATTCCGTTATAGGAAAATACATTGTACTCAAGGGAATACCTATCTCGGCCCAGCCGACCAAAGTCCCACTTCGACCTCTTCCTTTCCCACATCTTTGACCATCATGTCGAGGCATGGAACTTTCTGCCCAAAGGATTCCCGATTCGTCAGGCGAATCGATGCTGCGATCAGCAGACCTAAAGATTTCAAAAGAAAAAAGAGAAGGAAACAAAATATACGAAAAGACTAATGATGCAAAAGCCCCCAGAGTTTGTTAGCCGCCGTAGAATCCGACCATGCTCGGTGTCCCATCCCAATTACCTGCCCAATTTCCCAGGTTGAAAGACTCGTTGCATTACTCAACGAGTAACGAGAGAAAAGAAAAGAAAAGAAAAAAAAAAAAAAAACGAAACGAAATATACTGCATGGTTCCCCCCTTTCAGTCATCACGTTTGTCTTCAAAATAGAATCTGCCTAGCTTATCGCCTCGGCCTGGGCTGCCCATTCCTGATGGACCAGCTCTGGACTCGCCGCTATCCAGCCGCTGGACGATTCTCTCTGCAGTTTCTCTGGCAGGCTGCTGTCGGCCTACGGGAACTGGCCCCCGGAAGGTTGTGTCCACAAAGACATCTTGATCAGCGGATATCGGGTTCGTGGGGGGCCCGTCTGTTGCAACGCCGTCCATCATGCGAGCGTACTGGCGCTCTTGCGCAGCTGTTGCGCTCATTGGCGTGTCGCCGCCTCCAGACATGTACGAATCTCGCTCGCGCCGCGCATCACTCATGCCCGAGTTGGTCCTCTCGAGGCCCCATTGGTATGCGGCGCCGGGAGCTGGCCGTCGATGGTAGATCGGCCCAGAGACGGTGCTGCCGGCTCCTTCGCCGAAGCCAACAAGAGAGGCAGAGCCATCGTCGCTCATTCTGTCCTCGAAGCCGCCCATGGAATGTGCGCCCATGCCTTCGAGGTCCTCGTCCATGGCATCCTGGTCGACGCCCGTGCTTGTCACCGACTCGCCCTCGCGGTAGTTTGTATCCGTGCTCAGGATGTCCTCGTCGCGATCGCCAGCGGTGCGCCGGCCTTCGCTGTCCGCCAGATGGCTCTCGGTAGCACTAGCGGTCCCGACGGTGCTCATCTTGGTCACGGCCACGGGCTGTCCATTGCTGTCAAAGTACGCCGGCGTGAGATGCTGCGTCGCAGGGTAGTTGAGGGGGAAGCCGGCAGTTGACGTCGGCGTGGTCTGCGGCGAGAGCGACGATGCGCGGCCGCCCGTGCTTGTTGGAGTATGCGGTGCGGCTCGCAGCGTCGACACCCGCTCGAGGCCGGCCAGGCGCGAGATGCGATCGGCCCTCTCGGCTTCGAGCGTCGTCGCCGACGGGTTGTGCTGGTGGCCGCGGAAATAGGGCCCGGCGTGGAAGTGGCCGCGATGGCCGTCCTTGATGGCGGTGGTCGAGATGGCAGAGAGCGAAGTCGTGGTGCTGGTCGGCGTGCCACTGGTCAAGAGCCTGTGTCAGCGTTTCTGGTTGGAAGAAGCTCCAACGCATCAGACAACATACGGAATCTCCGAGGGAGTCTCGGGGTTAGGGTCTGGGGGAGGCAGATTTGCCAGCGTCGGATGTGAGGCTTGCGCCATTGCGGTATCTGACATGGTGGGCGGTTGTTCTTTGAGACGGTTTGCGCTTTGCGACAGTCGACGGCGAGGCGAGGGGCTCTGGATCACCACAGAGTGTGCGGTTTTGTCGCTCGCAAACGGTGTGATGGACGGTCGTTGGCTGGTAGACGGCGAGAGGTGAAGCGATGTGACGGTCGATGGAATTTGTGCGAGATGGAGGAAGAGCGCCTGTGCCGGCAAACGCGATGATGTTGGTTTAACGTTGGAGTTTCGGGAGAGGTGGATGTCACTGGCAGAGACGTTTCACGCCACCCTTGCTGCTGGTTTGCGTGGCCTAGGTTTCGGACCGAGGACGCTCAGCTTTGGCCCAATGCTGGAGCCTCAAGCTACAAGTTCGCTCCACAAGTCTTTATGCGGAGAGGCTTGCTCTTTTTTCTTTTTCTTTTTCCTTGGGCGAGGCTTTGTTTGTTGTTTGAAGGTGGTGGAGATGGACGGTTGTTTGCGTTCTGAGACGGGTGTGCCGATACGGCTGGAATTGGATAAGCTACCTTAGTATGTATCTTCGGTTCTTACAACGCAACGGAGTAATAATGAACGAGGAAATCCAGCGAAATAAGCAGCGGTGGGCATCAAATATCTCTGCGTCGCTCTGGGAGATGGCCAGAAGCTCTTCATCTTTGTCCAAGTCATGTTTTCTTTTCTACGTTTTCAGCTTGGGCAGACTCCAGAGGGTGCGTACAATGACGTAGCTTCCGCCAATGGGGGGTTTAGGGTGTGATGCCGGCTTGGGCAGTGACAAACAATAGAGAAGCAGCCGAAAAGGAAAATGAAAAAGAACTATATGAACAACATCCGATATTCATCATGTTGGTTTCGCTACAAGGGCTAATAACATGCAATCATACAATTTGAGGTCAAATACCACTAGCAAATCAATGACAACCTTTTGGCGACGAAGAAAGTCCAGCTTGCTCCTCCAGGGTTACCATATTGTTCCGTATACTACCAATACAACGCCTCCGAGAGCCCACCCAAAAATGAAGAGGCTGACATTCATCCAGAGTTTACCTTCCAATTGAGGTTGATCTGATTTTTTGAGAGTAAAAATGGTCATGAAAAGAAAAGTGAAAGATGACACGAAATAAAAGCACCCTCCTTTGCGTGTAATTAGAGGAACACCATGCCCCCGCTTATGACCGCGAATGACAGGCTGAGGAGGACAAATCCAGGCTCTTGCATGACAATGCTTGTCAAGTCGACGTTTAATAACCGTCTATATGTGCTTTTAGAAGGCGAATGATTTGTAGGAGACGGCGACGCGGCCATCGAGCCATTGACGACGGTGGCATTGACATTGTCGCGGTATACCAAAAGATCGCTTTGCCTGCCATACATAGGCGTCGCCACCACTTCAGCTGAGAGTGCGCCATGGTCGGCAAAGGCAAGCCCGCAGAGGACTAGTAGAAGTGCAAAATAATTGAACAGCTTGAAAGCCATCTTGAAGTATCTTGTGCAACGACGAAATGGTGTTGCTCGTGGCCGTTGAGTGGAATGGAGAGTGTCTTGAGTCTGAGCTTTCTGTACGTGCAGATCCAGCGACGACACAATGGCAGTATGTATCAGTGGCACGCAGAATGATGTATAAGCACGAGATGGCTGGCGAAAAGAAGGAAAAGATTGAGGTTTACTAGAACTGGAGGGAGCAGCTTTTGCTTTATCTGTTGGAGCGAGTCGCTGATATCTGGTTGTTTTTTCAAGATAAGCTCCAGCAGCGACTGCGTCGATAGCGGCCTTGATAAAGGGAGGCAATGCAATTAGACACGACGCATCCGAGTCTGTATCCGAGCGGAACGGAGGGATGCATGCTGTTTATAAATAAATAAACGAATCAGTAGATGGTGCGAAGGCGCAGATATGCGGGACATCCAAGCGGGCAAGCGGGAGGAGACGCTGGGCTGTCTGATATCATGGAGAAGGGCGATGGACCAATCTCAGGCACAGCGGGTTAACGGCCTTTGATGCATGCCAAAAGTAATTCTGCAGGCCATTCCTTGGGCTAATGCATCTCGAGACAGGCATCTGTTTGGTCCGTGAGATGTCATTGCCTCTGTTCATTCCCACTTGGCCTGGGTGGCCAGGGTCGTTGGTTAATTTTTCGAGCCGTTGCACCAGCCCCGGCTGTTCTCTCGCTGCGAGTCAAGCTATGTCAACCTTCGGATCGAAGGGTGGCCATCGACGATGAAAAAGCTCTGGGGAGCATTGGCAAAGTGTTGCCATCTTGTCCTCTGTCAAGGCCAACCCAGGCAAGAAAAGCTGCATGTGCATGTTTCCTGCATCTTTCACACGTCGTAGCAGAGACCACTGTCGCCTCAACACCTCTCGTCGCTTTCTAACACCATAATTGGCGTAACAATCGCGTAACAGCTGCGTCGTCGTTTGTTCTCCAGCCCCGTCGATGCGGCCAGCGGCAAACCGGATGAAACCGCTAGGCATTGCTAACACTGCAGACGAGCGGGGTGGCCAAAACTCTCTTGTGAGATTTTCAAAATGCAAAAGCCGGTATATGTAGGTTCCCACGGCTAGCTGGCGATAAGGATCCGGTGCTTGCGAGGATTCGGTAGCATTTTGACTTGTAAAGGAGAGACGGGGTGGTTTGATGCATGCATGCCAGTCACATCGCCTACACTAACTAGACTAGCAGTGGTCACTTATCACTGGCCAACTCGTACGAAGCTCTGGACGCTGAGTTGGAAGCGGGGATCAGACTTCCTATCCAGCCGTCTTATTCGCAGCACAGGCATAGCTCTCGGTATTTCATGCATTGTCATGCCTGTGCTGCTGCTGCTAATGAGGATGTGGACAAAAAAGGAACGTAACAGGGCTGCTGTCCCGTATTTGCATAAACTAGAGACGCTGGAAGGCACCCATCTTGAACAACATACAGCGATATCCGGGGCAATACCTGTACTGTAGGAAGCAATAGCGATGCCGCTAGTCATTGGCGTGTCTATTAGGCGCATCTCGCCACTTGGAGCTTCGCATCCAAGTCCAGGCCCTCCACCATTCCGTGCAGAGACATTGACTTTGCTTCCCCTGGATCTGGAATGCACACGCTCGTTGAACAATGCTGGGCTGATTGATAAGACTGGCCGTATCTTTTGCCTTGCTTCTGCAGTGCTTCTCGTCCTCCCGCTGAGTCAACGAGACTCGCCAAGCTGTCTCACTCTACTTGTACATCAATCCTTCTTATGCACGGATGCCTTTCTCTGCCTCAAGGGCCGCGCTACAGCCAGCTCCTAGTCGATAGTTCAGCATGCAGCCAATAGAGAGAGCTGCCTACGCTCTGGTCCTACCATCCGCTCAGCTGGAGGCTCAGCTAGGCATCATCGCCATGGAAGCGCCTTATAGGCTGGCTGTGCGTTTCAGCAGTCATGCGACTGCTTGCAGCCTTGCGGCTTGTCTAGCTTGTAAAACACCGCCTGTGCATCGCAATCAGCGCTTCGTGCAATATTCCATCTTCTCTTCCCAGAATCATCGTGGCCATTGGCCTTGACGTCCAGCTGAGATTCAGCATCATCAAGTCTCGCAACGTGCTAATATGGTGCACTTCAATCTGGAGCTCATCTGGAGCTCCCAGGCAAGACCGCAAGTCGAGTGAGTTGCCCAGTAGCCTGCATGCTCGCACAAAAAGCACAATGGCATTGACGGCTAATCCTGTTTCTTTAGCCTCGTTTTCGTCCATGGTTACGGTGGCAACCCAGAAACGACGTGGCATGACGAATCTACGGGTAAGATCTGGATCAAGGACGAAGAGTTCATTACCCGAATAAAGAGGCCGATCCGCATCTTTTCCTTCAGCTACAACGGCGAAGTAGAGTCAAATCTATCATCCTCCAGCCCGGCTTTTCACGCAAGCGACCTGCTCTGCTGTTTGGAGCAGGCTCTCGAGAGATCCACCGTACGGCTCTCAATGCCCTTTAGCTGGACATCATTCTTACTCTATGCCACCAGGGACGACCACTGATATTCGTTGCCCACGGCTTTGGAGGCACCATTGTGAAAAAGGTCGGGTTGGGACAGTTAGATGGCCTGCGGCTGTCTATACCTTTCATAAGCTGGTCAAGTCATTAACTGGTGCTGCATCTATAGGCAATCCAGCTGTGTTTCGTGGCCCCAGGATATCCGCAGACAAAAAATGCGCTGGCTGGCGTAGTCTTCTTCGGCACTCCTCATACCGACACGGATTCTGAAGCACTCCTCCAGGCCGTAAAAGGTACTGTCGACGCCTTTGGCTCTGAAGATGGCGCTAGAGGCGAAGATGTCAGAGAATATGTTTCCACAGCGAGCCGTATCAACGCTGCTTTCGTTTCTTGCAAGCCAAGCTACCTGAGGATGCTCTCTTTCTGGGAGAAACTGCCATCAAAGTCCAGTGGACCAAGTTCGAGCATGCATGGGCGTCCTGTATGTAAATCTCTATCCGTGAAGAATAACATTCTTACTGATACTCTCGTAGATCGTCTCCTTACAATGTCAGAAAGAGAATTTGCAAGGCAATACTGACCACGTAATAGAATGCAGCCACGAGGAGTTGCCTCGGTTTTCAAGCGTATTCAGCGACAGATTCATACAGTTTATGGAGATATTTTCTCAATTCCTGGTGGATGCCCTCTCCGAACGCACCGTGACAACAATTCCGAGGCTTTTCCCGCGTCCGCCATCAGACATTCGGGAAAGCCGATTCCCAATTGAAGAGATTCCGATTATAAGGAGACCTGGCCCTATCATCAAGACTCGGCGAAGATTTTGGCACAGAAACGACGATGACCATCAAAGCCCAGAGCGTCGCAAAAAGGACAAGGAAGAAAAAGCTTGCAGAGAGCAGTTTCTCCAATCACTACGCGGCTGGTCCGAGAGTAATTATGGAAACGAGATTTTTGTCGCGGCTGGCACCTGTGAATGGTTCAAAGACGGATCCATCTACAAGAATTGGCTGACCGACCCAAAATGCGGCACGCTCTTCTACATAGGAGCCCCTGGACATGGCAAATCGCACCTGGCACGTGCCATTTTTACCCATCTCAAGTCCTCCAAGCCAGACGATATTGTGCTGGGATATTTCTGCCAAAAGGGCGAAGAGAAGCCTGCCATCTGGGAATACTTCACTTGGAAGTTGATAAAGGAGTGGCCAGACTGGTTCACTCACGTACCGGTTCAGTTCCGACGCAAAATTGATCATGTCAACCCGCGCCTCGATTCATCTGCGTACACTGAGATATGGACTTCGTTTCGGAAGGCCTGCTCCCCTCGTACCATTTACTTGATTGTAGATGGATTAGAGCAGACACCTCCCGCAAATTTCACCGAGTTCTTCGCTTTGGTAGAACAACTAAGAAAGCCAATGGTGTTGGGGCCCGAGAACCGTTCAAACAGCGTATCGGAAACGCCGCCGACAAAGGTTAAGCTTGTCATAACGAGCCGGTGGACAGACGCCACTTTTACAGCTTCAAGCACGACATCTTGTTGTTCTTTGCCTAATGACGATCTTAAAAAGGATGTCTCTGTTTACCTCGATAAACGATTCCTGACTATATCCAAATCTAGACCAAAAACCGTGGACGAACAACTGATACGCAGGGTTAAGGAGCGTGTTACTCAGAAATCGGGAACCTACTGGCTCTTTGCGAAGCTTGCAGCAGATGAAATCGAGAGTTCGAGTGCCTTGCATTCTATCCAAGAACTTGGCCAAGATTATATCCCAACGGAGCTGGCGCGACTCTACGAACAGAAGATGCTGCCTTTGCTGCAATCTGCCAACAACAGCGAAAGACACCTGCGCACAGTTCTCACCTTGATTGCTTCAGAAGACAATGGTCTCGCATTTTCCCTCAGGCAGCTCGAAAGCTTTATACAGTGCATCTATGGCCAAGACAACATGCCTGTGGAGAGCTTTGCAAAGTCCATACAGACTTTCTGTGGAGACCTGTTCTGGGTCAGCCCTATTGATTCTCTTGTGTATTCCGTCCATGCCTCTGTGAGAGGCCATCTTGGCAAATATCTTACGGTGGAGCATAGACAAACCAATATGGTCTTCATTTGCCTTAGATATCTACTTCAAGACTCCTTTCGCACCACCCTGCCCCTATCCTTTAGCGATAGAGATGGGACTGTGGAAAGAATGAGTAAGATGGCGGCATTTTATGGATTTGCAGCACAAGGCTGGATAATCTATCTTGCCAGACTGGACACACTCAGTCCGCATTTAATACCGCTGCTACAAACATTTCTATCAATGGATTGCCGCCAATATCGGACGTGGCTCCATTGGAAGTCGTGGCTTTTCAAGGAAGAGATTGGAGATATCGACGAAATTACCGAGGATCCAATCATGGTCATGGTTCGAGAGGGATGTCTTGCTGTTATCCAGCATTTTTTCCCGTCCTCGATAGCTCCCCGTGCTACTTTGAAGAGCAAATTTGAATTCTGGGCGCGGCACATGCCGTTTCCAAACACACAACCTCCCAATCTACTTGGTGTGCAATGGCCTGATATCAAGGGAGTACATGAACAGACTGTTTTGATGGCAGCGGCACTAAGTGGCAATCCTGCTCTAGTGGAGCATGTTCTACAATGGGATATTGATGTAAATGCTCGAGATGATGGTGGAAGAACTGCCCTCATGCTATGCCTCACCTCAGATCGTTTAATGGGACCGAAAGCGGTGGGTAAAAAGCTGGATATTTATGCCGTCGTCGAACTGCTGCTACTACATGGTATCGATCCAAGGATGAGCGAACATCACGGCATTACTCCATTGCACGTTGCTTGTGTGCGCGGCAGATTCGATCTAGCTGAGCTTCTGCTAAGGTTCAATGCTCCGATCAACGTTACGGACGAATGGGGATTTACACCTCTCGAAAGGGCATATGGTACTGGGAACATTCGAATTATTGAGATGCTCATCGGCCACGGTGCGGACGTAGAGGCATGGATGCTAGGCGGAGAACCACCGCTGGCAAGATGCATATATGACGGAAAGCTTGACATCTTTGAGGCCTTTCTTCCGTTTGCAGATGTCAACCAGACCACTATGCTTGGATTTGCACCAATCCATCTTGCTAGCGATGGTGCTGACAGGATAGACTTTCTTCGCCTTCTACTTACCAGGCCTGGGCTATATATAGATGCAGTGAGCTCAGCAACCGATCGATTCCACATCAAACGTGCTACGGCCGTTGGATTTGCCATCAACAGTCGCAACTACACTGCGCTGGAGTGGCTACTGGAGGCCGGAGCTCATCCAGGACTGTTGCCAATGGTCACGGTGCCGCCACTTCACGAAGCCATCATGATTAAAGACAGGGCCATGATAGAGCTGCTGTTACTCTATGGGGCTCCGTTGAACGAGTCCAGACGCAGTTGGTTTCCGTTTACTGCGCTGGGGCATGCAGTGGATCTCGGCCTTGAGGATATTGTCGAACTACTCCTGAGAAACGGTGCAGATGCCTCTGTTGAAGAAGGATATGGGGTTACCGCTTTAATCGAGACGGCTGTGTCCAGAAAGCGACCTATTCCCAAGATAATAAGACAGCTGATGGAATCGCGATATGCTCCCGATGTCAACTATATCCGAGAAAACGAGCAGCATTGTGTCATGAGCGCCGTTAGCCAAGGTGATGCTGAGACTGTCTCCATCTTACTAGGGTATGGGGCAGACTTGAGTAAATATCTCGAGTCAGGCGAAACGGTGTCACCCTTCCACAATGCTGCTAGATACGGCCACGTCAAAATTTGCGATATTCTGCTACAGCACGAACCCGCGTTTTTGGACCTCCAGATAGAAAAGGGGTTCATGATTGAGTCTCCTTTATTCATGGCATGCCATCGAAAAAAGAAAGAAGTTGTTCGCTTTCTTCTGGATAAAGGTGCCAAAGCAGATCAGCTCAGCTACTACTATAAGGAGTCTCCCCTATTCACCGCTTGTGACGTGGGAGACTTGGAAATCGCCAAGATGGTCCTGGAAGCTGCGCCGCAAATGATCAACGTCCCCACCGCTTTCAACTGCACCCCTCTTGTATATGCTTGCGAGCATGGGAATGTTGAAATGATTCAAATGCTTCTTGACGCCGGGGCAGAAATTTACCTCCCAAATGGTGCCAGGACAACGAACGCTTTTAGCCGACTGTTTGAAGCTAAAGGCGACAAGGCTTTCAAAATTATAGATCTGCTATTGCGCAATGGTTTGGATATCAATGCCGTGGATAACGAGACTGGGCTTTCTATCCTTGGAATGGCAATTGTAGATGCCGAAGCAAGGCACGTCAAATGGCTTCTTGAGCGTGGCGCCGATCCGATCCGTGCGCAAAGGAGTGCTGGCCGGGAAGAGACATGGCGAACAGCCCTCCAACTTGTTTCTCATACGAGCAATAAGAAGGCCCCGGGCATCATAGATGTGCTGTTTGAACCGCAATGGGGGCTGTTGGACCATCTAACCCACAAGGACTACCATGGCGGCACTCTTTTCCCCATACTTGGCCAGTCCCGAAAAGCACTGCCAATCACTCCCCGTCTGGTATCAGTATGTGATACCATCCTCAAAGAAACGGGGAGAGACATTTTCTCCGACCTTATAAACGAACCCAGTATCGCTGGGCTTACTCCGATCGATTGCGCCATGAATAACTTCGCCGCCAAACCTTTTGCATTGCCTGAATTGGACAAAAAGCTTCTTTCCAGTATAAACGAGCTTCTTGAGGGTCCTCGCACTACAGAAGACCATTTCCTCATACTTGACTACGTTCTCAGTCTCCTCTTCGCACGCGAGGGCGATTTCAACGCAGATATCAAGGTATTGACCGAATTTGTCCTCGCAAGACCGCAGGTTGGCTGGGATGACAATGGATGTTACATGGGATCGGTGGCTCTGCAGGTGTGCGCTCTTTGCGATGAGTCGATTTACGATCCTTATGTCTATTGCCCTCTTTGTGAATCCTCGTGGTGTTCGGGGTGCAAAGGTAGGTGCGAGGTCAATAGCTTACACAGGCATAAACTGCTTGATATTGAGGTTCGGAAGGATTTGGATATCAACGCATCTGACATTCAAGAAATTCTGGAAAGGCTGCAGAAAAAGATATCGACTAGCACATCAAACGAGCAAACTGTTCAGCCGGTGCAAAACGGCGATGAGCTCAGCGAGAGCCCCATCAATAATCTCGTGTTCGTTGAAGAAAGCCTGCCGCCTACGCCTGTCCAAATGTCTCTGCAACTCGCCACCTTGCATGCATTCAACTTCCTGGCCATCAGTCGGCCCATCTGGACGCCATTCCTCCCGCTGTCTCCCACCGCCCAAGCGCTTGTCGATCCCTGGCAACAACTGTGGTCACAAGGACACGAGTATCGCCGAACGCGAAGCTTCATGCAAAGGAGAACCATGAATTATGAAAACTCTGCGTGGAGGCGCTTCCAAGAGTTACAGTACCTGAGACGAGGATTCACAAGAGCTTATGCGGATGAGGAGGGTGTGAAGAGGGATTTTGTATTGCGAGATGTATGGAGATTATTTGCTGATGAGAAGCGAGTCAAGGAGAGAGTAGTGGTGGAGGAGGATTTGAGTCTTTGATGAAGCTGTGGGGCGAGTATGAATGGGGCGTTATATTGCAGAGATTGACGTAAAGTTACAGTCGTATAATTTTTACAAGGTTGGAAATTACGAATCTTATATAGAACGGGATGAGACGATACACACGATACACGGTATGAATAATGACACTAAAGCGAGTTTCAAAAACACTCCATCTTTATCATCTTTAGTTGGGATATTCCAGATGTGATTCTAATATACCATTTAGCATATTGTATCATTTCCCTGACGATTAAAAGCATGTCAATCATATTAATTAAGTAACCTTGATAAGCCAGAATTCATCCCACACATGCCCATCTTCATTATTTCCATTATATACTAGTCTTTACCCGTGCAACATCCCGCATCCTCCTTTTCGCATTAAATCGTATATCTGTAGTGAGGACTGTCGTCTCCCAGCTCCTTGAGCTCTTCCTCCAGCAATCCCTCATGCTCTCGCGGCAACTCTCCCGCATCACGACGCTTATTCGCCTTCCAGAGCGAGTACCACAGAAAGCCATATATGCAGATTCCCACGCCGACCATGCTGAGCGAGACGGCATGGCCGCGAATGAAGCGAGGTCCATCGAGCGCAGGGCTACGGCGACAAGAGTTAGCAAAGATGCATTGTCCAAATACTTTCTGGGGAGAAACTTACTAGATGAATGCAGACATGATTCCAGAGGCATTCCCAAAAGTAAGCTGCAAGCCTGTCGCAGTTGTTCTTTTGCCGTATCGAGGAGAATTATTTGGCAGCTGTTTATACGCACATGTTAGAAGCTGCTTTTTATTGTAGGGATTTATTAAGAGTTTCAAGCTTACCCAGGCGATTGGAAGACCGACAACAACGTATAACCCACCCGCAACAAGAAAACATCCGAAATAATGCACTCCGGGAGCCGAGTCGGACAGCAAAACACCGTAACCGATGATGCTTATACAGCCAAAGATGACGCAGAATATTCCTCGCATCTGGAGCCTATCGGAGAGCATAGCGATAATCATATAGGTCACCGCCCCCAGGAAGTAGCACGGGATGGTGAGAAGCTGGACTTGAGCAACGGTCCATTCACCGAGAGCATTAATGATTGTGGGCAAGAAAGTCGAGAAGCCTATCAATGTGTTAGTGAGCATGTCCTTGTCTCTGCACGCCCAAGTCAGGGACCCGAAAGATACTCACCATAGAGCATGGTATCAACACCAAACTGCGCAAAAGAAAACGCCCACACCTTCCAGTCTTTGAAAGCCCTCTTCATGTCCACGCGGCTAAACTGCCGGCTGGTGGCCGTGTTTCCATATTCCCGCCTGTGCCTCTCTTCCATGAGCAGCTTCTCCTCCTTTGTCAGGAAATATGCCGACTCCGCATCATTCGGCAGCGCAACAAAAGTGACTACCCCCAGAATCACGCTCGGGATGCCCTCGATGATGAGAATCCACCGCCACCCGCTCATGCCACAGACGCCATCCATGTGTCCAATGCCGTAAGCCAACAGTCCACCCAAGGCGCCGGCTATGGCAGAGCTGACGAAGAGATAGCCAATCCTCAGGGCCAGCTCATGCTTGGTGTAAAAAAAGGTGAGATAGACGCTGAGGCCGGGGAACAGGCCCGCCTCGACAACGCCCAGGAGCAAACGGCAGGCGATGAGGGCTCCGTAGGACTGCACCAGTCCCGAGAGGGTGGCGATGATGCCCCATGCGACGACGATGAATGATACCCATCGGCGGGGAGTGAAGAGTTTGAGCACGAGGTTTGACGGCACTTCGAAGAGGAGATATGTGACGAAGAAGATGGAAACGGTGACTTGAAACTGCTCGGATGAGAGGTGAAGATCCTCTTCGAGTCCGTACAGGCGAGCATTGCCAATGTTGACTCTGTAAGCTGTTAATATCTATTCTATCCTTTTTTTGTTTTCGAGTTTCCACAATTGCAAGCGGCATGTTGAATAAGAAGTTGCAGCGCTGGGAGGAAAGCATCTCACCTATCCAGGAAACTAAACAGATACAGCCCCATGACAAGAGGAATGATATAGAGATCCAACTTCCGCAGCAGCCTCTTTTCATCAACTCCCTGAAGTAAAGTCTCAGCATCTGATTCCACCACCGCAGCCTCATCTCGCGCCCTCGTCGCCTTGCCATCGCCCTCGGCCACTGCAGCCGCTGCCAATTCTGTTGTTGGCGTCATCGTTTTCTGGCAATCAGTTGTCAAACCTCAACCTGAAAGGAACCTTTGCCCAGCCGGTTGCAAAGAGCTGCTGCTGCTTAGAAGAAAGAACGTGAAGAGGGCGGACAGGACGATATTTTCTCGGCTCAGTTTCGGGTACTTTTGTGAGGTAGCCACTCTCTCAGAAGAGGCTGGATTGTCTCACAACGGATGAGTAGGCAGGAAATGAAACTCAATCCGACATGGTGACCACAAACAGACAGATAGCCGCAATGTCTCAGAGTAAAAAGCAGCGTCGGAATTACGATAGGCAGAAATGGTTCAGCAAGGGTATACCGTAATGCGTAGACCAATGTCTCACATGAGACATGAAAACAAAAAAACAACAAAAGAAGCTGAAAAGTCACGATAAGAAAAGAAGAGTCACAGTTATCTCAGCAATGCCTTCTCCGTAGTAGTCTAAAGGGAAAAAAAAAATAGATAAAAAACTGAATAGTGGCGTGGTCGGCTCCCACGAAATTCCATTAGCGTGTTCCGCAATTCGGAACCTGGCTGAGGAAATACCCAAAAGGAACTTTCCGAGAAATTTCCCTACCCATTAGAGGTAGTAGTCATCGTTTGTCTTCTTGTTTGCTTTATGCAGGCTTATCAGTCCAATCAGTCGATATGGGAGGGGGGATCTTGCCATTGTATGCAAGCATTCATGGCTACTCATACTCCGTCAGCTCAGCTCGGGTAAAAAGGAATCCTTCAACGGATCGATCTTGTTTAACCAGCATGTTGTGCTGTACGACCAGCCACAGAAATTATGGCCTTTTAACTCTTTGTATTCCCTCTTACCGAGTCAGGTCACCGCCTTTGACGAGACCCGAGAGATGGGCTATGTAGGTGTAGCTGGCATAAATCTGACTATACAATTTGATGAAAATAAAAAAAGCACACGTTGGAAACTAACTAACACCTTTTTGCTCCTATTTTGTTCCCTTACAATCTAGGTAGACACATGTATTAAGAGGAACATCAGTAAAAGAAGCTACAAAGTTTATCTTTCGTTTATTTGCTCATTTCGTTCATCACCTCGCATCAGCCACTAGTCTGCGTCCTTAATCTCATTAAGCTTCTTTACCTTAAAAGATTTTGCCTCTAAAGGTCCAGCTCCAATCGGCTAACGCACAGCCGGCTTTTCTCCGCTGTAGCCCCTGGCAGAAAGCCGTAGGGGGCGTTTATACACTGCAGAATGCACGGCTGTGTTTTGTTAGCGAATAACATCCATTACATATTTGAATGGCAATGTCTGTTTACTACAGCTCAGATATACATCAGTATGAGCTCGCTAAAGACGTATTGGTATTATCTCGCGAAAATGACATGCAGAATTGAAAAAAGAAAAAAAAAAAAAATTGGTATGAATTGAAGCGGTCCATTATTAAGATACATAAAGCGGTTACGCAGAACAGAGCCAAAACCGCATCCGTCTGCTCTCCAAAACCTCCTGAATTTCATTCGTCACATGTCGAGTAGCATCTTCCAAATCTTCCAACGTCTACCGTCTTCTCATTTGCATAGCCCCTCTTCTATCGTTAAGCTTTCATACGTTCACATCAGTTCCAGAATCTCTTTCCCACATCATGAGAATCACCAAGCCACCGTCGTACATTAAGCCTAATTCGCGATGAACGCAACGGGTATGGACAGTATATACAAAAGACATATGCCTTGTATGCTCCCGCCGCGGCCGTAGCTTAGCTCTCCTGGAAGCTGTAGTCGCTCAGTTCGTTGAATCGGCCCAGCCTTCTAGCCTCAAACTCCATGGTGGTGCCCCCTCATTTTTTTTTCTTTCATCTCCTCTAGTGGTAGGTCTGCGTGGGCATTTCGTACACAGGCCCGCTCTGGTGGCCCATAACAGCGTTGCCATCGATTTCGGCAGCATTAGAGTCATGCCACTTGTTGGCGTTGAAGTTGTCATTGCCCAGCTCTGCTGCATCAGCGTGCGCAGGAGCGAGTTGGGCCGAGGGGAATGAAACAGGGCTAACGGTGTTTGCCGCTGTGGTAGCCGGGCTGGGAGTGTTGTAGGCTGAACCGTACGGCTCCGGCTTGGCGAATCCAGCACGTCCATCGCCCAGAGCGGTACCGCGGTAGCCCTCGGGGGCCTTGACTGGGGTACGTCCGGGGGCAAGGAAAGCAGCAGCGGAAGCGGTGTGTGAGGACATGGGTTGCTGGTGACCACCGCCTCCACCACCGCCGCCGCCGCCGCCGCCTATCGGAACTTCAGACGCACCGACCAGATCGTCGTGATCAGGGCTAGGGCTACGGTTGCGACGTCTGAAAAGCAGCAAGATGGCGGCTCCGATGAGAAGAAGGCCACCAACTCCGACACCGACACCGATACCAGCCTTGGCGCCGGTAGACAGACCAGAGCTGTCGGCGGCATGCGACCCATTGTTGTCTGGGGTGCCGGTATTTGAGGTGACCGGGCCAGTTGTCGACTCCACGACGCCGGTAGTAACAACAGTGGAGGTGACGGTCAAGGTGCTGGTAGTGGTGGTTGTGGTCTTGGCATTCACCTGATCAGTCTCGGTGATGGTGTTGGTGATGGTAGTCTTGGATGTTGAGGTATCCTTGAGAGTCTTGGTAACGGTATCGGTAATGGTGGTATCGCTGCCTCCATCAACAGTCACCGTCACGAAATCGGTGACGATATCACGCGCCTCCAGGCCTCGCATAGCCAGATAGTGCTCGACATCCTCAGCGCTGGGGGCATCGGTAGGCACGGCGTCAGCGCCGGTCCTGGGCACATTCCATCGATCTCGCTTCTGGGCAGGGCCGGTGGGCGTGGGCGTGACAAAGACGGTGGTGGTGTCGAAGACGGTCTTGGTGGCTGTTTGCGCGTCGCTGCTCGTAACAGTGGTGGTGGTGAAGGCCGTGGACGTGACGACAACGGTGGTTGTTTGCGTCGTGGTCAGCGTCTTTGTGGTTGTTGACGTCTTGCCGCCCGCCGTGTTGGTGACGGTGTCGGTCTCGGTGACGGTCGTGGTGCTGCCCCCGGCGCTCGGCGAGGACGAAGAGCTGGAGGAGGTCGGAGGGGGAGCAGACGAGGTGGGCGGCGCCGAGGTGGGCGGCGGCGTCGTCGACTCTGATGATGATGGATCATCGGCTGGGGCGGATGAGCTGCTGTCGGCTCGGATCACGACGTTTGCCTGGGCAGCCCCAAGCAGCGCGCCGAGAGCGAGCGCCAGCGGCAAGCGCATGGTGGATGGTAGAAAACAATACTCGGTCAAACTATGCGGAGCAGTAACGAGAGGCCATATAGATGGAAGCGGGCACACAATACAGAGTCCCAAGCCTGGAGGATGGGAAGAAAAAGAAAAAAAAAACTGTTGACGGCGATGTGCCAGGCGAGTGAAACAAGCGAGTGGAAGGGGTCGGTAGGGAAGGAAGTAGCAGGAGTCGACGATCAAGCCGGGCAAGAGGGCAAGAAAAGCCAGCAGCGAGAAAAAGGCGACCCGTTTGTTTGGAGCCCGTTTTTTGGCGCAACAATCGGTGGCGCACGCGGACTCCGGAGAAGCCACGCAGCGCCCCAGCTAGGGCAGCACCTGGGCAGGTACTGCGCCAAGTACCGATACCGCGGGCGTCTGCGCAGGCTGGCCGGGGGCCCGGGTACGCTCTACTGCCGGGTACTTGCAGCACCTCCACAGGCGCCCCATTCCAGTACCCTCAGGCAGCGCCTGAAAGCGAGCTCCAGGTCCAGTGTTCCCGCTGCGGGTGCGCGCAGTCCGCTAAAACGACGTCCAGGGCCGCTAATGCACCAACGGCCACAGCATGCACCGGCGCTGTAAAAGGAACCAGACAACGTTGCGTGCACGCAGTGGGCGGTGGGCAGATGTTCGCACAAGCACAGGCGCACGCAGGTACCGCTACATGACAGGCTCCCTCCCTCGCATTTCGTGGCTGAAGCAGAACAAGACAATTGAACCACGCAGCAAATGATCCCGCGGGCTATTGGGCCTCTAGCAGAGCTAGCTGCGGTACCAGTACCTCAGGACG
Source organism: Trichoderma sp. CBMAI-0020 (assembly GCA_030708095.1). Lineage (NCBI taxonomy): Eukaryota > Fungi > Ascomycota > Sordariomycetes > Hypocreales > Hypocreaceae > Trichoderma > Trichoderma sp. CBMAI-0020. The sequence continues at coordinate 1,845,928 of JAJNCI010000004.1, read as the reverse complement.
GTCAACAGAACAAAGGGCCCTTGGGCTCTGTTGAGTTTAGCCGCGAAAAAGTGGCAAAGCAGGGGGGGGTCCTCATTTGAATACGAACCGCTGTCCAGAACGCAGACCACAAGCCAAAAAGAGAATGACCAAGTGACCTGCAAGTCAAAAGAAACTGAAGAGAGAGAAAAAAAGAAAAAAAAAAGAGGGACCCCCCTGAAACTGGCCGAGCAGCCAAAAAACTCCATCGGCCTGTCACCTGCCAGTTCCATACGAATGTACTGGTACTCCGAGGCGTCGCCGGTGCTGTCGGGGCCTTCGCTGGCGATGCTACCTGGCCGGTCGTTTCAAGTCTTTTGGGTCTCTCGTCGAAGCGCACATTTTGAGTCCTTCCAGTGCCATCCGGCACTCTTCTTTGCACTGGTTGAATCGTCCACCCACCATCGTCATCGTTTCAAGTTACCGGGCCAGGGCCAGGCAGCCAGGGCCAAGTACACGCTACCGCCTCCCACCCGGTAATTGCCTGGGTCGGCAAGTAGACGACACCCAGCATCGCCGGCACTTTGCTCAACATCGTAAGACTGACTGGCTGATCGCAGGCGAGGGCAACGGCCTGGCCATGCGTCATGACCTGCAAAAAGACCGCACTAGCATCCAATGATGGCGACACTAGCAGCGACAGCTTTTGCTCGGTGGCATCGCTGGAGTGGTGTAGAATGACAGTATATTTCTGTATCCCAGGGCCGATCTTCGTGCTACGACGCCATATCGCAGGCCCTCCAGTCGTGCACAAACGCTCCCAAGATCAATACGAGCAGGCTTCATCGCTTCCATTCCTCCTTGCGATAGCGAGGCATATCTCATGGCCCGTACATTGCCTCCGCCACAGCCTTGTAACAGTAGGCCATACCTAGTACCTACCATATTCACTCTCTCACCATCAAAAGCGGCTGCTTACACTTGCTTCTCTTCTGTTCCAGCCATGAGGCACAAATAGGTAACGGATGCGAATGAGAAAAAGATGCGACGATTTTCTATTCTCGTTCTTCTCTTCATGCCCGTACCCGTGGCCTCCTAAGCGTGCTAGTGCCATCCATGGACATCAACCAACATCATCCGCTGGAATGTCCCAACGGCCGTTACCCTGCTTCGGGCCACCCTCGTGATGATCCTCTTTGGGCATGACATAGAATGACGAACAGCACGTGACGCTGACGGCGTTGCTTCGGGCCTCTTCTGCTGCTCCGGTCAGATAGACAGCGGACTGCCCATCTTCCGTATGGCTGTGCCCGAGTCCTGTCATTTTGGTGTGATGCCAGTTTGGCCGAGAATTGTAATACATGCAAGACATGGTACATGATCATGGCCAATGCCCTTCAATAACAATGAAACGTTATCACGACGTGGCCACCTGCCTCATTGCGCTGCCATCGGTGCTGGCTGAGTCCAAGCATGGGCCACTGTAAGCATCCTGATTTCATCTCCGCAGATCTTATACTGGACATTAGCCATGGAATAAACAAGCTGTCAAAAAAAGTTAGATATAGCCTTTGCTGACATCTGTGGATATATGGTATGCAAAGTGAAAAAAGTTTATTCACTTCGTTTTATCCCTAGTTTGCTAGATGCAAAGAATGTGCACACTCGTGGATTGTATATATAATATCGTCTCTCATCTAGCTTGGAATATTTGACAAAACACAATATCTCCTCCCTCATCCCATCTCTCTCACTCACTCTGATATCGCCACCCTCCTCCTCCTCCTCTTTGTCAGCTCTCCCCTCTAGCCGCTTGCCAACAGTTTACGTTGTATGCGTTGCGTCCAGCGCAAGAGCTTTTTTTGGATGAAAAATTATTACGTTTATAGATAAAAGGGGGGAAAATTCGTCTCTCTATCCACCAACTGAGAGCAGAGGCTTTTGGTATCGTGAGAGGGGGCAGAGGGAACCGACAAAGCGAAAAACAAAGAAAGGAAATAAAAGACACTGCAACCCATTGACAAAAAAATTTTCTCTCTCGGACGCGAGTAACGTAGATAAGGTACTGACTTAGAAGTTTTCCTTGCCCCAGACGAATGAGAACCTAGATAGAAGACAAATTAGTGAAACTGTACCAACACATACGCACCCGGATGAAACTCCATTATGAAAACTTACTCAGGGTCCGTATACTTGTTGCAGTAAACGTGCAACGAACTGCCCAACCCCTTGGGTCCACAGAAAAACACACCCGCCTCAGCAGGCGTGTGCAGCTTCCGGATGCCTCGGAAAATCATGTCCCAGTTCGGCCGGCCAAAGTTGGTGGGACTCCTCAGGCCCGTAATGGCATCCTTGTCGGCGTTTGCGTCGTTGATCATGATGTTTGTGGCATCGTCCGCCTTGATCTTGGCCGTCAGGTACGTGTGGATCTCGATGCGGTTGTCCACGTCCTGCGCCTCGACGGCCAGCAGCAGCGAGCGGAACCACTCAAAGGAGCCGAAGTCTCGGCAGATCCAGAAGAAGTAGACCTTGCGCAGGCGCGTCTTCTGCTGCGGGTAGTTCATGCGGTACCAGATGGACTTGAGGATGGAGGCAAACGGGGTGACGCCAATGCCGGCGCCGACGAGGACCGCCACTTCGTACTTGAAGACGTCCTCCGAGGCCGATCCAAAGGGGCCGTCGATGTAGACTCGGGGCAGGACGCGCTTCAGGGCCGGGTCGGTGTTTTCGTCGCCAGAAACGCCAACGACCTTGCTGGAGCTGCCCTTCTTGTCCCACTCGCAGCCCAGAATGGTCGACACCTCCTTGGTAAAGTCGCCGACGCAGCGCATGTGGATGGAGATGTAGTCCTCCTCGGGGGCGCTCGTCAGCGTAAACGGGTGGTACTGCCAGAGAGACACGGCCGGGCAGCAGAAGAAGATGTACTGGCCGGCTCGCGTCTTGGTGTTCTCCTTCTTGATCTGGATCTCGCACACGTTGCTGGGGTGCTGGATGACCTTTGAAATGTACGTCTTGTGGTGGCCGCGAATCTCTCGCGCAATTCTCTCCGCCAGGTAGATGAAGCCGCCGTACATCCAGTACTGCCAAAACACGCCAATGGCCGAGGGCCCGATGCTGGTGCAGAACGGCGCCACGTCCGGCTGGATCATGCAGAATGCGCCGTGGATGGCCCAGAAGATGAAGAAGACGATGAACATGTGGTGCGTGTACCAGAATCGCTCGTAGTTGGCTCGTCGAGGCTTCTCGATCGAGGTGAAGACCATGCCCATGAGCGCAATCAGCATAATATATCCCGTCCAGCCGGGGCCAGAGGCGAAGTTGGCAAGCAGCCAGCCATAGACGCCCAGGTTGTTCTTGATGGCCACCTGCGCAAAGTTGTTCCAGTGAGCAATGGTGTGGGCCCAGGAGAAGAAGACAATCGACCACGCCGTCGTGATGTGGAAGGTGATGTTCTTGTCGAATTGGATCACGCCGTTCAGGGGCGTCTGTCGCAGCAGCGAGATCAGCGTTCTGCAGACGGGGAAGAGGATGATGCCGACGTCGACGTGGAGGACCAGCGCAGAGGCTCGCGCAATGACGAACGTGAAGCCAAAGATGCTTCGAGCCGTCGCCAAGCTGTCTTTGAGGCCGTAGTGGACGCAAGCAAAGGCGAAAATCAGGGCGTGGGCGAGAATGAAGACAAAGACGAACCTGCGCATGTGGTTAGTAACTTGGGGGCTTTTGCTTCTCCTGTTCCCCGGTGCTCTTTTCTTTCTCATATCATATCCAAAAGGAAACACAATGCACGTACACTCTTCGGTAGCCCTCGTTAATCATCCATCGATCGAATTTCTCCCGGTTCGTCAGCTCCTGCTGCTTCTCCTGTGTCATCTCTCCAGAGAGCAGCATCCGCGTCAGGGGCGTCCATCGGGACCGCTCCGTCTGCCGCTCATAGGTCTCATATTCTTCGTACCCCATTGTCGCTCTGGTGCAATTAAAAAAATCTTCCTTCTGTAGTATCCCAGTAGATTATCGACGCCCTTTGTTTTTTTTCTTTTCTTCAAAGCTAGAAGCGCCCAGCTGGCGCAGCGCAAGTGATCGTAAAGTCGGTATCGGTAGGTTCAGATCCCGCTGAACGAGCAGCAGCTGGTCGACAAGAGACAATAGTATAAAATTCAATGAGCGAAAAGGCCGTGGCGAAGAGAAAAGAAAGAAAAGTGTCCCGAGATCTGCCAACACCCCCCGAAACGTCAGCACCCAAGAAAACAAATAGAAAACCGCAATTGGATCGTGGGAGAGGTCTGGTGGTTGTATCGCGACAAACCCCTTATAAGTGCTGCAGAGAAGAACGTACCCAAAAGTCTGAACAGTACAAACTCGACCTGCTTTGCGATCAACGCAACCCACGGGAAATCCAACAAACGCAAAAAAAAATAATTAAAAAATAAAGACGACGACGACGACGACGGAGCAACAGAAAGGGAAGAAGAAATCAGAAAAACAAGAGCTGGAGAAAAGAAACCATTGGCTTGTGGGAGACGCCAACTGTTTCCTCCTCTCCAGGGGCGCCTGTTTCCTGGTCCAGCGCCCAAAAACGGCACCACGCGATTTCGCTAACACGGCCGGCCTGGTCCCCTGTTACTGTTACAGACATCAAATCTGGGCTCGACTCACGCAACGACTGCCGGCGCATGGGTCGCGGCCAATTAGCGTGCGGTGCGCCGCGTCTCGAAACAGACCATTGGCTGCCAAGGGCGCTTTTTCCGCCGTTTCGCTAGCCCGATGCCTACGCAAGTGCGTGTTATCTCTGGTTTCAATGGCAATGGGGCTCTACTGTAGCATCAACAGCAGCGTAGTTGCTGCTACCCCTTGCGAGATCTCCCCAAGTCTACGGAGCTTTTTACAATGTTTGCGACGTTGAATCTAGCTGTTCACGGGAGTCTCTCCATCTCTTCAACCATGCTTTTCAACTGTACAGTATGCATTGGATTCGATGGCTATGGAGCCAGGTTCTCCCATATTAACACGGAGTTGAACTTCCCCACTGCGCGCCCCAGGCAAAAAGTGAGAAAAGGCGCCTGTAACTAGTAGGAATGCAAAATCCTTCTGCCAGGCAGTATATACCGAACATGAAAACTCACTGCAATCGTCTACCAGCCCGGCAAGTCGGAGCGCTAATAATAAACCACCGGGTTTCACAACAAGTGGAAAATCATTCGATTTCTTCATCCTGCCGTTTTACATTTCCCGCCTTTGCGCTCCCCCCCCGCACGCATTACATTGAATTTGCCTTTCGAATCCCACTGGTCTCTTTGCCAGGGACATAGAGAGAGAAAATAGCAGGGCCCCCCGCTGCGGAAAGGAGGCCGAGCGCGAGGCTTCATGAAACACACGATGCGACAAGAGCTGTGACGGCTCATGCTCTTGGCGCTTGCCGCTGGACCCGCGCAAGTGTTTGACCAGCTCGTCTTGTCTTCTTTATACTTGAATGTCGTCGTAATCTGCAGTTTGTTACTATTTGTTTCTTTTATTTTTCTTCTTTTGCCAGGTATCATCACCGACAGCACCGAATAACGCTAATCATGGGTATCCCCGTGTATTCCGTGGCTTATACACGTACGAGATCGGATCTTTGCCGCTGTGGCTATTCCGGCGACTACTACGACTAGCACCCGTTCCTCCTTGTAAATTGTATATGAGTGCTGGAATCATACCTACCTACAAGTGCAATATTCCTTTGCATCTTTTGTTTTCTGCAACTCTACTTCCAGTAGGTGGTCATTTGCTCTGTTAGTCCCAGAATGAAGGCTCAACACCAGCATATCCACGTCTTTGTCCTCTTCGAACGCCAGACAATTACTTCTGTTGCTATTTAGGACAGCCCTCAACCACCCTCCAGATCAGTTGCACCTCTCAGAGCTGTAGAATGTCAGCGTATTGAATGGTTCTGAGGGAAACCTTGGGAACCCTGTACATCAGTAAAATGCGTCACTGTTGAGCCATTCAATGAGTGGCAAAACCTTATCTACTGCGCCACATCATGTCATTCATTTCACTCAATCAACTACACAGCAGTCACAAGCAAAATCGTATATCCCGAGCCAAGAAAAAACATTCTCAAGAGACGTAATTAATCAGATGCCTGTTTCTGGATGCAAATAACGCGGTATTGATGCAAACCCAAAGTTAACCAGCCGCATAAGCCCTTAGAATAGCGGATATATCTGTCTAGTCTGCCACCTGTCCGCCGGCCATGCGGCTCCCCTGACATCATTCACCCAGTGTGCTTGAAGGAATGATAGAATAGCAAAGAGAAAAGCTTGGTCTGTCCGCTTCCCACTACCATCCCACTCGACCGGTCACAACGCAAAAGGGTCGCCAAACATGCCGCACCGTCATTTCGTGATAGAGGACGTCAAACACCCAGCGCCATCAAACCCCCCAAAAGAAACCGTTTGATCTTGCCTAGACGGCGTACTTGCGGGTCCACTCCCGAGCGGTGGCCTCGTATCGGGGCCGGTCGGTCTTGTACACGTGTGCAATTTCGGGCACGAGCGGATCATCGGGGTTCGGGTCTGTGAGCATAGAGCAGATGGAAAGCAGAACTAGTGAAGCGTAATATGTCAGCCATTTGGATTTCCAAGCCGAATCACTTCCCGGGATGCAAAGCAACGGCCTACCTTTAGATATGGTCAGAGCAGGGCTCCACTGGTCTCTCAGAATGTCGAGACAGATGCTGCCGTTGCTGTTGATGTTGGGGTGGTAGATTCTGGTAGAGAAGTTGACTTTCGGAGGTTTGAAGGGGTAGTCAGTGGGGAACTGAATCTTCAGGAAGAAGACGCCTCCTGAGTATGGTGAATCACCCTGTGGCAGTCGTTAGTTCTTTGTCCTCCAAAAAGCCGCAGCTGATCGTATATAAAGCGTCTTCATCCGTATTGCAGGCAACAAGACCAAAGATGCTTCCTGATGCCCAAAAAAAATGCTGCCCTTGAGGGTATCAACTTACGGGTCCCATAATAGTAGCTTGCCAGTGGAACTGTGAAGCCTGTTAGTCTATAATCCTTTGCAACTCTTCCATCACGCTGGCCGAGCAACAACCAGCTGTTTTCGATGGTTTTAGAGTAGGGAGAGATAATTCCAGCTTACCAGATCTTCGCCGACAGGGCCGGCAGAGCAAGAGGATGGCGGGTCGCTAATCGGTCAAAAATGTCAGTACACACAGCTTCTTTGCTCGAAATGTTGTGCCGCTTCGTGCCAGACTCGCCAAAAGCCGAGCATTCAGTCGACGTCGTGGTTTGTGAGACCCCCGCTCAGCTCAGCCCCACCTCACACGACGACTTGGGCCTCAAAAACGACGACACTCCCTGACGAAAGCATCCGGCGAGAGCACGAAGGGACAAGGGCAAGGGGGCGGGATAGAGGGAGATTTACGTGCCGAGGTCCTTAAGCTCCTTGTTGATGCGCTTCAAGGCCATTGTGATGAGAGTATGTGGTATCTAAGGGGGTTGGTGGGAGATCGATCTCGGATCGAGGCTGGTGGCAGACCGGCGTCAGTATTTGCGTCGATGCAGCCCGGACGGGTCGGGTCGCCGTCTGGCGAAGAAGCGGCACTCACGAGGGGATAAAGAATCAAAAGATTCCAGGCGGACGATGAAGACGATGCAAGGCGACCGTCTGCGCGTCCAAAAAAAAGAGATGAGGATTTTATGTGATGGTGGTTGCGCAGTCCCTGATGGCGGTTCTGTGCAGATCCAGGAGAGTTTGTATGTCGAAGTGGAGGGGTTGGAAGGGAAGAGAAGAGAAAGGCACAGTAAATCGCTGTAGGCGGTAGTCGTCTTAGCGGTAGTCAGAAAAAAAAGAGCGGGCTGAACTACGGTACATGTGTTTTGTAGGTAACGCCAACCGCCTAAAAAGTCCAGGCGGTTTATTAATTTTTTTTTTTTTTTTTTTTTTTTTTCCCTTTTCCTTTTCCTTCCAAGGTCCAGCTGGAGTCCAAGGCTATTGGGCCACAGAGGTGGCTGGACACCGCCACTGCTGCACCGCCCTTGGGCCGTGACCCAGACACTAACAAGCGTGCAGCGGATCTGCGCGCAAACCGTGATAGCGGCAAATGGACTGACACATTACGGCCCAAAGGTGACATGTTGCCATGCCATTCTCTCGTCTTCGGCGATCGCCTGGGTCGGCAAATGGCGGTGCTGAGAGCATGGACAAGTGAAGACCGCCAGAGCATCTGATGTACTCTTGGTACTCTCATTACTTGCCTAACCTACATGGTTCCCGGGATTCACGCACCGTGATGTCCCATATGTAAGGATGACCAATGATGGCCTAATTTCGGCGCCAGGACTCATGATTGGAGGTCAAGCCGCTGATGAATGAGGGTGTGTTAAGCCTGTTTCTCTTGTTAGGCACTCAGCGATGCCGCCAGTGCTCGTGATGATTAATACCTTGGATCCCGATTTGGCAGTATGTCGATGCAGTGAGAGGTAGCGGATCTGGTGTGACTATCCAACTGCTGCACTTTCGACTGGCCAATACGTGGATAGAAGCAGACTTGTAGATGCAGTAGCATTCTGTATGGAGCACCGTCTCGTAGCGCAGTCCCGTCACCCAAAAGCGTCTGGAAGCCGTCGATTCAGTGGCATGCCACGGATCTCTCATCGCACCCCACGGTGGGGTTTCTGGCGACATCGGAGAATCTCGCTCCAAGTCTGGCGCGTGGTGACTCAAGAGGCTTGCTATAGAGCAGTATAACTGCGATTTAGCTGGATTTTTTTTTTCTTCTGCCCTGTCAATACAATCAAACAACTCTTGCTTATTTCTAGATTCTTGCTGCAGCCTTGAATTCATAGACGCAATTCTATCTTCATTCACGTCTTTTTCTGTAAGGAAACCTCTACACGTCAATTGAATTTTTTTATACCAATTGCCCCTCCAATTTTGCACTTATCGGCGCATCGTCATTAGTGCAGAGACATTCCCCTCCACCCCTCTATACCTTGCATCTTGTCAACTCAACACCACACTATACTTCCTGTTACTTACACAACGAACTCTTCAGTCTAGACTAATTCCTTTCAAACCCAAAATGTCTGGATATCCCGCCCTTCTCCTGCGAGCGGAGCAGAAGCCCCTCGAGCACCGATCCTTTTCTCCCGCCGTCATCAAGTCTCTGATCGAAGCCGGCTACCCCGTCACCGTCGAGCGCTCCTCCACCGATCCCAACTTCAAGCGGATATTCGAGGACTCAGAGTACGAGGCTGCCGGAGCCAAGCTTGTCGAATCCGGCGTCTGGCCCAACGCCCCTCAGGGCACCATCGTCCTTGGCCTCAAGGAGCTCCCCGAAGAAAACTTCCCTCTTAAGACCGACTTCATCCACTTTGCCCATTGCTACAAGGGCCAGAAGGGCCATCAAGAGGTTCTCAGCCGATTCCCACGAGGCGGCTCTGTACTCTACGATTTGGAGTTTCTCGTCGATTCTGTAGGAAGACGTGTTTCGGGTATGAAAATATAATCTTTCTTGTCGAATATTTGCTCATTCTCTTTACAGCATTTGGTTATCATGCTGGTTTCACCGGCGCTGCTCTCGGCGTCAAGACTTGGGCCTGGCAGCTCGCTCACCCCAGCGAGAAGCTCCCCTCAGTCGCCACATTCACCGACGGCAGAGGCTACTACCTGAACGAGGACGAGCTCGTTGAGCAGATTCGCAAGGATCTTGCAGAAGGCGAGAAGAAGCTGGGACGTAAGCCTACTGCTTTCGTCTTGGGCGCCCTTGGTCGATGCGGCACCGGTGCCTGCGACCTGTTCCTCAAGGCTGGTCTCCCCGAGGAGAACCTCACCCGCTGGGATCTCGCTGAGACCAAGGACCGTAACGGCCCTTACAAAGAGTAAGTTTTCCGTTGCTTTTTTTTCATCGTAACGGAGCTCATTACTAACCATTCTTCCTTCCGCAGAATCGCTGAGCACGACATCTTCCTCAACGCCATCTACCTCTCCAAGCCCATCCCTCCCTTCGTCAACAACGACCTGCTGTCACAAGCTGGTCGCAACCTCAGCGTTGTCATCGACGTCTCATGCGATACCACCAACCCTCACAACCCCATCCCCATCTACGACATCAACACCACCTTTGACGATCCCACCGTCCCCGTCAAGGTTGAGAATGACCAGAACTCAACACCTCTTTCCGTCATCAGCATCGACCACCTTCCGTCCATGCTTCCTCGCGAGGCCAGCGAGTCTTTCAGCGAGGGCCTCAAGGAGTCATTGCTCCAGCTCAAGGACCGAAGCACAGCCAGAGTTTGGGCCGATGCCGAGAAGCTGTTCAACGAAAAGGTGGCACTGCTCCCCGAGGCGCTGCGCACCAAGGAGGTTTAAAGGAAAGAAGAGAAAGGGAAAACAAATGTTGATGAAAATCATCAATGAGCATGGGATAAAAAATGTTAGTGTAATAGAAACGGGAGCATAAGACTGGGACGCTTTGATATACGCTGAGACAAGTATATAAAGTGCGTAAGAAAGTTGATTCCCACGGGCTTCATCAAAATGAATATAAGTGGCCGATTGGCTTGATGTCTAATTTCTTAAATGCAGTATCTGGTGCAAGTATTTCTGTCAATGTGTCTTTATACGCTTAAATTCGTTCTCTATGGCGAGTTATATTCTACACAAAAGCCTGAATTCCGGTGATTGCTCTGCCCAATATCAAACCTAGACATTCCATCGTTAGCACAAGCCCGTTCGGCTTCAATGAGTTACTGTACTTACTGTGAATATCGCTCTGCCCCTCATACGTCTGTGTCACAAACAAGTTTGCAACATGTCTTCCAATGTGATACTCATCGCTCACGGCGTTTCCTCCAAAAACCTCCTGCAGCACACGCACGTTCCGCAGCGCCGCGTCGCAGTTCTGTCTCTTGACCATGCTAATCATCTCCGGCGTCACCTTGCCCTCGTCCTTGAGGCGGCCGACCTGCACGGCGGCCAGGGTGCCGTAGGCAGCGTCGGTGGCGGCGTCGGCGAGCTTCTTCTGGATGAGCTGGTACTTTGCCAGAGGGTTGCCCTTGAACTGCTTGCGCTCCAGGGAGTAGGTGCGGGCGCGGGCAATGGCATCCTCGAGCGCGCCCACTACGCCCAGGGAGATGCCGTATCTCGCGCTGTTGAGGCAGCTGAACGGCCCCCTGAGGCCTTCGACCTCGGGGAACATGTTTGCCTCTGGGACGGGAACGTCGTCCATCTGGATCATGCCCGTGATGGAGGCCCGAAGGCCATTCTTGTCCTTGATGGCGGGCGTCTCCAGCGTGCCGGGAGGGCAGTCCTTGCGCTCGACCAAGAAGCCCCTGATCTTGCCCGTCTCCTGCAGCTTAGCCCACACCAACAGCACGTCGGCAATGGGGCTGTTGGTGATCCAGGTCTTGGCGCCGCTCAGCGACAGGTAGCCCTTCTTCGTCGGGTGCGGCTTCGCGATGCTCTCCATGCTGCCCGGGTCGCTGCCGTGGTTGGGCTCCGTCAGGCCAAACGCGCCAATGAGCCGGCCCCTGGCCATCTCCGGGAGGAATCTCTCCTTTTGCTCTTCGCTGCCAAACTCGTAGATGCCGCCCATGACGAGGGACGACTGAACGGACATGCCCGATCGATAGCCACTGTCGACGCGCTCGACTGCCCGTGTGATCAGGCCACCGGCCACTGAGGATACGCCAGCGCATCCGTAGCCCTTGATGCCGGAGCCCAGAAGGCCTAGCTCGCCCATCTCTTCGAGGATCTTGGGGTCGTAGTGTTCGTCTCGGTAGGCCTCTAGAGCAAGGAAGCAAAAGGAGTCAGCAGGCTCTTGGGAAGGGACGGTCAAATGCAATTCATACGCAGGACTCTGGGTTGTAGCCGTTCCTGGCAGTATCTCTCTGCCGTCTCAGAAATGGCCAGCTCCTCCTCGGTAAAGAGATTCTTCGCATTCAGAGGATCCTGCCAATCGAACACGGGGCCGGCACCAGTGGCATAGCTTCTCGCAGCAATTGGCCTCGCCGACGCCGCATTGCGGGCAAACGCCCTGAAGGACTGTCGCAGCATATTCAATGAGTTTCAAAAGAAATAACAGATTGGCATCAAAAGCGTGAGAAAGGGTGTTGCGACAGGCGTTATCGTATGGTCTTATGGCCTCCAGCTCGGCTCACTATCGGCAGCGGAGCTTCCCCAGACTTGGGCCTCGGAGCCACTAGGGAGCACTAATCCGATGAAACCCGCGCCGAAAGACAGCGACTCTCCACACTGGCATCTCCACCGCCAGCAGCCGCTGCACATGATGCGGCGCCTGGGTTTAATCCTCCGTAGGATGCCTTAGTAGGGGCTAGCATGGCGGTATAAGCAGGCTAAAAATGGAATATAACGGGAGAAATCGTACCCAATAGCTGCAACCCGATCTCGGGATTCAGGGGATGCGCCTTGTCGATGACAGAATACGGGGTAATCATCACCAGTATCATGAGCAATTGACGGTTGGATGCCTTACTAGAAAACATATAATCTATCGATATAGGTCTAACGCACCGCAGTGTAGTGATGTGGTTATCCTGACGAAGAAATGGCCGCGTCGCTTTCATCATCTGACCTGTCCTTGAATACATGTAGCTGCCAACTCCGAGACAAACGAGACTGCCTCTTATTCCCCCTCAGGAGTGCATTGTCCCGGGCTCCCAATATCAGAAGGGCTGTGCCGTTCCAATGAGCCTCGTGCCCTTCGCCTCCGTTCTCTTCCGTCTTGAAATCGGGGCATCACAAGCTCTGTGGAAGTCGAGTTGCGAGAGCGCCTTGGAGACTCCCACGGCCGTCTGCGGCGGAAGCGAACCGCGATGCGTTCACGAAAACTCGGCGGCGTGATGGGCTGCGATCGAGAAACGCGTCTGTTGTAATAGTGGTGCCAGCTCCCCAACGGCGGTGAATCCATCTTTGTCTTTCCATTAGCTTGCCCATCTATAACGAGTTCAAGAAGCCGCAACGGCCATTTACCCCGGGCTGTTTTGGACCTCGACTGAAATCTGGACAAGATGTCATGCACTGATGCACCAGGGCGGTCGAGTCGTCTTGGGCGGTAATTGGCCATAGCTGAGAAGCTTGTATAGAAGTCGATCGCGGTAGCCCTCTGTCTCCGGAGAAGAGTTTGCCTGGCTGTGCTGTGCCGGCGTTGTCGTGGCCGCCCGTCAGTAAGGCTTGGTCCGATGAAGGAGAGGTTGGCGAGGTTGATGATGCTGGTGATGTGCAAACATCAGCCGAGTGTTTATTCATTGTAGAGGACAAGATGAGGGTTTGCCGACTTGATCGCTAGGTAGATGGAACGAGGTAGTAATATCTACTGTGTAATGATAAAAGCCCACAGCAACATGGTCACAAACGGCGAGTGTAGTAGAAACGCTTTCTATTTCAAGAGTCAGGGCCTTTCAAGTTTTGTACGGGCACGCACAAACTCACGTGAGGCGGTTGCTTGCCGGGAGCTCATGCCTTCTCAACCGCCGCCTCTATGGCCCAAACATTGAACTCCCGCTTGTAGCTTCCAGATATCGTCCGAAACCAGGCTGGTGTCGATCATGCCATTAACAAAAGACGTCCACGCCAGTCAGCATATAGCTGCACCGCGTCTTGTCTTTGTATAGAATCGGGCGCATATTGAACCACTAAACTCACTGCAGCCATGACTTGCAGTGACACGTTAAACGGCAAAGAGGGCTGGCTCATTAACAGTTTTGAATCTTCGAGGATAGCTGTCGATAAAGCGATTGGTCTCTCGGAACTATCGGATTGGTGTGCAGAGACAAGCTCTCGTAAGTTGATGAGAAGACGAATGATCTGCTCAGAGCCAGTACTTTGGTTTGAGGCAGCAGATGCGGATTCCGCGCTGTGACTGCTGCTTAAACTTTTGCTGTTTGTTTCTGGCTTGCCTGTTTCGGTGTTCCAATCATCCCCTTTCATCAATTTTGTATCTGGTAAAAGAAGCGTATCAATGACACGGTCGAATTCGGTTTTACCACGATGTAGAAAGGGTATCTCCATCCACTCTCGAGTCCCAAGGAGCGACGTCTTGCGAGTAGATAGCGTAATGTACGACTGTACTGCCATGAACTTCTCTTCCATAGATTAAAAAGGGTTCAGGATGTGGAACATACCATTAGAAAGCGCAGCTGCCAAAATATCTCAAAGAATGGCGATACCTGGCAGCCTTGGGGCCCGGCTTGCTCTAGGAGGCTGAGGGCGCCACGAGCATGGGAAAGCCAGGAGTCCATACCGAGAGGTGCCATCATCTCAAATTCTAATAGCGCCATGGACATAAGAAGGAGGTTTAAAAGAGATACTGAATGCTGGTGCTTCTGCCATGGGACAAGCTGGTGAAACTGAGCCTGGTGGCACTCCAAGCCGCTTGCATAATACCGATAGGCTACCGCTTTTAGCGACGCATCGTTGCTTGGAAGAGCTGAGAAAGCTGCTATCGTGGCTTGGAATGGAAGCAGCATGATCGACTGAAAATCTGCCGACAGCGAGAGCTGTGGTATCATCATGGTCCAAGGGTGAAGTGTCCAAGGGCAAAAATGATATGATGCAATCTCAAGTGCCATACGCGACACCGCATTGTATACACTGCTGCTGATACTGGCCGGAATACCTACTTGATTCGTTTGCTAGGACGTGTAAGCGCAAGCTCCTGAGTCAAAGGGTCCGACCAACTGCCTACTCGATGCCATTGATCGCGGCGAGCAAGTTCCTGCTGAGGCTGTGACTCTGGAGGGATTTCAGTAAATCTCCACCAGATGGCCTTGGAATACCAACGGAAGGCTTACTATCTACACTATGGATAAAAATAAGGCCTTGGGAGGTTCCAGGGCATGGCTGTTTGAGCCGTATGCACTGGGAGCAGTGCGGTTGCTTGTTATCACACTAGAGTTCAGTTAGAAGGCATTCTCCCTTTTTTCTGCACCAATTGTTGCGTCCTGCTTACTTTTATCTTTCTTCGTTTGCATGTCTTGCACCCATGAACTCTGTGAGAACCCAGTCTCATTGCGCCTTAGGTTCCAGTCATACGTTTGATCGGTGAGAGGCGGTTGTGAGATATAAGGGGGGAGAGTTGCAATCCACCGTCGGGCGGCCATGAAATCAAATCCCAGAGGATGAGTAAGCAGTCAGATTAAGAGCCATGCTCTTCTACAGAAAATACACAACTCTAACATTGTGCACGCATTGCTATTATATTCCATTGGAGCAAGCATAGTCGTTTATTAAACTTGAATTGTGGCTATATGCCATTTAGCTCTGTTAGTCTTACTCTCAGCCAGGTGTGTATCTTCGCTATACAGTTCTTGGCCTTCCTGCCCCCTTGTCACCACGATCTCAAGCCTACAAGCGTGCAAGTAGGTAGACAAGCATGGAGGCCGCAAATTTTCATCTTTTACTTGAAGCTATTATTAAATCAAATAAAAGGTCGGCAATATTTGATAGTCATTAGCCTCAAGATCGGCTGCTCCCTTCGCTGCTCAATTGTTCAAATCACTTCTCGCTCGGATCTTCTCCCCCTGAAAATACACCCATAGAGGCAACGGGATTCCTATTGCGACGCTCAGTCCCCCGAGGAACGAATATGTCCCCCCCAGCCCCATGGCATCAATCATTTGTGGGGCGAAAAGGGGTATTGCGAATGCGAGGAGTGAGCGAGCGAGCGCGGCAGCTGCCAGAGCAGCCGCAGAGTACTTGAAGGCGTCGATAAAGTAGAGCTGCAGCGGCAAAAGAATGGACATCATGCCAAATCCGAAGATGGACGAACCGACAATGGGAAGCATCCAGTGCTGGTGCGTCTGTGCTGTCCAGCCGAACCAGAAGAGTCCGATGGGGACGGCGATGGAACCAAGGAGCATTCCCGGCATTCGGAATTCCGGCTTGGGGATATCGCCGTTCTTCTTGGTCAACTGTTCCCAGAGGCTCGTTTCAGTTTCGCGGCGAATACTTGGAGAAATCGCTAGAGGAGACTCACGTTGTGGTAGACTGTGTTTCCTACCCATCCACCCAAAGCCGTGGCGCATAATTCACCAAGTCCTCCTCCTATGTACGTCAAGCCAGTTGGGCCAGGCTGGAATCCATATATGTTGCCAAATATCGTTGGGAAAGTCGTGAAGAACATATTTAGAAAGCCATAGACACTATAAATGACATTAGCGGGGTGGATTAATCGAGGTTTCATGAAGAATGATTCTCACAGTGCTCCATAGAAACTCATGATGAGGCAAATGGGGCTTCTTATAAGAAGCACCAAAGGACGTAGAGCTGCTTCTCTGGCTTTAGGGCCCATCAGCGAGGCAGAAGTTCCCTCTCTTTCGTCAACCACCTCCCCCTCCGTTTCGGTTTTCCAGAATGTTAGCAGTCCTTTTCTCTGTGAGCCATGATTTGATCGAACGAGTGCATGATCCGTCTCGGGAAGAAAGAACACGCTGAGGATCAATGCAGCAGCACCAAGAGCAGCCGTTAAGACGAAGCCATAGCGAACCCCAACCGTCTGAGTCAAATATCCTCCCATGATAGGTCCAGTCGGAGGCCCAATGAGCAAGCCCAGGCCATATATGGCGCTGGCCGGAGCTCGTTCTTGCAGGATGAAGAGATCAGCTATCACCGCACCGGCAATGGATATTGGCGTCGATGCTCCGATTCCAGCCAAGAATCGAAAAGCGATTAGTTCTCCTGTGGACCTAGCGAAGATGCATGCAATACTAAATGCGGTGAATATGACGCTTGAGACGTTGATCACCCACCTCCGTCCATAAATCTCGGACAACGGGGCAAAGACGAGTGGCCCAAGTGCCCAAGCCAGAAGATATATGGTCAGCGTCAGAGCCAAAACTGTATCGGACTTGATGTCGTATTTCTTGGCAATTTCTGGTAAACCGGGTGCCATGATGGAGCTCGCAAGAGGCCTAAACGAGCGTGAGAAAGATAAACTCATTTTTCATGCAACGCCAGAGAGCTTACGAGATGAATGCTTGGAAGGAGATTAATCCTATGGTCTGATATTTCTTGGAATTGGCCCAATTGATGGGATTTTTGTCCGAGTTGCTCCATGTTTGATCAGTATCACTGGTATCTGAGTTCAATGCCGATGAAGTCGCGTTGGTAGATTTCTCCAGGTCCATGATGGCGATTAATAGCTAGCGAATTCGATGTCCGTCCCATGAGAGGGCCATGGCCATAGATGGATGCCGAGTATTTATAAACATGGTGGAAGGGGACAATAGAGGTCTACAAGGTTGCCGTATGTGATTCCTCTCTTGAATTCTCGGGACTCTCTAACGATATGTAGAAGAAGAAAATGAGATTCAGCGGCGCATGCAGGTCTATTTGAGGTCGATTGTCTGGATGTATGAGCCAAAGCACTTGAGCTCGGCAGTCTAGCCTATTTGGGATCATATTACGGATACCAGCAGTTCAGAATGGAACAATTACAGAATACAAGCAGCTTCCATGTTGCCTTGATAGTTTAACATCAAGCTGGCTCACTTTTTGATTGATAATGTAAATATGGATATCTAGCGAAGCTACGTGGCTCTGATTGACTGTAGTTAGCCTAGTATCAAGCTCATAGGAAGCAAGAAATGGCGCATTTTATAGGGTAGGTACTGAACGTCCTATTGAGAGCTGGTAGCATGAACTGGTATATGCAGATGTATATATAGAGGGAAAAAAATAGATAAGATAAAAAAAAGTCACAGCTTGGAATAGGTAATCGCAGTGTAAAGGCCGAAACTAGCGTGTATATCATACGTGAGTGTTTGGCAATTTGGATTCAATGGTGCAATCAAAAACCCATCAATTTTCACAGCCGCGATATCAAGCACGTCTATGTTTACAATCATGAGATCTTATCTTCTTTCACGCGTGATGATCGGTTGGATGCCAAATGCAGTTTTCAAAATGGACTGCCCGGCTAACTCGGCGAAAATTATTTGCCTATCTACGAGCTTGAGGTCATGTTGCGGGCTGCTGGACGCTCTGCAGACTTGTAAGCGATCGACACGAGCGATTACATACTCGTATGACGTGGATTTAGATCTGTGTGTCTTTTGTCCATACCTCATGCCTAACCAGTATTACTTGAAGACTGCCAAAGGCATCACAAAAAAAGGAGTGACGATACAAATTCACAAGTGTGCGTTGAAAGATATTACTACTAGCATCTGTGCCAATAAGCGGCTGCCAATGTTGCCAGAGTGACCCAATTGGACCCCCTGGAATACTTATTCTACATAATACGAGTATTGTACATGGGCCGGCAGCTTTACTTTTAGAAGCACATGCGACATGGGGGCGACAGGCACTCCACAGCCTAAAGAAGAAGCTTCAACTTTCTCTCATCCTTCTTCTTCTTCTTCTTCGGCCACGGTACAGTAGACAAAGGGATCTTCTAGAAAAGCATGGACTTGCGGAAGACGACGGAGATATTCATCGGTCAGGGTTCGTCCTGATCGCAGGTAGAAATGAGAGAGCCCGCTTCACTGGAGACGAAATTCAGGGATGGCGAGGTCAAAGTCTGAGGGGGCTGAGCGGCCCTGGTCGTCGCGAACGTTGGCCAAGACAGGACATTACCAGCCGTTATGCGCTGGGCCGGCGGAAACTTGCCGGCATGGCTTAATGAAAGAGGGGAGGCAGTGCTGACAGGGCCGGAATTACTGGCTGGATGAGTGCGATCAAATCGTATTCGATCCTTTTTTTTTTTCAGCGGTGCCAAGCAGAGCCGGGGCTCAGGGGAAGCCGAAGTGTGCGATCTGCTAATTATTACGAAGCAGGATAGGTACCTGTGCTCTGCGCGTAGAGCTTGTACCCGATAATAACATGCAGGATTTCGGGACGCTGGAGAGCGCGAAACATCAATGCATAAAAGGAACCGGGGGGCCTATGCCGGGATATAATAGGCCAAGAGGCTGATGACATGTACTTTGGAGCTATTAATACAGTCCCGGCTGTGACAGGATCGGTGCACAGATACGGAGTCGCAGCCGTCTTAAGTCCATGTGATGCTCCGCTACACCCAGCCTTCGATTTTTCTCTCTCGTCGCGTCTTGCCTTGGTCTTTTCTTTTCGCCTTCATATTGTCTGTGATCTGACTAAGCCCGTCTGTTTCACGCGCGATAGTCCAGAATGCAAACTGTCATGCTAGTGCCAGGAATTGTCAAAAAGTTGTTTGCCCCCCCTGTTTGGTTTCGCTAGTGGAACGGTTTGATGTCATGACTTGTGTGCTGCTGCCGGACCCATTGTGGAAATGCCCAGCGCCGAGGGCAGCAGTATCCTGTAAATCATTTCTGCGAGTCAACGGTGGAAAAGGGCTTGGTCTGGCCTGGGGTACCTGTACTTGCAGATGCTGGGTGGGCGGCGCTGCGGAGGCCGGTACAGGTACCCCGTTCTTGACACATGAAGCCCTGGGAGAGACGGCTGTTGCCTCGATATTGTCGACGCTTTGCCGCGAGGGATGGATTGATTCCATTGCCTCCATGGCTGCTTTTATAGGCACAGCACCGTCACATGTAGGGACCTGCATGTCAGCGCATCCTGCGGGCTGCCGTGGCACGCAAAGCGAGCGGCCACGATGGCCCAGCGCGCATTTGCACTGCCTCTCGTAGCGGCAGATCAGCCTCCGTCCAGCTGGACCAGGTGCAAGACCACGCCCTATGACGAGCGCCCATCAAATGCCAGGTTCCATGGAATTCTCAATCGATGTGTCGATGCTCACTGCGTCCTTTGGCGGCCGCCCACTGGAGCAGCGGCAGGGCTCCCTTAGCGGGCCCAGCTCCCCAAAGCAGGATTTTACAGGTGCCGTGCCGTGCCGTGCTGTGCTGTGCTGTGCTATGCTATGCTACAGTACCTACTAATGCTGTGCTGTCAGGTGCTGTCTGGAGCCATTAATCAGGCTGGTTCCATCAAATGCCAAGAGGCGTCCTCCAGGCCTCGTCTCCCCTTGTGGCCCATCCATTTTCCGCTGGTAGCCCCCTGGGCCACCATCATTAGCGCTGGCCCGGGGCGAACGATAAACCCGCCGCTGGTACTAGCCAGGCGCCTCGTTCCAATTTTGCTCGAGGTTGGAGCCCGACAGCCCGCCGCCAGTGCTCGAGTGTCGTCGAGCGCAGCAGCGAGACCTCATTTCACGCTCTGTCCTCTTTGCTTTGTTTTTTTCTGCGCGGGAGCGGCTGCACGAACTGCATCCAACCCATCCCTGTTGCTCGTCCCCTTCCAGGCGCTGTTGCTCGCTGTAACCCCCCCAAGCCAATTCGTCATCCCAGCGGGCTGCGGAGTGGGTCGGCGCGCCGCCAGTCGTTCCCTCTGGTTAGCTGTTCTGTCGTCTCTGCCCAATCTCCTGCACCTCCAATCCAATCCAATCCAACCCGCAGACGCAGCAAATCCCCATCCCCATCAGGTCCCTTCCCATCGAACCAAGAAGCATCGCTCAATTGGTAGCATTTAGCAGCTGTCCGCCGCTCGCGTCCGCCGTCGCAGCGAAATGCCCTCGTTCCTGACCCAAGACAACCCGACAGTCTTTTCCAACGGCTCCTTCATCAGCCTTGAGCACGGCCTCGAGCACGACCACGACCAGTACGGTCACAGCTTTGCCGCTGTAAAGGGCCTGGCGAATGAGGCATCCATCACCGACGCCCGGTCCTACGCCGTCCATGAGCGCTTCGACGAGAGTTCGACTCTGTCCACGCGCGACTCGGACGTTTCGGACTCGCCCATGCCCTTGAACGAACTCGACCAGTGCTGGCGAGACGACGGCAGCGGCAACGGAACACGACCGACGAGCATGAGCTCTCTCTCCAACGGCAAGAGTCTGGCTGGGGGCTTTGAAGCGCACGACTATGGCGACGCCGGCCACGCGCTGGCCAATGGCGCCGCCTTTTCTCTCCCCCATCGCACCGTGCCACAGGAACACCTGTATGCAGGTGCAGGTGCAGGTGCTGGTGCAGGTGCCGCGGCCGATCTGGCCCGTAAGCCAGCCGCGTTAACGTCGTCCAGCAATCAGAGGGCATCGACAAGGAGCGTCCAAGACGATGTCTCGACCACCGTGACCCGGCCAACACCGCCCCCCACAGATGCCGAGTCACACAGCCCGCCTCAGCCTTGGATGCCGTCGCCGATGGCCTCTGACCTCGCCCTGCCGCAGCATACTACCAACGGCACTCCCCATCGCTTTTCATCTCCCGCAACCTACCAGCCGACCGGCTCCAACTCGGCACCCTCCTTGTCCGCTCATCTGCAGCCCGGGCCCAGCATGGGCGTCAAGCAGAGACACACCCTCGAGGTGCCCAAGCCCGCGCCGGGACGAACGTCAAAGGACGGCCTCGACACCGCTCAAGCCAGCGGCCGCTTTTCACCAACAATCGCCAGCCCTCCAGGCCCAGGCCGTGCAGCTTCTTTCAACTTGGCTCGACGAACGACGCGGTCCATGCAGTCGGATGCTCCTCGCGACGAGATTGTACCCGACGAAGACGCCATGCGATGGGCCGAGATGTATCGACAGAAGCGAGCCAGCAAGCGGAGACGGAAGGAAGAGGAGGACGATGACCGAGTCTTGGTTGGCACAAAGGTTGACGAGACCCATGCCAACTGGGTAACGGCCTACAACATGTTGACGGGCATCCGTGTATCTGTCTCGAGGACGAATGCAAAGTTGGACCGCGAGTTGACCGATGCGGACTTTAACGTTAAGCAAAAGTCTACGTTCGACATGTATGTGTCAACCTTTTTTTTTTTTTTTTCTTTCCCCCCAGCCTTTCAATCGCTATATGACTATTCATGCTCAACAACCAACTATCCCATGCCTTCTTATGATGCTAATATTCTCCCTCTCAACAGTACCGGTAACGAACTTGTCCCCTCAGCCAAGTACGACTTCAAGTTCAAAGATTATGCCCCTTGGGTCTTCCGCCACCTGCGAAATGCTTTCCGTCTTGACCCTGCTGATTATCTCATGTCCCTGACGGGCAAATATATCCTTTCGGAGCTGGGCTCCCCGGGTAAGAGCGGCAGCTTTTTTTACTTTTCTAGAGATTACAAGTACATCATCAAGACCATTCACCACGCCGAGCATAAATTTCTACGCAAGATCCTCAGAGAATACTATAAACACGTTACCGAGAACCCCAACACTCTCCTCTCCCAGTTTTACGGCCTTCACCGAGTCAAGATGCCTTACGGAAAGAAAATCCACTTCGTCGTCATGAACAACTTATTCCCCCCACATCGAGACGTGCACACCACTTTTGATCTCAAAGGTTCGACTATTGGCCGAGACTATAAAGAGGAGGACTTGGCAAAGAATCCACGCGCGACCCTCAAGGACCTGAACTGGCTTCGACGGAAGCAGAACTTGGAGTTGGGTATGCAGAAGAAGAAGCTGTTCCTTGAGCAGCTCCAGCGAGACGTGGCCCTCCTCAAGAAACTCCACATCATGGACTACTCTTTGCTGGTTGGCATCCACGACCTTTCGCGCGGAAACGATGAAAACCTTCGTGGAAAGACGCTGCAGGTGTTTAACCCAGGTGGTGAGAAGAGCCCTGAAGACGACCTTCAGGCCTCTCTTCTCCGAACCCCATCGAAGCTGGAAAATTATCGCAAAGCCAAAGAACTACGCCAAATGGTCCAGAAGGAACGCCCAGTACCCATGGGCCAAGCCAATGACCAGATGCCTGATGAAGCGGCAGAGGATCGTCGAGGCCTTCTTTTCAACCAAGATGACGGTGGCTTCAGAGCAACCCACGAAGACAATGAGCCAGCAGAGGAGATTTACTATCTTGGTGTCATTGATTGTCTCACTCACGTAAGTCCCGAAGCCTCAAGTATCGTTGATCCACGGAACTTCTGCTGACCCATAGATAGTACGGAATGATCAAGAAGATTGAGCATTTCTGGAAAGGCCTCTCAAACGACAAGAGCAAAATTTCAGCTCTGCCGCCTGACCAGTACGGTGATCGCTTCTACCATTTCATCCAAGGCACCACCATGTCCGCTGAGGAGGCAAAGCGGGAACGTGCACGCAGAGACCAAGAACTTGCGCTTCAGGCACAGAAACAGGAAAGGTCGAGGCAAAGCGCCATTCCTCCCATGCCGATGCACGAGCCGCCTGCTCCTCCCGTCGGAATCCAGCCCAATGGACGAGCGTCATTGAAGGGAGCACCCGAAGGGCAAATCCCGGAGCGAATCTTGAAAACCAGTGCGACGACGCCAGGCGCAAGAGATTCACAACACGAGGCTATTTTACCCGTGGTAGAGGAAGCTGGAGAAAGCAGCAAAGACGAAACGGAACGGTGGA
This sequence comes from Trichoderma sp. CBMAI-0020, assembly GCA_030708095.1. NCBI lineage: Eukaryota > Fungi > Ascomycota > Sordariomycetes > Hypocreales > Hypocreaceae > Trichoderma > Trichoderma sp. CBMAI-0020. The sequence goes on along the minus strand of JAJNCI010000004.1, from coordinate 1,822,671 downwards.
TTCATTCGACATCGTGGAATGACACGCCAGAGCCGAGCCGGGCGCCTCCACCAACACCACCTGCCCACGAACAAACTTTCCTCAAGCCCGACAGCTCGGACAGTGGTTATGGTGACAACAGCAATGGAACTGTGAGCAGAGACAATTCGCTCAAAGTAGCCCGACCTGTCAGCCGAGGAAGTCTCAACAAGGTTTTACCACCACTCCCCAAGAAGGAGAACGCCCAAGACGGTGGAATTAGAATGGTCATGTAGGCGGACTACTACTACAACAACAACAAGACCCTATCCTTGCGCTGGTGGATTGAAAATTGATTGGTATTACGACAAAGCACGGCATGGCGCATAAAATCAGCGATGTTAACTATACACAAAAGGGTCCAAACTTTGACAACCCCATATTTTTTTTTCTCTGATGATTCCGCATGAAGGACAAGGAAACGGTCGGGCGGAATTGTTGGGCTCTATGATTTTTAAACACTGTTTTGCAACATAATCAGCACTTTGCGTTTCTTTTCCTTTTCCTTTTTCCTTTTGTTCTTACATTTTCCCTTTCTCATTCGAGAGCACGCGTGTTTTTGATTGATTGTTCCACTTTGGCCACACTTTCCTGTTCATCTGGTTGGTTTCATTTTTTTTTCTTTTTCTTTTATCCTCAGAGGAAATATCATATTCACTCTCTTCTCCTCCCGACCTGCCCCCTTTCTCCTTTTTCTTCCCTTTTCATTTCTTTTTCTTTTTGGTCTGTCGCATGCGTGACATGGGAGCGGAGACGAAACAGAGATAGGCGTGGAGTACAAATCATTTGTTGTTGTAGGTTATAAAAAGAGGGGAGAGAAAAAAAAAAACAAGAAAGAAAGAGACAAAGTGAAAGACAGAAGGGGAAGCTATGTTTTTCTTGTCCGCGCCGGGTTGTTGTGCAAAGTGTGCTAATATTGAACTTTTTTCTTTTTTATTACAAGACGTGGATGATACCATTGACCGCATTCTCAACATACATACAGACAGACAGACAGCTATTTAGCCCCCTTTTTTTTTCTTAAGTAGATTCGGTTGTTTATTTACCTGCATCTTCATGCTCTTGAGGTTCTCCTTTGTTCTTTTCCTTTTTTTTCTTTACTGGTGATATCAAAATGTGTGTCAATTATCGTGAAATATCTGGGAGAGGAAGAAGGGGAGAGAGAATAAAATTACTTTGACTTTTGAAGATGAGATCGTAGCTAACTTTCCTTGATAGAGATTGTTTTGCAACAGCCTTCCAACGCGTAGCATGGGCGGATGGTTTAGTGGTATAATTTTCCCTTAGCATCTTGCAACCTTCGAGTTGTGAAATCGCATGGGAAAGGTCCGGGGTTCGATTCCCCGTTCGTCCAGTGTTTATTTTTTTTGTCTTTTTAATGTTGCCTTGGTTGATATTTGGGGAATCTTTTTTTCTTTTTTTACATGAACTATCTCACTCGCTGTATCTATCAACCATATGTAAGAACATTGCTATATAGATTGTTGAAACCGACTCCGAGAGAGCAATTATGTCAGTTCCATCTAAGTGATTTAACACCGTAGAAAAAGGAACGAACTAGTTTACATCTTACAAACACCATAGAGTCAGTTCAGCTTTTAAAATAGAAAAGCATATATTAAATCATTGACCATTTTAGCTCCGCCTCCAGTATTAACCAACATTATTATTCACTAAAATTTTCAATCTTCATTCCTCTGCATCTTGACCGGGTATCCTGCTCTGCTTCCTCTCATCCAGCCCCTTATCTCTCTCTCTTCTCCATCTCTCATTTTCAGTTATCCCAAGTAACCTTCATAGAAAGAGGGAAAGGAGAAAGAGTGCCCCAGTTCTCAGTAAGATACTCGCTGAGACCACCCTGCCTGGCAACCTTCTTTAACTCACCCTGAGCACCCGCTACCTTCTTCAGGCCTTGCTTCTTAAAGATGGCGCGGAAGAGCTCCACCAGTGCAATCTGGCTGACTTCTTTACCCACAGCAGTGTGAGTGCCGGCGCCGAACTGGATGTAAGACTCGAGAGGACGACGGGGGTCGACGGTCTCGGGGTTGGGGAACAGGGCAGGGTCACGGGCACCAGACACAAAGGAGGCAAAGACCTTGTCGCCTTGGTTGACGTTGACTCTGCGTCCGTCATCCTCGGTGATGGTATCGGTGCCGGTGGAGACATGGTGCATGCTGAAGGCGCCGGTCATACGGACACCCTCCATGGCGAAACCGAGGAGGAGGGAGTCAACCTCGGGGCCAGGCTCCTGGTTGGCTAAGACGTGGATGTCATCGACGTAGGGAGTACCTTCAACAGAGAGGTACCAGTCAACAGCTTGGGCAAACTAAATAAGAAAGAAGGAAATGTTAGTGTTGGACAATAGGCAGAAAACGTAGGATAGAAGAACCAATACGTACCAGTCGGCCTTGAGATGGCACAGTAGCAGCAGCGGTAGGGAGAATCAGTCCCCAAGCAATCTCATGAGCATTCAGGCCAGACTTGGCCAGACCCTTGACGGCATTGACACCGGCAGTGGACAGAGGGTCATTCTTGGCACTGCCGGTGAATAGACGCAGACCAAATGACTTGGTGTACTTGACCGTCGTCTCAACTGACGCGCCGAGCGCATCGGTAATCTCCTTGGTCTTCTGGCGAAGAGGGAAAGATTCAACAGGATCAATGTCAAGCAAGATTGTGGTGAAAATGGCAGCCAAAGCGGCATACAGCTCCTGCTCGGAGAAGACGCCCTTGGGGTTCTCCTGCGTCTTGAGAGGGATGTTGAAGATCTGCGCAGCGTAGCGAGTGTGAGCCGTGTTGCCAAGATCACGAACGACGTCAATGTGTTTCTTGCCCATGATGGTGTACGACTTCTCTACCAAGAGCTTCTCCGCGGTGGTTGCATAGAACGCCCTGACGACGTTTCTCCAATTGTCCTTGTAGAGGAAAGACTCGAGCGTCTTGCGGTCGCTGGCCTGCATGTACCGGCCGCTGCGGCCAGTCAGGATCTCAAGGCCTTCCTTCCACTGGACATTGTACTTGTCGGCGTTGGAGAGGACGTGCTTGAAGCCGCCGATGGATGTGACTTCAACGCGAGGAGCAGCAGCCCTTGGGCGTTCGAAGCTGAAGCGGTGAACACGGTTCAGGCTGGTGAGGATCTTGCGGTTCTCCTGAGGGATGACCATGGGATAGTGGGCGTACACGGAATCTTGTTTGAAGTGGTTGGGGAAAGCCCGGATGAACAGCTTGTAGAAGACACAGCCGTGGTTGACCTTGAGATCATAGGCGACCTCCTTGAAGCCCCAGTGAGTGAGATACTTGGGATTATAGTCGGTGGTGTAATGCCTGTCGCCACGCACGAGTGAGACGGCATCAGACAGGACGACTCGGGAAATGGTGTAAGTGGGAGCAATGCCGACACCAGGTACCATGGGCGTCTTGGCCTCTTCAGCAACCATTCCCGGGTAGAGCTCAACGTAATCAGGATGCTGATACAAGTTGCGCAGGGCGTCGGCAACCTGGGGATCAGAGTTGATCTCCTCAAAGGTGTCGTAGGACTTGAGGCCAAAGTGCTTGCGGAACTCGTTCAAGCCCGCAAGGTTCCACTTTCGGCCGCGGATGATGCCCAGCATCTCAATGGGCTTCAGGATACGAGGGACGTTGCGAGCGCCGAATGAGCCTCCTGGCTGCTCAATGGCGGTTGAAATGCAGTCGACGAGATCGTCGTCGTCGAAACGTCCGTCGGGGCCGCGAGCGTAACCGCCAAACACGCAGTCGGCAGGGTCCTTGGGGATGCTCATCATGTACTTGTGCAGGGCCATCATGAGCTTGCGCATGTCCATGGTGCCCAAGTCTTCGCCCAAGAGCTCGTCGTAGAAGTTGTGCATCCACTCCTCGTCCATTTCGGAGATGCAAGAGTGCCAGCGGTAACAGATGTTGAACTCGGCAGAGACGCTGTTTCCGACTCCTCGCTCCGAGCCCTTGGTGGTGCCGACATCTGTGCCGGCCTCCTGGCGCGGGTCCAGAGTCCACTCGGCATCCACTCGGTTCAGGTTGATGATGTTTCGCACGTAGTCAACAAGAGTGATGTTGATGTACAACCCAGAAGTCACCAGACGAGCGGTCTGGAAGAGCTCTTCGTCGTATTTCTTCCAAGCTGCGGCCGCGGCATCTCCCTGGAGATTGGAGGGCGGCTTGGCAAACCTGTTGCCTTCGTTGATGGCGGCCAGGTTAGTGGCGATGTAGTTGTGGAAGCGGTTGAACATGACAAGAAGGACGCAGACACCGGGAGGCATGCCGAGAAGCCTCTTGTCGGCGAAAACATCCGGCTTCAGCATGCCATCCTTGAATGTGCGGACAGTATTCTGGGATTCTTGGCTGTGGCCGTACAGAGGAGCCAGGTCGAGGTACGACGACGAATCGTTGATGTTGGCATCTCGCTCGTTGGTCCAGAATAAGTCTATGATTATTATTAGCCTTGATAGTCCCTTTCATGAGAAATGATTGCGAATTGGCTTTACCGTGGATGATAATAGTAGCCCAGTACCAGAGGATGCTCGAGACGTTGTTAGGGTTCTTGATAAACTTGTCTCTGGCCATCACAGACTCGTAGACAGCTTCAGGATCCGGTAGAGCCCCCAGTGGCACGACTCCGGGTCTGACGGAGCGCGAGTAAGGAGTCCCAGCTGCGCCAAGCTTGGGCATGAGAGGGTTCTGAGAGAATTTGATCAGTTTTCATCTACAAATAGCTGCTCTTGAGAAGGAGAAAATACTTACATTGTTGGATCCATCAGCTTGGCGGAAACGAAACTCATCTCCCATGTACAACAACGGAGGGTGATCAAGGGAATACCACAGCTCATCAATGAACATGTTGGTGAGCACCTCTTGTCGCTTGGAGCCGTTGGGCAGCGCAGCTACCAGTTTGATTGTCTTCTCCATGATCATTGTCTTGTCATCGGATTGCGTTTCGCCCTTTAGTTTCGAGACGATAATCGCCTTGAGCGTCTTTAGGTCTAAAACAAAAGCATAAGATAAGCAAACGTCATGTTTCGCCAGAACACTGCTGCTGGTACTTGCCTGAAAAGGTAATTGTGCTCAGATCCTGCATCAGAGTCGGCCTGTTGATAACACTCTTGTATGTGCCATCTCCCATCTCGTTGGGAAGAGGCCGACGAGAGGCACGATACAGCTGCATCAAGCCGCCATTTTTAACCGGCTTGGCCTTCTTTGCCTTTGCGACAGGGCCGCTGGGGTAGTCGACGATGGCATGATTGCCATTGGGAGCAACTCTGTTGGAGTTCATGGTGGACAGCGTGTTAACTTCTGGCCGGGTATCACAAAAGAAGCAAATTGTCCACAATGTAGAAAAGAAAAACAAGAATCAGCGTGCGAGCTCATGCAGCTGGGGTGTTCCACCGTCTTATATACGAATCCAGAGAGGGGGCATCTAATGATCATCCAGCCGTTATGTTTGTCTCTTGAATGCAGGATGAGGCCGCACAGCAGTAGCTGCAGCATGCATTACGGGGTACGCCTAGGCATTCCTAATCAACCACTTACATGCGTGGAGGAGCGTGAGGGCTCGGGCCGTGGCCTACGGCTGAACCAGCAATCTCGGCGGTAGCATTCTGAGATCGACCCTAGGAGCCAAACAACTGCCGTATCGGAGACGAGGAAGACGAATGGAGAAAGGCGTGGCCGCTGATAGTCCACGTAGCGTGCGCTCGGGCAGCTTAGTGAAAGTCATGCTTGCACGATTGAAGCTATGATGTCTCTTAGCTTCACTCAGGGGATAAGTCAAGGTCGCCATTTCTCTATGGCCTCCTAGCCGCCCTTACTGGACAGCTTGCAGGCCCTAAGTAAGACATACATGGAGAGGACTGTAAATTTGGCATTATAGGAGCCAAAGTACTATTTGTAAGAAGCTTTTCCCCTCCTTCGGGCCAGGCACACTCGCCAATGTTCAATGCCATTGGCGAATGACAAGGTCTCGCATTGTACTTTAGACAGCGAATAGGGAGAGTCCCACAAGAGCCATCTCATCCTCTGCGGGTCAAATTTCTCGGCTTGTGATGCCCAGCGAGTGGTAGGAGTTCTCGACCGTACCCAGACCTTGTACAAGTAAGATGTTGTTTGTGACAGTACTACGCGGTCTCTAGGCCGGCCCTCCTCGACCCACCCCCATCTCGCCGCCGATACAGGAATCAGATTGGCCCCGTCAATCTTCCAGCCGCAGAGGAGTGTTAGTCGGCCGTAAATGAATTGGAAATGCCGATTCCCGCTAGGTTAGTGCTGCGGGCACCCTTGGAGGATCTTGGCCAAGCAGTTCAAGCCGACGTCAGACGCTTGTATATCGACATATCAGAGATATACTTGTAGTGCCGGGAGTGGGATTGATGAGATGTTCGAGCTCCGAGGAACGCTTCCGTGGCTGGTAGTGGCAATGGGTTGTACACGGCTTTCGCGAAACTGAAAGCCTCCGTGTGTGCAGACAAGTCGAGTAGGAAGCAGCAGCTGCCTTCATCTTTTCACCAACGGAGAAGCTGAACGTCTCTCCCTCCTTTCCTCCCTGCCCGCTGAAAGCTGTTCCCGCGCTAAGAGCTCCAAGCTCCACGCACCGCAGCAAGCATGCAGATGGATTCTGAGAAAGTCGGCCAATCCCACCTCCCGTCGGGCGTGGACGTGGCGGCCGGAAGCCTTTTCGCCGTGCCAGCTCTCCATATATGCCCTGGCCTCACGATGTGTGTCTGAGACATGCATATATAGGCGCCAGACTTGCAAGAGTAGATCGCTGCTTAGTCTGAAATATCCTGGCCTGGATTGGTGCTTCTGCTGGATCCACCCGACTAACAGAGAAATGAGAGGCTTGCTTGTCACCAGCTGAAACTTTTGGTGCTACGCCTGTTATGTCGAGGTGTCTTTGCCATCTAGTTTGGTTTCCCGCCATTTCCTCCTCGGCTTTTGCTGCAGCGATCACTTGGGCTTGATTCCAATCATGTATCATGCTTATCAATGCTATGATTGTGTTGGTACGGAGTGTTGGTACGAAATAGAGGTACGGAGTAGAGGGGTCGCAGTTCAAGGGCCATGCCGCTCGCGATCCATATCCGTGGGTAAGGGACCAGCTCGCCGGAGACCATGGATAAAACGGGCGGGACCGAATCGGCGATCATGTTCCAATCGACTGAAACCCGGAGATCCCAATATGATCTCAAATGAATCCTACCAGGTGCTCACGTATATATCAAACTGGGGAGAGCTTGCTCTCTCCCTATGAGCTCGATTGACAATAGGTGCACAGCTCTCACCCGGATCTTGTCTAAGAGAAAGGACCAGGGTGGGCGGATCATCTTAGATGAGATTTGATTTCATTCGTTGTGGAAAGGCCGCGTCCAGGTTGACTGGGCGACCCCGCCGTTACCGTAAAAGCGATGCTCTTGGCGGCTTTTCATTCTAAAAGTGTTGCTACCTAAGCTGCCCGTTGTCTGGTCGTGCTAGCAGTATTCCATTTTACTCTTGTTGGTATTTATGGCAGGTTATGCGTTCTTATACACAAGCTCATCATTGAGCTAATGTATAGATATAGAGGCACGGTATTATTTTGAAATGCTTTCATATCCATCAGCGATAGATGCCAACCGCTTTTTGCCATACATCCCTTCATTGACTCTTTCCCACAGTCCTAGCGCCTTGGCCATGTCCGAGTGACAATTCATTAGATGACGTGTCGTAATGGATGCCTTGTGTAGCGTGAGCTCCTTTGTTTTGCCTTTGTGGCATGATATTTGCATGAGTAAATGCAAACTTCGACTCGCTGCATGTCGGGTTACCCAGCTTCAGCATGGAATACACGTTGGGTACGGTTGAATAGGAAACCAATCAACTTGAGACTTGTGGGCCTTTTGCAAGGAGCTTCCTGAGCGTTGGAGGATTATACATCCTCTTGCTATGCGATATCTCAAATGCGATATGGAAATCATATACTAATGGTCACATCGCTCCTTCATTGATCTGTGTGGAAAATCTCATGTCGCCATGATAGGACTCGAGCTGGGTGCTTGTGGCTTGAGTTGGTACAAGATAAGGCCGTACTTTCTCGGCCATGACAATCATGTCTGAGGTGCTTGATTGTTCAGATGTGGCAGTAATTTCTAGGCTGAGAAATGTTGAAATGAGGCCAGAGATTGCTGGCGAGTTGGGGTGAAAAGTCGCTTTAATTTGGCTGCAGCAAGAGTCCATTGTAATGATTTAGTGATTAAGCTTCAAGTTTGAAGATCTTGCTCTCTGACAATCTGTCACTGCATCCGTAAATCGACGACTTCCAAGGGCATTTTGTCGCTTTCATACACGTGCCCGTTGGGGTGATTAGCTTCGCGATATAGGTTATCAATGGAATGTTGGTGAAAGGTTTCTGTGCGATTACAGTTCAGAACGTGGTCAAGTCCGGGCGGATGTGTGAGTCGAAATATGCCGTATCTGGATCCAGAGTTAGTGACATGACGCTCAATGCATCCTTGTTTCTTCTTTATCAACTTACTCATGGTATCTAGGTGCACACACGATGGCAATGCTTTCGGGCATCATAACTTGATATCCTGCGTGTGTGTGAAGATCGCGAGAGCTCATGAAGCACGTCTGTGTTGGATGTGTATGTATCCAGCCTAGCATCAGCAGGTCCTCATTCATGCAGTAATCGAAGAGAGCACTTTCATTCTCCGTCTCACAGGTGTCGGGAGTGGATTTCTGATCTGGTATCAGGAGGCATCGAACAAAGAGAGCGTTGTTGATTGGAGTTCCACAGAGCACACCGCACGTCTCTAAGCCTGCCGCCGTGTTCTTTGACGCAACTTCCAGAAATTTGGAGCGCAGGCTGCCCGGGAGAAATATTGACCGAACAGGGTCCCCATTTTCAAGGTAGCCTCCAGGTTTAAAAGCCAGGCGTTCTTTCTTAGGCTGAGGTATTTGTGCGGATTCTTTAGGCGGAAGAGGTGGTTGATTTACATCAACCAATGGTCGCGGAGTAGCATCCAGTGACGGGTAGTCATTCAGATAGGTCTTGCGTGGCACCTGAGGAGGTTCGGGGATATTGAATTTGTCTTCATACCGAGGTGGAGGGATATCAAATTGCTCTTTCGGCGGCCGTATGGGCTGCGGCTCTCTTCTTGAGGCGTGTTGGCTTTTCTCGTAGTCGACGGGTCTCGACTTAGAAAGAGACGGGTAATAGTAATTGTTTGGGGCCACCGTATTGTTTGCTTCCTGGTCGTAAATTGCTGCATCAAAATCTCTGCGTTCTTGAGCCATGTCCAGTGTTCGGCGGGTGGCCTCCATTTGGCGTCGGAGATCGTTATCATCAAGCTGTGACGCTCGATTTTCCATGCTCCGCCCCTCGGCAGGCTCCCGATTTTTTGAATTTCGCGCATCCCAAATACTGCCATGTTTGCTCGTACGTTTGTCTCGTCCTCGTCGGTCTAGTTCTTGCTGCGCTAAATCAACCGCCAGATCTTGATGCTCGGATGCGTCAAGGATCCTTGCATTGCCGCTTAATGTAGGATCCCGAGCGGCAAAGGCCCCATATGATGCTGGCCGCTTGCGCTCCCCCGCTGCGGCTGACGATGCTGCACTTTCCCATTCATTATATGCAGACTGAATTTCTGGCTTCAGCTGCTCGAGATCTTTGATGACGCGATCGATGCGCTTGGATAACGATTTGAAAGCCTTCTTGTTGTCGGGATCTTTGATTTGGGGATGCGTAGGCAAGAATTTGAGCACCAGGACGGAATGTCGATAAAGCATCATATAGGCTCGTCCGAAATCGCCATCTGATAAAGCAAACGATGCCTTCAAATGCTGTCAGCAATTTAACGGAGACGAGCGCCAGAAGAGTCTGAGCTTACCTCTTGATACAGCGTATCGGCAGCTCTGATCCAATGCTTCATAGCGATATTAACGTTGAAGGCAAAGTTCTCAGCCTGTGCCACGAGCTCCTTGACGCTCTGCGGCCGAGCCGGCGCCATGCTCGGACGAGCCTCCATTGCGATTTTGGCGAGATGGCCGTTTGGATGGTGTCAGAGAGTGTCTCTGCGAATCCTGGCCGCTCTAGGGGAGATATTGCATGCTAGAGGGCTAGGCTGCCGCCAAAAGCTGCAGAGATGGCGAGGTGCCTGGTAGGCAGAAGGATTGTTGTTTCTGGGAAGCCTGGCGCAACTGACGACAAAGGCGACGCTTACACGTACTTTGGCCCCTCCAACTAACAATGGCGGGGCAGGCGCTGAAGACTTGGGGAACAGCGGAGGATTTAGTTGTTTAATTACATGCGTAAGCCGATTAGCGCAGCGCTGAGAGTGCTATTGCGCCTCTTATCGTGAACAACCTTAAAAGGGGGCATCAGAGTCTGATAATGGTCGGGATGCTGAAGACACGATTGTCTCCTCCAGCGAGTCTTGTGACACGGACTCTGGCTAATGCCTTGACCAAGATACGTGTAGGATGATATTAGTCTTTGATTTTATTCATCTATCATTGTCTATTTTCCAGCACTGGCCGCTTGGGCTGAAGATTGGAGCTGGATAATCTCAGTCTTCTTCTTCTCGATATTCTCCTGCGTTTCCTTGATCTGGCCTTCTAGTCTTGTACTGTGTGCCGCGCTTGGGTTAGCTACGATATCAGAAATTCACATACAGAAGGTGTGGTGACCAACATTTCGCCTCCAATGAAATCGAGTCGGCCCTTGACGGTGCTCTCTGCCTCAAAAGTCTCTTGTTTGAGTAGGACAGGCCCTACAAGCTTGTAGACAACCTCATCCTCGCCAATGTTTTCGAATTCCTCCAAAGAAGTTAGCTTTCATGCTCCTAGGGAGACCAAAAATAGTCAGGATTGCTCACCTTTTGCACACCAAGGTTTTCCTGCCTCTGGCCTTCCAGCTTTTGACGTGAAGCCACTGTGTTTTGAAGGTCTGAAAGCAAGGTCAATGAACCCAGCATGAGTCTCTTGCATCGTTCAAGCTGAGCATGTGCAGTAAGGGGGCAGTCCGATACTCACCCTGCTGGAGCTTTTGGTACTCTTCAGATAGGGACTGGAGCTTGGCTTGAATCTCTGCCATCTTGGGTTGGCAGCAAAGTGTGCTGGCTGTTGACTGCTTCCAACTCGTATGTCCCTAGTAGTGATCCAGGCTTATGTATCAGCCTAATTCCAATTCCACACAGACTGAGCCAACTTCGCCGACGAGTGCTAGAGTCGAATTGGCGACGCCCCGCTTAGTATCAACAGGCAGCTCCAAATTGCGCCCCGTTACAGAGGTAAATTGTTACCCCGCCAGCGGTCAAGCCTCAGTCCCAGTAGCGCAGGTACCAAGTTATTGATCGATGTTGTCGCCTGCTTCTGACCATCATCCTGCGTTCCAGCGCTCTGTTATTAAGCCCGGCCTGCCTCTGGTGATCGCCTCGGCCGCCCTTCGATACTTTGCACGACGGCTCTCGAGTGACGCACAACCGCGACTGTCCTGTCCTTGTTCCGCGCTCGCATTTACGATTCCTCGGGCTGCAAAGAGGCGAAACCGTCATCATGTCAGTCAACTTTCGAGACCGGGCCATCGCCGAGGTCCAGAAGGCTATTGCCGCGGACAACGACAAGGAATATCAAAAGGCCTTTGACCTCTACATGTCGTCGATGGAGCTGTGGGTCAAGGCTTTGAAGTGGGAGAAGAACAAGTCCATCAAGGCCACCATGCAGGAGAAGATGGCCACCTACCTAGACCGCGCCGAAAAGCTGAAGCAGTTCTTACAATCCGAGAACGAGAGCAACACGAACGGCGGCAAGACTCCCATGGGGGCCAATGGGTCTAGTGCGGGAGGCAAAGCCAAGCCATCGGCGGAAGACGAAGACAGCAAGAAGCTTCGCAATGCGCTGTCAGGCGCCATTCTTCAAGAGCGGCCAAATGTGAGGTGGGAAGATATTGCTGGATTGGAGGGTGCCAAGGAGACGCTGAAGGAGGCCGTTGTGCTGCCTATCAAATTTCCAACGCTGTTTCAGGGCAAGAGACAGGCATGGAAAGGTATCTTGTTGTATGGCCCTCCAGGAACCGGAAAGAGTTACTTGGCCAAGGCTGTAGCAACAGAGGCAAACAGTACTTTCTTCAGTATTAGCAGTTCTGATCTGGTGAGCAAATGGATGGGTGAGAGTGAAAGGTAAGTTATCTTGTATTAGATGATGGCGCTCCACATGCTCTCGTAGCTGACAAACACCTACCGATAGGCTCGTGAAGCTCTTATTCTCCATGGCGAGAGAGAACAAACCTTCCGTCATCTTCATTGACGAGATTGATGCTCTCTGTGGTCCCCGAGGCGAAGGTGAATCTGAAGCCTCTCGACGTATCAAGACCGAAATCCTGGTGCAGATGGACGGTGTCGGCAATGACAGCAAAGGCATCCTTGTTCTGGGAGCAACCAACATTCCCTGGCAACTAGATGCTGCTATTCGTCGGCGTTTCCAGAGACGTGTCCACATTGGACTGCCTGACATTAACGGGCGTGCAAGAATGTTCAGACTTGCTATTGGAGATACAGACACTGCGTTGCAGCCTAGCGACTACAACACGCTGGCAACTTTATCAGAGGGCTTCTCGGGTAGCGATATCAGCAACGTTGTCCAACACGCTCTTATGAGACCGGTCCGGAAAATCCTACAAGCTACACATTTCAAGCCAGTATGTTTTATTATCCGCTGATTTGCACTCGTACTCTACTAATACTATGCCTTCTCAGGTTATGAAAAATGGCAACCGGATGCTGACTCCTTGTTCTCCCGGAGATGACGAGAAGATTGAGATGACGTACGACGATGTAAAGCCGGAAGAGCTGCTGGCTCCAGATGTGGCACTTGCAGATTTCGAGATTGCCTTGGGCGATTCACATCCGACAGTGTCCAAAGACGACATTGAGAAGCAAATTGAGTGGACTAATGAATTTGGAAGCGAGGGAGCTTAGGGAATGGGCGTGTCTTTGAGTGTACATGGCACAGCGGCGCTTTGAGGAGTTAGAGGGGCATCTAGGCACTCTTTGCACATACAGTTCTGAATTTGGGAATCGTAATCCATTTTACTGGAAAAGACAAAAGAAGCTGTTCATATTCAATTCTTTCACAGTAGATAGTGGGGCCAACGTTTTAGTAGTAAAGATGCAGTTTTTCTTGAGGTCAAAGCCCAAGGACGGACTGGAATTGTCGTTGTAATGTTTCTTTGTTCCATATGATAAATGATTTGGTGTTTTTTTGTTCAAAATAGAAGCTGGACGGGTTGCTGTGTGATGATTGTTGCGTCATAAGTCTTTGCAGAATGGAGAGCGGATCGCAAGCCTAAGGCCGGTGAGGTGTGCTTGCAGCCCCGCCACACCGAGCCTCACCTTGAAATCTTGACGAGTTTGAACAATTTTCAGCTGCCTTCATCTCTTACTTTCCCACAACGTACCAGAGCAAATTCTACTGGTAAACGCCTCTCATTCATGTCATTTTGCTTCCGCCATGGACGCACAAGCTTGGCTCGGCCAATGCGCCAGCCCGCCGCGGCTTTTGCTCGAGCCGTAGCGACGAAAGCAACGGCCACTGAGATGCTCAAGGCGACTAGCAAGGTAGCGGAACAGCTCGAAGCGACGGGCATATGGAAGCGAAAGGGAGGCCGGAAAGCCAACGGTGCTCAAACAGCGATAGAGCCCCATAGAGTAAACATTGTGAGCGAAAAGCTCTGTGGTATGGACGCCCCTTTGCTCTCTTACCTTGCTATTGGTATATGGCGACGGTAAAATGGTGCTTGCTACATATAGAGCATCGAATTGATATCTAACTTCTTCTGGCTGGCGGTAGATGATATAATCAAGTATCTGGGCAGCTCATTAGAGCGTCACCGAGGATGCGATTTGATTGATCTGAATCCCGGCGCGGGAGTCTGGAGTCGCAAGTTTCACGACTTTTTGGAGCCGCGAAATCACATCATGATGGATCTGGATGCCGAGCTGTACAGCCCATTTGTCAAGGATCTGACCTCCAAGAAGAACGTCCAGCTGATACCAAAATCCGGTCTCGTGTGGAAGGATCTCTTCGAAATGGTCGAGACAAAACTCTCCCACCAACAGGCTCTCTCTGATGGAGCAGAGCCAACGCGCAACGATACGCTCCTGGTTACAGCCAACTTGTCCACATTCCCCAAAAAGTCGTTCCTGGGCTTCGATAGCATGAGCACCATGGTCATGTATCAGTTCATGTCCAGCATAAAGTCATCCTCATTGTTTCAGAAATACGGATTGGTGCGAATGCTGCTATGGGTGAATGACGAAGAGAAGCGCCGGCTCATCCCAAAATCTCTCAACCGTCGCAAGCGAGGCTCATTCGAGGCCGAGCTGGCGTGCGAGTGGATTCACGAAGTGGCAGGACAAGAGTTGGAAGCTGAGAACCGCAATACGCTGCGCGACGAATGGATCAACAAAGAGTCTGCTCTCAACACATTGAGCAGGATGCAAGCACAGGGCCTCACAGTGCCCAGGGGGCGAGGGGTGAAGACATACAAAGATTCGGTAAAATCAAAGAGGCTCATAGGCAAGAAGTTGGCCGGAGTCAACATGCCCGACATCTCTCGACCTTTCAAAAAAGAACTGGAAGACCTCGAACACGAGTTTGTAGAAGAAAGCGTGCAGGCGTCCGACCGGTTGAAGTTCTTGCGCAGTAGAGAAAAGTATGAAGTCAATCACTACAAATCATTTTTGGAATTGTTGCAGGGGTGGGAGAGGATATCTGCTATGAAGGATGATGGCACAGGCGCGTTCGAGCAGGCTGATAGAGATTGGAACGAGATGATTGATAATCTCAAGAAGAACCAGCGAATGGAGTTTAATCTCCTCCGAGATAGCTACCACCTATTTCGCCAAGATCCCCCGGCATTACTGTGGGATCGGCGGGCGTACGAACCGCTCGCTGCTAAAGCAGACGAATTCTTTCCAAATGCACCGACGGCCCTCTTGGATATTCAGCCCAAGGCTATGCATCCTCTACTGCGGCAAATTGGCCCCAACAGCAACCACGCCGGAGACATATCGGATGTGATGCTACGATCCTGGTGGAACTTGACGCTCCTACCAGTGCATAAAGCGATGGATGGCTTGTGGCCCGGGTTTGGCGATTTGATAACAGAGGTCTCCAGCTTAAAGGACATTCAGCGCGGAGGAACGATGATGACGGGGCATGGGTCGCTGAGCGCGAGGAGCATCAACGAGGGGCAGTGGGCCGAGATACTTGAGACGTGGATGAGGTGGCCGTTCCGACCGACGTATGGGCAGATGCTGGGCAGGATGTCGGAAGATGATGGCGATGGGGATGATGATGTGAAGTCTGGTGCCTTTGGAGCGATGGTTTAGAGCGGTTGATGGTGCTTTTACTGTACGATAAGTGTGCGCTGTGGACTGTACATAGACATGAACAATCACTATAATTCCTCGGTATTTAGACATTGAAATCAACGAATAAAGAGCGCATTGGTAGTGTCACAAGTAGAGAATTGAGCAATATTCGTGGGTAATATTAATTGATCATTACTATAGTACAGTTGCATAAATCATCGCTCGTCGGCTTAATTTGAAATCTTGGGGTTGACTTTGCTTCTGTACCACATACCATGTTAGCACTCTCTACTTTGCCGTCTTGAATGATCTCGGTCTGGTCACTTACCCCGTCACCTTCTCGTACATATTGCGGCCGGCATCGGTAATCTTCTCTTGAGTGTTGCGATCAACGTTGTAGCCAGCCTTCTTGGAGCCCATGCCGAAAGCTGAATCAGTTACATTAGCCATGTTGTTCTCATTTGTCTGTATAGCTGTAGACTTGGAGAAAAGAGGAATAATCACCCTTGTCAACGTAGTCCTCCTTCTGGGCGCCTCCAGCCTGGGGAGCAGCGCCTGGAGCAGCAGCGCCTTGGGCAGCGGGCTGGCCCTGGTTGTTGTGCATAGCGTTCTTGACGAAATCCATGGCTGATTGATTTAGATTTTGGAAAATGCAGAAAAATTGGTTGTGCTTATCGCCTTTGTGATAGACTGAGATTCAATGATTCGGTTCCAAGTACAGAGAGGGCTGCCTCTTCCTATATATACCCTTTTCACCCCTCACCGGTGGCTTATTCACGGATCCAATCGAGATCTTTGCGTGCAGCCGTGGCTGAAGGCCCGGTCAATCGTAGCTGACGGAATGGGCGAATGACGAACCTGTTTCTCGCCGTGCCTCGATAACAAGCTCCTACTGTACCTAGTTTGGCGCGTCGAATCATGGCCTGCGGCGATGCTGCATTTCTCCGCATACGTCATAGCCTGGTCAACTGTACAGTGCCAACATGTGATAACAAGTCCGGGAATCCACCCAAAACCACCAGAATCTCCAACCAAGGCAATGCTTAATTGGGCAAAACGGCTGTGTGGTCCTCTGATGCCGATCTTGCATCATAGCTTATTCTCGATTTACGTATGCCAAGTTTTGCGTGGAAGACGCGGCCCAGACGGATTCAAACAATTCTAAATATAGCAGTAGTTTCAGCTACACTGGATGACCTACATATGCGTCTTCCAAGCTTCATACACCCATTCTTGTTTACATTGGAATCCAATGGTTTAGAAATTGTGTTGTATTCACTACTGCAAACGATCGGCTCCGTATAACCACCCTCCACAATGTACTAGTAAACGACGCGCTGCCTCTCTATCATCGCTATATACCTAATAATATTACCCAGTTGTAAATAATAGACCCTAAACGCAATCCAAACGTTCCAGCCAAACAGAAAAATTCCAACGCCCGCTCATAATGCATGTAAACGTTTTGAAAACATCGTCAAACATCAGACATTCAGATAAGCCCAACCAGCGTGTCAATATGGCATAAGATTATGTCGTCCCTCCCGGTGATTCGTCCAGCCTTGTGGCTGAAGCTTCGAGGATTCGATGCCGTTATTGGCCACTTCCTGAGGTGGAGATTTCAAACTTGAAAGAAGCTTGATTCTCCCGACCAAGAAAATTGCCCATTTTATTTCACTTTGTTCCATCTCTTTCATTCTTCAGTCGTCATTGTACTTATGACCTGGCAAAGACCTGGTAAGCCATAATCATCACCCAGAACAGAAAGATGGCTCCCGTCAAGGCCATGGCAAAAACCAAGTCCCAGCACTGACAGATCATCTTCTGCTCCAGCCACGCCAGCGTCTCCTGCGTCTTGCCCTTGGGATTCTGGTTGAAGACGTTCATATCACAAGTGCCCTGAATAGATCCGTTTGGCCCCCAGAGCTCGAGAGATACAACGACGAGACCCACGAGCCACATGACGAAGAGCATAAAGGCGCCGATCATGACAATGGCAGGCAGCAGCCGACGTTGAGCAATCAACCAGAAGATACCGAATATGAATAAAATCGCAATGGCGCCGACCGTGATGTAGTAGGGAAAGTACCTGTATCACGATGCTGTTAGCTTTCAACTGCTTCAACTGTGGAACGAGGAAAAGGATGATAAACACGTACCACGGAATTGGCAGCTCGAGTTGGTTCTGGATCTGGATGAAGTTGCCAAAGACGCCTATGATGGTGCTGGAGCACAACAGCATGATGAAGATCCAGAAATTGAGCTGCAAAGGCGGCCAATTGTAAGTTCGAATATGGGTGGTCACCACCTTGCGCTCATAGACGACAGAGGTGCCGCTCAGCATTGAGCGTGATCCCGCCATCATGATGGCTTTAGCAGTACTGGTATGTCTAGCTTGCACTCGCTCCCGTTGTTGTTGTCGTTCGCCGCCACTTATAAGCTCCAACGCTCTTTAGAATTCTCAATCGGTTCTCCGTGTTCCTTTGTTCAATCGTCTTTCGAATCGCGTATCGAGGCGGGTAGGATTTGTCTGGTTCGCCGGGATTCGAGGGATCAATCACTGTAGTGGGAAGTGCTTTCTGGTCGTCTGTGTATAACAATGTCGGAGAGGACCAGTCTGCGTATATAGCCAGAGAGCAGGAGAAAACTCCAAGGGGCCACAGCTGACCGGATCTGGGCCTTGTTGGTTCCGATAGGTGATGCGGTGTGGAGCTTCTCTCGTGCTTCTTTGTTCTTCTTCCGGCAGGCCACCCACAGACCGTCTGATTTGCGTATCTCGCAGTCGTGCAAGTCCTCTGCAATAGGCACTACCGGCACAAGGCAGTACCGAGCACTAGAAGAGAACAGAGGCGATCAACTGCCCCTGCCGCCCTGTCGGATGCCGGGTCCTCGATGCGGGTTCCCCCTCAGGGCCTGCTTGAGCGCCCAACCAGCTGCTGTGCAAGAGCCCAAGCCCCCACTGCGGGCGCGGATGTGGATGAAGCGTGTCGAGCACTGATTGATGAATCTGGCTGAGGAATGTCGGTCGAAGCAGTCGTCCCCTTGCATGTGCGTCGGTCGATGGAGGGGATGGTGAGGCGTGAACCGGGATGCTTGCGTTGGAGGCTATCGACGCTCACCGCCTATGAAGAATGCTCAAAGAAGAATCAAAAGTGACAGATGAAAAGAAGGAGAAAAAGAAGGAGAGGAAGAAGAAGAGGATCAGCCCGTGCTACGGCTGCGGCCAACCGATGCGATGCGGCAACTCCTGTACATGCAAGTGCGCGCGTTACGACTGCAAACTCGTAGTGGGCGAGGAGGGGCTGCCATGTTGATAATAGAGGGCGGTATGGCGGTTTTCGCTTGCGAGGTGGCTGGCATTGCTGTATTCGTCTCTCACTGTTGCTGGTAGCTGAAAATAAGATGGCTGGGGACAGTCCAGGAACGGGAGATGGGCAGCTAAGGATATCGCTCAGGTACACGCTCGGGTCTAGAACAGTGGGTGAAGCCCAAGTCTGCTTTGGTCTTAGGCCAACCTTTCCCACGGAGAACTATATCGGCTGTAATGTAATACTTTTTTCTTGACGCGGTATAAAGCCTTTCATATGTTTATATGAAACATTGCCTTGTTGGGAGACAGCGAAACAGGTGTTGTCAAGCTATTGATAGGTCCCTCGGTGCTCGAAGCACTGCAGTATAGCGAGCAAATTTCAAATGCTAGAACAGCAGAGCTTATTGACATACGACTTCCCACCCCTCTCAGTTCAAAATAATTATATAACAAAATATTACAAACCCATAGAATGGTCATTTCCGCAGTCGCCAATTTAAAAATGACAACCATGGATTAATCAGGTCCAACTGATACGGTACAAACTCAATTGTATACACTCATGCAGAGCAGCGCCGAGATAGCCAAGCCACTCACTGACCGTCCGAGCCCATTGCGTTATCGATCTGACGTATTTTTATCAGCCCTCAGCCCAACCCAGCTTGTGCTTCACTCCAGACAAGAGCTTGTTCTGGTCGCACACAATATATTGCATAATCACTCTGACATCAATATACCGCTTGAACGCGCCCATGGTTGACTCTATGGGCTAACTCCAAGCCCAGCACCCTCAGCCGTGACAGCGACGCGTAATTAGGCTCTCTATGAGACCATGAATGATAGCTTGCCAAACAGCGTTATGGAGATACTACAGCCATATTTTCTACCTTATATCGTCTCCCAAGATCATGCCTAGCACTTCATCATAAACGCAAATGTGGTGATTAGGCTTAACGTGATTTGCATATAATGATGTTTATACTGGTAGAGACCTCCCATTTCTGCCAAAGACAGTTTGAATCTATGAATGGAATGGCTGCCTTTCAGCTTCGGTTTGAACTTGTGCCCTTTTTGGCCGCTGTACATTGACCTTGCACATGATTGAACGGATTTTGACATAATTAAAAGTTGTATTAATTAATTTCAGCACCCAAGTTGTACGTCACTAGATTAACATCAGCTTGTAAAAACCCCCATCGCAATCTCTCAGGCGCCATATCGGGATGCGCAAACGTACCTGATTTCGATCAAATCCCAGGTCTCCCCCACGGGCTCCAATATGGACAATGATTTCCTATCTTTCGAGACAGACAATTGCAGTAGATGATTAGTAGCTTCTCTAAATACATTTAGAATGCAGCCCCCATTCACGTCCCTATCTACCGTAAGATAAACCTTGGGCGAACAGTGATGCTGTCCCGCGCAAATTGTGTTCGCGGCACCGTTAATACCAAGGTACGTGCCGGAGGCAGTATTGCAGAAAGCATGCCAGCCGCCCGTCCTGACACAGTACCAGAAGCTACCGGAACTAGGTTTGAGTGATAATTTCAACTCTCCATAGCAAAGACTCAGGTAGAGGTGCGGCTCTTTTCGAGTTCGGATCATGAGTGATCTATTTTCAATAGGATGGTTAATAGGTTGATCCTTCAATGCTTGGACGGCGAAGACGGCTCGTGTACGGTGGTTGTCTTGAGACATTTTTCTCCTCCTCAAAGGTAAAGATGTAGAAGCAATTGAAAGAGTGTCCATAGGTGTGAGATTATCGTTTTCTGAAGCGCCGGTGCTGGTATAATCAGACACTTCTTGCCAAGAGTGTTCGTCCATTATCGAGATGTATGTGTCTTTAAAGTAATTTACAATGTTCAGGTTTGAAGAACTACCAGCGACTTAAATATCTTTCGACAACGGGCATACAAATTTACAAGCTACCCACCACAATGTGATTATATCATATAACAGAGGAGAAGCTTTCCATGCATTCCAAGCGATCTAAGGTCAAGCGAATATACTTTTGGTAGCTCAGCCTTGTAAACGTGAAGAAACCAAAGGGCTGTTTTTAAGTATGGCAATGGAATCCACAGTAAGGAAATAGTGAGCGAAGTCTAAAACTGCTTTATTGATAGGCTGACTGTCCCACAGAAGACAATATTTGTCGGCCGCAATGCAATACTTTTTCCCTTGATATAATCGTGCTATATATTTAGCTTAAATTGTGTACACATATTAATAGTCCAATCGTAACTGGCGTTAAGAAACTACTGATAAGCACCTACATCTTTAACATTGAGCCATGCGCGGCAGCTACACAAGCAAGGTAGCATGATGCTACTGTAGGTACTCAAGAGGTTTCTAACCCTCTGCTCCTTGCCAGTATTTACCTACCACTTATCATCTCCCTCAGTCCAAAAGGAAAAGCAGTTTTGTTTAGCTAATGCATTACTACAAAAAGCAACGTTAAGAAAATGATGCCCAGGCTTACTTTTCCCCCAAAGGAAGTAAAGGCTTGAAGCGGCTTTTCGCTCTTTTAGCTGTGCCACGCTTACGCATCCAGGCCCTCACAGGAAATAAGTGTCTGGCCTCTTGTTATACAATAATATTAATGCCCGTTTCCAAGAGCATTAAGTTTACACACAAACGACAGCCATTTACAGATCAGGTGTAACTGATACAGTACAAGCACTCAATCATCTACACACTTGCAAAGTAGCGCCCAAAAGGTCAAACAAGCCACTGACGGTCCTCCGTCCATTCCCTGACGCACTACCAGTCCTCCGCCTAAGCCAGTTCTGCCTTGGCCCAGACTTGCTTCATCCAGAACTTGTTCTGAACGTATTCGTCCCTCATCATGCTGAGATGGCATCAATCTAGTGACACAGAGTCCGCTGCCGCTTGCCTTCGGCATGCACCGACTATAAGCCCGAAATCATCAGCCAAGATAACAATACGCAACATGCAGTTTCCTAACGAAGCGCCGGAGTGCCATAGCAATGCCTTTTTCCTGTTTTGACATTGGCCATGAGGCTGAATCTCAGCTTATTGCCCGAATGAAAATTTGTTTTATTTTATCCTCGCACGTAGAGCAAAATTAGCCTGGTAGAGACCGTATCTCCTCAGATTTCATGCCGGGGCAATAAAGCCACGTATATTGCCTAATGTGTATTTCGTCGATGAAATCCCAGGCCGTTCCTCCTTCCCTCTGGTGGACCAATGATTCCTCATCTTTTGAGATAGACACTTCCATTAATTCATTGGAACGTCCCATAAAGTGCTTCAGTATACAACCCAATGGTCCCTGTTCTTTCAAGATAGACTCTTCTAGTTCATTGGTAGGGGTCTTTAATTGCTTCAGTATATAGCCACCATCCGGATGCCTACAATCCGTAAAATACTCATGGGAAGTGAGGTATTGATCCTTCACGCAAATTCGGCCTTTATTGTCGTGACTAATGAACCCGCCTGAGACGGTGTTGCGAAGGCCAAACCAGCCGTCTTTCTTAACACACTCCCAGTAACTGCCACCGGTGGGAAGAGGCAAAATCTCCAGCTTTCCATAGCTTAAAGAGAGATAGAGGTGCGGCTCTTGTCGAGTTCGAATTAAAAACAGCCCTCCATCTCCGGGTTGGAGTTCTGAGCGAGAAATGTCATCTTTCTGTGTGCATTTACCTCTCCGGTGCTTAGACTCAGAACCGGTAGAGGGGGTTGTCGTAGGAGTAGGGCGATTTTCGGTGCTGGTGCTGGTGCTGGTGTCATCAGGCACCTCTTTCCAAGATTGTTCATCCATTTTCGATGTTCATTCATGTATTATCTGCCAAAAAAGAAAATAAAACAAAGGAAGAAAGGAAGAAAGAAGAAGAAGAAGAAGAAAAGAAAACACAGAGAAGAAAGTATACGAAGTTCTACTTCCGCTGGCCGCGAGCAACTTAGATACTTCCCGAAACAGCGATACAAACTGCCCACTAATGTGCAAGAATTTCGTCTAGAAGAGGAGAACCTTTCTATGCATTCCAAGCAATCCAAGTAAATAGAATATACTTCCAATAGCCCAGCCCCGAACTACTGAGTCAATAGGTGGAGAAAGGGAAGGGCGCTTTCTAACGGGCAAAGTTCTTGTACAGTCTATAAACCTAACAGGCACATGGAATGCTCAGTAAGGGAATAGAGCAAGCCACGAATGGCGATTTCACAAGAAAGGGCACTGCTTTCGGCCATTTTTCTCGGAAATGAAAAAAGTATCACTTCTTATTTGATTCAATGCATACACTTCGCCTTTGTTGAATGCATACCTAGCCGTCGTTGAGTGCACTCTGCGCGCCATCGAATGGGAACTGCATGAGCACTACTACAGTATTCCATCCGTCGCTCCAAAATCGGACATATATCCATACAGATGAAGATAATCAATTTGTATTATTTAAAAAATTAGCTCAGTTACTATACATCCTCATTCATATGTCATACAAATTCTCAGTCTGGTTTTTACATCAATCGCATAGAATGAGCGTCCGATAGTGCCGCAGTTCACTCATCTCCATCTTCACATCTACTCCCTATCATCTGGATGGAATACCAGTGCTCGAACCTCGATACTCTCCCGCGCTGGCGCATTAGCAGCAGCACTTGGGTCCACAAATGCAGTGTGTGGCACCCGTCTAGCTCTTCCATCCGTCTTGCTGTCAAAACATTTGATCAAGAGGACCTCCTCAGGAGTCAATCCAGATTTGTAGAACCACCTCTGGGCTTCATTATGCCTCACGCCGAGAGTCTCTCCTTTTCGGTTAGGATAGATCAATGGCACAGGCACGAGATCCTCTTCTGCAACCGAGTGTGCCTCCGCAACGGCCAGCGGATCTCGTTGAATCTGTCGAATCGGACGCCAGACGTTTATTAGCTGGACACGGCCCTTCAAAAGCTCATCTGCTTCCTCGGGAAGATGAAATGGAACACGAGAGAGAGCTGCGCTGTAAGACTGGTCAATGTGGACGCGATTGACGGGGCCGCGGAGAACGTTGGAGTTTGAGCCAGCAACATCGCTTGGGAGAGGGCGGCGGATAGTATGATCAAAAATGAAGATTTTGGACGCTCCAGTTCTTTTAAACACAAAAGTTAATACATTCATAAAGGAACGAAAAAGAGGCTGAAGAGATGCTCACACGTCCTTGAGAAGCTGCTCCGTCTCTGGGTAGTAATGTGCCTTGATATGCTCATCGTCCACAAAATCCTTCTCGACTGAAGTATGACTGTGAAACTGGAATCCAGTTTTGTCAAGCGTGTACTTATCTTCTTGGTCCGCAACATCTCGGATGGTCACTTTGCGCTCTTCAGTCGGTCGCTCATTGAATGATGCGGCCTTCCCGGCGTACTGGGGAGTAGGAGGAGAGCCGTCTTCATTATCTTTGTGAAAATTAAGAGTTGTGTCTACGTCGTGCTTGGCAATCTTCTGCTGAACATTCTTTTGATCAAGAAGTGGCTGGAATTGAACTCCTTGGACAGAGCCAAAGCCAGAGCTGGCTGAGACGCTCTGAACCGCTGCTGCTGCCATTGTTTCTTATTGTCTTCTTTTCAGTTTGGGTTTTACAAGATTGTTGAAATCAGGAGATTTTGAATCTTCTAATTATAAGGATGTATGTGTGCGTTATGAAACTTGGCAGCATTTTCCGGGTCCAGGTGTCCTATATACCTAGTTGCATCGTCTATCTAGCCCTACACATTCCCCGCGAGCACGTCATTTTTGACAGCCATCATCAAGGCAGTTGATCACCCAATGAGATCCTACTTATCCGACGCAATCGAAGCACTGTTTCATAATCAAGATTAGTCTCAGCATTTCCCCTCAATTGTCTGTTCCGAGGTTACTTGATTTGAAATCCGTATTATGAACTCTACATGTATCGTTCGACCCGGCCAAGGGCGTAAGAGCGTGGGGCAGCCGCCAGAGCTCGGAAATAGGGTAGATATGATGTGTCAATCAGACTTTAAGCGAAATCAGTGAATCAACTTGGTATTACAAATTCTAGTTCCTCATACTTCAGCTTGTCTTATAAATCTATGTGATGGATGGATGATGGATGGGATCATCGGAGATCATCGGTTTAATGAGAAGGCTGAGTTTGCATCTAAACGACCCATGTTATATCAAGTTTCATTCATTTTATAATTTCCAGTCACAAATCTTTCGATTAATCAATGCTATGAGATAGTGAAAAATGCTGCTCCGGCCTGCCATGATACAGCTCTAGATCTTAGGCTCAGCTTACAGTCTTAAGCTTAAAATATGGAAAATAAAACTTCTTCTCTACTATGAATCCATCTATAATTCCCGAGATAAACGATTTGATGTGCTTATTCATATTTGTGCACGAGTCGTGTAATTGACGTCCCGTCACCAAGAACCTCTGTCTCTTCTTCCAGCGTGTAGCCTCTCCACTTGGGTAAAAGAATCGTCCAGACATACCAGTATAGAACACCGGCCACAATCCTGTTTCTCAAAATTAGTTATATCAGTCTGAATATTGGGCTGAGAAATTGACTTACGTGCTCATCCCCACCACCGCATAAGTTGCGTACCAAAGTCCTCCCGAGGGTTTGTCTTTTGGAGGGAAGAAGGGCGCCGCAAGGAGTGCAAAGCTCAGGAGAGCTCGAGCTACAATGGTGAATAGCCATGCTTTATACGGCCGTTTCAAGTCAGGTCGCTTAAATCGCAACCAAATAAGACCAACGCCCAAAGCAAGGCTAAAGACTTGAGCCGGATAGCCTTCCACGTCGAGGATGAAGGAGAATGCTTCTGAGGTTGGCGGTAGCACAATAACCAAGAATGAGGGAACAAAGTTGACAATAAGGCCTCCTAAAGGCGAATTGAATGGCTTTGTGGATGCAAGGATTTCCGAGTAAGGCAGAAACCCTTGCCTAGCAATCTCCTGCTTTAATCGGGCCTAATAACCATAAAGTCAGCCCAAGCCCTTCAACATCAAGCGTTTCTCTATGACTTGGAAACATGAAAACTTACCATTGCAAATGCGACAACAAAAACATTTCCTATCGCAGAAAGCGCAACAGCCAGAGGCAAAATCGTTCTACCCACTTGCTCACCAAATACGCGCCGAAAGAAGAGCGCCGCAATGAGTTCTCCGCTCCCCTTGATTTCATCAATAGGAATCACGATGAAGTATGCGATGTTGATGAGCCCGTACATGGCGCAAGACGTAGCCAGTGCAGTCAGTGTTACGGAACGCAGCGTCCGTACCGGATCTTTGACCTCGTTCAGCACGTTGCTGATGTTGTCCAATCCAGCATAAGAGTAGAACACTTTGAATAGCCCCGTCGAAATGACGCCCCAATTCCAAACGCTGTCATCCCACAAGTGATCCCATGACAAGGGATTGCCGCCCGATGAGGTATCTAGCGTCGGCCGGAAAAGTACAACGTAGAGACCGGAGAAAATCATGAAGATGACGATGCCAATCTTGACCCAGCCCAGGAAATCTTGTATCTTGATGCCCGCCTTGGGAGCCAGCCCGTGAGTCACTGTCACAACCACCAGTAGAGCAGTGGCCACTGCTTTCGCTGCCCAGCCACTTGCATTTTCCACTCCAAAAGCAAAGAAGACGTAGCGGCTAAAGATGATGCAGTTGCTGGATGTAAAGCCTAGGAATACCGCGTTGATGGCGACCAACGTAGTTGCAAAGAACCGGGGGTATCTGTAAGTGAACTCGAGATAGACCTTCATACCTCCAGACCGCGGGAGCATGCATCCGTATTCGAGAGATACTGATAGACCAGCGGCTGCAACAAGCGTGCCAACAATCCATAGTAATAATGACAATCCAGGGCTTCCAACTTGCTGCAGAATAGCTCCGGGTGTGGCAAAGATGCCACTACCTATGACTCTGGATATCACGATAATGTAGGCGCTCTGCCAGCTTAGCGTTCGGCCCAGGGCAGATGTCTCTGGCAGTACATCGTCTTCGACAGCTCGTGATGGTTGGATCTCGCCGCCGGCATTCTCCGTTTCACTCAACGTCGCTATCGTATCATATTTGTTGTCATCTGCTCCCGCAGGTAAGGGACTTGGAGAAGCCTGAAGCAACGGTTGTCGCTCTTCGCTATCGTCGCTGCGATCATGGCCAGCCATGATGTATGCTTTGTCACCACAGTTGGCTGAAAGTTGGGCTTGAGTAGATGTTATAGCGAGGAAAGCAAACAGAAGAAAGAACGGCCGTCTCTTTTCATTCTCCTCTTATCAGGCACAAAAAGGCAAGAAGAAACGCTCTACTGCCCAACGGCCAGTTCGGATCGTCAACGACTCCCCATTGCTACCCAGAGCCATATTTACGGCGCTGATAAAGCTAAAGAGGCAATGTACTCTGTCATCCCGGAGATCCCATGCCCATCCAGGGCCAGCATAACATGCACACCAGACGCGTCCTCGTCAGCCAAAACGTTTATTGCGCGATTGGTTCCATTAATAAGGCAGACAAGGCCGCCCGTGGCCAGCCGTTGAGACACCCAAATTCCATGGCGCGAATCTCAGGCGCTCGCACGCCATCGACTTATTGCCGCAGATAGGAGGTAAGCACTTGGGCGCTGCTTAGCCTTTCTGCTAGCAATGGAAGAAAATGCTTAAATTCTAGCGATACTATCTTCAATGATAACGTGTTTGTAGAGTACGTTATCATTTCTTTAACAATTGCTGATATGCGTCATGGTAGTACAGGGTATAATCCCATAGCTCACAATGCGCGACATTGAATTGCTGCACGTTCTTAAGCTAAACCCCAGATCCGCTTCACTACTAATTCTCTACACGGCATTGTCTCACTTGTAGCATGCCTGCTAATAAAATTCTAAACAGGCTGGGCAATTATTAGCTCAGGGGAATTGAAAGCCAGTTACATTTTCAGTTTACATGGGTAACTCGGAGCTTCACCTAGCCGGCTTCAACTTGCGCCTCCTTTCAGTCATCCGCCTTTATTACCAAGCAAAGATGGTTCAAGCCAGGCTTGCTCATTAATTAGGTTTATGCCACTCCCTTCAATGCGCGCTGACTTGAATATTATCGTAATTTTTGAATAAGCTATTCTTCTGTTCTAAATAGTGGATTTAATTAGTACATTGTTTCATTTGGGCCGTAACACAAGCCTTTTGACATGGTACAAAACATCAATGTGTAGATTATATTTCAGGCGTCAAATGGTATACTATTGAAACTCGCCAACTGCCCATCTATTTGCGGACTAACATAGCATGGCCTGTCTCACAAGCATTTGGCACTTATCCAAGGGGCCTCGGACAACAAGAAGACCGCACTTTTCTAGAATTCTGTTCATTACCAGAAATCGGAATCTCTCCAGGGTAGCTCCGCTTTATCCACTCCAATACCCAAAAACGTGGAGCTGCTATGGTCGATCTCCCGACCGATCTGATCACGATGAGATCGGAAACTGAATAGTACTACACTAAACCACAGGACCACTCCAGACCGGTTGCTCATAAGCTAGCCCTGCGACTATATCTAATTTTTCTGGCCTCATAAGAACTATTGTTTTACATATCAACCCCCAGAATAATCGACTTACTCCCTACTTGTCTAGATGCCCATTTCACTGGTGTTTCATTGAAGCTTAGCCACATATCTGACGCCCCTGTTTGTCTGTCTAGCCCCTTCAACTGAGGGCCTTGATCCACAGGTAAGGTCTCGGCCTTCTGTTTACCAGGCAAGTAAAAGAAACAGGAAAGTTCAAGATGGCCTCCCTTTTCTCGGATGGCTGCAATGTACTGAGCCGCCACACCCCTCCTGTATTTTACGACTTCGAGATCCACTATTGACGCCGGGTGGACACAAGCTGAAATCTGTTGAATGATTCTGAGCCTATCATTACGGTACAGCAGTGGTCATGTTATCGGTGACCTGAAGCGGTGTGCTGCCGGTGATCCTTGATCCTTGCGTCGGCTTGACTGGCTTGGATCCAGCTTCACGTGGACGGGACAGACTATGCGTGGCTAGATAGTGAAAAGCTTTCATGTTACTGTACATTTCCTTGTGGTTAACTCCAACTACCCTTGCGAATGTAGTCTATGTCCTATTTGTATCCTATCTCTGAGTGCATTTTTCCTACCTAAGTTTCTATATTGGGATAATAGTTTGTAGATACTGTGTAGAACAGAGCCAAATATTGTGACCATAGCTATACACCAAGACCCGAATGTGTAGATAGCGATTGTGGCAATTAATGGAAGATATGGATTGAAATGAGCCTCCATGGGTAATCATGCATGTACATATTTTTGCGTCTAAACGCACTCCTCATCCGGGTGTCGGGTGTGCCCGCTCATAGTGCTTCGGTCGATAAGTAAGGGGGCATAGCTCTGGCCTCTAGCATTGCCACTTTTCTGAAACCTAGAACCAGTACCCGGGAAAACAACCAATACTACTCGTAGTATGCGGGTGGTCACGCCATTGCGTGGTATAACATGATGACCCTTGTCCGGCTGAAAGGAAGTGCCTAAGTATTCTGTGGCGGCAGCCGAAAAGTAAATATAACTGACTATAGTAGTAGACCATAATGCCAAGCATGACGTATCCGTCTATTTGGACATTTGGATCCCCGAGGATGTGATAGGTCACCTGGTGCATATTGTACTCTTGACAGACTGGTCCTTAGAGGCATTATGGCTTGCATCCCATAGAGACCACTGGATTCATTTTTATTACATGAATAGGCGGAGTATGTCAAGCAGGAGCACAAGCCTACATACAGTATGCCTTATTTAGGCCGCAGGAGCAGCGATGCTGTAGCCGATGAGGCAACAACCCGAGACAACAACCCGAGACAACAGCCCGAGACAACAGCCCGAGACAACAGTCTGAGATAATAATATTGGATGGTGTGAACGTATAAAAGAGAAAAAAAGACAGCGGTTTGCAATACCGTATGATATCTATTTCGTGAACTTTGGCTGTCATCGAATATAATTATAGTTTGTACATACACTGTTCCTTGCAGATAGGTGATAAAATACCTGCCTTATTCGTTCAAACTTATGCTACTTGTTTCACCCTCTTGATGCTGCCCCTGCCAAATAATTAGCTCTGCATTTGCCTAGTTCCCGGATGCCATGTTTAATTTGGGGGCTGATTTCTCCTGTCTAAATTAATTACGCAAGAGTCTTGTTGTCTCTTCATGGCATCGGGCTTGTGCTTCGTTTCTCAGGCTTCAACGATTCCGTGGAGGTGTGCTGCTATGCATATACGCAAGTATGCTTTGACTTTCTATGATACCCTGCCAAGGGCATTGGAAAGTGAAGGTGTGAGCTTCTTTCCTGCTGCGTTTGTATATGTCAATCTTACACTAGAATCAACAGATGGATACATAATCACAGCTGAGTGATACAGGAGCTAGTACACATTTTGCAAGTAATAGAGACGCTTTTCTGAAGAGGTCTTGCTAGTGAAATTACTCTACGAGAGAAATAGCAGGGTGTTGAAACTTGCCTGGAATGATACATGGAGTTGACAGGCTGCAAAGTAATGCAGCCAATAACACTGCGCTTATTGCCGGAGCCACCTCCGTCTTTTCCAGGGTTGTTGGAATGTCGGCATCCTTGTACGTCACTTGGGCACCCGTCAAAGCTGAAAATCTGCAAATTGTCCAAAGCATCCTGGTATTTCACGCACACACACACCCCAACAACGTATCAATACGCACATTTTTGGCCATACCTTTGCTCCTGCGACTGTGATATGGATTGAGCCCAGAGTATTTGTAACCTCAGTAGGCGGTGTCAAAACCGGCCAATCCAATGATCCAAGTAGCTTATAAACGACAGCCACAGTCCCGTAGCTGAATCTCACTGTATACCAATGTTAAGGGAGGAGATGCTTCATTAGTCGGCTACCTCTTGGCATCGCCTCGCTCAGGTGGCAGTCCACAGCGGTAACGAGGCGAGGTGATAGGGGGAAGGGCCAACAAGAAAAACCCACGGCAAATCAATGTGTCACGCGTAGTCAGTATGAAAAGGAAAGAGAAAACTAACCGAGATCGCCAAATACCCTGGCTCCCACCAATGCCACGCCAAATCCGCTGTGCCGAGTTGCAATATCAGCATGACCTATGTAGTATATACCGTTACACTCAACTCCATATGACTTTTCAGCTAGTCGCTTAATTAAAATCTCATTTCCTCGTGCTGCATATGAATGAGAGCCACCGCTACCCCCCCCCCCCCCCCCCCCCCGCGCGCGCTCACAAATCAAGACATGACAACAAGAAAAATAGCACCAAGTTCTGTCTTGTAGCGCAGTGCTAGCAATACCGAAGCCCATGCTCATTCATCACACATTTACGGTGGCGCCATAGTCAAGCCACGCGCCTGTCAAAAACATATCGGGGTTTCCCAAACCAGAAAAGGATACATGTTACAGACATATTGTAATTGTTATATTACTATTGCTCATCAAACTACAGTAGGCTGTCAAATCTCACAACCCAGTTGGCTCATTCCCGGCGAGACGTCACTGATTGAACTAGATACCCCTGACTTTAGCATGACCTATATCAGCTCGCAAGTACCAAGCCCAAAAGCACCTGGAGCTACTTTTAAAAAGCAATTCTGGTTGCAGCACAGCATCTGGATGTCCTGATTCGCCCTCGCTTTTGGCACTGCTCTCAAGGCTCCATGACCAGGCCTCGACAAACGGCGTACTCTAAGACAATCGTCCCGAATAAGACAAACGCAGCCACCCCTTTATGGGGCAAGGAGGCTCCTTCGCTCCAGACCGGGCGCTTTGGACGGTCGCAAGGCATCTATCTAACCGACCTATTTTTGAATACCTACCGACAGTGGAACAAAAAGGCCTTTGATTGACGACATGATGCGGAACAATCAGTATCAGACGAGAAAAAAGAAAAGGCATCCAATAGCGCCGCCCCTTTGGGCCTAGCCGAAGCCATCATCCATGCATATCCGTGAACATTACGAGGCATTAGATCCAATCGCCGACCCCGATTCGTAGCAACCCGGCATATTCTCAGCATCGAAGTCTGCGCGCGATCCTGGCTGCAGCCCAACCCACTGTCTCAATGCCCGCCGTGGCAAATTATGTCTCGCTCGTATATCAACGCCTGCCGTTAGTTTGGGAAATTTGTCAAAGATGGAACAGATAGCATATCAAAAGCAGTGACTGCAACAAGGATGTAAATACACGTGTATGTCGTATATCCAATGACCTATACCCATTCCCCATGCCGATAACCATGTCTAAGCCCCCCGGCACGTCTTTTACCCTGCCGGGTTCTGTCTAAATCTAACTGCGTGTTTTCCAACCACCGGTTCTCTGTACTTGTTCGTACTGCCTACGAAATCCATTGCTGTAAATCTCCGACAACTTGATAGGTCGGATTGGCAGAGCGTCCATCACCGCCTTTCTGATCCCACGCCCACCGGTCCGCATAGTCCGCAGCGAGGAGGCCGTGTAGCATGTCGGCGATGTAGTCGCCAATCACTGGCAAGAATTTCCAACCGTGAAACGAGCCGCCAGTAGCGACGTATAAGCCATCGCAGTGAGGGTGAGACGAAATGAGGAAATCATGAGTCGGTGTAGAGGCATCCCTGGAAGACCTCTGTGTAAGTACATGTACTTTGAAACGACTGCGGCGGGAAATTTGGATGCTTACCAGCAGATACGGAATGACTCAATGGAGAGATTTTCAACTTCCTTGCCGTACAGACCATCAAAAGTCATCCTGGCACGCTCTTTGAAGAAGGGCACAAAGTCTGGACCCGTCCACGTGTTGTAGGCTGACAGCTCGGGAGCCATTGACATCTTGTCGCCAGTGATGGGGTTGTTGACGTAGTTGGTAAAGCACATATCACAGTTGAACTTTATGGTGCCATCTTTTAGGATTGACATGCCCTCGCCTGCTTTCGTATGGTCAGCAGATGTTTCATGCAGTCGTGTGAAGAGTATAGCCATGGACATGGGAGTGTAATCCTTGTATCCCAGTTTCCTATCCTAGGAAGTGGAGGAGGGGAGGAGGGGAGGGAAGTCTATTAGGAAGAAACGCACCTTTCACTTCAGGGAGGCAGTTCTTCAGCACAGGGACTCCGGTGAATTTCTCCTTCTGCTCGCCGTGTAGTTTGGAGCAGAAGCTGATGGCACCTGTTGCAACCAGTCGGTCGCCGATATGGAGATTCTTGTTCTCGGGGGCGCTCTGTACCAAGAGAGAGCCCGTCCTGGCACCGGTGCAAAGCAGGGTCTTGTCGGCTTGCAGGGTCTGGCCGTTGGTGAGCTCGATCCCCACGCACTGGCCGTCGGGGCCGAGATCGAGAGACTTCATCTCGCCAACGACGTACTCAACCCCCAAGTCCACCGCAGCCTGCATAACGGCCTCCAGGGCCTTGTCTGCTTCCGCATACCCCACTGTGGGGTTGAACAAGATCTTGTCCAAGGTGCCGAAGCATGCTGTAGCATAAACCCCGTTCCAGCGTTTCCGCACCTCGTCGACCGATAAGAACTCTGCGTCATTGGCAACTCCAACGGCCTTGTACGACGCAATGCTCTTTTCCCCAAAGTCGGATGCATCGGCTCGTAGCATGCCAACTTCGTGGTACCAGGGGCTATAGAGCTTGTCGGCACGCCACATGGGCATAGCCTTCATGAGCATCTGCATGTAGAGCTTGTCCGGGTAATCATCTCGCACGATCTTGTTGATATCGTGTGAAGCGGCTCTGGGGTTCGGGTAGGGGGCGGTATCAACGATAGTGACCTTGACACCTCCCTTCCTAGCCAGACTCAGAGCCGTGGCGGCGCCAAAGTTTCCTGCGCCAACAATGATAACTGACGGCACTTCGCTGTGTATGGAAGAGTTTGACGAAACAGGTGACGTTGGCTCAGTGTCCGTTGCCAGCTGTGGTGACGGGGGAGAAGATGCCGCCTTGAGGGCCTCAGACATGTTTGTGGAGATTTGCATTGTGGACAGTATCAAGTCCTTGTGTGTTATAAGCTTATACCGGCAAGCCAAGATATATAGCAGAGATTGGAGATGGAACTAGACGAGACGATGATGATTCAAAAACAAGTGTAAACAGCAATATGATGTATGAGACGTGGGAGTTTTAAAGTCTTGTTCGAGATGGTGAAGGGTTCACTCTGACTTGCTTGAGAGGTTGAGTCCATTAGAGGAGGCAGTGGCTTGAACTTTATACTCGGAGTTTTCAGGCACAACATCAGGCAAACGAGGGTCTAATTGGGGGCAGGAAACTCAAATTGACAATTTACATAAAAGACAGAGAAAACAAATGAAAAACACACACAAAAAAAAAAAAAAAGCAATGAACCAGGATCCACAGAAGAGCAAGTGGTGTGTTGATGCCCTCGCACTTGCGGACACACCCCAGCAAGGAAAGAATGTAGGGAATCCATGCTATCGGGGAGTCAGCTGGCCCTGAGCCCAACGATATCGGGAGCCCGTAGCAAAGTGATTGACGTGTCGAGAACAAGCCCAAGGAAATTTCCCCAAGCTGTGGCTCAGGCTTCACCCCCAACCGCGTGGGGATGAGTCTCGGATGCATACAAGGAAGCGTGATCCCCAAGCGGCAGGAAAAAATAGAAGCACAGCTGCAGATGCGAAGAAAGGGGAAAAAAAGAGTCGTATGAGGCGTATGATATGATGGCGCATTCATGGACCTATCATGGCGAAGCCGAGGCCGCCGCCTGGACTCTATCTCCCAAGACCAGGGCTTGTACGAACAGGAGATAGTTGCAAAGGTAGGGAGGAACTAGGTAGAGGCAAGTGAACCTTGCTCCGGCTGGCGGAAGCGGGAGCTGGGGCTGGAGGGTCGCATCGGCGGATATATGAGGACTGAAAGCAGAGCAACGAATGGAATGGAGGCAGTCACAGAGCGGAACTAGACGACAAAGGGCCTGTCGGGACGCAGTTCTGGCTCGACCAACTGGGGGCGTGTAGTTAGTTAGCGCTGGTATCAGTTGACGCGGAGCAGATAAAACATCAGCTCTGCTCTCTAGGAGAGGAAAAAGGAAAAAGGCACAAGAGAGAAAAAAAAGGAGCAGGGGGATGGAGAGATTTCGATCGATCCCCAAGACGGCCTAGACAGGTACCTCCCGTTTACGTGTAAGCCTGAGGCTAAATGGTGCCAGCAGCAGGTTGCCTGCAGCGACGGATGCGATGCCTGGGGACTAAAATATGGAACTCGCATGCAGTTGATGGCCTCTATTCTACCCGTGCCTGTATGTACGACGGCGTATATTGTACGGGAGCCGAGCTAGGCGCCGTCAAAGGCCAAGTTGGAGCGTCGGATATTGGTACCGTGTGGTGTGTGCCCGTCGTTTCTGGGCGAGCAGCAAGTAATACGGGCACACACAGGCTAGGAACCGGCGTCAATTGCTGGTGGTGGAGACGCCAGGCCCGGAAGCAATTAAAGGCTCAATGACACAGTTCTGACAGCAGGTCCCTGTACTCTCTGTCTGTTCTGACAGCAGGTCCCTGTACATACTCTAGAGTCTCGCCAACGCAGCTGCACAAAGACGTGTGGACAGTGTATGATGTGTATTCTATTCCGATCTGCTTGCCTCCCATCATCGGAACACACCCGGGCGAGCCAACCTCAGAGCCAGAGTCCATGTACCGAGTTGCTTCGCTAGTGCCTTGTCTGATCCGTGTCGTCCTAACCCACTTCTGTCATGATTCCCTCTGCCTTTTGCCTTTTACCAGCTGGGATCCGAGACATCAAGTTGTACCGGCAACAGCTGCGGTTGGCAGCTGGCAGTAGCAGTAGCAGTAGCAGTAGCAGTACTGTACACGTCCGGCGGCTGCGGTGGAGACGGGCCTCAGTCTCCTTGTTGTCTCTTTTCTCCCGATTTCCTATTTTCGATTCTTCGCCCCTCGTCCTTCTTGTTCCCACGCCCCCATCTCTCCCCTCCATCGCCCATCTAGCGATCGCCCCAAGCCAAGGGCCAAGCTTCGGCCCCATCAGCCCCTCCGCCGTAGGGGATCCATTGTCTCTGCCATTACTGTACAAGTAAGAAACCCTTCTCCACCGGTGGCATGCAGCATGGTCGTCGTACCCGCTCAACGGCTGTGATCCCGCTGTGGCGCTGTGGGTACTCGTGAGCACGTCCGGCCCTGATTGATATTGTTTAGCATAGGATAGGATGGGTAGTGTTGGAAGAAGGCGTTGCACGGTCTGTTGAGGGGACTGGACTGGACACATGTATCATCCGAGAGCACACGACGGGTCTTGTCTTACATGTATATGTATGTTGGTTGTGCGTTCTGCAGCAGCAAGCTAGTGGTACCGGTGTAGAAGTGTGTGTGCGTTGGGGCGCCTCTTTATTCGCATCAAAACGACATGGGCCGGGTCTCGCAGAAGGACAGAGATGAGCCTCCTCAACTGCTACTGGTTGCTCTGTGGTTGTATCCAACTTGAACCAACAGAGCAAGTAATGGAGCGCCCGTTTGCTAGCGTTGGCCACGGCTTTAGCTCCGCTTTTCGGTATCAATTGCAGAAACCTCATGTCGTCTTGCAGTCGGTGAGTCAAAAGCATCGTGACATAACTGTGTGACGTATAAGCCGGCGTGCCGAGCTTACCTCCCATCCCAGACAGGATCATGCTTCCGTGCCGGATCAAGGCAGAACCAAAGAGACAAAAGAAACAAAGGTGTGACGACAACCTATGAGGTTCTAGTTTCCCTCTCGAGTTTCCTTCCTTTCCTCCTAGTGCTCATCAACGCACTCTAGGCCCGCACCGTTCATAAACCACGTGCCACGATATCTTTCGAAATTCATTCGCTCTGAATATGGCCGGTACGGGCAGAGTCCGTAAGCCTAGTACGCTTCGAGATGATGGTGTGTTGAGCCATGAGTACATGTAATTGGATATCGATGCCATGTCTCAGAAGAGACGTAGAGGTGTTGTAATATGACAGCATTGAGGCCTTGTTCTGTTCTGACTGGAGTCTGCTACCCGAAGGAGAGAAGAGGAGAAATTCTGCTGCACCCTGGCATGGAATTGTTAATAGGAGCTGTTTCTATCTCGAGAGAACTCGGTCGACCAGCTTCGGTGTCACAGCGTCGACCTGCATCATGACGCCATCCGCCGCAGTAGTAGAGTCCCGGTGCTCTGGACATGACATGTTACTTGCATGGCCGTCGAACCCTGAGGCCTCGCGCGCTCCATACAATTGATTTGCGGCGCGAGCCTGCTGTCCAAAGGCTGTCACCGTCGACATGCCGGAGACACATCGACCGACCTCGGCGTCTGACAAGAGCGTAAGCAGGATCGAATGCTGCTCCCCTCCTTTTTATGGTTGACGTTTGTTCCTTCGTAACTGTGTCACGGTTTGGTGGACGTCGATCGCTATTCGGTAGACACAAGTTGCTCTCGCACATTCTGGTTCAGTAATCATTGGTTGATTAAAACCAGGGAAGACGAGAAAAGCCGGTTACCATGAGTTGCGGCAAATATCAACACATGTTGAAAGGAGCTTCAGTATACATGAGCGGTCATTTTGATTGCCATCGTTGGTATCCTTCGCATTAACTGTTAATAAAGTGGCTGATGGTCAACGTATATTGTTTCCACAAACCGGATTCAAGGCGTCTTGGCCGCCTCTTTCTTCTCGTATAACCGCCCATGTCTTCGAGCACACTACGTGTATCCAGGACAAGAATCTTTTGTCACTTGCTACCAAACGCAAAGGCAGGAGGATGCAGAGGACGGCTCTTGTCTCAGTGTAATCAGCAGCCTGTCGTCCTGGTAACTAACCCTTGGATGGAACGTAGAGGACAGCATGGCAGGATTTTGGATATCACTCTGTCGTTTTCGATACTTCAACTGCATTGCGTGGTGTTTTCAACTGCCTTGGAGGTAGTGCATATCACATTGATCACGTTGCAGTCGGGAAGATACTCTCTGCCCGACTCCAGGATTCATCCATCCACCCGTGCCCCCCACGCAACCAGCTGCTTTGGACTTTCAACTCGGTGCATTGCTTCACGAGCTCGTCAACACAACGCACAAGTGCAGAGATGCAGCATTTGCGCGGCTCTCGTACCTGTACCTGGGGCACTTATGCATGCAGACACACACAGGTGCATCCAGATCCACCCGGCTCGCAGACTCTGTTGTCATTGCGCCTACACCATATGCACCTGGCGAGCAAATATCACGCTCTCATTTGCGGAGTAGGGTTGGCGTCCTTGACCGGTCAAGAAAAACGATCTGCTGCCATGCTGAAAATACCACCATTCATGCAATGTGCCATGCACAGCGTACAGAGTGCAGCATGCAGCGCAGTCGGTGGCGTGGGCCGCGTGACCTGCTTCTCATTTCCCTTTTTCCTCTCCATAATCAAATAGCAATATACGTATGCCGGGCTAGAAAAAAGCAGGCATCGATCTGATATCAGCAACGAAACATGCATGAATGCTCGCGACCATCTTGGCGCTTGGCGGCTTTCTTTGCCCGACAGACGAGATGTGGGGGTTCACCCATGCAACCGCCGACGAATTTTACTGCATTCGGCTTCTAGATCAAGCATCATGAGGCCATTTGGATGTAAACGAGGCTCGGATGGCAGACATTAGGCATACATTGGGAGGAGATGGCGTTGCAAACGCTGCCCAACACTCAATCTGTTACACTCAATTTCCCTTTTCAGAGGCCTTCTCCGTACGGTGTTGAAGCACTAAGGAAATCTTGCTTTTTGGTCAAAATGCGGTATGTAGTCATTTGGCAGCCAGGATTCCAGGAATACGGCCAGGCCAATTGGAATCCCAGATGCTCTTGGAGCCCAATGACTGTCGCTGCTCCTCAGGTAGCATCCGAGACACACTTTCCCACTATCAGTATAATTTCGCCCCCAAACTCCGGACCCGGGTGAGCCCGACCAGCTTTTCACCCTGCATCTACGGAACAGGCAAGGGGGAGCAACAAGGGCGCAGCAGCAGAGGATCCAAACGGTCGAGAGAAACAAGACATCACTGATGCTAGTGCTGGCAGTAATCATATTACCTAGAAATCTACTGCTTTTTTCGGAACGGCTATCGCTAAAGAACAGGGCATGGCAGATCCCAGAGTTCAGCTCTCCAGGATGTTTAAACACGGTATGCGGAGCAACTGCCCCCTGAGCTAATTAAACGCCCGCTACTTTTCCCTTTCCGATCATTTTTCATCCCTTTGGTAGTTAGTCCCAAAAGTCCTGTTTTGTCGTCCATCGTGTATCCTCGTATAACCCAAGAGTTGTGCTTTTTCCCTCCTATCGCTAACCCCGATTCAAGCAAAGAACAACAGCGCTAAATAAGGAAAAGAAAAGAAAAGAAAAGAAAAGAAAACAACACCCCCCACTCCGAGCTGAAATCCGAGCTGAAAAAACAGGAAATGAAAAGAAAGAAGAAAAGAAAGCAATAGTAGTCAGCAAAAGCCAAAAGCCAAAAGCCAAAAAAAAAATAGGGACCAGCCACAAAATATCGATAGTCTGACAGATCAGCAAACCAGCCGTGATCCCCTAGTTTAGACTACCATCAACAACTGACTGGCAACCCTATTATTAGCGGCCACGGCAAGATGGGTACCGTGACTTCGGATGGCAGAGACCGGCGGCTATAGCTCGATCCACCCAGATAGACGGCGTCGAGGCTAGACGAGCGCGGACTCGGGGAGAGCCGCTGACGTGGAGACGGGGAAGCCTCACCGACTCGAGCCAGGCCTCAGGCTGTTGGCCGTGCGTTTGTTTGCCTGATCTGATCCTTCGGAAGGCGTCGAGCTTGTTGCACTTGTAGTTGCTGAGACGCACAGTAGACTATGCCATGACGCCGGCTTGGCCCCTGTCCATGCATCTTTCGTGCTTGTGCTCCTCGTACGAGGGGAGATGCGGGCTGGCTCTGCCCGTCACATGTGGACCATGTCGATTTCCCTCTCTTTGTGCACTATGAGCCCCTCTTTTCCATTGATTGAGACGATGAGTGCTTGCCTTTATGCTTGCCTACAAGACTTGTGATTAGTTTCAACGAGCAACTAGGTGCGGCATCATGTACTTACGCCATAAAGTAATGCTTGACTGTAGCCTTGTGCCTCTCCAATCCGTCACGGCGCGCGAACCGGCGCTTCTTGGGAGGATTCGGGCAGCCAGGCACATCACACCTCCAAGGCTTGCGATGTTTGTTGCAATGTTGCCTGCATGAATATGGTATTAGCAAACGTGCTGGCCGGGGCACATGGCGCCTGTCCTCGTCCATCTCTTTCCCGCATCTCCCGGGGTTGAAGATGGGAATGAAAGAGGGAGACAGGGGACAGATTGCTGCTGGGAGAAAGGTTTGGTACATACGCAAAAGCTGAGTTGCGGTCGAAAAGTATCAGATTTCCACTCTTATCAACGCCGCCTTTGTCGCAGCGATGGCCTCTGGGACAGTAATATTTCCCTTTACCGCGCTGCTTCAGGGCCTTCAAGTTGATGCCTGCAAACAGGCCGTCGTCAGAATACTCATCCGAGTCTTCTTCATCCTCTTCTTCAATGATGTTTTCCAACGCCGCCGAGGCCGATGCCGCCATTGCTATCTCTTCTGCTGAGCGAGGAAGAGGCCGGCATTGAGGGGGAGGAGGAGTAAGGACTGGTGGAGGTGGTGGCGGCGGCGGCGGAGGCGC
This sequence comes from Trichoderma sp. CBMAI-0020, assembly GCA_030708095.1. Lineage (NCBI taxonomy): Eukaryota > Fungi > Ascomycota > Sordariomycetes > Hypocreales > Hypocreaceae > Trichoderma > Trichoderma sp. CBMAI-0020. Next base: position 1,782,326 of record JAJNCI010000004.1, on the reverse strand, counting down.
TGGAGCCACAATTGGGGTCAATATCCTCACAGGCCTTGGGCCAGACTTCTTCGGCATTGACTTCTTCACCAGTGGTCTTCTCGGTGCCGGCATCAAGGGTACTAGCTTTCGGAGTATCGACCTTGCCCGTGCTCCTGAACCTGGTCCCTCCTTTGCAAGGAATATTCGGGTTGATGCCATTATTGCTTGCTTTTGCTTCTGTTGCTGCACTCGCTGCTGCTGCCCCTTTTGCACCCTGTGCTGCTGTTGTGGCTGCTGTGTTTTCTGCCTCTGCTTCTGCTGCTTCTGCTGCTCTTTTTGCTTGAGTTGTTCCTGTCGCTGCAGCTGCTCTTGTCGCTGCAGCTGCTCTTGTCGCTGCAGTTGCTCTTGTCGCTGCAGTTGCTGCTGCGGCGGCGATGCTGTTACTGGAGCAGATGCCGGTGCTTGTGTAGGCCGTATCGGCGGCAAATCGAGTGATATGCCTGGTGGTAAGAGCGGCAGCGAGGGCAATGGTGCATGTGCTGGTCTTCCAACTGTCGTTGCTCCATCTTTCAGCAAAGCTACCGCGTCGGCAATCTGCTTACGACGTTCGGCTGTATGCGAGGCACTATTGAGCCCTTCTGGCCTTGAGTAAGACGCTGAAGGGGCTGCCGATGGAACTGAGGATGGGGTCTCCCTGTGCAACGACGAAGGCGGCTGGGGGTCCACCAGGCACGATAGACTGGCCTTCCGGTGGCTTCCAAGCTTCCATATGGTTTGAATATCTTTAGAGTGCTGCGTCGCCAAATCACGCATCTTGCTGTATATTAGAATCATGGCATGGTTAGTATATACCGACAACTGTATGCCTAGCAAGGAGACAAGCACAGTCAAAGACGTACCGGAGGCGACCAAGAGTCATGTCCAGCGAGGCGGCTTCGGACAGATCCGCAACATTGGTCTTGGCTCGAGAGTTTTCGAGGATTTGCAGCGTGACATGATCGATATGAGATCCTTTGATAAGGTATTCAATAAGGTATGCCCATATCATGGCAGTCCGGGTCAAGTAATCGCCCATCTCCGTCAACAAGGCGGCGGCATCGTCAGGCGAGGACGAGCATTTTGGCTTAGACGACAAGGGAGACACTATCTCCACTTGCTCTACCCTCTGAGAAGCTTGATGAAGGTATTGAAGGACCAAGCTTTCCAGAGAGAGAGAGACAGGCGCCGAAGGGAGTCCAAATGTGAAGAGATGTGTGGCCTGAAGCGGCTGCATGGTGGGCGCTGGTTCTATTACTGCCAACGTTGGGTATCGTAAACGGCAGCCTTGAGCCTGGAAAACTCCGACTTCTGTGCACGGAGCAATAGAGTAGATAATAAATCTAGCGCTGCGAGATTTTCTTTTTCCTAAAAGGGGGGGCTTCCCCTATCCAGCCATGAGGCTGAAGTGAAACCTCTGCTCACGTCGATACCAACCTCAGTATTGACGATAGATTGAGACGATGGCTTGCTCTTCGAATCGCCCCGCTCTCCAATGCGCAGCCAACTGGCAGAGCTACGAAGACAGTACAGCAGCACCACTAGGTATACGTACCTCGGGCCGCAGCCAACGAATCCGGGATTCAAATCAAAAGAGACAAGCTGGGTAGTGCAGCTCGTGGCTGGCCTGGTGGGTCACAGGCAAGGACCAGCAGCATAAGACAGTCAGTCGCCCTTGCTATATGTATGGATGAGAACCCTGTGCCGCAACGGCTAGCTGTTAGGCAACCCAAGGGTCTAGAATGTTGCGATAAAGGTTGCGTAGGTAGGTAGGTAGGTAGGTAGGTCGGTAGGTCGGTAGGTCGGTAGGTAGCTTTAGACTGGCAAAGGGGCTATCGTGCGTGCTCTCGAATCTGAACGCTTTCAGGTCCCACTCCCAGGCGAGGTTCTTGCGGTTTTTGGAATAGAAAGATGAATAATCACGGAACGATGAGATTTCCCATGTTTGCCTCTTTGGTGGAACAAAAGACCAGGGAGGGTGGTGACTGGGCTGAAAACTAGTGGCCACTTTGCTGGTGTGCCTGTGATTGGCGTGTGATGGCCACCCTACGCCTGAGAGCCAAAGGATCGTGAAGCCAATGGCCTGGTTTTGTGCTACCCACCTGACTCCGCACCGAATGCGAGGGAGAGCCAGACGAGAGAGGAAGAGGGACAGAGGGACGAGTGAGAGCTGAAGTGAGTGAGAAGGAGGGGTGGACGGCAGAAAGAGGGAAGCGTGACAAGGACGGCCGCGGACCCAAGCAGGTTTTGGACGGCTAATGTCTCGAGATATAGACGGTGGGAGAATCAAAGAAGCGATCAAGATCAGCACAGATGAAGCCCAGTGCCCACAGAGGCCGTGACAGGAGCGAGTTTGACGCCGTGCCAGACGGCATGACTGCCCCTTTTGAGCCTGGGGAGAAGCAAATCAGGATGCCAGCAACGGGCTCCCACACTGGCGTCGTAGGGCCCCCAGCCGATGATTGGCCGCATCGAGGCGAGGCGACAAGGACGGCAGAGAGAAGAGACAACAAGAAGGCCGGGATAGAGCTAATGCGGCCTTGGCTGCACTAAGCGCAGCAAGGGTGAAGCCCCCCTGCACACCGGTTGTGCGAGCCGCGCCTCCATGGCCGCAGAGGCTGAGCGGATTGGGTGGCTCGACGATCGCCTGGATGGGCCGTGGGGAGGCCTGAAGAGACCAGGGTGTGCTGGATGCTATCCCCAGGAGAGGTCTCGATGCCAGCCTCTCCACTCGGTGAGACCAGGGCCCTGGCCCCGATCGTGAGGATCCTGGTCACACGCCGCGATCGTGAGCTTCGTGAAGACACCAGGGAGCCGGAATCCTGATTGTACTGTACCTCTAGGGAAATTATAGCTTCAAGGACCCATGCCTGCCACCCTCTTTCGTGACGCTCTGCATTTGCTCTAAGCCGTAGTCAAATAATGGTAGAAGGTCTAGAAATCAACGCAAAATAAGTGGAATAAGATGGGAGGCACTCTGGCTTCTTTCGCTCTTTCTTCTCCCCCCCTCAATACATAAGAATCAGTGGGGACCAGCTCGCGCGTGCCCTGGACTTGGCCTTTGGACCGACTCGAAAATCGCATATCACATCGCTTGCTCGTACGAGCATACATGATTCTTGTAAGCACCGCATTTTCCAACATTACTCGTCTCTGCCTAGCATCCGATCCCTTGACCGCGGCAATTCTCACAAGCGGAGAAGCGCGGGTACATGTGAGTGAGAGAGCCAACGTTCCTCCTCTGCCACTCAATTGCCGGAAACGAAGGCATTCTGGTCTTATGCGTTGTCCCTCGCACAAAGAGGAGCGAGAGAGACTCCAATGAGGGGAGACACAAGAGTTATTCGCCGACCCCCCCGGCTCCCTGCCTCCTCTTGTCTCCTCCTTCTCTCTCGTCCCTCTCCTCTTTTTCCTCGTCTCTTCCGTCTCCATCTTGTCCTCCTGTGGCCTCTCTTGGCTCTGTGGTCAGATCACCGCCGGATGGGTCGGGGCCAAGAGCCAACGCTGGCCTGTGCCGCTGCAGATTTCCTTGTTCCCTCCCGCAGTCAATGTTCCGTGTTTCCTCTTTTCTCGTCTAAACCCCTACCACCACCCCCCAAAAGGCGAGTCAAGTACAGTATGTACCGGCCTGCCACCCTCCATCCAATCCTATTCTCCGCGCTTCTGATCCTCTTTCATGTTAGAAGACTGGCAGCAGAAGCATTGATTTTTTTTTTTTTTTTACTATTATTATGATTATTATTATTATTATTTCTATTTTTTCAAATGTTGCTGCGAGCGTCATGTTGTGTGTCTGATCATTGCTGTTTAGTGTCGACTGCTTTTCCCAGTCTGCGTGCGCCTGAACCTGAATTGAGCCAGCTAGCATATACCTATTAGAAGACTGCTCAAGTTGCTAGCCACTATTATAGATATTCCCAGGTAGTGCATGCCTCCAGCCGCTGTTACCTAGTTGGTACTAACTTGCGGGCAGCTTCAACGTTGGTGCAGCTCAAAGTTGCGGCCGCAGCTCGGAACTGGCTCCGGCAGTCCACAAACAGCACCAACACGCTCCACCATCTTGACTGCCGGGCATTTTCAAACGTGCCCTGTGTGGTCTTTCAGATCTTCTCCCACGCTTCACGGACCCGAGTTTTCGGTTCTTCAGTTGGTCCATTGCAATTGAAGGTCTGAGCTTTGGGGACCTGTATACTGTACTCGAGGGACGCCCCCCTTTCCACAGTCTGCTCCCCCGCCACATCCCTACACACAATATCCCCGTTTACACATTCCTGCTCAATCTCGTTTTGAAAAGCCAATTGCGGCAACGGAGCGAGTCGAGTTCAGCTTGAGGCTGGTTCTCCGACTCAACAGCCTGCAGCTTGCTGAATTCACACTTGGTCTGATCCGGCTGAAACTGCAGCAAGGACCAACACAGTGAGCATCGTCGTGCTACGTATTCGCTATTCCCGCCGCTGCATTACATTGTACTTGATTGTGCATGGTCCACGCCTGTCAGGTCCCACCAGCAAAAGGCTCGTCTAAGCTCTGTGGCACCCACACCGGCTCTCCCCTGGCCTGCTGTGTGTGCGTATTCACGTCAATGAGTGACTCTCAGAGCCATGAGCGCCCAGCCAAGCGCATCAAGCTGGCGCCACACCCGCAGCCAGCCGGGCCTCCTCAGCCTGGCCCTCAGCTGCGGTTCATCAAGCCCGCGCCCTTCCCCAGCGTTGTGGCTCCTAGAGGCAGAAGCACGGTTAACATGCCTCTTGAGTGGGTAAACGTTCTGTCCACCACCCGCCCGAAGCGTGTGCGTGTGCGTGAGCGTGAACTCGAGCTTGAAGCCGATTCTAAGCCTGAGCCTGAACCTAAACCTGAACCTGAACCTGAACCTGAACCTGAACCTGAACCTGAACCTGAACCTGAACCTGAGCGTGGGCTTCGACGTGGCCGTGGCCGTGGCCGAGGTCGTGGTGGTCGTGGTGGTCGTGGTGGTCGTGGTGGCAGCCGTAAATGTGGCCGTGAATATGCATCTACTTCCGAATCTGGCACGCCCAAGACCGAAGAGGCTGAGCCTGTGGTTGATGCAGAGTTGGAGACAGCCTCATCTCCAGTCCCAACTGAATCTGCATCTTCGCAAATCTCGACATTAAGCTCGACTGAAATGTCCCCTGAATACTCGCCCGAGCCGTCTTCGGACGCATCTTCAGAGCTGTCTTTTGATATTGTTTCCGAGGCATTGTCTGAGGCAACTTACGAACCGATGGAGATGGATGCGACAACACCAATAGCGACAGTAGTGGTGTCTCAAGATATTGATGCATGTAAGTCAACAGCAAGCCGGAAGCTCACCGAAAACTGCCTACCTGCATACATACACGTCTGTCTGGAGATTGGTCGTCCGTCTCGCTAGATAAAAGCCTTGCCTATCCATTTCGCTCCCTGCCCTTACCCTTTTGATTGTCTCATTGCATTCTGTCTTATATCTTTTCTCCGACATATTGCACCACTCATCTTGCGTTACACACCACACCCCTCTATTTGTTTTGCCACCCCATCACTGAGGCTGAGCACTACCCTCTCACGTGGCTCTTCATTTGAGAGAACAGGATGCTCCTTTTTTTTTTTTTTTTATCTCGCATGAAAGGGCAAACAACAGCCTGTCTATACTCTCTTGTAACTCACCCCCTGCCTAGTCGTACGACTGCTGCCTCCTTTTCCTCTCAATTCCTTGAATGCTTTTTTTTCTTCACCCACCCCCTCTGAGCTTCAAGCAGGGAGACAGCCCGCCAAAGATGCCAAAACAAGTCGCAGTGGTAGTACTAACAATTGGTTTAGCATCACCGCTCACGGAGTCCACCCTTTCCCCAGTATATTACGAGGACTCGCTAATCAGCCATGGCGATTTCCCCGAATTGCAATCCCAGTTACTGGGAGATTTAGCAGAGGCTTTAGCCGAAGAACTTGCTTCCCCGGCTGCCGAGCAAGCCTCCCCATCGTCAACTGAAGGCGAGCAGCACAGCAGTCGTAGGCCGCGACATGGATTTGTCAGCCCCTTCAAGGACTGCCTGGATACTTTCGGAAAGCTATCGTCACTGCGGTTCAACCGTCCCACAGACGGCACGGTCAATTCGTATATCAAATTCAATTGGCCCAAGCGTGACGAGCAGTACAGTCGCCCATCTTCCAAATCCGCTGCCACGCAATACGGCGGAGATGAGGACAATCAAACCAAGCATGTCAGACGATTGAGTCAGTCATCTTCGACGCTGGTTGCTGCAAACCATCACTTGACCCAAGCATCTCCCGAAAGCCCCTCGGAGCAGTTGTATTCAGAACAGCGGTCGCCTTCACTCCCAAGCAGCAGCACATCAAACTTGAGTCCTTCCAGCTCGAGCTCCTATGCCCGCTCGTGGGATCAACGAAAGATATTGCGTCAAATTGCGGGATATACCGTCCCTAAGCTCCCGTCACATTTCGGTTTCGTTTCTCAAATGGACGATATGGATAGGCGCTTTTTCGACTTTTGTACGTCAAACTTTCCTCATCATGTCAATTCCTACTCTTCTCTCTTCTTTCCACTCCCTCATGCTCCATCTACCCACTTCACCACATTTTCTAACATGTGATGGTTGTAGATACCAAGAACTGGTGTCCTGGCCGGAGTATCTTAAAGCAGACCAACCTGTGGCTCACAGACTTTGCTTGCATGGAGGGAAGCGAGGGCGTGCTAAGCGCGATACAGAGTCTGGCCGGCGTATACGTATACGACTATCAGCCGTTGGAGAAAGTAGGTAGGCGGATCAACCTTCGCTATCGCCAGGCTGAGGCTCGCCTGAGCCAGCTTCTCGAAAGGACAGACCTCAGCGTCGACGAAGCAAGTGAGCTGATTACCATTCTATGCATCATGTCGATGCATGATGTAAGTCACTTCCTCTCTTATAGCATTTGATGTTTCCGCGAAATGCCAATCTGCATTTGAGACAGCGTATCTAACCAAAACCGTTTCTATCTTCAGATTGTCCTCACCGAGCGCCGTTGCAAGTGGCCAGAAGTCCCCAGATGGCTGAAAGGAACCGAGCTCTGCGAGCACTTTCTTGAATCCATCGACGAAGGGTCACGATTCTGGTCCAAAGACAACATCCAACTCTCTTCCCTCCGCAATTCCCAGTCCGTCATTGTTGGCAGAGCCCTCATCCTCTCACAGCTCATGACGCCTCTTGCCTCACCAAATACCTTTGACCCCGTGAAAGAAGCCAACCGCTTCGGCTGGCTGCTTTACGGCAACAATCGAGACATGTATGAGATCCACGGTGGCTGCGGCTTCTCCAAGAAACTGCTCCACTGCATAAGCCAAATCACATTCTGCTCTGCGCGACTGAACCAGTGCCCCGAATCCCCCGTTGTCCCCATTACCATTCGGTATATACTCTCCGAGTTGTTGGATATGAGGCAGTGGAGCAACACACCTTACTCAAACCCTTTTGAGGTGGCCCAGGTCCAATCTCAGGCGATTGAATGGGTCCGCGCCGCCCCGGAAGGATACATGGTCAGCAATACCACTGAGATGACCGAGGTCACCGCAGAAGCCTGGAGAATTACAGCCGTCATTTACTTGCAATGTCGCGCCCTAAGGTGAGCAAAACGATTATTCAGACATGGGCAGAGTATGATAATTTGCAATTCTAACGATGGCACTTATATAGACTACCTCGAGACCATCCAGACGTGGTTGCAAATCTGAGCTATCTCGCCAAATGCATAAGCATTATGCCAACCTCTGGCCATTATTTCACCGCCCAGGCACCTCTATTCCCAGTCTTCCTCTTGGGCATGCTAGCCACTGTCGGTGAACATGCCGGCGTTGCGCAAAATTGGTTTGACAGCGTCACCAGCGCGCCAGTAAGAAGCGTAAGAATTCCATCTCCCGTGCACAATTACAACACGCCAGCTTCTACACATATTAACAACGGCATCCCACAGAGCGTACCTCCACTATATGAAACGTTACAACGCATATGGACGTGGATTGATGACGAGCCGAGCATTGCCGTTGATCTTGAATCGCTTGATGACGATATCGCCAACAGATATCCGTGGTGGGAACACCTAATTCAACGCGTGCAAGAAAAGGAACAAGAGATTCTATGCCTCACCTGAGGCCCAAGACACACTTTATCTTTCCCCAATTTGGTCTATGAAAATTGGCAGCTACTTCAAGTCTCCAATTCAGCCCAAATACCCATTACTTCTCCATCTGCCGCCTGAAAGTCTAAGCAAGGGAACAAAACAGCGAGCTATCATTCGGTTATACCAACCCGGATATGGCGCTATCTCCATCCTCTCTCTGGTCCTGCTCCTCTTTCGCTTTGAGTAGATATTGCCCTGCAGAACGATGGGTTAGCAAAAAAAAATTTTTCCCAGTCGGTGTCCAGCAGTGAAAGAGCTTGCAGAGGAGAATACTTACTAAACTCAGAACCGGGTGCTTGCATGACATTTATCACACTCAGTCCCGCCTTATGGCACATGAGTCGAACGCTCTCCTCTCCATACTTGTGAGAGTCGAACCAGTCAAGCTCCTCGCCCGCTTTGAGCGTCCGGCTGAGCTTATGGATGGTGACATCCTCTTTAGCTCGAAAGAAGAATCGATGGCGAGTCGTTGGCTGCTCCTCGAGCTGCGCCATGAATTCCCAATCTTCTTGTTTAAACCACTCTTCACCAATTGCCTTGTTCACCTGATTGAAGCCGTTCAGGAAGAATTGGCGATACAGGTCATCCCGAGAGTGATAGGCCTTCCAAATCTTATCCTCATCCTTGGGCAGTAGGTGGGCATCCATGCCTACCAAGAGGAGGTCTCCTGGCCGGAGAGCCTCGGCCCAGTACCTGAGATGGTTCAAGGCCTCGGCCCAAGGATCGTTGCAAAGGACAGAGCCTAGAGAGAGGAAGAGTCTCTGGCCTTGGATACCTTTCACATAGGACATGCCATCTTGGAAGGTTCCCCACAGCCCTGCACAAGTTACCTTGGCATCCGCTGCGGAATGTTTGTCAAGAAGGTAGCCCACGCTGTGCTCCAACGATGTTTTGGAGATATCGAGAGCCAGATATGTAGCTTCAAGCTGCGCCTCCTCAAAAGATGAGAGCAAATGTTCTACCTTGCGAGTGTCGCTAGGTTATTGGAAGACGATTAGACGGTTTGCCTAACTGGCTCAAACGTTTAAAAGTTGCTCGAAACTTACCCGACCCCAAGATCAATCATGGTCACGCCAGGCTGCAGTCGCTTGATGATGTCGCTTCCGTGAGCATCAAAAAGCGCAATCTCATCATGAGTTTGATAGAACTCGGGTGTGAAGATGATTTCATTCCAAATGGGCAGTCCAACGTCGGTATACAGGAGCTCATCTGGAAGGGTCGGCTTCGCACTGGGGCCATAAACGGCTGTGAGGACTCTGGAGAGTTTCTCTCCGACGTCCTCATGCAGCCGGCTTCCGCCAATGTCTATTACATCGCCATGACTGGGAGTCTGATGTTGTGAAGACATACTTGACAATCGAAGGGCAACAATACAATAATACGGTGGTATTTCTTGCTGCAGATGCCGTCTGCTCCGAGTTCAAGTGTTTATTCCAGAGTACGTGCCAGATGATATGCTGAGCCGTGGGCAGGGGGATGCGGCTTTATAGTATGATACTGCTGCTCTAATTCACTGTTATGCAGTGGTGAATAGGACAAGGCAGCAGAGATGAAGGCGGAGAAATAAAAAGGATAGGTACCAATAAGGGAGGAAGAGCACTCACAAGACCCAGCTCTGCATTCTAAGTCAAGCTTTGGGCAGTTTGCATCTCATTTCGCCGCGCGGAAAGCGACGAGAGAGAGCAATGATAAGCTCTGCAGCCAAAGTTGGCTCTCCTCGTCGCACTCTGCATATTTGCGCTTGACATCTAACCGCCAGCCTGTTAGGTCTCCGTATGCATCCAGCTGCGGGCCTTGACTAAAAGAGGAGGCTAATAAGCGAAGTTTTCGCCTGGGATATCCCGAAAATGTGACAACTTGATGTTACCGCAAGTGGTGCGTGGGACTACCTGACGTGCCGCCCCGTTGCCTACAGCCAGCCAGAGGGCAGCATGAGACTATTCATGTCCGACTGACGATGTGAGGCGAACCTAGACTTGCGGCCGGGGTATGACCAGATGAGGGTTGGCCTTACATTAGTCCGCTGTGAGGCAGTTAGAGAGGGGTGCCACCCCCTGTCACAACGGCCTCCATCACGGAGCTGGAATGGAGGGGCAGTATTTGATGCCATCAGGACAGCACTGCAAAGGGGGGGGGGGGTGTCCAACCTGCTGCAGCCAACTGGAGACTGCTCTGTCGGTTGTTCACTCCATCGCTGCGATGCTGGCCCCTGTAAGGCCAAAGAGAAGAGAAAAGAAGGCATCGTCGGAGCTGTGTCCGAGTTGCCTGCGTCAAGCTCTTGCGCTCGGCAGTGTGGAGTTTGGAATGCCTGCCCTCCCACAAACATGCCAGCGCATACATGCAATCGCAATGGCTACATATGACCCGAGCTCTTCCAAGCTCGGGGGATTTCTGGAACGACAAGTGAGAGGGCATTTCAGAATCCCATTGTTGCGCCACCACGTGTCGTTGCCTCGCGACGCCATTGCAACTGCTAGGCATATGTAGTTGGATACAGCATTGCTCCACGTCTGGGAATCTTTCTGAACCAGACCTCGGTAGGTGGACTAGAAGCGACCTCTTCGTCGCATTTTCCACACGGGCATTGGTAGTTTGTAATTTGCTATAGATAAAAGCCAATATTTATGGGAAATCCTTTTTTATCTCAATCTTTCAATCTTTCAACCTTTTTAGATCGTGACTTATTCTCATCGTCTTCGGCCGTCTCGTGTCGGTTCCGAATCACCATTTGGGCTCGAGGTGCATGAGTTTGCGGTGGCGGAGACGGCTTGGAGGCAATGGATGATCAGCAACTGCACAGATTTGTCATTTCTTTCCAACGCAGACTGCTCTGCCGTCGTTGTCATGCAGACTTGCCTCGTACACGCAAAAAACAGGCCACAATCGCAAGGCTGTAGCTCTAGTGGAGCATTCGAGAGCTGCAAACTCAGCATTCGCCTGAATTGCTGCAGCATCACAAGCCAACAGATGTCGCAGACTGGCTAAAAAAAGCCCTCAATCATGCATTGGATGCGAATAGAGAGGAATATGACAAGTTGACGACTGCCCACGGCGATCTCGATGCCCAAGAAGCAGCATTATTTCGTTCTCGGCATTTGGCGAGCAAGCAATCAAGGCACAACAACCGTGCCTTTCTCTCAAACCGGGAAATCTGTATCTAATTGTGTCAGCCACGACTTGGAAAACTAGCAAACTTGCCGGTGCATGCTAGGCTGTAGGACTGGCTTACCCTTGCCAGCGAATAGGCATATCAGCGTGGCTTTTGGCTCGCATTTGGCTCAGCTGCCCCCACGGCCCCTGCATTGTGGTAACAGCGCTTGCGTAGCCATGGGGTAGTAATGATGTAGCAACCGACGCTATTTGCTTTGCTGGAAATCTCTATAAGTCCAGTCTCGTCATAAGTAGATGGGTAATTCTGTTGTTGGCTCTAGAGTGCTTGGATGCCCGCCCTCTTTCGAAATGCGGGGCAGGGGAAACAAAGAAAAAAGCAGGAATCGCAAAATGAGATTGCACACACAAATAGGTAAGACACATGAATCTAATACAATAATTGTACTGTGCAGGAAAGCAGGAAAAGCTGCAAGTGTAAAGTGGCAGTAGACGTAGCAAAGGCAGCAGGTACAACAGAAGCAGTAGACGTAGCAGAGACGGGACAAAGGTTCGTATACTTGGCTCGATAACTCACTTGTACAACCACGATATGCGTAATAACAGGCCCGTGTGTCTATTCTTATAGAATTCCTTGTTTTTTTTGGCTCTTAACCTGCGGGGCCGTCGCTCATAGCATATTCCCTGCAGCCGGGGTTTCGGAGCTGAGTTGTGCATTCCCCGGTCATGCTCTGCGCCTCCGTGCACGGGGATGCGGAAACATTCCTTTGAGCGATCTGCTGCGTCGCAAGTAGCATAAAGATAAGGGAGTCTACCGCGGAAATATGCGCCCACCGCTGGCAATAGTGCTTCGTAGAGGCCCTCTGTCCCGTCCCCTGATTTGCACCATCAGCCAACACAAAAATCTCAAACCACCAACGATCATGGCTGGTGATTGTGGTATTGGTAGCTTCTGACTGCTGTGTTACATCGAAATAGAACAACTATTTTCATGCCCACAGCGTAAATAAAAATCTCGACATGATACGCACCATGGCGGCAATGACTATGCTGCTTAAGGATATGATGAAACGGGAAATGAGATTCATGAGATGATGGGAGTCTGTGTGTTATTAGTATGAGGAGATGCATTTCTGGAAAGCCTCCAGCGTACGGCTCGCAAAGCCAGCAGATGAGGCATTTGGCCGAGCTTCGCACCTTCGCCTGGTAGGGCCAAGTACACACACAAGCGTCGAGCTGAGTGACGGCGTTATCCCTCTTTTGTCTGCAGGCGTCAATAGGCCGTTAGCCCAAATGACAAGTATCAAATCACCATTGTCCGGTCCATGCTTGCAACGAAAGGAATGTGACGCGTAATATTCAGTCCAAAAGCACGGCACAATCCCTATATCATCGTTTACGGCCATCAGCGCCGGGGTATAGCAAACCAATGGCAACTGGTATGATATGCTCAACAAACATGTTGCGAGACAGAATTGATCCGCTTGATGGGGCGAACGGCCCCGGGTGAAGAGTGGGACTTGGCTCTCGGACCTCCGCGCCGGAGTATCCGCAAAGCACCAGAATGGAAACTCGGAGTAGTATTGCCTGTCGTGGAAAGCCCTGGTGCTGAGGCTGACTGCATGCTCCCGGACATTCACGGGGCTAGAAAGGCCGTTAGCAGATGCAGCTAGCAGTCTAGAATACGGATTTGCATTCCGTAGAGAAACAAAGGGGAGGGGTTCGAGCAGCGATCGCAAACAAGAGGGCTCCGTATCCGCGCTAGTGAGCCATCAGATCGATATTGGGGAGCACAGCTGGCGAGTATGAATCTGTCTGAAAACAGCTTCTCCTCTATACTCATGGAGATTAGCCTCTTGACCTTCTCCAGAGCCAGCCAAGGAGAAAGATCTTGGTGTGTTGCGTAGGGACAATCAGCAGCATTCAGAGTAGTGATCCATACTTGTCAGTGGATAGAGACAGATTCGAGAGGCCACTAGTAGTCGTCATCATCTGGTCCTTATCCCCTGGAATGGCAACCCGTAGGCACTTGCGTCGCCCGCAACCGGCTCATGCATCTTGGTAACTGTCGATTTGCTCTATACGACTAGCATTGAATCGACGACACGACAGAGATGGTGTGGTGTTTGCCAATCTCACTGGATGCTCCAAGTCCGAGGTGGCGTCCCATCGCTGTGTCTCATCGTCGTTGGTTCGGGCGTCTGCAAGAGCAATCCCGTCGAGCAGGGGTCAATCCTGACATACATGTGATGATCACCGATCAGTGAGAACCGTCGATTGTAGGCCAAGATGGGGGTTGTGACAATTTCAAGTTTTATTTATAAAGAAGAGCCATAGAAATTGATATGGCAATGTCTGGCGACACTCCTAACGGCAATTGCTATGGGGAGTGGGCATGTTCGTACCTGCCTTCGTAGTGACTTAGTATAAGAATGCAGTGAGGAAGGAGCTACTACCACTACCTGCGGTGATACTACAGCGTCAACCACAATTACTTCAAGAAGCAGGCACTAGCCAAACATCACCACGTCACTAGCTTCAGGTTCCATCACGCATGGAGTAACCAGTGCGTATCCCAGTTTTCTGCGGTCATTCTTCAGCTTTTCCTTGGATCTTTTATTTCGTACCTGATTTTTCAGGAGCGGTAGGAGGGCGGGACGGCCCCACTGATATGCGGCGCAGCGCCCGCTGGTTCGGCACATAGAACAGCACATGAAAGATTTGCGCTGCCACGACTCGTCCATACAGCAACGCAGGAGCAAGCCCCGGGCAGGTCATGGCCACCTATCAGCCTCTGATGAATGGCAATACCTACAGTACGTGTGCCCGTTTATACAGTAGTCTGTTCTTGCCTGGCTAGTATGTGCAGGCGGGAGGTACTAATGCTAGTGCTTCCTTAGCGGCCGGCGATACCAGCAACGTTGAATCCCCGTCATCATCATCAGCCACCAATCCGTGGGGATTTCCAGCTTCATCCTGCGGATGACTCTCGCCATCGTGGCCTTTCCCTGGCCATCACGTCGAAAGCCTCTCCTTAGTCTAGACAATCCAGGCCGTCTCGCCAGCTACGTGACCATGGCCCAGGGGCTCCTTCGAACCCACATCAGCTGTGCCACGGCGCACCTGTCAGCACGATTGTATATCCGGTCGACTCGACAAGCAAAGAATACTCGTCATTTCCGCTTCTCGTCGTACGCGGGATAGAACTGGCAGAATGCGCAAACACGCTGACTGACTTTGATGATAGTAGTATCTCATGACCGCCGAGTCCCATCTCCGTGGGTACACAGTCCCACTTGAAGGGCTTTGGTCCACCTGAGCCTGAAAGGGCCTACTCATGCTTTTCCGATATCCCTGTACTCCATACCAAGTACGAGTATGCTGCCCTTCGTGCGTCCGTGCGGGTTAGCTAGTGCACAGTCACTCGTATGTGCGACATCACGACCAGATGTCCCTACAAATCGTACGAGATCTGCTTCTCCCGTGGTGTCTCGATTCCATCTTCCCACCAAATTGGCTCAAATAGAACATGCTGTGGCTAGATACTCTCCAAAGGGACCCACTAGCCTCGGAACCAGCCTCTGAAGTCATAAAGCTGTAGCATCATCCAAATAAGAGCGTGGCAGAGTAGTAGTCACATCGATCTACCTAGGTAGGGAGGAGGAATGCAAGAAATAGGAAGCTACCTGATACCGTTTTACTTGTAGCATCTCATTAGTGTGCCGAGCCCACCATTCACAGTATGGAAGATGGAAGAGAGCTAGTGGCTGGTCCTTTTGCCCTTCTTCTGCGGTATGCTTTGATAAGTTTTATTACCGAGGATACATCCGTCAAGTACGGAGTACAGCACGTAGAAATCGTGTTAACTTGGCAGTAGCCAATGCGCTAAAGCTTGCAGTAACAAGCTGAGGAAAGTGAGTTGCTCCCCTAACTCTCCGAGGTGTTAATCCTGTTCGCCCTTTCTACATTGGTGGACAATAATCAAAAGGGGGCGGCTCACCGGCTCCATCATCCTAGCGTCGCTAAAGCCAATGGTTCTTTCATCTAGCCTCGATACCCTGCCGCGAACTTTTTACAATCTTTCCTTCTATTTCTCCTCAGCTTTAGTGTGATTGAGTGCGGGAAGACCCGATCCGCGGGTCCCTTGCTGGTGATTATCATCTCCACGAGCTTACAATACTCGCCTCTGCTGGAACCAGTGGGCAGCTGAAATTGAATTTTGCCAGCTGGTGTATCTGGGGACTGGTTGACTGGCACCATGCTCCTCTAGCAAGCTGTGAGCAAGTTCTCCTCTCTAGATATGATGGCAAAAGTTGTATAGCCATGTTACTTGGTCAAGCGATGGTCAGGCATCCTCGACTTAGCGCCTCTCTTTGTGCCCACAATCGATCCCATTGTGGGCACAAGACGACACATGCTACAATACGAAGCGTATGAATGCGGCTGGACGATGGCTGTGTAAAATGAATTATGAGCAAATCTCTTCATCCACCAATGGCTGCCTCCTGAGAGAGTTCCCGCATATCTACTCGGCACAAGATAGGTAGCATTTCGCCCACACAATCCGGCCCCCTATTTCCCAATTCTGTTTTTTATGCATGCTTGTTTCTTATGGAAACGCAGCACAGTCCCTTATTTTCAGACCTTTTGACCCATGCCTACCTAATGATAGCCCGAGATTGCCGTAGGGCAGAAACTGCCCTCTGGGTGGGACGGAAGACTAGCTACTCGCTACAAACATGAATCCAGCTCCCTTTGATCACCCAAACTTCATAAATAGGTACAAGCCGCTATGTGTGCGAGTTTACAGACTGCCTGGTAAGTTAATGGTGGCATAGTATATAATATGCAGGGACCTTGCCGTTGGGACGTTTTCGTCTTGTCGCCCCTCTTGGGCATTGCCCACGAAGCTCACCATGCAGCTGCCGTTCCGCCCGTTCAGCCCCTGGCACAAGGAATCCATTGCTCAAGTGACATATCCACCATTTTGGGCCACCAACTAGGGCCGCTGTCGCTACGCTCTACCCCGGTGCTGTCACAATTGTGACATGTCATGCCTGGCCGCTGGTAGCAGTGGCACTTTTCTCCAACGCAAAAGACATTCGAAAGGCAGGGCGGGAGTATGAAGAACGGCTGAAAACTGTTTAGATAGACACAGAAACTTAATGAATTCTTGCTGAATCAGGCCGCCTAAGGCTGCAAAGCCCAAAATAGGAGAATGGAATCAGGCTGCCCGGTTGCTTAAGCATTACGGACTTCTGCGGCGGTCTTCTCCGAGGCTCCTCCTATCACATTGCTGCAACACCGATGTCGCTCTATGCATAACTGCTAGATAGAAGCTAGCGGTGCGGTCAATCAGGTGAGCTTCTCTAAATACCTTAGTTTATACATGCTCGACTAGCCATCTGTTGTTCAATCTTTGGTTGACGATTACAAGTATACCAACGGTATCCACATGTCATTAGGAGCCATGCGGTAAGGAAATCACCAAACACACCTCCCTACATACTAAAAGCACCAAATGCAGTGATTGCCAGTCCGGTGCATTTCTTTCGTTTCCTCCTAGTGAGCTTCAATTGATGTCTAGGCCATCGCTAACAAATTACTTGGCTGGATGGGTTACCTCATGACCCCTGTAGGCCGTAACTGAGGGAATAACTTCTATTCCCCGTCCTCGGGTGTTCTTTTGCCAAGTGCCCAACACCGTACGTACTGAGAGAGTAGGTCAAAAGAAAATCCTTAAGTAATACACACTCCCTTGTCAATTTGAAATGGAATCTCGATCTAGTCTAGTCCTGTAGCTGAGATGTCGGTCCTCCGCTAATTGGCGCCCATGCAGCCTGCTTGTCATCGTGGCTGGAGTGTATGCAAGCCGGCCATAATCCGACAGGGCCATGCTATTTGGCGTGCTGACGGACACTATTAGAACCTGCATACGGAGTACACGTATGGGTACTATTCACACAACCCCCCAGCCCAAGAGAGTGTCTCTAACAACGCCAGAGAGAGAGCCTTTGCCAATGGACCATGTGTTCTTCTCTCGCCCCGAGTCATTGCTTTTTGCTTGAGCGATTCCTTGCACAGCACATCTGGCTTCCTGCGATCTGCACGCTTACCACTATCACACGGGATATAAAGCTACATGTAGCTTTTCCGTCTTTGACAGGCGTAGGAAAACGTGGCACAAGTAACAGCCAGGGCCATAGGGCCAGTAACATTCAGGAAGCGGAGACACACAGATCAACGGCACGTCATCAAGTTTTCCCTTCCGTCTTTCGTGCTAGTTACGTTTCCTGCATCATTCAGGGAGGTAGCATCATGGAAGTGACAGGTGGAGGAGTGCTAATAGTGTTCGCGCGCTAGCGATATTGCATGAACCCCCATTCGGAGCAATCCATACAAAGTACTACGACTCCGTATAACAACTCAAGCGCCTAAAGTGAGGCATCTGTAGACTACCTTTGCGGGTACTAATAGACTATACCGAGTACGCTTCGCTTAATTCGATGGGGGGGGCAGCGGCCAACGGCATGCCGCAACGACTGAGGATATATACAAAGTACAAAGGATCATATTGTAGTCTTGCTTTGACGTGTTCAGTTCCGCACAACGAAAGCACCGTCACAAAAATGACAGCTCTTGTGGATCCTGCCTGATGAAGAAGTGCTGTTAGTTCTCGCCCATGCACGGGGGAAAGCCCGTCAATCCGCGCTGAGTAAAAGATGTTCCCAAAGCGGACGGTTGACAGGCGAGATTCGATTTCTCACGCTCTAATGTGGAAAATACTGTCGTCATGGAGATTTCCAATGCTCGGCTCCGACGAGTTGGTACACACGTAATGGATGCATTCTTTCCTCTCTGGCACTGCGCCGGAGCAGACACGGCCGGGCCCCTTGAAGATCAATACCCGCTTTGAGGCGTGGCCCGTTTGGAAAGGGGCCTTGGCTTTATGCACAATAATGTGACAAAGTTAAACATATGAAAGCGGTATAAGCAGCATTGAGCCATGGATGAAAACGAGCATCGTATTGCATTGGTTGTGCTGCAGCTATGGTACATGATTCATGAGTCTGACGTCGTCCACCGTCAGGATCTGGATTGATGAAGAAGTCCGCATGCAAGATATTGCTCAGCCAATGCCTATTATTGGACGAGTCTGCGCAACTAGGAAGGATGGCAAATTATGCCATTCTTGCTAATTAAGCATAATTGATCAAGTTCAGATAAAAACAATATCGTGATTTAATGCTACTTTGTGTTGGCTGAGCTAAGCAGCGAAGAGAAGCCATTGTAAGCAGTGGGTAAGATGTATGGTAAAGTCGCCAATGCAAGATAAGACGTAGATGGCTTGGCAGACAAACTATTACAAGCTGCTTAAGATAAGAGTAGAGAATTAAAAGCACTCTACATGCAGTATCCAAAGTAGAGCAATCACAATCACTTGACCCTACCGCCATGCCCGGGAAAGAGATGGCTTGATTTAGATTACGATGTCTTCTCTTTTTCTAGAGCTATCTAAATTTTGTATCTGTTGAAGATTTATAATCCAAATTCTTATCATCTACCAAAGTCGTCTCGTTCTTCTTTGAAAGGAAGAAGCGCAAATTAGCAATAAAAAACAGCATAATTTAAAAAAAGAAATGTAGTCGCAACAGTTGTTGAACTTTAGATGTATGTCCGCCGCACATTTCCACCCACCAAACGCCCCAAGTTTATCTTCCAAATCCAGATTAGTTCTCCCAGAAGCCAGGGAACAGGTACTCAATCTTCTTCATGGCCTCAGGGTTCCTTCCAGCAGGCTTAGTCATGAATTTGACAGCTCCTGAAGAAGTGCCCTCCCAGTGCTTGGCCAGAACAAGGTCGCTGTGGTCAAGCTTGATAAGCTGATCCAGAACACCTCCTACCAGTCTCTTGGCGTTCTGGCTGTTGGCCTGCATGTACTTCAAGACCATGTCAACATTGACATCCTCGTATGAGTGCCAGCAGTCGTAGTCGGTTGCCATGCAGATGACCTGGTAAGCAATCTCCGCCTCACGCGCGAGCTTGGCCTCGGGGAGAGCAGACATGTTGATGACGGAGCCGCCCCATGAGCGGTACATGTGAGATTCGGCACGAGTAGAGAATTGCGGTCCCTCTGTATTAGAGAAGAAAGAATAATTAGCCAACACAAGCTCGGTTATATCAGCTGGTAAAAAGAGTAGACTTACCCATGCAGATGAGAGTGCCCTTGTCGTGAAGCACTACGCCCTCGCCCTCCATATGCGCCGCGCAGGTCTTGACAATCTGAGCCAGCTTGTTGTCGAACGGGTCCGCAAATCCAACATGGCCGACAACACCACCCTCGAAGAAGGTAAACGGCCTGATACCCTTTGTGCGATCGATCACCTGGTCAGGGACCACAAAGTCCATGGGCTTGATCTCCTCCTGGAGAGAGCCGACGGCTGAGAAGGCGACGATGCATCGGACACCGAGATGGCGGAGAGCAGCAATGTTGGCGCGGTTAGGAACCTCGTGAGGCGCAAACTGGTGGTGCACTCCATGACGGGCAAGGAACGCCACATTTACGCCATTGTGGGAGAGGATGGAGATGGGCGAGGCGGGAGTGCCCCAAGGCGTGACGGGGTTGACGACGGCAATGGGCTCGTAGCCTTCGAGCTGGGCCAGGCCGGTGCCGCCAATGACACCGATGTGAATGGGCTCTAGATTTGAGCGTTAGGACCATATTGATAGTCGTTGTGAAGCTAGATACAGCGGAAGTAGCAGGAAGAGGTTTGCGACATACGATCGAAAGAGGTGGGGAGGTCGGCCATTGTGACTGCTTCGTGGCGCTCAGAGAGTTAGTCGATGCCGCTATAGCCAAACTTGAATAAACAATATGTCTGCTAGATTGACTTACGTGTGGAATGAGCTGAACACAAAGAATCGAAGCTGATGGGTTATTCCTCTTCTTCACGAGACGGCAGAATCGGAGGAGCAACAAAATCGTGGTTGCGCTACAGAGCTACCCCTCTATCGATAGGGTTGGAGGGGCACGTTTTTTTCTTTTCTCGTCCCATTAGCAGGTTCGCTGCTACGGGCAGAGCACGCCATCACAAGAAGCAAGGGATCGGATCCTTGTAGCTCAGTGCTTGAAAAAAAGTTAGAGCTGCATCTAGAGAATTTTATCTACCGATTTCAAGTGTGTTGATAAAAAGCTACCTGCAAATGTCATGTTGCTTAAGAAACAGCTATACGGCAGTCTAGAAATTGGTTCCGCATCCATGTAGGAGTACAAAGTAAAGCGGCACCTATGTCAGAGTGCGCAAGTGCCTGCAGAGACGCATGTGACAAGCGGACGCCTACAGCCCCGATGGTGTAGACATCTCATGAAAACATGATAAATATAACAAGCAATACTGCTCTGGCCGACGCGGAGACTCTTTGCTTTTCCGTTGGATTCGGAGCCGAACAACTGTCAAGTTACAGCGGCCAAAGTCCGCTGCCTTATCGCTTCACGCTCTATCCCCGATACAGCGGGGCTCGCTTACCAAGCCGGCAACTTTTTTTTGCGGAACCTTCAGCCCTTCATAACCTGCAGCCAAGGCTGGATATATCCAAGCCATTAAAGCTTTTATCTGCGTGTTCCTTCAGCAACGGCCGCCGAGATGAGGATGACGGAAACGGTTGATATCAACGACACCACTATTCTTGGGCAGGAGGTCGTGGCTGCTCCGCCGCCGGACAATGGCGGCGAGGCGTCGAATGAAACCATCGAGGAGCGGTGCTTTTCGGCTGCTCTCGTGTGTTTAGAAGGCCATTTCACCCAGTCGCCTCCCATGGGCCCTCAGACCACCGCCAGAGTGAGCT
The DNA here is from genome assembly GCA_030708095.1 of Trichoderma sp. CBMAI-0020. NCBI lineage: Eukaryota > Fungi > Ascomycota > Sordariomycetes > Hypocreales > Hypocreaceae > Trichoderma > Trichoderma sp. CBMAI-0020. The sequence continues at coordinate 1,761,206 of JAJNCI010000004.1, read as the reverse complement.
CGATGATCTCAAAGACGCTGGAAAAGACTCATACGCTTCGGAAAGCGAGGTAAAACCTGCCCTTTTTTCCCACATCATATGCCTACGACTAGGCCTGAAGCTTGTTTTGACAGCTAACCGATGTCAACAGGGAGGCTCTGGCACGCAACGTAGCAATCTGGATATGGCTGACAAGGATCTTTGCCGCTGCGATCCCAAGCTTAACGTCGCGGTCCGTGGGGCCGCTATCTGCGTTGAATGACCCAAACAAGGGAGTCAGCCCTCAGGAGAGCACAGCCCTAATCGTCCTCAACCATGTTTCTGTCAAGGAAGACCTGGGGACGCTTATCAAGCTTATGCATATTGCTCGCAATCTTCTAGTAAATGCTGAGCCCGAGGTCCCCCAGGACATCTGTGCCGCAGTGCACTTTGACCAGATGGTCTACCAAACCATCATCCTGTGTGTCAACGTCACAAGTAAGGGTTATGACGGGGAGATTCTGGATGAGGCTCAGAGAGTGAAGCTCACTGATATTACTGAATTATGTATGTGATGGCCTTATCCTTGAACCTGGAGGAAGAAATTTACTGACTCCTTTCAGATAAGAAGCTGCTTGTGACTTCACTGCAGCAAGTTCACAACTGGACTGCCAAGCATGACCGCAACAAGATGTCGTTTTGGTTTGATGTTCTGTTTGACGACGACGGCGCGCTCTCAGGACCGGAAGAAATTATGAGTGACGGTTCAGGGTTCCGGCCCGACGCGGCCAAGCACCAAGTTCAGCACTGGCTTGATCGGAATTCTAAGATGTGCGACACAGCGAGGAAGCTGCTCAAGGACTATGTCCAGAACCATGCAGACAAGCCGCCGGGAAATCTAGCTCCAATCCGGCCATTGGCCTGGAATTGGCTTCCAGATGTTCCTGCCGATTCGCCAGCCGACGTGCAAGAGGGTAGCGAGAAGACGATTCCAGTCTGGAATGTGGACGAGACGGACAAGTTTGAGCAAGATCGGCTATACGGCCGTGTATCTCGTGAGATTGATACTTGGTGGCTTCGAGCGCGCGACCCCAATTACGAGGATTGGGTCGTCGGCATGCCGTCTGTGGAGTTTGCACAATCACGTACGGAGCATTGCCGGAATAATCTGGTCCACCGCTATGCCCATTCCTATCGAGCAGATCACTCACCACCTCCAGAGGGTGCTGAGGAAGACCTCTCTGACCATGAACACTGCCATGAGTGTCATGAGTGCTACCTCCGTCATCACCATCATCACGAAGACGATCATGAGTGCCATCACCACCACCACCATGATGATCACGAGCACGAGCATGGGCATGTCCATGAAATCGACGATGAGCATGAGCATGAGCACGAGCACGAGCACGAGCACGAGCACGCCGAGGGTGGCGATGAAGCAGTGGAGTGCAATCATCACCACCATCACCACCACGATGACGAGGACGACCATCACCATCATCACTGCCACCACCATCATCACCACGATCATGACTACCCTCATGACTATATGGATGACATGATGGACGACGAAGAGGTTGATGACGATGAGTCTTATGGCGACGGGCCGCTGACTGGACTCTTGACCGAAGTGCCCAACATCCTGGATCCTAAACAGATTGAAGCACTGCACATGATTATCAAGTCTTGTATCCTGGACCATGCGGGATCTGGATTGACACGTGTCGGAGAGAATCTACAAAAATCGCGATGCAGAATGTTCCTTGCATTGGACTGTGGAAAGAGCCTGCTCCGTGAATTGCTCGTCTTCATTGCAGTATGGGACAAGGATGAGCAGAGTCTTATTTTCCAGGTCACAACGCAAATTGTCGAGGCTATCCACCACAGTGCTCTGGTGCCATATGCCTGGAACTCCCTGAGGATCCCCAAGGATATTATTTCTCCAGCGCAGACGGTCCTTTTACGTTTGGTCAATCACATGCTTCGAGCTCGCGCTACCAGCACCACCATCCAGGACCCCAAGGATCATACCAAGGACCTCAAGCTGGTACACTTCTTCTTCAGCTTTTTCCGAAGCAGAATTGTGCCCGAGTGTGCGGCTCTCATGCATCTGCAGGCCCAAATCCGTGAGGAGAACCGCGATCCATCCGAGTTCCCTGTTGACAGTTGGGATATGGAGCGAGCAAAAGACGGACTGGCTCAGTACCTGGAATTTCTCACGACTGCGGCCGAAATGGTGGATATGAGACCTCATCTTATTGAGTGGCAGGCTATATACGACCTCATTACGGTTCTCAGCAGTCTTGAGGCGGCAGTTCCAAAGAAACCCATGGTTGAAGTGCCCAAGCGTGCACCAGCAGCCGAGACCAGCTCCAATGCAAACGGCAGCAACAGCGACCTCATGGTTGAGCGGCCATACTCTACCGGAAACGAGAATGCTCCTCCTTCGCCCCCGCCACCACCTTTGCAGGAACCAGCCCACAAGTTCCCATGGAGCGGCATCAAGGGCCAGATTTTCACCATTATCGCAACGCTTCTGCAGCCGCCACCGGGACAAAGCAGCCCTGGCAATGCTCAAGTGCAAATGCAGATGATGAAGTACAACGGCATTGTTCCCCTCCTCAACTGCTGCGCATACGACGACCACAATCCGTTTGCCAAGGAGCGCGTCACCATCTGCTTGAAATGGCTGCTGGACGGCTGCGAAGCGGCAAACAACTTTTTCCGCGAGCTTGTCAGCATGGCGCCGCAACCCAACCTGAGGCCACCGCCAGGAGGTACCACGGTGTCGACAATCAGGGTGGATGGAGTGCAAGGCGAAGTCAAGGTGCAAGTACGTTCGAATACGGCAGCGCCGCTACCCAACCGCAGCACCAGCAGCACCGATGAGCTGCTTGAGAAGGCTGCTGAACTCAAATTGGGGCTGAACCAGACCAAGAAGAGTGGCGGCGGCGGACGGAGTAGCATTGAGGAGGACTTCATGGCGTAGTTCTTTTGCGTTGTTATTATATCGGGATTGCATACTCATAGGCTGTATAGCTCATTAGCATTTTTAGCGGAGTTTGGTGGGAAAACGTTTATTCATCTGCATTATGATAACAAGTTTTTGGTAGCAAGATGAGCCAATTAGCCTTGATAGACATGATTTGAAGTGTTATCCTCCTTTTTCATTTCGTGTTGGTATCCAGAACAGGCTATACATGTGTATATTGGTATGTAAACAACGCCGCAGAAATGGCTAATTCTAATTGTAGATGACCAAAGATGACCGTCAAGACATGCATGAGGTACGCATACATAGATACATGGAGTACAGGTAAAATAGATGTGAGTAGGAGTGTGTGCTTGTGCTTGAGCTTGAGCTTGTGTGTTTGTGTTTGTGTTTGTGTGTGACGGTTGAGCAGCCTAATCCGCCGTCGAAGCAAGCCCCCCCCCCCCTTCGTTATGCATTATCCGTCTTTTTGATGTTTTCTCCTTTCCTTGTATAATAATCCCTTTTGTTTTTCATTTGTTTCGTTGTTCGTCCTCAATTTGATCCATTGACCGGAAGCTTGCCCTCTGTCTTCTCAACATAGGCCACCAGATCGGCAATGGTGCAGACCTTGAGCCCCCATTTCCGCGCAAAGGCAATGCAGGCCTCGCCCCTCAGCATGCCGGGGTTGTTGTGCACCGCCCGCCCGGGAACGACCTCGCCGTCGTCGACAATCTCGCAGATGACGCCGGCCTCGGCCTTGCCGGCCAGGCGACAGAACTCGGTGGCAGCCTCGGTGTGGCCGTTGCGGGCGCGCACGCCGCCGGGAGCAGCGCGCAGCGGCAGCACATGGCCGGGGCGGCGCAGGCTGGACGCCGACGAGGCCGGGTCGGCGAGGACGCGGCAGACGAGGGCGCGGTCGTGGGCGCTGATGCCGGTGGTGACGGAGGCGTCGGCAGCGTCGACGGAGACGGTGTAGGCGGTGCCGCGCGGGTCTTCGCTGCGCTGCACCATGGGCGGCAGGCCGAGGGCGTCGGCGCGGGCGTGGGTGATGGGCGCGCAGATGTAGCCCGACGAGTGGCGCACCATCCAGGCCATCTGCTCGGTGGTGATGGCTTCGGCGGCGATGATGAGGTCGGCTTCGTTTTCGCGCGAGGGGTCGTCGAGCACGACGAGGAAGTCGCCTCTACCTGGAGTGGGCGCGGGAGAGGTCAGCCATTGCGTCTCAGTCAGCAGGAGGGGGAGGGGAGGCAGAGGTAGAGGCACGTACGGAAAGCCTCGATGGAGTCTGGGATTGAGTCAAAGAGACTCTGGTCGAGGGTGGTGGAAGGCATTGTTGGTGTGTTGTATGTTGGGTATCACAAGTTGTTCGAGATATGCGCTGCTCCTGCTGGGATTGAGCTGCTTTTGCTCTTTTCCGTTGCTCGAATTGTCCACAAAGAAATGATGACGGGACAGAAAGGACGACGACGACGGATTCGGAACAAGATGACGATTTGCGATGCTGCGTGGTTCGGGAAACGGAGACGCAAGCCCGCGCAGTAGTAGTAGTAGTAGTAGTAGTAGTACGGATGGAGTACTTTTTGTTCGACGGACTTCCACGGCCAACTGCAGCGAGAAAGCCCGGGCGGCAAGTACTGGACCCTGGGCTGGACTTTGTCGGGCCGGCTAGAGCACGCCGAGCTGAACCAGATTTTTGGCGCCGGTTGGGTGATTGGAAAGCTTGTGAAGCTGGGCTAGCGAGTGTGTAGCGGCAAAGCCGAGACTCAATGGAGGGGCAAATGCCGAGCAGAGTCCCCCCGCTGAGCGTTGGATGGAGATAGTTCGCGGTTTTGGAGCGGCGATCTGCAATGGAAGTTGCGTTGGCTGGAATTTTGGCGCAGCGAATATGTTTGAGTTGTCGGCTTCTTTTCGATTTGTTTGATTCAATGGCCAGACTTGGGTAATATGCGTACCTATCAAAAGGCGCACGAAGCAGACTAGACTTCAATTGTGAGAAAACAAAACGACGTTTTCTTTTTCCCTCTTTACGACGGCTCGGCGCAGGGTCTCGGCCAGATATATATAACAAAACTACGCACTTTCTAATAGACTACCAAGGTACTCCCAACACGCGACTTCGGTGCGCCGGCCCTTCCATCTCATGATACTGGCCGGGGATTTGCTGCAGGATGATGGCATGAGAGGAACGAATCCACCCTTGCGCTGCGTGCCTGTTGTCAGCAATCCCGCGGTTCGAGGTAATGATGTGTAAGCCGAGAGAGAGCCATGGCGGCACTAGCGCTCTGCTGTTGCGTGTTAGTTTGGGACTCAGGCCCAAGATTGCTTCTGAATTGAGGGAGTGATTGATAATACAGAACGAGATGTGGAATTGGCGTGTGATAGGATGCTATATGGGCTGTGCGACAAGTTTGGTCGTGTACGAATTGGCAATATGATGACTGCGCTGCAGATGCAGGTAGCCTTGGATCAGCGGCCAGGGTTTAATACTTTGTCTTTACTGGCATCCAGCCATGATACGCACGAAATACGACTGCGGCTCATGCATTTGCTCGATAGTAGAAATCGAACATGTTCACAAGTTACAGCTGCTTACACAGCATCAATCAATCATATTTACAAAGAAAGACGCCGGATATGTCAGCCCCAATACTGAGCTCGGGTAGCCAACCGCGCGGGTATTCATTCTCGAATTTTTTTTCCTCTAGCCCCAATTCCCGGGTCTCCACCGCCTAGCTAACGGTCCAGCGACACGCCAGAACGGCCCCTCCATTGTTGCTTTTGAGAACCTGAGGAGGGAAGAACTGGAAGGTCGGACGGAGTTGTTCGATTCTTCTTTGTCAGCTGTTTTTTTTTTCCAGGCGGTGGGATTCTGGCCTGGCAATCCTCCCGGTCCGATTCGATATCCGGCGCTGCTCTCGGCATCCAACCCGCTGAGCTCCGCACACCCCGAGCCTCCGAAGCTTGGCCTTTCCATCACTCAACCACCATCGTCATCTGCAATTCACCTCCGGGCGCACATCGCATCACTCCAGGGCAGATGGCCGCACCGACCCGGGCCGCGTCAAAGGCCCTGCGCCGCCTGCCTGTGCCTCGCCCGTCGCTGCAGGCCACCGCCATCCCTGTAGCCGGCGCTGCATCGCGATGGCACTCGGCCTCAGCCTCGGCCTCAGCCTCGGCCTCAGCCTCAGCCTCTGCCACCTCGTCCGTCAACCCCAACGAGGTGTCGCACTTCAATGCCCTGGCCGCCGAATGGTGGGATCCCCACGGGTCCTCGCGCCTGCTGCACCTGATGAACCCCCTGCGCCACGACTTCATCCGCCGCTGCCTCCAGGCCTCCGACTCGGCGCCTCGGCTCGACGCCCGCAGCGCCGACGGCACCGTCACATATCTCGACATTGGCTGCGGCGGCGGCATCTTCGCCGAGAGCGCGGCGCGGCTGCCCTCGACGAGGCACGTCACGGCCATTGACCCCACGCCGTCCGTCCTGAGCGTTGCAAAGGCTCACGCGCGCAAGGACCCGCTGCTGGCCACGAAGCTCTCCTACCAGCAGTCGTCCATTGAGCAGCTGCAGGTGCCTGCAGAAGGGCAAGGCTACGACATTGTCTCGCTCTTCGAGGTCATCGAGCACATTGACGACCCGCGCGCGTTCCTCGACAAGGTGCGGCCCTTTGTCAAGCCGGGCGGCTGGCTCGTCATGAGCACGATTGCGCGCACGTGGATGAGCTGGCTGACGACGAATCTGATTGCCGAGGACATGCTGCGCATCGTGCCGCCGGGGACGCACGATTGGAACAAATACCTGAACGAAGAGGAGCTGCGGGGGTTCCTGGCCGGCAAGGGCTGGGACAGCGCAAACGTCATGGGCGTGGTCTATGTCCCTGGGCTGGGGTGGAAGGAGGTCCAGGGCAGTGAGAAGGTGGGCAACTATTTCTTTGCTGTGCGCAAGGTATAGTCGGAGAAAGAGGGTTGGTTGGTGTGTAAAATTACTTGGGCTTGCGAGATATGCGATGTATATATATATATATACCTTGCATGTATCAAACATGGGCATAGGAGGATATGATACCCTTACGATGTGCGATGAATTAAACATCAGGAGAGATGGCTAGACGACGCAAAAGTCACTGTACGATATCTGAATAGAAGCTGGAAAACAAAAGGGCATTCAATCTACAAAAGGTTTGGACCGGCATCGTTTTATTCATTATGGGTATCATTTTCTACAACATTCACATCTACACGCAGCCTCATGACAATTCCCGTTTCGCCTCTCTTTTGACTGCCCTGCCTCTGCCCCCCTTTGCTTGTCGCTGGCTGCCAACAAGAAGCGACTCGTCAGCATCATCTTCATCCTCGTCGTCCATATCTTGGCGGTTCTGCTCAGCTTGCTTCCAGCGCTGTATTCTCCTCTTCATGGCTTCGTCTAGGAAGAACTCTTCTTCAAAGCGAATTCGAGAAAATTTCTTCTTCTCCGTTAGCACAGAATCATCATACAAAAAAAAAATAAAAATAAAAATAAAAAAAAAAAAAATAAAGAGGAGAGATTCTCACCTGTGAACAGCCCGTTTGGGGACACTGAAGCTCGCCCCGGAAAGGCAAGTAATCCAGGATGGCGGCTTTCTCAAATACGTGTGGGCACTTGCGACTTCTATAGGGTTCATTCATCGGGAGGAGAGTCAAGGGGCAGTTGACACTGATATTCTCTCGCGAGACTGCCACCTCCTCGTCATCGTCAAAGGAGCCATTCTGCGCATCACGACTGGGGATTGTCATGTCGGGCTCGCCATTGGAGTCGAACCATCGTGAAGCATCTGGCAGCGGAGGGCCGTCCTCGCCCGCCGCAGCTTCGTGCCACAGCTTCTTGAAGCCGACATAGTCATTGTTGAGGCCGTAGCGCTGGTGGACGCTGAGGCCCGTGTATTCTGCCCTCTTCTTGGCGCGGAGATGGCGAAAGGTATCGACGATGCTCGTCACGGGTTCCTGTTGATCGTCTTCGTTGGTCTCATTGGCGGCAGCATCTTCCTCATCGCTATCAACTCTGTTGGCACGTCTTCGTCGGCTCTGTGTCGCGGCCGCACTTCTTGTTTGGGCTATTGAATTGGTTGCCGCAGTGGTACTGAGGTCCTCCAAGACAGAAGCCTCGTCTTCCAGCTCGGCTTTTCGATCAATCGTCTCTCTCAGCGCACGCTCTGACTCGCGCGTCAACTTTTCGACGTCTTTTTCGAATTCGGGCATCTGCTGTTCAAGGCGCTCCTCCTCGGCCGTCCTGTCCGTGTCTCTTTCTTTCCGGCGCTCAGAGACAATGGCCAGTCGGTCCTGGCCTCTGCGCAGACGTTCGTTGAGGTCGCCGACGCTGAGGCCAAGATGGCGAATCGAGTCCTTTAGCTGCGCCTCATACGGTGCAGCGCCGCCATGGTTTGAAAGCTCAATCAGCTCTCGTCGGGCGGTGTCGGAAAGAGGGAAAGAAAGCGGCTCGTAGTCAGGCAGGGCTGTGATGGTGGTTGTTGAGGTGCTGGTCGTTGCAGTAGCCGTACGGCCGCCGCGGTTGAATAGACGGCGAGACATTGTGCGAAAGAGCTGAATTGAAGGTATTCAAACGGCGGCTACCTCATAACAGCATCTTTGCATCAGATTGTTGATATTACCAGAATGCCGCTGTATCTACGATTCACATGGTGGGGTTGAAGACGCGCTTGATTTACGCGATCAGCTGCTGTTCATTGCGAATTACCTAAGCCTGGTCCCCTGTTAATGTTAATTGAGCGGGCACCACTAATACAGTACGACTCCAAACGTGCATGGCAGCAGCTTATTTTCATAGCTGAAACCCACATTTGGAATATGTCAGGCGTCCGTCTACTTCATTACACGATGGCTCCCAATTTTATTTCTTGTTTATTATTCTTTCCAAAGCTGATTTCATGTACAAAATCAACTCGTCCATGGACCGGATGAATCACCCAAGTGCTTTGCACCGATGCAGCAAAAAGGATAATCCGCAAGCAAAGGCCCGGCAGTTGTTCCTCCTCGGCATCATCAGCTATTCTTCGCATGCTGCCTCTGATTTCACTCCTGGCAGCATCGTCAATCAGTTGGATTTCTTTACCCTCGTCAGCCACTAGACCGACCTGGCAGTTGTATCTTACCTGTACATGCGAATGGCCCAACTCTCCCCCATTTGATTCACAAGAGATGCTAGCCTAGGAAACGGCGCAACCCGAACCCCATGCTAGCTTCTCGGCCCTTCAACTGCAGCTACACTCCCCATCCATGATACTCTTATGGAGTATGATACCGGTAGATCTCTGTGCCGGTTCACCAAGGCCAGCTAGCTTTCCGCAGACCAGGCATCGTGCCAAAGCAACATCTGAGTCTCGCAACCTCCTCGTGATACTCCTGCCGGCCGGGTGCATTTGTATGCCCACCACAGCGCCAATGATACGACCTAACAGCCAGGCAAGGATTTGCAGGTCGGGCACATCTGCAGAATGACAGCAGTACAGAAGAGAAATGCCAACATGTTGGCAACATGTTGCCATTGCTTCAGCAACTTGCACCAGGTACTTGGGCTCCCATGCTTGCAACTGCGTTGTCTAGCTGCTTATGACTGACGCAGCCACAGCTGCAAGTCGCAGAGAACAGCCAGGAATACTTCAGCTTGCATTGCGCTATCTCTGGAGCTCTCAACTTCCGCTCTCACCGTAACTGTGCAACATTGAGGCTAGCTGCAGCGTCTCGTAACTCCACTCCTGTCTCAGCTTTTGATTGTCTCATGCGAGGCGTTGGCGGCAACTCAGAGCCCCGAGCACGAAGCACGTCGTGTCATCTGCATTACCACTCTTACTTGATACTCGCGCTCTCTCTGTTCCGGTACTAGGTAGCATTGGCTACGCCTGATTTTGTACTAACCAACGGCAGCACAGCTCGGCATGCCAAAGAATCTTTCAAGGCTACGTTCCTTTCTGTCACTTGCTATCTTGCCGCCTCTTCGATTCGTGACGATGGTGAGGGCTGACTTCGATTGTAGCCTGATATAGGATGGCAAATTTGAATGCCGCATTCTTGCGCCCATCAGCAGAAACTCAGACTTGTCGAAAGTCTAGAACCCGCTGGCTCACGATCAAAGCAACGGGAACGCCATGAGAAGCAGGATAAGCGAAACTCTACAGCGCGCCCCCGCTGATGGAAAACTACTCATGCGGCCGTCGATCAGCATCAGAGGCTGGGATTCCCGATCGTCCTAGAGCAATGGCGCCAGGACCCCGATCGCCATCCGGATTGTATCTCCCAGCATCGGACCAATCATCGGCTCGCCGCGGCCCTTGGCCACGATGGCTTTGAGCGCTAACAGACCGAGTGGATATTCCTGACGCCAGGTGGTAGTGCGCTAACAGCGGCTCGCTGAGACGTTCGCCCTGCCCGGCTTCTCGATGGTGGCCAGAGCCTCCCCAGCTTGTGATCTGAGATGGGCGCCTTGTATCGAAGATTTCAACCCTCTTGCAGAACGGCCCCCTGCACACGCCTGCAGGCTGCCTCAGCGCCGCCCGTCTGCTGGCGTGTGCCAACAAATTTGCGCCATGGCTGCGTCAGAAATCAAGCTTTCAAGCCCGGCCCCGATGCTCAACAGGTCCCCATCGCAAGTATGTCAGGAGGGAGAGGACGGTGAGGGAGCAAACATTATGGAGCGGGCTTTGAGCTTGAATGGAGCCGCGCAAAATAACATCACCTGTGGCCGTTTTCGTCTCGTGGCATTCTCTTGCCCTTTTTCCCCCCAGGCCACTTTCCTATCCGCTTTGCCAGCTTGTATTCTTATCCCTGGATTTGAAAATAGTATTTAATAAGCGCTGCTATATTGCAGTCTACTTCTCTCATGCTGTACGACTTCTAATTTCAACACTCTTCTCCCATTGGTTTTTTCCAAAAACCCTATAAAGGCCGTAAGAGATTGAAATAATCCAGTCTTGTCAAATCTCTCAGAATCACCTATTCATCGTCGTTTTACCATCTCTGTTGCATGTAAGGGGTGCCAAAATGGTTCCTTCAGGGTCTTCAAAAATACCGCTACAGCTGAATCCATGGGAAAACCATGCTCTCGATGTAAGATCGATCTCCTCGCCTCTTGATTTTGGGGGCCAGTATTAGCGAAAAGCCCGTTATTAACGCTTGATGCGACCAGTACCAATTTCCATCCCCGCCTGCCAGTCACGTTGGAAGCAGCAACAGCTCCCCTGCTGCTTGGGTACAACTTCAGGATTCCGTGATATATCCTGGCATATACTCGGCTAGCGGGCTAGATGTGATGGGCATCTTGGTAAGGATCACCTCTTCTTCTTTTCTTTTTCTCATTTTGATAGGAGCACCCTTGTGCTGGAACTTGTTGCTAATTGGTTTACAACTACTAGCTCCGACTTGTGTCGCGACCAAACCCCGGCATTGAACTCGGCCCTCTCGACTGTTCCGTCTCGCTCACATTATGCGATCTCAGCTTACCCAATCTGCCCATCATCTATGCCTCCCCAGGATTCTACGAGTTGACTGGCTACTCTGCCTCGGAAACCCTTGGTAGAAACTGTCGATTTCTACAACATCCTCCCTATGCAAACCAGACAGCCGGAGCAAGGGTGTCTTCAGAACTCGCCGAGCCCGTCACAAAGATGCGATGGGCAATTCAAACCCACCAAGAAGTCCGAGTGGAAGTCGCCAACTACAAGAGAAACGGGAAACGATTCACCAACATCGTCACTGTGATTCCGTTACTCCCAGATGCTGACGGGCATCATTATGTCGTCGGGTTACAAGCCGAAATATGAAAAAACCACAACCCATCCTGGACATGTTGGGGGCGCTACGTATGACGAACGCCCCCTTTGGAAGTAATCCCTTCCTTCCAACTTTCACCTATAAACGACTACTAAGTAGACATACACGACATCGTACCTGCAAAGATTTTTTGGGCGCATCTTCATTCAAGTTTGCATATGATGTCTTTCTTTGGCGCGCTTGGATTCCGGATCATGAATATACCTGACACATAGTTGATAATTTTTTTTCTTTTTTATAGCGTTGAGAGACTTTGCTGTTTCTTTTTTTCTTTTCTGACTTAATGCTACTGCATAATATGGAACGAACACGAACACGGCCATGGATATGGATGATTCTTCTCTTTTGTTGTGGGGCGTTATAACGGCTTGATAATTTATGACTTCTTCTTCTCCTACTTCTTCTCATTCCGGGGATTGGGGATAAATGGAGGCTGTACGGATGGGGCATGATGAAAAATCTCGGGGCAGCGTTCTATATACACGAACAGAACAGAATTATACATCACAAGTCGTATATGACATGTAAGTCTAATCGGTCATCGTCGCTGTCTTGCAAATGGCGTAATATACGTAACTTTATCCAAACAATTCTCTCGCTGTACTTGGGCATTGCATCAGTCGTTTCCAGCATCTACTTCCTCAGCCGGCCGGACCGGCGACGGCCACCATCTTCCTCCGTCGCCTCTTCTTTAATCTCCTTTTTGACAGGAGCAGGCTTCGACTTTTCTGCCGCAGCTTCGCCCCGCTTCTTCTTGGCAGGTGGGCTCTCTCCATCGGATTCTTCTGGTTCTTCTTTAACCTTTGTCGCCTGCTTTCGTGATCTCTTTGGCCTGATTTCTTCAATCGCCTCCTTGCCATCGTCATCCTCTTCCTTCGGCTCGGCCTTTACAGCTTTGCCCTTTGCAGGCTTGGCTTTCTCTGATTCGCTCTTTATCGATTCCGTTTTGGCGCCGGCAACAACAGCGCCAGTCTTCTTTTGTACACCAGGGGCATAGCAACTAGTCCGACCGCCAACCGTTATGAAGGCAAGTTTCTCGCCATTTGGAAGCTTGGGCGCTGAGCTCTTGTCTCCTTTGCCCCATCGATGGTTGAAAAGCCAGTGTTCAGGGAACTCATTCGAGTCGCCGAGCTTGTCCACTGCTAGCTGGCAGACATAGCGAATAGCCTCGTGCAGGCGCGCAATCTCCTTTTTGCTAAAGGTGTCCGAGTACTGTTCCGGATGAATCTTGGACTGGTAGAGCGTCTCGTCGGCAACCCAGTTCCCGATGCCGCTGATGACAGTCTGGTCAAGCAGCAGCGCCTTGATGGGGACGTGACGAGATTGTATCTTGCCTCGAAGATACTCTTCCGTGAATATGTCCTTGTCGACTACGGGATCCGGTCCATTTTCCACAAGCGGGGAGAATTTGCGGATGGAATCGCCAGGGCAGTCGACGAGGCGCACGCGGCCGAACCTCCGAGCGTCGGTGAATGCGACTTCGACGGGTTCCTTGTCAGTGGTGCTGATGTGGAATTTCCAGAATTTGGGAGGCCATTGGGCAATGTCGCTTTCCTTCATTTTCTTGTAGTAGTTTGTATAAGCCGTCTTCTCGCCATTAATGTGCACCCAGCCTGGGTGTGATGTGTGAGTGGCATGAGCAGAGTTAGAAAATGGGGTTTGGTTCAAGCATACCAGTCATGCCAAAATGCATAACCAAATGAGGCGGTTTATCCAAGGTTATCCTTGCACAGGTGTTAATAAGCTTGTGTCATGAGTCTGATGGATGGACTTTTCACATACCAAAAGTATTTTCCTTGGTTGCCCGCGGATATAACCTAGTAGCAGTCAGACATGAGATGAAATGCCAGGCTTGAGGGCGCCTTTTCATACCATTCTTCCTTTCAAGGCTTCTTCCACCTCTTTTCCGCTAGTCCCAACCTTGCCAAAGACATTGCTATCATCTATGGCAGAGGCTTTGGCTATGGTCTTTCCCACCAGCCTCTTGTTGAGGAAGTGTACTATCCTCGCGACTAGATGATGTTAATTTCGGATCATCGTGGAGCACCATGGAGTATACATTCCTTCGGCAATCTCAGGCATTGCAATCAAGATTATTTTAGAGAACTAAATGCTTCAATACTTTTTCACTCTGCTCTCTATCACTGAATCAATGATTCTCACAAACACGTCGTTAGCCGCGTCGTGAAATTGAACGCGAGAGGTGAGCGAGGTCACGTGTATGCTTACGTTAGCAAATTCTGCTTGATCCACAGACCCCGCAAAAAAAAAGCTATGAAAACATTTCTGCCGAAACTTTTTTTTTCTTTCTCGCTTCTTCTTCCATCTGCCAAAAAAACAAAATTACAATGGCAAAGCTCAATGTAAGTTTGTGCGCTGATTGTATTTTTGCTTTTTCCTTCGTCCACTACCTGATGAAACCCTAAATCCGCAAACTAGAGTCTTTGACCACAGGAGTGAAAACACCGTTTAGCACGTCAGTCTGAACAATTATCGGACAGCTGAAATATTCTCTTTCTGCACGCAACGAGTTGATCGTCTTGCTAACTGTCTTGAATAGGATCCGACTACCAAGTGGTATCGAGTTTGAGTATGATGCCGGCGTCTCTGCCACCAACATGGATTCTATGGTAGGCTACCCTTGTACATGCTATTTTTCTTCGCTCTTTTTTTCCCACGACACAATATGATGATCAATTTTACAACTATATACGCTGGAAATTACCGGCCGAGGTCTCCTTTGACGATATTCTTAGGCTATGACTGATTTTGTTGTCTCAATCTCTATGTTCTGTTGCTTGTTGAATCGCAATTTTATGGCATTGAGCTGACCTGAACAAATAGTTTCACTTGACAAGGTATGCCAACGTAATCGTCAAAATCTCCTCGGCCACTCCGATGTTAGATGATGAAACGGCACTGGGCTCCGATATCATAATGAGCAAGACACGCCATTTTGCGGCAGGCCTAGAAAACCTCGCCCACTGATTCTATCTCATCGATGTCTGAAATGGATCATATGACGCTGGATATTGGGCTAATATCTGGATATCAGTGTCCAGTGATACGCTGTAAGTAGCGTGAAGACACGTTTTTGATCTATATCAAGGTAAGCTTTTTTGCTCTCCTTATCCCACCTGCGTCATGTGATGATTTTTAGATGACGAGTCCTATTCGGGTTTCCGATGAGGATACAATCTTTTTTACCATTCATGCATTTCCTGATCTTTTGGCCCAAAATCATTGTCGTTCTACTGAAGTTTGCCGGTTGACATTGGCTAACATTACCAAAGTGATAATGTTAGTTTGCCCACACATTCTTGCACTCCAGCCTTCTCGTGATGAGCTCGAATAAACAATGACAAGCATATGTCTGAGCTTCTGGCGACGAAGACAAAATGTTCGGAACTGATCTGAAGTCATTCGCGCCGCATTATGGATTTGCAATATCTGAGCTATCGGCTAACGGCTCAAAAGATGCACAGCACAATCCATGCTACTCATCTTGTGGCATACGACGCTAATGGTAAGCAACATTATTCCTTCGTTCTTCTTCTGTCCCCTTATATGATGTACAAATATCACGACGGTCAACTTAGCCATATGCTCTGATGATAACGCCTGTGACAAGGCACTTTATCCCTGATAATTCCCATTACCATTGTCTTTTTCACTGCACAATGTGTTTTCAACATTATGCTAACAGACGATTAGTTGATCAGATGTCTCAGCGTCAACCTGATTCAGACCAGACACCAAGCGGCGTTTGGTAATGCTAGTCTGCCAAGTGGCAGCTAATCTTTCCAGTCTACAGTTGTACAGAACGTAATCCAGATGTGCGATGTGACTCGTCGTATCACAAGCAAGTGCCGCTCTAGCCGCTCAACCAAATACTAGTTGCAAAAAGGAAAAAGAATAGAAAAAAAGAATACCTATATCTACTTGAATCATATGTGATATGACTTGTCATTACAATGATGCATGAGCCATCCGGCTTGAGCATTCCGCTACCATGTCGAATCCTTGAGACAGGATAGGACTCTTGAGCAATTTTCTCACTCGCCGCTACAGCACGTGGAGCAATCTCTAGCAACTAAAATTACCAATGAAACGGAACATGGATCAAAGCACGGGAAGAGCCTCAATCCGTGGCCACAGCCGTCTCACAATCTCACTATCGGGTTGAGTTACACATGGCTGGCGGCGAACAGCGTCGCTGCGACGTAAGCACAGCATCTACGAGGACCCATCCTCCATCAGCCCCTGAGTTTATGCGTGTCTGTCGATTTGAGAAGAGTGATGAAAAATCGCAAATTAGTATGGGACGTCGAAGCCGATGAATAGAGTAACTAGTATTCATCGCCTCAGCTGGCAAGGTATACAGGTATACAGAGATAGAAAAGCCAAGCTAAGCCACTCCAAGACGAGTTCGCCTTGACCGCCAAGAGGGTCCTGCAGACAAACACCAAGGCGGCATTCATGCGGCTATGCGGCTGTGTAGAGGCATAGTGTTGTTGGGCAAGGCAAGCTGAGCCGCACTGGACAGCGCTTATTAGGCAAATCGCCGCAACATTGAGAACCGTGATGGGGGGCGCCACGGGAATAGTGTCTTTTCTATTGCCGCACCCGTTGCTTTTTCTGTAACATCGATCTAGCCAGAATTATGGTTCATAAATTCAAGGGGACAATAGACTACGGCAATGGTGGTGTATAGATGCTTGAAAGTGTGTGTGATGGGAACTCGGTACAAAGACACACCGGGAACGTAGAAGTAGGGACCGACCCCTGTTAACGTATGACTGCCTGGCTCGAGAAGGCGCTCGTAGAAGGATCGGGACACTGGCCAGACGCAAATCTGCCAAAGAGTAGCTGGGGGCTGAGCCTCACAAAAGCTTGTCGTAGGATCGAATGGCACCAAATGTCAAGGAGACTGAGTTGGCCGAAAAGGAAGACGCTACTGTTGCGCTAACGTGTTTGTCTTTGGCGCCGACAGCCCACTAGCAAGTTATTCATATTGGGTAACAGTTCAGGTTTGAACTGAATCCGTTGTGATCAACCCGCCTCAGATACCACGAGCTGGTACAAGTTGTGGTGAAGAGAGGCAATAGGACATGAAGCTTCATTAAGGAATCTAGTGAATACAAAAGTAAGTAGTGCTGTATTGGGTAGTATCTTTCAGCTCTCGTCCGCGACGATGGTGAGATGCTTGTCTCCGAGTCCCTGCTCCCCTGTCGACTCTTACTCGCTCCAAATAGAGCTCAGCTAGGCGCGAGCCAGGCCAGGATCAGCGGTGGTGGAGACCGTCAACAAAATAGTCTCTCTTTAAGCGCTGAGCCTAGCATCGTCGTCTTGGTCTGGTCTGCTTCACCACTTGCAGAATCCGGAAAACTGCACTAATACTGTATGTCTCGTTCTACTGTGTGCCTCACCTCCGAGTCTGCCACTGCTAGAGCCGGCAGTGTCTGTCGATTATTGGGCCGTCGGGTCGGGAAATTACCTGTTGCATCGCCAGCAGCCAGTGAGGAGGCTGCTTGACAGGCATGCGAAGAGAAGGATGCGATTCCTGGCGTTGTGGTGGGTGTGCTCGCTGGCACTTGGAGCCTCAGGGGTGGGTTTGTGTCGAGAACAGTCCACATGGGCTGCATGGACATGGCAAGTGTATCTCTCATTAGCTCGAGGCGGGAAATGTTGCTGTCGTAGCACAAGAAGAGAAAAACCTTGTGTAGGATTCGCTGCGACTCCATACACGTGAAGGCGTCTCCGGACCTCCCACGCTATATTTTGCATTGGCACTTCCATCCGCCGTTGCATTTGCCACTTTGATCCGTCACGAAGCTCTGCGGCATGGTGTTTTGATAACCTCTTGTCTGGATCATTCAGCCTGTTGCTGTTGTTGCATCTTTCGGCTGCAGTCCTCTTATACGGGCACGGTGTCCCGCCCAACCCCGACATCATGGCACAGACAGGCGTGGCGGGCGTTTTGCTCGGCCCTCTGACCACAACATGGACGATGCCCCAGACCTGCTCGGTCTTCATGCCGAGCTGCGAGACATGCAGCGACGCGTACAATGGACAGTCATGCAATCCCACTCACGGGGGCCAAGTCCATGACAATACAGCATGCTGGCCGCCAGCCACCAGCGGAGTTGCCTCGCCGGCGTGGCCCTTTGTGGGCTGGGGATTTTATTCTCCCGGCCTGGCCTGTCCCGCGGGATACACGAGCGCTTGCACGGCGGTTTACGGACAAAGACCGCCATGGCCGACGCAATTCTCGTTGGTGGAGTCAGAGACTGCCATCGGCTGCTGCCCAACGTAAGTTGACATGGACTTGGTATAACACGTTATACTGGGCCTTTCTCATCCCACAACTTTGATGGTAGAGACTGAAAGGATTTGTTTGGAGCAAGAAGAAGTTGCAAAGTTGGCTAATAATCAACTCACTATACTAGAGGGTTCGCATGTGCCAATGTCAATAATGGAAACTCATGCACAGCACAAGTCTCACGCTCAACTACCATCTCAACTGCCTATTGTTCCGACACCAACCTCGTTAACGTGGGAGTCGCAACAATTCCTACACTTGCCACCGCGACGACAACCGAAACAAACTCGGCAACTACGGAAGTCGAGTCTTCGACTTTTACACGCATAACGACCCTGTACGCCCCGATGATCCAGCTCAACTTCCAAGCAAGCGACTTGTCAACCTCGACAACCGCCTCGTCCACCGCCTCGCCCACCGCATCTAGCCCAGCGTCTGAAACTGGTACCGGTAACGGCACTTCGTCAAAATCATCAGGAGGACTATCCAACGGGGCCAAGGTCGGACTGGGCGTCGGTCTCGGCCTCGGCGTGGCCCTTCTGCTGGCGTTTGGCGCCTTCATCTACTACTACCGGCGCTCACGAAACAACGCAGTGGCTCTTAGAAGTGAGCTCCCGAGCAACCAACCCTCCGTTGAAGTCCCCCCGACTCCAACGATTAAACAGTCGCCCGGTCAGCTTTACGAAATGGGCGAGTATCATGCGCCTGTGGAATTACCTGGTAATCTCATGGGAGGCAGCTACCAAGACAACCCCAGCCCCGATGCTCATCGCAGGTATGCCTGATTGAAGCGGGAGAAGGAGAAAAAGTATGTATCAATGGCGTAATGATGTTTAATTTCCGTCAAGGTTGAAATGCGTGGGCAGGGCCACTTGATTTGTATTAATTCGCAGGAGAGATGGAGTTGAGTTATAGGACTTACTCTGGTATTATATGTACCTAAGCGAGATGAGAGCAAGGAGCTTGAGCGGGCTGGGTTTTTCTTTTTACACTTTATATACCATTGTTAATAATTCGGCAGTTGTTGATTGAGGAAAAGAGACAGAAATGGCTTTTATATATCATGTTGGTTGTGCCCATTCCCCTTTTGCCAAGACCTTGGCTTCGTAATAACGAGTTGAATAGGAGAGGGCATTATCCCCGTGGGTTGCGTTTCCCTCTCCACCGCTGCTGGATAAAGGATGGCGCAAGTAACATCGGCATCCGCGGACATGTTACATGTCAATTGGGAGCTGAGCTTCTGGAATCCGCGGACAGGCTGCATATGACCAGTTGGCTGTGCTTGTGGAGAATCCCAGCTTGGAAGAGTTTCAAGTTTACATGTGAGGTTATCGCAACGACAGGGCAAATACGCTCTTGTTGCATGGCGTAGATACATGTACGCAGTGCTAACCTACACACTCCAGCATACACTGCAAAATTGTAAGAGATGATGGATTTGATCTCTGTTGGATCTTGATTATGGCAATTGCCCCATAAAATAGAGCCCAGAATTAGCATTACGCGCATCCCACCATCATTTTGACCGTCTTCCGTATATGGAAGACGTGGATTTCAATGGGAAGATGGAACGAAGATTTGCGAATCTGATAGCCCCGTGCCAAGCCAGCAAATCTTGCCCCAGATTAGAGCTGCGCCAAGAAAACAAATCGAAGCCCCATTCGGTACGACTCGTCACCGCCCCCGTTCTGAAATTGCTAGAGGACACAACTAGCCGTATTCGTATTGCGCTGGGCCGTCATACTCACAGCCAATCTACGCAGGACAGGTGTTGCAGGAAAAAAAAAAAAACTGAATGCTTTCACAAACAGACGCGTGCTGCTGTGATATATATATATTTGCTTGCTTCACTCTTTTCAAACCACTTCAGCAGTCCATTCATTCAATTGACTTGTCTTTCAAACTCAGCAGCAGCAGTAATGAACAGCACCATTGAGCAAGTCATGGCGGATCTGCCACTGCACCCGTTTTCCCCTTTTATCACGGAGCTGCCAACCTTTGTGCCCAACACTCTTTCAGCGCTGCCGCTCGTGTCCATCTTTGGGGCAGGATGCGTCGTCATCTTTGGAGTCACATATGGCATCATTCAGCGGATGAGGCCCTCGATGGGCGCCGGCGAGGTATCAATAGCGCTTTGGTTTGCGCTCTGTGGCTGCATCCATCTCTTTTTTGAAGGTGCTTTCACCCGCCATTTCTCATTTCTTTTTCTCGTGTTTTTTTTTCCGTCAGAAATTCTAATAGATGTGTGCAGGCTACTTTTCCTATAATGCATTCGACATGGCCAGCAAGACAGACATCTTCGGCCAGCTGTGGAAGGAATACGCCCTCTCTGACTCTCGCTACATGACCCAGGACGCCTTCACCGTCTGCATGGAGACCGTCACTGCTGTTTTCTGGGGCCCAATGTCCTTCTTCTGCGTCTACTTCATCATTGCCGAGCACCCGCTGCGCCACCCGTTCCAGCTCATCATCAGCCTGGGCCAGCTGTACGGCGACGTCTTGTACTACGCCATCTGCACGTTCCAGGAGGTTGTGAATGACATTGTCTACTGCCGACCGGAGCGGTTCTATTTCTGGGCTTACTACTTCCTCTGCAACTTCTTCTGGATTGTTATTCCCTTGCTGCTCATCAAGCAGAGCGTCAGCGAGACTGCAAAGGTGTTCGCCAAGGTAAAGGCGGCATCTACTGTTAAGAAGGCGCAGTAAAGGGGGGAGAGGAGAGAGATGGCGGAATTTCTTAGGTAGAGGAAAGGATTTTGCAAAGTTTGCCTGCAATGATAAAATTTGAAAATCTACAAGAGACTATTATCGTGGTATGGATAGAAAATCGATGCTGCCTTTTTCAAGGAGAGGGCATAAATTCCAGCGCCCTTCAGCGTGTTGCTCCCTGTAGGAGCTCTCCATGATCCAAAAAGACGATTACTTGTTAATAAAACCCCCCTTATCATCCATTCCAATAACGCCAACGCTATGCAAAGTGGTCCAGGTAGCTAACTGAGCTGGAAATCATTCTAATTGGCCCTCAATGCCCAGCTTGATACCCTCCAACACAGGTCCCCACTGGCTGCTTGTCCTCTGTGTTCGAATCTCTCCAAATCGATCACTGGCAATCTTGCGGACGAGGAGAGTATCCTTTGCCTTTTTAAGATTTCTACCTTCACCAGTAGAGAGATACTCCTCAAACCACACCTCCTCAAGAGAGTCAAAGGGAAGGAATGCCAATTCGTCTGCCTGCGCCGACTTGCTACCGAGAGTCTCTGCAATCAGCTGCCGAAAGAGGAGCTCGCGGGTATACTCTGGGTATGTGCGGGAGCATAGGAGCGCTTCAGTGACATTGGTTTGAGCCATGGCGCCAAAGATGAGCTCCAAGGCTTTGGAAGACTTGAGAACCGGCTGAACAGTGTGGTAGTAGGACAGCGCAAGGTCGTAGTCGCCATCCGAAGAATGCTGCACAAGAGTGATGACGATATCATCTGCAAAGTCTGGTACTAGTGACGGATGGGCGACATATTCTAGAGCGGTCTATCAAATTGTTAGCAGTGGGAGACTTGACTCCGTAGATCGCATGTCACCAACCGAAAAGGCCAAGCAGTCCATATACCACAGTCCCTTCATGAAGATCTCGTACTTCTGAGGCATGCCCGAAGCAGAAGCGAATGTTTCAGAAAGGGACGCCTGGCCGTCAACGATATCAAAGTCCAAGAGCACATAGTATAGCAGCGACAGCTTGTGGTGCATCGACATGTTGCTTTCGCAGATTTGTTGGTGGAGTTGTTTTACGCCATTGTCGTTCTTTGGAGGGTAGATCTTGTCTGTGCGATATGTTAGCCAGCTTTACAATCATCGATATAGGTATATATGCTCTCAGAGTCATGGCTCTAGACTGACTTTTGCTGATTCCCAGTGCCTTCAGAACACGGTCCATGAAGAGCTGCCCGCCCAAATCTTTCCGGCGCGCCTCGATCTCGTGGATGCGCTTGCGATCGTAGGGCACCTGGGCCCCGGCGGGGAAGACCGTGTGGTAGTCGGTGTATTCAAACATTGTCGCAGATTGTCGAGGCAGAATGGCAGACAGAACGCATCTACGAGAGAGATTCAAAGCATCTGTCGTTGCAGCAGACTTGCGCCAACCAAAGCTTTCTGTTGGCAAACAAGCTATGGCCGTCGCGCGAGGTCACGTTTTTCACCAACCGGCCAGCGCTCCTAGCGCTGAAGCCACAGCGGGCAGCCACTGAAAGCCACACCCAAAACAATGAAAAGACGCTGCTTGGTGGGGTGGGAGGGTACGTACCGTTGTTTACAAACCACGCATTGGGACATTTCCAAACAAAGCCCAGCCAGCGCGGGGTCCGTCTAAGCAGAATCGATTTCTACCTAGCGGTCTATTGCAAATTCGGCCTGCGACACGACGAGAGGCCTGGGCCGCAAATTGCCGTTTGGAAACCGACAGGGCCGGCCATTCACCATCTTCGAGTTCGACTTCCCATTTCTGATGCCCTTCCAGCTACGCGACCACGACGGCATCTTGTTGCATCCCTTTTTCCCACCCTTTGAAACCGTGAGCGACAGCCCACCTTAGCGTCATGGCCTCTTCTCGTCCGTCGCGACGCGTCGCCAGGCGGGCAATTATCGAATCCGACGACGAAGATGAAATCTCCTTGACATCAAATGCTCGCGAGGAGTCGCCCGACTTTGAGCCCGAACAGCCAGCCCCCAAGAAAACCAGGACCGCGCGCAGGTCAGTTCCATCTGCGGCCGCTGCTGATACGTCGACAACGTCGACAACGTCTGCCAAAACGACAAAAGCGCCAAAGGCACCTCGAACTCGTCGGCGCCCTAAGAAGGCCCCAACCCCGTCAGAGACCATCGACAACAACGACATACTCGGCGAAGATGAAATCTCCCAAGCAAACGTCACTGCGACCCCGAAACCTCGCCGGACTAAGAGAGCCTCAACGGTTTCCAGTGTCGATTCCAATGACCACCCTGATGCGGCCGATCGAATGGACGGCAGTGTGACGACACCAGGCGGCACTTCATCACGGAAGCGAAGAAGCGTGGCATCGCGAAGATCAAGGGCCAGCAACGCACCAGAAGCTCAGCCAGAGGCCCAGCCAGAAGCTCAAACAGAAGCCCAGTCAGAAGCCCGACCAGAGACCCCCAAGCCAAAAGCCAGCAGGAGTCCAGAGGTCGCGTTGGAAGACCAGATGTCGCCAGAAGACCAGTCTACACCAAAAGCACGACCCGCTTCCAGATCCAAAGTCTCTTCGACGCCGAAGCCTGCTACAAGATTACGATCCGCAACGCCACAAGAGGCTCGGCCTCAAGAAGCCCAAGCTGTGCAGCCGACTCCAGCACCCAAACCACCGCAGCCATCAATAGAAACTCCGCAGGCACAGCGACTGGGTTCTCCTCTGACAGATATCACATCAAACGTCAATACTGTCAAGGCCAAGCCACCGCCATCTGCCAAGCCCGTCAGGACAATGGATACTATCATGGAGAAGCCAATGGATATTATCGTCAAGTCACGGACATTGACAATACCCATTGTCGAAGATCCAACACCGAAGCCTCGCATAGTCATTACACATTTGGTTCTCGAAAACTTCAAGAGCTACGCTGGACGGCAAGAAGTAGGACCATTCCATGCGTCATTCTCCTCCGTTGTTGGACCGAATGGCTCTGGAAAGTCCAACGTCATTGACTCTCTCCTCTTTGTGTTTGGTTTCCGAGCTAGCAAGATGCGACAGGGAAAGATCTCTGCTCTAATTCACAATTCTGCACAGTATCCTAACCTTCCTTTCTGTGAAGTTGCTGTGCATTTTCAAGAGGTTTTGGATCAGGTAGGTGCTTTCATGCCACTACGTACTAAATGCCCTTAACTGACCGCTTCTAGCCCGGGGGTGGCCATGAAGTAATCCCTGATTCGGAGCTCATCATTTCCCGCAAAGTTTTCAAAAACAACTCCAGCAAATACTACATCAATGGCAAGGAGTCAAGCTTCACGATTGTTACTACACTTCTGCGTGACCGTGGCGTGGATCTTGACCACAAGCGTTTCTTGATCCTCCAGGGAGAAGTCGAATCGATTGCTCAGATGAAGCCCAAGGCCGCGAATGAGCACGAAGATGGATTACTAGAATATCTCGAAGACATCATTGGAACCTCCAAATATAAAACTCCGATTGAAGAGTCCGCGGCCGAGGTCGAAACCATCAATGAAGTTTGCATGGATAAGAGCGCTCGTGTTCAGCATGTTGAGAAGGAGAAGAACAGCCTGGAAGAAAAGAAAGACAAGGCACTCGCATTCATTCGGGATGAGAATGAACTCGCCATGAAGCAGTCTGCATTGTATCAACTCTATCTCCATGAATGTACGGACAACATTGCAGTCACAGAAGAGGCGATCAACCAGATGCAGTCTCAACTAGACCTTGAACTCGAAAAACACCAAGGCAGCGAGCAGATTATCAAGGAACTCGAACGCCAATACGCCCAGGTTGGTAAGGAGTTTGAAGCCCAAGACAAGCAAACTCAGGCATTCGTCAAACAATTGGCAAAGTTTGAACAAGAACGCGTCAAGTTTGATGAGAAGAAGAAATTCTTGGAAGACAAGAGGAAAAAGCTCCAGAAATCGATTAACAAGGCTGAAAGATCTGCGACTGAGGCTGACGAGACAATCGAGCAATGCGGAGAGGACATTGTCACACGTACTCAAGAAATCGCGGCGCTAGAGATTACGGTGAAAGAAGAAGAAGCTGAGCTCACCAAGATCAGAGAGAACCTGAAGGGAAAGACCCAAGTCTTTTCCGACCAGATTGCAGCTAAACAAAAGTCTCTGGAGCCATGGACAGAAAAGGTCAACCAGAAGCAATCTGCCATTGCCGTTGCCGAAAGTGAGATGAACATTCTCCAGGAAAAGGCGAATGCTGGTGCAGTCGCTCTGCGGGAGCTGGAGGCCAAAATTTCATCCATTGAAGAGGGCAAAGTTTCCAAGCAGAAGGAGCTCAAGGCTTGCCAAGCTGAAAAAGCAAAATTGACAAAAGAGGCCGAAAAGATGAAGTCGGAGCTCTCTATTCTCGCAGAACAAGAGCCAAAGATAAGATCAAAGATTTCCAACGCCCGCCAGAAAGCAGATGAGGCTCGCTCAAGTTTGGCCAATACTCAAACGAGGGGCAATGTGCTATCTGCCCTCATGCGAATGAAAGAATCAGGCCGTATTGATGGGTTCCAAGGTCGTCTAGGAAACCTCGGCACTATTGATAAGAAATATGACGTGGCAGTCTCTACCGCGTGCCCTCAGCTGGACAATTTTGTCACCGAAACAGTAGAGGCAGGTCAACAGTGCATTGAGTATCTACGCAAGAATAACCTCGGTCGTGGCAACTTCATCTGTCTAGATAAACTTCGACAACGGGACATGTCGCCGATCAACACCCCAGAAAATGCGCCGCGGCTGTTTGATCTTGTCAAAGCAAAAGCCGACAAGTTTCTACCAGCGTTCTATCATGCTATGCAAGATACCCTTGTCGCCAGCGACCTTGCGCAGGCTAATCGTATCGCTTACGGTTCCAAAAGGTGGCGAGTTGTGACGCTGGACGGCGAGTTAATTGACAAATCTGGTACCATGTCGGGAGGTGGCAACACGGTGAAGAGAGGCCTCATGTCCTCCAAGCTCGTTGCCGACACAACACAAGAACATGTCGCCAAACTTGAAGAGGATCGCGATGGGTGGGAAACTAAGTTCCAAGAGTTCCAGGAATATCAGCGAGAATGCGAGAACAGACTGAAGGAGCTGAACCGGGAAATCCCACAACTAGACACCAAGATGCAAAAAATCGGCTTGGAAATGGAGAGCGCCACGCGAAACTTGGCTGATATCCAGCGACGTATTCAGGAAGTCAACAAGGAGTACCAACCATCCGCTGAAGACTCCAAAAGAATCTCGACACTGCAGAAAGAAGTCGCTAAGCTGACTGCAGAAGTGGAGAAACTTCGCGGCGAGACATCCAGCGTCGAGGAGGAGATTAAAGCTCTGCAGGACAAGATCATGCAAGTCGGTGGAGACGCGCTGCGAGCTCAGCGAGCCAAGGTTGACTCCATCAAAGAGGAGATTTCGACTCAAAATGACGAAATCTCCAACGCTGAAGTCAAGAAAGCCAAGGCCGAGAAACAAAAGGTCAAGCTCGAGAAAGAACACACCAAGGCTACCAAAGAGCGGGATGCCGCAGTACGCGATCTTGAGCAGCTACAAGACGGCCTTGATAACCAAGGAGAGAAGGCGGAAGAGCTCAAAGCCCGCGTCGAGGAAGCCGAGCAAGGTCTCGCAGAGATGAAGACGGGGTTAAAGCAGCTCAAGACAGAATTGGACGCCAAGGTTGCAGAGCTGAATGAAACCCGAGCAGTGGAGATTGAGATGCGGAATAAGCTCGAAGAGAACCAGAAAGTTCTTGCCGATAACCAGAAGCGACTCCGATACTGGCAAGATAAGCTGTCCAAACTTTCGCTCCAAGATGTTGATGATTTGGTCGGCAACTCGGCTCCTAAGGCCATCAAGACGGAAGAATCGGAGCAGACTGAGATGCCGGGGCCTTCAGAGAATGGCGGTGATGATGACGATGTTGAGATGACAGACGCTGAGGCGGATGATGTTGAGATGGATGATGGGGATGCCATGTCAGTTACGTCTGACAAGACTGAACATGCCGCAAGCGCACCCGCTCGCCAACCCAACGAACTGCCAAGGTACACGCCAGACGAGTTGGCCGGAATGAGTAAGGAGACTCTGAAAGGGGAGATTGCCGCGTTGGAAGAGAAAACCCAGAATGTCAACGTGGATCTCGGAGTTTTGGCTGAGTACCGTCGTCGCGTGGAAGAACATATGAACCGCGCGTCTGATCTGCAAACAGCACTTGAACAGCGCGATGCAGCGAAGAAGAGACTGGATGACTTGCGCCGTTTGCGACTTGAAGGTTTCATGGAGGGCTTCAGTGCAATTTCACTGCGTCTCAAGGAGATGTACCAAATGATCACCATGGGAGGTAACGCAGAACTCGAGTTGGTTGACAGCTTAGACCCCTTCAGCGAAGGTATCCTTTTCAGCGTCATGCCGCCCAAAAAGAGCTGGAAGAATATTGGCAACCTTTCTGGTGGAGAGAAGACTTTGAGTAGTCTTGCGCTGGTCTTTGCTCTGCACCACTATAAGCCAACGCCGCTATACGTCATGGACGAAATTGATGCTGCTTTGGACTTCCGAAACGTGAGTATAATCCCGCAGGCGGACTTTGCCATCCTTCTAAAGCCCCCCCCCTATTTGCATCATATGAAGATTATAACATTGAACTCACTAATAATAATACTTGGCATCAGGTCTCGATCGTCGCGAACTACATCAAAGAGCGTACAAAGAATGCACAATTCATCGTTATTTCGCTACGAAACAACATGTTTGAGCTTGCAGCGCGCCTTGTCGGCGTGTACAAGGTCAACCATATGACGAAGAGTGTCACGATCGAGAACAAGGACTTTATCGACAGGCCTCAAATGACACAGCAGCAGCAGCAGAGAGCGCTGGGAGGAGGTGGAAATACGACCACAGTGGCAATGAGGTAGCACGAATAAGTTGTCTTTCAATTTCAATGTGACAGAAGGGCTTATGTTATTAGGCGAACCGATGGCGGAATCTGACCGCAGCTTTGACGTGTCCATGACTCTCATATATGGGGCAAAAGGGTAGGCAAACATTGGGGACATACTCGGGGTCTAGTTCTGTTTTTGGAATTATGGCGGATACTTTTGTCGAAAAGGGATATAGCTTTTTTAATGACTTTTTATGAGCAAATGTCGGTTGGGTTTCAAAGTATGTGAGACGCCGATGCCTCCCTCCCTCTCCTCCCCCAGAAGTGTGTTATTAAGAGCCCTCGCTTCTTTACCTTACACCACCCTTATTTTTTAGTCTGAAAGACCATGTTGAAGGAGAGGGAGCCCACGAACGATGATGGCGTACTCCGGAAGCGAAGGCCACTCGCCTCCAACACTCGCACCATGTGCTCACGTCTCTCGAACATGTCATGTTCGTTCTCCTCCACCAACCCCAGAATGGACAATGCGAGAAATGTCTTATTCTGCAGTCTCCCCCTTTTGAGGCGTTCACATGTGCCACGTGCCCTCATTCACATGATGGCTGCATTGGGAGAGAGTGCCGGATCTCGCATGCATGAGACAAGACAGATGTTGACGGGGTGTTTGACTCTGCTTGGTGTTGCACAGATGGGCATGTTTGTGTGAGGGGTGAGAGGGAGGATCGGGGCTAAATAGTCTTGCTTCTGACTGTGTGCCAGAACTGGCCTGGATATTTGGCCTGGGGAATAAGGCCGAGAGATGGGTGTTGATGAGGAGCTGATGACGGATACAATGATGCCGAGACATGGTCGTGCTGGCTGTGCTTGATGGGCTGTACCAAGGTGTGCCATTCGAGAGCTTTGCTGAGAGTCGATATGGGATTCGAACTTGAAGGCGTTTTAGGGGTTAGTTAGACTGTGTATGTATTTTGGGTTTTCGGGCATCCTGTCTTGAGTTTGGATTTTTAGTTCAGGGGCAATGGAGTTACGGATACACCACGTGTTGTTTCTCGAGAGTAGATTCGCGAGTTGTGCGATGCATCAGTGGCCAATTTTATACATCGTGTTTTGATCTGATTCTTCTCTATAAATACCGGGTAGCCCAGGAACTCAGAACCTAGAGGTTGAACATGCTGCTATTCACCATATATCATCGCCATCACTCATTCTCATCTGTTTACAATGCTGCTTCTTGCAATTCAGTTTCTTTTTGTCTACGGCGCATCTGCCTTTTCTGCGGCGCAAAATGCCGTTTCTTGTGACCATGACGATTTGTATACGTCGCTCTCGAGAGATGGGGACTTTTGTTTGAGTTTGATAAGAACGCCCTGCGAGGTGTCGTCGACGCCGACGCAGTTTGTGACGTATTCCTCGGCCAAGTTGTCTTCCTATGTGAGCACTCCTCGTTATGATTAAGCGTTCATGCAGCACAGCTATACATTGACTTGAGTTGACGTGTGTTTTTCTTAGTGTGCCTGTCTTGTGACGACCAGTGCGTCGTATGGAACGGCTGTTACTGGTTCCCCGACTGGTCAGCCCAATGGTACTGGGCCATATACGTCGTGGCGGAGTTCTCGCGGCCCATCGCCTACATATGTCGTTACTCAAGCGAGATCTGAGAATGGCGGTGACCAGGCCACAGAAACTGGTAGAGCATCGGCTACAACTAATACTTCTGGGAGCAACAATGGAGATGCTACCGACAAGGCAACTGATAGCGATTCTTCAGGAACTCTGAACTCGCCGACTGATTCCGCAGCTAATGGCTCCGGGGCTCGATCCACTACTCAGTCAGGCATTGCCGGCTCAGACAGTGGATCAATGACGGGACAAGTAACGCGCACATCGAATGACGCGTCCCAAGGGACGTCGGCGTCTAACTCTGGCGATGACGGTGCGGCCAACTCCCGTAACGGCTCGGCAACGGAAACAAGAACTTCCAATACAAACGGTGGCTCAGGGGCATCTTCTCGCACAGCTTCGGCCAGCTCAGCCACAGGTGATGCTACTTCTACAGACGACCCTGCAAACGGTGGTTCTGGAGGAGCAACAAACTCTGGAGGACATGCTTCTACTGCTGCTTCAAGTGGACAGGCATCCAATGGCACATCTAATGCCCAGAGCTCGGGCAGCGGTTCTCAGGGCTCTAACCAAGGACTCAGCATGACTTCAGCCAGTTTTACAGACACGCGCATTCCGAGCTTCACTTACACTGAATCCATGCCTGTAATGACCTCTGGGGATGCATCTGGCACCGCTGCTTGGAACAGCTCAGTCAAATCTTCCCCATGGGGCACCGGAGCTGGAAACCCTCCATCTGCTACATCTGGAGTGAATCCAGGGCCCTCTTCAAGCCTTGGGAATCTGGGGACGGTTACCACAGTCACAAACGGCACTCAAGTAGCCACTCTTACTGTCCCCCCCTTTATCACGCCCAGCGGCTTCAACAGCAGCACCATCAGCCGTATTGTCAACGCAACGCAGACAGGCCCGCCTCCTCTGCCTGCTGCAAACTTCACTCAGGTCACTCGAACGGGCGCCATTGTCAAGCCGACGTGCTATCAGATGCCTGTGCCACAAGGCGGATCGACTCGAAGAGCATTGCTTCACAACACAAACCTCAGGGAGCAGAATGCCACTATCCCATTCCCATACATTGAGTCTGTGGACTTCCAGACAGACGGTGTTGATCCGTTGTATCTTACGCTGCGAGATGCCGCCGAAGGGACCCATTACATCGATGTGTCCAACCGCAGTTACATCGCCATTGTGGACTCCCTTTACAACGCCATGATTATTGACGCAAAGGGCATCCATTTCTCGACCAAGAAGTGCGAGTATGATGTTTCCATCACAATTGACTCCATGTATCAGCAACTTGCTGCGCTGTCTGGACAAGTCTGTTCGACGGGCAGCCAGCAGCGGAAACGAAGGAATGATGCAGACTTTAACCAGACTCTCTATCTTCGAGACCAGTGCAACAATCCAATCAAGCAAACGGTGCGGCAGTATCCATCGCTCCAGGTTGGAGAATCAAACTGCAACAGCATCCAAGTCGATGAAGACACCGGCCGATGGCTCTTCGACTGCACGTTCCCCGGCTCGGATTCGGGCACAATGAGATGTGAATGGGCTGTCAGGAATGACATTGAAGAGTTTCTCTTTACAGACCCCTTTGGCGGTGCCTGCCCCGACCTGTCCACCGTCATCACAACTCTGGAAGCCAACGGGCAGGACTTTATCAACCCGGAATCTCTCCGCACCGAGCTCTACAACCAGGGCCTCGACGATGTGCAAAAGGCAGAGGCCAACCTCATGGTCATCTACTACGACCAGCTCTGGGAGATCCTGAAGCAGGCCTTCTCCAAGCTTCGCACGCAGCCACCCGGCAAGGCGAGTGCCATCCAAGAGTACATCGACGTGTACAACCACTACCGTAACTTCGAGGACGACATCTGCGAGGATCTCCACGCCGGGGACATGCCGCTGAAGATGAGCCTCCGCGCGGGCGTAACCACCATTGACGCCCTCGCGAGGCTCAACTGGGCGCCCGAGAACCCGAAGCCGTTCAACGTCACGGTCCAGGATCCCTCCCAGCTCGCGTGCTGCAGCCCCGGAAGCGACGCCATCAAGGACGAGACCAACGGTACGTGTGCGTATCCCATCAGCGCTCACCTGGGCGAGACGGGCTGCGTCTGCGGAAAGACGGCCTCGGGAGCGTCTGTGGCGTTTGAGATTACAGAGTGCGACAACTTTGTGAGCGAGTGTGACAAGGACGATGATTGTTCCAGGGCTGGACACCCGACGTTTATTTGTCTGACTGGGAGTTGCTGTGGAGGCGGAGTTTGTGCTGATCCGTATGAGTGTGCGCAGAACGGGTCTGCTTTGGTGAGGCCGAGCCTCTTCTTTTGATTTGGATGCGAAGAGCTGGTATGATTTGTACGAAGTAAGCATGGAGGCACATTGGGTTACCGAGAAGTTAGAGTAGCAAGTAGGTTGAAATCGTTATCGTCTGTTTTGACCTTGCAGTAACCTTTGGACTAACCTATACAGACGATCCGACACTGCAGTCACATGGCGAAAGGCACAATGTTTGTAAAGTTTTTAACAAGAAAAAGTCCGATTCATTTAGCCGCCAGGATTCTCTGTCCCGGGTATTCATCTAATCAAATTTTTACATGAAGCCGTCAAACGTCACCAGACTCCGCCCAAACACCATTATTCCCATGTTTTTTAGACCTTGGGGGCAACGGTGGGGACAATCTTCTTGCCGTCCTTGTTGTAGCGGACACGGGGAGGGGGGGCACGGTTGCGGCGACCCTCACGGGAACGAACACTGTTTCAATTCTGTCAGCTTTCCAACGTACCTTTAAGCGGGAAGGGGGTATAAATGTTCGAGAGCTGGGACATAGAAACATGTCCCATCGTACAACCAAGGCTCATCTGAAGCACATACGCCGTGATGGCGCAGTTGTAACACTCCCAGGGGAGGCAACGTACCGGACAATCTTGCCGTGAATGGCACAAGACACGCAGTACTGCAGCTTCAGGTACATCTTGGGGACGGTGTACTCGGCGAAGACAGAGGCATCGGAGATATCACCTGGAGAGGGAGCAGTTAGCGGATGCAAGTTCTGTGTATGGGCTTGGGGGCTCGAGTCAACGTACGGATGGCAGCAGACTCAACCATGTTGCGGATGGTGAATCTCTTGATCGCCTTATCCTTGGGGGTGCATCGCGAGCAGTTGCTGCAGCGGATGGGCTTGGTGTGGCCGCGGCCCTTCTTGTTGCGGCCGCTGTGAAGACGTTAGCATTTGATTCGCATGACTTCACGATTGTGCCATGTCGTCAATCTTGCAAAGCAGCCGTCGACACGAAATCATATCCATCCGCAGAGTGATATACAATCGCTGATGGCGGCATGCTAGAGAGAGCAGACAAAACACATCAGGAGGGATTCGTACTTGTTCTTTCTCTTCTTGACCATTTTGGCGGTGTCTGGATTGAACTGTTAGATTCTCACGCAGGAAAGAAAGAGAAAAGAGAAACGAGTTCAGCCCACGTACTGGAATCGGTGTTTGTCAAAAAGAACTTTGGCCTAGGGCTCAGGAAAGCTGATTGTGCTGAATCAATCAATCGCCTGCTCGCTAGTGTGCTCCACACAATGACCGATCAGTATGCGGCATTGCCCAGGCAAAATTTCGCGAGGGGCAGGGCAGCTACCACGAAAACCCTAGGTCATGTGATGACGGTTACCGCCCGCCAGCGCTGGGAAATTTCTGGCGCGCCACACCACTAAAAGTACTTCTCACTCATCAACCGCAACATCTGAAGATTGCTTAGGACGGCAGTAATTTTATTGTCGAGGTATGTCTGAAAGATGCTGCATTTCTCTCTGCCCTCCATGAGCTCCGTGAGCTTCGTGAGGGAATCATCTTTGATGTCTCCCTCTTGAAATTGCTTTCACGGAGCTCGTTCCCGTGCATCCCACATATCCCCGTCGATGCAGATTGTCTCTCATCGACGGATTCTCTCTCCCCAGACATCTCTCACGCAGCTTTTTTTGCCAGGCAAAAAAAATCTAACCCTTCCAGTTAGGCAAGATGCAGATTTTCGTCAAGACCCTCACGGGGAAGACGATCACCCTTGAGGTGGAGTCTTCCGACACCATCGACAACGTCAAGTCCAAGATCCAGGACAAGGAGGGCATTCCCCCGGACCAGCAGCGATTGATCTTTGCTGGTAAGCAGCTCGAGGATGGCCGCACCCTGAGCGACTACAACATCCAGAAGGAGTCCACCCTCCACCTGGTGCTGCGCCTGCGTGGTGGTGGCAAGAAGCGAAAGAAGAAGGTCTACACCACCCCCAAGAAGATCAAGCACAAGCGCAAGAAGACCAAGTTGGCTGTCCTCAAGTACTACAAGGTCAGCAACGACGGTAACATCGAGCGTCTGCGACGAGAATGCCCCAGCGACACTGTGAGTACCACCCCTTGTGCCGTTTCCATGCGGCTTACAAAAACCTTTTGATCATTGTGGCAAATGTATTTGGAATCTAACATGGGTTACCTTCTAGTGCGGTGCTGGTGTCTTCATGGCTGCCATGCCTGATCGTCAGTACTGCGGTCGCTGCCACTTGACCTACGTCTTCGACAAGCAGTAAACGACAAAAAAACCCTATACCTTTTTAAAAATGGAATGAAAATTTGTGGATTGGACAGCTGGAGCCATGGGACTGCCATAGCAAACAAAGGCGTTGATGTAGCATAGAGAGCACATCCGGCGGCTTCTGGTAATGAATGCTTGATTTAAGACACGTTTGGAGTTTTCGGGAACTGTAGTTCATGTGACAATGTGCAATGAATGCCGTATAAAGACTTTTCTACATCTGTGATATTTGCCGTGATTATCATATCGAGTGCTGGAATGCCGCGTGAGAAATAAGACCCAATTGACTGATAACGCGATACTAATCCGATATCCAAAATATTTTGGCTTTGCACGAAACATTTTACGATTTAGCTGATCCACTTTAACCGAGTACGGATATGGGGCTTTACAATTTGTCTCTCGTACTGTAGCCTCCATTCAATGCATCACGCGACAGCCAGATTGATTTTTTCAAACTTGAATTCAATTATGTTGATGTGAATAACCTGAGCTAATTCGAACAATGCAACATCGAGAGCGGGTATGCATCCCTTATATGTACAATAAATAAGTAGCAAAGCTGTTTTCCCCTAACGCCAATTCCATATTTCCTTTACAACTCCTTCGAAAGTGAAGCAGATACCACCCCAAGTTCTAGAGCCGACATCTCTCATGCCAAGCAGAATCTACTCAGCCTTTGGAGTCTTGCTTTTCTTTGCCTTGTTGGTCTTGTCCTTCTTGGGCTTTGGCTGACAGGGTTTAGTCTCCTTAGCCATCACCAAAGAGTCCTGGGTAGGATCAGCAAGAGTTCCGCTGGCTTGCGACGTAGCTGGATCAGACACGGCGCTCGACTCTTCTTTCTTGCCGACCTTGTTGTCGCTCTTCTTCTTTTTGTCGGTCTTCTCGTGAGCCAAGGCCTCATCGTCCTCGCCGCCATCTTCGAACTCCTCTGACTGGGCTACCTCAGTGATGGACTTTAAGTCAGTCGAAGCCTCCAAGTGCTGGAAAGCACTCTACTCATCCTTTGACTTGGACTTCTTCTTCTTCTTCTTTTCCTTCTTGTCGTCATCAGCGTTGGTCATGGGAACGTCCTCGTCCTCATCGCGCTTGCGCTTCTTCTCCTTCTTGTCCTTCTTCTTGTCCTTCTTCTCTTTCTTGTCCTTCTTCTCCTTCTTGGCGGCAACCTCAGGGGCATCAACCATGTCTTCATCAAGCTCCAATTCGGCATCGCCGAGAGACTCCATGACAGATTTCTAGTTTACAGTTAGTTTGCATTCTGAAGATATCAAGGGAGGAAGGTCGTAACGTACAATAACATCTGTGTTCTTAGTGGGGCGTTTGCCGGTGGCGTAGAACTCGAGACGCTCATCTACCTGCGCCTTGAAAGCATCACCAAATCGGGTAGAAGGCTCATCAGAGAAGACGTCGATACGAGAAGCCATGGAAGCCTTGTTGGCCACGCATCGAGACATGCGGCCCTTGTTCTGCTTGCTAGCCTTGGCAATGGCACCAGCGTGGAACAGAAGACCAAACTTGGGAGTGTTGCCCTTGGTCTTGAGCGCACGGAAGAGAGCCTTCTCAGCACCGAGAATCTGCAGGGTGGACGAGGGGAGCTTGGCCAAGTTGGTGAGAGAACCGGCATGGGAGATGAGGCGAGCAGCAACGCTTGATCCAAGCAGGGCCTTGAGGTTGGGGGCGACCTGGTTTAACTTCTCATCGAGATAGTTGGAGGTTGATCGACGGTTATCGGCTTGCTTGAGGACGAGCTGAGAGAGCTGGTCGATGATCTCAAAATCGGTGGGGGTAAGGTCATAGCCCATAGACACCTTGGCGGCATCAATGATAGCCTGGGCCTTTTCGCCATCTTCACCAAGAACAGCGGCAATGTCGTGGAGCTTCTCGTCGGAGAGCAGCTTTCGGTTCCCAATAACACCGACGAGCTGGGCGTAGGTGTAGTTGTCTGAGGCAAATCTCTGGAGCTCAGGGAAGTGCGAGCCATACCATTCACGAAGGCGCATGAAGAAACCGTTGACACCCTTGTCCTGGAAGTCAACAGTCGCAATGGCCTGAATGATATGGTTATCGTTACGAGTAACGTTGAACTTGACCTTGGCACGAGAGTAGGCGTGGGCCAGACCGAGCGAGGCCTTGGTGAGATCACCAGTCTGGAGGCCCTTCAGCAGCTTCTCGGCGTGCAGACGAATTCCACGGATAAGTTCGGCAACAACCACTGAGGTTTCGATCGTCTCGATGGACAGGCCGGGGAACTGAGCCTTGATGGCACCACCAAGGTTCTTCTCCGCCACACCAAGCGTAATCTTGCTCTTCTTGCCGCTCGTCTGGGGGAGATTGAGCTCAAGCACCGACTTGAGCTGGTCGGAAACGATACCCTCAGAAATCAGGTTGACGTTCTCGAGAGCCTCGACGTGGCCGCTATCGTTTCAAAACAAGTCAATTCCCGGCCCAAGTGATGATCCATAGCCAAGGAGAAGTGTGTTATTACCTGAAGGGAGTGAAGTTGACGAGATTGACCATTTTGCTGAACTTGGGCAGCTCGTTGACGGCGGTTTGCACCTCCTTCAACTTGGCGCCGACGGCATCGGCCTGGTGCACCACATTGAAGAGGGCATAGCCCAGGGCGGCCTCGAAAAGGACGTAATCTACGTGCGCCATTGTATCTCTGTGCAGGCGGCGCCGTTAGATTGAGAGGAGAGACGCGGTAACTGCAATTGGTGGCAGCGTTTCGGTTTGGTGTTTCTTCCAAGATCTTCGCATCCAAACTTTTTTTCTAGTTTGACGAAATTTTCTGGTAGCTTTGAGCGCTAGCGCACGGGCCAATAGAATTTTGCAGCCGGGAGCGACGTTGATGTGGGATGTGTCACGTGAGAGGGAGCGGGGCTGTCGGTGAACCAAAGGTGAGCTGTAGCTGATCAGGAGTTGCTTTCACTGGCGATGAGAGTATGAGTAGTATTATGCTCAAGTCATTTTCTCTTCATACCTATTCTGGTTTTCTTTCATTATTCTATCTATTCTCATATTCATTCCCCCCTCGCTCTTAGTTGTTTGGAAATCCATTCTTCAAGTTGTCATATTTTGACTGCGGATAATCGATGCAGTTATCCTTCCTCTGGAGCGCCTGCGGACCGCCAAACTCATTGACAACAATTCCAATCAAGCTGTCCTGGCCCTCCTTATCACCGCTGCTCTCCCACCACATGCCGCCTCCGAGACCCCACTCCTTGACGTAGCCAGCCTTGACTCTGGCAGCATGAGGAGTATCGTAAGAAACGAGCTTTCTCGTCTGTGGGTTATAGCAGTAGCTAGAGCCGGTGGCTTGGTCGTAAATCTCCTGTGAGCCCTGGAGAGGAAGAACCTTGTAGTCGAAGATGCCATTCTCCCAGGACCCCTCGCCAATGCCGTTGTATGGCCTGCCCGGACCGTCCGTGTTCTCAAAAGCACGGCCGTAAATGGGCATTCCGAGCACAATCTTGCTGGGGGCTACACCGTTCCTTGTGTAGTGGTCAATGGCCGCGTCAGTCGAAAACGGTGTGGATGTAGGGTTGTCATGCGACACGTGGAGATTGGCCTGATGGCCGCTCGTCGGGTCCCAAGAGCCAGCGTAGTCGTAAGCCATCAGATTCCAGAAATCAAGATACCTGTCCATGCCTGGGATGTCGAGGATTCGAAAATGGGTGGGGCCCGCAGGACAGGCCACGGTCAGCTCGAAATGGCTGTAATTTGGAAGCGTAGCTGAGTATGCATCCAGCTCTCTGCGGACCGTGGCGAGGAGCTCAACGAAATTTCTGGCCTCGTCTGCATTTTGAGGATACTCCCAGTCAATGTCCAGACCGTCGAAACCGAGATTCTTCAGAAGTTCAAGGCTGGATTTGGCGAATGTCTCGCGGCCCTGCTGGGTGCTGGCCGGACCCTTGAAGTTGCCGCTGTAGGTCCAGCCGCCAATGGACAGCAGAACTTTGAGGTTTCGGTTGTGCTTCTTGAGGAGGTTGAGCTGCTTGAGACAGCCATACATGTTGTTGCCAGTATCGTTCCACGAGTCACCCTCCCAGTGAATGTCCGTGTCCGCCCAGCCATCAGTCATATGCCTGTGTATATGTCAGAGTGCGTCTTATATGGACGGAAACAGAGATAACCTACACTTCTCCGCTGTCTTGCCGAACATTGGCAAAGGCGTAGAGGACGTGAGTGAGCTTGTCGGCGGGAAGGTCTTGCGGCCTATGCTTCCTGGCATAGATGGCCCTTTTTTGGTTCAGAACATTAGTATCAGCTGAAGATGCATGCACGGATAAATGGGGGCACTAATGTTGTGTAACCAGATCATAGGTACATACCAATTTACAAAGTAAGCGACTGAACGATAACCGCCCTCAGACATGATTGTTTGTGATGAAAAATAATGGGAGATTGGGATGAAAGACAATAATAAAACGAGGCCCGCAAGGAGAATGAGGTATTTGGGGACAGCTAGATCCCTATGACGAAATATGGTGTTGGTGTTCAGCAGCAGCTGTGATGAGGGGTTTGGTGAATTCGATCAGACGGCGGCCCTTTATATACTTGTAATAACAGACACGGATAACAAGACTTGCTCTATTTCTTTGTCTTCATATGAACAAGTCATGAACAAGGCGCTTGGCAATCCAATAATGGTGGAACAGCTCAACGGCGGCCTCAGCAGCTGTCGCGGCTTTCGCCCCAGCCTCCACTTTGTATGCGCTGCCGAAGCTGCTGACTGGCCAGCACCGCCTCATCGACAGCTCATCTTTTGCTTGTCCATGCCCACAAATGAGCCAATGCAAGAACATAGACCGCTCTGTTGCCAAACTACTAGTATTTTTGACCAATGAGCCGCCCATTTCATATGCCCCGGGATGCACATGTAACCTGCTGACATGTGTTGTCTGCTTGTCACCTCAGTTGTGCTCGACGGCCAGCTCAGTATGAGAGTGATGGAAGTCGACGTTCATCTCAGTGCTTCAACGCCTCAACGTGCTATCATGATGCTTTCAGCTGGTACCTGCATCCGCTGTTTTGCCGGCAAGCTCATTGCGACGATGCAGCGCGACAACGTTGTTCATATCCGACCCGGGGTCTGTAATTCAACAAGAATCTGTCCTGGCCTTAGCCCCGTTCTCCTAGCAGCGATGAGACGCGTCGTTGCCTTCAAGATGCCGTCTCTACAAACCTGCCTTGACTGTTCAAAAGGAATATGCAGAGTTATGTAGAGCGAGCTTATTAGCAACTTGCTGTTGACCAGTTAGCTGCCTATAACACGTACGGAGTCTCTGCGCAGACTACATGCTGTTCCATCACATTGCATTAGCAGCACTTTGAACTTCATTCTGACCTGCACTATGATTCCGTGTCAAATTCTATAGCACCGGCTCCATGCTCTAGCAGCAGCTTGAAAATCTCCTTGCGCCCATGGAAATTTGCCAAAGAGAGCGGCGTATGGCCATCTGCATTTACTGCATGAACCCCAGCGCCATTTTCCAGCAAGGCCTTGACGATGTCCTTGTGCCCGAGACTGGACGCAGTAGCAAGCGGTGTCTGACCGTCATTATCCGGCGCGTCAACTTCAGCGCCGTTTTCTATCAGCACCTGGGCGATATTCGCATGTCCCCATTGCGAAGCGCAGAGGAGCGGCGTCCGGCCGTCTTGATCTGCTGCATCAACTTCAGCACCGAGATTTAGCAGGAGCCTGACGATATCCTCATGCCCGCTACCGGAAGCCTGGAACAGCGGGGTTTGGCCATAATTATTCGGCACGTCAACGTCAGCACCGCTTTGCAGCAGCAGCATGGCTATGCCCATGTCGCCAATGTCTGAGGCGTAATAGAGCGGTGTCCGGCCCTTCCAGTCGGCCATTTTGACTTGTGCACCATTTCCTAGCAGCAGCTTGACGACGGCGTCGTCTGCATGGCTAATTGCCTCAAAAAGCGGCGTGCGGCCCCGGTAGTCCTTGCTGTTGGCCTTGGCGCCGAGTTTGAGCAGATGCTCGACCATGGCCCGGTGCCCTCCTCGAATGGCGCAAACGATTGGTGTGTATCCGCGACGGTCTCTGGCATTCACGCTCTGCCCGTCTTCGAGTAGGCGCGTCGCTATATTCTTCAATCCGAAATGCGCCGCAAGATGAAAGCCTATCCTTCCGCCCCCAAGGTCGTCGAAGAATCTCCGGCCCCTTTCCAGCGCCTGGTCGGCGGCAGATACCTTGGCCTCGGAATGGAGAAACTCCAGGATCGGCTGTGTGTTTGTAGATGCACGAGCATGGTGGCCCCAGTAATTCGCAGCATAGTGGTATAGCACGTTTGATGCCAGCCGCTGGTCGTACTCGAACTGCGTCTTGCAGATGCCGCTTTCAAATGCGCGAAACGAGAGGTAGGTTACGCAGACTGTGGTGATATCTGTCTCTGCATCCGAAATCCAGAACTTGCCTTCCTTCTCAAAGTAGTCTTGAATTGTATAGTGTGCCAATCGCAAGACATCTCTCTCGGTGTCGTGCGTGACGAGGCCGGCATAGATGGAAGCCATGGTTTCTCTGTCAGGAATGAACTCGTCGTCTAATTCCAGATTTCCCGTCTTGACTGCGACGGCGTGTTGGAGTTCAGTCATGGAGAGTACTCTTTTTGCGTGGATGAGCCAGGATATGACTTTTCTTGCTAATTGAGACAAATGTTGCCCCTGGCTTTCGATCCTTGTTATTGCTTGCTGATATATCTTTCCTAGTGAACGGGGCAAATTTCGTAACGCTTGTCTGATATCGCCTACTGTCGGTAACCGGGCTAAAGAGTCAACATGAAGCCTCACAAGAAGAAACCTGCAAACAGTCAGGCCTGAGAACGTTGGACTTTCGAGTAACAATTTTTCCTTTGTTTTTGGCACAAATAGCTCACATTCCATCAGAAAGTTGAGATATTTTGGTTTTTATCTCATTTTGTAACTCTGGCTTTGTCAATATGAAATTTGGAAGCCTGTCCATACGGCTATCAAGAAATGCTTGCACATCCTCATCTTTCGCTCTGATTTCGAAGTGAACACTTTGGTCAAAAGTATCGGCAATCTCCTGGACGAATCTCGAAGTCGCAAATATATTTACATTCGTTTCTCTTTGAAGCTTCAGAATCTCCGATAAAAAGATTCTGCGGCATCCATCTGTTTCCTGACACTCATCTAGTGCATCGACAAGAATGAAGACTTTGGAGTAAAGCCTGCTGACAGAATGCAATGCTTCTAGCAGCTCAGTCAAAGACGGCCTTTTTTGGATTTCGTTGTACTCGTCATAGAGAATCTGCACACAATCAGGTATCCTCCTTTGTTTCTGGATTAGCTGTTTAAGTAGGTTCGCGACAAGGTCGTTTGTTTTCTGTTCGTTATGCCTCCTGAAATCGCAGTATAGGTACGAGATTCCTACACTAGCGTCATCTTTATATCGGCCGTAAAGGAGATCGTCGATAACTGCCGCGCTCATGATGGTTTTGCCGGCTCCAGGAACTCCGGGGCAGAATAGCGTCTGGTTGTCAGACTTGAGCCACGACAAATATTCGTCCGAGGCAAGAAACCAATGACAAGTCCCTCGCTGACGGATCTTGATATACTCGCTCTGCTGGATGGCAAAGTCAATAGGTGCGAGCCACTTGAGAATGTTCTGGTGCTCTTGATCGTAATGTACGCTGAGAAGCTTTTCAACGCCATCAAAAACATCTGCAACAATTAACACCCATTCGATATGTCGACATGTTCATTATTGGCTAGTTGACACTGACTTTTTAGGACATCGATGATCCGATTTTCCTCTTCAACCTTATTGGGGGGGATTCTGGATAAAAGGTCCTTGGTGTAAGCTGCGGCTGCCATTGCTGCGTAGCCTTGCCATTCTTTATTCTTATGAGAATCAGAGTAATCGCAGATGCCACGAATAACTAAGCACGGGAACTGATTCATTAGTCCAGCTGCTTCCATTTCAAAGCATAAGACATCCTTCTCCTTGATTAGTTTGTCTCGTATCAGGGCGTCCTTCATCACCTGGTTTGCTGAGGCAATCAAGCCATAGTGAATAGCCGGGTTGTCGTCTTCCTGAGTTCGGTCGACACGTACTATCATATTCGAGGAGTCATTGTCACAGCAATTTGAGCAATTTTCGTCGATAAGTAATGGATGAATTGCTGCTGATTGATACAGTCTGTCAGTGCTTGGCAGCGGTCGCGCATACTTTCGACGCAGCCTCGGCAATTTTTCAAGAACGCCATTGATGCTCTCCTCAAGTTGGTGACCGTGGATCTCGTAGTCCGTTTCAAGTCCATTCACTGCAGTTAAAAGAAACGTTGGCGGCTGGTTCAGGAACCCTGTTGTGTGAAGAGTCCCATCTTGGATCGCTTTGCCAAAGTCATACTGGAAAACGCCTCCAGTTCCATCGCGAGGAGCACTAACCACAACGTCACCAAGCCGTATATCATGCTTCTCGCTTGGAGCGCCGCCACCGATACCAACCATGAGGCCGATTCGAACATTAGGAAAGCTGCTCAGCATATTCTTCGCAACGCCCGTAGCACTGGAAATTCCGTATTCTCCATTGGGCAAAACGGCAATGACTATATTGTGGCGTCCTATCCTGCCCAATACATAGCAATTATCGTCATGAGGGTGCACATGTTCCGGGGCTTGATGCATCTCGTCAAGAAAAATCTGCGCGGCAACGTACTCGATCTGCAGAGCACAGATCCAGCCGACGGTGTAGTCTGCATGCGCCGGTTTTCGCTCAGCCGCTGTTCTTCCACCAGAATCACTGGTTGAACGTTTTCTCTTCTCTCGAGCTGGAGCAGTGCTACCAACGTGTTCATCCCTATCCTTGGACATATTGTCTGATCGCCTGAGAACACGCGAAGTCGTTGTGAAGAAAGGGACCTACTGAAGCTGTTGCCGCCGCCGCCGCAGGGTCGATTGTGCGATGATGCTGGTTTGCATCTAAGAATTTGGAACATGTGTCGTTATCAGAGTGGTGGAGAAGACGATTGAGGTCCATAAGAGGGTTACAAGGCAAATGTTCATTCTGACCATGGTAGACGCGTAGGTGAGGGAAAGTCGCGTGCAGCGCGATGTAAGTCCTAATGGAGAGTACAAGTATCCAAACTTTACAAAGTAGTGGAGGCGGTGAAAGGCAAGTGGCCCTATCAAAACGAACTGAATATAAGGCAGCCAACACACTAACCACTTTGGACAGCAGTAATTGGAAGCCTCATCTCGAGCTCAGACGTGTCTGTAGGCAATGAGGGGGGCGCAGAAGCAGGCTGCAGGCGATAATGATACTCAGCCGCTTGATTATACCTACCTTGGCCGTCCGCGGACCAATCAGCGGCACCTTGGCTGGACTTTGCCAAATCCAATAGGTTCAATAAGATTAGAAACAAAACACACGTAGCATAAATATGAGTTCAGTATAAAAGCTGCGTTTTATGTACAAGTTAATTTAAGAGCCTAACGATTAATGATATCCTCAATTGATATCCTTTATTCAATGTTATCCCGCTGCTTATACCATGGGTGTGATAAGAGCTTCATTAACATTACTTCATGATA
The DNA here is from genome assembly GCA_030708095.1 of Trichoderma sp. CBMAI-0020. Taxonomy (NCBI): domain Eukaryota; kingdom Fungi; phylum Ascomycota; class Sordariomycetes; order Hypocreales; family Hypocreaceae; genus Trichoderma; species Trichoderma sp. CBMAI-0020. The sequence goes on along the minus strand of JAJNCI010000004.1, from coordinate 1,717,766 downwards.
GTGCTAGAGGGAATACAAATACAAACAAAGGCTGGGTATCCATCACCATTCTCAAACGCCGCCAATTCAAAACACAAAGACAAAATCCTCATTCTCGAGGTCCGTAATATCAGCAAAAGCCTTTTGGCCCTTGGCGTCCTCAGTTTGAACTCCACTCTCTTCATCGTCTCCTTCCAGTCGGGTATCTCCGTTCTCTGCAGAGAGTCTCTGGGTCCCCTCTCGCATCGCTCGCTCCAATGCTTCCATGCGCTCCACCTCCTCTGCAGTCTCTAAGCTCATATCCAAAACAGTCGCACTCTTTCCCAGTGCCACTCTGCGCTTCGCATGGTGTGCGTTGAGATATTTCAGATACAGCGATGTAATTGCCACAAAAACGATGACTATGCTGAAAAACACAACGTTTGCACGTAAGCCCCGTGAATATGAAGGCGCTTCGTCTGGCGTAAAAAGCAAAGGGCCAATAATGTTACCGGCAGATGCACCGATAAACACGAGCGCTGATGTACACTTTCGCTTTGTATCCCCAGCCGTATTTTGCGCCGACCAGGAGTAGATGAGTGGTGCTGCTAGGTGTTAGCACTACAAAAATGCTGTTGAATGAGAGTCAAACTTACTAATGCCTGTGAAAGTGGAAAGACAAAAATATCCTGCAAGCAAGACTGCTCGATGCTCAGCGTCATGTGGGAAATGCAGCAGAATCGAAAAGCCGACGATTGGTGGGATACATAAAATGGCAATGACCGGCCCTTTGAGCTTCCACCTCATCGAGACATACGCACTCAATGAAACAGCTACGACGTGGGAAAATCCAACCGGAACGTTGAACAATATAGTCTTGAAAGGATCCGTCACAAAACTGTGGATGATGAGTGGCCCAAATGTGGATATGCCGTTGGAAGGGACTGAGATGCAGAAGATCATAATGACCCATAACCAGGTTTTGACGTCTCTTAGGGCTTCAAAAAAGTGAGCGTACCTCCACTCTCGCGACATAACCCCCATCTGATTATTGCGTAGACGCTCTATAGCAATAATCTTGTCATTGTCGGTGAGGAACTTTGCTTCGGTAGGAGAATCCGGCATCCAGAAGAACATAGCCCCAGAGACTGCGACCGTAACAATACCGAAGAAGAGGAAGATGATCTTGGCCATGTTAGAGAAAGGAAGTTGGAGATGGGGACGTCTTCTTTACCTGGTATGGCTTCAAAGATGAATGGATACTAGCGAGTCCATATGTGATGAGACTTCCAAACTACGCCTTGTTAGTGGTCAAAAGATTGTGTGAAAGTCTACAATGATGTGCTCACCACCCAAGTCAAGCCATTCATACAGTACCAAGATCCAATCCTCAGCGTTTGCTCTCTATCCAAGCGTTAGTGTTATTTGGTGCCCTATACCAACGGCGTCAAAGTAATGCCGTACCTTCGTCTCCACCACATCTGGGTAATCGCAACAAAGGCCGGTCCCACGCAAGCCTCGAAAGCGCCCAAAAAGAAGCGGGCAGCCATCAGCTGTCCAAAGTTATGTGCCCATGTCATCAAGGTCAAAGTAATACCCCAAGCGAGGACCATGATGCTCGTGAATTTGCCGATGGGAAGCTTGACTAGGGCCCAGGCCAAGGGCAGCTGCATAATGAGCTGGGCCAGATAAACAATGCTGCCGAGCCACGAGAACTCGTCGCCTTTGAGACCTGTATCGTCGATCAGGCCAAATATCGATGCGTACGATAGCGTGGCCTTGTCGAGAGCCTGGAGAAAGTATACGGAAAGCATAAGCGGAAGCAGAGCGAGGTCGATGCGGCGAAGGATGCGGGCGTCGTCGGCGGGCGAAACCGTGATGACCTCGTCTGGTGAGCGGCCCAGCTTGATGAGCAGCATCGCTGCCGCATCTCGATGGTTCTTCAGCTGCGAGTCTGCATCGGATGCGTGAGATGGGCCATCGGGCCTCTCGCCCTCTTCATTTGCGTCTTCATCTTGGTTCAAGGCCCGGTAGGGATTGGGCGAAGCTGAGGACTGCGACGGCAGGGCGAGCTTGAGCGTCGTCGAGAAGAGCTTCGAAAGCATGGCGTCCAAGAGATGATGGCATTTAAGGATGGTGTACCCAAAAAAAGAAGGGCTCAGATCTCTACCAAAAGAGCGGCTGCTGCGGTCGCGTCAGGGCATGAATGAAAATGTTGAGAGAAAGAATGGATAACAAAGGAGAGTTCGCGATGTGCACCGTAAGCATGTCAGCAGAGCTTAGGGGCCTTGATGACGTTCCGCTGCATGCTGCCAGGCACATCATCGCCAGATCTAGGCCACCCTGGGCGCTGAGAGCGGGCTGACAGGGCTCTTGTTTTAGCGCTCAGTGCTTAGCGCTCGCCTAAAGTGCACGTGCCAAAGCATGGAAGCTTTAAACACTCAAAGCCAGACGTTGAAATCACAACACTGAATATTTGAACTTTCAGCCCATCAGCAAGTGCTGCCAAGATGCTGCAACCCCACCGATAACTTGGATTCTGCTGCTGAGCAACGGACGGCCAATTCTCTGCCTTTTCGAGCATTTAATGTTGTGGCGGCGACCCGCTGGCCGCATATGTGCATGCATCGTGCTACATGTGCAGGCCGCACTTGGGCGGCTACTCTGACACAGATTATTGCTGGAATGTGATGTAAAGGCTAGAGTCAAGCAGGCTGCCGATTGAGAAGCGAGAATTAGAAATTAGATGTAGCAGGTAAAACAACAGCAGCCACAACAAAAGATGCCACGATAGAGGCTGTCCAGGTAACACAACCTGCATCGGTTCGTCATCTTCCCCGCTTGAGATAAGTATTTAATCACTAGCATACCTAGGTATGTACATGGAAGTGAGGCACTGACTATTACGCTGTCGGATCTTCCCAGAACCACAAACCGTGATAGAACTTCCCGTATCATCCAACAATGCAATAGATGCCAGCAGGACCACAATGACATTGTGTTATTCAGTAGCATTGAACTCATTGGGATCCGTGTTCCCGCCTAGACCTTCACAATGCGATGAGACACGCATCTTCCGCCGGTGGGAACAGAGGTCGAAAAGCGAGAGAGAAGGAGTAGAAAAATGAAGTTCAGTCAATCTACGAAAAGTTCGAGGAGTTTACTTACGGGTGGTGCCATCCAACATACACATACACATCACACTTTGGAGCTTATCAACCGTTCGCCGAATACATGCTCATCTGCCATGTCGATGTAACTCTACATGCCGTTTCCTAATCTGGGCAGCCATGAATTGGCTCTTCTAGCCCGTAAACTATTAAATGGAATAGCCGCTCACATGCCGGTACAATCACTTTCCCCATTCCGCTCCATTGCTGATTCGATGGATTCGCCAGGCGGCAAGGCATCGGCGGCAACAGAGTGGAGTTGCGGCTCAGTAGTGCTCCCTATTTGAGGTTGTCTACCAACATAGGTAACCACTGGAGGTTGAATACGACGACATATTGGCGAATTCTTTCTGTGGTTGGATCTCGGGGCCACATGTACAAGTATGTATGGAGCATTCCGGAGAGTGCAGTCAATAAATGCACATGCAAGCAACATAGGCACCAACGTGCATTGCGGTGTATGTAGGAACCCATGTAAGCGGTGTCCATTGTGACTTGACATTGTCGATGCTCGGCGCTTGCTCTGCCATTGATTCGCCAATTCACTGATCCTGTGTGGATAGAGTTTCTGAAGAGGCAGATTATGGGCAAATATATCGCATGATTTGCCAATCCGGTTGCAGCTGTATGGGAGCCGCACAAGATATATGCCATCTAGCTTGATTCTGATTTGTGCCGCTAGGCTATGCTGCCAACTCATTTGGGATATGTCCCCCGAAGCCTTGCTGCACACGAATGAGCCCGCCGTATGGATCATATTGGGCAATTGATAGCCTCCGAATGGGTAAATTAATATAAGTATGATTGCTGTTTTCAGCTCGCACAAGCACAAGTGAGAACTGTGGATCAATGCCGCGGATAGCAACATGAAGCACACAAACGGCCCCTTGGTCACTGCTTCCGTCGACCAAACCAACAGTCTGATGTTCCTGATAGAAAAGTGAGCTACTGCTCACTTGAATAAACACAGACCTTTTCAAACCTCTCGTATCCATAGTCATCCACAGGTTACATAGCCCACATGTAACTGGCTTCTAAAACTCGAATCAATAATACCATCTCAGCTGTTTCTTTCTTAGCTCACGCTGGCTCTGTAGATTGTCGTTTGACATCTCCAAAGTATTGCAAGGCCACTGCCATAACAGCGATATGGAATTCCTTTCGGTTGATCCCAACGTTTATCCATTTCTTTTTGCTGGGCTGGTCTTCGCAATCACAGTCTACACCGTCTATCAGGCTGCGCTGCCGAAACCTTTGCCTGGAATTCCCTACAACGCAGAGTCAGCCTCACGATTCTTCGGAGATGTGCCGCTGTTCAAGAAAGCAAGATACCGTCGACGGTGGCTATGGAACCAGCCTCGAGAGCATGGAGGCCCGGTGTCTCAGGTCTTCTTATTCCCTTTTCGCCGACCGACTGTGCTTGTGACCGACTGTCGCGAGGTTGTGGACATTTGTTCGCGCCGATCAAAGGAGTTTGATAGAGGTAACAGGAACAAAGAGTGTATTGGAGTGGTGGCCCCAAATTTCCACTTTACGATGCAAACTGCGGATCCTCGTCTTCAATTTCACAAGAAGCTGATCCGAGACCTCATGGCACCCAAGTTTCTCAAACAGGTACGCGATGATGTTGAGCTTACATTAATGTAACAAATTGTATCCTAAAGGTAGTTTTAGGCATCGGCACCTCAAATATACGACAAGGCCATCGCCCTAATCGCATTGTGGAAGTTGAAGGCGTTCAAGAGTTATGGTAGGCCGTTTTCAGCGGGCAACGATCTCTACTCGGCAACACTCGACATGATATGTGCTGTTGCCTTTGGAATGGACGAAACAAGCTCTGCTCTACAGCACGAAATACGCCACATACAAATCACCAACCCTACTTTTCCCAACGCTCAAGGGGACCCTGCTTGTTTTTCATCAGCTCCCGTCACGCCCGAGCTCGAAGGACTCTTCAACATCCCAGAAATGGTGTCGATAGCTCAAGCAAGCCCTTTTCCCTCACTCTCACAAGCCCTCGCTTTGCTCAATCCAAAGCATGCGCGAGCTCATTGGAACAGGAAAACTCTGATTATGCGTCAGACAGACAAGAGTCTGCAGAAACTAACTTTGGGAGGCCCGCTTGAATGCAAGAGTGCTCTGGATCAACTGTTATGGCGAGAGATGAATGCCGCAAAGTTGGCTGGACGACTACCAGATTACTACTCGCCTGTTATTAGAGACGAAGTAGGTCCATGGCAGATGATTCCCCCCCTGAGAGCGCGTATGCTAACGAAATGCGATTCATACAGCTTCTTGGGTACCTTCTGGGCGGCCACGATAGCACAGCTGCTACTCTGTGTTGGTGGGTGAAATACATGTCAGCCTATCAGTCGGTCCAGGCTCGGCTTCGGGATGCCTTGCGACAAGCTCATCCTAATGCCCACCAAGCGTCTCGGCTACCCACCACTGACGAAATCAGTGATGCATCCATTCCATACTTGGACGCCGTCATGGAAGAAACTCTCCGATACGCCTCTGTTGCAACGCTCATCGTCCGCATGTCAACTTGCGACACGCAGATCTTGGGGTACCAAATCCCCAAGGGCACAGACATAATGATGTCGCTGACGGGCCCATCAATCACGGAGCCTGCTTTGCCGATTCGCGAAATGTCGCGCTCTCTGGAATCGCAAGAGTCCAAAGATAAGGTTCTCCCCTGGGAAGAGGATGTATCTCAGTTTAAGCCAGAGAGGTGGCTGAAACTGGTGAAGAGTGCTGACGGCAAAGAAGAAGAAGCGTTTGATCCACGAGCTGGGCCGAATCTTGCCTTTTCCGCCGGGCCTAGACAGTGCTTTGGGAAAAAGCTAGCATATATGAAACTGAGAGTGGTGATGACGCTGTTGATATGGAGCTTTGAGTTCCAAGGGCTTGATCAGTCGTTGAACGGGCCGGATATTATCGAGAAGCTGGTAAATCTGCCAAAAGACTGTTACGTCAAATTGGCGAGGGCATGATTGAGGCGATGCTGCTGGAATTGGGCCTTCATACGTACACCCTTTATCTGCAAGATACTTGTGACTGGGTACTGTAGAAGCAATTTATGTAAAATAGATGATTCAGACATGATGAGAAATGATCCTGTCAGCTTGTTGCCTACCTTTATGAAATCTAACCAAAACAAAAAAAAGTCTAGCTAATTTAAACAAGTAGTACGCCCGTCTATCTCTAGTCCCTTTACCCACAATCGCCATCCATACATGTACACGTAGGTATATATGCATGCCCTGTTTTATTTTTACCCAGTATGTGCAAGACTCATGCGGCCTCAGCCAGCGCAATAGGTGCAGCTGCTAATGGCTCCGCAGCTGCAGCTGCAGCTTCGCGAGCCTCGGCCCATTTGTTCAAAAGGCTCAAATAGCCCTGCCAGAAGACGTTGATGGTGCCGGTGAAGAGGGACCGATACTCCAGCGGCACATAGCTGAGGCTAAAGGCCATGACAATGGGCCAGATCTTGCACGAGTTGATCCAGCTTGTGAGCAGAGTATCTCGGACGCGCTGGACAGCGCCACTGATGCCGTCGCCTGCGAGCAGAGCCTGCATGCTGAAGAAGTAGATGTTGATGCCGGGGGCGAAAATGAGCTGGTTCGTGACCAGTTTGACTCCCAGAGAGAGCGCACGGGATGTGTAGTTGAAGTTTTTGGCAAGGAACATGAACCTTGCGAGGCAAAAGACGGCCAATTAGCATTGCGTGGAGGTCAAACAGTAGAAAGAAAATGGTAGACTCACCATGAATAAGCGGGAATAGCTGTGCCGGCCCCAATGATGATGTTCCGGACTGTCCTCAAAGGGTCGTATTCATCATCGTTGATGCTCTGAGCGCCCAGGTCGGCAAAGAGGAAGATGAACATGGAAGTGATTGTTTGAGTCACATACGGCCTCTTTTTCTGGGACCGGCCGTATGCCTGAGCGGCGCGAGTTACGGGCCCCAGGCGCTGCCATAGTGGACGAGTAATGACTGCATTTGGCGTTGCTTCGGCCACGCTGCTGCTGTTTTGTTGAATCTGTGATGATGGCTGTGGTGGTGGCTGCGGTGATGAGGATGACTGGGCACGGAATTGGTGCCGGGGCCGGAAGGCCAATGGAAGTTGCCGCCGGAGAAGGAAGCGAAAAGGAGACGTCGCCATGCCTGGGGACTTGGGTTTTCTAATTTCTTCTTTTAATCTTTTTCGTTCAAAGTCTTTGTGTCCAGGTGATGATCTAGGTGAGACGATGGCTTGAATGTTTCAACTTCTATTCATCCGGGCCGGGAGGTGAGACTCGGTTTATGAGCAGCAACCGTCATTAGAAATACGGGTCAGAGCCGCGCCTTTCCCTGACTAGTTTCTCTCGATAAGGCGTCTTCGGCGTCGGCATCGGCACCATGGCTCCGTGGCCTGCCATTTGTAAGCCGTAATAGGAAATTATCGGACCTGAGGGCTCGAACCAAGCTGTGGCTTGAGCCGGGCACATACAGTAGGGCTCGTATATAGTAACAATGCCGCTCTATCTTTTCCTTCAAGCGCTGCGAGGCTAGGACACGCTTCGCTTTGTTAGATTGCTGCTTCTCCTCCATCAAACCTCCAACGAGCGCTCGCTTCCCATGGCGGCTATACTCAATCCCGCCATGGAGCCCGCAATACTATCTGCTAGTATTATGGAGAAGGGCAGTGATGCCATCCAATAAGTCGGCCGTTGTGAATTATGCAGACAGCACAACGCGGACAGACGAGGACTAGCCTGGAGCGGGAATCCCAGCAGCTTGCCTGGAGAAAATCAGGAGCTTCCTCCGCCAAAAGCCTGCACCCCCCCTCACCGTAATAACCTCCCAGTTAGCGCGGAGCTTGCACTGAAGCATCAAATTGCAGCATTGAAGCACCACGAGCGTCCACCATGTCGAGCCTCATCATCGCCAGTTCCGAGGCCCCCAAGATGAGCGATGCCAGCCTGACGGAGACGGCCACGCAGGCCAGCCAGTCGACGTCGACGCCGTCCGTCAGCGGCAGCGCCGACACCTGCACCAGCCCCAGCGGCGGCAGCTCGGCCAGTGGCAGTGGCAGTGGCAGTGGCAGTGGCAGTGGAAGTGGCGGTAACCTCATCATGGACGACCTCTGGGTCGCGCTGCCCAAGCCCAGCCAGAGCCTCGCGCCCGAGTCGCTGCCGGACCGCATCCGCCGCATCAGCGTCGACCTGGAGGAGCTGGCCGTCTTCTACAGCGTGTCCGTGTCGCCGGGCCGCCACGAGCGCCTGCGCCGGTACTTCTCCGACGAGCTCAAGGCCCTCTTCAGCCTCGACTTTGAGGCCATGAGCCAGTCCGACAAGGTCGACTTCCTGCTGCTGCGCAACTTCCTGCGGCGCAAGGCCCACTGGCTGTACGCCCAGAAGGAGGCCAACAAGGAGATGCAGCGCCTGATCCCCTTTGCCCAGCTCATCACGGCGCTGTGCGAGGCCCGGCGCGACGTCGACCCGCTGAACAACGAGCGCGTGGCCCAGCAGCTCGACGACATTGCCAAGCTGGTCAGCCAGGTGAAAGAGGGCATCGAGAACGACCGCATCAAGATCTCCAAGACGGCCGCCTACAGGGCGTCCAAGACGGTCACCGAGCTGCGCGGCCACCTGCACGAGTTCTTCCGCTTCTATGCGTCGTACGACCCCATGTTCGACTGGTGGGCTGCGGCGCCGTGGAAGGCCGCCGACCTCGCCCTGTCGCAGTTCATCCCGCTCATCCAGTCCAAGCTGGCGGGCATGCACGACGGCGAGACGGGCGACATCATCGGCGAGCCCATTGGCCGCGAGGCGCTGGTCAACGAGCTCGAGGCCGAGATGATTGTCTACTCGCCCGAGGAGCTCATCAACCTGGCCAAGGAGCAGTTCCAGTTCTGCGAGGCCCAGATGAAGACGGCCTCCGTCGAGCTGGGCTACGGCGACGACTGGAAGAAGGCCCTGGACTCGGTCAAGAAGCACTTTGTGCCGCCCGGCGAGCAGGCCGGCTTTGTCAAGCAGCTGGTGCGCGAGGGCTCGGCCTTTGTCAAGGAGCACGACCTCGTCACCGTGCCGCCGCTGGCCGAGGAGGTGTCGCGCATGACCATGATGAGCCCCGAGATGCAAAAGGTCGCGCCCTTTTTCCTGGGCGGGCCGCTCATCATGGTGTCGTATCCCACCGCCGACATGTCGCACGAGCTCAAGAAGATGGTGATGCGCGGCAACAACAGGCACTTTGCGCGCGCCACGGCCTTCCACGAGATGATCCCCGGCCACCGCCTGCAGCTCTTCATGTCGGAGCGCCACAACAGCCACCGGCAGCTCTTCACCACGCCCTTTAGCATCGAGGGCTGGGCCATGTACTGGGAGTACGTCTTCTGGGACCGCGGCGACTTTTTCGAGACGCCAGAAGACCGCATCGGCACGCTGTTCTGGCGAATGCACCGCTGCGCCCGCATCATCTTCTCCATCAAGTTCCACCTGGGGCAGATGACGCCGCAGGAGTGCATCGACATGCTGGTCGACTGGGTCGGCCACGAGCGGTCCACGGCCGAGGGCGAAGTGCGGCGCTCCTTCAACGGCGACTACGGCCCTCTCTACCAGGCCGGCTACATGGTCGGCGCCGTGCAGCTTTTCGAGCTGCGAAGGGAGATTCTGAAGACCGGCCACATGACCGAGAAGGAGTTCAACGACGCCTTCCTCAGGGCCAACTTTATGCCCATTGAGCTGTTCCGCGCGCTGGTTCTAGATTTGGAGCTGCATCCCGACTACACGCCCAATTGGAAATTTTACGAATAAACGACACCGAGTTGGGCCTTGAATCACCAAGTTGGGCCTTGAATCACCAAGTTGGGCCTTGAATCACAAAGTTGAGCCTTGAATCACAAAGTTGGGCCTTGAATCACGAAGTTAAAGTCATGCAACGATCAGAAACGGAAAGCGAAACAAAAAGCAAAATTGAAATTGAACACTTTTTTTTAAAATCTCATTTTATTATTTTTTTTTACATCTTGGTATTTTTTTTTTTTTTTTTTTGTTGTTGGATTTGGATTACAAGTTTGGACCCTCTTTGTTTTTTCATGTTTTTTGGTTTATTTAAACGGAAAGTGTATTATATCGCGTCTGCATGCATCTGCATCTGCTCTTGACCTCATTTAGCAAAGTTTTCGCACCAGCCACGGCAAACTGCATAGCGAGCGATAATTTACCTACATGTAGTTGAAAACATTGGTTTTTCTTTTTTTTTTGTTCTTTTTTTTTTTCTTTTTTTTCCTTCTTTGGTATCTGATGGTGTATGAGAAATTTTTACGATACTCGAATATATTGATTCCAAAGCGTGCATGTCATCTTCCGTCAATCTGGCGTACATGTATTGAGATCGGCTGTGTTGTGAAGTAGCACGTTGATCGAATAAATAAGTGTACCTAGGTAAGTAATTGAAGGGCTAAAAAAAGAAAAAATAGAGCTATATTCTCATGTACCCATTACATCAAGTAGCAAACAAAACGAAAGTCGCTGCCTTCCTTCTACCAAACGCCAGATATATGCTCGTCGGATGCTATAAATGATTGGCAGTCACCCTCTTCAAATGTCTACATCTTCATTGAACAGCTGCAAACCGCTCATATCTTCTCTTCAACCTCTTTGTTCTCATCTGACTCGAGTTCTCGGCTAGAAATTCAGCACGTCCGCTGGTTAGACCAACTGCTTCAACCTTTGCTTCGAGCTCGACAATTGTAGCGTTTTGGCGGTGAGTAATTCTTCGCTTGGCTTTTGCTAGCAGCGTGCGTGTTTAGCGATTCGCGATGCTCGTTCTCCATACGTTGTATTAATCCTTCGAGTTCTGTTACTTCGCAAACGTAACCATCAACAGCGCCTTTCAGTCGGCCGTTGCCAATTTCAAGCTCCCTGATTCGACCATCTTTCTCATTCAAAGTCCGATATGCCTCGGCAATCTTGATATTGAGCTCTTCCATCACAGAAGCCCGTGAATCAAGCTGCTTGCGTAGAGAACGTTCTATTTGGTGATATTCATCAATCGATTCTTCATCTTCTCTTGTCTTCTTCGACAGGGTGCGTAGGCGGTCCAGGAGCAGATCCAATATGTCGGCGCCACGCGCAGTAAGAGGCAGTGTGGTCTCTCCTGGTGCAAGATACTCCAGTTCAAGGCGGGCAGCTCGAAATCCAGAATTGATCGACATGATCATTTCACTGGCATCGGTGCCTGGGAACCCCAGTTCGCCAACCACGGCGGTAAAATGTGCAGCTGCGGCAGCTCGTTCAGACATGGTTTGTAAGAGTAACTGAACCTGGTTCTCGACTGCTTCAAAGGAAGATAGCGTCCCTCTTTTCGTCAAGGTCCCATCTGATAGGGCGTCGCTTATGCGCGCACCCAAGGCATTGTACGAGTCCAAAGTGGCTGTCAGCTTCTGCACTTGAAGCGCCAAAGATGTAATCTCATCTTCCAGCTGCTTCTTGTCCGCTTCCGTAGGGGCATCCGACATTGGTGACATATCGTTAGAGAATGGCGATATTGGCCTTGTCGGACTTGTCGCAGGAGGAGTCAAGATGGAAGGCCTCGCTCGAGGCGGGTTGTTCATAAGCGCCGTCACATCACCGAAATAGTCCCCATCTTCATCTTGAGCCATGTCCATGAGGTTATCCGTCGATGCAGTACTCGGCGTTGATGGCCAGACGCAGCTAAAGTACTGTGTAGCTTCCTCGCTTGCCATGCCTTTTGTCGCAAGCTGGCCCTTGAGCTCTTTGATCTGCTGTTCCAGGTCCCAAATCCGTTCTGTATCAAAGACCATGGTGGCATTCTGCATTCTATAGATTTCCCTATCACGGGCTCTGAGCTCGGCCTTGAGCTTGGTAATCTGCGCCTTGGCCAACTGCTCACTGCGTTGCTTCTCTTGTTGGATTTTACTGAGCATATCGCGGAGGCCATCCCGGCGTGTCCGGCGCTCAACTCGTCCATCAATGATCTGGTGAAGATTGACAGCCGCGGGTTGGCCACCTGGTCGAGGAGCTGAGCCAGCACCACTTGCGGGTGACCGTCTATTCGAAGCTGTGAGAGAAGTGCGCCGAACCACTGGTGTAAGACCGCTTGAATGTACGATAGAGCCTGGACCAGATTGCCGCGCGCCTCTCTTTCTTCGGCTAGGCGTCCTTGGAGCAGTCGATGGAGCCTGACACTCTTCCGATCTGACATTCATGCTCGGGCTGCATCGCTGGCCACGGCAAAGGGCAATGGAAAGGTTCAAATCCTCCATTTTGATCAACTCTGCGGTAATTTTGGCTTCTTTGCTATTTTATCTTGACATGAATCACTCTTGGACGCGTGATGAAAGCGTGAACCCGTCCGAAATGGCGAGCAAACAAAACGGCATGGCACATACAAATTTATGGCGCCACCAGCTTCCAAGCCGCATCCAACAGCAACAAGCCGCATGAATGCATATTTGTAGGCCCAACTCAAACCGCGTCAGAGACCTACCCCTCATCTGCCACAACCGTGTCCGCGCATCCATTGATTTGTGTAGCCCTTGCAGCAAACCCATGCCCAAGCCGGCACTCGTTTTGTTTACATGTTGCCTGCTCGAGCTTAGCGTCCGAATGGATCGGCCAGCCGGCCCCGCTGCCTCCGGCGCTCTATATTTTGTCTCAGGTTTGTGTGGTGTCTTTCCAGGTGTATATTACAAGTCTCTCATCATCGAGCTTAACATCGTAATGAAAAGGTTCAAGGGGACACATGAGATGCAAAAAATCCGTGTGCCCTCATGGTATCTGGGAAAGATATTAGAGCGCGCTCATGTGAATTTAAACCGACGATTTCATTAAGCTGCCCACCGTGAACAAAGGTAAACTGGGCAGATACACAATGTGAATCAAGAAGCGGGTCCAAGACTGAGACAGATTTTAATTAAGAAATGTCACTGTTATTGTTATCATGGCATGTAACAAGTCCATCGGCCAGCTGAACTAGCAAGAGATGGTTTCAAAGTGTACAAGGGAAACGGCGCGCACTTCTTCTACATACTAGTTAAAATGGTGTACTTCTACGGACCCGTCTTCATATCCGTGTTGACAATTCCATCAACCTTCCACTGCCATCCATCGGCATCCAACCTAAACACCACAATATCGCCCCCCGATTTCGCATACACGGTCTTATTATCATTTGTCGCGAGGCTATCAAAGTCCGTGTCCACATCAAAACCGGGCCCTACAATCCTCGGGATGTCTACGCCCACGCGACTCTCCTGGATTTTCCCTCCGGGACTCATATACAGCAGAGCAAACTCATACGGAAGCGTCTGTGCCGGATCTTGGCTTTGGCCATGGCCAGTACGAACCCACGCCAGTTGGCTTAAATGCGAGGATGGATAAATACCTTTGCCACGAGAATCTAGACCATAGCACTCAGTTAGCATTACCAGCATGAGGCTGACGCTCCAATTTATCAGACTCGCAGAATCACCTACCTAAGAGGGTCTTGTCCAGGAAATGGCACTCTACTTTCTTCTTCGAAGACACGTGAAAATCCAATGAACACTCCCAAGGCGTTATTTCTTCGCTCTCTTCAATCGCCATCAACAGTCCACTAAATGAGCCGTCGGAATCGTGCCTCTTATTTTGCCAATCGCCTGCGATGGCATGGCCAACGCCTCCCCAATCTCCAACATCGTGGCGTCCCGTAAAATGGCTAAGATCCACCGAGTACCAATTCTCGTCGTTCTTGGGGTCTTCTGACGCCGCAAGTTGCAAGTTGCCTCCCGGATCTTGATACGACAAGACCACAACGTTTGTGCCATGTTCGCCTCGGTGGAACGCCGCTGAGAGCATCGAATTCTCATGCGCCGCGGGGCCTTTTTTGCTACCGGTGGACATGCCTCTACGAGTCCAGCTACCTTTCGGCTCCATGAAGATGTGAGAAATTGTATTATTTTCTTCGAGGTAAAATAAATGCGCAGTGCTGGTATCGTCCGCTACGGCAGTTATAGAAGTTCCTTTCTTCGCTTTCGGCGCATCTTTAAGTGAATCTTGAATGCGTCTTGGGCTTTTGACATCAGACTCCGCATTCAGGTAAGAAAGAGATCCTGACTCGTCTTGCCAGATTAGAATCTCCAAGCTATCTTGACTGTTTTGACCGTCAACAAAAACGGAAGCCAGATTCGATGACGATAATATAGAAGGCGGGCTTGGAGAGAGAGTTGCCTTGGTCGCTGTTGTGGTTGTGGATGATGGTCTGCTCATAGATGCAGTCAATGATGAAGAAGTATTATTCGTCACATTCAACGCACTTGTCAGAGTAATAGGGGACGTAGCCATTGCCGTTATAGATTGAGTAATCGTTTCCTTTGGGCGCGTCTTCAGCATCAAGGCTGATTTTCGAGTCAATTTTACCACCACAATTATACAGCTAATGAAGGCCGAAATCACTGCCATTAGGATTGTAAATGGAAGCATTTTCTTTTTATAGTACCACGGTTTTCGAGGAGGATCCCTTTGTAGCTGATAGTAATGGTCTCGCGCGGAGACTGGCTGCCCGTCTCTGGATCTCGCCGAGGGGCCTTCCACGGTGGTTGAGAGAGGGACTTCACGCATCGTCGGTTGACTTGGTTGCTGCATTATGTAAGAAATGTCGAACAGCGGCATCATGTTGAAGAATTTCGATGATCGTATTTTGCTGAGACTTTTCAAGTAGCCGACTTTTGAATGTATAAGTGGCGAGGAAGCTGCAAGGTTGTATACGAATGGAACTGAGAAAATTATGGCGAAGATGGGATCAAGAGCACAATCAGCGTCACTTTAATTTATTGAGACCGATATAATATGTCGTAATGGTAGAGTAAGTGATGAACAAACAAAAAGCAGCCACCTGATTATCATTACAGAGGGCAATTTGAAGAGCTCACATACAGGCCTATTCCGGACAAAAAGTAACAGTGATGGCGGTCACTGGAGCTTGTGTGTACACCACCTGGTTTTGGGAATAATTGTCACATACATGTATGTGTATATCTTTGTTTCACTCACAACACCTAGTTAGAACTGATTCACCAAATGACGCAAGTAAATTCATATGAGAAATGTCTAAACCTCATATCGAACAAGGGAAACGCCCGATGATGGGAAAGGCCATACTAGTTAGAAGTGAGCCAACAGCCAATTTGAGCATTTTTTTCAGTAGCCGTACCTCTGACATGAACAAAATACAGAATTACCGAATGATAAAAAGCCATTCACATCTGGTGCAGTGAGACAGAATTGCACAGGAACATGAATTAAAGACAGCTCGAGATGATGACTAATGCCATTATCTGCTGTAACGTTCAGTGAGCCAGAGCCTGAGCCAGTCCCGCTTCAGCTCACCGAGCACGGCAAGCAAGCCCCCAAACAGCCGCCTGACTAACCGCGCTGTCAACGCCCACTAAGGCGCCCGGATTACCACCGATAACGCCTAAAGTCCCGGAGCCAGGCCCATAATACACGGGTTCGTGACTCGCATATTTCTTCAGCCTCATGTCTGCATTATCACATCCATCGATATTACCAAGTAACACGCAGCTTCTACCACTAACAGCTATTTGCAGCAGCCCAACGCCAAGCTCCATCCCATCCTATTCCAGAAGAACAGGAAAATGACGGCGGTGGCAGGTGCCGAATGACGCATGCAAGCAATGTAGAAGCCATGTCTGCGCCGGCACGCAAAGTCAAGTTCGTCGCGTCAGATCCCGCTCGTGGCGGTTTGCCTGTCAAGCGACGGCAGGTCCAGCAAGCCTGTGAATCATGTAGACGGAAAAAGGTAATCCCAAGTCTTGGACTCAAATCCGTCGAGTTTCACAGCATCTGTTGCTAACGGCCTCGTGCGGTGAACAGCGAAAATGCAATCATGCGGAAGACGCCGCCGCGGACGATTTCTCACTGGATGACCACAAAGGCCTGCCAGAGGCGTCACCTTCGCAGTCCTCGTGAGTCTTTCGCTCTCCTCACAGTAGCACCAAAGCTTCTCAGCACGCTGGACTCAAGACGTTGACCAGATCTAGGGCCTCCATCTCGTCCCTCACGCCCTCGGTCCGTGCGAGATCGCTTGCCGGCGAAGATGGCGTGCCATCGGCATCCAGGGTCAGTCTGAGCTCTGACTTGTCTCCCATCGCACGGCGTTCTCTTCCGACGGGCTTCAGCCATGTCGAAGTGCCTGCAAATGCGCCTGCTACCCCCCAGCTAGCACCGGATGCCGCCAACAGACCTCAGTCGTCGCGCTTCGTGGGAGACTTGAACCCAGAAGGCATGTTCATGGAGGCGGCGGTTCCCAACGTGACTCGGGCCTCGTCACAGAAGGGAGACGTTGGTATCTGGTTTCCAACCGCCACTACCGGCCAGCAGTCTCAGTTCATCACGTCTCGCCCGCCGCCTCTCATGGACAGCTTTATGCTTCCTTTTGTTCGAGAGCACTGCCTGTCTTGCATGCCCCCTGAGCAAGATTATGCCAGGCTGAAAGCGACTTTTTTGCAAAAAGTCCACCCCATTTTCCCCGTCATCCCAGAAGCTGCTCTCAACGGACCTACGGATAACCCTGCCCACATTGCGCTACGACAGCTCGCGTGTTTGGCAGCCGGCTCTGATCCAGAGATGACGTCGCATCTGCGGCTGAAAAACAAAGGCCCTGGTTTGTTGCGCCCTGCCGAATACTCGACCATACTCTCCTCTTCAGTCCGTGCCATATTGGAGACTAGCATTATTCCAGACCGAGTGGTGCACATACAGGCACTTACCATGCTCTCGCTCTACACTCAGCCCACCTGCGCCGAGGAATCTGATTTGCCTGCCCAGCTTGGTGGTCGGGCGATACATCATATCCAGACGCTCGGCCTGCATCTTCTTCGCTACGACGGACCGAATTATGGCGACTTGGAAAACCTGTTCTGCGCAGTCTGGGCACTAGACAGAATCAATGCTGCCATATACGGGCGGCCATGTTTGATCCACGAACGAGATATAGGAGCAGATCTCGATGCCTGCATCAAGAAACGCCCACCCGCCTTTCGGCTCTTACTATCCGTGGCACAATGGCTGGATAAGGTAGTAGAACTATACCGCCCAGGCCCCAGTGCCCAAGTCTCGGGGTTTGACAAAGTGGCATATATCGACCTTCCCGTTCTTGAAGCAATGATTGTAGATGCAGATGCGTTAAAGGTTCCGGCATCTCTCATTGGTAAGCTCTCGCCCTATCAAGTATAAGCATGCCTTTTCATGTCTAACTGGATAATAGCTACCATTGAAACATTCTACCATGCGGTCATCATCTTGTCGTGCCGGCTGCCACGACCGGGGACAATAATCGCAGCCTCAACATTACCACCACCATCCGCCAATGCCCGCCGTTCTCTAGCAGCCGAGCGCATCGCATGCGCAGTACCAAGAGACTGCCTTAGCTCCCTTCCCTTCATTCCATACGCAGTATCTCTCGCCCTCAGCGTCGAATATCGAAAAATGAGACACAGCCGGTTACCCATGTTTCGCGCACGGGCAATGAATGCTTTCAGGCGAAACTGCGATCTCCTCCGAGTCTACGGAGACCACTTCTGGAGTGCCCGCGTTGTCTCTGGGCTTGGAGAGCGCGTGCTGAGAGAGATGGAGCGCGCGGCCAACACGTTGGCCAAAGAGCTCAGCCCTCAGCCAGCCGACGACCCAGCCAAGTTGGCGGTTGATGAGCAAGAAGGATCAGCTGCTGCACCAGATTTGGGAACAACGGTATCATCGGGCGACACTACAACTATCAATTCTGCTGCGGGCTTTGATAACGTCATTGACTTTTCCATGATCAATTCCATCTCTGGCCAGGATGTTTTTGGGCACATTGATCCCAACTTCAACTTGGATGCTGTGGAAGATGCTCTGGAAGCAAATCTGGACATTGGCCTCCCCTTTAACTGGGCAGACTGGGGCCAATTTGCTCAATATTGAGGTGGATGATTCGCTGCCTGTGGTAGAGTTTAGATTGAAAGGACTCTTCTCTACTTAAATGCTTGTTTAGTATACAAATGAGGGTGCGTCTCTATGAAAACAAGCGAGGATATTTGCTGCAATGGGAAGGCGTTTTCAGGGTATCAGTTATCAATCCGTCAAACAAGTAGGCGTAATAGGCGCTAATAAATAATCGGATATGCATAATATTCAATAAACTCAGCGCTGTTTGCCTTTCTAGATGAAAAAAAAGAAGGGAGGAGGGAAAAAGAAGAAGAAAGTGCTCACTGTAAGAATAGAGCAAAAAAGAAGTCTTCTCCGATACTGGGAATCGAACCCAGGGCTGCTCGGCACTCGAGTAATGAGAGCGAGCGATGTTAGCCACTACACCATATCGGATGTGTTCCTGTTGAAAAGCATCTGTGCTATTTAGAGTTATGCAGTATAGCGCATGTTGAGCTATGTGATTGTTGAAGAAACATCGTTTCTTTAGTCACTCAACATGTTATATTGAAATATCTAGTTTACTGTAGAAGGCAAAATAGGTATTGCAGTTTGCTTAGATAATTCTCTAATTTTGGTTACTACTATAAAATATTATACTTTCATTTTCTAAAGTACTAAATAAGTTTCTTAACTTTATAAACCACTAAACAATGAAATACCAACAGCAGCCCTGGGTAAAATAAAAATCGCGCCAGCATATAAAAAACAGGCCAAAGAGTATCAAACAGCCATGCAAGAGAATGGAAAAGGTCTGCTAAAAGAGAGCTACAAGTGCCCAAGAAAAAAAAAGTTAACCCAGTAAAGACAACACATGCTGTACAGTAGAAGGCGAAATAAGTGTCGCTGGATTTTTAGATAATTTTATTAGTGTGGCTTCTGTGGCTTTGCGAAATATCCCTTGTAGATGGAGGCACTCCGTACATACTAATCTGGCATTCCCTAACAGGGGCCAGAAATAGCTGCGAATCTGCTGGAAATTCAGGGTATGCTCCACTAAAGAAACAACGACCCTCGCCGGAAAGTGCTAGTCAAGTTTTTCGTAATTCCATCTCTCTAGACTGCACCGTTAGGATCCTTGTTCATCCTCCGCTCCTCGTCTTGTCAAACCAGGATATATTGTATGTACATGCTCGTAATGAGTGATACAAACAGCTACCTATGTGAGAGCCGGCTACATTTAGAATCCATCCTACCTCTTCGAACGCAGCGCAAGCAAAGCCCGATGCTCTCATTAAAGAGGTCCAGACTTATAGTACGGTTTCTCCTATATGCTGGTGCGGCATGCTTGTACTCATAGGTACATCTGGTACTTGATTCCTCAGGTATCGGATCAGGCATTCTCTCTGCTGACTGTAGGGCCTTGGAGATGGAGATATGGTGCAAGTGTGCTGGCCAAAGATCCTCTCTTTCCAACAGCTTTATATATGCATATGCATATTTGCTTGTCCATCCACACTTGTGACCACACAGCCCAGTCCCATCGTTTACTCCTGCTATGAGAATTTCTGCCACCTTCAGCCTTGCAAACCCTCTCTGCTCTTCCAGCAGACCTGTTCATTTGGCCGTCAGTCATATTTCCAAACCGATCATATGGGTACTTACAGAAGACCTTCCACGACATAGCAGATTCAACTTCTTTGCATGAGAGAGTAAGATAAGGATCATCATAGTCAAGTATCAATGCTTTCGTGATCTCCTTGAACGCTTGTGCGTTCTGGAATAGATATGCTGCGGCAGTGAGAAGCATTAGATTGCCAGCTTCGTCTCCAGAGGGTCGAAGCCAACTGTCGCTCGCAAATCTCAGGGCTTGAACACAATCATACTTGTCTGCGATGACGGCAACTGCAAGGACATCGCCTGCAGCGAGGGATTGAGGTACTTCTCTGTTCTGATGGTGAATAATAGAACAGATTATCTTCAACGCAGCAGCATTATCTTCAGGCAATAATAACTCGGCAGGTCTATCGTGATCGAGCAAATCATGGCCTTCTTTCCAGTCTGGCCCGAGCATGGCGGAGAAAGGTTTTGAGACTGCTCTCAACATCATAGAATGAACATGGAGTTTTGCCTCTTCTGGCCCAACTATCAGAACAAGGTCACCATCTGGAGCAATTTCGACGATTGTGTCTGTCTGGGTGTCTCTTGGGTTTTCCATCCTGATGTTGATTGTCTGCCACTGGTTTGAGAGGCGGCGTTGAAATGGCGTAGACAGTTAGTTGATCTTCGCGGATGCCCAGTCCCAAAGGCCGTCGTGAAACCCCGCATTCCACCATATTCCTTCTTCTCTGGCCTGGCGTCACGTGAGAACTACCGCCATAATTATTTCTATCACAAACCAATTTTCTGAAGCATTAGCGACGAAATTCGAATATGCTGACGACTTAAGGTTATTGTATTGTACAGTAGGAAGAGGGTGTGCGTTAGACGTGGAGTTAGAGACTTGCCTTAACGTGTGGAGCAGGGCCCTTGTTATAGTAGTGTAAGTGAAGCCCCAATCATTCTTTGCTTTTCCATCTAGTGATGGGCATCAGCCACAAGTGTCAGCAAGTGGATCCCGCCTAAAATAAATAAATAAAATTCTAGCGACACTTATTTCGCCTTTTAGTGGACATGCCATAAGTATCAATGTTCTTGTGTCATGCTCAAGCTGCTCGTAAGCTTTCTTCTTCGGGTCTATAAAATCTGTTGGTAGTTTCCAGGCTTCCCGGTGAAATTGCAAGAGATGGGCTGTCTTCTTTAAATCGCGTTGAAGTACCTAGAAGCCGGGGCACAAACAGTGGGGCTGATTGATTTATTGTGGCTTTGTTCTGGCTTTGTTCTGGGTACCTGCTTAATAAAAAGCACGAAAATCAAGTCACACTATCCACTATCATAGTTGAGTATAATTTCGTGACACCCATTTCGCCTTGTACTGTATAAAATCCATGCTATGAAGGGCTTAAGAAATTCACCACCACAAAAGAGGAGCAAAGCAGATGGCAATGAACAAGAGCAGGAAATAGAGTTCATAATTTATTATTTGGTACATGTTTTACGCTCAGGGTATCAAAGTAACAATCTTCATATCGACGCCATGTGTCCTTCACGCCCTTATCATGCATTGCCATACAAGTGACAGGTAGCTGTACGCCCCGCATATGCGGAATGTGAGGTCAAACGCCACCACATCCTTGGACCTTTGTTTCAGGCCCTTTCCATATCGTCGTGAAGTAGGTAGTACGCGTACGTGAATAGGCCAGCGCAAAGTACGGCGGTTCAGGGCCGTGAAAAAGGGTCAGGATTGCCCTTTGGAGCGCCTAGTCGCACTCAGGATGCGATGCTCGTCTTTGGTTCTTTGTTTGTTCGCCTCGGAGAATCCGCAGGATAGTTGTTGTAGATTCATATCGTTGACTAGTTCGCCACATGTTTCGATCCTATCGCGGTCAGAACAGAGTGCCGTAGAGCATTTCGACTTGCCCAGGACCCTGTCCATTCACTTCGTGGGAGGCTTGGTAGATATATCGGTTGGTCTCCCGCGCGCCTGGTTCTTCAGCTCGCCGAGGAAATGTTGAAGAAATCCGTCTGCTCGACTTCCCGGGTTCGGATCCGCTATAACGAAGCAATCTCGTCAGCCCAGCAACTTCACGTCATGCGACGTCCCCAGAGGATCAAAGCGTGGCCTTACCTGTAGCTTCTCCCGGTGCCAGCGGCTCGTGTGGATTCCGGCCGTGCTGTTTCTCGTTGATCGCGCGGTGGATGCGGCCGACGGCCCGGTGGAAGCCTGGCACGCGGAGAATCTAGAGCCAGCGTGAGCAAATCAAATCAAATCAAACCAAACCAAACCAGGCAGCCAGCTGTGCGCTTACCGATTCGACAATTCTATCCTCAAAAGCCTGGATCAGGCGCAGAGCATACCAGTAAGGCGACATGGTAGCTGCCGTTGCTTGGGAGGAGCCGCAGCATTGGGTGGCGGAGGAGAGATTGAGAGGAGGTTGCGATTAATAATGATGGCGAAAGTAACTGGTTATGGGCAGTAGTGTACCTCTTTGGGAGCAGTTAGCGGGGGCACATGTACGCACTTTCACATGCGATGCTACCGGATACCCTGCAATTGCAGATGGCTCATAGTGAAATTGGAGAATGAAAGGCTGTTGAATGCGATGAAACATCAATTCATGAGTGGTAAAAAATTTTATTTTACGAATTTTTGAATCCCTTGTTTTCTAGAAAAAAGAGAACAGGTTGGGTATTGATTGAGTGGCGCTCTCAAAACACCATCTGTTAGATGCTTGTTCCATCAGACTCTGGCAATTCCATAGTCATCATATAATCCATTCAAACCAAAAACACTCTGTTGAAACCAGGAGTGGCCCCTCCATTTTTATAACCGTAATACCCCACGCCTAATTCTTGACTGAAGCGAATGAACCGTTAAAGGGCTCAATGAAGTCGTCCTTGCCCAGAGGAATGCCCTCCTTGCGCAGAATGTCATACGCAGTCGTCAGGTGGAAGAAGAGCGTAGGCAGAAAGTGGCCGTTGGTGTAGACGACGCCGGGAATGTCAAAGGTGCCGCGGCTGCCCAGGCCCAGGGGCACCGTCTCGTTCTGGCGCTTGTTGATGAGCTCCTTGTCGGCGGCGGCCAGGATCTCCTCAGCCTTGGCGATGCGGCTGAAGCAGTCGGCGTACGTCTCGATCTTGCCCTCCCAGACATGGGGCTCGATGCCCTGCAGCCGCGAGGCAACCTTGCTCGACGTGTCGGTGACCATGTAGACCTGGAAGGTCAGGGGCAGCATGTTCTCGTGGATTCTGGCGCCCAGCAGCGCGGCGCCGTTGGGAGCGGCCTCGCCCTTCTTGAGCACGTTGTAGAGAGACTTGAGGGCGCTCTTGGCCACGGGCACGGTGGCATCGTAGAGGGAGTAGCTCATGGTGGGCGGATTGGCGCGAAAGAGTCTGGACTTGAGAGTTTCAGTGACGGCGAGAGGGAGGCGGATGGTGGCTTGGGTTCATCAAACAAGGTTCTACGAAGAGTGGGAGAACCCCCCAACATTTATATCATGAATCGTACCTACGCAGATACCTTCCTGCTCCAGTCTCCCCTCCTGAATAGGACGCAGGTGGCCTGGTCCCGGTTCACATGCTGCAAGAGCCATGGACTGGAATCTGGCCTCAAGCTGAGTTGCACTTGGTGGTTCACGACGCTAAACAGACTCCAGTTGCTCCCATGTTGACCTGAGCCCCTCTTGCCGCATCGAGAAGCGTCTACAGAGCACCAGATGGCTTACTAATTAGAATCACATCGAACCGAGTTCCGCTCTTTGGATGCGGTCGTGGAGCACGGACTGCAGCAGACACTGCACTGTAGCATTCACAGAGTAGCACCTACCGAGTAGTATACGCAGTGGCATTGCCCTATCGGACGTGACGCTGCATGGAGAGTATTGAGGGGAAGCAACGCCATCAGGTGAATTCAGAGAGAAAAAATCAAAAGTCGCGGTGCAAGCTGCCCGACGACCCGAAGAGAGCCTCAGACTCGACGATCTACGGGCAGATTCAGGCGGCTTTGGCTGCCGAACGGGGCCAATCAAGAGCCGACCAGGTGTTTGCGACCAGGATCTCCCCCTGTAACGGTGCAAGACTATACGTGTACAAGTGAGTGCATACCTAGTCCATGGCTCGGCACTCGGCCAGGCGTCAGCACCGTATATCAGTTGACAAATGGCCGCATGCAACGAGCCTCCTGAAACAGCTTAGGAACAGCTTCAGGCTTTGCTTACTGATCAATTCAAGGACGCGAGGGGGCCTTGGCTTAGGAAAGCGCGCATGCGAGGAGAATGTCTTAGTCAGGCAGGATTCGCTTTCGCAGTACGACGGGATGGCACGATTAACAATCCAAAGGATTGCTGACTTTTGCATCACTGATTAGCAATCCGTACGCTGGACGCAAAAACAAACACACAAACATTGAACTAGATGCTAACGATCTGATGAGAACTATAGTACAAACGCCAACCGTGATACACAATTCGAAGCAAGATACATGTCACACAAGCCCCAGGGTCGCATTAAATCTTTCCACCACCTCTCTGGCGCCTGGCAACGCTGCAGGATCCGCAACCAGCTTGTCCAACCCCATTGCCTGCCTGCCCTCGACACTCGTCCACCGCCGCAGCATCTCCTCTGTAGGCCGGCCAATGTGCTTGGATTCGCCCTCGCCGCCGGGGAAATCAGGGCCCGGCGTGCCTGCTAAGAAGGCCTGGCGCTGGCGTACCAGGTACTGCGCGTTGAGCTCGGTCACTGGGCAGACGGGAATGTAGAGGACACTGGAGTCGGAATGGCCCTTGTGGACTTTGTCCACGGCGTGGATGGCTGTACACCGGCAGTCAGTATACCGTATGGGATGCAAGATAGAATACAAGGCGTAGGAATGGCGACTTACTATCACAGTGCCACGCCACAAAAGCCCCCGGCCTGATTTCAGGCACATGCGTCATGGTCCTAGATAGCTCCAGGTGAGGATGAAGTTCATCATTGAGCTCCTGTCCATGTCCGGGGAAGGCCCCGTGTAAGTCACTGGTCATGTCATCCTCGCCGGTGAATGCCCAGTTCCTCTCATCCAAGAATCCATCACCAATCTTGGTATCGTCGATTGGCCTGAAGAACGGCCTCAGCAGAGTGTATGCCGTGGACAGCGTCAGGGGGTATGTCAGAAGTGTGCCCTCTTCCGGTCCTACTGCGCTCATGGAGACCCAGCCCTGCCAGGCCCGGAAGGCACTGCACGCGCCAAGGCCATTGTGAAGGTCGTTGACGGCGTCAACTCTTCCAGAAGCCTCCCAGGGGTCGTAACTCTCCCACTTGCCTTCGAATACTTTATCATAGACGTTTCCACGTCCGTATCCGTCCTTCATCCAACGCTCGACGCTCCCGCCGTCGATATGGGGGCCGAGGGCAAAGGCAGCATCGCCGGGTTGTCGGATGCGAAGCCTATCGGCATAGGAAAGCGGGATGTCGAGCGAGATTGGCGTGTTTGGCGATGCGGAATGCCAAAAGTCTGACAAAAGATACTTTTGGACCTTGAGCATGGACGGATGTGAGCGAGCTTTGATCTGCGGCTCGGACCAGTATAGCTCGTATACTTGAGGGTCATGAGGCGGGAAGGCTATGTTCGGCATCAACACGAGATGCCCTGCCAAGAAGGATGTTTAAACAAGGACTTACCTCTTGTGTGAGGATTCTTGTGCACGTACTCCTCAACGCGCTCCTTATATCCTCGCGCCTCCTTTTCAGGAATTACACCATGCACAACGACAACGCCTCTCTTCTTAATCTCCTCTCTGGCTTTACTATCCAACCCATTCTCAAGGTCAGCAAACTCTACTTGGGGGATAACCCCCGGCCCCTTCTTGGCAATGATTTCGTTTTCTTCCCGCAGCGTCCGCAACAGTCTTTTCCAGCCGGCAACAATGTCCTTTTCCCGATCCCTGACCAGGTCCAGCTTGAGCTGTCTGAAGCGATCCGGCAGCGGCGCCAGCTCCGCGCCAGACAGCGACACAAACGAGTCTGAAATATCCCCCGTCCTCTTCGTTGCCGGCTTTGGCGTCTGCACCGTCGCCAGGCAGCGGTGCAGACGGGGAAAGACGGGAGAGGAGACTTTTGTGAAGCTTGAGCGCAGCATTCTTATACGCGTGTAAGAGCGATAGAGGGGCATAGTATAAATTTGAAAAAAAAAAAAAAAAAAAGTCACAATCTCTTTGTTGATGCTTGTGTAAGAAAGTGCTCCAACAACAAAATAAAGATTCCACGCACAATGAATTAAATGATTAATTCGAAAAAATTCCTTTCCACTCAAAGGAGCCAACCTATGACTTTTATGAATGACAGACGATGGGCCGGTATTACTGCTTTGGGGAGGTCCGCGCCCCGCTGGCGGAAAGTTTATCTCCCTCCACAAAAGTAAGATAGTCAACACTTGAGGGGGCCGTTTTTTATCTTTTGTCATTAATGGCATGATCGGGCGGAATGCCAACGGGTACCTGTAGTGCTGAGACAAATGGGTGCTGATTTTGGTATTTGTGTGCGAAAGCCTGTACTAAATCCTCCATATTGAAATCGAGGAGAGCATGCTTATCCGGTCCTTCACACCACAATAATCTACGATTCACTACGATTAAAGCAACGAATCTAATGTACTCCAAAATCCTATAAAGCAAATAACATCATCTCTTCTTTAGCACGATAACCTACCATTGAAACGTTACAAGGTCGAAACTCTTCATCTTCATATGCCGGAATGCCCATCTTGGAACTGATAGCGAGCTGGCCCCCCCCTCCCCTTTATTGGGGGAATCCCTCAGCCGTGTAACAAGCCCCATCCTTCTGACCGGCACGGCCGTCGATTATGTACGTTGCTTGATCACATGAGTGGTTCGCACGTCCGAAAGCCGAAGTCGAAAAAATCAATCTCATTCGGGGAGAAGGAAGGAAGGAATTGGGGGAATACCCCAACAAGGAAGAAGGAACAAATGTCAGTAAGGCTCTCTATCATTATAAATGACGAGCTACCATCTTCTTCATGGCGTGATCTAGTGTAAGAACTAGACTGCCTGCCCGACTGCCGAATGCTATGTTTGGTTCTCTTCCTTACATCTGATAGGGACGGCTACCTCTGCCCTGGGTCACATGGGACAAAGCACGTTGGAAATAGCATATAGGCTAAAAAGTCGTCATGTTCCATTCGGTCTGAATGATAGGATGGTTTTAAATGGTTCGACTGCTATGTGCCGCTTTTGTCAAACGTAATATAAACCCAGAGGGCGTGCTACCTTGGAGGAACAAAGTCTTATAGCCTCGGCTCACAAGCCATCATTGATAGCAAATCCCAGCTGACATTGGCATATGTCTGTCTGGGGACATTGGTCGATTCTAACGTCTCCCCAGAAGCGCGTAATTCATCCTATTAATTAGCTCCTCGCTTTCCCCAGTCGAAAATCCCTGACAAGTTTCAGCAACTTAACCATGAACAAGGATCATCTTATCAGAGCGAGAAAGAGCATATATGTATATATACCAACTTTTTTTAGCCTCGGCCCAGCTTCAGCCTCATCGTCCTCAGCTAGGCATTGATTCTTCTCTTTATACTTTTATACCCGAGAAGAAAAAAACAAATACGGCCACATTGCCAAATATGGTTATCCGGAAGAGAGAGAGAGACGGCAAATTAAGAGAATTACCCCGATGCCATAATTTCGCCGGCACTTCTAGTTTAGGCAAATCCGCCCCCCACAAGACTCCAGTCAAACAAACGACATGGAGACAAAAAAGGTGTTGTAATAATACGCAATTAACAACCCTACCCCAAAAAAGAGACACACCCCTCATCGGCCACGCCACTTTTATGACGGGCATTATAGCCTAATGTTCAAGGATATCTCATCTTGTCTCGATCTCATCGCAAGTCTCACTCACTTGCTTGTACTCACATCTCATATCACCCCCCTCCTCTTCAACAACCTCCCATCTAAACCCCAACCCCAACCATGACCACAATCAAAGTCTCCCTCCCCCATATCGCCCGCTCCATCGACCACTCCCTCCTCCACCCAACCCTCTCCGACGCCGACCTCCGCGCCGGCCTCCTCCTCTGCCGCTCCGCCTCCGTGGCCTCCGCCTGCGTCAAGCCCTACGCCGTGCCGCTCGCCCGCACCCTCCTCGCCGGGTCCGCCGTCGGCATCTGCTCCGTCGTCGGCTTCCCGCACGGCTCGTCGTCGGCCTCGCTCAAGATCTCCGAGGCCGCCGAGGCAATCACCGGGGGGGCCGCCGAGATCGACATGGTCATCAACATCGGCAAGGCCCTCAGCGGCGAGTGGGGCTACGTCGAGCACGAGATCGAGGCCGTCAACCGCCTCGTCACCGCAAAGGGCGCCATCCTCAAGGTCATTTTCGAAAACGACTTTTTGCAGGATGAGCACATTGTCCGGCTCTGCCAGATATGCACCGACCAGGGCGTGGCCTTCATCAAGACCAGCACGGGCTATGGCTTCGTCAAGCAGCCGAATGGCTTTTACAGCTACCGGGGTGCTACGCCGCACCATCTCAAGCTGATGAGGAAACATGCCGGCCCCAAAGTGCAGATCAAGGCCGCGGGGGGCGTCAGGACGTTGGACGAGCTGCTTTATGTGCTCTCGCTTGGGGTGACGCGAGTTGGCGCCAGTGCCACTGAGGCTATCCTGGAGGAGGCCAAAGCAAGAGGCATTGGCGAGGCTGAAGTTGAAGTCGAGGTAAAAGCACCCCTGGGATTGCAGGAGGGCGCATATTGATGATATGATACCACTACTAGCAGTAGTTTTAGCAAGCGATGCGTGGGAAAAAAACAGGTATGAAATACAGAAAACGTAAATTATCTATTAAAACGGTTATCAGACGCAGCTTCGCAATGATGTGTATGCATAACTTCATAATCTGCTCTACCTTTTACTTCTTTCTTTCGTCCATCCCTGGCCAGCACGAAGGAAAACTCCAAGGTTACCCAGGAAAGAAATAATGACCAAAAAAAAAAAAAAAAAAAAGGTAGAATGAGGAAATGAAAAAAGGGGAGAGGCAAAAAAAGGTAGAAAAAGAGTAAAAAGCACAGCCCAGCCACCAAAAAAAGTTGAGAATTTCAAGCCGCTAGCTCCTGTGCCCTTTTTGAGTCCCCCGTGTATTCTCAACAGCAACATGTTTCATGCACCAATTCTCTCCATGCATAACAGTATTCGTAATTTACAAACAAAGATACGCTGTCATTAGAAAGAGAAAAAAAAAGAATTAAAAAAAAAAAAAAGTTCATAATGCAAGCCTGAAGCTCTTATTTGTTTGAATCGATGATTCTGCTCCGTCACCATCTTTCTGGAGGGGGGTTTATTCGGTGTCTTGGTTAGAGCGCCTCACTTTGTCTCTGAGATCCCTGTTTTCATTTTCCAAACCACCGAGCCGTTGCCGCGCGGCCTGTCTGTCCTGGTTGCGCCCTTCTCTCTCCATCTTTAGCTTATACTCCATATCCCGGAGTCTCAGCAGCCAGCGGTTATCGTTGTTGGTTGCTGATCCGTCCGAGCCTGAGGCATCCAAGAGACCCAGTCCAGTTCTAGAAGACGATACTGGAATTCCAGAAGAGGACGGCGCACGCGTTGACGACGATGCCCTGCCCTTGGAAGCAGAGCTATGGGAACGATCCCCGGCGCCGACCTCGGACCCGGGCGTTTGATGGGCCGCGCGAGCACGAACATCATTAGCAGTTCTCAGCGTGGCATTCTCGACTTTGAGCTGACGGTATGCCTCTTCAAGGCGCACCATCCGGTTCGCTGCTTCGTGAGAGCTTAGCGAGCCGGTGGCAACCGAGTTGCGAACCATAGTCTCCAGCCTATCAAGCTTCTTGATCCGCACATCCAAGTTGTTCTCCAGAGCCTGGTACTCCCGATAAAGATCTTTTTCTACTGCCTTGATCTTTGTTTGCAGGGCCGCAAACATGCCCTCAATCGTCTTGACAGCAGCAAGGAGGTTCTTGGAAAACCCTGGCAGACGACTGGCAATAACTTCGAGGGTAGGCACTACCTGTCGGTCCACAAGAGTGTTGTTATTCGCCCACTCCCGGCCACAGAGGTTGCTCAGTTTGTGCCACAAGAGGAGCAGTAGTTCGTTCCTCTCTAGTAGCTGCTCGCGGGCTGTTTGCTCTAGCATGGCAAGCTTCCGGCGATCCTGGCCCCGCGTAGCTTCCAGCTCGTTGATACGGACGTCTTGCGTGCTGGCTGTTCGGGTGAGATGCTGATGAGTCTTTTGGAACGACTCATATTGGGATTTGGTGTTGCGGTGAGCAACGCGCTCCTTTTCAAGCAGCTCGGTGATCTTTCGCGTTTCCAAGGCGTGTGACTCCATAAGCGAATCACGTTGCTTAATGATACGATCTTTCTCAACCAACGATGCTTTGGAGGTGTCAAGCTCACGAACGGTGTTTTCAAGCTCACGCTGCATCCGAGCAATAGACTACAAAAGAAGGGCAGGGTTAGTACAGTGAAAAAAAAAAAAAAAAAAAAATGAAACTCTGGAGATTGGGCATGTCGTACCTTTAGCAGCGAAGAACGGGTGCCATTCAGGTCACCCAACGCTTCCCTCAGGTTGTTCTCCAGTTCCAACAACCTCTCCTTCCACTCTGTTGCCTCCACCTCGCGAGACGACAAGCTCTTGCGCAGCCGCCTGACCTCATCCTTGGCGCCGGCATTCTCACGCTGAAGGTTGGCAAATATTTGCTGGACATCTGCCTCCTTCTTAGTAGTCACGTCCTCCCATTGCACACGTTCCTCTTGCATGCGGTTCTCCAGCTCCTTGACCCGTTCCTTTTCGTCCTCCAAGCTTCGCTCCACATTAGACATTGCCGCCTCCAAGTCGCCAATGCGGATCTTGTCGGCCTCCTGCTCTTCCCGAAGGAACGAGATTTCGCCTTGTGATGACTCCTGCTGGACGGAAAGGCGTTGGTTCTTTTCATTAGCCTCGAGAAGCTTCTGCTCCAAGTCCTCCAGCTCCTTGTTGGAAGACTCTTGCTCCTTCTCCAAGTGCTGAATGCGATGTGTTTGATTGGCCTGGTCGTCCTCAAGCTGTTGGATGTGTCGAAGCTTGTGTTCTTGTTCGTCTTCCAGGCCGAGTAGCGCCTCGCTCATCTGCCGCATCTCCTTCTGCAGGCTTTCAAAGTTTTCAGATCTGTCGTTCAAATCGGCCTGCATCCGCTGAACCTCCGCCTCCAAAGTGTCAATCTCCATCTGGGCTTCGTTGCGGAGGTCCTCAAAGTTGGCCTCCATTTCACCATGCTCCCTTAATGCTTCGTCGCGCTCCGACTGTAGAGCAATGAGATCGTTTGTGGCGTTATCGAGCTCTTCCTGCATGCTCATAAGAGCCTCCTCGGCCTCGCGCTTCTGACCAATGGCCAGCTCAAAATCAGCCATGCAGCTCTCCAGCTCTCGCTGCAGATCCTGATTCTGCAACTTGACCTCGCTGAGCTTATCTCGCAGCTCAGCCAATTTGTTTTCCAGCTCTTCACGTTCTGCTTCATCTTCTGCTGACAGCTGCCTAGTCCTGTGGCTACTTCTTGAGCTCGGTCTTTCGTGACCGCCAGCACGTGAAGCTGATCGCTCCAAGAGACTGTCGATGGTGGAGGGAGCTGG
This sequence comes from Trichoderma sp. CBMAI-0020, assembly GCA_030708095.1. Classification (NCBI taxonomy): domain Eukaryota; kingdom Fungi; phylum Ascomycota; class Sordariomycetes; order Hypocreales; family Hypocreaceae; genus Trichoderma; species Trichoderma sp. CBMAI-0020. The sequence goes on along the minus strand of JAJNCI010000004.1, from coordinate 1,686,499 downwards.
CCCGCCACGACGCTGAGCCATTTTGAGATCTTCAATCTCCTGGTACAGGCGCTCCTTTTCGCGGTTTCTGGACGTCAACATTGAAGTCTGAGCTCCCACTTCGCGGCGGAGCTCGGCGTTCTCATGGCGCAGCGATTCACTCTCGCGACGTAGTTCTTCCACCAACGTGCTGGCGGCACTAAAGTTGGCATGCGAGCCGTCTGCCTCACCAGATACGCTAGACATGGGTCTGCCCGGCGACGCATTCCGATCCCGTGGCTTCTTGCTGATGTTGTAGATGTTGGTTGTGTGATGCATCAACCCTGAGCCAGCGCCAGACATCTCCTTCTTGAGTCGGAAAACCTCGTCTCGCAGCTTTCTATTGTCCTCATCGGACTGCTCCCTGCGCGCCGTCTCTTGCTCCAACAAGTCTTTCCAAACATCTGCCTCCTCTTGCCGACCATAGGTGTCTCCAGAACGCTCGCTGAGCGTCTTGAGAACATCCGATAGCTGCTTCTTCTCCGATTCTCTCTCCATAGTCTCGCCTCGGAGCCTCTCGATTTCCGTGGCATAAGTTTCGACGCGCTCTCGCAAGAACATAAGCTCATCTTCTCGCTCCTGAGCTTCTTCATTGTACATCCTGGCGGTCTGATCCGTTGACGATGCAGCGCTACGCGCCGTGCTCGGCCTTTCTTCATCTTCTTTCTCTTTCTTTTCCAGCTCTTTGACTCTTTTCCGTAATATTTTGTTGTCACGCGTCGTAATGGCGAGATTTGTCCTCAGTTCAACGTTTTCAGAAATCATCTCTTTCAGACCTTCTTCTGACAAAGTGTCTAGCCGTTTACTCAAGAACATGACCTTGAGCTTCAGATCGAAATTTTCTTTGGACAGCCTCTCAATCGTGCTGCTCTGTTCCTTTAAAGTCCAGTTCTTGTTCCCACCCTTGCCCGTAGCCTTTGAGCTGTTGGTAGCAGTGGCCGCGGATACGGACAACCGTGGCGTTTGTAGGCCATTTTCGAATTTGAACTCTTTCGCAACTGAATCAGGGACATGGACGTTTTTGACATGCTGGGCTATGACTGTATCTGTAGGGGCCGTGCTAATGCTGTCCTTGGTCTTCGGTGTCACCATTTTGTAGCTGTCTCTACTTCGCGGGGGGGTGTTCGCCTCAACCAGCGGTTCCAGCTGGCGTGTGTTATCTCCAAACTCGTCAGTACCCATGCCAGAAGCCATGCTGCCCATACTTATTGATCGCAAGAGCAGATTAGATGGTGCCCGAGGCATACCCATATTCGGCACCGCTCCACCGGAATGCAGCGCAAAGTCCAGCCCCAGCCCTACATTTCCTGTGACATCGGTAGTCTCCTCTTGCAGCTCGGGGTTGGTGGCAAAGGATGAGGTTGACGATCGCTGGCTGCTGAAGCGGTTGGTGCGCACATATTTGGGACGCCGGTTGCGTAGGGCCAGTCCAGGATTACCACCAGCATCAGCGCGCTCTGAAAGCGGCCGAGACTGCGAGTCATCTCGTGTATCTTTACTGCCTTCTTCCTGTGTCCCAACCCTAGGCGTATCTTGGTTGCTGTGGCTCGAAATCGCAGCGCGCGAGATGGTCCTGGCAACAGCAGCTGTCGCGGGCGAGGAGTCGAAGCCTTCCAGGTTCGATGTGGTATTGCTGGCTCTCGTCAGGTCTTCCTCGGACTCAGGATGAAAGTCGAATTCTTCCGTGTAGTCCTGCCCTGGTTCGTATCTCGGCTCGTATCGTGGCTCGTATCGTTCCTCGGGCTTCGACCGGGACGGCGGCTTGGATTGGGCCCCGGGCAACATTGGGCTCTTGGAAGGCCGAGAGGGCGGCTTCGAGGGCGAATCAAAGACAAAAGTATCATCAAGGCCCTCCTCAGGGTTGGTAGAGCCCGTGGGGATCGGCGACAGAGACGGTAGAAAGCTCGACTCGTTTTCCTTGAAATGCTCTCGAACTGCGTCCTCTGAGATGGTGTCGTCTACATTCAGCGTCGGATCCAGCGCTGTCGTTTCGAGGTAGCTGTGCTCTCTCTGGGACAGCGCGGGCGATCCCCCGCCAACACTCGGTCGAGACGAGGTCGACAGCTGCGCCGATGCTGCGGAGAGTCTGCTGTTGGGGGCTGCTGTGGCATGCTTAGGAGGCGCCGGCGCATTGCCGTTCGATTCAGATCGCTGTAGCGAGGAGCGCGCGCTCATCGTAGCTGAGCCCGGCGAGGGCAGCGGCTCTGTTCTTGGTGCTGGGCTTCTCGATCTGCTGTTGTCGGCCTGGACGCGCCTAGCAGTGGACGACGAGAGCGGCTCGGGCTCGTGGGCGGTGTTCTCATCCACGCCGGCCATGTTGCATCTTGGGGGTTTTGTCGGGTTGCAGGGGGGGCTCCACCTAGGCGTGGGAGCTTCGCGAGGATTGGGGGGGAGCTTCGCAAGGATCGGAGAGCGCTGTATCGCTAGCTATAAACAAGTGGTGTCGATCAACAAGAAGCTGGAGAGGGTAGTAATAGGCGTTGGAGTGACTGCTGGCTAGGCGAATGTGTTTCTCAGCTGGCTGTGCTCAAGCCTCGTCCAGAGCCTGATCAGCAAAAGGCCGTCGCAGGGCATGAGCTTGGTGGCGCTGGCCAGGTGCGTCGATGCTGGAGCCGCCCTCCCGGCGCCTGCAGCTCCAGCGCCTGTACGCGCTAACGGCGCGGGAACCAGTGGAATTCTAGAGCGAATTAGGGGGGTGAAATGCCGCGTGCACCGCCTGTCAGGGGAGCCCCCGCAAAAGGCGTTAAACAGGCGGTAAGGGTTCAACGCTATTGGGATATGTTGGGATAAAAGGGCAAGCTTGGATTGGATCTGGCAGATTTCAATGCTAGGTACTACGTTCAAAGTGCTCAAGAGAGCATCAATGGGTACTCCATCTGGTGCAGTCTCCGTATCATCAAAGTCTCAAACTGTTTGTTTGAAGAGACATAAAAGTTGGTATTATCAAAAGAAGTAAGAAGTGAATAAAAGTACAAAGGAAAAAAATAATCAAAAACCAAAACCAAAACCATGAACAAGCCATGCCAGTACAATGTAAATGCTGGGTCGGTACGGCAACGTATAATTTCCACAAGACCTGCCACTCTTTTTTACCAGGTATCAATTTTTCAAATCGCCTGTCGTCTGCCAGTTTTCGTCACAAAGCAGACCTTTCACTATGATTTATTTGCCGATATGGAGAAGCGTAAATACGACTTCCACGCCAAACGCCGCAGGCCTATCCAATCCTGAACTATTCCAACTCATGCATCATCACACTCGATTATCGCGAGAGAAAAAAAAATGGGGGAAAATGGGAATGAAACGGGGGCTACAAGAAGAATAGGGAGAAGAAGAAGAAGTAGAGGAAGAGGAAGAGGGATAGAGGAAGAGGTGGCGGGGAGAAAAGAGAAGGAAGAAATCATTACCACCACCATTTCCATGTCTTCTCCAATGAAGGGTCTTGAAGGATGTCATCAACCCATCCCAGACTCTCTCTCTTGTCGTCAAGCAGACGAGCATACTCAAACAGCAGCCTCAGCACGTAGACCTGCATGTCCTCTTTGCGCAGTACTAGATCAGCCCACTCCTTGCCCTCAGCAGCAATCTTTTCTGCCACTCGGTCGTGGGCATTGCGCCCCTCGTAGCCGAGGAAGTACTCCATGATGCCGTAGTAATCGAGGAAACGGCTGTCCATGGGAACAAAGTGCTTCCATGCCACCAAACGGCTGTCGTGCCACTCATGCCAGATGGTGGCTTTGATGGGGAGAGAAGTCGATCGCAAGAAACCAAGATAGCGGCCAGAGAAGGAATTTCCGTCAATATCTGGAATGTACTTTGCGTTGAACTGTTCGGCCAATTTGATTCCCTTGGTTGGCTTATAGTAGTGGCCAGTGTAGTTGCATTTGCCGTTCTGCGGTGGTGAGCAGCTGAGATCCATGAAGCTGACGTTAGACCACTGGTTAATCCATGCGCCCAACTTGCGGTCCCTTTGCGCTTGCAAGTTGTAATCCTCGCCTGGCAACGCAAAATTGTCTGCCTTCTCTCCCCTCTCGACACGTGCAACTGTCGTACCGTTGTTCATGGCGACAAATCGATGGCGCTGGAAACCTCGCCAATTGTGTGGCGTATTCTTGCTTCCTGTTGCGACACCGCGCCAGATGGCCTTGTTTTGTTTCTCCGCCCATTCAACACCATGGTTGTCGCCGCCAGTGAAGCGCTCTTCCTCATTCCAGTACATGGGAGCCGGAAGCAAGATTTCGTTGTTGACTCCCAGCTTGGAGGCGCCAAACATGGGGAACAAAACCTTGGAGGCTGATGTAGAAAGCGGCTCGATAAAGATACCCTCCAAGGCCTGCAGATCTGGCTGATGGCAAATCTCCGTAGACAGTGTAAAGTTGGAGACGAAACCCTTGTACATGTGGGGTTCAGCGTATGTCAAATTGATTGAAGGCGTCTTATCGGTAGTTTTTACGAGGCCCTCCACCTGGGAAGCACTATCGGGAGCACAGCCACGTCGAGCAATAGCCCAGTAAGGTCCTAGTTTAAAAACAAGCCTTGTCAATAACTTTCTTCAAGAATAAATGAAACAAAACAAAACCAAAGTAAAGGTTAAAAAAAAAATTGCAGTTGAGTTGAAGAGATTGCGTCATGACAAGTTCAACTTACGTGTTTTTTCCCAGTTCTTGCTGCGCGTTTTGACGTCGGGGTCGCCAGTGCCGGGGCGAGGCAGCTGCTGGAATTCGCGAATGACGTCTTTGGACTTGGGAATCTTGATCGTCTTGGAAGCGTTCTTCATATAGCCGGCCATGTCCTCCCAGGGAACAACCAGGCGGGGCTCATCCATGGCATTCAGCGCGATATCCATGTCAGGCAACAAGTGGTCGATTGTCTTGATCATCTTGAGCCAAATCTTGGTCCAGAAGAAGTCGCTTCGAGCGGTGGCATTGCCGTCTCGGATGCTGATTGTCATTTCAAAGTCCCACGACTCCTTGCGGATAACGGCAGGGTCGAGGCCCCAAAAGGGCTGCAGGTCTTGGTAGATTCGATCAAAGAAATCCTCGACGATGATTGCGTTCTTGGAGCGAGCAAACTCGTACCACTTCTCGAAGCCGGGCGGCGGGTGGCGGCCACGGCGCTTGCGATAGGCCTTGGCAGCCTCTCCGATGGTTCTGGATTCCTTGGAAAGGAGCTCAGCAAAGGTCATCTGGGCGTCATAGACCAGCTTGTCAATGGGGTGGCCGCCGCTGGTGGGAGGAGCGCCGATGGGGAAGGCATCTTGGATGGGCTTTCGGCCAGGGGAGTTCGGATTCGTGGCATCTTGCGATGGCGATGCCGGCGCCGTGAAGAGTGGTGTCTTTGCGCCTCCAACCGGCGCAGGGCCATTGTAGTTTGGCGCAGGATTCGACAGCGGGCGGTTTGGCGCGGTCTGTTCAAACGAGGGCGGCAGACGGGACGTATCTGGCGAGCTGGGGCTGAAGGTGTACAAGGCCAGCAGGAAGATGGCCGCTAAGACACCGTACCGCACGAGGCCGGAGGGCCGCCGCGTGGGAAATCCGGGCGTCAGCAGCTTGACCATGGCGATGTTGCGTGGCTTTTCGAGACGTCGCGGGTCTTGCCAGAGGCGTGGAGGTTGTCGCAGCAAACGATGCCCCAGCTATCCAATGCTTGAACAGTCCTTAAAACAAAAACGGGGCGTCGGAAGTTGTTCGCTAAGAAATGAAATAGCGCCGGCCGCGTGTTGCTGGGGTTTGGTGTTCCCGCGTATGCATATGAGACGTAAGTGATGACAGAGGGGCAGGTCTATCCAAGAGAAATTGAGCGCTCAGCGCATCCGGGCGCGCCAGGAAAACTGCTGTTTAAAAGCTTCTGATAACGAGCGACTGGCCTGGTCTCGAGGGACATCGGACTGGTGTACCGCCTGGGAAACCAAGGACGATCGTGGCGAGCACAGCACAGGGAGGCGTCGAGGAGCTGTCGCGAGCAATTAAGGGCGGGCAGGCTTGGTGAGGTTCGATGCTTGGAAGTCGCTACACTTGCCGCATCATCGTCTGGCGAGCCGTGAGGAGAACAACGAGCAGCCGCGCAGCCGCGCAGCCGCGCAGCCCAGAAGCAGAGCGAAAGAGATTGAAGAGCCAGAAGTCTAATTTCGCAGCGCTGCCCTGAGGCGGCCAAATGAGCTGGGCAGACGCTTGCGGCAAGATTGGCCACATTGGCCACTGATTCGCTGCGTCGCGATCAAGTAAACTCGCTGCCAAGACGCCGTCAGCGCCTACAGGCTCTGTAGCCCCTGGCACGATTACGCTGCTAGTGATTGCGCGGGGGGGCCTCAGCGTGGCACCGGCTCTCTTTAGTGGTCTAGGCTTGAGCGCGATAAGGCTACCCGCCATTGCCTAGCCGAGTGATGCTAATGAAATACGATGATGCTGGAAGGATGCGTCGATGGCTCGAGACTCGATTGTGTTGATGGCCGGGTTCTGTCGAGGCTGATGCTCTGATGCTTGGCGAGACGAGACAGCCTCAGTGGCCACGGAGCATGTGCAGGCAGGCTATTAAAATTAAGCTATCGGGGCTAATGGTGCCTCGAACCCGGCTACATAATCTTGTCCCTCCAATGCATCAATCCTCGTCCCATTGGTACGACCCAGCATCATCAACTCGAGCTCTGCTAGCTCAAAGGGCGGTTCAGTACCTACAGTACGGTATGAAACTACAACTACTAGTACTAGTAGTATTATACTGCTCGTGCTCCCTTTCGTCATTTGCCCTCAGATACTTGCACAGATAATCTCTGTTCCCTCACGAGAGAACCCCGTTGCCAAGGCCTTTTCCGAGTGGCCATTTCAGCGATGCCCTCGCTACATGAGCCGGCGATCACTCCTCTTCTAGCCCCGGTTCCCAGTAGCGCAGAAGAAGTGCCGAGCGCAATCTTGCATTGGCTGGCGCCGACAAGGCGAGGTTCGATTTGGCAGGTCCTGGGACGCTTACAGCGCTCCATTGGAATGTCGACTGCCTAATATAGGGGGCAGGCTTCAGCGTCTGATTTCCGTTTGATGTCTGGCTGTATCGTCATCAGTCTCCCTCAATCGCTGCTTATCGAAATGCCATGACCCTTCCCGATTGGTAAAGCCTTGGACAGTGAGGCCAGAGAATACATCCGAGTGGGTATCGTGACGTTGCACAAATAGAAACTTGTCCGTGCGAGCCCTGGATGGTTCATGCATGGTCTTGAGACATTGATCGGAGAATAGTTCAAGCTACTATGCATTGTTTGACTCGTAGAAGTATGACGAAAATACGTCCAGCAAATTAGAGAATGCCCACAGTTGGATTGAGACGAAGCTCTGCTACGCTTATGGCCACTCTATCTTTTGCTCATCGTTTAATATCTACATAGGTCTGTAAAGACTCAGTCCCTTTAGTACGCTTACGTGCCATGCAGCAGTTTGGTAACAGCCGCGATAAATCCCAGACTATTGGGAGCTTCATTTATTCTTGCCCACGCAGCTATATGTGGGCCCCGAGAATGTCTTGGCTCATGGTCTCCTAATAGGTACATGTCAATCTTGCTGCTTGTCTTGCTAGTCAGAGCCCCAAATGTAACGCCGCAACTGAATCGGATTGAATACTACATCATATGCTCTATTCAAGTGTATGACAAAGCTGAACATTAATAGTTTGTAGAACGGCTTTCTCAACGATGGCGCCTTCTGATCCACAGCCGCCACGATCACCAGAAATTTATACTTCTTCCATCTTCATCAGCACAAATTACAGGGTCTACGCAGGAACGACACGAAGAGGCCTAATTTTGAAATTGACCTGGGGAAAGGTTTGGGACCGTTCATCACAATGCAGTCTCTTAAACTTGGGAGTTTAGGCCAGTTAAATGGTGTAGATTCTCAAGACAAATGCTATAGTAAACCAGGCTAAACAGACAAGGTACACGCAATATGCTAATAATACTAGATGAACAAGTTTGTCTATCAAAGAGAACATTAAGTCGTTAATAAAAACACTACCGGAACATTGTCCCACGAATTGAATAAGCTCGAAACAGTACCTTTGCTTCCAGTAGCAACAATATCGAACGGAACCGTTCCTGCGGCAGCTTCGGCCTTCCAAGTACCAGTGTATAGAGTGTGATTGGTTCCTGGAACCTTGCTCAAAGGCTTCATCGACACCTTGCCTTGAGTCCACGGGCTGATTGGAGCAGTAAGATTCGTAGGCACAGGAATGACAAGCGAGACATCAGAGAAGTCTTCAGCATTCAAAACCTAAAAGGTGAAAGATTAGTCATTTGTCTTGAAAGCGCCAGAGTCAATATATAATAGACCTACCAAGGCGGTTACATTCAGCTGGTTATAGACAACGTTATCAACAGAGGACTCTGTCTGGTTAGACAAGCTGAACAAAGGCTGGAGAGCATCTGAAAATGGGAATCCGGAGCCTCCGTTATCGTATTGCGATGTTTTCCCAGCGGCGTCGTTTTGGATCTCAATGGTGAAAGACGATATGCCATCTTCAGCCGAAATTGTGGTGTTGAACATGTAGAAAATGAAGTCTGGACCACAATTGGGGTAATCACAGCCACCAGTCATCCCTTCCTTCGTAGTGGCAGTGGCCGCTGGTAGAGCTTTACCGGAGCGCGATTTAGGGTGAATGAAGACTTGGCTCTTGCTAGCATCAGCTGTAGTATTTGTGATCTATTTCAGGCTGTTAGCATTTCCTGGGGAAAGATTTCCTTTTGTTCGTGATATGTGAAAAATCATATACACACCCTAATGAAGCCATTCACATACAACGTTCCATCAGCATTAGGAGTAATGAATAAGTTTCTTGGCTTGACGTCGATGGGCTTTAGGACATCCCTTAGCTTTACGCCGCGAGGCACGGTGTTGATCATGCGCTCTAGCATTGTGGTGCAGGTGCTGAGAAAGTAATCGTTGGAATCTGCTAGCTGAGAGATTACTTTGCCCCCATCTGCGTTGAAAATACGGAAGTCTGATCGCGTTGTTTCGTTTTGGCCGAACGCAAGTGGGTTTTGAGTGACATTGGCGACGAATTCCATTGCACTGGAAGAAAACAGGCATGAGCTGGCTGGTTCTTAGACGGAGAAGATGAACAATAGCACTTACACCTTATTATCGAAATCGTTGTTTGTTGTATCAAAGGTGACCATATTGTCAGTCTATAAGAATACAACCCGGTCAGTATGCCCATACAAGCTTCATGGGCTGCTCATGTGTAGGTTTTGGAACTGAATATACTAACGCCTGTGTTGGGGGGATTGGGGACAATTTCCGGGAAGTCTACTCCATGAACACCTCCAATAGAATGCCCGCAGGCAACGAGTTGAATCATCTCAGACACATCAAAGCCCTGCCTCGCAAAGCTCGCCGTATGCGAAGCAAGATCTTCTTGTGGTTGCGGGACGCCAGATGGGCCCGGGCCAGCTGCATCAACGCGGCCGGCTCTGAACGGGATGATGACTTTTCCATTTGAGCATGAGCCAACCGCAATCACCGCGGCCATTGCAAATAAATCAGACATCGATGATCGAGGAGTGTGGGAGCTACCGAAAACTCCAAAGGTTTCCGAAAATGCCTTTCCTGGATTCTCAGGACGATCCATTTCGAACAGAATAGAAGCGTCCAGACCGCCGGTTCCAGCATTCACATCTGCCGTAGCCATGTCATGATAGGCAGTTCTCAGCCATTCTGCGCCGAAATTGCGTCCTCCGCCCGGGCCTTCTCCAAATCCAGAACAGCCTGAGACAAATGAGGCAAGGTCGCTGCCGGGCTGGCCAAAAATGCTGTCTTGTTCAAACAATAGCCTCTCGAGCTCGTCGATTTCTTCATTGGGCCACACATAATTAGCGTTAGCTGGATGCCAGAGGTAACTGCTGAGAGCAGAGTAGAGGATAGCCCGAGCCCAGGCCATGGTGATGGCGATTTGAGCTTTGATGCCAAATATCTAGCCAAAAGGAGCTGTTGAAACGGTAATTACTGTTTGGGCTGGCTGAAAGGCTACGATCGTTTGGGACTTGTACGTTTTATAGTTGAAAAGAGCCTCAAGCGAGTAAAAAGGTATATCATACGGGCAATTCAAACGTGCACGGAACAGATACCCGAATACCCTGTCCCCAGACCTGGCATTAGCCTCGTATATGCGGTTGGAAAAGAGGGGCTACAGTGGCTATGGGATTCGGGGCATTCCTATTCAAGTATCGTGTCACTTCGTGTCACTCTATAAGTCTGGATTGGGATTGAACAAAGGAGATGCTAGCGTGGCTGTGTGAGCCGCATAACTAAATTGAGGAAAATTTTCAAAAAATGTAGCATGCCATTGGTTCGTGCTACATCTAGTAATTCGGGCCTAAAACATTCAGATGGCCCCAGTTTTGAAGACACGTATACCCTGGGCGTTTAAGCTTACAAGAACGCGTACGCCGTAGCTGGTTAAGCTTACAGAGGTGCAGATACGACATGAAGGGTGAGGCGTATTGAGAAGAGTTGCGGGTAAGTTAGCCAATCAAGTGTTTTTGTTTACAAAACAAAATATATTTATGCTGATACATACCTGGTAATATCCCAAGTGGGATGGAATTCAAGGGTGTCAGCAACTTCATAAGTTCCTTGACAACTGACAGACCGATACAACAAAGATGCGAACTTCACGTGGTGTACATGATATGCAACAAAAAATAGTAGAATTTCAGCATTGTTCATAACCCTGCGATAGCTCGTGGTCAACTGGTGGGTTAACAAAATCCATTCAACGCTCAGTATTAATCAATTGGTGCCAGCCGCGCCACCATCTATGCATAGCCCCATATGCGTGACCTCGTACATAGAAGAGGGAAAATTGGCCGAGTTCTGATTTATTGGGGAAACTGGCGGAATATAGGCATCCAAGGCTTGTTGCGGGCAACGTCGAACATGACTCAAAGGCTCAAAGCTAAGTTCATGCAACGTTGGTCGATAACACCCACCTAGCTATCTATATCAGTAATCTGGGTATATAATGCTATAATTCACATAGTCCCGGCCTGATAAAGCCGATCTTCTATTCGTTGTGAACTTAGCGATACCCACATAAATCCCGAAAACGCCGTCTTGCGGCTGCCGTTTGCCACGGAGGCCGCCATGGAGGTTTGAGTAGCGATATCTATTTTGAGCGATGTTTAGTGGCGGGAAGTCCTGACACTAAATTCTATTTGTTCCTTTGCTCGATAAAGTAATCACTGTGGAACTAGTCCTCCAGCGAGAGCGATCACCTCACCTGCCTGAGTTCTGTCCAGACCCTGAATATGAGGATCTTGCTTCTGTGAACAACTATCTAGGCTGAAAGACACTGCCCTTAGCACAGCCTCGATATTCTACGTGGTAAATCGGGGTACTTTTGCAGCAATGGATGTGAGCAGGGTCTCAAGGATACGAGTTCGTATTGTATGTGAGACAATTCCCTTTCAATTAGCTGTCCCAAGCTAAATTGACTGATCTAGAAGTGACTATACAAGGGCTTCTTGCTACAGTTTTTACCATCCAAGGCAACGGAAAGCACATTCTTAGCTCTCTAGTCTTCCCTTTCTGTCCACGGGCTCAAAGCATCCAAAAATCTGGTGTGCGCTCCAGCATCTCCAGTAACTCGCAGCACTTCCTGGTACTCCTCAGTGCCGAGGCGTTTGAAGAAAAGCAGAATACCCGCCCACATAAAATCGGTGTAGCTGATAGTATCGCCCATAAAGTAGGGCCCCAATGAAGATTCATTCAGCAGAGCCGTAATCTCGCGCGCAAAAGGCTCACTTCGCTCGAATGCTCCTGGACTCTGCTGCTTCTTATATTCATCTAGCGGCATACCAGTGTCTTCCTGGCGCGTGGTGAGAAAATATTCAAGACTCTCCTCGCCGAGGAGTTGCGTCGCTACATTAGGAACGTAGATTGGTGTAAGCTTCCCCATGAATTTTATGAGGCTATCCCTAAATCTTAGTTGAATAGGTGTGTTCAGAGGCAGGTTTGGAACCGGGTGCTTCTCCTCGATGAATTCGGCAATTTTGTACGAGTCCATCAAGTAAGAGCCATCAGGCATTTGTATAGTAGGGACGGTATATTGGCGTCCTTGCTCATTCGGAGAGACACTGCCATGATCGAAACTCAATTATAAAATCCTCATAATGTAGGTAACTCAGCGTTAACTTACTGCTGGTTGAGTCGAGACTTGATATGCGGATATTCAACCTGCCAGGCGTTAGGGCTTATGGTCCGACCCCTGTGACTGTGACTCACCCATTCTGTCTTGTAGTCAAGACCCTTGTAATTCAGAAGCAACCTAGCTTCACATTGATTTCAGCATTCATGTGTTTTCGACATGAAACTGCTTGGGACCTACTCCTCCAGGTGTTCATCGACCAACAAACACGTGGCGCCTTTGTGGGGATATCCAACAGCGTGTAAGTGCCCGACGACATGTTTCCGACTGCCATTTTAGGAGGTTTATAAGTACATGTAAATATGTTGCGGGATCACAACTCCACCGTTGCGCAAAGAGGTGGTGTAAAAGAGACGAAAAGCAAGAGAAGAGAGAAATAGCCGAGAACCCTCATTTGAAGGTATAGCCGTGAATCCATGAGCCCACTAGGCCTATAATAGACCCATCGCTTAATAGCTCACGCTCTCCCCCGCATGAACCCAAGCGAAGAGCAGCTGTCGCTAAATGGATCTATGTACAAGTGCTTATCAATAGCGGGTTAGCAATCTTAGTAATTGCTTCAAGCAACATTGAAAGCAACAACAAATGAGTTGTGCCTATACTAGATAGTCATGACTTGAATAACAAGTGCCTTCAAATATTTGCCAAGTACGCATTAATGGCATGGCCACTACAATCGAGGCCTTGCAACGACCACTTACAACTCTCTGTAACATTGACTAACAAAGTAAGGATCCTAGCTATTCCTTACATAACTGGATGGAGAACTAGCTTGTATCAAGATGCTGTGCGGAATCCTCCTGATGTTAGTTTTTTCTGCGCACCAAATCCGGGTTCTCACACTGAAGACAGGGCTATTAAAAAGTGATTATCATTTATTCGAGCTTATGAGAAAATATATAACCTTGATATCAGATCTGTCGAATCATAAATGCTACCCCTCGTTTGTCTTAAAAGCCTTCCTATCCCATATATCATGAAAATAAGACTTAAACTGTCACTGTCTGCAATGGGCGGAAGCCTCCTGTGGGTTTTAATCAGGCGAGCCATTGAACCTAACACCATCCTCGTCTCAAGACTGTAAACAATACTATTCCTCCACAACAAGAGCAGTTATTTGGGATAAACTGCAGGCTCTTCGGCAGAGACGAACCTTGGCAGCGGTCCAATTGATGTATCACGCCTGGTCTTAAGAGATACGCCATAGACATTCGGGAAGGGATAACCAGTCCTTTTTCCCATCTCATAGTCTCGGACACAGTGACCTAGTACATGGTTGCAAGTAATCTTCTGTTGGTCCAGCGGGTTTTGTTGCCCTGACGGCTTGATTTAATATATATATATATATGCATATACATCGCAGCCTCAAGCAGGAAACAGCGCCAAGGCCATACCCTTGCTGCTAGCTGATTATTGGACAAGGCAACCTCATTATCAAAGAATCTGGTTGACAATGATGTCACGATATATACAGGCAGTATTTGATTCCATACACATGACCTATTGGCTGGCTTCAGTTATTCAAGTTAATACCTGTGCAAAAACAATCACATTGTTCGCAGTTTATCATGTGCTCCCCGTTCCGCGCTGATCATCGCGCCCTTCCCATGACTTGTATCTTAGTATGCCTATAATGGCAATACATATCGCCATTTAGCTATAACCGGCGCTAGGTTGTCTTGGCCAAATACTACTGCAGTTTAACCTGCATGATAGTCGCGTCAGTAAATGGGTTGCCAATTCACGCGATTGCTGCTGTCGTATTCGCCATATTGTTCAGAGATACTCCGCTTACACTTTACGCTCATCTGTGCCTGGGGATGCGTATATCTGCCGATCTGTTCCATAAACCCGCCATATATCCACAACCGTTTCTTCCAACCCCTGCTTCTCAATCTGACGCTATCTAAAGTGTCATTTGGTGGCCTGCAAGCCATATCCATGCAAATACGATTTAGTACACGGAAAGTCGCCAACGTTACAATATCTCGGTGTTGGTTGTTGTTCATTGCATCATTCTGCATTCTACAGTATGCAGCTTCTTTGGAATCTTTTTGCCTGATTCTACGCTAGCAGCAGTATGCAACGAGACTTTCTTCCCTCAGCATCTACTACACAGCCACTGCCATCTTGCTTTGTCTTAGACTTTCATCCATGCTTTAGGGGCTAAATTGTGCCAGCACCAGGAAAACGGTCATTCTTGTCGATAAAACTCTCCCGACGTATCGCGTAACATCAAAGACTAGTTGATCATGTCACTGGATGAGAGCAAAGACGCTTTACAAACCCCAGGTGAGTCACGCGCTTTTGTGAAGTAGGTCCATGTGCGTGTCTCGCTGATCAAAGAGGTAGGGTCCGCTGTTGCATCTGTCGATGTGACTCGACCCAACCAAGGAGCGGGAATCGCTGCAACAGGCACTACAGGAGACTCTCACACCTATCCCGAAGGCGGACGCGATGCCTGGCTGGTAGTTTTTGGGGCGTGGTGCGGCCTGACTGCTTCATTGGGCATTTACAACACGTCTGGGGTCTTTGAAGTTGTCATTTCTCAGGTTATACTTCCCCAAGACTCAGCATCTACCCTCGGTTGGCTATTTTCCACTTATGCTTTCGTCAACTGGATCTTCGGCGTCCAAGTAGGGCCTACTTTTGACGCCATTGGCCCACGGCCCCTGATTGCAGCCGGCACTATATGCACTTTAGTTGGCATCTTCACACTAAGTATATGCACAGGTAGGGCTCCATGAATCTGTCACCATACCTACTGAGTGCTAGACTGATAATGCTTGCCATGTGGTGTCGCAGAATATTACCAGATCCTCTTGTCATTCTCCATCTTGACGGGTATCGGATCTTCCCTCCTTCTGACCCCATCAATGGGCTGTGTCGCCCACTGGTTCATGAAACGTCGTGGCCTCGCAAGCGGCATAGCTTTCATCGGCGGTGGGTTTGGCGGCGTACTCTTTCCCCTCATGATGCAATCCTTGCTTCCCCAAGTTGGGTGGGCATGGACGGTTCGTATCTTGGGTTTCTTGTTGATGGTTCTCTGTGCTGTCAGCATTGCCTTTTGCCGAAGCCGAATCCCCCCACGAAACGGCAATGCTACAACTTGGCGAGATACGCTACCCAACCATCGAATCTTCCTTGACGGGACGGGAGCGATGGGGGCTACCACTGCAGGGGTTCTGTTGACAGACTTGGCGTACTTTATTCCCATCGCCTATACACCGAGCTACTATATTGATCGGCAGGGTCTATCTGCAGAGGAGTCTCTAAACGGTTCGGCCGCTTTTGCTTATCAACTGCTCGCTATTCTTAATGCGGCATCTTGCATTGGCCGGTGTGTTGCTGGCGATCTCGCCGATCGGTTTGGGAGATACAACACCATGATTGGCTCTCTTCTGCTTTGTGCCATTTCCGTCTTGTGTTTGTGGCTGACGGATATCATGGTGCCTGGCCTAGAGAGCGAGGGGCTTCTCATAGTCTTTGTCATTTTGTTTGGCTTTCAAAGCGGCTCAAACGTTAGCTTGACGCCAATTTGTCTTGGCCAGCTCTGTGATACGGAAGATTACGGGCGATATTACGCAAGCTGCTTCACAGTAGTTGCGTTTGGTGTGCTAGCAAGTCTGCCAATAGCCGGTAGCTTGCTTAGTGCAACCGGGGCAACTGGGAAAGAAAAATATTGGGGAGCTGCCGTGTTTACTGGGTTGAGTTACGTGGCTGCCCTCCTTTGCTTTGTATGGGTAAGGGTCAAGCTCAAGGGCTGGTCATGGAGGATCAAGTGGTGATTGTCGCTAAATTCGCTTCGGTATATCTACGACATGACATGACTCCGGGCAAGATAAAGGAGTCTATACAAAGACCGGACTCGAAATATAATCGCAAAAACAATCTCATTTGTATTCGAAAATAAGATTCACGAGACTGCATTAGTATGTTACGAAAAGCGGGTATATAGCGAAAGTAGAGAGGTTAACTCGGAGACTTTAGCGATCCCAGAGACATGGTCTAATCATGTTCGGCTAATATCTCAAGAATCGTTAGTAGAGGCCATTTGGTTCATATCTTGGCATCTCGGGTCCAACAATTGTGTGTGGTGATTTCCAAGCATGTACACTGAATTCGCTCTACATGCTTAGCTACGTCTTCCCCTTTAATCTATGCATCTAATGATTGCTACCTCTCACATATAGCTTGTCAGCAGCTGAATGCCAATATGTATATGTTCCGTATGACAAAAACTAATTGAGTATTAGCATACCTGTACCATGGATTGTTCTGGCTGAAACTGACAATGCCCGCGAATAATCTACTTCTAAAACGTAGATCCCCGTGCTCTTGGAACCAATCCTGCCCAGCATATCACATGATTATTGACCGTGCGCCCAGCGGTGAAGAGATTTTAATGAATCTATCTAGGTAGGCAGCTTCAATGCTGTTGCAATGTGAAATATTTTTAAAAACACCTTATCCAGCGCTATTCCGCTTACTTATGGGTTAGTAGATGTCTGCTTTTGACCACCTCGCTCGCTTAGCCCGATTGTTCTATCTGACGCTTGTTCAAACGTCCACTAGCCGAAGGATCCATTCGCCATGGTGCCAGAGATTACTAGTTGGGAAGAGTTACTTTGGGTATACGAGGAAGTCGAAGATGAAGCCGGAGACCTCCGATACACTGAAATCGCGAAATTAAACGATGACAAGATATTTTATGGTCAGATAAGCAAGTCAAAAGCAAACATCTCGCTTCAAGAAATCTTCGCTTCCATTACTCAAATCCCTGACCAAGAAATCTTTCCCGGATGGCCCCAAGCCTTCACCGCAACCAAGGCCCCTCAAGAGCTCCCACCAGGCATTTACATCCAACGGCCTAAAATTGCAATGTACGATGTCTTCTCAAAGCATAACGTCGTACATCTCCTGCGTAATGGACTGGGGAATGAGATAGAAGTCATGGAAGTGCTAAGGAATCAACCTCACCCAAATATTGTTGGTCACCATGGGTGCCATGTGCGACGCGGCTATATCACTCGGCTTGTCCTCGACCGGCATCCTCATGACTTGAACAGTTACCTAAAGAGCGGCCAAACAGTCCAAAATGAAGAGCCCTCCATCGAATCATTACAATCGGCAATTGATCATTTGCACACGCTTGGCTTGGCCCATAACGACCTGAATCCCTCAAATGTACTTGTCGCCGAAGATGGTAGTCCCATTCTCATCGACTTTGATTCAGCTCGAAAGATTGGGGAAAATTTGTCAACTAGTCGTGGTACAAAAGGCTGGATTGATTGCGAGATGGAAAATTACACGACTTCAAACACAAAACATGATATGTTTGCTCTCGACAAGCTTCGTGCGTGGCTGAGGAATCCAACATTTGAGGATTGAATAGCTGTGTTGTCAATTTTGGACTCGATAACTGGCAACTTCACATGACTGAATAACAGGGTCCAACTTTTATGAGAACATATGCATGTATTGTCCCTTTTATTTTAATGAGGAAACATCTAGTAATCCTTATGGAAGTCGATACTCAAGTGCAAACGTCCATAGCTTGACAGGCTTTGCAGAGGATCGCGGATTACTACCATGAATAACCGAACAAAGAGGCATTGCGGCCATAGCTCAAGGTCAAATCAAACTAGACCCAGTTAGTCCAGTGAGAAGCACGTTCATTGACGCTCAGAATAGTATTTAGGCAGCGTTATGCTGATGCATTCTTTTTGTTGGTCTATTGCTTATCTTTTCCTCGGTTAAAGTAAGCTGTGCATTGCTCAAAACCCTCATTTCGCCATGGCAGCTCGTGACGACTGGCCAAAGATGCCTAATGGCATGCATTTTGATGGTCGGCATCTGCTGGCTTTGGTCCGTGAAGGAAAAAGTCCGTTTCACGATCAGTGGGATGTAAATCTCCTGGTCCAAGAGATTGAGAAGAATCTCGATATCCAGGTGGATGATATTTCATACGTTTCCCAAGGCTCCAATTGTTACGTAAGTCGCGAGAAAATACTCTATAAATGCATCATATATTCCATGCTTACACGAGTTTGCGATGTTGCGAAAGGGGTTTCACATCAAGTTATCCAAAGGAAAAGATATCGTGGCTCGCTTGGCCCGTGGCGATGTTAATATGCCAGGCTTTGACGGCTTCCCAATCGATGTACAAGTGCCCGAGGTCAAATTCGAAGCCGAGGTCTATAAGCTCCTGCTGCCCGAGACTGACATCTTGGTTTCTCGCCTTCTTTACTACCGCATCCCCAAGTTGTACGAGGGTCCTAAGCTTGAACGACCTGAAGATATTTCAGGACGTCGCTTGTTTGTGTTCCAAAGAAGTGAAGGAGAGAATAACGTGTGGCATACTCTCAAACTGAATCAACAAGTATGAATCTGCAACAGCTCTGTTACTACATACATTAACTTTCCGTCAGTCTTGTCTTTTGGAAAAAGCAGCTCATATCCGCGCATCACTGTACAAATACGAAGTCTCATCCGAATTCGCTTCCACCTGGCTTCGTGAACTTCTCTTCGAACAAAAGCCCGAAAGATTTCCAATTCCAGTTGCTCCCACTCGCGAATTTTGCATCGTCCTCTTTATCTCTAAGATCGAAGCGACCATCAAGAACATCGGAGACATGATTGGATGGGAAAGTGACCACAATACGGTTGGTCCTATTGCAGCGGCAGCTAAAGGATCGCTTCTTCGCCTAATTCCCCATATAATGCCTAAAGGTGACGACGAGGACGTTTTATACCGCTTCGTCATTGATCACGGGAATTTCGGAATCCACAACATGTCGATTGCGATGGACATGAAGCAGCAACCTTTTATAACGTCCGTATACGACTGGGAGACTGGGTGCATTGTACCAGCCATTTTGTCTGACCCGATGATGGCAGTGACTGTCGATTTAACGACGGATGAAGAAGCAAATCCTGCTGTTACGCGCTTGTGGGACATTATGACAGCGGACGAGCTGCAGAAAGCCGCGACGTGGTCAAAGCTATACTCTGAGGTATGCTCGTCACCTGGATATTTTCGATATCAAGTATAGGCTAACCAAAGACCTTAATGTAGGCCCTCTTTTCCAATGCACCTGACTTTAAGCGTTCAATCAAAGCCGGGCGAGACGCGCGTCATCTCTGGTTTGCATTACGGGACTGGCGCGGCGACGATCCTGAGAAATATTTTGGAGATCTAGGAGCCTGGGCTGAGGAACGGATGAGGAAACTTGGTATGGTAGAAACGGCGAGCACATTAAATGAGGCTGAGGGTGGCTAAATACACTGGAGCTTAAGAAGTCACTGTCACGATCATGCAAGGCGATTCCAGAGTCTCACATATAAGCATTATTATGGGATTTTCTAATCGAATGGGATAATAACATAGCATACAGGAAAAGCTGCGGTCTTGTAATAAAGAATATGTGGGATCAACATGTTGTCGATTTAATCCTAGGCTGAGATTTAACACAATAAGTCATAATTTTTCCCATTTGTAAACCACACGAGAAAGCTCTTACGTATTTTGCACAGATACACTTAAAGGCTACGGTCTGAGCCTAAATTGAGGTAAGTTTGCCCATTAAAAGTGCTCACCTTTTATAGTGCTCGAGACTCGAACGTCACATGGCGCGCTATTTATTTTCTTTTGTTTGCATAATTACATAGCTCTATGAAGAGTCATTCTCATGAATGAATCAACATTTGAGAGAATTCTCGAGTGATCATGTCGTCCTGATTAGTCTCAGGATGTTACGGCCGAGCCGAGGCGGTAAGTTTCGTTGGCTGGCTGATATACTCTCGCCGCGCGCCATATGACCTTTATTACGGGGTAAGTTACAACAGTTACGCGTTTCTGTTTGTGGCGCATAGAGGCTTTTGTTACTCTTTGTGCTTTGTTCAACTCTAACATCCAGGTAGTGGATAGGGGTACGTAAGGTAGCACCAGGGCACAGGTATAGATTTGCCGGTCTCCCCCCTTCGTTTTGGTTTGGACATAGATCAAATGGCAAGTGCCCATCGTGTAGTATCTGATCTTTTCATACATTGAACGATGATGGCGCTCAACGCTGTGCTGAAGTCTACATGGAAGTCCTTACAGTTGGGGGAAAGGGGTTTGTTTTCATTCCTGGCGACCTGTGATGATCCCTTTGGGAAACTGAGGCAACTAGTCTTATTCGAAAAGCGTTGTACAATATGTGCAATACTTCGTCGGTTACACACCTAGGTACAAGCACCAAGACCTATACCTAAGCAACTACTATGGCGATATAATGGCAGCTTCTGCTGTAAGATAATTCGACGAAGATGAGTCTTGGACTTAATACTAAAAGCGAAAGAGCTATCGAAAGGTATATAAAGCTTAAATGAGTAAATATAATTTATTTTTGTGCACTCAGAGATCAACGTCTATCTGTTTATAGAGATACCGATATAGGTGCGGAGACGATACATTTGTTCGAGTAGAAGTGGCACAAGATACGAGAAATCCACTGTGCTAGGATACACTGAATTGATACGTGGCAAGTAATGCATCTCGGCGGGAAATGCGGCAAATTTATAGCCGGGTGGGTATAGTATCGTAGCAGGTTTAGTATTTCTGGCTCAAATGTTGAGTTTGTCCTACTTGATGATAACTATGTGTAACTGAGGGGGCCACAAGCCTTTGCTATAGTATAGCTCAAAACTACCGAATCTATTGAAAGAGTTTGATACCGGAGCTCAAGGAAAGAGATACCACTATTACTTGCCTAGATGCATGTACTTAGGTCTAGTAAACTTAACTACTACTAGGTACCTGTATCACTTTTGTTACTCGATGTTTAGATCAGGGACGAGCTTTCTTATTCACTTGTTGCTTGCTTGCGCTATTTTGGTTGTAGTGCAAGGCGGCCACCCGTATTTCGTTTTCAACCGCTGGACTAATGCTGTGCAATGATTTGGCGGAGTCATGGCTGGAAGGAAAGACTGACCCATTCACACCAAGCCCCATAGAATTGTAACCACCTCCTAACAAGATTGCTCTAACCGTTGAGAAGAAGCAGATAACTTGTATACGAGTAACATTACGAGCCACTCATTTTCTTCTTCAAAGATACACAGCTTGTAGATTAAACGTTGTGACCATCAGGTTGATTATAGTATCATTCATAGCACTATATATACCCCTGATCCTCTGAATGCGCATCGGGCTGTTTGAATGTATCATCCTAACATTGAGCGTCGAAAAGAGCCCATTATGGAACCGAACAATCTCCCAGCGGCGGTTTATTCGTCTCTTTCTCAGGTTTTCGATATTGAAAGGCGCGGTTCAAGTGAAGACGGATGCAGATTGCTGCCTCATTCGCATTCTTTGGAAAAAGATGTAATCGAGCCCATTTCTCGTGAATCTCTCGGCACTCTAGCAAAACGAGCAAGCAGCGGTACTCGCACAGATCTCACTTTTGACACGACACAGAAACCTTCTGAAGACGTCTTCCACTCTTTAAAATTCCCGATCTTATTATTAACGCTTGTCATACCCCTGATTGGCTTGGTTGCCTGGTTTGTGTTTACAGCACCGAAAGTTAAGCTTTCTGGGTCATTTACTGGTTTAGTGATTGGCGGCCGTTTTTCTCAAAGCTTTGCAAAAGGCATCGATATTATCTACAGTGGACTTTTGGCTCCAGCTCTGATGACTGCCTTGAATTGTGTTTGGTTCAGCTCTGCGCGTCTGGCCATCCGCGCGTCTCAAGGCAAGCCGCAGGAGCAGCAACGAAGAATACCTCTGGCGACCTGGGTGACAGCCAGTGGTATGTCTACAGGGAGTTACAATGTGAAGGATTTTCTGTGCCTACGGCGAGGGCGGATGTGGCGACTATACTGTCTAATACTACTTGCCTTATCAACTGCCTTCTCTTGGACCACTTTATCTAATATCATCGCTTATGAAGCTTACACGGAGATTATCCCTTTTAATGTCAAGTATAAGCTAAGAACTCTAAACGGCATGCAGATCGATTCGAGAACACTCACATCTGATGATAATCGAATGCCGCAGCCGGAAGTCCAAGGACCCCAAGCTAGTTTCAAATTGAACTTACAACAACAAGCCACTATCTCTGAGCAGCTTACGAATCTCTTGAATCAGATGGCGATATCCAATTCATCAAACCTTGATTCCGAAGGAGGTTATATTGTCGTCAACGCGACAGACAGCTCGTTGGCTGACTTGAACCCGTCAGTGATGGCATTGTATGATATACCTGCGTTTCGCCTGAGTGCGATCTGCGAACCTGTACAGCTTGTTCCTCCTTCTTTGTTCCCTGTGCAGATGGGCGAAGATGCTGTTCAGATGCTCGGAACGCTCCCTACATCAAATAATACTGCCCAGATGTACGCCTACTGGTATCCCGGTGTTGCAGAGGATATCAAATCTAGGTATACTTCAGAACTGGCAATTATTCTCTTCTCATCAAACTACCAACACGCAATTCTGGGCTATATGCACATAAACACTTGGAACTATAGTGTTCCAACGCAGTACGGCGAGATTGAGCCAGCAGTATTGAACATCACCACGATCGACAGTCTTGTGACCACATATTCTCTGCATTGCTCTCTCCTTCGCCAAGAGGGAGTCATCAACTACAAACGCTCAACTGGTCAAACATGGGAGCTGTCTGGGTCGCAATTTCAGCCTTCTAAGAGTCCACAGCGTTCTTTTATTGGCGACTGGCAGGTTGTGCTCAACTATCACGCGATGGCGGAAGCAGGCACGATCCCTGGTATCGCACCGGCGATTAGCGGAGGCTTAGCTTGTGTAGTTGATGATGGGCAACTTGTGATGTGTCCATCAATCAATTTTTCGACATTTGCCTCCAACTTTGTGGTCGCATCAGGTCGTGCTCAGAGCATTCTGTTCAACGTCGCTGCAATGGACTCTTCCCGCGACCGGCCGGAATACTTCTACAATGTGACGGGAGCAGTAACGCAGCAGTTTTACCACATCACCTACGTTCCGGCGCTACTCCTTGCCAGCCTGCTTAGTCTTACCATTGCAGCATCTACAGCGGTTGGTATGATTGTGTATGCGAGATGGATTCAAGGAGATGGCATGAATACATTGCGTGAAGTTACTCCACTGCGGCTTGTAGTTGATAGCGGGGCCGGAACATTGCAGGACACAGCCAGTATGACTAGGTTGGCTGACTTGTCAGATTCCCAACTTCAAGAAGTAGCCAAGGAAGTGTACATCATGTATTAGTCAAGCGAGACTGATACTGGCGTCAACTTCGTCTCTCATCAAAGAGTCTTGTAGCCGGTTAAAACAGATTTAATACAGGACAATGGCATGTACATTTGAGAGTTTGAAGTAGTAGGAAGTAGAATTCAAAATTCGGACTTCTCGATTCTTTAGAATTCGGGTGTGGAGTCTCAGTTATATGTATTTAGAGATGCCCTTTCACAACAAGTCGCCAGCAATCCCGCTAAAAAACGCCCCCGTGGCCTAAGGAGATTCCCTCGTGGTTGTTAGAGTTCTAATTCTTTGTCTCTTCGTTTCCTAATAAAAGCCTGGATTTGTGTTGTTTTTGATTGCGTATAGCTAGCTTGATTGCCTTGCTGTTGATTTCATCGTGTGTTTTTTCGTGGTGGTTGTCTTTCACTTTTTTGTGTATTTCTTATGTGTTCCTTGTGTGTGTTTTCCCTAGTGGTTGTCTTCCACTTTCGAGTGTTGAGCTTTTCTTCTTCTTCCTCCTCTTTATCTTCTCAGTCGTGGTCAGCGCAGAGACTCATAAAATAACAAGGGTACAGGGTGTTATATTACAACAACTAGAGCTATCAAAGAGAGGAAAGGAAATATGCCCTGACCAAGAGCAAACGGATCGTTGGAAACAGAACAACAAGTGGACTTGCCATGAGGGTGTGTCTGTGACCACTCAACAGGACCAAAGAAGATAAACAAGGTAAGACACTGGAGAAGGCAGCTGGGAAGGCATTAGAACGATAATTGGAATTTAACGGACGTGGAATAGTTGGAAGGAAGCAGATGGAGCCCCTGTTGGGGGATTGAATTCGCACGAGAGCGCCTAGAACGCGCCTCAAGGAACAAGTTTCCAATTGTGAGAGATTCTTCGCAAGTCGTATTCATACTGCCCCCGTGGCCTAATGGCTAAGGCGCAAGACTTCTAATCTTGAGATTGCGGGTTCGATCCCCGCCGGGGGTTAAGTTTCGTTTTTTGCCACTTTTGTGGAAATTGGGTGATCAATTGTATGTGTGTGTGATGCTTCTATCTAGGGCTTAGTTGTATTCCACCAACACTTTTTTATCCCGCTGTTAAGGCGCAAGATTTTTAATCTTGGGCTTGCGGGTTCGAATCCCGCCGGGGCTGATCTTATCTTTTTGCCCTTTTTATCCTGCTATGCGTTCAGCGGGTCTCTTTCCCTTTTTCCTTTCTTCAAGGGAGAAAGGAAGATAGCAGCAATTTGACTTTTGCCTTGCCATAGGGTAATTGGCTGCTTTCGCTTTGCAACTGTCTGCATTCACTTTGCCGCTAGTTACTTGTGCTACACTTAAAACTGGAGCAATAAAATGCCCCTATCAAGCCTTTAGTACAAAGAAAAATAGGGACTGTAAGATAAAAATACATACATAATTAAAGAAAAAGCTATCTGAAATCCTAAATTTATTATTTAATATTATATTTTAAATATAGTATAGTAATAGTAGTAATAATAGTAGTAGTAGTAGTAGTAATAGTAGTAGTAGTAATAGTAGTAGTAGTAGTAGTAGTAGTAGTAGTAGTAGTAGTAGCAGCAGTAGCAGCAGTAGTAGCAGTAGCAGCAGTAGCTGTAGTACCAGTAGTAGCAGTAGTAGATAGGTTGTATACATGGAGTGTTATTATGGTATGTAAAATTAAGAAATGTGTGCTAATTATTTAATAATTCCCTCTTTTTCTTTGCATCCCTTGAGTGCCTAGGCAGTCAATCCAACAGTTAAACAGCTTGCAGATTACACTCGGCTACCGAAAAGTAACTGTAATCATCTCTCAGTCACCGTTTCCAATAGACATCATTTTCATCTACTCTCTACGAAGACAACTGTTGCTTCCTAGCTGTGGTCGCGTAGGTGTCACAAAAGCTACGTGCAACTAATGTTGACACGTATTATAATATTGCTTGTGGATCTTCACATGGTTTCACATTATCTTTCCAAACGTCTTCTAGAGTGAAAGCTCTTGGTAGATACGTAACGTTAGATATGTAGATTAAACAAGAACGCACCCATTAGGAAGTATAATAAAGAGAGTAGACTACTACATTACCAACAAGCAATGTTAGATATGCTTAGGCATAATTGAGTTATCACACGACACTGAAGTAGCAAGCCACTTCAGAATGGCGTATTAGACTCATGCAGCTACATATTGGATTATATCATGCCTTGGTAGCCGTGAGGCACACGCCCCCCAGCTCACGGCTAGCAAACAATGCATCAACCGTATCGTAGAATAAAGTAAGTGGCGCCTCGCTTGTCCCTTTGTGTCGGTTGCTGACTGCCCGTTCGTGCACGAATTTGGCCCATTCTTCTGTCACTTCTTCAAACTGGACATCACGAAACCCTGCCTTTTCCAGGTCCGAAATGTACTGATCACGGCTCGGTAGGTAAGGACAAGACACAATGTCGCGCAATTGGTCGCCAACCTCCTTGCTAAGCGCCGTTCGAGCGAAATAATCCTCAATGTAGAGTTTCCCTCCTGTCTTCAGGGTACTGGCTGCTTTTTGGAACAGCGTGTCCCTGTCAGGGATGTGAAGAATGCACAGAAACGAGATGATATAGTCCACCGGTTTGTCCAGCGTGAGTTTCGTAAAATCCGCATTGACTGAGCGCACACCTGCCGCGAGACCGTTTCGCTCGGTGATCGTCTCGGCGAGTTGGTGGATTTCGGGCTGAAGCTCGATGCCTGTGACATCAACACCGCACCGCTTGTGCAAATAGCGGCCAGTGGCACTGAAGCCCGAGCCGATATCGACAACCGTCTGACAACGTTCCATGCCCAGTGTTTTGCATGCTTTTTCCAAGGCAGCATCGCCTCGATAGTGCATGCAGTCGAAATCCGCCGTATCACCGAGATCCCACTTGGGCTTGTCAGCGAGAGCATCCAGCCTTGTCTTGGCTCTCCTCAAATCGTATAAAGCTGCATCGCTAATACCGGCTTCGATGCTCCCGTTGGTATTAATGGCGTTGCCCATTTTGAATCAGAGAGATCACTTTAGATCAAAGCAGGCGGATCTAGAAAAAGTAGCATCAGCGCCTAGTGATCATGGCACACCGGACTACATGTAGTAGTATCTTGATGTGATATCTGGGGAGATCTTACGGATTCTGTCGCGCCAATAGACCCAATCTTTCACTCCCTCCGTATCCTTACTATGGATATGTAATGAGAACAACGACCGAAGGTACTATCAAAATATTTGGCCAGCTATATCACGTTCGAGAATTTTAATGATGACGAAGGAAAGAAGTAAAAGAGACTGGAGATGGCGGTCTGGCAATGTGCCGCAGTAATAAGCCCCTTAAACTTAAACAAGAGCTAATGCACATGACTTCTCCCTTACGTATCTCCGGTTCTCATCATATATACAGGTATAATTCCGGCTTAAATGTCTCGCAACCGGCTTTAAGAAATGATTATGTGGTAATATTAGCTACCCAATTATTGGTGTTGATGAAAACTGCATCTCAATGCACTTGGTGTCGAAAAGTCAATTTCGCTGAATTGCCATTGGTAGCCCTTGCATGGCCGCTGTTGGCCACGCCTGCAATCTCAAGGACTGTTCAAAAAATTATTCAAAGAAAAGCACAATTATGCATGAGCTATATTGCATTCATTACGGGCGTCTAATCTTGCTGGAATTACGGAGTAACGGGGTAATCCAGATATATGCGTCAAGGTAATGCTCTGGATGTAAGTGAGCTTGATCCGGCTGAGCGAATATGGTCTAGCTATCTTATGCGCGTAAATGCACCACAAAACAATAAAGGTATAGCGTCATACACTCTACATTTATCAATACAGCATATCTCCATTTATGCTAGACTTATTCTTCATCTTCCACTTTGATCTCCTTACATGTGCCCTTCAAATACGTCATATCCAAGCGCCACTATCAATACACACTACTTGCTAAAATCTCAGATTTGCGGAGCACGGATATTAGCGGTATAGATTACGCTAAAGTCTAGTGGAAAAGCCAAATAAAGATTGAGATACGCACCTTCTTGTTTCGGCGCTTCTTGTTCAATTTCGGTATGAACCTTCACCAAATGTCATTCATCGGAATACTCGCAGATGCATCATTGAACTTTCGCTGAATGTGTAAGTAAAATAATAGAACTCGAAATTGAGATCGAACAATTGGCTATTTGTTGCTCGGAAGCCACGCAAGGCCAAAGCCGCCAGTATTTAAACTAAGCACATGAACATGTCCTCTCTCTTCTCTACATGTACAAAGATCAATGAGTTGAGACACCAAAATTCAGTATATACTCCTTCCTATCACATCACTCTCTTTTCATAATGACTAACATTGACTTATCGCCGTGACCTTTGACGCAATCGATGAGCTCCTTTCCAACAACTACTAGGTATCAGCTTTTCAGCTACCAGTTTCTCAACTTCAGCGCTGAATTTGACCGCCTGCCAGAACTCCTCCAAAACGGTAATGATGACTGTCCCATGTTTCTTGGTTGGGCGTGCAAATTCTCTGATAGAAGAATCAGGGCCAAAGTGGCCGTTTGTGAATGTGCTAACGCACGTAACAAAGTCATAGATCCCATCTTCTTTTGCACACACTGGGTCAAGTCTGCCTGGGACAGACTTCGATAGACTCCAGTCTCGTTTGCAATTTTAAACATAGCAGATGATAGGTCAAGTCCATTTATGATCTTTGCTCCCACCAGACTCAGAGCTTGGCCGACTAAGCTAGTACCGCAGCTAGCATAAGATGGCACTCTGGGCAAAGTTATCTGATACCCGGAGGGCAACTTGAGCAACGATGCTGGGAGCAACATACTCTTGAGCCCTGTCCACGACTTCGTAATTATAAGTGGCAGCCCATTTGTCGTAGATGCTTATGCAATCCTGCACACTACCACAAGCGCGAGCTTGTGCAAGATACATGTCTGGTGTTTGGACTTCGGTCATCATATTGACAATAGTCTTTAGATGAGAAAACGGGGCGGGAATAGAACGCAATTGAAGAAATCCGAAAGCTGAACGAACGAACTAATAAAACAACCTGTGGATTTGGATATTCTCCCCATGCCCTTTCTTAAATAGAGAAGGGTCAAAGGGTTGTTACAGATCCTAATTACCTTGGGAGGGGGCATATCATATTCATCTCATCTGTCTTTTCAACATTTACTTGCGTAATAGATGCCCTATCTATTTTGATCGCCTTTGACTATTATAGGAAGGCGTGCTGCATGATGAACGATAAAGCACGATGAGGGTGTTTCCAATAGCCCGTGAGTTTGTTGCCAAGTACTAGTTCAGGAGAAGGTATTCGTAACAGAACAGTGGATCTCGAGTCATTGTGATCAAAATCACAAAAATTGCATCGAGAGCCCAGAATCCTACCCCCATTGAGGCCTTTCGTTACTCTCCAATGGCGTAGTAGATTCTAGCCTCCAAATAAAATGTCGCCTGTATCATACAGACTCGGAGGGTTTGGCTTATTCTTCGCCCTGGGAACAAGTTTAGGGGTATTTACTCTGCGAATTTATTGAACTTGAAGCAATGACCTTTG
The DNA here is from genome assembly GCA_030708095.1 of Trichoderma sp. CBMAI-0020. Taxonomy (NCBI): domain Eukaryota; kingdom Fungi; phylum Ascomycota; class Sordariomycetes; order Hypocreales; family Hypocreaceae; genus Trichoderma; species Trichoderma sp. CBMAI-0020. The sequence goes on along the minus strand of JAJNCI010000004.1, from coordinate 1,657,495 downwards.
CCTGAATGCGAGTATCAACAAAACATCACCGCATGAGATGTAGATAATTAATTCATAGTAGAACTTCAGACTCAATTCAAAGTATGTGATACTGTAGTACGTAGTTGATTGATCTCCATTCTCAAGAGAGGCCCTTATAATATTTCATTTCCACCAAGAACAAGAGCCTCAGGTCGCCCATACACAGAAATATTGCTCTAGGCCGCCTGTTGATACGCCTTCTTGATATTCTCCTTCTCTCTCTGGAGAAATGCATCGAACGAGCTCAAGGGAACCCCCCAGCTCTTGACCTTCTCCAGGTCAACGAACGAAGCCAAATCACGCATTGCGTACTGTCCGACAATAAAAGGGTTGCCCTTCTGCTCCATAATAACTGCTTCCGGCATGTACTCGGCCTTCAGTTGTCGCCCAGCAGTGGCTGAGATCTTTTCAAGAATCTCCTCAGGGCCAATCAGCTCGTCGGCAATCTCAATCGTTTGGCCGGTAAACTTGGTGGGGTCGTGAATTGCCGCAGATGCGAAGCGGGCAATGGTGGCCTCGTCGATCATGGGCAGCTTAGTTTCCTTTAGGAGAGCCGTAGTCCATACTCCAGATTGAACGAAGTCGCCATACATGGCAACTTTGGGGGGCAGATAGTTGGCCATGAAGTTGCCCGGCCGCAGGATGGTCCAGTAGTCGAATCCCGCATCGCGCACTTCCTTCTCATTGCTCTGCTTCGCGAGCAGCGCTTTGCCCATGACGCTGTTTGGGTCCCAAAGTTTAAGTTTCTCGGGGGTGCTGACGGCAAATCCACTGGAGAATATGATGTGCTTCACGCCTGCGGCCCGGGCAGCTGTCATGATGGATTTTGCCCAGCGCAACTCGGCGGTCAGGTCCTTGAAATCAGGGAAAAAGTTGAGAAAGGCGGCGGTGCAGCCGGTCAAGGCTCGTTCAAGGGCGGACGTATCGTCGAAATTTCCAGGGACGATCTCAACACCCAGAGCCTCGATAGACTGGGCTTGGGGCGAGGACGGGTCACGGACGAGGGCGGTGACCGAGACATTCTCAGAGCGAAGGGTGCGAGCAACGGCGCCACCTTGTGTGCCGGTGACACCGCAGACAAAGACCTTTGGTTGAGCCATTCTTATTCTGTTGTATGAGAGAGTTGAGAGGTAATGTTGTGTTTGCTTTGCTTCAGTGACTTGATGAGAGGTCGCTGCGATGGACTCAATATATACCCGACTCCTGAGCGAGACACGCGTCCATTGATATATCCATTACAAAGCGTATATGCATTGCAAAGCGTATTACCCGAATCATTGGCATGGTTTCATATATTTCTCTGCCTAAGTCCCACAGACATTAGCAAATGAATCGCCATCCATGGAGGGGGAGTTGTTACATGTAACTTATTACATGTAAGTTGGCAGGCGGGCCTCCGCCCACTACGGACGCCGGCGAAGATGCCTAGGCCCGGCGGAATTCCGCCGGGCCCACTTTCTCCTGCCGGCCAGGCAGAAGCTCGCAACTTCAATCCGAACCCCTTTGCTGCTCATAGGCCGGTCATCCAAACTCATCAAACAGCTGGTCTCCTCGAAAGTGGGTGGCTCGTAGGAACGACATGCTCTCTACAGCTCTAGCCAGCCATGTCCTTTACGGCTCGTGAGCGCAACAACCCGCCGCCCCGCAAGAAGAGCTGCGCGGCATGCATCAAGGCCAAGCGCCGATGCGACTTTGCCGTCCCAGCGTGTTTGCGGTGCTCGCAGCGACGTATCCAATGCGAGTATCCATCACGTACGCCGCGGACGAAGGTTAGCGCCTCTGGTCATGCTGCAAATGGGCCAGTGCCGCCGCAAGACGTGGCTGTTCTCGATGGCTGCTCAGGGGGCGTCGAGACAATTGCCGGCCAACTCAGACCTACCGCGGCCGGAGAGTTGGAAGAGCCCGATCAGTACAGCTTCAAATCAATTCCTTACGACTTTGGGACCCTTGATTACGTTGCTGAGAGACAGGGTCACGACGTGATACATCTGCCATCCATGCTTGCGGCGCCAACCACCAAGGGATTCCATGATCGGCTGACGGAGATTGTCGCGAGGAGATTGCAGTTCTCGTTGGATCAAATCCAGAAAGCCCCCAAGACCATGGTGATGGAGACGCAGACGCCGTGGTCGCACCCGCTGCTTTATGCCGACAGTATGCCCCGGTCGATGCAAGGTAAAAGAGTCCCTCTTTGTTCTCTTATCAAGTCCAACGTAGCTAACAAGACGGGAAACAGACGCCCATGCTTCCTGCGCACTTTATGTGGCAAAGAATCGAGCAAATGCACCCGTCATTTTCCGTTGCATCGAGTCCCGCGTGCAGGATTTGCTGTGCGAGCCTATACCGGCGACACCAATGGAGAGCCTCGCTCACACCCAGGCTCTGATCCTCTACGAAATCATCCATCTTTTTGACGGGGACATTAGCGCCCGAGCGTCAGGCGAACGCATCATTCCATTCCTCGAGACCTCTACAATTGGCCTCCTTGCGCACGTCACCTTCGACACCGAAGCAAACTGTTCAGACCCTTTCTCCGAGTGCTGCCTGGCCACGCTCTCCGATCTGTGGAAAGATTGGATCTTCCAAGAGTCGGCGCGGCGAACGCTCCTGTTTGCCTTTTTCTTTATGCAGGCGTACCGTGTGCTCACAGGCGGCCAGAGCCTGAATCAGTGCGATGGGCGCCTGGGCCTGTGCCACTTCTGGACAGTATCGGAGCATCTGTGGCAGGCGGAGACGGCGCTGGAGTTTAAGGACGCTTGGCAGCAGGAAAATCACTTCCTCGTCGTTGACGGGCAAGTCGCCGTGGTGCTGAGGGACGCAAAGGCCGGCGACGTCGACGTGTTCGGAAAGATGTTGATATCCGCCGCGGTGGGGATTCCAGAGCTGGAGGCTTGGTTTGCCAGTCGGGGCGGTTCGTTAAAATGACGTGTAGACGGAGCTGGAGTCTAAAACTTGCCCTCACTGCAAAAGGATGAACCTCTTTTGTACCTCAGGAATGCGGACTCGACTGTCCATATAAGGATAATCTATATCGTCGACGCCTCATGGAAGTCGAGGCTGATGTGGAATCTGAACGCAGCCTTGCCCAGAGCTAGGAAGCTCGCACAAGCCGACCGTCTATTCATACATGCCTATGTCCGCGAAGCCTTTTCCAACACTCGTCAGAAATCTCAGTCTCAGGATAGTCGATTCACCTCTCACCAGGAGCACGAAAACGTCTCGCCTATACCGACATAAGGGAATTCGTCCACCCACTCTGTACGTTTGACGACCAAAGTCATAGCATGACCACCACACCACAGTATCGCGCATTTGCCACGCATTCTGTAATACTAACCCTTCCAGTTTCCGAACTTGGCAACCGCGCGAGGTAATCCAAAGCTCGACTTTCCATCAAGCGACCATGCAAATGCAGGGAATGTCTTTTATTTACATGTATCATCTTTGGCAATCGGAAGCTATTTGCCTCCATGCCAAGTCAACAGATAGATGCAGAATATTTAGCAGCCTTGTCTCAGTCCAAGATGGATAAGTATCCCGTCCGTCCGGCTACCATCGTGAGAAGGCATGATTGAAGACCAGAGTTTCCCGTCAAAAGTGACAAAGTAAAGCTTTCATTTTCATTTTTGAATGTACATGTGTGTGTGTATAGAATAGTGTAGAGTAGCAATTTCCCTGGCGAGATCAGAGCATCAAGAAGTCTCTTTGTGAATGGTAGGACAAGATGAGTTTGTGGTCTGCTCCAACATAAAGTCTATAGCCAAGAATAGTTTGTGTCCGTTCAACAAGCCGCCTTGCGCTTAATCGGAATTTCGCAGCCGTTGATTGGTCAACGGTCATGTGACTTGCCCGGTTAGCTCAATCGGTAGAGCGTGAGACTCTTAAGACACACGTTCTGTAATCTCAAGGTTGCGGGTTCGACCCCCGCATTGGGCTTTTCCTATAACATTTCGATTGAAATACAAGGCGGTTATTTTTTGCATGTTTTTGCTCTTTTTCTTTGTCCCTACCCTGAATACTGAATGGTAAACATGAAGCATGGAGATTACCTGAACAATCGTTGGTATAATTTTTTTTTTTTTTTCTTCCTGAGGGTTTTAATTGTAAAGTATATTCTCATTTCATCTCTAAATAATTGTTGATAGTAATGTTGCCCCAGAAAGTGTGTGAGCTCATGTAGCTTGTAGATATAAATGCTTTATAAACAATCATGCATTTCCGCACTTGAAAGATATAAAAACTCATTCGGCAGATTTAATTCTTCCGCTTGCCAACAAGACCTGACCATTGCTTGTCTTTTATCAAGAAACTGATGTAACTAATGATTTTTGGGGAAACCCTTGTCTACGCGTCACTTGCACTTACACTCCCTGCTTGCGCGATGATGGTTTCTCAATCCACCCTAAAAGACGTGGCACTACGGATTTCGCGGTGCTCTCCGGAAGAAAAATTAAACTAAATTTGAAAACACATCCCAGCAGTCAAGGTGGCAGCTCTAGATCGATCGGATCAGATCCGTCAAACTCTTGTTTTTAGTGGCCGACCGTGCCCCTGGCTGTGCGTGGTTCGATGGAATATCTGGGTTGGGAATAGATTGCTGCTCTTCTAGGATAGAGTCGTAAATGGGATTAAGGGCACAACTTGGACGGATTGATGTGGGAGTTGCGTCGTTTTGTCTTAGCCGCTGGTTCGGAGTTATGGGTGAATTGCCTACCACGCACTAGTTGGTCGTATCTCCGACTCCCGCTTGCCCTCGGAGGATGGTCTGGCGGTCGATTTATTAATTTATTGAAACGTAATAAATTCGAATTTATCGAATTTATCGATTTATTTATTCGAGATAAAATAAAAGCCAGTTTCCTTGACTCATGTTTAACTGGCTGAGACCGCTATTACATAACGCTTATTGGGGTGGTTGGTTGGCTATGGCGGGGTCACTTGACCATTTCTTATCAGGTGGAGGAAGAGATAGGGAAAAGCGTGAGGTTAGAAGCGGCTCTGAGGGTCTCCCAACGTCATCCGGCGATTCGAGGCCATTCTGGTGCGCGCAGACGGCGGTGGACTGGAGTTGCAACGGGATGCAGTCGATATAGCCTCCTGCTTGATGTGGTAAATATCTCAAACACCTATGCACGTTCAAGAGCAAGAGGCCTGTGCTGGATATGTTTGATAGATAAGTGTAGTCGCATATTGAGATGGGACATGTAGTTATCAACTGCCAAGCGGTGTAAGCAGCCAGAGATAAGCCCCCTCGCCTCAAGGGATGTACTTGATACATGCGATTTCAGGTCAATTGAAAGCAGCCAGAGATGGCATCAAACCATTCCGGGCTTTCACCAGCAAGAAGCACTGCTTCTTCCTCTTTCGGGCTCTTCATGCCATGCTCAAAAGTCCCGGCGGCCGCCCCCGTCTGGATGCCCCGCGGTGGAGCCCTCCGGACGCGGCGGCTTTGCCGACTGAAGCCTTTTGGGCATTATTTCCCCTTGCCCTGCCCTGAGCAAAGCGACTTACTTATATAGAGTCTCTGTTTTCCTCTAAGTTACTAGTTCGCTCCTCTGCTCAACTCCCCTTTACCTCTAAGTTACTAGCCCGATCCGCCAGCCAGCGACAGACGCGCACACACACGCACACATGGATTCGAGCGCCTCTGCTTGACCTACCAATTGTAGGGGCCGAGCCCGCACGCAAAAGCGAAAGTGCTCAGTCTCGGCTCCCAGACTGTAGCAGCAGCAACGCAAGGCGCAGGCATGGCCCCCCCTTCTGGAGTGAGGGAAACGGGCCGCTGATTGGGGGAGGCACATGTGGCCGGACGGCTATATTTACTGCTGCTGCTGCCCGCCTGAATCGAGGCTCTGGTTTTTTCTCCCTCTCAGCATCACTCTCCACCAGCTTCAAGCCAGCAATCCGCCTCTTCGCCGCTCCTGATAATCAAAATCTGAGCTATCACGGATCTACAACCGCTTTTGTCTCAACTCAATCGCCCAGCATGAACACCAGCACCGTCAAGAGCCGCTTCCTCCCACATCCCGAGGATCTCGGCATCGTCACCGTAGGCTTCTCTGGTGGCCAGGTACGTTTCTATGCTGCATCTTTGCAAACGACTTCAAGCTCGGATGCTGACCTGCTGCGTAACAGCAAAAAGCTGGTGTCGATGCAGGCCCCACCGCCCTCATCGAGTCTGGCCTCTTGACCCAGATCCGCGAGGAGCTTGGCTACAAGCTGCACGGCGACGAGACGGTCAAGTTCTACAATGACCTGACGCCCGCCTCCGACCCTGACTACCGCGGCATGAAGAACCCTCGCCTTGTGTCGGCCGTCAACCGAAAGATTGCGTCCGAGACTTACGAGCACTCTTCCAAGGGCCGCCTCACGCTGACCCTCGGCGGCGACCACAGCATCGCCATTGGCACCATTGCCGGCACCGCCAAGGCCACGCGCGAGCGTCTGAACCGCGAGATTGCGGTCATTTGGGTCGATGCGCACGCCGACATCAACACGCCCGAGACCAGCGACAGCGGCAACATCCACGGCATGCCTGTTGCCTTCCTCACGGGCATTGCCAAGGAGGACAAGGAGGAGTGCTTTGGCTGGCTTCAGGACGATATGCGCCTGAGCGTCAGCAAGCTGGTGTACATTGGTCTGCGCGACGTGGACGCTGGCGAGAAGCGCATCCTGAGAGAGAACGGCATCAAGGCGTTCAGCATGTTTGACATTGACCGGTAAGTCCATGGCTAAATAACCTTCCCAAACCAAGATCAAAAGCTAACTCTCTCGCAGACACGGAATCGGTCGCGTCATGGAAATGGCCCTTGCCCACATTGGCAACGACACCCCCATCCACCTGTCTTTCGACGTGGATGCCCTCGACCCCATGTGGGCTCCCAGCACCGGCACCCCCGTCCGAGGAGGCCTTACCCTGCGTGAGGGCGACTACATTTGCGAGTCCGTCCACGCGACTGGCAACCTGATTGCCATTGACTTGGTCGAGGTGAACCCCAGCCTTGCTGCTACTGAAGCCGGAGCGCAGGAGACTGTCCGAGCCGGCAGCTCTCTGGTGCGCTGCGCCCTTGGTGAGACTCTGCTGTAAGCGAAATACTTTGGGTTTGGAAGCAGATTTTCTTGAGTGTTTTTTTTTTTTTTTTTTTTTCTTTTAATGTCATGGCTCTTATTTTTTATGATGACACGGAAATGTATGGGAATGGGAAATGGCATGTTTTGTATATCCTTGTGCAAGAGCAGATTGGCATGCTGCGTTGAGTGATGGCTCTTTTTTAGATATTCATAGATGGAGGAATGCCAGAGTCTAGAGTAGAATAGTGTGGTATTCATTCTACAAAGGTCAATTTCACGGAAACTAGTCTGTGTCAAGAATCATTTGAACGCATTTCATTGTATGTGTAACTACGAATCTACTACATCGCTTTTGATTTCGAGCATCGGCTCGTCTATTCGCACGCCCCTCTATGTCAGCCGCTTAGTAAACCTCAAGCACATATCGGCCATCCTCCTTTAGCCGCTCAATCTCCTTGGCCGGATCAACTTTCTTGCCAGCAGCCTTGGCCTCGGCCGCGATGGCTTCCTTCAGCACCGCCGTCACGTCAGGCACAGGCCACGTCGGGCCGCAGAGGTAGAAGCTGCCGCCCTCCTTGATGTATGCCTGCACGATGCTGTCCAGCGTCTGGCGCATTCTGTCCTGGATGTAAATCTTCTTGGGCTGGTCTCGCGAGAAAGCGCTTCCGACAAGGGTGACGACGCCGGCGGCGAGATAGGCCTCCCATTCCTCGCCGTAGAGGTACTCCTCGCGCTGGTGGCGAGAGCCGAGGTAGAGGAGGATGGAGCCAATTTCCTTGCCTTGGGCCTTTTGCATGGCGCGGTACTGCACAAAGGCGCGGAAGGGGGCCAGGCCAGTTCCGAGACCGGCCATGATGAGTGGCGCCTCGTCTCTGATAGGCAGCTTCATCACGGACGGCTTCACCGAGACGGTGACTGGCGCGCCGGGTTGCAGGCTGCGGAGGTAGTTTGTGGCCTGGCCGACGCGAGAACGGCCCTTTGTATCGACCCAGTCGACGACGACAATCATCAGGGCGACGGTGTCGGGAGTGACGGCCTGGGCAGAGGCGATGGAGTACTCACGGCGCTTGAGCGGGCTGACAATCTTGACCAGATCGTGGAAGCTGGGGCGCGCGGAGCTGAACTCCTCGAGAATGTCGACATAGGTCACGGTGTCGATGTCAGAGCGACGCTTGAACTCGGCAGCACCGTCGTTTCCACCGAGAGCAGCGAGCTTCTTCTGCTCAGTCTCATCGGTAGCAAACTCAGACAAGGCCTCATAGAAGCGCTTGGGCGGCTTGCCGAGGATATCGACATTCTGCATGAGCGCCTGGTACACGGTGCGGACCTCGAAGGCGTTTGCGTCCTCACGAGAAGGCACTTGGACAAGCTCTGCAGGGTTGAGGCCGTAGAACTGGATGAAAGCATTGACCTGCTCCTCATCGTTTTCGTGGTGGATGCCCAGAGCCTCGCCAATCTTGTACGTGAGGCCAGAGTTGCCAATATCAAACTCAATGTGGAAGATGTTACGGTCGTAGTCTTGGGGAGTGAGGCGGCGGTTCTCCTTGACGCGGACGGTGGCGGTCTTGACGGAAAGGTCGGGACGAAGGGTGGTTTGGGTGCCGTAGGCTTCCTTGAAGACCAAGCCCTTGGCAGCGATCTGCCAGTCTTGGAGCTTCAAGTCGTCCTCGTGCTCCTCCTTCTGGAATGGAACAAAGCCAGTTGGCTGGAGACCAATTGGCAGAGAGGGGTAGACGTAATCGGCCTCGACCTCTGCCCATGTGGCTGGGACCTCGAGCTGGGTCAGGACCTGGTCAAGAGCACTGAGGGATTCTTGCAAGACAGCCTGGCTTCCAGCCACCTTTGCAAGCTCCTCGGAAGAGCTCTCCGGGAGAGCAAGCTTCAAGAAGGAGAGCTCAAGAAGGAGCTTGGCAACTGAGGCATATTTTTCGAAGGCGGGAGAGGCGGCAGTATCCAGAACGAAGACGCTAATCTCCTTTTCTTGAACAGTCTTGCGGAAAGCAGGTGAAAGTCGCTTTTCAACTTCATCCGCCTTGAAATTTGGCAGCTTAATGAGAATCTTGCCGCCAGGAACGACGCTCCTCAGGACATCAACATCCTTCAAGACAACCTCATCGCCGACGACCGCAACATCAGCCTCATTGATAGCGTAGGGTGCTTCCAGAGCAGTCTTGGATGCGCGCAGATCCGTTCGGATAAGGCCTCCCTGAGTGAAGTTGTCATATGTCTCAAATAGGTGGACGTTGTTGGTCGACTCTTGAGAAAGGAGAGTGCCGATGGCAGCGGGGGACTTGGCGGAGACAGAATTGTCGACATCCCAGAAAGTGAACTGCTGGGATTTGATGAGCGAGGGCAGAGGCTTAGCTTCATCATCATTGCCAAAGATCTTGTGCAGAGTGCCTACAAGGCCCTGAGGAGTCAGGAACTGGGCAGGAGTGTACTTGATGTCCAGCACCTCGGGTTGCTGCTCAAACTTGCCAGCGAATGTGACTGCGGTGAGGACATCGCCGTACAGCGCAGACTGGGTAGCCTCATCAGCCAAGGCAATGTCGCTGTGAACCTGGCCCAGCACGGCGATGGTGCGAGCAGAGGCGGGGATGGCCTTGAGGAACGCCTCCTCGATAAAGGGCCGGTAGACGCGCACGTTGATAACACCGACCTTGGCTCCGTCGGCGGCAATCTTGTTGAGAGTCTCCTTGGCGACTTGGGCCTCAACGCTTCCAAGGGCAACGAGCACGACATCGGGAGTCTCATGGCCGTAGTACTCAAAGGGCTGGTAAACAGTGCCGAGCTCATCGTTGAAGAGTCTCAGGAGTTCCAGGACCTTGCCCGCAGTGTCGAGATGCTGGTTCAGCTTGCCAGCCTCAACAACAAGCTTGTTGTACAAATCGGCGACGCCAGTCTCGCTCAATGCATCGACGATTCTCAGTGTTTCCCTGGGAAGACGAATACCATCATAGATGTGGAGAGTGGGGACGACGGTAGCCAGGAGCGTCGCGAACAGTGACATGTGCTGAGACTCATACGAAGATGAGCTGGCAACAAGGCCCAGGCCAAGATCTTCGGCCAGCCTCAACGCAACATCGTAGTTGGAGACGAGGCCCTCGCTTGCGCTATAATCCGCGGCAGCGATGTGAGCCACAAAAGGGCTTGAAAGGTTGTACAACAGAGAGAGCTGATCAAGGGTTCCGCGGAGGTTCTGGAGAGAGCCCGAGGGGGCAAGCAGCGTCTGGGGGATGTGACGCTTGTTGACGTCGAAATCCGGGGAGAAGATGTAACCCAGAGCGAGGGCACCGGCACCCGTTCTGGTCTGGAGAGGCAGAACTGAAGGGGCGTATCCGTGGATGTTCTTGCTCTCATCGGCAGCCCACTGTTTGGCAGCGACGTCCAGATCAAAGGTGTCAGGGGAGTAAGAGAAGATCTTGTCAGAAAGCTTGTAGGCAATCTGCTGGACGAGAAGCTGGGCCGTCACATACGTCGGGCCAGAGATGGTCGACAGAGGCACCTGCTTGCCAAAGGGCAGCGTGGCGGATTCCTCAACCTTGGACGGCATTTTCAACATTCGAAAGCAAGCCCCAAAGGTGACGACGAATACAAACAGCCCCTTTACGTCTGAATTATACGACAGACTGGAAAAGGGAGAAGAGAAAAAAAAGAGAGAGAGCTGAAGGCTTAGAGGAGGAGAGGAGGAGAGGTTCTAGGAGGAGCAATTAAGCCCATGGGAATCGTGGATCCCCCCGGACGGGAGCCAGCCACGGGATTTGTCAGGGTCCATTTCTCTAACAAACGACTTTTTCTTCTCCTGCTTAAACCCCGTGAAATTCGTCTTCCTTAGGCCTTGGATCTTGAAATTGTTGATACTGGGACAGAATCACGCAATTCACTTAGACCGCATTGAGCCTAGCATCGATGATGCCACTCGCCGAACCCTCTCCGAAGAGACGGAAAGCCCCGCCTTTAGCTCGATTTGGGGACGTGATTGGTGCGGACTGTCGGGCAGGCTTGTTAGCAAGGGACCGACTTCCGAGAGTATTGAAGACGTGATGATGATGGATATAATTAGCATTTGCATGTATTGCATCTGTGTAAGTTCTTTTGGGTCAAGGAAAGGTGGATGGTGCGATGAGTGTTGCTTGGACGCCATTGCGGCGCACATCAATATAGGTAGGTACATGCACAGATGCAGTGAAACGGGGCAGCCGAGGAAGAGATACAGCGACCATGTGGAAAATATCCTAATTCGGACGGATGAGCCAATGGCTGTGGCGATGCCACTAGACGTCTGATTTTTTTCTTGAGATTATCCGAGAATATTAGAGCACAGTATGAACTGGTGAAAGTGACTGACCTCAGTTTGCGTGTCCTAATTTGTCAGATTATAGTGTAATAAGGGGACTGCCACGGGATAGCTACTAGTTGTGCATGGTGTTAATATGCCAGCTATAAGATGTTAATGCGACTAATAGTATGAGCAGCTCTAGCAATGCTTTTCGTGTATTCACGTATCACAACACTTACAATGACACTCATGGCAGCTATTGCATCTCAATATCCTCGGCATCAGTTCAAAATGTCTTAGATAAGCAACCTGCTTTGTCATTCCCAGCACCACGTGACCTGATTACATACACCTTCTTCCTCACTCAGCTCACCCAAGCGTCCGCACAAATGCCGCGACGCTGCAATCAATCGCCACTACATGCTAACAGAGGCTGTAAATCACTTGCATGCTGAGGGAAATGTGCCCTTGATGTCGTCACCGATGCATTCAGGCTGTCAAGGCGACGCCATATCGATTCCTCTCCCTTCCCGCCACGTGTGACTGCAACGCCGCCGGAAACCGACAACTGCCCATTTGCGGCGATTTCGAGCTTTCCAGCAGCCTCCATGACAAGACCTGATAAGCAGTGACTCGCCATGTCTGCCAAAGTGCCACCAAATACGAGGTACCACTGCATCATGCACCTGGTTACTGCTGGAAGCTGGTGACTGCCACCCCCCAAAAGGGATCCCTGCAGCCTGCGACATTTGTGCCGATTTTAGCGTCAAAAGACGACCAGGAGCGTTGCATCTTGTTATTAGTATATATTATCTGCCACAACGGTCAGCAGTCAGGCAAGGTGGTCATTTCTGCTTTTCATTTCAAACAACTGGCTTCCATCTTGAATTGTCTGTATTTGTTATACAGGAGTGTTCAATCTGGTGTCTTGGATTCATCTCTCTACGGCTCTTACCGCGTATCACCGAAAGCGGGTGTTGTTTCACTAACACGATTTTTCGTGCTACGACATCCTTGATCTTTGTCAGAGTTCCGTCCATCAGACACCTTGCATCACTACAGCAGTAACTGTCAAAGCGCATCCCACATCGACATTATAATTACTATAATTAAATCGCCGATCTGGTGCAACTGCACCGCGAGTTGCACACGATGGCCTCGTCCAATACAGTCACGACGGCCTATCTGCTGGGGAACCTCCACTGCCCATCATGCGTGACTCTCATCAAGACGCTTCTGCAGGAGGCATTCGGTGACAAGATTGTTTGGGTATCACCAAATCTTGTCACATCCATCGTGACAGTCGAACATGTCGACCACTCGCCCGATTTTGTGCGCGCTATTGGCATGACTCTTTCAAATGTCGGGTTTGAGATTTGTGGGGTCGATACCAACGCCTCTGGCGCCGAGGATTTAAACGACAATTCTCGAGGGGACATGGCCGACAGCGGTGGCATCTTTGAGAGCTGGTCCAGTCTCTGGGCCCAGAAACAGCCGGCGCCAGTCCCCGAGACCGTCAAGGCTGCTCATCTGGAAAACTGCGAGGCCTGCAAAGAACACAGACCACATGATACAGAGGAGGGTAGCAGTATCGACTATAAGCTCAAGCCGTCCTTCTCATCGAATAGCCTGCGAAAAGAACCATTAGTCGAGACGGTACCGCTTGATGGCGTAGTGACAGGCGACGGAAGCCAGCCTCCTTCATGGCGAGCAACGGTATCTATTGGCGGAATGACCTGTGCGGCTTGTGTTACCACCATAACGGATGAGCTGCAGAAACTTTCCTGGGTCTTAAAAGTTGCTGTTAACCTTGTCGGAAACAGCGCCACGATCGATTTTGTGGGCGCGGATAGAGAAAAGGATCTGGTTGAGGCGATTGAGGACATTGGGTACGATGCGGCTCTAGACACAGTGGTCAATCTCAATGAGAAAAAGCCTTCGTCAGACGAACGGCATGTGGAGATTAGAGTCGGTGGTATCTTTTGTCCGCGATGCCCTCAGAGAATCAACCAGACCTTAAAGAGCTTTGGCGCCCACGGTGTACAGGTTCTGGCCCTCCCGTCTATGGAACATCCCATATTGAAACTACGCTATATCCCAAATTCGCCGCAATTTACAATCCGCCATATCATTAGAAGCATCGAGGCCACAGATCCTTCTCTCCAAGCCAAAATATACCACCCGCCAACGCTCGAAGAGAGATCTAGAGCCATCAGGGCAAAGCACACCCGTCAACTTTTCTACAGAGAGATGCTAACACTTGTCCTCGCCATTCCGACATTTGTGCTTGGTATAATCTACATGAGCCTTGTGCCAGACTCCAATTCTACCAAACATTTTCTAATGAAGCCATGGGTATCTGGCCTTAGTCGCGTAGAACTTATACTTTGCCTACTTGCCACACCGGTGTACTTTTTCGCGGCGGATGTCTTCCACGTTCGAGCCATCAAGGAGCTGAGGACGCTATGGCGGCCCAGCAGCCGGACACCTTTCCTGCAGCGATTCTACAAGTTTGGCAGCATGAACATGCTCATGTCACTCGGAACTAGCATTGCTTATTGGTCTTCCATTGGTCAAATGATCGCGGCGGGAGCTGATGGCGATGCCGACATTCCTGAAGATCGGTTCTACTTCGACTCTGTAGTCTTTCTGACTCTTTTCCTTCTCGCTGGCCGGTTGATCGAGGCGTACAGCAAATCTAAGGCAGGCAACGCTGTTGAAGCTTTGGCAAAGCTAAGGCCAACTACCGCTCTTCTGGTAGAGCAAGATAAGTTGAAAGGCCAAGTTACTACGACGATAGATATGGACCAGTTGGAACACGGTGATGTTATCCGAGTGCCTCACGGCTCATCGCCGCCAGTTGACGGTATAATCGTGGATGGTGAAACGACTTTTGACGAATCAAGTCTTACTGGCGAATCACGCCCCATCAAGAAGGGAGAAGGAGACGAAGTGTTCGCAGGTACCGTCAACAAGGGATCCGCAGTAGTCGTCAAGGTGACTGGAACCTCTGGCAAGTCCATGCTTGACCAGATCGTCGAGGTGGTCAGAGAGGGGCAAGCCAAAAGAGCGCCGATGGAACAAATAGCTGATCTTCTGACATCCTATTTCGTCCCGGTGGTAACGCTCGTAGCCATCATCACATGGGCTGTCTGGATGGCTCTCTGCTTTACCCACAAAGTCTCCAGCGACGAACTGAACACATCAGGCGGCTCAACTTCCTTTGCTTTCCAGTTTGCTATTGCCGTGTTTGTTGTGGCATGCCCGTGCGGACTGGGCCTGGCTGCCCCAACGGCCATCTTCGTCGGAGGAGGCCTCGCAGCCAAGCATGGAATCCTCGTCAAGGGCGGTGGTGAGGCTTTTGAGAAGGCTAGCAAAGTGGGCTGCGTGGTCTTTGACAAGACAGGAACCCTCACTGTTGGAGGCGAGCCTCAAATCACCGATTCTGCCCTGTTCCCTGACGGCTCCAATGATGGCATCGACGAACGGGCTCTACTCTCTGCTATAAAAGCCACAGAGGAAAACAGTAGCCATCCCATAGCAAAGGCCATTGTTGCCTTTTGCAAGGCTGGTGCAGAGCAGGTTGAGCTTGAGCAAATCGAAGAGTTGCCGGGCAAGGGCATCAGAGCAAGCTGCAAGAACCGGCCATTTGACATTGCAGTGGGTAACGAGGGCCTAATGAGAGACCTGTCTGCCTCTCTGTCTGCTCATGTCCAGAGCCTGCTGAATACGTGGAAGACGGAGGCCAAGTCAGTTGCCCTTGTCGCGACGAAGCTACGTGACGGCGGTGACTGGACAGTCTCGGCTGCGTTCTCAATCTCCGACCCCATCCGTGAAGAGACGCTGTCCGTGCTGGAGGCATTGCAAAAGAGTGGCGTGGAGGTTTGGATGCTCTCGGGCGACAATGTGACCACTGCGCAGGCTGTGGCTCAGAGAGTGGGCATTCCTCCCACCAACGTGCTTGCTGAGGTTTTGCCGTCCGAAAAGGCGGCCAAGATCAGCTATCTCCAAGCCTCGATGCACAGCAGCGGCCGCCGTGCCATGGTGGCCATGGTGGGAGATGGCATCAACGACTCGCCGGCCCTCACGACGGCGGATGTCGGCATCGCCATTGGGTCTGGCAGCGACGTGGCTATTTCGAGCGCTGATTTCGTGCTAGCCACGTCAAACCTCCACTCGGTGCTGACGCTTCTAGATCTCAGCCGCGTCGTGTTCCGCCGCATCAAGCTCAACTTTGGATGGGCAGCGGTGTACAATGTGTGCGCCATTCCTATTGCTGCCGGATGCCTGTACGCTGTTACGACGTCGAGCGGCTCGCATGTCAAGCTGGATCCTGTCTGGGCGTCGCTGGCCATGGCGCTGTCGAGTATCAGCGTGGTGCTGAGCAGCCTAAGCATGAGGACGAAGATTCCATGGCTAGGGTTTCGTAATAAGCAGGTTGTGTAGTTTCGAATGTACGGTGGATGGAGCATGTCAAGGAAACATTACTGGTGGTACGAAGGAGTTCTCATGGGTACTGTGTGTCTTGCGTAGCAAAGGGATTATTGGTTGCACAGAATTTGATTGCCGTATCCATGGTCCCTGCGGTTACAGGCAGCACGGTCACGCTACAGATTGTTTTTGAATACGAGTTCATGATATAATAATAGTTTTGTATTTGTACTTGCTGTTCTATCTTTTACAGTATTGTTATTTGCGGTGCCCATGAACTCACCCCTATTACTTATGATAATAAAAAGAATGGCTGAATTAATATTAAGCAGCTGACATATAATTAAATTGCAGTGGTATGTTGTCCAGGGTCCAAAAGCGCTACCTTGCGGCCTATAGCAATCGAAAGCGAGGCTCAGGATTCAGAGACGAGGCTGGGACTCTGTGTTTACATGCAAGGCTGCACTTGAGGTGCGGGCCGTAAGAGCGAGTTAATATAATTACGATATCACTACAGTAGACGGAAATGAATGCCGTCTTTTTTTGTTTTATACGATGTAGGTCTAAGTTCGCTGTCAGGAGTATAGCCAGTATCAGGACTGTGGCTAATAGTAGAGTGCAAACTTTTATCTCATCACATCCCTGAGGTTCTTGGATCATCTCTTCACGTGATCCCATATTAACATTGCCCTTCTTCCGGAGTGAAGGGGGGGTGAATAAGGAGACATGTTTGAGAAATGAAAGCAACAAAGGAGAAGAAAATGCCGTTCGTTCCAGACAATAAAGGCAGAAGCAAAAGCAAAAGCTAAAGCAGAGAGAGAGAGGCAGAGGAGGCCCCCTATATGATGAAGGCAAGGGAATAATAAAAACAGAGACCTATTTGATTTCACAGACCTGTTAATAAAGTTATTAGCGATAATGTGAGAATAATAGTTAAGATGATGGGTGAATGATCACACTTACCAGACGCTGGAAGGGGACATAAAGCCATATATGAAAGGAATGTACACTGCTTTGGATGGCGACACGCTTGGTGTGGATAGCGCAGAGGTTGGTGGCCTCGAAGAGGGAGATGAGGTAGGACTTGATGGACTTCTGGAGGCGCTGATAGCGGAAGACTGGAAGCGGAGGTCGCTTTCAAAGTCCTGGGCGATTCCACGGACCTGTTAATGAATTATAGCAATCATTTGATGATAACTAGATGTAAATATGGAGCAGATCCATTTGCTTTTACGCTCTTACTGCTGTCTCCTACAAGGACATATTTCCTGCTGGAGTTTGTTGTGATGCAAAATGCGCCAAAAACCAACGTAGGATAAAAATTTAAAGTCTAAGAATTTTCATCCCTATCCCAAGCTACGGTTTACAGATATCCACCTAATGCCATATGAAACACAATCTGTGGTAAAAGAGGTATCTTTATCCAGAATCATGAGAATAACAAAATTAGGGTGCTAGATAACCTCTCCCCATTGAACTGCATAGTTTGTTTATTTTCTTCTTCCTTTCCCCTCTTCCTCTTCTTCTTTCTTCTTCCTCTCCTCCTCACCTCCAAGCAGCAGCCCACGCTTGAGCCAGACGGCTGGAGACGCAGAGATGGATGCCAACCATGTTGGGCTCCAAGGGGCATCAACCGAATTATCATTGAAGGAGTGGGATTGAACGGCATAAAGAAGAAGAACTTCAAGTTTAACGACCTCGATATTGAAGGCTATTTTAACAATACCGATCCATACGAGACACCGAAAGAAATGAACACTCGCCTTGATCTGTAACTTCGACCTCTTCGTGCCGACAATCTCCCAAGGCCTTGTGTATCAACCTGTTTGATCTCTTCAACAATAATTAAACAGGATAGCCGCGATCAAACAAGGTGACCAAATAATCCTGTTTACCTTAATTATACCGGCTGTCAACGATTAAACAGTGTTAGATAACAAGACTGGGGTACTAAATAATGTCCCCCATTCAATGTGTTAAGAGGTCCCCACAGCACTACTTATTCGCCTTTAGCCCGAACATTCATTCATCCCTAGCTTCACTTCATTCACGCCGCTTCATATGTTGATACTACGTACTCTGCAGCCTCAAACGGTAAGCTGTACATGCCTTGTCGGATATTAATTATGCCGTTGACAGATCCTACAGTGAAACCTGATGCGAACACCTCATTCGAATTGCGGGGTAATTTCTGACCATTGCACAGTGAATCCCAATAGAGACACTCTTCTAAACGCACGTCATGAATAACATACCAGCAGAAGTGTGAGTTTGAATCACTCTTGGATTGAATGCAATGCTAAAATTGACCTGTAGTATTGCATCGTCAGTCCCGTTCCGATTCCTTGTTGGGCCCAACCGGCGAGAATTCACCATACATTCTGCCCTCCTATCATACCTGTCTCCCGTCCTTGACAAGTTGGTAAACGGAAGTTTCTCTGAAGCTGCTGAAAAATGCGTCACTTGGGACTCTGTGGATGAGGATACCTTTATCAGATTTTGGCAGTATGCCTATACAGGGAAATACACCGTCGATCTCTCGGCAACTGGGCTTCAATCAGCACCCCAAGCCGCTGGGGAAGCTGAG
Source organism: Trichoderma sp. CBMAI-0020 (assembly GCA_030708095.1). NCBI lineage: Eukaryota > Fungi > Ascomycota > Sordariomycetes > Hypocreales > Hypocreaceae > Trichoderma > Trichoderma sp. CBMAI-0020. The sequence goes on along the minus strand of JAJNCI010000004.1, from coordinate 1,639,106 downwards.
AAACGGACCGCCCAAGAAGCGATAGAAGCCGCCACAGTCACCAAAGAAGAAAAGGAAATTGTACAGCTCGTTGTCAAGAGGGACAATACATTGCGAGGCCTGTCAAGCAAGGACGAGAGGAGGCTGATTGAGCTTCAGGCCAAGGCCGCAAGGAGAGCCGCCCGCGAGGCCGAGAGGCGCGCTGAAATCGCCGAAGAGGAAGAGGAATTGGCGGAACTACTACGTATGCAGGACAGGAGGCCTGTACTGGCTGCAGAAGATCGTGAGCGGCTGGTCCATCTTTTGGAGAAGCAAGCATCCCGGAAGAGGGAGGGGCAGGCCGCGAGCGAAACCGAAGGCGAGGCTCCATCAGGAGAGCTGACGATCCGCGAGGCTCAGTGGAATGCATTCAAACGGCAGGGGAATTCTGCCTCTTCCGGCACATCTTCTTCCACAGGTCCCCTTAAGAGGGCAGCGACCAGGAGCAACCAGGCGCATGAAGATTACACAAGCACGTTCCTCTCCCACGCGCGACTCTACGTTTTCGCAGAATGCTACGGCATTGCCGGACTAATGGAGCTTTCGCTGAATGAATTACACGGCACCTTGGTAGCGTTTACGTTATATGAAGAACGGGTCAACGATGTAGTAGAGCTGGTGCGTTACTGCTATGATAATCTGGTTCCCGAAGCGTTGAGAGATATGATTACTCTATACTCGGTCTGCAAGATTGAGAAGCTGTGGGTGAGCGAGGAGTTTCAGGTACTCGTGGAGGCTCATGGGGAGCTATCGAGGTCCTTGATTGGGCACATGGTGAAGGCGTTGTAGTGTATGAAGCGATGACTTCAGCTGGCATAATGGAGGCAACAATTTAGTATTAGTTGATGCCGATGTATGAGAAGGAGACGGGCAAGTTGGGTTTTACGCGTTCTAATTAGATTTGTTAATGCATGGGCTATTACTAGTTTATGTGTAATCTTCTTTTCTCGCTGATCTAAGTAAAAATATGCTACAAATGTTATTACATGGTATTTAGATTAGCTTCATTCGGCCATCTCGCGCCGCATAATCATCCACCGCGCGGTTCTTTATGTCCGCAGTGGGCTATATAGATACTGACGATCTACTTGAAGCTGCGCCTCGAGAAAGAGCTGTGCAAGAGATACTTCCGCCGCAAGTACTTTCAGAGTAAACGCTAGATGCACTCCCCCTTACAACCCATATTTTAAGCACAAAAGAAAGAAAGAAAACAAGACCATAGAACAATCGGGCAATTCTCCATCCTAGTCAGATGCAGCGGGCTCATTCTTGGGGGTGGAATCAACACTATTCTTCTATATTTTGCCCAACGCAATAGTGCGACTAGGTAATAGCAGCACAGAGCCTAGGAAAATGTACCTTGGGGGCGGCGCAGCAGCACCGAAAAAAAAAAAAAAAAAAAGGCATCGGGGATTTCTTCTGCTGCTGGGCTAGCCAGGATGGATGGGAGCTGAGCTCAGCTGAGATGGCAAGGCAGGGGTTTGTTGGCGAATGGGGATTGTGGATATGGAATCGGTCTTGGGTGTTTTTTTTATTCTTCTATTATCTAGCTAGTAGAGTGCAGAATGACTGTCATCAAATGGGATATTACCAGCAACACAAGCTGGAGGGGGCCAACAGCGTTTAATTTGGCTTCCTCGATACTGGACACTTTGTTTGTGCTTGTTATTTGCCGTGCGTGTATTAGTTATCACAGCACTACATTAAAGCAAGATGCTTCAAAGTCCATATGCACATGCTGTGCACATGTAAAAGCAAACTCCAAATCAAGCCGTCTTCTCTATTCATAGCATCCACGGCTATTGTGTGCAACGCACGCAGCGCAAACAAAAAAGCAAGTCATCACAAGCGTCACCCAAATAAGGCATGACACAACAGCAAAGCTGTCCCATTTGGGAAGGGGGGTAACACAAACGCCCAACACCAACCAACGCCCAATCCTTTCTTCTAAAACAACTTGCCTATCACAAATAAAGCAGTCCTATTCCTTCGAGATGTCATGAGAATAAAAAATCCAGCAGTTCTAGTCACGATCCTTATTTACTTCGCCCTTTTTCCCTTGTTTAAAAAAAGAATTGCACCATGTTAGGTTGTTCCTTGGGCCGTACATTCAACGCCGTCTAGCGCTGGAGATTGTTGAACAAGCCCCAACCTCGGAGCCGAATACTCGCCAAAGTACCCGACTTTTGGCATGTCCCAGACTTTTCACCTATCAGAGTTCCCAAAACACCTACGCACCAGATTGATCGCTTCTTCCCCGGAACATTAGAATCTCCCGTTCTCGGATTTTTTCGCATCTTCTCCTCCGCGGCAATTGCGTATACTATATACGAACACGGACGAATATGGGGCCTTACGCTTTTCAGATGCCGAATCAAAGCCACGCTCGCCTACGTATAACAAAACCCTCCGCCATGCCGAGAAACATCAAACTTGCGTCATCGTCACTTCTTTCTCTCGCTTTATTTGAAATTTCATTGCTATGACCATATCAGGTAATTGCATACGTATACATGAACGCGACGCAAAGAGGCAAAGGCCACTCCACAGGGCTGTACTTGGAAACTCTCCGACCATGTATGCCCGTAAGCAGTTTTCCCCTAACCAAGCACTTTTACCGCGTTAGCAGTAGCAGTTGGCAATAGTTATTTGTTGGTGAGAAAGACGAAACACAGGGCATTCACATTCTAGTCACGCGAGCGCTGGAGCTAACGAGCATGGACGACAAGTGCTGACACGCAGTGATGATCAAGTAAGCTGCTTGGGGGACTTTCTGATATTGATGGAAATAATCCAAGTCTAGAGAATTGATTGATCTAAACATAGTCTGTAGATATCTCTTTCAAAGAAAAAAAATTAAGCAAAAAATAAGTGTAGTACCTATATATGAAATATCAGCTCACTGGCCCCCCTCGAAAGGGGAGTTCGGCGCAGTGGAAAACATGATCTGTTAATTCCCATTCCCGAAAAAACTCCAAAAGATTCCATGACAGTTCCCGATCGAAAAAAAAAAAAAAAAAAAAAAAACCCCCAGGGTTATCCCAACCCATTGTAAGCAGGGCCCCCTCCAAAAATGCCCACACTGCCGATTCCCTAGCCCCCCATCGCGACTTCGCCTCGTTGGTTTGAACCAACCCCAAATAGAAAAATATGACAAAACATAGGAAAACTCCGGTTTGCCCCCTTGGCAAAATTTGAAAGTAAGACACAGAATTTGTTTTTTGACGTATGCACATGATATCCTCTCTGTATAAAATATTGGTGGGAGAAGTGTAGTGATGATTAGGTGTTTGTTGTTATCCAAGGGCACGAAAGCGGAGTACCTGTTGCAATGCTCCAAGAAATGCCAACCCTGTCGATGCGCCGAGAGGAGACAAGTCCGAGACCCAAAAGTATAGTAGTAATTGCAGTTGATGTGAGAAAGAAATGGGGAAGAAAAACGACAAAAAAGACAATCCGCGACGCCATGCTTTTTCTGTTAAAAAAAAAAAGATCAAAACACATTGACAATTTAAAAAAAAAAAAAAAAGAAGCTCTATCGGACGGTGATGGCGCTGGCGCTGGCACCGCCGAGGAGGCGGCCCCACACGCCGCGTCGGTGCCGCTTCTTGGTGGTGGCCTCGCTAAGCTGCTCGTATTGCTCCGCAGAGATGGTGATGTCGTAAGGCAGAGCGCGGACGCTCGGCACCTGCGCCTTGGAGTCGTCCTTGTCCATGACAATCTCCACGGGGGAGTCGTACAGGCTGCTCTGGCTGGTGCCGTAGAGGTAGGGAGACGGATCCGACTCCAGGGGCGTGGTGGCCCGCGAGTGCTGGCGGCTGGAGATGGACGAGGCATAGGAGCTGGCCGAGCTGTAGACCAGGCCGGGCGGCGTGATGGAGCCGTTGCTGGCGGCGCGGTAGTGGTCGGGGCTGGCGTGGCGGCATCGTGACGGGCCCCGGGACGAGACTGGGCTGGGATAGCGGGCAGCGTGGAACATGTCCTGCTGGCGCTTCTTCTCCTCGCGGTGACGCAGCTTGCGGGCGTAGCGCTCGGCAATCTTGATGCGCGCGGGCTCCAGGAAGACGTCCAGCTGGGCGTACAGGTCGTGCTCGGTGATTCTCAGCTCCCACTCGAGCAGGAACAGCAGCTGCTTCTCCATCAGGTTGACTTCGGTGCGGGTGAAGCCAAAGGCGTAGTCGGCCGTGTTCATGTGGGTGTAGTTGGCCCAGTGCTTGTTCTTGGGCGAGCTGTCGTTGAGGTACTTGGCGGCCAGAATCAGGGCGGCCAGGAAGATGCGGTGGGTGGTGCATCGCAGGCCGCGGGCCATGGGCTGCAGCTTGGACTTGAGGCGGTTGAGGTAGACCAGGGTCGACATGAGCGTTGGCACCTGGACGTTGGAGGAGACGACCAGCTGCGTGATGAAGTCTTCCAGCGAGGGCAGCGCATCGTCGGTGCTGGAGACGGCCCGGGGCTCGGGGCTTCGCGGCGGAGTGGGAGGCGCGTCGCGGGACTTTGATGACGATGACGATGACGACTCCCGGGGTGGTGGCATGAGGGTCGAGTCGCAGGCAATGACGCTGTGGGCAGCGTTGGCCAGGTATGAGATCATTTCACGGCTGACGGGCTGGTAGACGAACTGCTCGAGGGCAGCCTTGTTGAGCTCGTCCATGGAGAGATATCTTGACGCCATGATGTCGCGGATGTGGTGGTGATGTGAGAGGCGATGGCGAGTAGTATGTATAAGTGATTGAGACGTGGTCAGTGCTCCGGATAGACGAGCTGTACTATCAAGAGAGCAATCCAGATCTGCGAAGAAAGAAGGAAGCCTGCCGATTGATGACGGAGAGCACCGAAGCGAGCAGAGAGAGCGATGATATATAGGTATAAAGACTGGAGAGAGCAGAACAAGATGCCGGCTCACAAGGGGTGGAGGAGAGGGAAGTAAGTGCTCGGAGCAGGAGGGATCAGATCAGGATCAAGCAAGCAAGCAAAAGGCAACAACGCTAGAAAGGGAGGATCTGATGGTGAGGAGCAAGAGAGAGGCGACAAAAGAGGAACACGAAGGAGGCGGATGAGAAGAGCAAGAGGGATGCCAAACGTATTAAAGCAACGGCGATGATGGACACGAGCGCATGTGGCCCTTTTTTAGGTGCGCCCAGTGACCCGTCCTGGCGTTTGGGGTGCACCACGAGGCTGTCGGTGCGGCAGCAAGTACAGCTGGCGGTACAGCCGCTAGCGCAGAGCTAGTGGGCAGCGATGCGCCACAGGGAGGGTTGGCGTAGCGGGCTTTGGCGGGGGGGGTCTGCGGGCTGCAGGGGTTGGGCGATGGATCAGTGCAGTGGGCAGAGGGCAGTGGGCGGGCAGTGGGCTGGAGGGGGGGTACCCAGCGGGCATGTACCGTGGCACGAGTAGCGTGAGCTGGCAGTGACTGCAGGCGACGTGGCGGGCAGCCGAGGGGCGGTCAGAGGGGTACTTGCGGCATGTACCCGCGGGTGGCTGGGAGTGCGCACAGGCGGTACGTGAGCGCGAGGTACCGCGAGGTATCGCCCCAGATACTGCAGTACTTGGAGACGCAGTTGAACGGCCAGGCCGGCAGGGATTTCCAGCAACTGTTGGTCTTTCTTGCGGGTGGTTCGGTGCCGTCGTGAACGGTGGCGAATGACGGCTGTGTTGGGCTGCTTGCTGGAGTGATTGCTGTTCAAGCTGATTGCTTGCTTGCTTTGTGTACCGACGCCGATTGCCGGTCGATACGAGGAAATAAAGCCGTGTGGCCGTGGATGCTTAATTAAACGATGCGATGGGGACCTGTCTTTGTCTTGTCTTGTGTGCTACCTATCTCGCTGATATGGTGTGAAATGAATTCTTCACAGTTCCGTGTCTGAGGGATGCCCAAGACAAAGACGAGTAAAAGCAAATTAGTCAAAACAGTCGGGCTGCAGTGACGCTAGGATCGCCGTTGGTGCAGCGCAGCAATTCAAGAGAAATCCAGTGTCGTCGCCTTGTTGAACAAAGAAAGTGACTATCCGAGTCCCGAGCTGTCCGGCTCTCTCCGGATTCGCGGAGGGCAAGTCCGTGCTGGTGGCTGCTCAGAAGAAGAAGAAGGCAATGAGCCCAATGTGGCGGGTCAGATTGAAAGGGGAGATTGTGTTTTTGGCACTGGGGGCCTGAACGAGGCGGTTGAATTTTTCCCTGAGGCGTTGCTCAACGTGTCTAACTCGACGTGGCGTCAAAGGGCAGAACGCCTTCTTTTTCTTTTCCTTGCTAAAGCCGTCTATGGCACAACAAGGTGCAAATGCGGTGAGTTGAGCAGGGTATTTATTCGGGATGCGATGCGATGCGATGCGATGCGATGCCAGACAGGACAATCCCAGAAAGAAACCGGTTTCGGTAGATGGAGATATATAGATGATGCAATCTCTTTGTCTATTTGGCGGTTGGCGTGAGCTGTTCGATGATCCAATTGGAATCCAATAGAAAATAGTGCCTTGCGAACAAGGGAAACACAAGTATGTGAAAAAAAAGCGTTGAATCAATTAAAGTTGCAAGCCACGCAAAATGCAGGGTCCAAAAAGGCAAATTTCAGAGGATCCGTCCGGCGGTCGATCTGAGAAAGGGAGAGGGTTCTTTTCACACCACGCAGTGGTATGCTCAATCCAATGATGTGGCAAAAAGAGATTAAACGTAAGTCACTGCACAGCAGCAGAGTGAGAAAGTTGACAAACAAAAAGAAAAAAGGAAAAAGAAAAGGAAAGAAAATGAAATTAGAATAAAGGATGAAGATATCGAATTAGAAGCTCCCCCAAAAAGAGCGACGATGCCACGAGGTTTTATCAACATGACGGCCACGCCTGTCGGGACATGAAAGATGCTTCATGAAACACGGCAAGCGGGAGTCGCATCAAAAATAGACATCCCCAGCCATCGCCGCCAGCATCTATTTGCGGCCTCCAAGCATTCAAACACCAAACATCAAACAACTTGAGCCGGCAAGCATCCGAGCCGGCCCAGTCCTGGGCGCCTAAACAGACGCGCAGCCCCAAGATTTGAACAAACAAACTGGATGCTTCATCTTCACAGCACAATTACTGTAGTCCCGTCTCTAGCTCCGTCGCGCACTGCCCGTATCCGCCACGCCATTGGCCCGCGACGCTGCCATCTTGAAACTTCAGCTCAGCGTATGCTGGCGATGCTCTCCATCTTGTTCTTGTTCCTGTAAAAACGTCCAGAAAAGAAAGCCGCCCCACCGCCTCGAAACGCCGCCTTGGAGCCAATGGGCGGCTCCCCGTCGGTCGGCAGAATCGCTCGTGGCCAATCGCCAGCCAATCTTGGCGAGCGGCAGCCGAAAAGAGGAGAGCCCCAGTTCAAGGTGAGTCAAGGTTCTTTGTGCCTACCGGTACGGATGCCTCTCCCTTGCTTATCTCGCCGCCCTTGTCCCCGGTACCTTGCTGGGCTTTCTGATGCGCTGGCTGCCGTCTTGTCCAATGGATGCCCGGCCAAAGAGATGACTGGCTTGCTGGGTTCTGCTGCCGCTGTTCTTTTCTTTTTTTCAGCCACGAGCCTCAGTTAGGCAAGTAGAAGCATACATGTGCAAGTAATGAAATTTGCTCATGACAGGTAATGTAAGACAGTGTAGTACGCATACAGCGCCTAGTAGGTCTACTTGGTATGGATGTACAACCCAAGCGGAAGCATTTCAAATGTAGCAGCCTTTTTCCTTGCTCGGGAAAGCCACGCCGCAGCCGCGAAACGCACGCTTTGCCCTTTTTCTCTGATTTTAACCTGTCATTCATCCTCTCCTCTCCCTGTGCCGCTCGTTAAAAGGCACAAGTAAGACATCAACTACTACTTGTATTCGGAAAAGCCTAGGTGCCTATTCAGGAACGCCCTTCACGCGAGCCGTTCCAATGCAAGGGGCAGAAAAAGTCAAAAACACGAACAGGAAACACAAAAAAGGGTAATTAGTACTCATGCTAGCAACTGTCTTTTGACATTTGCATTCAACAGCTGCGGCCCGCAAACTCTCTTTTCCCTTTTAAAATTATGACACCCTGAACATCAAAAGATTTGCGGGCGCGAACCGCAGTGTGATATGATGATGTGAGGTGTCTTGAAACATAGCGTCTGTCCATCAATTCGTTTGCAAACACCAAGACAAAATGCGGGTAAACTCTCTCGTTTCCCGCTTCTGGTTACAGTATATTCTGTCTGGAACGCCTTTTTTTGCCCCTAGCGTTCGATATTCGTGTGGGGATATGAGGGGGAGAAGAGACTGGATTGTCTCCCGGAACGCAAGTCAGTAGGTCCATCTATCCTTTCGTCCATCGATGGATAGACAGTCACTTCACTTAATCACGAGTAAGACGCGGATCAAACTTTTGCCCATATGGGGCCACCCTTCTCCTCAACCCCGGTCAGAATTATTCGTGGCGTCTAGCTTTCCATCCCCGCCACCGGTACCTTTTTCTCCCTTGCCATGGCGTCTGATAATCATGCCCTCTTTACTTCATTCTGTCTTGCATACTGTAGCGAGGTAATACGGCCCGAAAGCGAATGCATTCAAAATTCAATCTTGTTTGCTTTTTTGTCCTTCTTGCAAGCGACGGACACCCTCAACCCGGCTCCCTCACATGTCTAGCGGCCTCTGCAACATGCCAGCTCCAGCAACGATCTCCCATAGCCCTTTGGATAGTCTCTAGGCCTGGCACCACTGAGAATCTGTTCCGGATGGCCAGCTCCCTGTTAGATCCGATCCGCGTGCAGAGACGGGGGGCTGGGCCGGGGTCTAGCGGCTTGATAGTTGCATGCTAGCTGGCCTGGCGTGACTGGTCTGCTGTCTCTGCTGCGTGTCTCTGCTGTCTAGAGTGCCATTACTTGGCTATACAGTGGATTGATGTGCTGTGTTGTGCTGTGATGTGCTGTGTTGTGCTGTGTTGTGCTGTGTCATGCCTTGATTTGCATCTCAACTCCCTTGCGTGGAGTAATATACGAGTAGTATCGTTAGTGCAGCCAGTCCCCAGCGAAGCTCTGTACTTTGCAGCTGAGCCCAGGGTTCATGTATTTCCATGGTCAGCCGAACAAGCCCCTTCGCTTCTGCCTCAGCCCGTCCTTCTTGCGATTAATTTCCTGGTACTTGAGCCGGCCGAAATGACATACTAGCAGCCACACTCAGCGTAAACGAAAATCCTTCCGACTCCTCATCAAGAGCAAAGCACGAAAGATAGACAAGGCGCCCATCTTTCCTAGGCTAAATGGGAAACAGCTGCAGCCTTTTTCTGAAACAAAAATCAGCCCATCAAATACCGGCCTCCCTTTGGCTTTGCTTTCGGTGATTTGTTCCCATCTTTTTCAGCCCGACGCCACACTTTTTTGATCCCATCGAGCTGATGCGTGTTGCAGGCAGATATCAAGGCATAATGGAGCAACTAGCGAGCGACTAATACCTGCAATTTGCTCCGCATCCCGCACTGGACTTGCTCAGTAGCCAGCTGGATAGACACGATGCGACGCACCAATATCGATGCAGGTCCGCTTCAATCGATGGTAGCGGTGATTAATGAATCAACTAGCAAACTCGCCCGGCAGCTGTGCCGTACAGGCATGTAATACTAGCAGTAGGTGTATGTGTAGATACTTCGTGTCTCATGGACAGTATACTTGCCTCCCAAGTACTGCCCTTTTCCCTTTTCCTCTGCAGGTATACTGTATCGGGCCATGTACTTGTAGTGGCCCTCCATCAAGTCGAGTCCAGTCAGCTCGTAGATACCTACCCAATCACGGCGGCATGCGGTCCCGTCCCATCCCTGCCGTGGTGCCTGAACCGCTATCGGCCATTTCGCTGAGGCCTGAACGCCCGCGTTAAGCACTATAAAATCCATGTATCAATATGACAGCATACTCGTCGCATCAGATGGAACAAGCAACGAATTCAATCGCCGCTTGACAGCTTATCAGAGTTTTTGCTACTCTGCATCCGGTTTTGTTGACAATTGCTTTCATCTCTTTTGGCTTTCTCGTCCATCCATTTCCACGTTATCAATGTATTCACCAAGTAGACATCATGGATATCATCATTGATAGCCTCTTCGTACAGAGCGGCTAAACACCTGCAGCAGGGTCCATCCCCACTTTCGAAAAGTAGGTGAAGGGATAACGTGCTGCAAAGACGCACAGAATTCGCCCCATCGCCGCCAGTTGGGCATAGTACTGCTCCCTGGGTACTTGTACGAGCACATGTTTTTTTTTATCGTTTCTTAGCATGCCATTGGTGTCAATAGTATCCGTCTCCTTCGTTCACATGCATGGGGCCGGTCCATGCCCGTGGCATGTGCCATTACATATTGCTGGTCTCCATGGTGGTATTTGATGTACATGCACACATCTCTGGTACATATCCGGGCGGGTCATCCAGACAACACATCAAAGTCGTGGCGTGGGGTTGACCAGGGAAACAAGAGACAAAAAGGCAAGGTCGCGTTTTGGGCCACTGTTCCTTGACCGCTGAAGATGAGGATTGCTCGAGGTGGCATGGATGGCATATGCTGAATGGGCGACACGATGAGCCACAGCTTCAATGTCACAACCGGCTCTGCAAAGGCTGGAGAGCGCTGCCAGTCACATCGCCCTTCACATGGGCGCTGTAGACGATACGAGAGGCCGCATGCCATGCCATCCGATCCATTGGCTCTCCCTCGTCCAGGGAAGACAGATGCGAGCGTGGCCACCTCCACATGCCACTGGTGGTGTGGCCACCACTTTCGGTAGCAGTGGCAGCTTCTCCCTGTTCTTTTGCAGGTGCATTAGTATCCGTACTGATATCAATATATAGTACTAGATATATCGCTATTGTAGCAATCCGTTCCCAATACGAGGGAGATGCACGCAATGGAAGCAATATGAGACACCCAGTACGAACCCCAGAAAAGCAAATGCGCCGAATACACTTTGCACCCGTATGGAATCGCTGTAGGATCCATCGAGTCCAGACGCAAGGTCATCACGCATGGTTTGTTGTCAAAGCATCATACCTACATGATGCGAACGATTGTTTCTGGTCTCCAAATTCTTTCACCGCCACTGTATACCTATCAAGCACGAATGCTCCAATGTGGGAAAAGATGGGAAAAAAGCAAACGCTACTTTTCCCTTTTGCGACCGCTGTCCATGCACACTAGGCAGCATGCGCTTCATTTAACTGGAGACGATTGGGCAACATTTTCTTGTTCAAGATGCATTGAAGACTTGGCTGATACTGACATGACATGCCACTGCCCTTCTTCAGGCAAAGCAGCATTACCATCAGATAATGCAACATTGAAAGTTCAGTAGAGCAAAGTACTTCCAGCGCCGGTACTCGCCAATATGGATCCTGACAGCTTGTGACACCCACCCCCGTAGCCAAAATCGCCCGCCAAGTGGTCTTGCACTATATGCCTCCCTGGCCCCTTGGCGAGATCTCGCAAGCTCATCAAACCCGTCCCTCCCGTGCCAGTGATTGGCCCGTGCAGCCTGAGGCCGGCGATGGCGCACTTTGATTGAGCCCAACGCGATGTCACCCCGTACTCAGTTTTGGGGAACAACCTGGAGGTATCTAGGCCCATGTCCAGCTGTGGCTGACGCGTTGTTGAGTGTGGCTGGAGCAAGTCGACGTAATTTTTGCCTCGCCGAGGGACAAGAGTCGAGAGGCGTATACTCTAGATGCGGCCTCTAATAGGGTAGGCGGGCTTGTTCATACGACTCAGCAAAACTACACAGCCAGCCGCAAACATGGCCCTTCTTCATCCACTGACTGACTTGTTGTATTTGACTCAACAAAACAAGAAAAAAGAGTCAGGCACGCCGCAAATCGGCTAAGCCTCGTTGGCAAAAGTCGAAAACTTAAACAATCAGCAATCACACACCCGCCAGACACTAGTACCTCGAAACAACAGGCTAATCCGCCAACAAAGAAAACATCAATACGGGTGCACCACTAAAAGGGAAAAAGACCGAAAGCATAAATCCCAAAAGTCCATCATAGCAAGGCACAAGGGGGAGCCTAATAAACTCAAAATCGCATCACCATCAACTTGTTCTTTGTCATTCCTAAATGAACATCTCATCCCCCCCCCCCCCCCCCCCCCCCTCATGCGCAGCCGAAAAAAGAAATGGAAACAACAGACGTAGAGGCCTGCCCCTGTCACAAGCCTCATCAAGTGATTCTTCCCCAAAAACAGGCTTCTCACTCGCATTGCAACCCAACCTTTTTTTGTGTTTTGTGTTTGCACGAGTTGTTTTTTTTTTTTTTTTTTTTTTTTTTTTCCTTCATTCCCCAAAGCCTGATGACGGCTTCGGGTCACAGGATGAGTGTCTTTGAAGTGATGGACACACATGGTTGGCTGATCATGGCTGTCTTGGGTCCTAGTTACCTGTATTCGAGGTGCATGCAGGGACTTTGCAATGTTGGGGTACAGTAAGATACATGTCTGCAGTACCGTAGCGGCTTTTTCTCTCTTCTCTTTCATCCTTTTCTCCAACCACGTTCCAAGGAAAGGCGGCCGATCATGTGCATCTCCACCATCACCATTCAGAAGGGAATAGCGAGTACCATGGTGTAGCAGTAGCGAGTATCAAAAACTGGGCTCCATGCAGCATCAACAGCCATCTCTCCCGCGCCTTGGGCATTTCTTCATTCCCACGCTCTGCAACACGATGCAACGAGTAATACAGTCGTAATGTTGCAGCGTTTAATCCTCCTTCCAAGTCTCTGCTAGCTTCTCATCTCCCATTCGCCAAGCCTGGACCTCATGTGTCCCAATGTCTCAGACCGCAAGGCAGCATCGCTCATCATGGCATGATGCCACAGACTCAGCCTGCCGCTCAGCTATTCAGGCAGCCAGACGGTGGCCTTGCCCTGTCCACGATCCGTCTTCAGAAACTGACGATACGAGTGATGAGCTGAATGGCACGGCTCCCCGTCATTCGGTATATCCGGTCCATCCCACCAAGCATACCTGCGCACAGACTCACTTACACCCTCCAAAGCAGGGGACAAAAAAGCAGGGAATGGGATACTTTGGAACATACATAGAGTCATTATGCACACACAATACTCGGAGATAGACGTGGTAAAGAGTGCGTATATTTCAATCTTGTACGCGCACTTTATCTTGCAGTCCCCGTTCTTCTATCCTCCACCTGCCACCCTCATGCTCACTTTCTCACGCTTTTGCCCATCTCTCAGCCAAGATTAGGCCTTTGTAGAACTTCAGAAAGGACCGACCGCTCCAAGAGTAGGTAGTAGCACCGGATCCATCACCGACGCGAACCATCAACGGCCTCTCCTGGACCACTGCAGTCAGTGAGCTGAGGCATTAGATGGCCCATCCAGCCTAGCACCTCTCAGCCCCTGTGCATGTCTCGGAGCAATATCACGTACCAGCCGGTCATTCTTTAGACCGCAACGACGTCGTCCAAGCCGGCAATGACATGTTGCATCCTGACTATTTTCTTTCTTTAGAACGCTTTTCTTCAAAATCTATAGCCGCGACTGTCATCTTGATGCTTGCACATGCCTCTCTGGGGCCTCGGCACTGCCAAGGTGGTATCACGGTAGCGATCCCGCCGAGCTTCTCATGCAGCACAGCCTCTCAACCCCCCCCCCCCTAAGAGGCAATCAAATCTACCCTATATCGTAATCAAACTCACCGAGCCCTTTCCCTTAATTTAACTCGACCCGTGGCAAGGTAGCATTTGGGGTCCCTTTTCTGCACTCGGAATATTCCTCGAGCCCATCTCACCCTCTCTCATCTTCTTCTCCACCCATCCAGCCGCTCGGATGAGATTCAACGTTGAAACCAACAGCCGCGGCTTGCCCGATCTCATTCATTGGCTCACAGACAACATGTAGTGCCTGTTAGACCGGGGCATAATACGAGGCAGTAAATAACCAACTGCTGTACAAGGCAGAAGCAATACTGAAAAGAAACAAGAATACGGCGCCTCCCTCTTCCGCGTTACATCCAGCCGCCTCGTCGTTCGGTCATTTGCCGCTGTAGCATCGCCTTTCTCTCGGATCAATCCTTCATTCATGCCGAAACTTCCCCACCGTGGGCGGCTACTGATGCTTCCAGTGAGATTGGGGCGCTGTAATACGCCGTATCTGGTAAACGCATTGGCAAAAGGCTATTGTTGCATTGTTTCTGTCGACAATAGTAGACGCAATCCCTGCTCCTTGTGGATTACATGGGCCTGGTTGGGCGCTTAGGCGGTTTTGCGCCTAGCGAGCCAATCGTCGTGCTGCTGTCGTGTCCAACGAAACATCTACAAGCGCTTGTATCAGGTCAAAGTCGTTGTGCAGTGAAAATATAGGGTTGTTTTGAAACGGATGGCTGAGTCGAGTGTGTTGGTCCCTATCATTTCCTGGCCTTCTCCACGTGTAGGATTGATGCTAGGCTGCATGCAGTATTGTAGGACTAGGACGAGATCCGTAGAGTAGACAGCCAACGTACATGCAATAGGTAGGAAGCTGGTTCCTGTCTATTTTTAGCATCCAGAGAACGGTACTTTGTCGAATCTTGAGAGTATCTCACCAAAGAGACGAGACGCCACTCCATCGTGGTAGATGTTGAAACGAGAAGATGAAGTGATTAAACATATTGTTGTAATCACTAAAGAGCGGGCTTGGTACGGACGACCGAGCTCATACGTAATCCAGTCTATCTACATAATGCAGGACTGTGCTTGTATTCTCTAGCTACTGAACTCTACCGTGCGATTTAAGACTCTGACTACCCATGGTCATCGTAAAGAACGAAAAGAGACGGATATTGACACTAGAATCGTGGATAAACATGACGCACTGCTATTCTCCAATTATCCTTTTTGTTGGAAAACCATGCTTTGTAGTGTTCTCCAGAAGCTGGAACATGATCCAGCTCGAAAACTAAAGATGGTTCCTCTAAAGTTGCTGTTAAAATCTCCAGCAACTGGACAACTACAACACCTCATATTCTGCACGCCTGATGCCAGCCGGTTTCTTGGCGGTACAATGCAGCAGAGTATCTACCAATGCAGAGAATGACTATCCAGGTTTACAGAAAGCCTGGTTAGTGCATCCAAATATATATATATATATAAAAAAAAAGGCCAGACGAAGACCTTGGAAAGGCATTCAACAGACATGCCGCCCAAACGCCAATCCAATCACCGACGAGGCAAGCTCTCTGATACCGTTCCCCCAACAAAAGTAGGTTACTCACACCGACTGACAATACCGGAGGCCCAATCGGCGACCAGAGGCTTCTTCTGGTCAGTATCCTTGCTGAAGAAAAGAGGGCAATTTGGCCATGGACGGTCCAGCCATGTCCAAATTCTAACTGGCGCAATCAAGACTGTTGCCATTTACTTTGACACAGCTATGGTTGGAGATGTATAAAGGCGAATCTTCACTTGGCAAGGAATGACGAAAGTAATGGACCAGAACTAGGTATGCTTTTCGTGTAAAGAGACCGCTTTGAACCTTGCAGCCTTTGGTCGATCTCTTTTGGAGACACAGCAAAACAGGGAAACAAACTTCCAAGGGTTACAAAACTTTGGTCACGCTTGCGAGCCTTAAGAAAGACAAACCTTGGTTTTAAAGGTTGCTGGACGAAAGCCCAGTGGCTACGTTCTATTGTATGCACCGACGAGGGGGCATGGTTGGCGATCCAGCCTCCGCCTTCATGTCTGGCATAGAGCCACTTCTCTCGGTCATTGCTTGTATGTACGAGCCTATCAGGCCAGTCCTGGCAGATTCCGCCAAATGACGACAAACCAAGACGAAGGTACATGGGAAATCCATCATGAAGACTGGCTGCATGCACAATCAGTGGTTTATTTTGCAAACAACAGCCGTCATGATTGTAAATACGCGTCATATCAGCGCTGTCCCAGAGCCATTTCAGGGGACGCCTGCCTAACGTCCACCAACGTCCGCAGGAAGAAGGAGGTCCCAGGGGCAATACGGGGAGTATATAACCAGTCAGCTCCCACCACTTCATGTACGCAGAATCAACCCATTCCCCATACCACCGCACCGCGGTTACAAATGACGAGGCTCAATGACAAGCTCTGGATGCTGAAGCTCGAGCTCAAGAGACTCAGTCCCAAGCTTCAGCCACTTTGCTAGGCATGCAGAATCAAGACCTTTCCCATCCCTCTTCACCGTGACCCTTCTGTTCGCTGACATACAAACCACCTGCCCTCCTAGTTCTCGAACCTCGAGTAAAAATCATAATACCGATTTCATTAACAGGGCAATCTCTAATGCCGCTGTCTATCTAGGCATTCGAGCTCGCATTCCAGGTGCAAGAACCCGTGCTAGTATAGGGCCGAGAGGCCAGGGTCACGGAGGAGAAACATGGAGAAGAAATGTGCGTGTAATATTGAGTATGGATTTACGGTTCGTGCAGACTAAGTAGCTCCATCAGATGAAAAGTTTACTTTGCATCAATCTTCCTTTGTCTCCATCTCGTCAAACTACCATCACGTAGTTAGGACCGAAAGGCCAGTGTGCGAGAAGAGACGAACTCACGAATCGACGAGGACATTAACACACATACTCTTGTCGGCCACGATTCCTTGGCGGAACTGTTCTCTCTGAGAAGAATTGGCAATAAACGGATTATGGGCAAATAGACTGGAATTTACGTGATGGAATTGTATTGTACAACACTGATGTCAGGGGAAAAGAAGCGGTTCAAGGCAATGTCGAGTTTATGTCTCAGCAAGGTCAAGTCTGGATATCAAGAATATATTTTCGGTTGATGTACCTATGTAGGCAGCTGGATGTAGTAATCTGCATTTGCAAACAAACATGGCAAAAGCAAGCAGCGTCTACCAGGGGTTGCAAATCCCGAATCCCGAAATATGATTTAAAAAAAAAATACATCATACCAAAATATACAGCCCGTCATGTTTCTTCAACCACGCCTCCTCAAGAATAAGAATGACGATACAAATCAGCGGAACTAGTCTTGGCCCATCACCTCTTTAAGACGATACAAATCATCTCGTCCATGTCCCTCCTCATAGACTACTTTGCACTAAACAAATCATCAGTGAACACTTCACAAGGACGCCAAATCCTGCTGAACCGCTTGCTCCTTCGAATGATTCTCGAGTACTTGGATAGAGGTATAGCATCTGCTGAGGTGCATCAACATCCTAGATAACCACGACTACTCCAAGGGAACTATTAATACCCGTCTGAGACCTCATTGGAAAAGACAATATCCGTGATTTTACGCATCTGAAGATGAGGTTGTGAAACATGGGAGTGGCAATCTGACGACCATCACCCCTTGCACCATAACATGATCCGAAACCCAATTGATAAACAACACATGAGCCAAACTGTACTCCACAAACCCAACAGACACAGAGTAAGCGTCATCAAAAAGCAGAGTCACCAATAATCTGTCCGAGTCCCGCATCATGTATCCTTTAAGGTCATTTTCCATCATTCATGTCATCTACTGTTATCCTCATACGAATTGTTATTCGTTTCCCTCCTCCCCAAAAAAAGAAAAAACCTAGCATTGTCCCTTGCATATGCTGTACATAAAAACACACAAAAAATATTAGTTTGCCTAGAATCAGCCCAGTCCCTCGTGTCCATATTTCCCTTGGCTCGTAAACCACGTGTAGCGTGCTTATTCGCTTCCATAGCTCACCGAGCGGCACCATGAAGCATGTGCGTTATGACACGTCACTCGTCCTTGCTTCCCCTTCCAACGCATTTGCATCTTCTCGCCTCCGGTGCCTACACGTAGCAATACTGGGCAGAGATGGATAGACAATCAGGTGTCGGCAAATGCCGAACGCGGTACAAACGGCTCAGCTCTTGAGCAGCATACTCCGCGATGTTTCAGATGGGCCATTTTATAAAATGCCAAATTACGTTTGTTGCCTTTTTTTTTGCCCACACGCCTCCTTCAACCTATAGCGGCCTCTTGAAGATGTCGCAGTATCCTGAAAACCAGTTAAATGAGAAATGATATCAGCGTCCACGTCATCATGCCAAGAGCCATTACCACCAGACAGAGCGTCACATGTATGGAGGTACTCCGCCCATCTAGTGGAAGTAGCTGTTACCGCGACCTGCTGTTGGGGCTGTTGCCGGTGTCGTCGTTGATCCCGGAGTAGGCACGTAGTCCTCAAAGTAAGGGTGGTTGCACGCCTGCTTGGCCGAGATTCTTCCTGCAGGGTCATAGACGAGCATCATCTCGAGCAAGTCCAGGCCCTTGTCATCGAGGTTGGGAGAGAGTGGTTGTTGGTAATCTCGCTGCCACTTGGGGAACGATGCCTTAAAATCGGGATAGGATGTGACGCCAGGCCACAGGTCTTCTGTGGGAGTTCCGAGAGCACTGGAAATAGGCAGATATCAGTTAGCTAGACAATATTGCAGAGAGTAAGCTGCCACATGGGGCCAAAAATAGAGAGGCCGTCTCACCGGAATATTCTGAAAATCTCGTCAATCTCAGAGTCGCCCGGGAAGAGAGGCTTGCGCGTGCACATTTCAGCAAAGATGCATCCAATGGACCACATGTCCACACCAGTCGAGTACTGTCTTCCACCAAGAAGAATCTCAGGGGCTCGGTACCAGAGCGTCACTACCTCGTGCGTGTAGGTTCTCAGCGGCACACCAAACGCCCGCGCCAGACCGAAATCTGCAAGCTTTAAATTGCCATCTTTGTTGATGAGGAGGTTCTGGGGCTTGAGATCTCGGTGCAGGATGCGGTGCGAGTGGCAGTATCTGATGCCGTCACACAGCTGCATCATGAACTTGCGGATGACGGTATCGTTCAGCCCAAGCGTCTGCACGCGGATGGAAGTGCCCTCCGGGAGTGTCTTGCCTCGACCGCCGTCGTTAACAGGAAGCGCCTCCATGTACTTTTTCAGATCCAGGTCGAGAAACTCAAAGACCAGATACAGCTTGTGGCCATCGGCGTGGACAATGTTGAACAACTGAACAATGTTGGGGTCTCGCATCTCCTTGAGGAGGGAGATTTCGCGGATGGCGGTGCTCGGAACGCCCTCGTCTTCGGCTTCGAGTCGGATCTTCTTCAGGGCAACGATTCGTCCGCCATTAGCAAGGTCGCGAGCCTTGTACACGACGCCGTAGGTACCTGTGAGGGTAGGGATGCGTCAGCATAAAGGTAAAGCATAGAGTGGATGCATGGACTGCTGTAGGGGAAAAGAAGCGAAGAAATACGCATTCATGACCACGGCACACAAACAGGGGCAAGCTGGATGGTCCACAGCAACAACGTACCCTCTCCGACTTTCTCCAGCTTCTGGTAATTCTCCATGGCGGCGGTTGGCTGAAGAATTGGGGATCAGGGGCAAGGCAGCAACCAGACTTGGGTCGAGCTGGTTAGGAACAGAAGCCAAGTCGAAGCTGGCAAGTAGAAAGACTAATCGCCCTTGTCCCTCTTCTCGGTCGTCGGCTGTTGCTGCGAACACCACAAACAGGGGCGTTGGTGTCTGATCAAACGAAAAGAGAAGAAAAAAAACACGTTCACCTGGTCGCCCGGGCGAGGGGTCAACAATTCGCGGCAACTGGCGCGGGGGGCACAAACGCGGTCTGGTCCAAAGTTTGTAGCACTGCTCGAAGCTAGATGTTGTGAGGGATGGATCAATCAATCAATCAATCAATGCTGAGTGGGCGGTGCGTTTGTTAGTAAGCACCTGCCAGGGGCAGTTCCCGCAGAGACAGCTCAAATGGCCGATGTTGACGAACTCTGGGCTTTTGGACCTTTGTTGTGTTTACTTTTGTTACTTGGGGCACGAAGACTGCAGAGAGGGCGGCGCTAGGCTGGGCCGGGCCTGGCGCTGCATGTTGTGCATCCGCCACAGGTCCCTGCTTTAGCGGCTGGCGATGTGGCTCGGTAACACGAGAGGATTGGATAGAAGACAAAAGAATGGATCAAATTGATGGAAGTGGAAGAGTGTCATATCATAGTAAATACATCATCGCCTGCTAACTACAAAAAATACCTATAAGTGACAGTATGTCTGTTAAATCAAAAGTCATATCAAGTCAATCAGCCCCTCGCCGGTGCTTCCTTTCGGCGCAAATCCAAAATCTTGGACAGCCTCAACGTCCCCTTCTCCCCCCATCCAGACGACCCCGACTCTACGTCCGGCCGAACAGCCACGTACCATCTCCACGCTCTGCGATCCAGCTCTGCACGGCCCAAAGTCCCAGCCCAGCTCGCAAACAGCAGCCGAAGCGCCCCCAGCAGCCTCCCCAGATTCTCCTGCTTCTCATCGTTCAGCGCGGCCACGGTCTTCTTGCCTCCCCCGTCAGAGGCACTGGCAGCGGCAAAGCTCCGCAACAGATAATTCCTCGCGTTTTCAGGCCGATGGATCGCCATGCCAACCGTAGATGTAGCCGGCTTCTTATCCTCCGCATCAAGCCCCCACAGCGCCTCGCCAGAAAACGTCGCCGTCCGCCGCTGGGCAGAGAGCGCATCGTTCAGACACTCCCGCATCAAGCGCCACCGGTCAGGCCCCAACATGACGCCGCCGTACCACCGCGCAAGCACGACGGTGGTGTTTGTAATATTCGCCTCGCGTAGGAGCTCAAGCATGAACTTGCCACATCCCGCTTCGCCATCGTCAAACGAAGCTTCCTGCACGAGAGATGAGTTGCCGAAGCTGGTGCGTATAGCCCACGCAACGTGGTCAGCCGTTTTCTCCATGTCAGGGTATTTGTTGGATAAGATCTTCATGAGGCCAGAGCGCATAGACGGCGACGTTATTGGGGCTGCATGCGCTATGAAAGTAGATCCCTTTGAACTAAGTGATTTGCTGGTTGCCCATACATTGTCAGATGCCGTAGATGTCGACATTGATGCCGATTTGCTCGTATCTGCAGATAAAGTCTGTGGTGCCTTTTCCTCAGAGCTCTCTGACCAGGTATAGTCGCCTCTTTTCAGAACCGGGATTTCTCGTCCCAGAACAAAGACCTTTGGCTGTCCAGTTGGGATTGGCGGCTCCCCACCAACCGGCGCCTTCTCAATCCCAATACTGATGGCCTTGGACCTCGAATTGGCACTCACAACCGCCTGGGCAAGACTTAGACGGCTGCTCGGAGGCTGCTCGGGCATAGTGAAGCGCAGCAGCTCCACCGCAAATGCAAGAACCAAGGGGGCCCTATTCGTCACCAGTGCCGTCTCCTTGATCAGTTCCTCGTCTTCGCACAGTGGCAGCGTTAATGATCCCTCGAGCTCTTCCGGCGACATGGCGTTGTAGTCCAGATCCCTCTTGTGCATTTCCAGCTTTGGCTTTTTCCCGCCGGCTGCAGATGCGGGTTCCTCAGCGGCACGCTTGTTGCCCTTCTTGCCGTGTGACTTGCATGCCGTGTGGAAGCTTCTGGCGAGCTTCGCGTCACTGATGGCCTCCTCAACAGTAGATAAAGGTGCTTCGGCAATTTGTTCGATGCTGTGTCCCGAGTGTTAGCTACAGCGGCTCTCAGCAACCAAGGACTCACGGCATCAGTGTCTCGCCTTTTCAGATTCTTGGACTGCAGCGCCTTGATGTAGCCCATGGCCGCCATCATGGATGCTTTGCGTGCAGTCAGCATGCGCAGCATCTCTTGTAAATCGCCGTGACCCGCCATGGCCGCGACTGATACCTCGTGCAATGGAGACGAATAGTTTAGATCTGACGCTCCCTCTGCTGCTGAGTAACAAAAGCAATCAACACCCCTGAAAGCCACCAGCGATGGCGTGACGTGCCAGGATAGAAGATGCAGGGTGTTAACCGCACATGCAATAGTGAATCTCTCAGATCGCATCACGCCTCACGAGATCTCGACTTATCCAGTCCTTAGCAGCCACTAAGCGGCAGCCATCGGCCAGCGGCCCCACCTGGCCGATTCTTCTCTCTCGATGCAACCGCATTGCATATCCGCCTTACTCTTTCTGCAAGCTCCGGAGGAATCCATCGGGCTCAATGCCCTCAACCCACAAGGATTAACGATTCAAGATTTACTTGCTGTTTTTTTCCCTTTCTTCAATTGCGCCAATTCCCACACGATGCTCCCTCGATGAACGTCCCTACTCGCCGCCTTGCCAGGGCCGCTGCGAGCGCTACCATCACACCCTTGCAATGGCGCCTTGCAAGCTCTTCACGCCAAGCTGTGAAAACTCCTCCAGCTCGGGTCCCGTCACCCCGCGTTGCAAAGTCATATAAACCGTTTGTCTCTCTTGCCTTTAGAATGTTGTTTGAAGACTAACTTATATATAATAGCACGCAAAAGCCCGGCACTGCATCCAATGCTTCCTCTCCGCCTCCACCACCACCTCCTCCCAGAGCCGACACTCTCCTCGACATCTGGCGCCGTGCCTGGCTTCCCCTAACCGGCGCCTCCGTCCTCGCCGGCTTCCTAGGCTTCTACATATTTGGCACCACGGCCGCATCCCTCAAGTCCTCCCCTTGCTCTTCCTCCTCCTGCGAACATGCTACGCCCACAGGCCTCCCCCCCGCCCTGAGCGGCGACAACGCCGAGCAATTCGACAAGGAACTCAACCTCCCCGAATGGTGGATGGGCATCACTAAGCTGCGCAAGAGGCTCGCCACGCACGCAAAGGGTAACGTCCTCGAGCTCGCCATGGGCTCCGGCCGAAACCTCGAGTACTACAACTGGGAGCCCCTCAGCACCGCCGTCGAGGCCGCCCGGACGGGCAAGATCCCCCCACCAAAGATCCCCCAAGGCATAACGTCCTTTACGGGCCTCGATATCTCCGTCGACATGCTCGACGTATCGCGCAAAAGCCTCGCCAAGTCCGTCCCGCCAATGGCTTCTTCCGCACCCATTGTCAAGGCCTCGTCCATGGCCGACCATACTGGCGGCCAGCTCTCCTTCTTGGACGGACACGTTCGCCTCGTCAACTTGGACGCGCACCACCCGCTGCCCCCGCCCGCTCATACCGACAAATATGATACTATAATCCAGACCTTTGGCCTCTGCTCCGTCTCCGACCCCGTCGCAGTACTGTCCAACCTGGCCAACGTCGTTCGACCTGATACCGGCCGCATAGTCTTGCTGGAACATGGGAAAGGATACTATGGCCTTGTAAATGGTCTGCTTGACAAGAATGCAGGGAAGCATTTTGCAAAGTATGGATGTTGGTGGAACCGGGACATCGAGGCCATTGTCGAGGATGCCGTGAGCAAGACGCCTGGCTTGGAAGTGGTAAAGCTTGAGCGTCCAAACATAACACAGATGGGAACGCTGGTTTGGATCGAGCTAAAAATGGCAGCAAAAAACAAGTCCATATGAACTTTTTCGACAGGATCAACTACACAATTCCGTGCATAGACAACCGGCGAATTACTGGCTACTATACCCCAGCGACTGATTGTCACATTCCATTGTACACTATTCTTGTACGACCAAGCATTCGAGAGATGAGCGGACTTTGTTCTTATAATTGAGTGGTTTGCTCTTTTGTATGTATTCCTAATTTTTTT
The DNA here is from genome assembly GCA_030708095.1 of Trichoderma sp. CBMAI-0020. Classification (NCBI taxonomy): domain Eukaryota; kingdom Fungi; phylum Ascomycota; class Sordariomycetes; order Hypocreales; family Hypocreaceae; genus Trichoderma; species Trichoderma sp. CBMAI-0020. The sequence continues at coordinate 1,615,607 of JAJNCI010000004.1, read as the reverse complement.
TATTTTAAACGCCTCGTCCATAACAGTTCCCCGCTAGGCTCCTTTTGTTCTTCTTGTTCATCTCATCATCTCCATAGTATAATCAGAATCATCATCTAGTATATTTACAATGGAGTGTCTGTCTCTTTCCACACTCCCCACACATATATCCACGCCATATGCCATAAAATCAAAGGCCATCCAACGCCAGCTCCGTTTCCCTTTTGAGTATTTCCAGCTCCTTGCGCCATTCCATGATAACATTAATAATAATAGTAGAGAGAGAAAAAAAAAATTGAAATCAGCATGCATCTAGCAAGCAATCAAGCTCGTCTATTTCGATGCTCTCGGCGCCCTTGCCCCACTCGAACAGCTTGTTTAGTCTTTCCCAAGCGTCAGCGTCGTCTTCTTTCCGACCAGCGGAAATGCTCGGCTTGATGGAGGGGCTAGCGAGAAATGTGGTTGTTGCGCTGGGGCGGCTATCGGAAAACCATACGTCGTCCCGATAATAGTCCATCATGGCGACGCTGTGGCGCTCGACGGTTTCTGGCTGAGGGACTTCCGCGTTTAGTTTGCGCTTTTGCAGACCATCTGCAGTCTGTGTAAACTCCCGCTCATCCTTCTCCAGAGGGGGGGCGTTGTTGCGAGGGCTAAGGATAATTCTACTCTGATGTGAAGAGAAGGATCCAATGGGTGTCATGGGCATTAAAATATCGTCATCGGTATTGTCAAACTCAGTGGCAGACAGATCCACCTCGGGAGAAGGGCTCAGCTCTCGCCGCCTTGCCTCGATGTCATCTGAGCCAGAGTCCTCGGTAAGGGATACTGATGGGGTGAGAGAGGCAACCTGAAGACCTGCGCTAAAGTCGGGGAGTGGCTGCCTAGGAAGATTGGTGAGGAAATAGTAGGTGCGTCGCGGGTGTACTGCCTCAAGCTCTTTGCCCAGTGGGCAGGGCGCTGAGGCAGACCAGCAGGTCCGCTTCATGTAGGAGGCGAGGCGGGATGAGATGATGGCGCAGGGGTTCGCAGATCTAGGATCGTTTTGTTAGGCTCGTCTGCTCAAGAGATGGGCGGAAAGGTGAATTGGTAGAGGAACACAACATACTGCTGTACAGCCGTCAATGACTGCATGAGAACGGTCGCCAACTCCTTGATGAGATGAGGGCGGTTGGCGGTCGATTGCAGCTGGACAATAACTGCCTCGACAATGTCGTCCTTGATGCTCTCGAGATCGATCTTCTGGGCTGCGTCGGCATCTGGCATCTCCTCGCTGATGGCTCGCGGAGGCGAGGGCGGCGGTGTCGTCTCGATGACGGCGGTATCTGCGGCATGGGACTTCTTGATGCGCTTGTTGGGGTGCGCATCTGGAGATTCTGAGCGCGAGGAGCTGGCCGCGGGTGTGGCGGACGCCGAAGTCGAGGCCCCGCGAGATGCGCTTTTTGACGAGGCAGCAGCGCGAGCGGCGTGCGTGACGGGGACGTGTATGCCCAGGCTGGGCAGGGACAACGATTTGCGGCGCGTGTTGTAAGGCATGGTGGTGTAGATGGATAGATGGATGGACGAGGATGACGATGACGAAGGTGATGATGCGTAAAGAAGGCTGCGTTGTATATGTATGTAATGTACTGATGTATGTAATGTATTAAGGACGATCTGGTGTAATTGGGCTGATTGGACGACGTAATCTGGATGGCGGTGGCAAAGAGGAGACGAGATCGACTACAGGCCGGCACGCATAGAACAGGCTGCAGAACGAACAGACAAGGCTACGAGGAGGAGATGAGGCTTTGTTTGTTTTTGCTGTAGATGTTCGTCCCAAACATCCCGAGGGAGGGCAGAATTGTTTCGGGAGCAGGTCGGGGGGCGGTCTGCGGTTTCTACGAGCGGATGGGAAGGGGACTGATTGGAGGGGGGGAGGGAAGCCACGAGCCACCGAGCAGAAAGAGAGGCCAGAGGGTAAGAGCTCAGGCGATTTTCCTGGCGTTGGCGGGCCAGGAAGAAAAAAAAAAGAGGCAGCAAGCACGAGAGCTTGAACTTTTTTTTCTTTCCCCTCGGATCCCATTGGTCAAACCCCCGTCACGGCTGCCGAAGTGGGGTGCGCTAAACGTCAGTGTCCGCACGGACCACTCGCTGCTGCAGCCAAAGCCTTCATGGCAAGCAGGGCCCACAGCAGAAATGGCACGGAAATGGCAAGAGCGATGCCTGTTACAGGCCCGTGTGGTGGGGTTGGCAAGAGCTGGTGGGGACGATGCCTGCCAGACACCGCGCCGGCGGCCACTCTCTGGTTGGTCCGCAACTCGGCACTCAGGGACTATCACAGGGTGGGGTTTTTCTTTTTTTTCTTTTTTTATTAACGCCTGCCATCTGATGGGGCCACTGCTAGTACGGATACCTTGTCGTGTGTCGGGTGAGGTAAAAAAAAAAAAATTGAAGAGAAAAGAGAGAGAAAAAGTTTCCAGTTTTCAGGGTCGTGGGGACCACATCACGGTGATGGAGACCGGACTGGCTTCTAGAACGAAAAAGACGCGAATAAAACGGAGCTGCAGAGCCCGGCAAATTTCGGTATCGTAACACTGTTGCTGCGACACTGCAAAGTATTTTTTTTTTTTTTTTGCTCTCAATTGGTGGTGGCTGGAGGAAAGCTTCTATTCGCGGCCTCCGCTGCTGCAAGTAAAGGCGGGGGAGGGGAAGAAAAAAAAATTAAAGAGGCTGTGAAAAATAATTAGTAGTGACAGATTTTTTTTTTTGTGCGTGGGTGTGCTAATCGTGTGCACACACTTGGAGAAAGAAAAAGAAAATTTCTCCAGTGCGACGTTGGGGTTTCGCTTGGCATGTGTCCCGACGCTTCTGGCAATCACGGAGTACGGAGTAATGCTCCGAATAGATTGCGACCTCACTTACATGTCGATTCTGCTGCCACCGCTTCGCCACCCCTGCCACGGCGACATGGATCCCCCAAAACGCAGAGACCAAGGGTCTTTTTTCCAGCGGGGCGGCTGCCAGTTAAAGCGCCCTAAGCGATTAAAGACCGCAGCGCGAGATTTGGGTCGTTTGACTCGCTGCCGCTTTCATGTCATGTGTAAGTCGGGCCACAGCAGAGCAGAGCAGAGCAGATGGAGCTCAATGCGATGGACCCAGCCTTTGCCGAAATGAAGGGCTCGCTGGCTGCACTCGGCCTAGCTGTGCGAGCTACTTGATGCTGGCGGTGACATGCCAGTGGCTGGGAAAGAGTGAGATCCGATGTTTACTTTGCTTTGGGTACAGATAAAATATTCAGACAGATACCTACACCGCCCTGCGTTGGCACTTTTACCTACATGTACCTGGACTTACACGAGCTGCCTACCTCACCCAGCACTGTCTGTGCGTCGTCAATGCCTCGGCCCAATGCCGTAGTCAATGCTGCTAGCCGTCCTCATTCGTGCTAGATGTTGTCCATTGAATGATCTGTTCTTTGCGCTGGTAATATGTACTCCACTATCCATCTCTTGCGGCAGCCAGCACCGAAATTAACGTGTTGCGGTGTGTGGCCGTTGTAGCTAGGCCACTTACAGTATACAACAAAAAGGAACCACTTACACCGTCCGATGGCCGGCTGCAGGGTCTCAGTCTCAGTCTCGGTCTCAGTCTCAGTCTCCAAGAGAAATGTCGAGATTCACACGAGCCGTCGAGTCAGTGTGTCACCGTGTCTCACAGCTTATGCCCTTCCATTTTGCCCTCCCTCCGTCTCTCGTCTCGGTTACTGGTGTCTGTCTCACTTGCCAAGTCTTATCGCTCCCTTGACGGTGTACTCGCGCTCAGTGCTCTCGCACCTGGGCCACCCGGTGATGATGCACTCGTTCTTCTCCTTGCCGTCGTCCAGCCCGGCCCATCGTAAGCCTTTACCCATGCCCAATTTCCACCAGAGGTTCCAGTATCCCTGCTCGAACATGTTCATCCACAGCCGCACGACAGGCATGCGTAGCCAGACTGCATAATACCTCCACCACCCGATGGTGTAGCCCACTATGACGGAGGGGTCCATGACCACTGGGGCGCCGCCTGTGACGTTGGTGATGGCCAACGGCAATAGCGAGCACTCGGAAATGATGCATGCGGGCGGCTGTTGGAAGCGCAGCGTTGCCGCGTCCCAGTCCGCCTTCTTGCTGCGGAGAGGCGGGTCGAGCAGCATGTCCCCATCAAGCACCACGAGGCCGTTCCAACAGGTGCCAACCTCCAACACTCGGTTCTCGCGTACAGCCTTCTTGTCCTCCTCTGCTGTGAAAAAGGGCCAGAAGCCACTTACAGGCCTTCCGCAACGATCGCGAAGCACCCACGTGTCATACACCGTCGCGCCGTCCATGTCGATGCTGCAGGCCATGCGTCTTTTGCCCGGCTTCGCCATCTGATGCGACATGGGATATTTGGCGTGCGGTCTGCCGACATCATCTCCTCCCACTGCTGCAATTAGCTTGAGGACGTCGGTATGGTGGTAGACGACGTCGTTGAGGATGATGACATTCGCGAATCGCCTGTTCAGTCGCTCCAGGGGCTCCAAGGCGCCGTTGCGAAGATTTGCCATGTAGCCCATCCTGTGCTCAATGCTGTGCCAAGGATTCTCGGGGGGGTACCCGCGCAAGTCTGTCGTTATGTTGACGCTGTGCGCTACATTTCGCCTCGTCAGCTCGCGGCCAAAGTGCAGCAGCTTGCTGGCCGTGTTGTCGTCGCTATCGTTTTCCGTCAACGACACGTAAACGTTTGGCCGGCCAAGCACGTCGATGAGTTTGAGAGCCTGCGTGGTCCACGAGTCCAAGATGTCTTCGTTGTTCCAGAAGGAGGCGGCAATGAAGTAGCTCGCGTTGCGTGCTTGCTGCTCTTGTAATGTAGGGGAGTAGGCCATGATGGACGCCGCCGTGGGGAATGGTGACGAGATGCCCGTCGTATAAACCCACATGCTGAAGAGCGCACCACACAGCCAAAGCAGCGATTGCGCCGCTCCTCCGCCTCTCTTGGCCCTGCTCGCCGTGGAAGGGCCATTGGACGGCAACAAGAAGCTGCCCTTCCGCTTCCGCCTCTTGGATGCGTAGGATGAAGAATGGTATGCCCGCCACGCTGCCAGGATCACCTTGACAGGTATGAAGACCAGCACGACGGCGAGGTACACGCTGAGTGGCCCCGAGTTGTGCGTGAAGATGATGGGGAAGAGGCGGAAATAGAGCGCTGGGAGGGCTACCAGATAGGCTCCGGGATGGCCTTTGACGTGGTGGACGAGGAGCTTTAGACGGCTGGCGTGCCGAGGGCTGTAGCTTTTCGACGTGCGGTTGCCATGGTTGTCGTGACTGTCGTAGCCGTCGTTGTCGTCGGATCTGTCGGCTTTGTCGTGGCTGCGATTGGGATTGCGATTGTGGGAGTCGAGGCCGATGCCAATATCCGTCATTGCTGGGTTTTGTGTGGTGTTGGCATATTTGCTGAGAGGTAGGCCGAGGTGGAGACGAAGATTACATAGCTCGAGTTCAAGGCAGCTGCTAGAGCTAGGCGCTTTCAGTTAGCTGGGTGGCTTGGTGCCATTACCCTATACCAATGCGAATGTTGGCCAACCCAGATATTTTTACTCAGAGATGGAACAAGTAATACAATTATCTTGTTTCTGGATAATTCTGATGCATTCTATACCCTAACCTTGGGAAAAACAACGAATGTGGTTCAACCCAATTGTGGGTTGAATATGAGTATGGTTTCACATAACGATCACGAAACTTAAGACTCGATAGGTTGGCCAGCTAATGAAAAACAGGTGGACAAATGTAAATAGCAATCCCCGTCCCATATCAAGTCTCACAGCCTGAGCCCATATCGAGGAAGACAACGGTTTATTTTATTTCACAGTTTAAATTGGGGACTGCTGTGGCATACAGAATACCGCAACACACACTTTGACAAGATCGAATTCCCCCCCAACTCCCAACGTGCGGAGTAGGTGCGGAGTAGCTCTCTGGACAACTCTATTTCGTATCATATACTTTGACAAACTGGTGCTCCACATGGCCCTTTCTAGCAAGGAACAGAAGGGCGTAAAGTACATTTAGATGCAGCCTCGGTGACATTTCCCCGACATCTGGTTCCGATATGTGGGAGAGCTTACAAGAGTCATCCGTCCATACCCAGTCGTGCCCCGTCAGGCAAGATTCCGTGTTAGGCAGTGAAGCTATAGAGGCCGTGAACGGAGAAGCAAAAGTAGGTACCAATATCAAAGTCGAGTCACATAAGTTGATGCATATAAACTTGGCTGTTATAATTCACCACAGCTTCCCCTCACTCTTGTCTCTTCCCCCCTCTATACTCAACCCTCCTCCCTCCATCACTCCTCTCGATAACGTCTCCTGCCAACTTCTCCTTCTGCATCATACATCTCATCAACATGGAGCTCCCCTACGTAACCCTCGACGTCTTCACCCGCACTCGCTTCGCCGGCAACCCCCTCGCCGTCGTCACCATCCCCTCCTCGGGCCCCAAACCAAGCCAAGCCCAAAAACAAACCATCGCCCGCGAATTCAACTTCTCCGAGACAATCTTCATCCACGACGTCGCCGACCCCGCCGCAAACACCTCCCGCACCATCGACATCTTCCTCACCACCGCCGAGATCCCCTTTGCCGGCCACCCAACCATCGGCGGCGCCATCACGCTGCTGGCCCAGGGCGTCACCCAAATCGTCACAAAGGCCGGCCCCATCCCCGTCACGCCCACCGGCCCGGACTCCGTCTCCATCGCCGTGCCGCACAACGTCCACCTGCACGCCGCCAGCCTCGCCTCCTACCCGGGCCTTGAGCCCGCGGTGCACCTCCAGCGCAATGAAACCATTCGCCAGCTGGAGCTTGCGGCGCCCGTCTTCAGCCTCGTCAAGGGCATGACCTTTGTGCCCGTTGAGCTGTCGTCGCTGGAGCTGCTCGCCGCCGTCAACGTCAGCAGCATGGAGTTCAAGGCCGCTGGTTTTCTGGACGCCGACTGGCAGCAGGGCTTTGTCGGCCGCTTCTACCATGTTCGCACGGGCACCTCGACCACGGACGACGGCGTGCCGGTGATTCAGCTGCGCACCCGCATGATGGCCCATGACCTGGAGGATCCCGCCACAGGCTCGGCTTCGTGCTGTCTGGCGGCCTACATGAGCATCCATGGAGGGGACAAGCAGACAACGCGGACAAGACGGTACGAATTCACCCAGGGCGTCGAGATGGGCAGGGAGAGCTTCATTGTGGTCGACGTCACCCTCAAAGACGGTGCTCTTGATACGGTCACACTTGCTGGGTCGGCGGTTCAAGTCATGCGTGGACATGTTACCATTTAGTAGAGCCACTACTCTGATAAAGAATAACTTGCCCCGGCGCCATTTGTCTCACAAAGGGGGAAAAAAAGAAAAAAAAAAAAAAAACTCCATAACCTTTCGCCTTTGCAATGTCCATCGTAGTCCTTGCTTCCCTCTTCATAAACTGTCATCTTGAACCCAAATGTTATCCGGCTAGGTTCCATGAACCTTGATGCTCCCAAATACGCCACCCCTCTCGCATCTCGAAAAAAAAAAAAAAGCATTTATCGTACATTAATACAAAGTATTACATTTATACCGTTCGCTCAAGTCGCCCCTCCTTGTATATGCTCAACCGAGCAAAACTAGATCCGAACTTTTCTTTGACAGTTCACCCTTTTCCCTTTCCGTTCTATTCCCAGTGTGAAAAAAAAAAAAGAGGACAAAATAGAATAAAAAAGATAAGTAAAATTGAGTAAAACGAATTCCTTGCTCCAACGCACCGAAACTTATGCGATTAGAATCATAGAGCCCCTCCCCACTGTGTCATCGTAGCTTCGTGTCGAGTCCTTTCGATGTAAATTATACCCGTTGAAGCACAGAGGCGAACCGTTCAGCAACCTAAATTTTTGATAAGCTTCTTTTGTAACTGATTGGACAAGGGGAAAAAGCCGCAATCGAAACTGGGCGTTACTTACCTCGGGGGTTGATCTGATAAATGGGAGCTCAAAGAACATGTTTCTCTCGTTCTTGCATATTTCTACAACTGTGTAGATGAGTCCCCAGGGCTGGGGCCAGAATCCCACCAGCCGCTCCAAGAGAATTCGCGTAATCTCTTGACGAATGTCTGTTTCTTCGGGATCGTTCATATCTTTCCCAAAGATGTGTTGCAACAGTTGGCTGAAGAACTCAGTATGAGGATTGGGGAACCTTAGTTGGTTCACCATGCTGGCTATCAAGTAATAACGGGCTTCCGGAGGCAGCTCGTGTACCAAAAGGGATAGCATGGCAACCTCTGGTTCGCTCCCTGAGATGGACAGTGAACCGCTCGCCGGCGGTGGCTGCTCAGTAGCATGGTGACCGGCATACAGCACGACTGCACCAATGAGCTCAGCATTCGCCGCGATAGCTACGTGGCCGAACGTGGTCTCGGTGGGTGCGTTGGACGTGATGGTGTGTACAATCTGCGCCACTGCTTCTTCTGCAGGGCCGCTTTGAAAGACCTGGTCCAGCACGCTCAACAGGCCAGCCTCCGTCAGAGTTGCAATCGCTTCATCAATGAGGCCGGGATATGTCTTGAGCTCCTCCAGCCGATCAGCTTTATTGTTCTCAATAGGCTTGCCGTAATTTTGCTGGGGAGTCGCAGTCAAAACCGTGTTGATCAGCTGAATACAGTGCGTCGGTATCTTGGCGCAGAATCTGACGTGGTTGGCTGCCAAAAAGTCTGGGAAATCGTGGTGCAGGACCACAAATAGTTTCACCGTGCCTCTGGAGAGATCTTTGCCGGCGTCACTGACGTTGAGCGCCTTCAGCTGCTCGCTCAAGCAGCCGAGCAGCTGGCAGACGAGGTCCGCAAAAGGCTTCCATCCTGCATTGTCTGCTAGCTGCAGCAAAACAGGCATAAAGGCCCGATGCTGGATAAGCAACAGCCATCCAAAGACGAATCCAGGTAGATGCTGTGGGCCGATGCTCTCGAGTCTGGTGGCAACTCCCAGCATAATGTCGCGGCGGTCGTCATCCGGCAACTCTTCGCATACCGAGGAAATCTCGTGGAACAGCATTGAAAAGAGGCGGAAGAAGACTCTTTGATTCAGGTGCTCCCCTCGCTTCACATGATGGTGGTTGAGTATCAACGAGACCAATACCAGAACCGAGTCCAAAAAGGCGGCGCGGGACACGAGTGTCGCAGAGTGTACAGCGGAGAAGATGCCGATAAATTTTGCCAGCGCGTCTGTTGCGACGTACGCATCGCCAATAGCTCCAGTGTGTAGAATGTGTTCATATCGCTCAACCGAGAGATCAACACCGATGCGCACGAACAATAAAAAGTCCTCGCGATTGCGGATGACATGCCTTGCCTGCAGCTGCTGGATAAAGATGGTCGTGGCTTTGCTTGAAGCATTATGATTATTGCATAGGTGGACCCACTCTTCGAAGACGTACTCCAGCTGATCATGTTGGATGGTCTGTTCTTCGGCATTGGATGGGCCTTGAGGAGGCTGAGCAGGAACCGAGCCCATCAGCTTGGTCTTGAGCCGCTGGCCAGTGGTAGAGTTGGGGTCTTCGCATATCCATGTCCAGGCTGACTCGAGGGTGCGTACAAAGTCAGTATACAACGCAATAGGCCGGTTGTTGAGGATTGTAAGGTCGAGCATATGTTCGAGGAACTCTAGCGAGTTGTCCTTGCGAGCTTCTAAAACCTTTGACATTGCGAGATCAATGTTTCTCCAGTCGAGCAAATCGGTCCGAATCAGCGCTGCGAGCAGAGGAAGACTCAGGAAGTTTGGCCCAGGCTGTTGGGCAAACAGAGAACGAACTCGGCTGTTCAAGGCAGGGCCAGAAATCTTTCTCAGAGTCTCTAGTACGTGCACCAGACTTTCAAGCGTCAAGTTGTCCTCAACCTGCTGGAAGATGAGGGCACTGATTTGCTCGGCGGCATAAATAGCAAACTCTTCCGAGTTTTGGGACGTCTTAATGATGAGCTGTACAAGGGCATCGACGACATCCAGCACAGGATGAGGTCGAGGCAGGCCGACGAAGTGATCCTCTTGAGCTTCTCTAGCCACGCGCAGTAACTCCTGTAGCAGCTTGTTGACTCGATCTGCCAGACCTCGAACATCCATTTGAAACCCGGCAGCTCGTCCATTACCCATCGTGTTGGCAGCGGCAAGGTTATGAACAGGAGCATATGGCTGGAGCTGCGCGCCCAGCTGTTGGATTGAAGGTGTCTCAGCGGGCGTGGGAATGTTCGGCAAGGTACTGTAGGTATCTTGCAGAACCTCGTTTGCCAGTGATCTTGTAGCTTCTGATGCAGATGGCGCATGAGATGCTACTGTGGAAGAGGTAGTGCGAGGCTGTCTCGCAAAGTCCTCGTAAATCGCCATTTGTTCGGCATTCAGACCACCAGGTCTCGGCTGTATCTTGTAAGGGCTTGGAATAGTCATGGCCCATCGGTTTATTCCTGTTAGATGGTAGGGCTCATTTGGCTGCTGAATACGATGCCGCCTTCTGTGCTCCAGGTCGCTTTCCAGCATCTCTTCAATCTCTGGCACTGCTCGCTCTTCAGCCTGCTTCTCAATGATGCTGCAAGCCAGATCGAGATTGGAGTTGACACACATGATAATGGTGCCCTCGGGGAGACCCGATGGCAGATCGTTGGCAAGGCTCCTCATGTAGTTAGTCAAATTGGCTCGTAGAGGTTCCTTAGACGTAACGAGAGCTAGGCTGCCGGCAGTAGCCTTCACCATGTTGATAGCGGAAGTTCGTACGCGGTTTTCATCCGGTTCGGCAATGAAATCTTTGCGAATCATCTGCTGGGTTGATATCGCAGCAATAGTGACGGATCTATCGACGACTGGTTGTATAATATCCTGAAGAGCGCGAGTGAGGGCTGATCGAACAATTTCGTGCAGCCTGCTAGTGCTGACAACCATCTCGTTGGTAGGAGGAATCGTGATGAGAGGTCCAAGCTCCGGAATGGTTGGAACTTGAGGAGACAAGCCAGGTCCGACCGCCGATCCGATCCCGTTCAGTGACAAACTCTCAAAGGCCTCGAGTTGCTCTTGAACAAGAAGACTATCCGGCTCGTCTGCAGCAGGTCGGTTGAGAATCTCTCCAGACGGCTCAATGCTCTTGTGATCCAGGTTCAAGCCCTTGCATAGGACCTCAATCTCGAATTTCAGATTAAGCTTCAGTTCTGCATGGTGATATAGCTCTATCAACAGGTGAATGATGTCCATCAGCCAGGGGTTGGGAGGTCTGAAAACTGCTGAGCCTGCGCTTTGGGTTAAAACTTTGCAGACAAAGGGGATGACGACAATGAGGCGTTTAGTATCGTGCGCCTCAATGAGAAGCTGTTTAAAAGCAATGTTTCTGTGCTTAATCGGATAATCCCTGGCAAGAGTTAAGAGACCAAGCCACCCTCCAAGATTCTTCAGATGTGATCTCTCCGTGGAATTCTGCAAAGTCGCTTCAGAGTTTAGCATCCTAGATACACTAATAAACGTCTCGCGGAGAACCTCGGCCCAGAGAATTTTGTCTTCAAACTGTTTGACGAGTTCCAAGTACACGTGATGATAATTGGGTTGCATTTTTGCTCGTTCCTCGACAAGATGGCCAGCAAACCATTGCTGATACCTTCGTTCGAGCATATCGCGAAGCTCGGTGGACATTGATTGGAGAGTGCCTTCGGTGATGTTGTTAAGGACGAACTGAATCTTGCCCTGGGTTTCATCATCTGGATCCTCGAATTCGAGCTCGGCAGAGGGCGGATCAATGCTGATGGCTGCGAACGCGGGGGCCGGACGGTCAATGCTGGCTTGTTCATCGCCAGTCCCGTTCGCAAAGGAATCGATGGGAAATCCCACCCCATGGGGAGTGCCTGATCCATTACGAGCACGTACAAGCTCCTCTTCGTGATCTCGAACAATCTCCTCTGCCTTTTTGAACGCTTCGGTTCCCTGGAGGCCAGGAATTTGAAGTAGCTGTTTACAGAATCCTGGCCATTCCCGAAGACGCACCAAGAGTTGCATCAAAGCCTGAAGACCAAATTTAAACATTGGGTCATCAGGCATGTGATCCCTCACAGCCTCTAAAATCATTCCAAGACCAATCTTCAGGGGAAGATCAGAAATCAGCTTGTGAGAAATGATTCCTCCAAAGAGAACCGCAGTTGTGGCAAGAGCTTCAAGGGGGTAGTCGACATAATGATTGTACTCGTCGAACAGGCCATGGATCATGCAGGCAAATACATCCTGGTCGAGCTGATCCCGCGAATGCTTGTAGCGATCCAATATCTCCACGATTGTGCGGACTTGGATTTCATCGCCGTACATCTTTTTATAATGCTCCTCCATCTTACTATTGGCTGCTTGCGGTAGAGCATTTCCATCCTTTCCATTGGCATCGATTATGTCATCGTATCCTTCTCCATAGTTGATCAAGCGAGGGTACGCGGTAATACAGTGACGCTGGACGAGAATGAGATCGAGAACTGGTGCCTTGGGCAGGAAGTCCTCAAGTATCTGCAACAATGCCGAAACAGTTCGCACCTGGAGACTGGTACTGGTTTTCACGGGTGGCTGGCCATCTGGCGGTCGCTGGAACTGGATCTCTAGGTTCGCTTTGATCATGAGGAACTGCAACAAAGTTCGAGCAATCTCATTGCTTCTCTCAGCATTGAACTGGGCCCATTTCGACAAGTCCAAGTAGCCCTCCGCGTGAGCAAAGGCTGCAAGATCAATGCCGAATCCGTTTGGAAGATACACCAGCTCTTCCAGCCAGTTATGCTTGGCTGCATGGTCGAAAATGAGCGGCAGATCTACAGGCTTAACCGCATGTGCGTCAATAAGTCGCTGCACAACCCATTCCTTGTCCTTTTTCCAAAGGCTATCGAGCACAAAGTCGTACTCTGGTGAGCGCTTGTATAAAAAGGTCTCGAAAAGAGAGTTCAGGGTATCAATGGCCATGACTGCCCAAGACTGCCTGGGAACCTCAAAAGCGGAGACCAAGAAGATGTCAAGGTTCGGGACGACTACCTCTTGGAACAGTCGCTTGGCTTCGACACTCTGGGATGCGTGGACTGAGTTGAGGGCAACGTTGAATATTGCCGACAGTGCCGCCACGGATACAAGTGGATGCTTGACGACAACAGCGGCACGTTCCTGCACGTTTGGAGGCGAATTTGCATAGTCTTCAATCTTGATGCTCCGTTCGAGACCGGGGATTGTGGTAGCATCGAGTTGATCAGGGCCCAGGGAAGCATAGGCGCTGACGAAAGACAGCTGTGCCTCCGGCTCGCTCCAAGAGCCACCCCACAGTCGCTGAATATCGAAATTGTTCGCTGGTTCCTCGGCGATAGGTAAAAGAGCCTTGTAAAGGCGTAGGAATTGAGCAGAAGAGATGCGTGCCGAGGGCTGGTCAAAACAAAGGACCACTTCGGTCCAATCGAAAGATTTGGGCACAATACGGAGGAGCGCGCTGACGAGGACAACGGGGTCATGCGGGGGGGTTTGGCTGACTGTAGTATATGTCAGTGCCGCAGAAACCTGCTCAGGACCGAGCTGGATGTTAGCCGGCCGACCCCGCAGGAACTGAAAGCACGATTCATCGTCCCTTGTAGAATCCGGCCCAGACTTTTGAATGTAGCGAGCCAAGGAATTGGCAGGCCGATCAGCCAGGACTCTGCTGATATCGAGGGCTGCCAGGACTTCGGAAGGGGGTGCCTGGTCCACAGACAAATAGCGCTTGGCAACCGAATTTTGGAGATCTCGGCGAGAGGCTGCATTGAAGCTCGGAGGATAGTATTGCAAAAATCTGTCAATGATGAGTGATATAAAGGCGGGCGTGAGGTCAGAATGGGCTTCAATATCCGGTCGAGAGATGATGTCCATGAAGGTCGGGAAGTTGGTGGACAGGATGGCATCCGCTATGATAGAGGCCAGTCATTAGCGGTGAAACCAAAAAGGAAAAAACTGTGGCGGAGTGCAATCTTTGTCTCACCTTTCGTTTTCAAGTCAGGGCGAGACCCAAGCTTGAATGCCAAAGCTAACAAGGTCTTTTCCAAGGCATCGAGCTTGAAGTGCTCCATAAACGTTGACAGGTCGAAATCGCGGAATATGTCCTCCGTGCCACTTTCCACCGACTCTGCGATTTTTGTGGCTTGATCGACATCGTGTGCAATCTTGCGCATCTCACCAACGAGAATGTGGTAGTTGCCAGGGTTGGCGACGGGCCTGTTGAGGCCCGGGAATATCTGGGGTGCATTGCCCGCCACCAGCCGGGTGAAGTATTTGGAAAAGACCTCCATGCCGTGTTCATCGATGAGCTATAGTTGGTCGGCGGGGTTAGAGCTATTCAGGAGTTTAGAGCCAAGGAGGGGCTTACCTTTCGCAATTGCTCGACTTGCAGCTCCCACTTGGCACGATCCTTATCCTCCTTAATGGTACTGAGCAAGAGATAGACTTGGGCGACGACAATTTTCGTCAGGGAGTTGGCCCCCGTTGGACTGCTTGTGCTGGGGCTTGCGCCAGCACTGAGGATACCAGTATGCGATGGATGGGGTGAGTGGTTACTGCCAGTTTGAAGAGTCTGCGCAGGATTTGGTGAGAATGATCCCGCTCTTTGTGGAGGGGGGACCATGGAGGGATATTCGCGGCGGTCGAGAATGGATGAGGTGGTGTCTGCCAAAGGGCCAAGGCAGACCGGTGGGTTCAGGACGGGAGGAGATTAGGGTACGAAAGAGGTAACGGCTAGGTATCAGAAGGTAGAACCGAGAGGCGTTCCTACATGGAGGGGCTGAGGCGTTGGGATGATGGCTGGTCGAAGTTTGCTGAGACGAGGTGGCAGAAGAAGAAGCTGCTCTCGAGCCAAGGCGCTGATAGCGAAGCTTGACTGTGCGGGACGTCGAGCCAAAGTGGGTTCGCGTGAAAGATCCTCGTGGCAGTACCAAGACGCCGAATTGGCAGATGGTGCAGGGAATTGTGCGACTTCTGGGAAGGCGAAAAGCAGCAGTCAGGCAGCGGCCAAGAGGGTGGATCAGCAAGTGCGTCGAGGCAGGTTTGAGCGTCTGAGGGTCTCGTTCGAAGGCTTGGGTGCAGGATGGGGTGGAAGAGGCTCCGGACAGTACCGCAAAAAGAAGCGTAGACGAGGGCGGCGATTTGTTCCGCCTTTGTCGAGGCAGGGTGGCAGCCCGCGCTGCCTTGGGCCAGCCTTTAGGTTCGCTGCGGAGGCTCACGTGACGCAGCCGCGCCGGCCTGGGCTGTTTCCTGGCCAACGCTTCAGCCACTCTAAACAACGCCACTGTGCTGCTTTGGCGGTGCGGCGGCTATCCATCTGGACGGGCTCTTATGCATCTTACCCGCACCCTCTGCATCTTGCAACCACCCGCGACATTCGAGCAGCTGCGCGTTGATACATGCGACAGAGGCCATCCACGCTCCCACGAAACATTTTCGATCGCTTTTTGGATTTACGATAAAAATTGGCACATACAATCGACCCCTCACTCCCACCGGGCACCATGCCTGCCGCAATCACAGACGCTCCGGCGGTAGCAATGTCATGTCAGTACCATGCGCCGCGAACCCGCGCCCAGATAGAGCAGACCGTGCTGACAGTAATATCGATGCAGTTGCCAACAATTTTTGGGGCAAAGACGATGCTGGTGTCGGCCCCCTTCTCGACCGAATGGTCAACTCAAAGCAGACTTGCGACGAACTCAAAAGCTTCTATGGCGGTGAGGATGCCTGCCGCCAAGATGATGGACTTGTGGTCCGATACCGACTAGTTACTAACTTGCGACATCTACAGCACGAGCTTCGATCGAAGATGAGTATGCCCGAAAGTTGATGAATTTGAGCAAGAAAACCATAGGCACTCATGAAACCGGGACGCTCAAAGCTTCTATGGAAACGGTCCGCACCGAACTCGAGGCCATGGCCAAGCAGCATCAAAACATTGCCGCGCAAATGAAGACGGAACTCGAAGAGCCGCTGGCCGCCTTTGCGGGAGGCATCAAGGAACGACGCAAGATTGTTCAAGGCACTGTGGAGAAGCTGCTCAAGATCAAGGTTCAACAAACAAATCAAGTAAACAAAGTAAGGGGCACACGCGAGATGCTACACGTTCCTCGGCTGACTTGGACTAGACTCGGGACAAATACGAACAAGAATGCTTGAAAATTAAAGGTTATCTCGCACAAGGCCACATGGTGATGGGTCAAGAAGAGCGTCGAAACAAAGCTAAGCTGGAGAAGACTCAAATCAGCCTCGCGACTTCGAACACGGAATACGAGAATGCCGTCAAGGTGTTGGAGGAGACCACTGTCCGATGGAACAGAGAGTGGAAGGCCGCTGCCGACAAGTTTCAGGACCTTGAGGAAGAGAGACTCGATTTTACCAAGAACAGCCTTTGGACGTATGCCAATGTCGCGTCGACAGTTTGCGTTAGCGACGATGCTGCTTGCGAGAAGATTCGCCTCTCCCTAGAGAACATGGACGTGGGGACTGATATTATCACCTTTATAAACGAGCGTGGTACTGGCCAAGAGATTCCCGAGGCCCCCAAGTACATCAACTTCGTCCGCGGCGATGTCCACGATACCAACTCTGAAGCTTCCGAAGATGAAAACAACTATACCGTGGCGCAATTTCCCCGGAGTATCAATCCGGCTTTCCGCTCGTCTTCACCACAGCCTTCCACGTTTGAATCGCATCACGATCCCAATTCCGCGCTGGCGAACGATTTGGCTCACAGACCTCCAGTTAAGCCAACCGGCCGCGAGGGTGCGGCAACTCCTCAAAAGAGCCCCCAGAAGATGCTGCCAGCTGCACGCGCATCCTCGGATGATCAATTCCGTAAACCGCAACCAGCAAGCATGGATGATCGCCAATATCGAGCGCTTCCGCCACCGGGAGGACCGGGAGAAGATCAATATCGCCGCCAACAGCCTGGCCCAGGCGACCAGCATCGCCGGCAGCTACCCCCACCTGACGAGCAACAACAGCCACAGCAACAGCAGCCGCAACAATATGGGAGACAGCCACCTCCAGCTGACGATCAGTATCGTAGGCAACCACCTGCGGCCGAAGACCAGTACCGTAGACAGCCACCAGCTACAGACGACCAGTTTCGCAGGTCACAAACAGGCTCACACCCTCCATCGCCATATGATAATCTTCGGCAGGGTCCTAAAGGAACGAGCCCCCATGATCCATACCCAAAGGATGGAATGACGATGTTGTGTCGCCCTGGCCCTCCTTCAGCTAGCAGCTCCCAGATCCAATCTGCTAGACCGTCGAGCCGAGACTCTCGCAGCGAATATTCCGATCCTACGTCGGCTTCCAGCCAGGAACCTCAAAGCGGCAAAATGTCCCCTTCCAAGCAAGACCCGCCGCTCTCGTCGCCGCTCTCGTCAAGCCCTGATAAACAAGCACTCAAGAAACGAAGTGGATTCTTCCAGAACCACAGCCCCTTTAGACGCAAGAGCACCAAGGATCTGCAAGCTGCTGCCGCCGCTGGTGGTGCACCTAGCAACAGAAACACTTGGCACCCGTCTCAATCTCAGACATCGACAAGCCCCGTCCGCCGACCTCAGCCCTACGGTAATAGCGAACCGCAGACTAGGAATTTGCTGAAAGAACGGACTGCTAGCCCAGAGCCAATTGATGCCAATGCAAGCTTGGCTCTTGGTGTGGGACAGAACGTGCTCCCCGTCACGACCCCTGATACCAGCCGACAGAAACCCCAACAGGTGCCCCAGAAGGCTGAGCCGGCGGATCCCATTGCAGCAGCCTTGGCCGAGCTCAAGAATGTCAACGTAGGCAAGCAAGCTTCGGTGAGAATGTCGGCCGACCACTATCATGGCATCTCTACTCCTGTTCCAAACACAGAGGCAGCGATGACAAGAGCATTCCCGGCTCCTGGTAGCCATGATGCAGCTGCCGCCACGCGCGGCACACCTCCGCCTTCGTACCAAGCTCAAACCCAGGTGACGAGGCTGGGAGTGCCGCCTCCAGCCGTCACATCCAGGGCTATGAAGCAAGCTTCCCAAAAGGTGGCGAACCAGACTCGAAGTGTTTACGGCGATGACGGCCGTAGAGGGTCTGCGAGCAACGCCCCCTCTCCTATTTCACGACCTGGTACGCGGGGCAACGATCGCTCGGCCTCTCCGGCTACTGCTCGTGGCGCGTCTCCCCAGCCTCACCGGCAAATGAGCAATGATCCTAGACACTCGGCATCGCCAAACCCCTACCATCAGCGAAACAATTCTTCGACCAGTGTGAACCGTGGTCCAGATCAAGGATACTACCGCGGGGCGTCTCCTCATGGGTCCACTAGGGGCTCAACCAGGGGGGCTTCACCAAATCCCTACAGAGGAGACTATAACAACTATTCTCAGAGCCGTCCGGGAAGTAGCTACAGCGGCTCTGAAATGGCGATGCAGTTAGCTTCTCCCGGTGGCGGCGAGGATCGTTATGGCTCTACCAGAAGCCGGGCCTCTAGTCGACCAGGGTCGCGAGCCATGGGCCTTTATGATGGAGGCCACCAGCGCAGCAAAAGCGTGGCTGACCCGTCCAGACAGTACTCACGAGATGGACGACCAATTTTACATATGGGTAAGTTGTTTCTATCTTTTCCTGATATATGCCCACGAATCTCTAGCAATAGATTGACTAACATATGTGATAGCGCGCGCGGTGTACATGTATCAAGCTGCTATCCCTGAGGAACTCGGCTTCGCTAAAGGCGACTACCTTGCCGTCTATCGTCACCAAGATGATGGATGGTGGGAAGCAGAAGTCCACAACGGAAATGGCCAAATTGGGCTGGTCCCAAGCAACTACCTCCAGCCTTGTTAAATGGGCAATGAATAACGAGCTATTGCTGTGTAATGGCGCTTTTCTTCTTCTTCTTTCATTCTTACTCCCCTTCGCTCCAACCCCCTTTATTATTATTTTTTGGAATGATAAACATGACGAATCTGTTTATGGCTGGTTTGAATGTATATGATCTTGATGATGTTTTTTTGCGGTTTTTGCAAGGACACTCAGACTTACTGTTTATGCTTGGTTTCATTCGATTATAGTGGTGCGATCCTTATATGGGTGCTCTTTGTTAATAAATCCTGTCCTTTCCTTTCCGCTCACTTCTCTTGGAGATGCGCGAGACTGTGTATGCCCCCTACTGTTTCTTCTTTTGAAGATGTTAGTCTGTATGTAATCTGCTGGAAACTTGGCATTCACTTAATTGATACGGCAGGCCTGCCAAATGTGGTAATTAGCTACAGTAAAACTACAAGCGCAGTACATCTGTCCCTGTGGTCTTTACTGCGCAGGCTGTAGCCGCACTAGCGTCGGGAGAAAGTAACTTTCCAGTACCCTTTACTGCCGCCGCCATCGGCTAAGACGTCATGTTGATCACATGCTCTCATGTTAATACACCTAAATCAACAATCCAGGTCCCAAAACTTCAAATTGCAAGTGCCTCGCCGTGTTTCGCACATCCCCTCGCCGCTTCATATGCTTTGCGGTTTTTGTCTCCTGACTGAAAGGACATCCCAGACGTCTATGGAATGATTTAATCTGCTCGACTCTTCTGCCATGGTAATCGCAATCTGCCTCGCTATTTGGTCTGCATCTTGAAGCTCCTTGAGCTGACGCTAGTCATGTACACCAGGAAACATTCCAGGAGACTGCGCGCGTTATCACCTCGAAGCCCGTCCAGAGGGCCGCTATCAATATCGCGTTGCTCGTTTCTGGAGCGGTGACACTGCTTGGTCTGGCTGCGATTGCCTCTGTGCTCTTCTTCCAGAATTTTGTCCCTGATCAGTTTGTCACCACACCAGTTCATCTGCAATATGGGTGCGTACAACTGTGGTTACGATGGTATAGCGACGACGGGCGCATCATTTGCTGATTCCTCGCCTGTATAGGACGGGACTTAATCCATATGGCCTCACGGCGCTGACTGTGCCGCTGCTGAAGCCGCAGCAAGACTACGACATCTCCGTTACCCTCTCAATGCCGCGATCGCCTCCCAATGTCGAACGAGGGAACTTTATGGTCAGCCTATATCTACTGGGCTCCGAGAATGGCTACGCATTAGCTGAAGATGCGCAAAAATTTGCCAATCGTGAACCGAGTTTCGAGCAGAACGATGTGCTTTTCCACTCACGAAGGCCGGCATTGCTCCCTTACATCGACCCCGTGGTCTCTTTGGCATCGCGCGTTCTGTTCTTACTCTACCACTTGATATCCCCGACGGCGCAAACCTGCATGATGAAAATACCAGTAGCCGAGCGAGTCGCTTTCCCGACCGATTCTTCTATTCCCTTGTCGGCGTATGTGGAGATTGAGGCAGGGCAGGAGATTCAGATTTACAGCGCTTCACTTACGATGACGGCGCAGCTTAGCGGCCTCCGATGGCTCATGTTTCACTACCGCCTTTTGACTTTTATCACGTTTACGATGGTATTCTGGGCCTGCGAACTCGCCTTTATGAGCGTTGCCTGGGCCATCTTTGGCGCTTTGATGGGATCTTCTTCGTCGAACAAACTGGAATACAAGACTCGAAAAAGTCAGCGCCAGTCGACAACAGAAGAAGCGACAGACCCGGAAGACTCTGACGAGAATGATGACAATGATGGTGGATCAGATCATCCGCACCAGTTCCCTACTTACGGAAAACAGCCTGCCTTGAAGCACGAACCAGACATCAAAGACGAGGAAGAGCATAATCAGCCTCTTCAAGAGATACCTGTTGCCGGCGAAGAAGCTGACGACGAAGAAGATGTTGAATCGCCCCGAGATTCGGGTATTGGTACTAGCTACAGTGGAGAAGGGAGCAGCAGTGTTCGCAGGAGGAAATCGCAATCGCGCTTGGAGCAGTAGACTGAGCATGTAGTTGAGTGGTATTGCAATATTTATCAGATACCCCAATGAATTAATCAAATTTTGTTAGCGGTAGACGTGTTTTCTTTGTTCATTAATTGATCTTTATTAACACCCATATGAATGGATGACCTAGATGACTCTTCCACTTATGGGCTAAGATTGCTAACTGCTCTTCTCTACAAGTTTCTGATTGCCAACAGCTTGATAAAGCTGCTGCCAGTCTACTTTCAATCAATAAGCGCCAGAGTAGGGCCTCATTTGGGCTCAGGGTTCAAATTCATTGGGCGGCATGATCCGTAATTGCGAATGCCACCTTTCTGCCCCCCCAGACCCCAAGGCCCTGAAACCCTTGACCGGTAGGCGCTATTGCTGCAGTGCCGCCAAGCCGCATGATCCAACGGCTGCCAGCCAGAGACACGGAACAGCTTTCCTGGCGGCAAATACCAATAACCCGCCACCACGGCTGAATTAGGGCATAGACAAAGCGCAGCTGCGAGTCAGTGCCAGCGCATGCGCTCCATTCTTACGGTGAAAACCAGCTGGCTTGTGGCATTCATGCATGAGGCGGCCGTGACAGCACTGCAGCTGGCGCCCAAGCACTCTAGATCAGCGGGCTGGAATTTGGTACCCAGCAGGTCCCGATCGGACTAAGAGATGATCCGCTGATGCGGGCGGGATTGAACACCCCCCCAAATAGCCCCCCCTTCCACCATTCACTGACGAGGCCGTCCTCGGGTGCTTATTCGCAGCAAGCCATGGCCATGCTTCTTTTGTGATTATTTTGGTGAACGCAAAGTCAACTCATCGCCCGTGTCTTTCTGATTGTTCCCCATTCTTGCTTCCGGTGCGCAGGACTCGCCCTCACCCCGACGCTTTTTGCTCGTCACATGGATGGCTAGCTGGTGAATCGGAGCTCTAATCGCCAAGCTTGATCAGTTTCCCCCCACCGCCCTCTCTCGGCCAAACAGTCGACGCCTCCCTCGTCTCCCAACGCCCACCAGCTCTTAAACAGCCCAAATCTCCCAAAAACCCACCCTCGAGCGACAAATTCCCTCTCGCAAAACGCCTCGTTTCCGTTACGATGCCCTGCTTCAAGGGTATTGCGGTTAGCATCCATGCCAACTCCGCCCCGCTACCCGAGTACGGCATACAGAAGCAGTCGAGGCTGTCTCGCATTAGCACGTACATTCCCGTGCCGCAACCAACCCTCAACCCAGGCAACAAGCCGGAGCCCGCCAAGTTTGCCATCTCGATCACGCTGTTGACGCCCGGCCTCCCCATCCCGTACTCGGCCCCAAAGCCGTCCGAGGCCAACCCGTACCCGAAGCCACAATTCGTTGGAGGTCTCCACCCTGGCTCCCAGAATGAACGAGGCAAGCCTGGAGCTGTGACTCCGTATGTGCCCTTGACAAACTCTGAAAACGAAACGATTGCCGCCTATATTTATTTCGATGGGAGGGGCAAGGAGGAGGTGGCCACTTTGCTGCGCCCTGGCGAGGAGACTTGGGTCAATAGTCGATGGGTCCAAGTCCCTGATGCTGAAGGCGGCGGCTTGGCCGAGCGTGAATTCCTCTTCCGCGAGGTTGGCCTCGAGCGCTGGCTTAACGGCTTAGATCTCAAGGGCCACGATGCTGCAGAAAAGCTTGAGAGGCGGCGTCAGAAGTTTGAAAGACGGAGGCGGCGACAGGCAGCGACCCTGGAAGGCAACTCTGGCGTGGATTCAGATGCGCGAAAGGGCACTCTGCGATATGGCGACGAAAGCTCGCCGATCGAGCCCGTGTATGACGACTCCGATTCTTGGTCTGACGACGACGATGAACCTCCGGAGGCAACAGGCCAGATCAAAGTAGCCATGTTCCGCGTTTTAGCCTCAGGAGAAATAAAAAAGGGAGAGTACTCTCCTCAGTTTGATGCACATGATGGAGATGACGAATATGAGAATGGCAACGGAATCGACGCAGATGTTGAGCACACTACGAGTTTCGCTAAACCCAAGACGCTCGATCCCAAGACCATCAGCACCCAAACAGTTACTGGAATTGACGGTCCAGACAAGCCTTATGCTACTTTTACGTTCTTTTACCGTGGCGAACGTGAGTTCCATCGCCTGCTTACATGCGCTCTTCTTTCTCCCAATTTCTCTGGCTAATACCGAAGTAGGACAACTGCAAAAGATTGGCGTTCTTCAGTCAGCCAAGAACTCACAGACAACAGCTCTCGCGGCCAAACGACGCTCGGGCCAGATAGACTTTTCTAACCTAGGACCTCTCAAGGCCGGTGGCACAGTCGGATTTTCTGCGTTCCGAGACCAGGAAGCCGAAGAGGCCCGACGACGAAAGGCTAGGAAGAAGAGCAACGGCAATGTTGCTGATGACAGCGATGATGACGATGACGAAAACGAACTCATTGGCAAGATGGAGGAAGTAGCCGATAAGGAAACTAGCTCCAAGCTAGCTCCAGAAGATGCCAAATTCCAAGGCGAACTAGCAGATGGCGTTAACCGTATACACGTATGATTCAACCCGACCCTTTCCAAATGCATATGGAGCTCGAACGCTAATATTGATTCTCATGCAGCTTAAGAGGGCACACTCGGCCGAACCAGATGCAAATTCTACCCCAGAAACATCGCAGCGAACCGATTCACCGGCCGATCCAGGATTGCTAGGCGGATCAGCACCAAGTGCAAGCTCAAGCCTGCAGGCCAATTTCGACTCTCTTGCTGCGGCAATGGTTGGCAGCCCGCTCAAAAAAGCACGGCCAAGCGTTGATCAGACCAATACTACTGGAGATAGATTCTCTACTACTCAAAGCTTGAGCTCAGCTCTGGGAACAGTTACTTCAAGTGGTGCTGAGTCTCCTCCTACCAAAGAATCGCCAGCTTTGGTGAAGCCCGAAATAAAAATCGAAGAAGAGGAAGAGCTATAGTCAGAGCGATACGTGTGCTAAAGCATGACGCTATAACTTGGCGAATTTGATGACCTCAAATTTATACATGTTAATACCTTGCTTATTGGAATGATCAAACGAAAGCATGCAGAGCGAGCCAAAGTTAGCAGAGAGAATTCTGGACCGGTCACGAACGACTACACTTTACGGGAATGGGTCATGATGTACGAACGATTTGCAGAGTGTGGATTGAAACCAATACTTTTTTTTTTTTTTCACTTTTTTTTTCATATTCATTTTCACCCCCCCTTTTTTTTCACTGGATTTGGTAAAATGGAGAGCAGGAATAAATGCGGAAGGGAACAAATAGGGGCGCCTGGAAATTCTGAGATGCTGTTCTTGACTTCCATTGCAGCGCTCGAAGGGAGCACTTCTGCAGGCTACCGGCTGGAGATGGGCTATATGGACTGGTTTGCATTCTCTAACTATAGATAATGGCGATAACTTTGGAGCTGTCCTGCTCATCCGCCACTTTTTTTTGGTATGCTATAGCATTTACGGCATGCTGAAAGGGTTGGCTATATACGGAAACTGAAAAAAAAACTTGTTAGACTTGCATCAGGAATCGAGTTTTTTTTTGTCGTGCTGAGCGGATGCTGCTTATAAAACGACTGAGGAGTCTATCCTTTTAGAGTATACGCAAGAAATATGAACGTAATGACTGGGAGCGGATTTTCTGTGATGGTACTTGGCCTTCATTTTCGTGGTCAAATAACTGGTTTTTTTTTTTTTGGCCCTATCTTGCAAAGTAGAACGATCGCATGTTCTGAAGACTGACGTACGATGGGAGTATCATACTATGGCTATCGACTTATTCCAACCGAATAGTCAAATGTGAATGCAACGTCAGGTTCGCAGAATTTACCGCATTGGTTCGCAGGATTTAGGTATTCGAAGGATCCGTTGACGTAAGATGGGTACTATAGCCGCTGGCCTACTCCAAATACTACATGGTTGTATAAGTACAGCGTCAAGTCTTCAATTTACACCGTGATAGCTTTGTCCTTTTCCTATACTTATAGCAAAAGCTATAACTGAAGTACGGCTATTCACGCGATCCCGTTACTTTAGGCACTCAGTCATGGGTCGACCGTGGCGCATCATTCCGACTCTCTGCCTCGTTGCGAGCGTCGTATCAGTGAGGGGTCAAGGAAATGCAGCAAACGTCCAGAATGAGCAGAAGCCAATTGCAACTCAGGAACACGCTGCGAGTGGAAACCCGCTGACTTCTGAATTTGCGGAGTTTGTGCTTGAGAGATTGGATGAGTGGAAGGTTCCTGGCGTTGCGGTGGCTGTGATTGACGGGGACGAAGTCTACGCCGAGGTGAGTTTTACCGTTGAATAGCTACATACACACACCAAATATTGAGTGTCTAATGCCGTTGTTACAGGGCTATGGATATGCGACGCTGCCAGATATCCCGGCTACTCCAGAGACTCTGTGGTACGGCGCCTCGACAACCAAGGCGCAAGTGGCTGCGGTCCTATCCGCTCTGATTCATTCCGGCAACTATTCAACCTTGTCACAAGGCTGGGAAACACCTATTTCGTCCATTATCCGCGACGACTTTGTGCTGCAAGACGAGTGGGCGACGAATCACATCACTTTGAACGATGCTGTTAGCCACCGAACAGGCATGGCTCGTCACGATCGTTCCTGGCACTGGGCTGTTGACGGAAGGATACAAACGCCGCGGGATATCGTCCGGAATATGAGAAACCTGCCGCTTACTTACGAACCGCGCGTAAAGCCTTTGTACTGCAACACGATGTACGTGGTGCTCTCGCATGTTATCGAGACGATCACGGGTAAATGGCTTGGAAACGTGCTCAAGGAGAAGCTATGGGAGCCGCTGGGCATGAACTCGACCAAGTTTGACTTGCACGATGCTCGAGATGGCCCTGAGCATTTGGCCTCCGGATACTACTGGGACCTGGACAAAGAGGAGTATACGGAGGTGCTTCATATGCCCGTGATGGAAATCAGCGGAGCAGGTGCGGTTTTTTCCAGTGCTCTTGATTACGCCAAATGGGTGAAAAGCTTGCTCCACCAATCCGGGCCTCTTTCTGAAGATGTGCACAAGGACATCAGATCCCCCAGGACGCTTTGGGATGCCAATCTTGCGCCTGGGTATGATCTTATGCTGTATGGACTGGGCTGGATGAGGACTTTACACAAGGGTCATGTGGTGTATACCCATAGTGGAGGGATGCATGCTTTTGCGTCCGAGGTATATTGGTTCCCAGAGGCCATGTATGGGGTGGTTGTTTTTGGAAACACGGCAATAAGCCAGCCTTTGGAAGAAACCGTTGCGTGGAAGCTTATTGATGATAAGCTTGGGATTCCCCAGAAGGACCGCGTGGATTACGGTGCCAAGTATGTTGACGTTGGCCCTACCCTTAATGACAGCCGTGTATGAGTCGCTGACTTTTGAAACAGATGGGACAAAGTCGTAAAGGACATGTCTTGGCAGTATAAACATGCCGTGGACGTTCTTTATCCCGAGAGACAAGATCCCGCATCGCCCCCTACATTGGCTGTGGGCGAGTTTGCGGGCACATACTACGATCCAGGATACGGCAACATTACTCTTCGCGAAGAGCCTCACCCAGATAAGCCGGGCGAGAGCATCTTGGTCGCCCATCGTCCAGAGACAACATGGAACTATTCAATGCGCTTCAACCATGTCACGGGCGACTATTGGATAGTGTATCTACCTGCGTCGATATGGTCTGGTGTCAGATTCGAAGAATTTGTAGCAGCAGAATTCAAGCTGGGAGCAGATGGGAAAGCATCCGGCGTTGAGATTACATGGGAGAATCGGATAGATGCCATGTACGAAGGCAAGGTGTTGTTCAAGCGAGTTGCGTAGAGGGTCGAGAAAATCGCCATCGCCTAGCTGTATTGCAGTCTTGTTAGCGACTGTACATTTCCTATACGGAATATCATAAAATGAGAAGCGCGCAAAGAGAGGTGTAATTGTGCATTGTCAGACAAAAAGTTGGTGATTAAGAATTCAACATCAAATTCAGTTGGCCGTTCTTAAGTTTTATCATCAGGAGAGAGGGCGGCATGCAGCTGGTATAAAAGCTAATTGACTTACCATGTAGTTGTAGATCAATCTATTGCTGCGATTGCAACAACAAGATACACATAATAAGAAGAGAAAACTGTGTCGGGTTAATCGCAGCTTTGGCCCTAGAGCTGGAGTTGAAAATCCTACTCTCTGAAAAATTTGGCGGCTCAAGATATAGACGGACATCCTTTTAGATACATAGGCCCCGCTACCAGAGCTCCTACCCCACCATTTATGCACTTACACAGCTATGACCCAGCTATATGCGCTTAGTAGATATATTTTGCACTGTGTGTCCCTCATCTGCCTACCCCACCATCGCTCCCTGCGTTTATCGTCTTCACAGCCTTGGGCACATTTTGCGATAAATCCAACTGCGAGTACTCATCTCTTGTTCGCCTCCCCACGACCTCTCCGACCCTCTGATTTCTGAGTCGAGACTTACAGCCACCAGTTTTCCAAACGAAAATCGAACCCCCAACCGTTAAAATGGCCAGTAAGACGTCAAACACCCTCTAGCGATGCGCCGTAACGAACTAATCACGCAAAACTGCAATAGACGTCGAGGAAATCGCCAGTATGTGTCTACGATACGGCTACCGCTGAGCTGAGCTTTCTAACGCGAAATCGCTTTCTCGAACAGAGCAGTTTGTCAATGGCTTCTTTACGGGCATGAGCACCAACATTGCCGGCCTCGCTGCCGTCTACGTAGGTTGCGACTCGGCCAAACGGCATTTCGATGAGGTTCTAACGCTCTACGCAGACTCCCCAGTCCGTCCTCACCTTTGAGTCCCAGAAGTTTGAGGGTGCCAACGCTATTCTGGAGAAGCTCACGGTATATAACACTCTTGACCTATGCACCAGAGGAGCTAGTTCTAACGGCTGTGTAGAGCCTCCCCTTCAAGATGAGCGGTCACCAGCTCTCCACCCTCGATGCCCAGCTCGCCGATAACGATCTCCTGATTCTGGTAACAGGAAAGCTCAAGGTAATAGATCCTCAAGTAATACCAAGTACGATGGGATGTCGCTGACGCATACAACTAACCCTAGGTCGACGAGGACGAGAACCTGATAAACTTTGTCCAGAACTTCAAGGTCAGCGTCAGCCAGGGCCCCGGTGGCGAGATTACCGGCTTCCTCGTCAAGAACGATATCTTCAAGCTGGTTTACTAAATTCTTGGAACTCGATACTGGAAAAACTTTGCTTGTGGACGAGGAGTGAGTAATGACCTGGCGATACAGAAGCTCAGAATCTGAAGATGAGGACATGGGGCCCGGAGGGGATCAGAATAAAGGCTAGAGATGTCAAGACATTCTCACATAAAAAATTTCAAAGCTTTAGGCATAGCTAAATCTGCACTATATACCACCAAAGCCGTTGTAGCTCTACATTTTGCCGCGAAAAGGATCTTAGTCTTGTAGCCGTTGACCCCCCACTAGAAACACTGTGTGAGACGTAGGCCTTCCTTTATCTATCACAGTGCTTGTTAGGCTATTGGACGCCTCTCGCTCTTGGTGTGGCGGCTGCCAGTTGCTGGGGCAATTATGTCATGGCGTTTGCGATTTACTTGCGAGTGACGGCTGGCATGTGGCAGCCGTGAATGCAGCCGTATAGCCGTTTACGACACAGCGTGCATGCAAGATGCAGTGAGAACAGCACAACGGGACGAAGAAGCCAACCACCACCAATCATGACCCTCGTTTCCTTTCTCTTTCCTCTTTTTTACCTAATGCGAACAGGTTTTCCTGCGTTCCATTCTCTCCTGATGATTTCAGCCCAGGGCATGAAAATCGACGCCCAATAAGTCAACAATTGGACCTTGAAGCCCTGCCCCGCCATTGCCCAAACTCCTACCTCATCATTCACCAGCCTCTCTCGAGAAAGCAACAACTCCAAACATGGTCAAAGAAAGAACGCCGCGGACTGCGGCTGCCGGTAGCGACGGCAAAAAGCGAGAGCAGTCGCCCGATAGCGACACCGACATCACCGTCTTGATGGGCGACTGGTCCTCCCGCAATAGCAATGCGCAAGCCAACACCAGCGGCGGATTTGTGTCTGCAACGGAACATCCCACCTTTGGGCACCCGACCAAGATGATGTCCTCTCGTAAGCAGAAAGCCGACATCTTCATCCGTCAGAAGACCCGTCCAGAGCATCATCTCGACGGCAACAGAGTGTCTGGGCCTAGAGCGCCAGCCTACGAAACTCGCCATGCTCCTCCCCCGCCCATGTTCTCTTCGACCGGACCGGGACCGACATCGACAGCGACGCCAATACCTCATCAACCGCGCCTTAAAGACGAGACATTCTATACAGATCCCGCCAAGGCTAACCAGGATCTAAAGGCCTTACTGGAGGGAGGCATGGAGGGCGATGACGATGAAGGAGTGGAAGCCGACGAAGCGCAACAGCCACAACTACGAGGAGAAGACAAGAAAGCCAAGGACAGCTCGGTGCCAAAAGATCCCAAGACCATTGCCAAAGACGGCAATGTGGACGGCCTCAAGGTGCCACTGCTTCCTCACCAAGTTGAAGGCGTGAACTGGATGCGAGGCCGTGAACTTGGGCCGGTCAAGAAGGGCACCGTCCCCAAGGGCGGGCTGCTTGCTGATGATATGGGACTGGGAAAGACGCTGCAGTCGATTTCACTCATCCTCCTCAACCAGAAACCAAGGAAAGACGAAGATGGCTGGCAGAAATCGTTCCAAAAAGTTGACAAGACGACTCTCGTTGTTGCCCCTCTGGCACTCATCAGGCAATGGGAATCAGAAATCAGCGAGAAGGTAGCCACAACACACGGATTGAAAGTTCTCGTACACCATGGACCTCAGCGGACAAAGAGTTCTGACGAACTCAAGGTCTATGACGTTGTCATTACTACTTATCAGATTCTCGTCTCTGAACATGGTAAATTCCTGGATGGTGTCAAGGGAGGCTGCTTTGGGCTTCATTGGTGGCGAGTTATCCTGGACGAGGCACACACTATCAAGAACCGCAATGCAAAGGCCACCAAGGCTTGCTGCGCACTACAATCCGAGTATCGTTGGTGTCTTTCAGGTACACCGATGCAGAATAATCTCGAGGAGCTGCAATCTCTCATCAATTTTCTTCGCATCAAACCCTACAGCGATCTTCGAGCGTGGAAAGATCACATCGAACTTCCCCTCAAGGGCGGAAAAGGTCATATCGCACTCGGTAGACTCCACAGCTTTCTTCGCTGCTTCATGAAGAGGCGGACAAAAGAAATCTTGAAACAGGACGGCGCACTCGTTCCTGGAGGAGTGCCGTCTGCTGATGGCGCAGCTACTATTAATGGGTTCAGACACACAAACCGCAAGGTAGTCACTGTTGCCGCCGAGCTGTCTCCCGCGGAACGCAGATTTTATCAAAGATTGGAAGCTCGCGCCGACCGAAGCATGACCAAGATGATGAAGGAGAAGATAAGCTACGCCAATGCCTTTACACTGCTGCTACGTCTCAGGCAAGCGTGCAATCACCCAAAGCTTCTCGAAGGCAAGCTAGGAGCGGACAAAGACGCCTTATCCACGGGCTATTCAAGTCCAAAACAGCAAGATGCGGATGTTGACTCGGTGGCCGATTTGCTGTCAGGTATGGGGATAAGTACTAAAGAATGCAGCATTTGTGGCCGGCCGGTAGAGAAGAAACAGCGGGATGCTGGGAATGACAACTGTGCCGAGTGTGCTTCGGATCTAGCGTTCTTTTATGGAGAGACGAAGCCGGAGAAGGGAGAGACTAAGAAGGCTATAAAGATTGTCTCTTCCAGATCGAAGAAGAAAGAGCTGAAGAAGAAAGAACCGAAGAAGAGTGTAAAGAGCAAAAAGGAGGAAGATGACGATGATGCAGAGACTAGGCCAAGAACACGGAGGCCACGAAATCGCAATGCTGTGGTTGACAGCGACGATGAAGATGAAGAGCCAAAGCAAACTTCTCGCCGCCGTCGAAACCGCAATGCTATTGTCGACAGTGAAGACGAAGAAGAAGAAGCTGATGGCAGCTGGCTTGTCTCGGAAGACGAGCGAGGGGCTTTACGACTAGGCAAGGCTGGCGGAGAGGAAGATGAAAATGCAGAAGGTGGAGGAGACTCGATAGGATCAGAGGACTCTGAAGATTCTGAAGAAGATGACGACGACGAGAGTAATCTCGATAGCTTTGTGGTGGATGATTCCATTGCCAGAAAGGAGAAGGGGTACAAGTCTGTGGATGACGATTCAGATGACGACTCACTTTTATCCGTTTCCGAAATCACTAAAAATCTGGCTGCTCAGACGCTTAAAGATAAGAAGCCCAAGAAATCAAAGGCTGTCGTTTCTGCTTCCCGTGGTTATTCTGAATCCGAGACTGCTTCAGAAGAAGACGGCGACGCAGAAGACTCTGAAGAAGGAGAATCAGACTCTGAAGAAGAAGAAGACTCTGAAGAAGAAGAATCAGACTCTGAAGAAAGCGAGTCTCATGGTTCGTCCGCGTACGACCCGTCGCCACCAGTCGACAAGCACAGCATCCTCTCCTCCGCCAAGATCCGCGAACTCACCAGGCTGCTACGCGCAGAGGCTCACGAGCACAAGTTTATCGTCTTCTCGCAGTTTACGTCCATGCTGGACCTGGTCGAGCCGTTCCTTCGTAAGGAACAGCTGCGCTTCACACGTTATGACGGTAGCATGAAGAACGACGAGCGGGAAGAGAGCTTGCGAAAACTGCGCGAGGATAAGAAGACGAGGGTGCTTCTGTGTAGCTTGAAGTGTGGTAGCTTGGGCCTGAACTTGACTGCCGCGACGAGGGTTATTATTATTGAGCCATTTTGGAATCCCGTAAGTTTCCTTCCCTGTCTTCGCTTAAAGAACCTGATACTAACTCCTTATAGTTTGTCGAAGAGCAGGCCATTGACCGTGTCCACCGTCTCACGCAAACCATTGACGTCGTCGTCTACAAGCTCACCGTCACTCACACCGTCGAAGACGGTATCCTCGCCCTCCAAGAGAAGAAGCGCCTCCTCGCCGAGCAGACCATCGAAGGCAGCTCCAGGAAAGGCGCGCTCAAGCTGGGCATCAACGAAATCATTGATCTGTTTAAGCCAATCCACGGCCGGGAAGACTACAATTCCCATGTCGTCGCTGCCAACGATGAGGAGGCGGAGGCTGAGCGCGGGAGAGCCAGAGATGCGACGGGGATGATGAGGATGGCGAGGCAGAAGAAGGTGCAGCGGCCGGAGGATAGTGCGTATGGGCGACGGTGGTAGAGGGTGCCTTTTGTTTAACTATTATAAATACGATTATGAGATATGAACTTAGGGGTAAAGCTGGGCTGGGAACATATATCTACGGCATCATAGGAGCCTGACTTAAGCTAGATTGTTTCTGAGTTATCATGATATACATGAGTATCTGTATGGTATGGTATGAATTGATTCAAGATGAGTTGAAGCATCAATTGGTATTCTAGAGACATATCCTTTGAAGTACCTAGAATTAATCACAAGATCTATCACACAAGGCAAGTAGTGGAGTTATTGGATAGCATAGAATCATTCAGTATCGGGATTCGAAAAAAAAAAAAAGGGAATAAGATATTCGTGCCAGTCCTCGCTAGACA
Source organism: Trichoderma sp. CBMAI-0020 (assembly GCA_030708095.1). Lineage (NCBI taxonomy): Eukaryota > Fungi > Ascomycota > Sordariomycetes > Hypocreales > Hypocreaceae > Trichoderma > Trichoderma sp. CBMAI-0020. The sequence continues at coordinate 1,583,099 of JAJNCI010000004.1, read as the reverse complement.
ATTCATTCAGGTGACCCCCAAAAAAAGCAAACTGAAAGAAAAAACAACAATCTTCTCTCTTAAAAGAATACAAAAAGTAGATTCGCCTTTCCTATTGCCGTAACCGTCATTGCACTAATTACACACACACCATAACCAGCTCTTCTACCTACTTCTCCCCCAAGACACATTACCCCCTTCAACTAAACTAAACTAATAGACACCAGGTTGGCGGTAATAATCATTCGGGCCCGGAGCACTAGGCTCCGATGAGCCAGGAGGCACATACGGCCTATATTGACCTCCAGAGCCTGCGCCCGCGCCTGATTGGCTGGGTAGGTTCTGGCGACCCTCGTAGCTGGGTCCCGAGGGCTGCAGCGGCGGAGGGGTCATGACATTCTGGGGCTGTTGAGGGGGGGGCTGCTGATGCGGCTGGTAGCTCTGATATGTCGGCTGCTGTTGCGTAGAATAAGGAGCTATGGGCTCATTATCGTTCGGGTGAGGAACGGCAGGGCCATCCTGGGAATAGACAGAGCTGCTGAATGTGTTTGCAGAGCTAGGATTGTTGGGAGCAATGGGAGAGTCATATACGGAAGTAGCTAGTTCCTGGGCGCCGTAGGTGCTTGGAGGCTGCTGGTTGGGAGGCTGTTGAAAGGGATTGAAATTCTGAGGTGGCGGCGAGGTGGTAGTCTTGAGTGGAGGAGGCTGATTGCCGTTAGGGGGGATTCCTGGAGCGTTGTCTCTCGGTGGATATTGTTGACTAGCAGGTGGCTGGCCTGCAGGAGTCTCGGCACCTGCAACGTAAAACGGCGCTGGTGCAGGATGAGAAGAACCCTGTGCTGGTGCACCAGGTTGTGGGAAGTTAGGAGGAGGGGAAGAAGTCTGCTGGTACTGTGGCCGGCCTTATACTAACGGTTAGCAAGTGAACTGACATGCTCGCTTCTATGAAGTTCAAGAGGTGAGGAGCAAAATCGAACCTTGAGGACCAGGAGTATAGAATCTCTGAGGGTCCTGCCCCTGAGGTGGGTATGTGCCTGCGGGTGGAGGATACGCCTGATGGCCCGGGCGCATAGCATACTGCTGGTAGTTGTGCTGAGGAGGATGAGACATGGACGTTTCTAGTAAAGATTCGTAGTCTCTTCGAGCTTTGATGAATTTTTCGTTTAGCTGGGTGAAATCATCTGTACGTTCGTTGTTAGTGCTACTGCTCAGTGGTTGAAGAGAACAAGGAGACTGGGTATTCGTGGCCCCGGTACCTTTCTTTTGCGAATACTTTTCAATTAGTTTAATCAACTTTGGGCGGATCGCAAGCGTCTGATGGTATAATTTCTGGTTTTGGAAGAGTTAGCAAATACAGTACGCCGTTTTGGACAATTGCGCCTGGTCCCTTGCAGAGCTTCACATACCGAAATCTCCTCGTTATCCTCCTCCCGTGGTCCCATGTTCGAAGCGCTCAGGAGCGTCAAGAGCTTCTCGACATTCTTGATCTCGGCAAAAACCTCAGCCTCCATCTGGGCTTCTCGCTGCATCTCTTCCGGCGTAGGGTCTGTCAGCTTCTCTACATAGTTGAGAGGAAAGATGCCCGTCTTTCCCTTGAGCGACCCGCGCCACCAGTCCTTGTATACGCTCTCCAGCACAGCGATGACGTCGCCCTTTTTGAATTCCAGCTCGCCGGGCTCGGTGGGCTCAAAGTCGAACAAGGCACGCACTCTGCTCACGGTGGCAGCAGTAGTACCCGACGGCACCGCGGTGGAAGCAGGAGCATTCTGCTGTTGCTGGTTGTTAGATGCTGCGTGCGAGCTTGATGATGCCTGAGCCGCCTTCTTCTGTTCTTCGTCCTGCAAGCTGAGTTTCAAAGCAATCTGCAGCTCGTCGTCCTCCTTCTGTCGATCTTGATCGGTCAAGCCCTGTTTTTGGGGCGCACTAGGCGGGTGCAGGGAGGGGTTGGTCTGCTTCAGCCTGTGGAATGCGTCGCTCATGATACCCAAGTCGGGATCGCTGCTGAACATGTCGGTCCACTCCTGCATCTTCTCCAAGATCTTGCTCTTGACCTGCTGGTGGGTATTGCGGTCGTTGGCGAGTTTTAACAGGGCTTCGGTAAAGGCACGGCTGGAGACTTCGCGATGCATCGCCTTCCCGCAGTTCTGGCACAGGGCGTGCGCAAGCTGGCAGGAGAGAAAAGGCATTGGTTAGCTACCTATTTGCCGCGGGACTCTGGGAGCGGGGGAATGCCGCCATCGCCACACAAAGCAAAGAAAGAGACATACCTCTAGGGTGTAGAGCTGGACATTGGCATTGCGATGAGCCAGTCTCTTGATCATGCTCTGGACCGCCTCCTTGGCGCCATTCGGGTCGCCAGACACCTTATCGCATACTTCAATGATGGCGCCCCAGTCCTCCGACGTCAGATTCTCGTCAGTCGCCTTGGCTGCAGCGGGCGTTAGCAAGCGCACAAAGGAAAGGGCAAAAGAAAAAGAAGAAAAGAGAAGACATCTCTGGGGTTCCTCCGCGATGCTTCTCCTACAGGCCCGCAGGATACTCACTGACGACTTCGTCAAACGGCCCAGCCGCCGCCGCTCGGAACATGGTGGATACAAAGACAGAGGTATGACGAAAGCTGAAGGGCGGAACGAGCGCTGAGGCCAAAACGGTCGCACGGGAGCTTTGGGTTGTCGGTGGATGGAAATCGCGGCGCCTTGGGGAAAAGAAACAGCACAGCAGCTGCTTGGCGATATAAAGGTGAGGCAGAGAAAGCGACAGGATTCTAGAGGTTGTAAAAAGGAAGATCGCGGAGCTGGTGGCCGAGCCAAGTTCGACAAAGGGTACCTGCAAGCTTGCTGGCTAAGCCACCCAGTGCGCACATGCATGCAAGTACTCAGCGTACCTCAAGTACGAGTATAAAAGGTGTGGAGTTACGTCGTCCATTTTTAGGCACTGCGGTGCTCCTTCTATAGCGCCGAGGCCAGGAACCTCGTCATCCGCAGCGAGGCTTTCGGGAGCCTGCACCAGCAAATAAGAGAAAAAGGAGAGGGTTAAGTAAGATTACAAGCTACAATCCATGGAGTAGCTTGTGGCAATTATTTTCCTGTTGTTTGATTGCTTGTCCTCTATTAGGTCTATCAGCGACTCGGTTCCAGGCTGTGTTGAGCAGGTACATGGGCCGATTCTTTGCCAACAACAGGCAACTCTCTATTACTGTATATACATGTAAAAGAACATCAATGGGCAATAGTCTGCCTACCTATAGCATATAGCACCAGAAGTTAGTTGCAAAATGCGCTGACAGTCCAAGCTTGTTCCGTTCCTCCCTGTAGACGAGACTCGGCAAAAGCACAGCCATGACGTGGCTGGCCGCGCGCCACGCTGTCGCCACGCCTAGGTGCCTATCCTGCTTCCCTGCCCATCTCGTCATCGCCCCAAGGAATCAATTGGTTAGTGCCTCTGTATAATACAGCAGTACTACTAGGTAGTAGTCTCATCCAGCAACATATTTGATGTGCGATACCTGGAACAACACATGCATATACGGATATGCGCATCCATAGTACGTTGTCATTTTCGTATGTGCTTTCACTTGGATTTAAAACAGATAGCTACATATCCAGGCATCGAGTAATGCCATGTGACTGTAGGGAGACGATGAAGCTGCATACCACTGAGTAGGTAACAAGCACCTCATCCCAGCCTTTCAGAGGTAACCTCATCTACTTCACACATTGCTTCAAGGCCGCCATATATTCCAGTGCTGCACTCATTGTAGAACCAGCCAATATCTGTCCAAGCCATATCATTCAACTGCTACCTACCGATATATACACAGGCTCTCTCCTTCAGGCCAGATCCATTCCGTAGTAAAACTAATAACAATACAGCAGAAATAAATAAACCGCTCACAAGGGAAAAAATAGAAGAATATGTAGAGTAGGAGAGCAGGTACAATTGATAATGCGGAGATGAGTAGAAAGAGAAACAGATGGTCAAAAGAAGATGAAGAGTAACTCCAGATATCCGTGCCATTGAGGTGGCTTCCTTGTCACCAATATCCAAAATAAGAAGTAAGAGAAAGAAGGCATTGAAAAAAGACAATTTTATGAGAGAAACCAATCAACGCCGCCAGCTCTGGCCCAAGTATCCAAATCATTCATTATAACGAAGCGTTATCTCGAAAAAGCCCTCGGCGTTGGAGGGGATTTCAGCAAGATGATGTATCTATCAACCAATCTGTTGTAATCAATCAATCAATCTTTAGTTAACAGAAGCAAAAAAAAAAAAAGAAAAAAAAAAAAAAAAAAAAAAAAAAAAAAAAAGTGTAAAAAAAAATTCATGTGTTTAAACAATTCACTCGGCCCATCCTCTTCGAGTCACACCTCGCGGCTCAAAGGCAGGTCGCTCATTGGACGCGGCACCACTTCCGCGGCGCTCTTCAAGGCTTCGTCTTCCCATTGCATCCATCTCGGAAAGAGTAAACACTAGCGGCTCCTCGCCAACGGCTTCTTCATCTGAGCGGCCAAGCCTACCGGTCGACCCATTGAAGCTGCCTCGAGGCGTGTTTCGGCGGCGGCCAGTCAAGCCGGCATATCGCCGTCGCTGTGAGGAAAAGCTCGACTGCGAGGCTGAAATAAAGGCGTCCGGGGGCGTATCGCTCACCGAGCCTCGCTGGATCATCTCCGATGACTCGGAAGCTGGCATCTCGGCTGTTGGGCGAAGCGCGGTCGATGCGCCCTCCTGTTGTCCGGAGCACTCCTCTTCCATTTGTCGGCCGAGAAGAGTGCTCAGAGTTGGGGGCTCTCTATCATTTGCCCCAAGACTAATGCTCCGATGTGTAGCGAATGGCAAATCAGTCTCCTCATCATCGGTGATAGCTCGAACCTGCTGAGCAACTGAGCTGGATCGGCGGTGATAGGTGCCCAGCCTAGGAGACAGGGGAATGTCAATTGCAGTCGTGCCATCTTGAGTCGTAGTGCCTTGTCTCTGGGACCGAGTAGCCTTGGGCGACTGTCCCTCTCCTCGTTCTGGAGGCTCTACCCTCTTGTAGGTTGGGGCATAGTCAATGATGGAGTTCTCGCTTAAGCGAGATGGTATCGCGGGCGTGTGCGGCGTGTGCGGCGACACCGGCTTCCCGGGAGAGGTAGAGGTAGAAACCGCAATCGGTCCACCAAGACCACTAAAATTGTTGAGCTGTCTGCTAGAAACAGTCGAGGAGCGGTTGAGCTGCATCGAGGATGTCATCGACTCCGTGAGGGCATTGTTCGAATCCTTCATCATATGGAATTTGGACAGCTGAGCGACCGTCCTGCTCGTTGCCGACTCTCCCTTCTTTGTCGTCGGCTCAAATGACTTGAGTGTCTTTTTGCTATCCAGAGCCTTTAAAAAGTCGGAAATATCATCCTCATCGGTCTGGAGAGAACTATAGCTTCCAGCCCCTACCTCGGCAAGAAATCCGGAGCCAGGCTGCACAATTGATGAAGATAGGCTCTGCCTCCCACTGCTGTTTTGTTCTTCATCGCCTGTTCGGCTCGTGGCTCCAATCGACAAACGCCCTTTCCGGTGTGTAAAGCTGCTGCTATATCGACTAGCGGAGGCCGGTCGCGGAGAGCCTGTTGTAGGCGAATCAATAGCATTTACCGCTGCCGGCCCACCACGAAGGGAAGCTGGCATGCCCGCGGTTAATGAAGATCGGTTTCCTGGCTGCCGGAGCGATGGTAAACTAGGTCTAGTAAGTGATGCAGGCGACACTGGCTCACTCTGTCGGGGAACAGGAGATCCAGAGAGGGAGCCGGCTTTAAATGGTTGGAAAGATATGGATGGCCTTCTTCGATCCTCCCCAACGCGGACCGTAGGCCGCGCCGCAGATGCTCGCCCTCCAGATGTTGGCAGTGAATGAGGAGCCGCCTCAGTATCAGTTCGGCGAGGCAGTGATGCTGGGGGGGAACTCGTGTCTGAACCTGGCGGCTTGACATTGCGAAGTGCAGATATGGGACTCGTGCCCATCGGTCCATCACCATGGAAGGTTGATAAACTGCCGTAAGTCTGTTGAACATCGTTCATACTCACTCCCCGACGGTGGTCCTTGAGCGAGCCAACCTCGGCCATGTGCCGCTGTGGCAATGATGGCTTGAAAAAATTCTCGTCAACTCCCATGAAGCGGGAGCTCAGAAGCGACTCTGAGTCGTCCACGCGGAATGTGCAATCGTTTCGGTAAATGACGCTGGTGCATAACCGTCCCACCGGCACTTCAAGATCTCCAAACATGTACTCCGTAACTGCATCCCTCCTTCCATCTATGGGATTCCTCAGTAGGTCAGGCCTTGGTCTATCAGAGTTTGGTATATGAATCCTGCATTGAGGAATTAGAGCAGGGTGAGAGTTCTTGGCGATGCTTTGGCTAGCAAATTTCCAGGCTGGTAATAACTTGGTAGCTACAAAGAGAGATCGGAAAAAGACAATGGCTTTCTTGTAAATGGTCGGTAAGATGGGTCCAAAGTCGTCCAAATGCCGGTCGGGTGTCGTCTTCAATTCCACTCGCCACCGTTCAAGTATTACCTCCGTAGGCCTTCTCACCGTGGCGAGGGAATCGCTGCCACTTGAAGATGTTGATGAAGTGAGCTGCTCCAGAACGTCCCACCGCTTTCCATCCTCATCGATGATTACTAGGCTCTGGTTCTCTTTCAGGCTTGACGCATCAAGATAGATTTCGATTTCCATCGGCGGCGGGTGGTTCTCAAGGCTACCGCTATTCTTCCATATCCCCAGCTCTTCCTTGAACTCGTCAATCTCCTCGGTTTCGAGTTGGAACTGTCGTTGCACAATAGTCAGCCCATCAAGTCTCCCGTCTGCCGCAACGAAACGAATCATACCCATTTATTGACTTTTGGCACCCCACTGGTACCACAAACTGGAGTTACTTTCATACGCGAGGCGACGACGACTGCAGCGATTTTGGTGTGGAAATTCTATCAATGAGATTGACGTTAGCCCATTGACCACTAGGAGGACCATTTGTCCAACCCACCTGGACTATCTGATCCAGCTTCTTTACTGATGCGGCCGGCAACCCTGCTTGGTCCGGCAGCCCCCCTCCTCGCTCCGGCGGCAGCTCTCCTTGGTCCATCATCGGCGAGCTCGTATATTCCCTGGTCGATAGGTTTGATCCCGCTCGTGGCCGAGATCCCGACACGCCGTCTCTCAGGCTACCCGATCGCATCGGGGACCTTGCCGGCGAAGCGAGTCTCGGAGGCACTCGGGCTTGTTGATGCATCTCTGGCCAGGGGGGAGATGGTGAGAAGAGAGGGAAATAGTGTCTTTTATCGGCTCCCGAAACCGAATGTTTCGAAGAAGGACGTGAAGAGAGAGGGTATCGGAAGGCGATCGATCAAATTCGGATAGGGGTGTCGGTCTGGAACTGAGACTGCTCTTCCATGTCGTAGGCGTGGGCGATGAGGTTCCGGGAGTCGTCGATGGGATATGTCGTCCGTCCGCTCTCGAATGCGGCAGACCGGCGCCTCAAGTCGAGCAGAGATGGGCAGCAAAGCACGGAATTCGACCTAATTCTGGCGGCCCTCGAATGCGGTGCAGCCAAATGCCAACTGAGGCCGATGACTGGTCAATCGAGGTCCGCGAACGAGGCAACCTGAGCTAACTCGCCAGGCAGCAGAGGGGAAGATGGGATAACGAAGGACCTTGATGGGGTCTCGCTCGGCCAGGCAGCCAGAGTAGATGCAGACGCAGATGGATAGATGGATGCACAGGACTAGATGGATGGACGGATTGGGCAAAATGGCGCTACAGATTATCTCAAGACAAGAGGCGTTGCGATCCGCCCGGCAGAACAGAAGCACGTCTAGATTCCAGCAGGAGCAGCGAGCCCGGTATCGAATCGATAAAGGCTGTGGGGACGGGTATCGTCACAGGACGCGAGCTCCCTTTTAACAGGCAGAGTCACTCGCCCCGGCACTCGTCCGACCCAGGGACCCCGTGATAGCAGCGCCAGGGGACGGGGGTGTTCGTCATCGGCCAACGGGCAGCGTGCGAGCTGGGCAGAGGCGCCCAGACTGTTGTAAGGCCCTTGGCCGGCGGTGGGATCTGAGGGCGGGAGATGGGCGAAGCAGGGCCTCGGAGATGAGATGAAAGAGCGAGGATCAGATGCCTCTCTTGCTCGCCCGCGAGATTGATGGTTGCTGATAAGGTTTTGAGACGGCCGGGGGACGGAACGACGTTGGTGGAGGCCATGGAAGCCGGTTTAGCGGCGGTATGTCACAGCAACTGGCAAGTACCTGCAAGGTAGCGCAGTGATGGGGCCAGGAGCGGTACAGGCCTGGGGTGGGTACAAAGGTAGAGTCGGTGCTGTGGGTGGAAAGCTCCAGGTACTGAGTGCTGAGCCTTAGCGTCCAGCAGTGGTCCTTACTGTGCTGTTCTGAGGTAGCTGCTCAGATACCGATACCGCGCCGGCTCATACCAGCTCCAGTTATTGGTCTCGTGCTTCGTATAAGCCAGAGAAAGGCGTCAGTAGGACAGGCCTTGCGACTCAGGTACCGGCATTATCAGCCAGTTACAGACACTGCATCGCTTATCTACCACAGATGACTGCTCAAGAGAGAAGCGATCAGAGAGGCAGCGTCTCCCAGCCCGGAGATGGTACCTCCTCGGAACCTCTGGCGCAAGCCACCCACCGCCGACACACCGCTGAGCCCAGAAGCGCTGCAGGGCGGCATGGAATTGAGTCGTTTCGCCTGGCGCCACCAAAAGCACAGGCCTGTGATAGCGAGCGAGCATCCCCCAAAAGCTGTGGTGTGGGGAAGAGCCATTCTCGCGCCATTGTCAGAGTCGCATCAATGATGTCCATCATCTCCGGCCACGCGCTAAAGCCAGATGTCAAGGCGACAGACACGCGTTAAGGGCCACGGTACCTGGCAGCGGTGGTCAACAAACAGTGCTACAGTGCAGCGTCAGAGAGCGCGGAGCATTCTAGGTGGACATTGGGCAATGCACTTCATTTGTTTCAACGCAACATTACCGCAAGCTGCTCGGCTAGCCGGAATGGGCTGGGCTGGATCAGCTCAATCGAGGCTTGCCTTGGCACGGGTGAGACTTGGAGATTAACAAATCCTGGGTGTTGAGCACGCAAGGGTCTGTGGCAATGGCTAGGAAAAGCAAGGGCTTGAGTTGTACCAAGACGGGATTGCCAACTCTCCCAAGTCTACGCCTTAGTAGTGCTGAATGCAACTCTCACACGTGAAATAGTGCTTGTGAGACGCAAAACGGCATCGGAACTTGCAACGTGCAAAGCCGTGTGCTGAGGGCCCTAAAATTGTGTCGGTGAGGCTCCACGGCTTCTGAATGGCTGGTGTCACCCAGCAAGATGCGCTGGCACGTCTAAGGAACTGGCCCTTTCTCCGCCATTCTCCTGCTCTCGAGATTCATGCACAGCGTTTCATGATATGAATCCGACCTAGCGCTGCTTCTCCTTCCTGCAAGTCTGCTCCCGTGGCCTGGAAGTCGGCAGCCATTGGCAGTAGCACAGACAGCGTGTCAGATCACGATTGATATTGCTAGTATAAAGCAGTACGTACTACAAGAAAATGCATCAGAGTAGCGGGATATCTAAGTACCTAGGTAGGTATTAATCGACGGTGTAGCCGTCCAATGCGCCAAAACAAGTCAAACAAGAACGGGAAAAAGAAATCACACCCCGCCGCTGGTAGCCTTCCCTTTACCTCTGCTTCTGCCTCTGCCTCGAGATGCATTACCACCAGTCTTGGCTGTTGCTTCTTTGGTATTTGATCCTTCAACATCCACTTGCTGCGTTTTTGGCGGCTCGTTGCTTCGGGCCTTGCCCCCTCTTCCCCGGCGGTTACGTCTTCCTCCTGCCTCCTCTTCCTTTGCTTTCCCCGTACCCTTGGCCTTAGCATGCCGTCTGGCCTCCTCTTCCTGTGCACGACGGCTCTCTTGGTCCCACCACTCTTGAAAGGCTTGTTCTTCTTGAATCTCTTGGAGTGACCGCTTCGCCACAGCCTCCTTGACCATCTCTTGCTCTCTCTGTTGTTGTCCGATAATATCAGCCATGCTTACTCCCAGAGTCGGCTCTGTTTTTGGCACCGGTTTAATATAGGACTTTGAGTGGGGTACCAGAGGTCTACTCTGCGGTTTGTCCACCTCTGGCTTTGTTTGAGATGGTAGATTGCCAGGGCGCCCCTGTCCGGGGAATCGAGTGTCAGGGGACGCGGTCCGCCTCTGCGCGGATCGAGGATCAGACTCCGACGCAACTAGCGGCTTCGCATTGGTAGATATCGCACTTTGCTGTGCAGCATCAGATGCCATAGCCTGCTGTAGAGAGGTTTTTGGAATAGGAGCTGCCGGCTTCCACGGCGGCTGCTTTTTGTTTGATGACGATACGGCTTCCCATGGAATTGCTTTGGCCTGCTCTTCGTGAGCCGCCATCTGCGCGTCTAGCTGTATCTGCATCTGCTTCTTGCGTTCCTTCTGGGACAATTTGGAAAGCGGTTTACCAGCTGAATCCTTCGTCTTTTGTGCCGATAAGGCAGCTGTTAACGCTGATTTCCCTGAGGCCTCAGACATGATGTCTTTTAGATCCAGTTTACTGGTAGATAATGCCGCAGAAGCCCACGGAGCGTTTGATGCCGAATATGGAGATTCCGAGCTTTGTTGAGCCTCTTTAGAGATGGGCGTTACTGGCTCGAGAATCGGCTGTTGGCGAGAGGGTAGGCTCGAAACAGGTGATTGGAATGGTTGTAGTGGCTCTGCCTTTTCCTTGCCTTTTGACCTCTTCCATTCGGTTGGAAGCTTCGATATCAGTCCAACGTCATTGTCGGTGCGAGTGAAAGGCGGCGATAGCTGCGGTGATTCAACATTGCTTCCTCCCGAAGCCCCTTCATCTTCCATGTCAAAGATCATATCGGCTATAGAATCTTTGGGGCGCAAAGCTGGGCTAAACGGCTCGTTCCGACTCATCTTGGGTTGTCTGTTGGACTTCTCTGGGGTTTCCGGTCCTCGAATAGAGTCATCTAAGCTTCCAAATCGAGTTTTGTATGAAGTTGATACCCTTCTTTCTTCTTCTCTCTGTGCTTGTTTGAAGGCCATCTCCTTAACACGACGTCGTCTCTCTTCTTCAATGTCCACTGCTAGATCGGGATACTTCTCATGGAGAAGCAATTCTGCTCTCCCACTCCTCGCAAACGGATAACATGCAAGCTGGTTGTCTCGGATTTTGTCATCAAGCTCATATAAGAGCTCTTCGTCGAGGCTGTCCAGGTAGTGGTTTTCAAGCACAGCTTCGAGCTGTAGACAAATGTACTCTAGCCCAGTATTCTTGAACTCTGCGACTGAACACGGGCTAATTTCGTTGAGAAGATTTGAAATGTTGCGGTTCGTCACAAACTTGCCTATCAAAGACTGGCATATTTGTGATAGTCGGTCTATCATGAGTTCGTTGGCTACACTAAGCACATCCAGCACCAGCTCCGAGAACTCGTCGAGGGATGCAGCCATCACATCGTCAAACATTTTCTCGCCTACATCCCCGTATAGGAACGTGAGCACGTATGAAAACGTCTCCGGGTGAATGTGACTCAGATCAACTCGAACTGGTTCGGCCTGCTCCGTTGAGAGACGCCGATCAGCCAGCCACTGTCCTTGTGATCTGCCATTAAACATTCCGTCGAAAAATGGGCACCGCCGACACAGAAGATGGCTGTGAACAGTAACTTCGTCTCCATCCAACTCCAATACGACGTCGCCGTCCTCGAAAAATACGGGATCGTTTATTGCTTCTTGCAGATCTGTATCAAGTGTTTTTTCAAGGCCGGCTTGCAGCCGGGCAGCGGCCTCAAGCTTTGGCATATTGAGCCTCGTAGCGAATTTCATCAAATCTGTTCGAACTTGGCGAAAGCGATGAGCTAGTGAAGGAGCTCCACGCGTGTATTTCCATACGGGCAGGATGTTATCCTGGTACATATATACCACGATATTCAGCATCGTGTAAATATCGGCGTGGAGCAGAGTCAGCACCATTCTATTGCCAATGTTTTCTATCGTAAATGATTCTGAAAGCGTATAGGAGCCTTGAAACCGGAAATCAGACAGGGCTGTGCGAAGTATAGTACTTCGCCCAGAGAAAAGCCAGCCGTGGACTGGTATCCTGATATCTGGGGCGGTAGATGTACGAATTTCCAAATCGGTATCGTATAAAAATGAATTGGCTTGCAGCCACTGCAGCATGTCTGTTTCGATATCAGAAGAGCTCAGAATCCGATGGGCCACAGTACCAGGGCCCTCCCTCTTGATGGAAGCAGTCCAAGGTTTCCGGGTCAAGTCGTTCTCAAAATTGGCTTCAGGCGCATAAAAGTCTTTCAGGCAAAGAAGAAAGGCAATGTCATCCCAGATAGTTTGTTCACCAATCCGAATCTCCTTGGCCATCACTTTAACATCCTTTCGAATGGCGGCAAAGGCCCCGAAAGTAGAGCTTCGCACGGCCACGCAATCTGTGATGTAGGGTACACGCTGGAATTTGAAGTCTTTTCTCTTTGTATCGGTAGACCCGACAAATGATTCAATCTTGCTTTTGACACGCTTTACCCTCCTCCAAACAGCGCCAGATTCAGTGCAGATGATGACGGATCCATGCTCCCCCACGCCGACTGAAGTGACTCCGTCTTTTCCCGAATCCCATATGCAGAGCGGTTGCGTAATCGCACTCTTTATTTTGACAGGATTGGTCGTTGATCCAAGGCCAGAATTGGAACGAGTTGGAGCCCCAACATCCCCCTTGTTACTCAGTTGCATGGTGAAGAGATCACCATGCGCCGTAACCGCTGCAATAGTCTCCCCACCAGACGCAATGTATTCAATGTCCCTTCTAGAAATGCCAAGCCTGTCCGAAAATACAGATCCAGGGAGACTATGATCGAGGACACCATCGGGGATAGGGAATCTGATGAGATTGTATCCATAGTTGGTAAATACCCAAACTGTGTGATTCGCCAACAAGCAGGTGGTAGCTTTGTCGATCGCCGCAACCATCTCGATTGGGGCAGTTAACAAAGATGCAGCAACTTTCCGAGGCGTCTGCTGCAGGTCTAGAGATCTGGAATCAGAATCCATCAGGGCAAGTTGGCCAACATTGCGGCCCCAGCAGTACAGCGACGATCCGGTGTGAGCCACAGAGTGAATAGAAGAGGCCGCAATGCCGAGAATAATCTCTTTCTTGAGGGGACCAAACACTTGTCGAGGGATGAGGCTCATCGGCTCTTCATCTGTTCTCAACGGAGGTGGCAGCACATAACCAAGCTGCGAATCAGAATTGAGGCCCCAGGTCCATAGTTCGCCATTTCCAACAACAGCCATCGAGTGGTTCTGCCCAAGCGCAACCTGGCGGACCTTTTTGTCTGCAAAAGCGCTATGTAGGGGAGTGTACTTGAACTGTGTGTTTTCATCTCCAAGGCCCAGCCTTCCACCACGGCCCACTCCGCAGACATACAGGTTGCAGGTCGGGTCGTCTGTAAGAATAGCGCTATGCAGTTTCGACATGACGACATCTTGGATCACCAAAGGTCGGTTTTGAACTAAAACGGGGATTTTGTCGAGATCTGTGGCGACATCAAGGGGGGCATCCACGCGTTTCTCTGTGAGATAATCTTGATAGAACCGCTGGATCAACTGATCTGGCCGCTGAAGCATTATTCGCTCAGGATACTGCCTGTCATCCTCGTCCCCAACTCCGAGAGACACGTTTTTGTTGCTTCCAAACACAAAAAGCTCATCTCCTTCGACAAGATTGCCGCTGCCATGTGCAATTTTAGCAGTACTGTCGCGAAACAGGTCAGTATCAAGCGTCAAATGCTACTCTAGCATGGAGCTGCAAATACTAACCTTTGGTCCAAGTCGCCATCGCCAAGGTCTGAGTCATCGTCCAGGAGGGACTTCAGAGGCGGATGGACAAGCGACCTTGCAGCAATGGTCGAGTTATAGAGGTCAAAGGGGCTGTTGCCCTCGTGATCCTTGGTCTTGATTAACTGGCCAACTTTATTTACAGCAGCACCAGCGGTATGACTGAGCAAATCTCCACGTTCTTTCACCAGTAACGCTCTGGCTATGGATGCGTTTCCGGCATAAAGCGACCTATGCAGGGCATTCCAGCCACTCTCGGGATCTTGAGCGTATAAGTCGATGTGGGGATGGTCAATCAAGGCCTGGACGAAAGCCAGTGCGTTTGGATCAGGAGAAGAGGATGCGCGCAGCAACAACGTCAGACCGGCGTGGTCGCGGCTGTTCACTTCCGCTTTACCCAAACCTGCGCCACCATCCTTTGCTCTTCCAAGGCCGGAATTATACCCTGGGGTCTTTCGCGGTTTTGTCGTAGCTCTCGGAGAAGTCCCGATACTACCGGGACTCGCTCCCAGATAAGATGCGCCAACGCCTACCGCAGGGTTCTTTGCAGTTGTCTGGGAATTGGGCCCGGCCGAGGCCAGCAGACGCCGAAACCTGTCGACATCGTTTTCCCAGAAGTATTTCCACAGCAAATGACTCATCGGCCAGGGGTAAGCTGCTGCCGTACTGATGGTGAGCCCAGGCGCCTGAAAGTTGCACCTCGCTGTGAGTCTCACGGATCACGGCTTGTTTAAAGGTGCTGTTCGAAGCGCCGGAGAGTTGCTGGCGTCTCGGCAAGCACCGTCGATGTGTTCTTCGGCCGAAGTATTCGAAACGGGGATGTTGTGCGACTCGGCGTGACTACAGCCAAATGTGCGTGTGCGGGACTCGACAAGTCGTTATCGCCGAATAGGTACGAAACGTGAAGCAATCTAGGAATGCGCAAAAAGGCCTTGGATCGACGTTCGGTGGCCAAATTCTGTTATCGATATGTCAGGGGCCGATGCAAAGTCGTTTGCTCCAGCTAGAGGCGCGGATTGTATTGGTCCTTGGGGTAAATGCAAGAAAGAGAGCAATGTGGATGGAAGATGAAGGAGTTGGATGGTCATTTAGATATCTCCAAGCTCCAGCAGTGTGGCCTTGCCAGTCATAGACTGTTTCTACTAGAAGGCGGTACATCTGCCGAGACCTGACAGCTGCTAAGCCGAGACTTTGGCGGCTCTAACACCGCGCCGGCTAGTATTTGAAAATACAGCTAATTCTAGGCTTGAAGGCAATGGAAGATGAATGTCTAAAGGCATGAGCCAGTACATCCATCTTGCATAGTTTCTCGAAATATTTTCTTCACATGAATTAGCCTTCTTCTGTCAAATATAGCATCTTCGCCATCACGTACTTGTCTATCATTCCGTGTCTCCCAGAGATGTACCTGCGTTCTCACATTGTGGTTGACGTTGGCGGGGTTTTAGTTCCGGGCCACGGAGGGCTTGCGCCGATAAGACGGACAGCCCTCGCTCAAGCCCTGGCCAATCGCAGCCCGCAAATGCAGCCTGTGGTAAAATGTTTTGACACCTCATTGCCAGATACGGCTGCCCGCGAAGATAGCACATGGCGACATTGCGCGAGTCTAATTTGCTGGGTTGCAGCGTGCTAGTAAGCCTAGCTGCCAGAGACTAAAAGGCGATCGGGAAATCTCGTAGCCAGGCAGCGCAAGTGAGCGATGTCCAGCATTGTTAGCACCGCATAGCCGGGTCTTACAGGAGGCCATCAGCCGCTGTGCATTGTTTGTATGAATGCGGGGGATATCATATTCCCAAAGCCGCCCAGAACGGCTCTGCGTGTAAGAAAACGAGTGCTGGAGCTGCGAAAGCTATTTCCAGGTAAGTTGCAGTATAAAGTTGAGAAAGCGGTATCAAGAAAGTTGCCAAAGGATGGTCTCGTACTACCTCCTACTTGATTCCTCGCTTCAGCGATTCTGCTCTATTAAAGCCAAAAGCGAGGGCTCCGTTTATGCAAGAAATCTGAAAACCACCACTCGCTTTTCAAGTCGAAAAGCCTGTTCTGGGCTTATCTGATTTGCCATATCTGATCTGGCCAAGTAACACAGACTCCGCTCATCATCCGATATCCAGCTTCCCGCAAACGCTTGGCATCAGCACGGCTCGGATGGGCAAATCACCGCCATCTACTCTTCGCGGCCAAGCTAGCTTCAAAGCTCCAGTTTCGGCATGAGCTCCTCTAGCGCACGTGAATGCTCAGTGCTCTGCCGCACAAGGCATTAAGACACCAATGCAAGGCGTCGATGTTTGTCGCATGCGCCTAATTTAACGCCTGGACTGGTGTCGCGTGTGATCTGAGCCGCTAGACTGACGACTGGCACAAGGGTCTCTGCTAGTGCTAGTGGAGATGATCGCTTACAGCCGGCGACGCTCACCCCACGAATTAGCCTGGTCGCCGCTAAAGAAAAAAAAATCCCCTCCGCAACGACCCTCCGATCTTCCTCCGCTATTTATAACTACAGCCGCATCTGCGCCCGGTCCCTCTGTCGCGGAATTCCTTCAACATCGCAATTGATTCAATCAAGCTGTCAATCCGTCAAGATGGCCGAGGAAAAGCCCCTTCCCTTCCAGTACCAATTCGCCGCAGGTAGGCACTGATGAGACACACTCTGCCAATGCCATCAGCGACAGCATTGCTAACATCAATCTAATTCAGGCGCAATTGCCGGCGTCTCGGAGGTAAGCCTGATCCATAACTCCAAACACCCTCTACGGAAGCTTCAGCTGACGAGTATCTAATGTTCTAATATAGATTCTGGTCATGTACGTTATACTACAGTCACGATACCCACCGACCCAGCCATACTTACAAATCGCAACTTAGGTATCCTCTGGATGTCATCAAGACTCGAATCCAACTGCAGACCGGCACGGCTGCCGCCGGTAGCGAGGCTTACACCGGTATGCTGGATTGCTTCCAGAAGATTGTCAAGACCGAAGGGTAGGCTTCTTTACCTCTCCTGTTCCGCCTATTTCTTTGTAAGAATTCGCTTCTCATCGGAATGCAGGTTTTCGCGTCTCTACCGTGGTATCTCCGCCCCGATTCTGATGGAAGCCCCCAAGCGAGCCACCAAGTTTGCTGCCAACGATGAATGGGGCAAGGTCTACCGCAAGATGTTTGGTGTCGACAAGATGAACCAGTCATTGTCCGTCCTCACCGGTGCTACCGCCGGTGCCACCGAATCCTTTGTTGTCGTTCCGTTCGAACTGGTCAAGATTCGTCTCCAGGATAAGGCATCAGCTGGCAAGTACAACGGCATGGTTGACTGCGTTGTCAAGACGGTCAAGAACGAGGGTCCCCTCACCCTTTACCAGGGTCTCGAAAGCACAATGTGGCGACACATTCTGTGGAACGCTGGCTACTTTGGCTGCATCTTCCAGGTCCGACAGCTGCTGCCCAAGGCTGAGACCAGCAGGGGCAAGATGGTCAATGATTTGATTTCTGGTGCCATCGGTGGGACTATCGGAACTGTGGTGAACACTCCTTTGGACGTCGTCAAGAGCAGAATTCAGAACACCCCCAAGGTGCCTGGCCAGATCCCCAAGTACAACTGGGCATTCCCTTCCGTCGTGACTGTTTTCAGAGAAGAAGGCTTTGGCGCCTTGTACAAGGGCTTCTTGCCCAAGGTGAGCTTTTCCATATCCCTTGACGAAATTTTGTTTACTTACGCCTACTAGGTTCTCCGTCTGGGCCCAGGAGGCGGTATTCTCTTGGTTGTTTTCACCACTGTCATGGATACTTTCCGCAAGTGGCAATCATAAAATGAACTAAGATGTCAAAAGAAAATAAAAGTATAGAATCTGGTTGGACTAGCGGATAGTCTGCGATATCGACTTGTCATACACTGTCTGGAGGGCTTCATACTCAGCGTTTAGACAATTTCTATTGGGTTAGATAGGTACTGTATCTACATTGTATTTTTTTTGTTTTGTTTTTTTGTTTTCTAAGACTATGTTTGCGGATAGCTTGTGGAGTTTATTGTCAAATGGTTCCTATCCCTTGACTACCAAGGGCAACAGCGTAAACACCATCATGGATATCTTGAAAGTATAGACATGCCAAGTCGATATTATTGTTCGTCCACTTCAATATATCTACCTTGGGTCTCTCTTCTCCCTGAACTGGTTAGTAACGACTGCAAAATCTCCATAAAGTCGACCATCTGGCTCTCATATATTAAACTACTTGCTCTTTTTCACCCCGATATTCTTTCAGTTATTTCTTCGTGTTCCTATTCATCTCCATTACTTACAAATATATCGCTGCTATATAGCAGCCAGCTGGCATGGCTGCAGCATATCTCTTTTCAACCATCCCGCACGACACACATAGCGGTTGTAAGGACACAGACAGGAGTGCAGCAGGAGTGCGCACGTTACCCAACTCGTCTCCTTCAAGTATCCCTTTCACTCTTTGCAGCACTTCAGAGGGAAGAGTCGGTGAAGCTCCACGTGACGCTGCAGTGCCTATATAATCCCAAGCTCACACTCTTCGCCCTCTTTCATCTTCCCTCTTCTCCCTTCTCTCGTCTCTCATGCCTGCACAACGCTTCTGCTTGAGCATTTCAAATCGCGCTCTTCTCTCTGGGTTGATTCCCTCTTATAGTTTGCACAAATCATCAATCATCCACACCCTCATTACCTTCTTCACTCTCTCATCCAAACCTGCGGTTGAGCATCCAGCGATCCAAAGCCAACTGCAAAGTCTGTTCTACCAGCGCCAGGCAAGATTGCTATGGACAGCGACGACGAGCTGCCGAATATTGACCTCAACCCGTCAGGGTCTGACACCATCCCCTCTGGAGGTGGCGAAGGTTCCTCGTCCAATGGAGGTGGTGAGCCTTTGCCAAGCAAATATGGTCAGGTTTCAAGTGGTCATGACCAACCGCCGGAAGATAAAGATTTGCCAAATGCTGCTTCAGACAATAGTGAGCCTATGTCAATCGATTCGAACAACTCGCAAGGCGAAGAAGCGGGGGGGTTAGTCAACGCGGATGATGATGATGATGATGATGAGAGTGCACTTCCTTCTTCTTATCAAGGTAAAAATGCCCCATTCATCAAACCAGATACAAGCGCCTGCTAACCTCTACAAAGCGCCGAGACTTCCAAGGTCGTTAGAGGACAAGTTGAACTGTTATGACAACGTTATCGAGGACTCTGATGAAGAGATGGTAGTCAGATTTACTGGACCACGTTCCGGTAGATTTCTACCTCTCTGGCATCATTGTCACGAGAAATCATACAACCGAAAGAAAAAAATAAGCGAAATGAAGGAAAAAGAAAAAGAATTAAAGAAGAAAATTGAGGACCTAAAGAGTGTGGTGGCTAAGCTTACACCGAAAGTAGGGCAACACACCCAACAGGTGAGTAATTTTATTAACCTTGAGAGGATTCGGAGCTGGCTTGACTAACCGCCAGCGCAGTCTTGGTGGACCTTAATCGAGTCTGGAGCGATGGTGAGCTGGGAATATATATATAAACTCGCGTGCAAGGAGGGAAATTGTTCGCCCCATCCACGCAAACTGCATCCAGACCTCAACTTGCGGGAACCCACAGACGATGAACTGGGAAACGATTTGTTGCAGACGAGTGATCAGCCGAGGTCTCAGCCCCAGGAAACGTCACGATCCTTTGATATCCCTACAGAAGTACAGTTTCAGATTTTGAAGCATTTCTTCAACTTCAACGGCCGTGTGGTTCATGCCATCTCTCGTCTGGACCCGCACCACCCTGCAGAGGAAGTGCCGCTGAATCGTTTTCGAAAGCCGAGCTATCTGCATCGTCTCCATGTGGGAAGAAGCAAAGTCAGCCTCACATTCTTACCCAAGCCGAACGACTTCCTAGCTCCGTTGCTGGTCTGCAAAAGATGGCATTTCTGGGGTAGTCACATCTTCTATGGCGAGAATACGTTTGCTTTTTCCTCTCTAGGCGAATAGGATCGCTTTTCCAGCGGGATTAAAGCAAATGTGCAGCGCCTACAGCATGTCGAGATCCTCTGGGTGGGATCGCAATACCTTACTTACCCTCCAAGCCATCGAAAGAAGGCTACATCGCGCCGCACGTTTCCGCTGGTACGCCTTCCAGAGGCTATCCGTCTCAAGAATCTCGGTGTATATATCCAGGAGTCCAGCCCGAGTGTCATGCGTCGCAAGCACGAGCCGAGAGGCATCATCCATCATATGAAGGTCAAAACCCAGGTGCAGCCTAACTTTAGGCTTTTCCGATCGCTGCGCACGGTACAGGGCATGGACTATGTCCATTGCCTTCGGGGCCTCAGTCGAGCCGAGTTCTGGGATTTCGATCGATGGCTCGACAGTTGCGAGAGAAAACGGCCAGTGCGAGACTTTCACTTTATAATGGATGTGAATAATTCTACGAGAAGGCCCAAGGAAGCCCGCGATCACATCAGATCTCTATCCAGTAATCACCTCGTTTGTGCCATCATGGCAAGACTGGACAACTTTGTTCGAAGGTCTTGGCTGTGTTGAAAATGAAGAGTGTGAAGACGATAGTTCGCCGTCCCTGTCCCCGTCCCCGTCCCCGTCGCCACCTCCAGACGATGGATCGGGGCCACCTGGGCTATCAGATTCACCTGGGCCATCTGGACCATCTGGACCATCTACGATAACTCTTGATAGTGACTCTGATGATTCAGATTCCGAAGATGACTCTAATTCTGGCCCAAGCTCAACTTCTGGCCCAACTTCTGGCCCAAGTAGCCGGCCCAGTCCCATTCCCTCCGAAGGAGACCTCGCCGTTGATGTTTCGCGCCGCTCTAGAGAGAGCTCGCAAACGAGCATTATTCCCATGGTTGAACTGCTAAATTTGCGAGATGATGATCATCATGGCGAATGCGAGAGCGATGATGAGTCGACGATTGTCCCAGATAACCGATCTGTCACCGATCAAGAAGTGGTTGACCTTACCAATGAGGGAAATGGAAGCGGTGAAAACAACTCTGAAAGTCGATTGAATTCAACCGAGTTCTCCAGCAATGATAGGCCTGAAAGCCCGCTGTTTGTAGATGACTATTATGTTGGCTCGCATCAGCCATCGCCTCAAGACGGTCGACAGTCCTGGGAGATCGAATCTAACCAGACTACCCGGGCAACCGAGAGGTCTGGCGGCGAATCAGATTTATTCGTCGGCAGTGCACCGACATATATAGACAAAACGCCTTCACGCGTCCCCACACTCCGCCAAAGCAGCCTGGGAAGTGAGATTGAGGCCATTGACCTTACAGGTCCTGATGATCTAGTAGACTCTTTTTTGCCCTCGGACAATTGGAGTTCGCCTCCCAATTCCAGGAAACGTCCTATTTTCAAGGTTGAGGATGACGAGGATGACGAGGACGACGACGGAGACGATGAAGATGATGCGAGTACCGGTACCCCAAGCACTTCGAAGAGGGTTCGTACTTTATCGCCAGCATCGTTGCTGCGTACAGGCACAGAAAGCAGGAGTGTCTTTTTTTCCACCTGATTACTTCATTCTGTCGTTTGATTCGGAATTTTTCATTGACTTATTTGCTCATTGGTCTTTTCTTTTTCTTTCGTCCTTTTCTCTGTCTCTGATTTCCGAGAAATTTGACGCATTCATGATACCTATTTGCTTGAAATCGGTCGGTTGATACTAAATCTCGCTACTGTACATGGGAGGAAAGGGAATCTTGAGGTTCGAGCTGGCGCGAAATGATCCACGGAGACTGCATTATCGGTTTAATTGGCTTGAGGATATATAATGGATACTCAGCTAAGACTAATCAACTCCAAGTTTGTCATTTATCAATTGATCTTGAAAAACAAGCCGCATTCCCGCTTTGAGTGATGCCATGATATCAGCGGTATATTCGGATACTGTAGCATCAAATTCTCAAACACTGCTGCTTTCAGTAACTCTTGTGATTATAGGATCAGGCAAGATGGTGAGAACTGTACATATAAAGCCTCGGGCTGGGCCGCTCTCTTCTACTTATTGGCCAAAAAGCTCTTAAGATTTTAATGTCTAGCTTTGTACCTCGCTAGCCACTACTCCGCATGAATACGCGGCCTACTGGAAAAGTTTACTCTGGAAACGTCGAGCGAGTATGAAGTTATCCAGCACCCCAATTCTGTTATCCAACATTCTAGCTACCTAGGTAGGTATAGCATCAATGGTCCATACCTACGTGCAAGTACATGGCTATCAGTACTGCTGTTGCTACTGCTGTTATTTTCAAGTGCGTTTGGCAGTTGTGTATTTTGATAGATGGATCAGCTGCCTTGTTAAACTACCTACAGCTAGAGTGCTGGATGACTTCTCCCGTATTATTACATCTACAGCGAGGGACACATGCATGCGCAGGTCCAGTAAATGCAAGCTATAAACGCCCTGGACGTTAGCAGTTGGCACAGAGGCCCACCGCCTGCAGAAAATGACCTCACAGCTCGGAGTACTCCGGGCCAGCAGCAGGAAATCGTTCCAGGCGCCGCATCGGAGTCGCCTACTGTAGGTCCCCTGCTTGGAGATCATTCGGAGCCCCCAGGCTGGCGCATACTACGTACGCACATCACTGCGCTGGAATCAATCTCGCATACGCGCGTTCCGGTGTTCACAGCTCGCAGCGCTCTGGCTTTAGGGTAAGCTTGCGCTGACGGGCTTGCGCCTATTTCCCGCAGCAATCAAGTTGCGTGGCTGGTGGCTGGGGCATACTGCACTGGACTTGGACTTGGATGCACGCGTGACGTAAGGTACCCAAGGCTTGTCGATTGAGCTGTCACAATGCACTGACAAAAAAGAGCGCGACAGCCCCTTGCGCGATTTGCAAGGGCTGGGCGGCTTCGGCTTGCTCGGATAATTTTGTCCAGGCCGTTTCGGCCTTCTCTCCCCTTCTAACGTAATCAAGTGCTGAGCGTACGTATTCTTGGCCCAAGCTAGCTGCATCCAAGGCAAGGCGAACCGCCTGATAGACCTGCATCCGTCCTCTGAACAGTCTCTTCTCTCCTCCAACACACATCTCTCCGGCCAGCTCCTCCATCCGCATCGCCACCACTCACCCACCTTCGAGGCGCTCGTGATTTAGCCATTGCCCGCGGGACAAAGACCGACTGACTGTCTGCTTGCGTTTCCCCTTTGTTAAGCGCCTGTATTGCGATCAGCCGCCCCACGCCAGAGGTTACAGCGGCCGTCATTCTACACCAAGCTTGCCGCCGTGCATCCGACGGGCGATTCACCTTGTTGCTGCGAATCCTCATCAGCGTTTGCAATCCGCCTTTGCTCTGCGCGGCCGCCTGCAATCGCCGGAGCCGTTTGCCAGAGATTCGGCCCGCACCGTCCAGCGGCTGAACTTGTTGCGCACCCCTACATACAGCCTGTCTATCTCATTTCTCGTCTCCTTTCCAGCTAGCTGCGACTTCTGACCAACCCCGTCAACCATTTGCGCGCCAGACTCGCCAAGACAGCGACACCCATCTCCCTTTCCCCCTCTACTTTGCTTTGCAGCTTTTCCATCTTCGCAGCTTTCAATAATATCGTTTATCCGCCATGTCCAAGGTCATACGCAGCGTGAAAAATGTGACCAAAGGGTACTCACATGCCCAGGTCAAGGTCCGAGATGGTTTGTCGCCGCCGCCGCCGCCGCCGCCACCAAAACATTTGTCGCTTGGTCTAGTCGGTGATACTAACTGAAGCTGTGTTATAGCGACGAGCAATGACCCATGGGGCCCAACCGGCACACAGATGAGCGAGATTGCTCAGATGACATTCAACACGTATGTTACGACCTGAGGAGGCGAACCGCACCGGCGCCGAGCTAATTGAAACGCAATCGCAGGTCCACTGAGTTTTACGACATAATGGATATGCTTGATAAGAGACTCAACGACAAGGGAAAGAACTGGCGCCACGTTTTGAAGGCGCTAAAGGTTCTCGACTACTGTCTGCATGAGGGCTCTGAGCTGGTTGTCACATGGGCTCGCCAAAGCATCTACATCATCAAGACGCTGCGAGAGTTCCAGTACATTGACGAAGAAGGCCGTGATGTTGGCCAGAATGGTGAATTGATTTTCCCTGCTATCCGGCCCGCGATTTACTGACCATGTGCGCAGTGCGTGTTGCGGCCAAGGAGTTGACCGCGCTGATTCTCAACGATGAGCGATTGCGAGCTGAGCGAAGCGACCGGAAGTCTTGGAAGTCGCGTGTAATGGGCCTTGACTCTGATTTTGGTCCTCAGTATGCCGAGCAGTCTCAGCGGCGACAGCCGCGATCCGAACGAAGGCCCGGTAATGACGAGGACGATACCGAGTATCGCCTTGCAATCGAAGCTAGCAAACATCAAGAGGAGGAAGATAGGAGAAAGAGACAGAACCTCGGCGGTGCTGAAAATGATGATGATCTTGCAAAGGCCATCAAACTCAGCCAGGAAGAAGAGGAAAGAAGGCGCCGCGAGCTGGAAGATGCCAACGCCCATTCTCTATTTGACGATGAAACTCCTCAACCTTCGCAGCAGCCCCAGCACACTGGATTCAACCAGGGGTACCAGCAGGGCAACGCTGTGGACTTCTGGGCCAATCCGATTGACCAGCAGGCGCAGCAGATCCCACAGCCAACCGGCTACCTAGGTAACGCATATACTGGATTCCAACAACCGCAACAACCACAGCAAACTGGCTGGCAGCAAAACTTCAACACCGGCTTTGGTGTCGATGCGTTCGGCAACCCTCTTGCTCAGCAACAACAACAACAACAACAACAGCAACAATTCCTTCAGCAGCAACAGTTTGCTCAGCAACAGCAGCTGCAGCCTTCTCAGCAGGCTCTGGATTTGGCCATTCAACCTGGAAGCAACAATCCTTGGGCGACCAACAACCAGTCACAACAGCAGTCTCTTAGGCCCACGCCGACAGGTTCCAACAATCCCTTTGCTCAGAACCGACCGCAGTCAGCAAGACCCGCCACTTCTTCTCTCAGCCCTCTACCGGAGCAAAAGACTCTATCAAGCTTCAATCAACCCAGCTTCAGCCAACCGAGCTTTAACCAGCCTAGCTTCAACCAACCTCAGATTCAGCTTCAGCTGCAGCAGCAGCAGCAGCAACAGCAACAGAAGCCTAGTTTCACTGCTCCTCAGAGAGAGCTCAGCGAACACGAGAGGAAATTGAACGCTCTGCTGGCGTCTGGAGACGGTCAGGATACTTACGGAAACACCGGCGACCTGCGAATCCCCGCACAGCACACGGCTCCGGGAACCTTTATCAACAGCGCTGGCGCAGGTCTCAGCCGACTTAACCCAGAAGCCACCGGTAACAATCCCTTTCTACGGCAGCAGTTTACTGGTATGCCGAGCATTACCTATGGTGGCCAGCCTCAGCTGAACAGCAACCCGTTTGGAGCCCAGCAGCGACCGCAGCAACCAGGCCAACCACAAGATTTAATCCAGTTTTAAAGGAAAGGGGAGAAATGAGTTAATTTTTGATATACCACGGGCGAGGGATTGTCGGATTTTTCTTTATTGCCCTTGACACTCTTTCTGATACCGCCATTTTTCATACTTTCTTGTTCATGGACTGATACCTCGCCACCTGTTTTTATGGCGAATTGTCTCCTTTTCTCCGTGGCTTTCTCCGTGGCAACCTCCTCGTCTCTGCTCTGTCACATTTTTTTCTTCTTCTTGATTTTTACTTGGGAAAGGAAGAAGATATTTCTCGTTTGGGTGGTTGAGATGGAATAAAACTGGCTTATTCATTTTATTTTTCTCATGGTCCAACGTTGTAAATGTTTATTAGACAACGCACCTCTGGAATTTTCAAAATTGTAGACCTGAATTTTCGACCTTTTCTTTTTTCAAATTTGTCCAAGCTTTCCATCTCGTGAATGCCAGCACAGCTATCTCATAACACCTATTGTAGCCCTAAAGTCGAAAGCAAAGTTTGCTATCATCTACCTCGTTATACATGACCCTAAGCAAAAAAAAAAAAAAAAAGAAAGAAAGAAAAAGAGAGAAAGAAACAAAATAAATTAGCTCAAGGAAACGCAAACTGCCGATACGCCATCCCCAAAATGATATATTGGTGACCATTGTGCACATTATATGTGATCCGTTGATCTTCACTAGAGCTTTGCGACATTCCCGAATTAATTATCCTGGAGCGAGTTAGCTAGCTTTGATATAGCTCGGCCGACGCGGGCCATGGAGAGGCGCCCGATTAGCCAGCCTCTTCCATCATCTGGATGAACTCTTCGAGGTTGACTCCGCCTTTGCCGTCGTGATCGAGATGTTCTATCATGGTCTGAATCTCTTCGTCCGTCATTGTGCGCTCTTCCTTGATGTCCTGTGCTAGATGTCTCATGTCTTCGACCGAAATAATGCCGTCTTGGTCGTAATCAAACATGTTGAATACCTTGATGGCTTCTTCACGAGGGTCTCGTCTGGCGATGAGCTTTGCGGCGCATAGTCGGAATTGGTCGGGGAAGATGAGCAGGCGGTTAACGGGACAGGTATGGGGATCCCGCCAATCTGGAGGCACTTGGCCATAGTTTTCCAGTTCTCTGCAGTAGTCGGGCTTGGCCATGTCGAAGCCGAGAGCGGCGAGGGAGTGTTTGAATTCGTAGCTATTCAGCCATCCTTTCTTCTTCATGTCCATCAGATCGAACTAGACCAATGAAACACATGTGAGAATACAGAGACAAAATAGCGCTTGGTAGAGCTGATTAAATAGCGACTTACGACTTCATCGATATGTTCACGATCCTCGTCGGCGATGTTGCCGTAGTCTTCGTTGGAAGACACTTGCGGCGCGGGGGGATTGCGCGACTGCACATGCTGGTTGGATCCTCCTGCTATTGATCGTCCGGGAAAAGGACGAGGCGTGTGAGAGTTCATGTCGGACAAGCAGGCCAGCTGAAGAAGCCGTGCCGGATGGGTGAGTGTGAGCCCGCTATCGTATCCAAAGGATTGGGCTGCTTTTTTCTCTCCCCAGATGCGCTTATACTACTAGCAACGAGAGAACCAAAAAAAAAAAAAAAAAAAAACACAAGAGGTGGCGCAAGGGTTTGGATGAGAGAGACAAAGGGCCCAAAGTCGTATATAATGGAGCAAATAAAAGCGAGAGAAGAAGACGTACAGAGTACGAAGTATGCGCCGTATAACAAAGGATTAAAGAGAGATAGTATGCAGCTATGGATGAGGTTTACTGCTTGGATTGAAGTTATGTTGCCGACTAGCTGGATGCGACGCGCCAGAGCTTGACACGCGCCTACAGGCGGCTGCGCTCGCGGTCCAGCGGCTTCAGGCCTCAAGCCCACTGTTGACTCGTCGCTGGCCGCACGATTTTCTAGGGGCTGCACATGAGTACGCCTGAGTACGCCTGGCCAAAGTACCACCTAGGCAGAGGCGCAGGCACCAGCGACTTGCCTGCCTGGTAGCGCAATTGGCGGTGCTGATTGGCCCGCGTTAGTCATCAGGGTGCCTCGGGCCAATGAGAGGAGAAAGTTCTTGTCTGAGGCACCAACAAGTCAGCCTGGTGGGAGCAAAGCTGCAGCACGAAAAAAAAAGCTGCGCTGACCAAAGAAATACCTAGCCCGGCTTTGCTCTGCTTTGCTTCTGACCTTGACTTTTGCCTCCCGTCTGCTGCCAACCAGCCCAGAAGGTGACCATCTGCACCCCGAGGTGATAAAAGGGCTCGTCACCCCTTGAATCACTGTGCTGCGCTGGTCTCTAATCAATCAATCAATCCTTTTTCTTTCTTCCTCTATATCGCATTCCCGGATTTGCGCCGCGCCCTGTCTTGCTGCGTCGCCATCCGTCGCGGCTTCCCCAAGCGGCCCTGGAGCAACAGCAAAATACTAGCACGACTAGTCTTTCTGCCACCAGAACGCGACTTTTCCCTCATCGTCTCATCACCTTGCAGCTGGGCATGATTAATCGGAGTAGTTTTCCTTACCCTCAATCTAAGTAACACTGCATATGCGCGCTTTCTTCCGCGATTCTCGATTTGTTATTCGTATCCGAGTTTGATCGCGCCATCCCGAGTTTTCTCATCTTTCCGAAGCACGTCCTTGTCCACAGCCAAGCATCGTCTGCGGGCAGCTTCTAGCATCGCAACCTTCCTCCCAATACCGCGATATACGGACGCCCATCATGTCGTTTGGCGGATTTGGGAGCGGCTTCGGCTCGAACAACCAGCAGCAGCAGTCAAGTGGGTTTGGCGGCTTTGGAGCAAGCGCGAGCACCCCTTCATCAGGTACATTGACTCTCGATCGCGACAAGGCGTTGCTCCATTCACTGACCGAGAAACGCGCAGGCTTCGGATCCAACACCTCCGGCGGCTTTGGTGCGACTAGCAACACTGGCGGCGGCATGTTTGGCCAAACCACCCCTACTCCTAGCGGCTTCGGCTCAACAACTGGTAAGTTGTGCTTCTCAAAAACTGATCGCCTGAGCTCTCGAGAGGCTCATATGCTGCGTTCTCCATTCCTAAACACAATCACCACCACTACCCCCCTTCACAGAGCTAACGAGGCTGTAGGAGCTTTTGGGTCAACCACGAGTGGCTTTGGCAGCAAGCCTGCTTTCGGCTCGACGCCCACCACCACCACCACTTCAGGTGGTCTCTTTGGAGGCTCCAGCACCCCCAGCACCGGTACGGGCTTTGGTGGGTTTGGTTCAAACACCAATACCACTACCCCCTCAGCGTTTGGCAGTAACACTGGCAGCGGCCTATTCGGCAATGCTAATAAACCAGCAGGCGGTTTCGGAACTGCGGCTACACCTTCGCCCATGTTTGGCGGCGGCAACACCGCCTCCAACACTGGCACAGGCTTTGGCGGTTTTGGCGCGACCAATACCTTGGGCGGCGCGACTGGCGATCCCCCCGGCACCGCCGTCACCCCCTTCCAAGCCTTTACAGAAAAGGAGCCCAATAGCAGCACCAACCAGTCCAACGCCTTCCAGAACATCCTGTTTCAAGATCCCTATAAGAAGTGGTCTGCCGATGAGCTGAGATTAGCAGACTACGTTCAGGGTAGACGGCACGGCAACCCCAGCGGTGCTGGCGCTTTTGGCGTGGCTTCGGGCTTTGGCGGTGGATTCGGCAATACCAACCAGACGAATACTGCAACTGGTGGATTCGGAGCCACGAACAATACCACGGGCGGATTATTTGGATCAAACACCAACACAAATACTGCATCTGGGTTTGGTGGTGGGTTTGGTGCGAATAACAACGCTGCGGCTAGCAATACTGGAGGTGGCCTATTTGGCAACGCCAACAAGCCGGCGACTGGAGGGCTCTTTGGTGGTGGAAATACTACACAGAATCAAGGCGGCGGCATGTTTGGAGGAGGAAATACCAACACCGGCACTTCTGGTTTTGGAGCGACAAACACCACTGGCGGTGGGCTCTTTGGTGGCGGAAACAACAACGCTGCTAGCAACACTGGAGGACTATTTGGCAACAATGCTCAGGCTAAGCCTGCAAATACTGGATTCAGCTTCGGCAACAACACCAATACGGCATCAACAGGTTTCGGAAACACCAGCGGCGGCTTTGGCTCGACTACGGCCAATACAGCTGGCGGGGGCCTTTTTGGAAACGCCAACGCCAATACCAACACCCAAGCTGGAGGCGGCCTTTTTGGTAACAACACCCAACAGCAACCCAATACCTCAGGAGGCTTGTTTGGCCAAGCCCAAACTCAGCAATCAGGAGGTTTATTTGGCAACCAGCAAAAGCCAGCTACAGGAGGCCTTTTCGGCTCCACGCCTGCGGCTGCCAATACCAACACTGGCGGCGGTCTCTTCGGCAACGCCCAACAACAGGGAACGACAGGCCTTGGAGGTGCAGCTACCGGAGGGCTCTTTGGAGCTAAGCCAGCTGCTACCGGCGGACTTTTCGGTGGCAGCAATGCTATTGCAGGCAATACCGGAGGAGGGCTTTTTGGCGGTGCTACAACCAACAACCAGACTCAACAGGCCGCCGGAACAGGTCTATTCGGAGGTGCTACGAATCAGCAGAAGCCAGGCCTCTTTGGAGGTACGACCGCTGCGCCAGGCGGCGGACTTTTCGGCGGTGCTCCAGCTCAAAACCAAGGTGGACTCTTCAGCAACGCTGGCAATCAGCAGCAGCAGAGCATTGGTCTCGGTAGCTCGTTGCTAGGTGGCGGCCAACAAGTCAACAATGCCCCCCAGGGCCTCACTGCGAACTTGAGCGACGTATCGGCCTATGGCTCGCCATCACTGTTCTCTGGGCTTGGTGGAAACGAGGTCCCGAATCCTGGCCCGCTCGCGGTTCCCCTGAGCGGGCAACCCAAGCCCAAGAGGCCCTCTATTTTCCCCATGTACAAATTCACACCTGCAGCATCAGGCCGTTTTGGTACACCCCAGAAGAGGGGATTCGGCTTTTCTTACAGCACCTATGGCACGCCAGCTGGAGCAAGCCCGGCAGCCGGTACCCCCAGCTCTCTGGGCCGTAGCTTACTTGGCTCTACCCCCAGTGGAACTGCTCTCAGCAAGAGCGTATCATCCAACAACCTCCGCCGTAATGTCAACACTGATGATAGCATCCTCTTACCTGGCGCATTTTCGAATACTAATAACACGCGTTGGTACGGAAGCACGGGCTCCAAGAAGCTGGTTATTAACCGCGAATTGAGAAGCGACCTATTTTCCACGCCATTAAAGGATAAACAGAACAATGACAATGGTTCTGGGCCACGAAAGCTGGCGAAACGTGTTAGCTTCGATACGCACGTAGACGGAGAGGACTCGCCCCCGGTGCGTGCGGCTCTACCAGCTCCTGGCGATGTCCCAAGCTCTCCTGCCGAAGAGACCCCTCGTCTGGAAAAGCTTACCCCCGTCACGAATGGACTTCGAACGCCCGAAATGGAATACCTCAAGAGCAAGGACAAGGAACTGGCAATTGTTCCTGAAGAAGAGAGCGCCACCCCGGAGCCTGATGTCAATGGCTTTGACAATGCCCCAGGAAAGTACTGGATGGAGCCTTCCCGTGAAGAGCTTCAGAACATGAATCGGGTCCAGCGACAGCGCATTGACAACTTCACTGTCGGCCGAGACAATGTCGGCTCAATTACTTTCAAAATCCCCGTGGATATCAGCGGCATCGACCTAGACGAGCTCTGCGGTGGCATCATCCAGCTGGAGCCTCGATCCGCCACCGTCTACCCCATTGCAGCGAAGAAGCCGCCTGTTGGCAAGGGCCTCAATGTACCCGCTAGAATATCATTGGAGCAATCTTGGCCCCGTGGCGGTCGTGACAGGAGAGTCGCAAGTGATCCTAAGCGCTTCAACAAGCATATTGAGCGGCTCAAGCGCATTGTCGATACTACATTCGAAAGTTACGACGTGGACAGTGGCGTTTGGACCTTTTCTGTTGAGCATTTCACGACTTACGGACTGGACGATTCTGATGAGGAGACTGACTTTGACATGACTGCCGACCCTCCCGCTGAAGATTCACCGCCTGCTACATTTCACGCGCCCATCTCTTCACAAAACGATGATGCGATGGTGTTTTCTCAGTCGCACATGTTGCCTGGCGCATTCGATGAGCAGGAAGGGCTGTTCGCAGCTGAGCTGACCAGACCGCAGTCTTTTTTAGGGGTTAGCTCCGCGGACTCTGCTACACATGATGTCAAGTTGTCTTTAGAAGATGACCACATTGCAGAGTATGAAATGTCCGAGGATGAAGACATGACGAGGTCTTCTTTCGGACATCATCTCGCCGCGGAGCATGACGATGCCTCGTCCGAGGGTGGCCAGGATATTAAGCGTGCAGCTTCAACCCCTGGCGGCATTCTCAGAGCTAGAATGAGAGCTATGAAGGACTCAGCTGGCCCTGTTAAGCTTGAAGTCGCAGACGGCGATGATTGGACAGAAATGCTAAGGAAGACGGTCAGCCCGATGAAACGAGACCGCCAACTGGCCAAAGAACTGACTGGATCCTCCGCTAAGCGAGGAGGTAAATCTGTTTCTTTTGATGTCGATGAAGAACCTGACTTGCGAAAGTCATCCATTTGGGGGAGGAGTGCCGCCAGGCCAGATAGGAAAGACGGACATGCGGCCGGCACTCAGATTGGTATGGAGCAAGGACGTGGATTTGCAACGAGCATCGACTTGATGAATTCCTTGTTTGAGAAGCCAAAGCCAAAGCTACTGCGCAAGGAGTCCAACGCTTCTCCATCTGCAAGAGGTTTTCCCAAGGTCGGTACCCTGACTGTTTCGCTATATAATGCTTGTTGAGATTGATAAATGTTCTTGAGCCGGCTGGAGGCTCTATTTGTATTTAACCCTCATAATGAATAAAATGCTAAAAATTTCTTGTGTTCAATATAGTGGCCCTACGAGCGACAAGCAAAGACTGCCACTGCTGAAGATGGCGAGCTCGCCTTTCATAGCGCCTCGAGACCGACCTGGGGACCAGATGAGACTCTCGTTTTGATTCGATCACTCGATGGCTCGCACTCCCGTCGATCAATACGCGACAACACCGATATTCTGACTTTCCAGCGGTCCAGCATTCGAACTGAGGAACAAGATGTTCGTCTAGCTACTTTTGCTGCTGAGGTAAGAGTTGTCGCTTTGAGTCTAGATACTGCAGCCGTTTTTTTTTTTTTTTTTTTTTTTTTTGGATCTGACTAGCTAACTTTACTTTTCAGTCATCAAAGAACTTCCTTTCGTCCCAAGATGTCGTGACCGAAATCCGCGTCATTGAAGGAGTGCCATATGCTACCTTGCATACCACCAGTCTCAAGAGCGTGTTCCATCAGCAGAACGCCAACGATGCAGCTAGCATTCATGAGAAACAGGTTTGGGAACTG
The DNA here is from genome assembly GCA_030708095.1 of Trichoderma sp. CBMAI-0020. Taxonomy (NCBI): domain Eukaryota; kingdom Fungi; phylum Ascomycota; class Sordariomycetes; order Hypocreales; family Hypocreaceae; genus Trichoderma; species Trichoderma sp. CBMAI-0020. The sequence goes on along the minus strand of JAJNCI010000004.1, from coordinate 1,550,367 downwards.
GCCAGTATCCTCTTTGACGATGTAGACAACATGAACGCGACAGAGGAGGGCGAGCATCTGGCGCGCAGGAACAAGCTGTCCCAGTTTTGGTCCGACTTGGTCGAGCAGGCTTCTTCGACAGCCATTAGCATGGCAGCGACTAGCGAAGAAAAGGCACTTGCATGTCTCTCTGGCTACCGGGTCGCAGAGGCCTGCAAGTACCTTTTGGACGGCAAAAACTTCCGCCTCGCTACTCTGGTCCCCCTGATTGGCACTAGTGACGTCACGAAGAGGGAAATGCGAGAGCAGATTAAGTCGTGGCTGGATTCGAAGATGCTTTCCGAATTCTCTGAGGCTATTCGTACGATTTATGAGCTTTTGAGTGGAAACGTCTGCGTCTGTGAAGGCTTGAAGGGTATGCCTAATGAGGATCGGGTTGATTCATTCGTCATCTCCAAGAACTTTGGTCTAGACTGGAGGCAATCCTTTGGCCTGCGACTGTGGTACGCCATTTCGAACCACGACGACTTGTCTGCTGCTGTCGAAGAATACAAGGATGATATCGACCAAGACAAGGAAGACTTGCCTCGCCCTTGGTATGTTGAGCAAGGCATCGCTCCTCTTTGGAACGATGCGAACATCGACACCCGCCAAGATCTCTTGTGGGGCCTTCTCCAGCTGTACGCCGACCAGGACGCCGATTTGGAATCTGTCCTTCGCCCGGAAAACTCGCAGCTCTCTCCCCTTGACGCAAGGCTTAGATGGCAGCTGGGTATTGCCCTGACATCGACGGGCAAGGTGTCCTATGGCGCCAATGGGGTTGAGAAGGCTGACGCTGCTACTATTGCATATGCCGCTCAGCTGACCCGAGCGGGAGAGTGGCTGGAGGCTGCTTTCGTGCTGCTGCATTTGAACCACACAGCTTCGCGCAAGAAGGCCTTGCAGGAGCACCTCTGCCAACATGCCAACCTGATTGGATCCGAATCAGATTCCAGTTTCGTAGTGCTGACAGAGAAATACCGCATTCCCGCGGCGTGGATCTGGGAGGCCCTTGCGCTTTACATGCGCTGCGTGAAGAAGGATGCTGTGGCAGAAGTCCAGTGCCTTCTCCGAGCTGGATCACATGCTGAGGCTCATCGGATTTTGATTCAAAACGTTGCGCCCCAAGCCATTGTTGAACGTGACTACGCAGGTCTATCTTCCCTCATCTCGCAATTTCACGATCAACAAGGCATCACAGAATGGACTCAGGGTGGTGAGATTTACGGCCATTTCCTTCAGCTTATTGAGTGTCGCGAGAAAGGAGAGATTGCATCGCCTGCGCTTCTCGACAGGCTTCTTGCTGGTCTCAACGCAGTCAAGGATATTGGAGCGGAGAGTGACATTACGCGATATGCTGCGATTTCCGACATGGCAGACGAAACTGCCAGGGAAATTGTAAAGGCAACGCGGCAGAAACAGGTATGTGCTTCCCAACTGTTCTCAATTCATCTGTCGAATATTTTCTTTTTCTAACATGAATGCAGGACATGGAACTACGATCCAGGATTCTGAGCCTTCCACTTACTCAGGACAAACTACTCGCATATTCGGTTGACTTGAGCCTGGACCGCTACAGAGAAGTAATGGCGCATTAAGTATTGGGAATGAGATTTTGATGGAACAAGAGGCAACGAATAGGGCTCGGAGATGGGTGATGCGATGGAAGGAAATGGTATATCTGGTGTTTTTTTCATCTTGATTTTTTTCTTTTTCTTTTTTTTCTTTCCAACTTTATGCCTTTCTTCTGTAACAAAAGGACGAAAGAGAATATGCGATCTGGGTGAATAGGGAGGTGAGGGGAGGAGGAAAAGATGAAGCAGCTAATTAAGGGCTGGATTAGTACTGTAGTATAATAGCTGTTCGATTTAGATTGGATGCGAAAGTATTGGCATATGATGAAGACGCAGATGAAGGGTGAAAGATTTTTTTCATATCTTTTATAGATAGCAGTCAATACTCAACCGACGGCAGACACCTTTTAGCAGCCGCCTTCTTTTCACATTCCAGCGCCAAATCCTCGGTGGATCGATTACCCTGCATATAAGTGAATGATCAGCCAACATCATCTGACAGCCATGCAAGAACGAACAATTACCATTATCCCAACCAAACCAAACCTTCACTCCCGCCTCATTGTCAACAATGTCCAAGCCCAAAAACTGGCCCGTCTCCCTGCCATATCTCAAAGCGCCCCTCCACGGCAAAGACATCTCTCCATCCCAAACCCAGTTCCTCCGCACTCAACCCCTCCATCTTCCCACAGCGCCAGCCTCATCGCCCGCCACCGAAACGCCCTGTCCGCACGTCAAGATCCAGGCCATCCAGGACCCTCTCCATCCGGCATGCGGGCAGCACGGGCTCTTCGCCACGAGAAACATTGCGCCGGGGGGACTCATACTGGTGTATCTCGGACGACTGCACGGCCGGGCGACGACGAGCGACGAGAGCGATTACGACTTGTGGCTTGATCGGGAGATGGACGTGGCGGCGGATGCGGTGGGGGAAGGAAACGAAGCGAGATTTGTGAATGACTATCGCGGCGTGGGAGGCAAAGAGAGGGCGAATGCGCAGTTTGGGAACGTGTGGTGTGAGCGATGGGGGGAGGTTTGTGTGGGAGTTTGGGCGCTGGGAGGGGGGAAGAAGAAGACGAAGAAGAAGAGTGATGGCGGGGGGATTAGAAAGGGAGATGAGATTCTGGTGAGTTATGGAAGGGGGTTTTGGGAGGAGAGGAGGAAGAGCAGCTGTGATGGTGTTGGTGATGATGGTGACTTATGATATATGGATCTACTTATACAGACGAGAGCAGAGCAAGCGACTCAGACGAGAAATGTTTACTATTTGTTATTCAATTAACCAACATCATCACTTTGCTTGATTTACATCACAAGCGTTCCCCCCCAATCTACAGCTTCCCCTTCCCTTAATCTCTTCTCTCTCGCACATACAACAAACACATACAACGTGAAATTGAAAAAAAAAAAAAAAAAAAAGGTATACCCGGATGTTCTTTTTCCTTGCGCCACCACCCAAAACCAGCCCCTGCGCCGGCTTCCTTTTTACCTAAAACAACATCAAGACAGAAATACTACATGTATATAAGTGGTAAACAAATAGGGGGAGGGTTTTAGGTCTTCAATACCTTCCCAACGCCCTATGCATGCTGGGGCAGAAAAAGAGTTTGTCTTTTTAGAAGAAAAAAAAATCAAAAGCCAAGAAAAGGGGGGGAGAAGGGTAAGGAAAAGATCCGCATCTGCTAAATGCCTGAATGACCGACCCTCTTTCATTATTCGTCCTCCCCTTCGGCGTCAACATCCAGTTCCTCGTCCTCGTCCTCTTCCTCCTCGTCCTCGCCGTCTTCGTCTCCTCCATTAATGCCTTGGTCAGAAGCCTCAGCAGCTTGTCCCCCGAGCTGCACGCTTAGTACAAACCCATTACTTGACGGCTGAGGGGTCATGACTCGAACTTCGTCTTTAGCAGGGTCTTCATCAGCTAAAGAGGTTCCAACGCTGTGGTCGCCGTTGGTGTCCATTTCTGTCCCCGGCGGCTTGTCTCTCCAGCCAGGGGGTAGCCCAGGACCGCTGTCTGCGTTGCCGTAGTCTGACTTCTTTGTCCCTTTGGGCCACCTTCCAGGGCCGCGACCCGTGCCTCCTGTTCTTCTCCGTGATCCGCTGCTCTTAGGTCGGCTGAGAGTAGGTCGGCGGCTGCTACCTCCGGCTCTCTTTGGCCGTGGCCGGGAGCTGCTGCCTCCCCCTGTTCGCGACCCCGAAGGCCTGCTTACGCTTTGCCGTGAACGGTCTGTGCGACGGCTGCCAGCTACAGGGGGGAAAACTTCAAAGCGGTTTGGCGGTATATCGCGATACATTGCCTTCCAGTCCTCCTCAGAGTCTGCATCGTCCATGATTTCGTCCTGCGGTTCCGCATTCTCTTTATCTTCAGGCGCCGTCTTCTCCTCAATCGATAGGAAAGGAGTGAGTTCGGGATTACTGTTGGCTGAACCGCCCGTCTCTGATACTGAGCCGGCTATTGATTGTGAACCATCATTCAGCTCGTCATTCATGATGATAGATTGAGTCTCTCCAGATATATCGTCCCCACCTTCCTCGACCTTTGCTTCATCATCTTCTCGAGGCGCAATGGTATTGATAGGTGGGCCAAGCTCAAAATTTACAGCGTTGCTGCGCCCCATCACGTATGGTGTCCAAGCGAGGCCTTCGGGCTTCAGCTGAACATAGCCCTTCGACTCCCACTTGGCCACATACTGCTGACAGTATTCCAGATCGATGCGGAACGCGTAAACCCTTGTGTGCGGATCTCGCACCAGCGCTCGAAGGCCTTCCAGAGCAGCAATAACATCGTCAGGCGTCATGCCCGTGTCGTCTGATATTTGCTTAATAGTAAGGCCATTTTGCTTGTGCCCATCGTCTTTCAGCGTTTCTATGAAATACCGGCAAAGCCGTAGGCGCCAGTAATTCCTATAGGAAACAAGTCCCATGTCAGATAGCGGCTTCTCTGGAGATCCTGTCTTCTCCTCCACCTTGGTGAGAAGGTATGAGAAATCGATAAGTAGGTTACCGTATCCCTTTCTCTGATGGATCGGCAATGTCAAAATGCATGATACGTTGTTTTGGCTGCTCGCGCGTTTCTCTTTCGAGAAGTATCCAACGAAATGATAGCCACACTCATCGTACTCGCACAAAACGTAAAACAAAAATGGCTCCACGTCGTAATACAGTGTCTTGGATCCCAGGAAAAGCTTTGCCAAAAGGCACAAGTTTTGGCAGTAGACTGGATTTTTCCGGCCATCGACTTCGAATACTGAGACCGATCCATGCCGATATATCTCGTCTCCAGGGGGGTGTTTTGCTGCACATTTAAGCTTGTGGCGCCATGCCACGTAGTCCGAGTTCATGTATTTGAGGCAGAATTCGCATATGTAGAGCACACGGTTTCGACTATACTCCGCTGGGTACGGTGCCGCATACCAAGTGTCAATCTCCCAGCCACCAAATTCGATACACTCGATTTGGCTGGCGTTGTCACTTGACTTCTTGGACTTGCGGACGGGCATATCTATATCTGGCAGGACGCGAGCCCTCCATTCTTCTTCAGCTTTCTGTTTAGCTTGGTCGAAGCGCCTGCGATCGTCAGGCTGCGGCAGCGTTTTCGTGGTATCAGCTTCTGCTTCCGTCAGGATGCCACCGTAGGGCTTTCCTTTCATGTCTTCAGTCTCCTTGTCAAACAAGGAATAGAAGGGCGTTGAATAGAAATCTGTTGTAAAAGGTGTTGGGAGCACGGGTGTTGCGGTAACAGCTCCAGAGCTGGGGCGTACAGCTGATGGTGCGACTGGCGTGCGTGGTGCCCGTCCGTTTGCTCCAGACCTTCTCCTTTCCCTGCGCCTGCGCGAGAGAATTTCCTTGAGATTTCCAGGCCGCACGCGCATGGTCACAACAAGTGATGCTCGCGACTTCCTATCAATGACGACCAGAGACGGGCGAGTAACTTTTAATCGAACCGCACGTGAGCTTCCCCTAGTTGGCTCCGCCGATTTGCCATCGGTCTCTTCATTAGCAGACACGCCATCAGTCGAAAGGCCGCGTCGTCGTCTCCTCAGAGCAATAGTAGCCTCCTCAGGCTCTGCCGACGATGTCTTTCTCTTTCTCAGCGCGCGAGGCCCATCCGAGACATCCCCGGCGGCCGTGTGGTCGTTGGGAGCAGATCGGGTTCCTGCATCGTCTTGCATCTGACGTCTGGGGGACGACTCAGGAGGGGCGTCTGAAAGCTGCGATTCGGGCCTGGCTTGGCCATTGATGCTAGGATCCTTCTCTAGTTCTTCGGGTTCCTCCTCCTCCTGATCAGAGCCGCCATTATCACATTCGGGACATTTCCAGCGCTTTGAATCTTTTCCGCGAGTCAGCAAAATTCTCCTAGAATGTATGCATTTTGAGTGACTTACTGTTCTGTTCGCTCATTGCCGCGGCATCTCTTGCGCATTGCTGGTGGGCTAGTAACTGTTAGCAAATTTGCACATATATACACTCTAGCTTTTGGTAGACTTACCATTGTCACCGCATCGAGAACAAGACAGAAACGCCTCGAAATCCTCACTAGGGTCGTTTTCTTCATCCTGTTTGCAAAATATGCAAATATTCGACGGGCCATCGTTCTCTGAATCCTCGTCCCCTTCTACCTCCCCAGCATCTTCCCACGCAGGCTCCTCATCCGAATCATCTTCAGCATTACTGAGAAGATCTGAATCGTCGCTCTCTGCGTCATCTTCACCATCCTCGTCCTCCTCGTCTTCGTCATCGGTATCGCCTGGTTTGATCTTGACCGCGCCAACCCCTTCGTCGCCATCGTCTTCCCCATCTGCATCATCGTCCTCATCGTCGTTCAGCTCGAGAGAGCGACCGTTGCTGACCACGATTTGTTGATCCACAAGCTCGTTATAGTCTTCCCCTTCCGCATCTTGATCCATTTCGTCGTCAATCTCCTCTCCAGAAGCATCACGGTCACTGAGCTCCTCGTCCTCGTCCTCGTCCATATCCATGCTATTGCTGCCATCTATCCTATCTTCGGCAGAGATGGCGACTATGGTCTGAGACTTCAAGGGTGCAGGGGTGAGCGCATCCTCGCCAGTGGTGTCTGCTGTCTCGTATTCAGCATCTTCCGAGAGCCTAACGCTCTGCTGCAGCTCCTCTTCCATCGACTGCGCACTCGCCATAGTTATCGCTGCTTGTTGAGACTCGTAGAGTGTGGGCATAGTCTTGACGCTGGCATATCGATCGAGAGCCCTGTAAATACTCGAGGCTGATATCAGGTGGCATGCATGGCGCTCTCTTGGATGCGCTTCCTAACGTGGAAAACTCGCTAATCGCAGCTGCTACCGTGTAAGCTCTATGTAAGCATCTGTAAGAGGCAAGCAGACGCTCCCTACCAAATTGTACGTAACTGCAGCGGCTTATGTTTATTGCCTGTTCTTGTTGGCGATGCGACAACAGCCTCCGTCGCGTTCTCCAAACTCGCATGTCCTGAAGTCGCGGACGCAGGAGACACAGTGCGTGCGCATTCAGTTATCGCGTTTCCCCGCCAAAGCCCAAGCGGCTGACAGTGTGAGACAATGTTGCGCTAACTATGCGTTGGTGCAGGGATACGACCTAGCTAGAGCCTCAGGCATCAAATTCGACGGCTCCAATTGGAGCTTTGCCCACTGACGTGCAGGCTCAGTATCAAGAACCGACGCTCGGTAGACTCGAGATATTGCGACGAACTTGAGCAGGGCTCTAATAATTGCCGAGTGCCGAATTGAATCTTTGGTTTTACCCTCAATCGACAGCCAAGCGGAAGACCGTCCCGGCGGCGAAACACAATCATGCCTGTTCCTTTCGAAACCCTGCTGCCATACGGCATCATGATTGTCGTATGTGCTATACCGAACGAGACTTCACCACATGGGAATCCGAGGCAGCTCACAGTTTGTTACTAGATGTTTGGCGCTACAGGTACCGGACTGGCTGCCTTCAAGACATGGCAGAACGAGGGCAAGCGACCGCGCTATTCATTGGATCAGTGGGATAGAGTTAGTCAACTTCTGAGCAGAGAATGCAGCCATTTACATTCAGTAGCTAACCATTAACCATAGCAAAGTATGAAACCTTTTCGACAAACGATTTCTTTCGCACAACCTTCGATCGATTGAGACGCTAACTGGCATTCAAAGTGATGGACCGAGATCGCCGACTTACAGGAACATTGAGAGGACAGTCAGACAACCCACAAGCACCTTTGGGATTTGAATTCAGCAACGGATGGAAGGTAATATCATTGCCCATATATAACGCCTTCTTATACGGACAAGTGCTGATACAGTATACAGCTGGAGAAGCGATTTACTTAGAGGACTACGGTGTACAATCGGAATTATTAGAAGAGGGGGACCTCGATCTCGAAATCCAAATGAAACAGAGTGTGTATATACCAGGCAGAAACTCGGCTTCGCTAGCCAGCATTATTTACATAGCTGTGCTAGTAGATGTTGGTTAAGATTCTATTACTATTAACAAAGGCTATCCCTCTATTGAGATCTCTGGTCTATTCTTATTGAGGCCTTCCAGCAATGTACAAGCCTGGCACATTGCTTGGCTGGACATGTAGCCACATTTGACGCACTTTCCAAGTGTCTGCAGCTGAACAGGGCCAGGCTCCTTTGTCCGACGCTGCCGAATAGGAAGCTTTACCACATCGTCACTATCAGCGACCTTGGGCGCGCCATTCGATGTGATCTCGGTCTCAAGCCCGCTGGCTGCGGGCTGCTTCTTCAAACTTGCTTCCATTTGCGCCATGTCGTTCCCTGATGTCTTTGCATCGGCAGATCCACAACCACCCATCCCCTCGCCTTCGTCGCAAGCGCAAGCGCCTTGCCCTTTATCTGGCGTGAGCCGGGCCATGTCTTCGCCGCTCCGAACAATGTCCAATATAGCGCTTGGCCGGACCTTTTCCAAGTTCTTGATGAGGCTTCGTGCAGTTCCTCGGAATGCCTCGGGACTGTAAATGCACTCCGTACTAAAATAATCCAGCTTCTTGTGATGTGCATAAAGCACAATCTCCTTTTCGTAGGCATACTTTAGAGGCTTACTTCGCTTCACGTCATTCAACGAGCCACCAGTGACTATACTGGTGCTGCGAGACAGTCGTGGTAAATCTCCTCGAAGGAGATTCATGAGGACCGTCTCCGCGACATCATCCGCATTGTGACCGGTGACAACATGCTTGATTTCCAGGGTCTTTGCACCCCTGTCCAGCGCCTGCCGACGAAACACGCCGCAGTACGTGCAGTTGCCCTTTTTCCCTATAGTCTCTACGACTTGGTCCATGGTCCAGCCATATAGCTCATCGTATCCCACAATCTTCAAGGGCATATCGTACTGAAGTGCGTTTCGCTTCACCGTTTCCAGGGAGTCATCTCTGTAGCCTTTGATTCCCTCGTCTATACTGAGAAGTACGAGATCTAGTCCATAGTTGTGGCGTTCGTTGAGAGTCTTTAGTACGGATGCCAGTACTGTTGAGTCCTTGCCTCCTGATGCTCCGATAGCGACTTTTTCTCCGGGGTAGAACAGCTCGGATGAGACGATGGTGTGGTGGACTTCATCCTCAAAGACGGCTATGAAGCAGTCGCGGCATAATTTGTGGTGGTTCTTGGGCCTCTTAACCACTGCCTTGTTTGCCTGGCAGCGGACACATATGATAGGCGGCATCTCGAGGTATCCAAGATAAAATGAGTTTGAATGTAGGTAGTCCGAGTCCGAGTCTGAGTCTGAGTCTGAGCCAGGGTCTGGTAAGGTGGCCGATTTCTGTTTGCTCTTCAAACGAGAGCAAAAATTCGGGTATTAAGGGATATCTTAGTTCGAAAAATTCAAGGAAATGGTCTTGGAAAGAGAATATCTATGATAGAAAAGCAAGGTTAAGCAATATCATTCATTCATCGTACTTCATGAGTTGCCAACAAATTTACCTCTGATGAATCATTCGTAGCGCCTCTCATTCTGGGGTACTTAGGTACCTCCATTGAAACTTTTTTGGCAATCGATAAGATCACGTGCCTCCACGCCTCCAAATGCACAAAAGCCAAAGCCAGCTAGAAGACCCCACATTTGGCCGGATGCTGAAGCCCTAATTTTCCGCCCACCACATGGTCCAACCTTTCTCTCGACTTTTCTTTGCAACCCATCCCGCTCCGGCATCGAAATTTTGTTCAACATCGAACATTCGCCCATCGCCCGATAATCAAGATGGTAAGTTGAACACAGTCTCGCCAAAGACTCTAATGGCCACAGTTCATGTGTGAGTCAAATGCGCGAGAGCGCAATTGATACAACGGCGTTTTTTGCTTCTTTTTCTTATTGAAAAATTGCAACCAACCTGTTGAAACATTTCCGCCCCGGATGTTCACTTCACTGTGATACTGAAGGGGTGAAGACTTGGCTGGAGACGCAGCAGTGCGCTGCAATATGCCACAATGCGTTCTCGTTAAGAGTTCAGAGAAGACTTTTTGGCTTGAGCCCCTCGCTGATGTCTTCTTTTCTCAATGACAGCCTCCCAAATCTGGCAAGAAGGTCGCCCCTGCTCCTTTCCCTCAGAGCAAGGCTGGTAAGAAGGGACCCAAGGTTAGTAGCAAAAAAAAAATGAATTCTTCAACCGGTGAAAATTTTGTCGAAATTCTAACGAGGTGCTGCAGAACCCTCTTATCGAGAAGCGCCCCCGCAACTATGGCATCGGCCAGGACATCCAGCCCAAGCGAAACCTGTCTCGCATGGTAAAGTGGCCCGAGTATGTCCGCCTCCAGCGCCAGCGCAAGATCCTCCGCCTGCGTCTCAAGGTCCCCCCCTCTCTGGCCCAGTTCCAGCACGTCCTTGACCGCAACACCGCCGCCCAGGCTTTCAAGCTCCTCAACAAGTACCGCCCTGAGACCAAGGTCGAGAAGAAGGAGCGTCTCCTGAAGGAGGCTACCGCCGTCAAGGAGGGCAAGAAGAAGGAGGATGTCTCCAAGAAGCCCTACACCGTCAAGTACGGTCTCAACCACGTCGTTGGCCTGATTGAGAACAAGAAGGCTTCCCTGGTCCTCATCCCCAACGATGTTGACCCCATTGAGTTGGTTGTCTTCCTCCCTTCTCTCTGCAAGAAGATGGGTATCCCCTACGCCATCATCAAGGGCAAGGCCCGTCTCGGAACTGTTGTCCACAAGAAGGTTAGTTTTGAACTGTTCAGTGCCATGCAAGCAATTGAGCGAGTGTGTATTAATCGAATTGATAGACCGCCGCTGTCCTGGCCCTCACCGAGGTCCGCTCCGAGGACAAGAACGAGCTCTCCAAGCTCGTCTCTGCCATCAAGGATGGCTACATGGAGAAGCACGAGCAGGCCCGCCGACAGTGGGGCGGTGGCATCATGGGTGCCAAGGCTCAGATGCGCATCATCAAGAAGCAGAAGGCTATTGAGGCTGCTACCAAGATTTAAGCTTTCTTCTAATACCCGGGTTGCATTTGGGATTTAAGGGATTATCATCGGTGTTTAAGGATTCAGGGCATGGCAAAAAATGAATGAATTTCCAGCACAGTTGTGTATCCCAAATATGACCGTTTTACACACATGTGTGAGGTGAATTCGCTATAAAGTGATTATGTTGGAATTGGTGTAAGCCTGAGTAGCAATTATGGCTGAGTCAGCTCCAGCTGCCGTTGACTGTTTCTCTTCGGAACACAAAGTAGGTACTAGTAATACCTAGGCCATGGTTCCGTATCTAGACATGTCTGACGAGAGTGAAAAAGGGGCAATGCAAGTTATCCGTTGCATAGTTCCCTCTAAGATAGGGGCGTTCCCAGCAGCGTTCAATGACTCCCGTCGGATAGACAATATTGTTTTACATGGCATGGACACATGCTCCCTGCTTTGGGTAAGATTAATAGTAATGGTTGACTATTCAATGCAATAGAAACCATTGAGCCAAGACCCTGAATGGCTGGCTGCCTGCATGGCCACGAATGAAGAATCAACGACGGTCTTGGTAAGCATCTTTATAATCCATGCCCATAGGGCTCGGCAATGTGACGATTTCAGGTCGGTCCGCAACCACGATCAGCTAAAATGGCAGTCTCGCGTGCTCCGTTCGTCCAGCAGGTCGGCTATCAGTTCTTAACCGACGGTGTGGTTCTGACCCAATCCGAACGTGATAGCGCTCGAATTACCCATCCTGGCAAGAGAAACGCCATGGCGGTCAGAAGGCCTCACGAAAAGGGCAACAATAGAGAGTACAGCCATTGACGACCTGATTTGGAAAGCGAAGGATCAAAAAAAAAAAGAGAAGAAAATGCGAGGCTAGCGCTCGTAATTTCTGCAGCGCTACTCATAGCCTCACGCACCGGGGAGGGCTAGCCGGACCTGGAAGGGGAGAAAGAGGAAGTGGGCTCTTGAAAGATGAACATCCACGAATATACGAAGTCAAGCCACAGGCTAACGCAATCTGATGAAGCTCCCGATGACAGTGGCTTGTATGTACATGGAGAGCAACAGGCTGGTGAACGTCGAACGATGCTTTGGGGGCCAAGATTTGGTACTCCCCCAAGCGCCAAAGATGAGTTGACAAGGGGATCCGTCGAGGTTTGCTTCTCGCGGCAAACTAAGATACCTAGCGGCAGTCCCACATGTCAATAACAGTGCTTTTAATACTGTACATGTACCTGACAGGCCCCAAGCAAGTACCAGCTCCATTTCCATGGACGAGGACTTCAAAATGGGTCCCAAAATGCCGCGAGATGGACCCAGCAGCTACCTAGCCGCGCCGTCCCACTTGGGGCGATGGGGAATAGGCTCGTTTTTAGACATATCGGCCAGCATTGTACCTGGGTGGACGTACAGTAGCAGCAGGGCTCTGAATTGGGCGATTCCCAAATGCACGTCCTCGCCCTTCGGCCACATGTCCCCCTTGAAGGCGCAGCTTTTCCGGGGATAAGAGGGAGAGAGGGCGAGGGAGAGGCCAAAAGGGCACAGCTAAGAAGGTGACCGAGTGCTCGGTAGCCGGCGCGGCTGTAGGGTTTTGGTCCATGGACTCGCATTGATTCGAGAATCGACTGGCAATCATTGCCTGTTGCGCATTGACTGGCATCGAACGATCCATGCAGGAAAACGAGCAGGGAGCCGGCATCTGGACTTTATCAAACTGACAGGTCTGATATCAGTAGGAAAATCAAAGAAATATTGGTTCGGCAATTTAAGCAATTCAATGCAAGACGAATCAGAAAAACAAAGAGGAAAAACAAAGACGCAACCCCAATTTCCGGTGCTAGCCCTTTTGCAATGCGTATAACCTGTTGACTGGGTAGTGCAGTACCACTTACTCTTTCAGTCATTGGCACAAGAAGAGCTGCACGGATCCTTACCCGAAGGAGAGGTGCAGCGCAGTCTCTCTTTGACTCGGAGCAAGCCTGTAGGATCCATAAAGTGCTGACCACCGGAGCACCGATGCAACCACAGAGGAGTTTTGAAAGTCCCGGATATGGATACACGTTACTGCACTAGGTGTCTAGCAAGAAGAGCTGCATCGGCTTTCTCACGCGGCCGAGAGCCAAAAGGAAAGAAAAAGTGGGAGAATGTCTCGGACAAAACCGTATGATGGAAGAATCGCAAGACTGCGGAGTAACTACCAACTACTACCTAGTAGTAGTGTTGGATTAGGATATTAGTGTAGTTCCTTTTTTTATTCTCGGATTTTCTCTGCCATCGCCTTAATAACGCATTGTCCTTGTCTGCCCAACTTGTTAGTGCTCTGTCAGGTCTGCCAATTTCCGGATGAGCTAACACAGGTCAACACCAACAACTTTGTGGAGACCAGAGCAGAACCAGAGGCAGTTCAGAGTCGATGCAACAACACCAACCTGGTACAAGTATGCAACGCAACCCAAGACATACCTACCAGGCCTGCCCCCGCTAGTGTTTTATGTTTCTCTTTCTCTTTCTTTTTCAAGAACCCTTTGCGGCCGAGAAGAAACAAAACGGCGGCCGAAACCACAGCCTGGAGCGAAAAGCTAACGTATCAGATTGCCGGTTTTTCGACCTGCAGGGATTCTCCAAGCTTTAAGACGTTTCTTACCGTTACATCACGGAGGTTTTAAGCAAGAGGAGCGAGCAGAGCGAAACAATCGGAAAGAAAAAAAGAAGCCCCCAAGTATAGAGAAGAAACAGGGACAGAGCGGCTGCTGCATACTGACAAGCAATGGCCATCAGCGCCGACAGCCCCAATCCCCCTCCGGCCGCCAGCAGCAGCGCTGGCAAGCCACCAGTGCTCATCGTCGGCGCAGGCGTCAGCGGCCTGCTGCTCGCCCAGCATCTCAAACGTGAAGGCGTGCCTTTCCGCGTCTTCGAGCGCGATGGCGATTTGACGACCCGCGGCGCCGGCTGGGGTCTGACGTTGCACTGGTCGCTGGCGGCGCTGCAGAGCCTGTTGCCGGCAGGCCTGGCCGAGCGCATCTGCGACGAGTCCAGCGTCGACCGCTGGGCAGATCGGCGAGGCGAGCTATCCAGATTTCCCTTTTTCAACCTGGCGAGTGGAGAGCTGAAGGCGCAGACGCCTGGAGCGGTGAAGAGTGCGCGCGTGAGAGTCACACGAGAGAGGCTGAGGAGGCTCTTGGCGGAGGGCATTGACATCGAGGTGAGGCTGGCTCTTTCCTTTTTTACGTTGAGCTGCGCAAAGGGCTATCATGCCTTTCATACCTTCCACTTTCCACAAAACGATGGCTTTATTTGCCCAAGCTCTTTTTCTCATTCTTCTCTCTCTTCCTTTCTTTTTTCGTCTTACCCCCCTTTCTGAGCCACCGTCTCTCATTCTCTTATGAGACATCCCGCTAACACGCTCATTTCAACAAGTGGGGGAAATCTCTCCGCGAGTTCACAACCACCAACAACGGCACCGTCAGCGCCATCTTCGACGACGGCACATCATGCACCGGCACGATGTTGGTGGCGTGCGATGGGGGTCAGTCCCGTGTGCGCCGCGTCTTGTTCCCGGACGAGTCGGAGCTCATGATGCAGCTGCCTGTGCGGACGATGGGCGTTAAGATCTCATTAACGGCGGAGCAGATCGAGCCAATCCGCAAACTGGATCTCTTCTTCCTCCAGGGCGGATCACCTCAGAACAATTTGTTCATGTACATCAGCGGTGCGTGGCGCAGAAAAAAAAAATACCCATCCCCTCCCCTCCCCTTGTCCATTTTTTTCTTTCTGCATATGCTTTTTACCTACTACTGCACTGTCAATTGCTTGCATTGCCCATCGTCTTGGTTCTGACATCTGCGGGCGCTGGTTCTTGTCGATCATTTTTTCTTGGTGCCTTTTTTAGGGCTCCGACCCGCCTGAGTCTTCTTTGCTCTGTGTGGAGCTCCCAAGCCAAGTACCGTCCATCGCGAGGTACAACAAGCAGTGGAATAAGCCTCGGGAGCGGCGCCCGCCGTCGCGGACCCGGCGATCGCATCGCCTCCCGCAGCGGCACTGTAAGATTCTAAAAAGGCCTTTTGATGAGAAGTGACGAAACAGCGAGCCCAAAGAATTGCATCCAATCACTGCCAAAACCCGCACATCAATTGCTTTTCTACCATTCGTACTGATGCATTGCAGTCCTTGATGGTCCCGGAAACCAGATCGACAGCAACCCGGATGTCTTCCTCTGCCAAATGCATGTGTCGTGGCCGTACCACCCGAGCTGTGGACCCCTGATCGATGTGCCGGCGACCAACAAAGAGCGGTACGAGCTGGTGGTCTCCTTCGCAAAGACTTGGGCCGAGCCTTTCCGCTCTTTTGCCCTCAACAACGTACATCCAGATACTCCCATTAAGCGGCTGGATGTGCTGGATTGGGCGCCGCCCATTGGCCTGCGTTCAAAGGGCCAGGCAGTGCTGATGGGCGATGCATTTCATCTCATGTCCATGTGTAAGTGCTCCTCTTTTTCGCGCCATTGGAGATTTTCTATGTCTTTGCTTTTCTCTTTTCAGCTCAGATCCAACCTCTGCCCTTTCTTATGGCGCAGTGCAGCCGCTTTGCTCTACACTTGTAATACAGGTTTTCGCTTGCTCACTCATTTTTACTTTATTCTAGATCGCGGTGAGGGCGCAAATCACGCCATTGTCGACGTCCTCGACTTTGCGACACACGTCGTTCCAACGCTGGCGCCCTGCTCGCTACAACACGCCCATCAGGGCGCAGCACAGGCCCAAGATCCTGCGCAGGCCCTGCGCCAGGCGCTAGACCGCTATGAAGACGCCGTCGTCTCCCGTTCGCGGCCAGGAGTTCTGGCCTCGCGCAGGGCGTGTTTAGACGCGCACGCTTATTCTAGGCTATTTGGAGAGGGAGCTGCGGCTGGTGGCATCAGCCCACTGCTGAGCAAGCGCGAGATGGCGCTCCAATTCGACGATGAGTCGATGGAGCTAATGGGCCAGTAGGCAATACGCGGACGACAAACCCTCAGGTTCCCTGGTCAATGGAGCACGATTCGTACAGTATATTGCCTAGTACAAAGTTCACCATTCGAACGAATAATACGCAAATACGGTACAGCCAATCATCCTGCCCTCTAGTCATGGTTCTAATCGCAACGTCTAAATTAGCACACAGAGCCACAAGTGAGCTGTTTACCATCGAATCGTGCTACGAAGTACCCGTAACATGCGTGCTTGCATTGACCTTGGCCCCCAAACAAGGAACGTTCAGCTGGCCCGGTCAAAACCCAATGGGTCTCGTTCCTGGACCTTCATCCAAGTATTTACACTGCACGAACTAGTCTCGGAGAAGGTAGCCATATATTAAAAACCCCACTCGCTTGTCGTACCATCCAGACAACGAACAACCGATCACACATAGATTAATTAATCAGTCCGGGCACAGCCGCAGCAACAAGGTCTTTGTCAGAAAAACAATACGGACCAGGATCTTACGTCGCCTCGGGAAAAGGGCGAGAGCGAGAAAAAAAAAGCAAATAATGTATCCACTTCGCTAAACTGGACAGGCGCGGAGCAACCAAAGTCTAGATCCCCCTATGCAAGAAAGCCTCCTCCGGCACAATGATCCGAAACGAGGGATGTACCCCCTACTTTGCAAGGAAAAAGTAAAAAAATCACTATTCCTGCTAGTAGTACCTTGTATTTGTATGAGAGATGGTGACCAGGTAGATGGATTTTCATTAGCTTTACTTTCCGCTTCAATTATTGGACTTTTCCCTTTTGTTGTCTCCCTTGTAATGCGTACGTGTGTGTGTATGTTGGGGTTAGCGAAGTAAGCCGTCGCTTCTTTCGCTCCCTTGCCTTGTTGTAGTGAAGTCGTCCGGTTTCTTTCCTTTTTTTTTTTTTTTTTTTTTTTGTCGAGACTTGAAGCTGCAAAGGTTTCCAAATCCTGCTGGCGTTTATGGTGTTTCCGTACACATATAGGCAAGTAGTAGATGCCTTGTTTTAATACAAAACTGATTAAAAAAAATAGTATCTCTGAAAGAATACATTGTCAAATCATTCATTTTGAAACACTCCAGAAGCCCAGTTGTTCGCTTAAAAAGTAAAAGGAAAATAACAAACTTCGCTGCCTTGTGGCTATTCTAAACCCATAGATCCATGATAGTCTTTTTTTTGGCGGCGCACCTCTGGCCCCTACTCAACTCCACGCGAAAATGATAAAAAAAAATAAGTCCAAAATCGTCAAAAACACATCCAAAGCATCAAACGTTCCGTGATGTAGAAGCAAGAAGTAAAGCAATATCGACAAGAATACAAAACAAGGTATATCTTTAGCAGACCGAACAAGAAGAAAAAAAAAATACAAAGAAAATACAACAAACAAACTGCAATTCAATATCCTATTTTACACGCTATCTTCAAAGCTGTCGTTTCGCCGCCTGGGTTGGCCGCGCTCCTCGTCGACTTGTACGCTGTATGTGATCGACTTCATGATGCCAGCTCCTTGAAGTATATTCTCTTCGCTCGAAGACTTGACTGCGGTCAAGGCGCTCTTGTCATGGTGATCTTCCCGGCTGTGGCTCACATCACTGAGTTTGAAATGCTCGCCCTTTGCACCTCGACTGTGCTGATGAGATGATCCGTTATTGTATGAATTCTTCGTTCGGTACTCCTTGGCTTTTCTCATGAAGACCGGAGCCAAAAATGGCAGGGACGAAACCATGTTCTAGAGACAGATGTTAGTTTTGTACACTTGGCATAATTGCACGAGAAGTTACTTACGCCGACGTTGAATTCAATGGTACCCCACAGAATCAGCATTGTGGAATTGCCGTCACCAGTCGAGATTCGGTTGATCTGGGTATATCTCAAGATGGAGCAGATCGTCGTGAACAGGCCAAGCAAGAAAATACCGATTAGACCAAGCTTCTTGGCCAGTCGAATATTGAGCCTAAACAAGACTGGCAAGGGAAGAATGGCAACGATGATGTCGGAAACAATAGTGACGACAGCATAAGCTGTAAAAGAAGGTCCGGGAGCCAAGCAGGTCCCGTCTATATGGGGGTTCCATGACCTTTGAACCGGGCTACAGGCGAACACGAGGGAGAGGGCGCAGCCCAAGTGGCCTAAGAAGACCAGTGCAATGGTGGCAAAGACAACATAGCGATAAGTCCTTTGGTCCGTTCCCTTGAGGAGTCTCAGATAACTGATGAGAAGCGCAATCTTGAAAAAGCTAATTCCAATTTGATAAATGGGACGTCCCGCAAAGTTGACCTTGGTGTAAGCGTCGAGACTGGCCGGGGGTCTATCTGCAATGGGTAGTCCCAAGCCGTATCTTGTTTCTGTGCGACGCGTTAACATTTGTCTATGCCTTGAAATTGACCACCAGCACGGATGGGGATTGACGTACGAACAATGCAGAGGATGGAGTACATGAGAGCAAACACGACGGATAAGGCGGACATCCAATCATCACTGGCAAGACCACGCGCGGCGAAGCGAATGTAAAGACGGGCGCCGACTGTCAACATGGAAAGAACCGAAAGGACGACGCAAATGGTGATGATTGTCGGATACTGGGACTCGTCGTTTACCGCCTCGGAGGCGTGCAATACCCAACCCATGGTGAAGAAATGGTATTTGTCTTATCTGTTGGCGGGCTGGGCCGGGTGGAAGATGCTGTTCGTTGTTGGTGTTGGTTACAAGGCGCCTCCCGGTGGCGGAAGAAGCGCGGCAACGGAGTGAGGGAGAAAAAAGCAGAGCGTGTGTACCGCCAAGAATATGTATAAACTGGATAAACGCTACCATCAAATGTAGTGTGCAACTCCAAGATCAAGAAAAGAATAGAATAGAAAAGAGGACCAGTATAAGCGGGACCAAAGGCAGAAGCGGCCCCCAAAGGAATTATAAGAGATAGAAACGAACGAGAAAGGTGTCGGACGATATAGGCAGATGGATCCAGGCCCAGTAGACGCGAGCCATGTCTTGGATAGGGTTTCTTCTTCTTTCGGTCAGCATCAAGGTCAGACACAGACTGCACCCTGAACCCCTTCGGGATTGCTCGTCGTGCCAAATTTTCCGCCTCAATGCGACCTTGTCGGACGAATATCGTGCTTCCGTGTAATGATCCGTATCTCTAACCCCAAGATAATGGTCTCCGGTGGCCAGGCGTGGCATTAACGGTTGCAGGTGCTCCGTGCTGCCTCTTGCATAAGATGCTAGTCGATCCCGGGCAGTATGACGACCTGCAGAGCGCAGGGACTGGACACATTCGACCGAGGACAGCTGGGGCCTGTCCAAAAGGGAGCGAGTCGCGATGGGTATTGGAACCAATCGTGCCGAGAATTTGCCCTGCATCCCCTGCAACGATGCTACGGTGCGTATTTGGATTGTTTTGCCTTTGGCCTTGGGGGATCCGTGCCTTGGGGCCAATGCTACGACACCGTCTGCACATGAAATTAGCAGCGGCTTGGTGCTGTTCTCTCCCTGGGGTTGGCCTGAGGTCCCTTCCGTATCTTCCCCGTAATAGCGTAATAGGCCGTAAAAGGGCTCATGCTACCTGGACACTATTCATCGTCTCGCATGCTTGTAGTTAGTCCACGCTGTCTGCACCCGTAGCGCAAGCCACAAGGGCAGAACTGAACAGTACTGTACAGTATTACTCTCAAGCGCAGGCATGGACATGCCATCCTTGACCTCATGGCGAGCAAGGGAGCGGATGCGCGGTAGCACTACCACCCCTGCCACCGGACGGTACCCAGCAGGATTGGGTCGTGTACCTGTCAAGGCAGTCGACGGCACTGTGGCACTGTGGCACTGTGAGGCCGTGGCTGGGGCCGGCGTGCGGTTGGCGTCGCGATGCTCGCCAGTCAGAAGGCGTTCTGGATTGGATCTGGCGGCCACTAACAGCAGCACTATAGGCTCCCGCTCAACCATCGGTCTATCAGCCGCCGGGGAACGGGCTCAGAGCAGCCTGTCCGGACGGTGGACTGTGCGTGTTTCGGCGAAGGAATCGTGGCAGCACGCAGCTGCTTCGATGCAGTAGCGTCGGTTGATGTTTGCTGCACGTTTGAGACAGGCTATTAATGGGGGCGGGCTCAATGCAGTCCGAGACATTGTGCACCAAGTTCTGGTTGTCAAGGAATGGTACCATTGCAAGTCGTTTCGTGCTCGGCTGATCAAGTCAAGAAGATGAAGAGATTTTCTTCATGGTACAGTAGCTCTGCTGGCACGCCATATTTGGCTCAAGGTGCGCCGCTAACAGATCCGCTAGGTCTGGTTGAGCACATCTTTTCGCTAGCCAGGCAGATCACTGGGGCGATTTGGCGGACCCAGAGACGGCCGCACAATTTGACAGCTTGGAGGCCCTAATCGCCGTGAGCCTCCAAGTGGTGACCGCAACAGAGAAGCTGATCTGATGGAACCTGTGGCTTGCAGAATCATCTCCGCTATGGTTATCAGCCATCGACGCAGGGGCCCGCTAAGGGCAGAGAAAGAGGAAAACAAAATCGTCAGCACATTGGTGCTGCCGCAACTGTCTAGGTGGCTGGGCGCAGGTTGAGGTCCAAGCTCGAGCCAGCTGTAAGAGGATGGGGTAAGTCGACAAAGAAAAGACTCAGTGTGCTGTGAAGAGGCCAGCTGGAGCAATCCTTGGAAGCGTCGTCTGTACGCAAACGCAATAATAGCGCAGGAGCGTCTCATTGCGCTTGCCAGTGCCAATGCCGTAGGCAGAGCATGAGGCAGGTACATTAGTGGTTTCTTTTAAATGAAAAGGGAACAGCAGCTTGGCCAATTGCCAGCAGTTGTGATTCTACGAGATACAGGCAATCCAATCCGCCATGATACCAAAAGCAAAGAAGCGAGCAGCAAAGAATTGAACAAATGAGACTGAGCAACGGTCCTCAAGTTGTAGGCGATCTAAACGAATCGGTTGCAATGCCCCGACGAGAGGACTCAACACCTCGTTTATCAGAGGCACGGAGCACATCCGAGGCTGTATGTCCCTGACACTCAACAAGATTTACTCCATACAATCCTCTGAGGCAATGACCTCAGTTCTCCGGATAGATACGGAGTCCATCGCTGGTGATTCGGCGTACTCGGGCACAACTGCTTTCTGCCCTAGTGTTTCTAACCGAGCATCTCTTTTTCCCTGCATCTGGACCATACTGTATAGGCGAATAACCAGTAGGTACTGCGAAGAGAAGGCAGCTGGCTGGGTGACATACATGATACATGCAATGCGCGACGCAGTACCTGCGTAAACGAAGTATCAGGTGCGTCTGCAGGCCAAACCATGCGAGGTGGAGTTACATGCCCGTAAGAATAGAGTGCATATACAAGCAGAAGATTCAAGGAAGAGGAGTATCTATCAAACTTAGTAGCACTACTCAGTGGTACAGTATTTCCTCGAGATTTGTAAGGAGTGCTCCTGGCAGAAACTAGCCGGGAACAGTCGTATGATTTTACGGAGTAGTGCTGTTACAGACACAGAGCCTGCAGAAAAAGAAAAGAAACCACCCAGACATCAATGACTGCAGCATCTGGCTTGTGATAATGGCGGCCGATTGGGGCCCCTCTCCAGCCGCAAAGCGGGTCGAAGCGGTGGTGGGGGACTAGTGCTGAGCTCCAGGGCAGTTAGCAGGCCCTGACAGTGCCAATAGAGGGGCGCATGGCAGTCCGAGCTATTACAATTCACAGGTACCTTGACGTCTTCCAGTATGGAGCCCTCGCGCTGGGACCGAGCTGCGGTCGAACTGCCGGACCCCGGCTCCAGCGTCTCTGGCCACGAATTATGGAGCGATCAACGCTTGGGGACCTTTTTCTTTTGCCTTTGTCTGGCCGTTGTCACAATCGATCAATCAACGTTACCTGGGCGAGTTTCCCCTGGGCGCCGAAGATCCCCGTTGGCTCAAGCTCAATGGCAGTTTGCAACAACGTCTAGACGAGCTGGAGATGCTGGGCCAACGCTGCTCGGACGAGGCCACTCACTGCACAGTACAGTAGAGCACCTCCAACAGACACTTGCACGAGACGAGGATAAACTCTGCGTTAAAGGCACCGCCATACGCCTGGCCCTGCCAACCCGTCGGAAACGCCTTGCCCCTTGGCCAATTTTGGGCCAGCTTGGCTGCGTTCAGCACACCACCAGCGAGCGCGGCACCTCTTCCGCTGGCGCAGGCTCGCCCACTACAGCACAGAGGACCAGTAATGGCGACACGACCTGCCTGTTCTCGCCAGACCCTGCAATATTTGGTCCTGGCCACTCGGAGAGCGAGCCCTGGCCCTTTGGCCCTTGAGCTGGCGAACTGGTGGCTATGCTACAAGTATGTAGCGGGGGAGTTGGCCCTGGAGAGCTGACCCTGCCGCCGCGTATCTTGCGCTCGTCCAACAGCATCACGGCATTGAGAGGCTCCGGAGATTTGATCTGCCAGCAAAAGATGGGACATTGCACGACGACTGCCGCGGCGACCCTTCTGGACTGCGTGACAGCAGCCCACCCATTGTGGCTGCACGGGTGTCACATCCACCGTCACTAGAGCCCATTTACCTTGCATCCTCCCTTTGCAGCTGCATCCGGCGAGGAGGGTATTCTTCCTTTTCCTCGTTAGCCACTATTTCCAAGCCTCTCGTCTCGTTTCTTCTTTGTTCCTATACCATGTACTAACGAGTCAACTGCTGCAGTACTGTACAGGCATTGTGAGCTCCTAGGTCGCTTCGTTTACGGGTCCACCGGTCTAGATATCCCTGGTCGTGCATCCAAACCATGCACTTGTCGACGCGGTGGCTCCTCGTGGCACCGCTGTGCCTGTGCTATCCACCCGATCCTTCAGTCCTCTTTTTGCTCAGGTACAATATCGACGTCTGACCATACTGTATACTTGCACTGCAACTACGAGAGGAACTAACGACAAGAGACGAGGGTCCCTCTCCCCCCTTCCCTTGACCACGGCCACGGCCACGGATCCTGGCTGCTCTCTCGCCAAATCCTTTCATCGCTCGTCCTCTTTGGGGTTCCATCAATCTTCTTATTACTACGTACGGTATCCTCTCCCCTTCCCACGTCGTATTCGACCTACCTTTCCTGGCTCAAGGTGCTGATCTTTTGCAACCAGCGCCGATCGCTCTCTTTTTCTGGGAGAGATTTTCTATTCAAGTCCATCTCACACGCCCTGCATCCTTCCTCTTCACTCTCACTCCCTTGACTGGCAGTAAGACATTGAGCTTCACCCGTCACGTCACTTCCCCCAGTCTCTAAGCCCGCGAATCTGTTTTCCACGGGGCCTAGACGGATCCGAATTTGCGGACATAGATTTCGCTTTCCTTCCCCAGAGTCGCCAGTCGTGAGCGTTGAGGGCCAAAGCAAATATGTCGTCTCATAACGACAGTGAGAAGGGGGCTGACATCGACGTTCGCGGTAACACTCCCTCTCACAGCGATGTTGATGTCCCCGAGGCCGGCATTGATGATGCCTGGAAGTTTCTCAATGAGCATCGCGATGCTGATGGCGTTGCCGCCATCAACATCGATTCTCTTCGCCTCAAGATCGACTTCCACATTGTCCCTCTGATGTTTCTATGCTACACCATGCAGTTTCTTGACAAGGTCATCTTGAATGTAAGTTTCGTATCTGCATAGAACCGCCCCCACCCAGGTCGATGGCTTGTGCTTTGACTGGCCGCCTTATCCTGCGCTGTGCCACGACATGCTGACACTGACTAGTATGCCGCTGTGATGGGACTGAATACAGATCTGGGTCTCAAGGGCAATGACTTTTCCAACGTGGCCACGTTCTGCTTCGTTGGTTTGCTATGCTTTGAAATTCCCAACAGTAAGTTGAGCCTCGTCCAAGCACAAAACAACTTGCCATTTCTTTCTCCCTCTCTCCTTTGAGAATCTGCCAAACTGACTCAATATTTCAACAGCATATTTCCTTCAGGTTGTCCCGGCTGCCAAGTGGCTCGGACTCAATGTCACACTCTGGGGCATTGCTACCGCCTGCGGTGCGGCTGCTCACAACTACCAAACGCTACTCGTGTCTCGTGTCTTCCTGGGCATCTTCGAAGCCACTATTGGACCATCTCTGATGCTCATCAGCAGCCAGTGGTATACAAAGTCTGAGCAGGCTCCTCGCTTCTCTTTCTGGTATCTCGGCCTGGGCCTGGGACAGATTCTTGGTGGCGCCATCTCCTATGGCTTCCAACATGTCTCCGATGGCGCTTCTTTGGCTGGCTGGCGCATCATGTTTGTTGTCTTGGGATGCATCACCGTTGTCATTGGACTGTCAACCTTTTTCTTCTTGCCCGATACTCCCATGAAGGCTTCATGGCTGTCGAGCAACGAGAAGGTTGCCCTGCTGAAGCACGTCAGCGTCAACCAAACCGGTATCCAGAGCCGCAAATTCCGCCCCAAGGAAATTGTAGAGGCCCTCCTTGATCCTCAAATCTACCTCCTGCTCCTGTCTGTTGTCTTGGTAAGCAAACTTGTGGTATACACTCTTATACTTTGACTCATTTAATTAACATTGACTTTCTACAGCTCTCTGTTTCCAGCGGTGTTGTCACCACTTACTCGGCTACCCTCATCAGGAACCTGGGTTACACCCCTAAAAGGGCTGCCTTGATGAACATGCCCTCGGGTGCCGTCAGCATCTTCTTTACACTGCTAGTTGGCTTCGGCGTTCGAAAACAGTCTCATCGATGGGCATGGATCATTGCCTGCATCATTCCTGCGTACGTTTTCAGCTCTAGACTGGAAAAAGTCGACTGCGATTACTAACTCTTGGTAGTATTATTGGAGGCGCATTGATGTCTTTCCTCGACACGAAAACTCATCACGCCGGCGTTTTGGCAGGTATCTACCTAGTCAACGCAGTTGTCGCTCCTTTGACCCTCTTTTACGCCGTGAGTAACGCCAACCAGCACCTAGCCTGCACAGCGGTGATTAACAAAACGGATATAGTGGACTGTTGCCAACGTCAGCGGTGCTACCAAGCGTGCCTTTGCCGCCGCCATTGTCAGCGGCTCATTCTCTCTGGGCAATATCATTGGACCTCAGACCTTCCAGGCTCGCGATGCGCCCGATTTCCGACCTGCCAAGCTGGCAGTCATGGGTACGCAGGCTGGATGTGCCGCGACTACCTTTGTCCTCTTCCTGTACTACGTATGGTGCAATAAGAAACGCGGTGACAGCAGCAAGGACAACGAGGAACGCTTCATGTCTCCTGAGGTCTGGGCCACCATGACAGACAAGGAGAACAAGATGTTCCGATACTCATATTAAACCCCTCTACGCAACGGTATGATTTCTTATTAATACGCCGGCGAGATTCTTCTTTTTCATTTGCATCATATCTTTACTTTATTTAATTATGGCATATAAACGGGGATCAAGTAACATTACTGTTGGAGGCATTTTTACGCTGGGCATACGATATGATACATGTCTGAGATGCCTTGACTAGAATAGGTTGGAAGACTAGGAAGCGATTGCTTGTCTATAGATGCCGAGTAAATATTCAGGCTTCCGTCTACAGTCTATGAATGGCCATTCTCTATAACACACTTGCTCAAACCTTGTATTCTTTGGACTTGATGACGGTGCCGCTTTTAGCAGCGTCGAGGGCCTCAATGACTCTGAGCTGCTCTGCAACGCTTTGCTCTACCGGAATCTGCCCCTTGAGCTCGGGCTCCATCTTTTGGAATTGGGCCAACATGACATTGAGCGCCTCGACGACTTGGGGTGGCTTGGGACCGTCTTTATTACCATGGAATTAGCAAAGACAGGTTTCAATATCATAGAGGAGAGAAGGAGAAAGGCCTTACCTTCCCAGGTATCCACCCAGCCGGGGCAGATGGCCACAGTCTTGATGCCCTTGGGAGCAAGTTCCACGGCGTACTTTGCAATCTGGACATTCATGCCCGCCTTTGCAATGGAATAAGCCAAGCCGTAGTCGATGCCCGTGCCGAGGATGACGTCGTTGTTGGCCATGCTGCTCGTGATGTGCGCAATCTTCTTGAGGTCGCCCTTTTCAATCAGCGGCAGGAACGCATTCGTCGCCCAGGCCGCACCCCAGACGGCCGTGCGGACGGGCTCCTCGTAGAACTGCTTGGTGGCCTCGAGATCAAAGGGCACCTGCGTGGGCGAGTGGCCAAAGGTGGCCATGTCGACCGAGTTTGAGTTGTGGATGAAGACGTCGAGCTTGCCATTGAGGATGTCGCTGGCCTGCTTGGCGGCGGCGAGGATGGACTGCGGGTCGGTGACGTTGCCGGTGATGATGTGGATGTTGGGATGGGCTTTGGCGAGGACGGCAAGCGGCGAGGAAGCGTCGTTGGAGCGGACGATGGCGAGGACGGTGTTGGAGGGCGATTGGGCGGCGAGTTGGCGGACGAGCTCGCGGCCGAGGCCTTTGGAGGCGCCGGTGATGGCGTAGGAGGGCATTGAGATGTCTTGGGGGAAGATTGTTGTTTGGTTGGGTTATTTGAAGATTGGAGTTGTCTTGTGAGGTTGATTAAGGGGTTGGATGTGTTTGTAGCTTGGAAGGGTTCATTCTGGCCAAGATGTTTTTACTCTTATATATGTTACGTGTAAGTGAGTTCCTTGGAGGGCCACTTTTGCTTCAGCCTCACGACTAAGGGGTCCATGATGACAAAAAGATGCAATGGCATGATAGATTATGGATTTTTTGTGTGGATATTATCGTTGGCGATTACCAACCTGCTTTACCAAAGCATCGAGCATATAGGTACATGAATTGCAGCGCTGGAAGGGGAACGGCCGATCTGAAGCCTCAGCAGCCGGTCTTAAACCCAACGGCCGACGGGTCATAACGATAACCAGAGGTGCAACGCCCCACATCGTTGTGTCCAAGGTTTACTGTATCCGTAGTATAGCCAATCAACATGACTCTTTGTCAGCACCGGAAACGGGGTATTCCAAACCCCAAACGGCCGACGGGTCTGTCTTGCACCGGCCGTTCCAACTTACACGGCCGCAACTCGACGAGACCGAGAGACGAATCGACTCCCCCTATTATTATTATTATTATTATTATTTCTCCTACGTTGACTGAATCGAGAAAGTGGGAATGCCAGCTGTCAAGAGGAGAGCCTGCGTCACGTGCACGAATGCAAAATGCAAGTGCTCGCCGCAGTCGGACAGCCTGTGCCAGCGATGTGCCCGGCTGGGCAAGCAGTGCGTGTATCTAGACCTGCCGGAGAGGAAGAGGAAGCGCAGAAACGACGAAGATGGGTGAGAGTCTCCTTGCTCTTGGGAAGCTAGATTAGCTAATTGACCTGTAGTAGTAGTAGTAATCATGGCCGAGTTGTTGCGCTGGAGAATCGAGTTGAAGAGCTCGTGGCACAGCTCGAGGCCTTGAGAAACGGTGTCCCTCAGCATGCTCCCACGTCCTCTTCCACAGATGGCCTGACTCCAAGCACGGGGGACTTGACGGTTCCAGACGACCCGGAACTACTGGACCCCGACTCCGAAGGCTACCACGGCCGCGAGCCGCCAACGACGTCCGTCCTGGAGGGTCTCCCCGACATTGTCGACCGCGGCTTTCTCAGCCTCGCGGAAGCAGAGAGCCTCGTCTCGCGGTTCAAGGCCCGCTTCGTGTGGACGTTCCCCTTTGTCGTGCTGCATCCGGCCCAGACGGTCGCGGACCTGCGCAGATGCGAGCCGCTGCTCTTCCTCGCCGTCGTCGCGGCCACCGTCGCCAGCGCGCATCCCATCCGGAAGCTGCTCGCCGACGAAATCATGCAGCACGTCACGTCGCGCGTCGTGGCCAGCTCGGAACGCAACCTGGGCCTCGTGCGCGCGCTGCTGGTGCTGTGCGCGTGGTACCGCTATCCTGCGCAAAAGGGCAACGTGCAGCTCGTGCTGCTCATCACCATGTGCGCCACGATGGTGCACGACTTGGGGCTGCATCGGCTGAGGGCGGAGTTGACCATGGACCAGCAGCGGGCGCTGTTGGGGACGTATCTCATCAGTTCAAGGTAAGGAGAAGAAACGGAGGAAAAGATTGCTGCTAACCCGCGTTCGCGTTGGTGTAGCTTGCCGAGGGTGATGAATCGCCCGTCGGGCATGGCAAACAGCAAGAAGATTGAGGAATGCTGTAATAACATGGCTGCGTCCAACGAGTACCCCTCTGACAGATACATCCGGCCGCTTATCTTGACGCAGACTTTTATAAACACCATCGATGTCAACTACGGCGAGCTCGGCGAGGCAGCCTATGAAGAGTCCCTAGTTAGAGTCATGATTGGCGCCAAGCTGCGCGAGTTGGAGAGTCTGAAAGCCACTCTGGACGAAGACTTGGCCAAATGTCCAAGCCCGCTCAGTATGCTGCTGTTTCCAGGCAAAGAACGTCCAAGTGCCCGTGTAGCTAACTTGATGGTTTTCAGCCAGCATACACATCTGCAACATGCACTACATCAACATCGCCGTCCGGAGCATGGCCCTCGGCGACGAACATGCCTGCTACCAGAGCCGCCACGCTGTCGTTCCGTCGTCGGCCTTTGAAGCATTCAAGGTATCGGCCTATAGATCGTCGCTCCTCTGGCACCTCGTCCGCTACAGCAAGGCCCTCATCCAGGCCTACATCGCAATCCCCGACGCCGAACTGCCCCAAATCACCGTCTTCACCCTCACCCAGATCTGCGCCTCGCTCGTGATCCTGCCGAGATCCGTGTCCTTTCTGCTAAAGCTCATCACCAGCAAACAGGGTCCCCACCATGGCGGCCGTACCTGGCCGGTCCGCGGCGAGACGCTGGACGAGGCGCGGGCGGTTGTCGACGAGGCGGATTTCCTGAATCTCGTTGTGAGGCTGTACGAGAAGCTGCGGGTGCTGATTGTTGGCCTCACCACGCAGGAGAAGGGACTGGACGTGGCGGGGACGCTGTGCTGTCATATGAATGTGCTGGCGAGCTGGTATGCGCCGCGGGTGCAGGCCATCCTGGGCGTCGATCTGGTGGACAAGTATCCGCTGACGGCTATTACTCCTCATCCCGACGCTGTTGTCGGCGGTGTCAATACCGCCAACACTGGCAGCAGCGCTACAAGTACTTCCATTCCACCGGTGGCTGATCAGAGCACAGAAAGGACGGGGTCGACATACTATATGCAGCAGGGGTATGTCGGGGCTTATACCGGCACTGAGGACGGCCTCAATTTGTTTAGCGACGAGATGTGGGCTTCTGTGCTGGACAGCTTCACGAACTTTGTGTAAACGCGGAATGGACACAATCACGACAAAGATTCAGATAAGATATTTTTAATAACAACTGATTCAATTTAGCTATGTAGCAAGTTTTTCAGAAATGTGCAGCAAAAAACACATTCTGCAAAAAAAAAAAAAAAAAAAAAAAAATGAAATAAACAGAGAAAATAGATTTCAACGCCTATCCAATAATGACGATGCAGTTTCCCGACATTCGATGAAGTGGGATCATTAAGAAAAAAGAAAGAAAAAAAAGAAAAAAGTCTAAATCGTATCCTCCTCTTCCTGCTTCGTATTTTGTAATTTCATTTTCATGAAAAAGCCAATAAAAACACCCTGGATGTCATTCAATACCGAATGATTGATTGTTTAAAAAAAGGTCAAACGCTTTCCCTTATCCTTGAGCTTTGTTTTTTTGGTGGGTTTTGTTCTTTTTTTTTTTTTCCTTTCGACTTCCTTTACACGCTGGGGCCAGCGGCAATGACCTCCTCGGTAGCCTCGCTCGCGTACTTCTTAAAGTTCTCGTTGAAGAGCTGGCCCAGCTTGACAACCTCCTTGGTGAAGCTCTCGCTGCCGGCAGTCCAGGCCTTCTTGGGGTTCAACAGATCGTCGGGCACGTTGGGGCAGGCCTGGGGCACCTGCAGGTTGAAAACCTCGTAGTTCTCAAACTCGGCCTTGGCGAGTTCGCCCGAGTGGATGGCGTCGAGGATGGCGCGGGTGTACTTGAGCGGGCATCGCTTGCCGCCCTGGGCGAAGCCGGCGCCGACCCAGCCCGTGTTGAGCAGCCAGGCGTTGGCCTTGTTCTGCTCAATCTTGTCGGCCAGCATGCGCGCGTACTTCATGGGGTGCAGGGCCAGGAAGGGCTGGGCGAAGCAGCTGGAGAAGGTGGCCTGGGGCTCGTTGACGCCGTCCTCGGTGCCGGCCATCTTGGAGGTGTAGCCCGAGATGAAGTGGAACATGGTCTGGGCGCTGTTGAGCTTGGAGATGGGCGGCAGCACGCCGCGGGCGTCGCACGTCAGGAGGATGATGTTGGAGGGCATGTTGTCCGTCAGGCAGGGGATCTTTGCGTTGGAGATGTACTCGATGGGGTAGGCGCAGCGAGTGTTCTCGGTCAGCGTGACGTCGTCGTAGTCGACCTCGCGGGTCACGGGGTCGAAGACGACGTTCTCCAGGATGGAGCCGTAGCGGATGGCGTTGAAGATGTCGGGCTCCTTCTCGGCCGACAGGCCAATGCACTTGGCGTAGCAGCCGCCCTCGATATTGAAGACGCCGCGGTCGCTCCAGCAGTGCTCGTCGTCGCCGATGAGGGCGCGGTTGGGGTCGGCAGACAGCGTGGTCTTGCCGGTTCCAGACAGGCCGAAGAAGAGCGTGACATCGCCGTTCTTGCCCTCGTTGGCGGAGGAGTGCAGCGTCAGGACGTTGTGCTTGATGGGCATCTCGTAGAAGAGGACGGTGAAGATGCCCTTCTTCATCTCGCCGGCGTACTCGGTGCCCAGTATGACCATCTCCTTGGCGGCGAAGTTGATGGCGACCGACGTGGCCGAGGTCATGCCCTCGGTGTAGCGGTTGGCGGGGAACTTGCCGGCATTGTAGATGGTGTAATCGGGGTGGAAGTGCTCGAGCTCCTCGCGAGGAGGGCGGATGAGCATGTTCCTCATGAAGAGGGCATGGTAGGCGCGAGCGCAGATGACGCGGACGCGGATCCTGTACTTTTCGTCCCAGCCAGCATAGCCGTCAATGACATAGATGCGGTTGCGGGTGTTGAGGTAGTCGACGGCACGCTCTCGGTTGATTTTCCAGACCTATGGATTCATGTTAGCCTTGTATTGATTTCTCGTGTTCATCATCATCATCATATGCATTTCTGAGATGAGCGTCTTGGACACACACGCGCACACACGCGCACAGCGGAATCAACCAGCCAATTGCCCAGCCAAATCAAAACTCGGCACTTGCTTTGCCTCGAAACCCAGGCCGGAGCAAACCGGGTCGGAAACGAAGAGCAAAAGCACAAGCTTTCGAAGCATCATCACAAGCCAGTGCCGCGGGCAAAAAGTCCCGGGCGGCCGCTTATGGTCGGCTACCCAGATTCGGCTTCGGCTGAGCGGGGCCCCGGCCTGGTAGGCATTCCTTGGTCTTTTTCTGAGCCGTGACTTTTCGGGCCAATTTGTTGTTTGTGTGTGTGCGGGGTGAGCAAGCTAGAGCTGCATCTTGGCCTTTTTTATTGGACACCTTCTCCGCATGCACTTCCGATTCGATTGAGCTGCATGCTATTGTGTCTGTTGCTCCGGGGCATTGGCTGGTGCTTTTTCTGCTTTGCTCTGCCCGCGCCCCAAACGGTGGCGACGACGGCTGAGCAGCTGAATAGGAGGCGCCCCGCTCGCGTGACCATTGACCCAAAGCAAAAGGCACAGCAAAAGCCGAACAGGCGCAGGGATGATGCGCGTTGGCAACGAAAACCCAAATGGGTAGATTCGGAACGCGCAGAGAACAATGACGATGGAGGTGACGCTTGCAGCGACGATCAGGCACTATGTATTACTTACATCTTGGCTCATGGGCTTGTTGACTGGTCCCCACCTGTAGACAAAAGAGGCCTTGGTTAGCCTGTGGAGCGCAAAACCGGATCGACTGTGTCAAGGACTTACCAGATGTTGTCTTGTGATGAAGGCTCCTGGACAATTCGCTTGTCGAGGGGAGATCGGCCAGTCTTTGCGCCCGAGTAGGCGGTCAGGGCACCGCTGGAGGTGATGGCAGTGCCGCTCTCGTAGACGAGGGCATCTTCGTAGAGGGCAGCGACGGACGGGTTGGCGACCTGCAGTGAATTGGCTGGTCAGCGACTGGTTACGTGGTATCAATTGATAGCGAAAGGACTTACAATGGCGACGCGGTCGTAGTCGATGTGGGCGATCTCGTGGAGTTCCTCCTCTGAAAAAAAAAAATGTTAATGCTGAAGGAAAGAAAAAAAAAAAAAAAAAAAAAAATCTTGGGTGCTGTGCTGGCTTCCACGCTCAGGGCAAGGTGAGCTGGATCAGGGCAAAAGGTGTAGACATACCGAGCTCGGTGTGCTCGCGGAAGGGCCTGGCAGCGCAATTGGTGTTAGTCACTTATACGGCAGCAACAACAAGATCAAGGACATCAGGAAGCAAACTTACTGGACACCGCCAGGGTGCAGAGCAGTCTTGTTAACGTTGCTTGAAATCACTGTTCATATGCGTTAGCCTCCCAAGTCTGAACAGATTCCCAACTCTTTCGTCATGGCCATTCAGAGGGCAAAAGACTTACTCTTGCGTAAATCTATTCCCGAGGCCTGGATCTGTGACTTGGGACCTTTGACGGTAGGATCAGTGTATGGAGAGGCGGTTCTGAAGACGGGATCCATTGGATAGTTATATATTCCGGGAGCAAAAGAGGATGTTGGTTTGGATTGGATTCTTTTATTTTCGTCGCTTCCTTTTCAGCTGCTAGGAAGACCAGGGGAGGGGGTGGCGTGTGGAGGATGACGGCGGGTTTGCTTCTCCAGAGTGGGAACCCGGGATCAGGATCAGGTACAGAATGGACTGTACTCTCGTTTTTCTCGTTCTAGCAGATCAGAAGGACAGAAAAGTTAGCCCTGCGATCGAACAGTCCCGAAGCCGTTCCAGGCCGGGGCCTTGTTTGTGGAGCCGTGGCGGGCGGTGCGAAGCTTCACAAGGACCCGGGGCACGAATTTATCTCGGAACCGAGAAAAAAGTAGTTGATTTGATAGGGAAAGGCAAAACAAGGGGGGGTGCGAACCGAAAAAGAAGAGAAAAGAAAAAGAGGCCAATAGCCGATGTGAGAGGAAGAGGGAGAGAAAAAGGGGGGGCGTGTGAGTGCTTGTGTAGGTGCTTGTGTAGGTGCTACAACGGGATAACAAGGCAGCACGTATTGGAAGAGAAGACGATGCTGTCTCTGTGCTGTGGCACGCTTGGTATCGTCTGCGCTCGGCTCAAGACCAAAGCAGGCAAGGGAGGCAGCCGATTGATTTCGAGCAGGGTCCCTTTTGAGCCTTTCGTTTTCTTCTTTTTCCCTTGGCTGCAGGGAAAGGGGGCGTGTGATGGGTACGAAAATGAAGGAAATAAAAGAATCGATAAATTAATTAGAGAGGTGAACTCACAGTGAAGCAGTTTAGTGCGGCAGTCGGAGACCGTAATGAGTAATGATGCCTTGATGACGGCACAAGCTGCAAAAGTCGTATAGTATTGGGCGAGCAGAAAGCTTTTTTCTTCTTTTGGATGCTAGCAGGAAAAGGCTGGTTTCATCTTCCATTCAAGAATGCGAAAAAGAAGGAAAGGCAGCTCTATTTAAATCTTACTTTCCGCATCGCTTGTCATCTTCTAAAAGGAACTGCCGCGATGTGCGAATATGCTTTTCCATCTTGTAGACGAATCACACGTGCAGTCAATCATAGGCGGGCAACGCAAAAACCGGATCTGGGAATGTCGCCCAAACAAGGTGACCCGGCTCTTTCTCTTTAGTTTGCTTTTTGAAAACAGCAAAACAGGCCCTTTCGTTTTTCCCTTCTTTTCTTGCCAACGCGGACTATTCCGATGCCCATGCAGTTGCCTTGTTAACTTTGCTTGTACATCCAAGCCTTTTTTCGCCGGCGCCGCGACTTGTCGGCGGGGCGATTACGTACGGAATGGACGATTGCGGCGGTGCTTTGCCTAACTGGGCAATTCATGACTTGGGGCTTGGAGCTTGCGGTGGCGATATGATTTTTCTGCTTCTGCGTTACCCCGTACTCTGTGCGTACTGGTACGTTATGGGTAATGATCTTGTAATAGGGCTCCAATTGCTCCATAATGCGACCACATAGTACACATTGCAGCGAGTTGCGTCGCAAGGAAATGACGATGCGATGCGATTCAACGACCCGGTCCCGGTCTACGCCGGCCTCAGGTGCAAAACATGGCAAACAGCGGTTCTCGTTGGGTAATGAAAAATGAAAAACGCAGCAGCTGGAATGAGCGAGGTCACGAGGCTGGGCCTGCGAAAATAGCAGCAGCATAGCCGTAAAAAGGTCCATGCCAGGCTTGATTCATTTCATTCATCCATTCATTCGTCCCATCCCTATCCCGGCCCCCCGGCCCCCCGGAAGCCTTAGCACGGCTTGACTCATCCATCCTTCCGTATCCCGATACTTGGCCCGGCAGCCGCAGCAATATGTGCATGCAGTGTACCATTCCGGCCGGCTGCTTACGGGGGAAAAGGCGATGGAGGAAAAAGAATGATCCCTATTGGAAGCGAAGCTAAGCACGGGGGGGTGTGTGAGATTCCTTGCAAAAAGCTGAATTTCGCATCAGAGCACGAGATCTCTCTCCTTTTTTTTCTTCCCCTACTTGTATGTTCCTTTTTTCATTGCCCGGCTGCAAAACCCGCCTCGTCCACTGGTCACGCTGGCGAACCCGAAACAAACGCTTGCAGGCCAGACCAGCCTCTAGTCATGTCCACGGTATAATACAGGCCTATACGATTGCAATCCGGGGATGCCCAGCCCGGGTTTTTGCCTTGCCGGGGATGCTTCTTGGGCTGTGCATACCCGCAAAGGGGGACCTAGGCTGCGAACGGCTAGTAGTCGAGGCCCAGCTGGGGCGTCTGGCTACCCCGCGATTTTTCAAAATGGCCTTTCTCGAATAGAAACAAAACACCCCTGGCTTCCACGATATTGCCAGCACTTGTGCAAGCTACTGTACGCGGCTCTGCACCGGCTGCTCTCGGCAGTAGAAAGTCGCTTTTTGCGTGTCTCTTGTGTTGTTGTTTCAGCGTCCAGGAGAGACAAAGACTCGGCACCAGATATCCGAGCAACTGAGCACAACGCTCGTCACCATGTAGCCCGGCGAAACAGTCTCTCTCTTCTCTTCCTTCTAGAACAGAACCATCAACTGCAAAAAAGACAACCGAGAGACAAGGTTACCAAAAAGTGCTCCGTAGGTCTCGGCCCAGCGGCACTCGCTGTAGCTGGCCCGGTCTCGTGATTGGCTGCCGCCGTTCTGTTCCGACTCTTCCCGCGGCCAAATCTCTGCTGGCTGGTATTTTTGTTTTGACAAGTATCAACATTATCATGGATATTTTTTTCAGCTTGTAACATGCTATTGCCACCCCTTTGTTTTTATCTATTTACTTTTTCGGGCAACGGTATGTTCCATGCATGGCGCAGTTGGGTATGAATGCTTAAATTGATTGCCACAATTGCTCAATGTACGGCAATTTCCGTGCTCAGCAATTGATAATGGCTTGCGAGAAATTCAGCGCCTGACTTGTCATTGCAGGTCAACGAGGCAATGTGACATGTCTGGCCAAAAAAAAAAAAGAAGTAAAGAGTCATCTGGTATACATTCTTCGTCATGACGAGGAGGGGGGACAAAAGTGAGTTTTTTTCGTCTATTATCGCTTCATGGTCTCGTATCTAAGTCAATCATGGCGTTCGTCCACCGGATCACTACCCTATTCAGCACTTGGATCTTCCCCGGCTCAACGCCAAGATCAGCGCTTTAGACTCTTTGTGACGTCTATTGAACCCTCTTACAGACATGTAGATAAGACCAAGTCAAGCCCGGTTTTGACTTACCTCGTGGTGTTTTTTATCCTGTAGTCGTTGGGAAATCTCTCGAGCAATCATTCCGTATACACATATTCACTTACACCACCACAGCTTGAACCTTCTTCTACTGAAACCCCCTCTCATCTTGACAATCCCGATATCATCCTTCACTCTCATCCCATATTCTCTACTTCTCCAGCCTCACCATCACCATCCTCCTCCTCCATCATTGCCGCCCGCCCGACTCTATTTACCGTATTTGCCGCCCCACTCACGGACCCCCGAGCCCATCCACCCGCTGCACCCAAAATTTCCTGCCTCTGCCTCCTCTCTGCTGCCGTTCCGTCTGCCACGGCGGTACGGCCTCGGAAGCCCCAAGGCGTCCCCACCTGTCCATCTCTCTCCTTTTGCTTTTCTTTTCCTCCGTCCAATGTACATACAGTACACAATGAATCTCTTACACTCCCCCCTTGCTTCCGATTCTTTTTCGTTTTTATATATATACATACCTATGCCCAGTCGTGCATCTAGAGTACATGGCAAACGCCCGGAGTACTTTGTATGACTCTGTACCTTGCTTTTAATGGAACCTTGCAACGCTACCCCATGCTTATACGTTTCCTCGCTGACAGGATGCCATCCATACTGTATGTATGTACACACTTCCCCAGGCTCGGAGCAGTCCGGGATGCCTTCTGGCTGACCAAGACCTGCCTGCGAACCTGATCCCTGACCCATCAGGCACGGGCTTTTCATGCTGCATGCAGGTCATTGACCATATACTTGTATGGATGTAGATTCCCACACGCCCCTAGTTTCAGCCTACTGGCACATGCAAAAATGTAGCCCGTGCTTTTGACTGATTTCCTCCCGTCCATCCCCCTGATTCACTCAGCTTACCTCAAACGAGTAGTATTGCCTGGTGATACATTTACTTTCCCATGTTCACCAGCCTCGGGCAGCAATTTGCTCGGCTTACGGCCGGTACCTGCTCGTATCTGCTCGCATCTCCGAACTGCAGCTCCCCCGGCGGCTGAAAGTATACCCTATATTGTGGTTTCCGCCCTCATATCTGCCTTGCCTCTATCAACGGGTCAATACGGAACGTCCAAATGTTCGCTTCTTATCTTGTCAACTTCAAAATCACCATGAACCAAGGCTGTTATCTCATCAAAGATCCGTTTAATCTCTTCATTTCCATCTCGGCTGACTATGGCTAGTTTGGTTCAATCCAGAACATGGCTCTTTTGAACTAAAAACATCTTTCGTCGCCCTTCTAATCTTTTGCAATCGTGGCATCGTATGGCGTCTACAAATGCTTTGTCATCATCTTGCATCTTTCGGCGTATCTCTTAACTCAGCTGCAGATCATGCCAACCTGCAGCCCTCCCTGAGCTTCCCACCCTAAGCACCATGTAGGCCACAGCTTCTATATCAGTTTGTAGCCGACTTTTTTCAACATCCGTTTCCTTGGCGCCTATCCATCAGAGCTGCTCTTAGCCCTCATCCTATTTGCCTTCTTCCAGCCAAGCCGCCGGAGGCTGGCATCTTCTGCCTCGTACTTTTTTTTTTTTAAGTAGCTTACTGACAATGATTCTTTACTGGTCGTCGCTGGTGATGAGTTTGGTGATCTTGCCAATGGCAATGGTTTGTCCCTGTGCATGTAATTAGAAAAGATGGTTGAAAAAGAAAAAAATCACAGAACTGGCGAATCTCTTCATACCTGGTCTCGGAGGGTGAAACGACCCATCTGGGGGTAATCCTCGAATTTCTCAACGCACACCATACCGGCGCCTCCAGTTACCTGAAGTCTAGCAATGATGCTGTCGCCCTTCTTGGCGTGTGTGGGAGGAACCTTGCTCTTACGGCCAGTGCCCTTCTGGAGCTTGTGCAGCAGCGACGCAAAGGTGACCTCTTCGATGGCCGCATGTACGTGCAGCACGCAATTGAATCCCGAAGTCAGAATGCTCTTGAGGTCCAAAACCTTGATTTGCGCCTCAAACTCAGCGACGCAGTGCACAAGTCGCTTCGGCGAGCAAAGCACGAATCCGGGCAGGATGTCTTCTTCTTCAATGCCCTTGAGACGTAACCGAACTTGGTCACCGCACTGGAGGATAGGCTGCTCCTCTTCCTGCTCTCCGTAGATGGCAGCCGTTTCCACTGACTGCTTCCTAGGCATCATAACCAACGACATGCCCTTCTTGATAACTCCCGCTTCGATCTTGCCGTCGACCATGGTGCCCAGATCGCGGTATTTGGCGTTGATGGGCATCATGAATGGCGCGTTGACCTTGCGCTCCAGAGCCTGCATGCCGTCAAGGTACTCCAGCAGTGAGGGTCCCTTCCACCAGGGAGCAACACCCTCTGGCAGTCGGTCCTTGATGTTCAGAGATTGCTGAGCGGCCACGGGCATGAAGTAGACATCGGTCTTGAGGTTGTAGCCGGTTCCCTTCAGGAACTGCTGTAGTTTGGTAGTACACTCCTTGTAACGCTCCTCGGACCATTCCACCGTGGGGTCGTCCATCTTGTTGATCGCCACAATCAGCTTGTTGACACCCTGAGTCTTGGCAAGCATGGCATGCTCACGGGTCTGTCCTCCTCTTTCGAAACCTGTCTCGTATTCACCCTTTCGCGCTGAGATGACGAGAATACCAACATCTGCCTGCGAAGCACCTCCAATCATGCTGGGAACATATGTCTTGTGACCAGGGGCATCCAGGATACTGTAGCGACGCTTCTCCGTCTCAAAGAAACCACGTCCAACTTCAACCGTCTTTCCCTTGGTTCGCTCCTCCTTGGTCAAATCCATGACCCAGGAGAGATACCATGACTCACGGCCCAGGTCCTTGGCCTCCTTCTTGTACTTGTCCATGGTACGCTCGTCGACCATTCCGGTAGTCCACAGGATCGAACCACCCAAAGTTGATTTGCCTGCGTCAACGTGTCCAATGAAAATGATGTTGACGTGCTCCTTGCCGTAGATCTCCTTGAGAGTATCATCGTCCACATCAGCTGCCTGCGCCTTGAGGACGGCATCGACTTCGCGCTGCGCCTTCTTCTCTCCGGCAGACGGGCTGGAGCGGCCAGATGATGGGTCGGGAGATGTCCTTCCAGAAGACTTGCCACTGGCGGCAGCCTTTCCTGCCTTTTCGCCAGTCTTTTCAATAGCCTTGGCGGCGGTAACCTTCTTGCCCGCATCCGGGGCGTTGGACGGCTCAGTCTTGGCCTCGTCCTTGGCTGGGGAAGGAGAGGAGGCAGCGGGAGCGCCAATCGACAATACCTTGGCCTTGGGCTTTGCGTCGCCTCCGATGCTAAGCACCTTGGCACCTCCTTCAGTGGTAACAACGGGCTTAGGGGCGCTCGCGGCAGCAGCAGGTTTCTCGACGGGGAGCGACTTCACGGGGGCAGCTTGTGCAGCATTGTTCTGGGCGGGGGCTGCAAACTGCTGCTGTTGCTGGTTTCGCTGGCCTTGCTGTTGGCCATACTGAGGATAGCCCTGGCCTGCGGTAGTCAAGTATGGTTAGTCCATCTGTGAGCGTTGAGATGGGTGAATATAGCAAACGTACCAATGTTCTGGTTGTAGCCTTGGTTGTAACCGCCGCCGTAGTTTTGGTATTGCTGGTTGTACTGATCGAATCCTTGGCCTGCGCCGTATTGAGGATAGAATCCCTGGGGTTGTTGATAATACTGCTGCTGGTACTGCCCGTATCCTCCTCCACCATAGGCCTGGCCAGGCTGGAACGAGGCAGCGCCGGGCTGGAATGAGGAAGCGCCGGGTCGGAAGCCGCCCTGGGCAGCAGCAGGGTTCATGTTGAGCTGTTGCTGAGCCTGCTGGGCGAGGTTCTCGTCCTGAGCAGCAGGATCGTCCTCCCAAGAGTTGAGGTTCGACATTGTGGCGATGGCAATATCTTTCTCGTCTGACCGTTGTTGGCGGGGTTGACCGTTCGAGAGTCGGCGATCTAACGGTGCTTCTCTCTGTCTATCGACCGCGTGGTGGCCTGATAAATAGCACTGAAGAAGCGGGTGCCGTCAGAGACCCTTGAGTTGTCGGATTCAGGTCTTTGGGGTTGAAGGCGACGGTCGACGTCTCGTTGGTTTTATGGTGGAGGTTGTGAAAATTCGAGCCCCACCAAGGCAGCGACATGACATCGATAAAGTGTGGTGCAGCAGGTTTTTGTGGAGGGTTTCATACAGTGCATTTTGTGGCTTGGAAACAGTACGTACTTGGGTTTAGCGAAAGGCTTCAAGGGGGAGTCAACAGAAAGCCTCAATCGATTTAATGTAAGCCACAGTGAAGAATGTCTAGCTCTGAGGGTCCTTGATTAGATATGATCATAATCAGAGAGATTTTGTGAATTGTTGCTGATTTGGGTATTTTGTGATCTCATTCATATCTGGCTTTTAGGCACCCATGGGAGCGGATCTGAGTCACAGAAAGCTGTTCGCACTGTAGCAGCTGTGAGTCCACTGAACTTCAAATCTTTTATGTCAGTGAACGGTGGCTGCTGCTTATGAGCCAATCTCTCATCATGCCTTGAACTCAATGTTAAAATTTGCCTTTATTTTCAGATTGTCTTATGAGCATCTTTAAATCTAGCAAACCGCGGCTATGGACGATTTTCTGGCAGCAGTTGGCGCGCAGGCCATGAGATACGCCATACGGTCTGGCATCGCCTTGACGTCCTCTTATGCCATCAACCAATGCTCTCGCCTGCTAAAGGCTGTCGACGACAAGAATCTCCAATCCGAGCTCAGGGTGCTCCAAAGACAGCTGGATGGTAAAATTAAGGTACGGATATATATCCCATTTTTAACAAATATGAAGAATCCCGTCCCTTATCCCCCTTCATCTACTTGCGCTAATCGTCAACGTCAAGATTATCTCTCCTGCCATTGACCTTATTGAGTTCAAGTTAGTACTGTCCATCCTCATCGTGGCATTCGTTAGCAAAGATGAAAGCGCTGACAGATTAGATCCGGGCGAGGAAACGTCTTTCTTGAGTCCGCACTGCCTCTCGCAAAGTCTCTTCACCAGCAAATCATCTCCCTAGGACGTCGTGTGGAGGGTGCCGCAGCCGTCGAGGAACATAACCACGACGTATCAGAAAATCCAAAAACCAAGGAGACTGGCCATGACGCATTGAAAAGAGTGATTCGAGATATCAAAAACCTCCTAGCTGAGATTGACCGAGAGATTCCTCTTCTGCAGCTGGCTATATCAGCATCTGGTGAAAGCCTGTCTACTTCTCTCCCCCCTGGAATATCTCCTTCTAGATTGTTGCAGGCTAGTACCCTTTTGACTGTGGGAGATACACAACATGCGCAGGATCCTACAAGAACTGTACAAATCGGGCCTTCATTTACGCTGTCTGTGTACATGCTATTCTTGGGACACGCATCTGTATCGTCTGCACCTAAAGGCGATAAATCAAATCCAAGTCCGAGAAGCAGTAATCACCAAATCAGCTCAAAAAGCACAGACCGGATCCCAGTCTATGGCTTAGGCGAGCACGATAGACGGCCTGTATGGCAGGAGGCGATACACAAGGCTCGGGTGCGGCTATGCAGGTCAGCTTGCAAGGCAGCCATAGATGAACATGGCTTCAATGAGGGCAACCGGGACGTACCTGACTTTGAAGTCGACCACAAGTATGCCTATCACCTCGAGATTATCGAAGATTTGGACGATGGGCGGGCTCATGAAGGGGCTGCCCAGGCAGAAGCGTACAACGGCGTCGCAAAAGCCGGCATTCGTGAACATATTCCGATTTACCAGCTTGCCAAAATATTCTACACGGACACTGGCAGAATGCTCAATATTGGTGATGGAGAAAATAATCCAGTTTTGCTCCTCAAGCGAGATATTAAGGCATCTCAGCTAGAAAGGCCAGAACATGAGACATATGGAGATACAAACAATGCTACGCATGACGATAGTGGCAGCCATCTAGAAACAAACGAAGATGATCAAGCCGACGTGGATCGGCAGCTATTCGGAGAGACACGAGAGAAGCGGCTCTCTTTAAGAAGCGCTAAGAATGTCGAGGAGAGCTACATCACCGCCTTCCCCAAGCACCTGGATCCCGAGTGGATAGCTTTTGAGGTGTACGAAGAGGACGACGAGCAGAGCGATACGAGCTCCATTTCGGGCGTTGACGCGGACTCGTCAGCTGAACTCGACGGGCGCGGCAATTCACCAGAGAAATCGCCATCACGCCCTTGCGCAGCCTTGGACTCGAGTTTGGTCTCCCAGATCAAGAATCTCTCTGTCCAGCCCACATCACGCAACACTCTCACTTTAAGCTATTCGGATCCTAGCCTTGGTCGTCCATTGCAAGATCTGTCGGTAAATTCGGCAAGGGAAGCGCAGGACTTTGTATCGCGGTCACCGTTTGGAACCATTACAACATCGCTCTCACTAATTGAGATGCTGATTCGGCTTGCTGGCCTTCAGGAGTTTCAACAGGCTTCCCATTTGTCGATTCCAGACCACATCCTGACGTTTTTCTTGGAAGAGACGTCGACGACAGGGTTGACGGGCGAGGCTATGTGGAGGGCCAGGAGTCAAACCAAACAGCGAGTAGGGTTCGATCCGTATACCGATGCAGCATAGCGAATGACGATCTTTGTGGCACAAGGTTGAATCTAGAGGTAGAATAATATTCAAACGAGCGCCTCTTTAGAACTATTGGTTCACCAAGGCGGTTTCAGTGTCGTAGTGAAGGGTCCGCGCGGATAGGCGGCTCATTGTTAGTTGCATTGCATCCCGTTTCAAAGCCTCAAAGCCTCAACGTCACGGCGCCAGCAGTTCCATGACGGCATCCATGAGCTAAATTAACACATCCATTCATTACTTTGAGCAACATTTGACAACTTCGGAACAATTTTTTTTTTTTTTTTTTTTTTTTTTTTTTTCAAAATTTCTTCCCCTCTACGCCGGCAACAGTGATCATTCCTCGATCAACAAACGGCCTGATTGTTGAGTTGTTGAGACGCCTCGCTTTGCATAGGCTGCCACGTCAGCGCATACCCATCCAAGAACTGAATCCTACCTCAACCTCGGTTTCAGGTGCATCCATAAAAATCATATATTAAAGAGCCTTTGGCAAATCTTCTCTGCTTATAACTACATCATTATTTGGCCACCGCAAAAATGGCGCCTCTTATTCCTCGTCTGCATCTCTTTGAGATTGACGACCAGCCTTGGTAAGTAGCATCCCTTACAAGCGCTGCTCTATCTCGATCCTACTTACCCACTTCATCAACTCACAAGCGCAATATATACTCAAAGAGACACTCTCTAACAAATGAGCAAACATCTAGGTTCCCTGCCTTTTTACGCAGTCGCATCCAAAATGCTCTCACTGCGGCTTGGAACTCCAATACTCCTCTTCAGCCCCAGTCACCCGCGCGAATCGCTGCATCTACACTCATACGCGAACTTGGCAGCTCGCTCTCATCTTACACCTTCATCGATTTTTGCGCCGGTGGCGGTGGACCTACACCAACAATTCAAAAGGCCATAAATGCTCATCTGAAAGTTGAAGGAAAGCCGCCAGTTGATTTCATCCTGACAGACTTGCATCCCAACGTGGGGGCATGGGACAAGATTGCGAGAAGCTTTCCACAAATGTCATATGAAAGGC
The DNA here is from genome assembly GCA_030708095.1 of Trichoderma sp. CBMAI-0020. Taxonomy (NCBI): domain Eukaryota; kingdom Fungi; phylum Ascomycota; class Sordariomycetes; order Hypocreales; family Hypocreaceae; genus Trichoderma; species Trichoderma sp. CBMAI-0020. The sequence goes on along the minus strand of JAJNCI010000004.1, from coordinate 1,506,939 downwards.
AATCTGTGGATGCGAGTAAAGCCCCAAAGCATCTTGTGGAGCGTCAAGACGGAAAGAAAGTGATGCGGCTGTTCAACCTGGCTTTCCACCACTTTGACGATGTCTTGGCGAGAGATATACTCAGAGACACAGTAGAGACAAGCCATGGATTCGCCGTATTTGAGCTTCAGGACCGTAGCCTCGCAGGCATGATTAGTGTCTGTATGCTGGGTGTTGCATCAATACTCATGGCACCGGCTTTTGCCTGGAAATGGAGATCTCCCGCTTCTCTTGCATTCTCATGGCTTTTACCCGTCTTGCCATTTGTCTTGGTATTTGATGGAATAGTTTCATGCCTGAGAACGAGGACTCCCAGCGAGGTGGAAAGTCTCCTCCGCGGCTGCGGTGCGGACACAAGCTCATGGGAGATACGAAGTGGTCGGTGCAAGTTTATCTGGCCGTGTGGATATCTCAATTGGGTCATATGTAGGCCCGTTGAGAGGGTTTGATAAGGACTATGTACAGGTAATGAAGTGCAGAGGATGCAGTCTCATACTTTACAAAATCAGTTAGCGGAACCACCAATTCACAGACCCATTCAGACGTCCATCTGATTCTTTGCTCTTAATAGAATGCCACCAGCCTTTTGGAATGAATAACGCATCCCCGGCAGACAGCTCTACCTCTTGCACATCCGATGCCGCCGTCTTGTCTTCCCACACGACGCTGTGAAGCATCTCCCTCTCATCTCCCTCCATCATCTCTGTAGATCGCATTCGACTGTTTCCAGATTGTCGAAGCCGCATTTGAACATTGTTATATACTTCAAGTCCCACCTTGGGCGGCAGGAGCCTCACCACTTTGCTACTACACAGCTGGCAGAACACGTTTGGATTCGGATCCCGATGCAGCGGAGTATAAGTCGGCTCCGTGCCCAGCCATATTGAAGAGCTATATATATCGCCTCTTCCGGCTTTTTGAATTAATTCCGGAGTCGGTACATCGTTCTGTAAATCGCTGGGGAGATCTGATAATAGAGACTGGGCAATGTAAAGCTGCACGGGCGGATCTGCTTTTAACCTCTGGGCTTCGTTGAACTGGAGTGCCTTGATGAGAAGTCTCAAGGGTGCATAGAGCTGAAAAAACTGGTGATCGTGAGAGGCCTCTGAAGCAGCAGCAGACTGAAGAGCCACCGCCCAATCCCGATCGATAGCGTCTTGGCTGTTTAACAAGCTTTCGTAGAGACGGTGTATGGTCTCAGATCCTTGGAAAAAGGGTTTAATCAGCTCATAGGGGAAGACTGATTTCTGGAAAGAGTCTATGTAGGAAGAAAATGACGTGTTTTCTCCGTCCCTTTCGAACCATTTATGAAAAGCTGGAAGAAGATATGTGGGAGAGGCATCAGGATCTGAAAAGACATACGGTCTTTCGGCCTTGAAGCTGTCTTCGAAGGTCAATCCATCTATGACTCCAGATCTCTTTATTGGCTGATCATTTGCGGAAGCAAAATTGCGAATAGGCACTTTGTTGATTCGAAGCTTCCAATTCGATGCGCACTGAAGGATTTTGAAGCTCCTCTGCATTGTGAACATGTGATACGAGGATGGATAAAAGTGAGACAAGTAAGCACCTAATCGATAGGACGCACGAGATTTACCATTGCTCCCAATAGGCAGAGAACAGAACAAAGCTGAGAGACGTTACTGTTTACCTGTAAATGACATCAGTCCATTCCTTCGACAAGCACTGACATGATTGCAACTCATCCTTTACTTCTTTCCTTCTCTATATGCCATTCCCAGCTACAGCTTCCTGCCTCATGCCCAGTGCTCGGAAGCGGCAGAATCGGTCACCGCCCGCCATAGCTCCTTAGTCATCCATGTTTTCCCTCCACCAGAACAGCCAAACCAAGCTCATCCACCCAACAATTGCGACTTTGGCCAAAACGCTCTGGCTGACCCGCCTATTCGCCCTCCTAGACGCCCAGCCTCATCGCCAGGGCGAGTTCCAGACGAGGCTGCCGCCAACCAAAACTGATCTCGCTGCTTCCATCTCCAGGCATGCCTGCGCGATAGAGGCTCAACTGGATTCGACCTGCCCTCATTTCGACGCCATATCCTGCGAATTTGCAGCGCCGACCTGCTGACGCCTGCGTGGGCTTTGGATAGTGCCTGAAGCCCAACGTTACGCGCCTAGGACGCTGCCATTGACGCCAGAAACCACCCCGCCACGCCTGCTACCTGCCTCTGGGCGCTAATCTGACCCGGAGCCTCAGCGCTACCACCTGCTGCCAGCGCCCTTACGCGACCTGTTGCAAATTTATCGATAGCACCACCGCCAATCCATCCCACGACGAACCCCACCTCGGCCAACCTCTTGCCTTATCTTCAGCTTCAGCCTTTCGCCTTCAGTCCGCGCGCAGCCCTTGATTGAGCGGGATCAATCTCCGTCCTTTTATCGATACCATGTCGACGTCTTCGGGAACTCCCGAGTCCTGGATCTCCAGCTTTTGCGCTCTGCCGGGCCACGAATACTTTGCTGAGGTTTCCGAGGAGTTTATCGAGGATGACTTCAACCTGACGGGTCTGCAGACCCAAGTTGCCATGTATAAGGAGGCGCTCGAGGTACGTGGCATGCTGGCTCTATCGGCCTTCCCACCTCCCTTTTCTTGGCGTATCTTGATGACTTGTTGTGATGCTGCGCTTCAACCCTGAATGGTGCTGACCTGCTCCCCTAGATGATCCTTGATGTCGAGCCCGAGGATGACGAGGATGAAGAGGAGGATGAAGAAGATGAGGATGAAAACGAATCGGGAGAGGAGGCCGATCGCGCGGGCATGCGACACGGCGCAGAGCGGCGACATCATAGCAGGATGGCTAGCGACCTATCCGTCATCGAATCATCAGCAGAGATGCTCTACGGCCTCATCCACCAACGATTCATCTGCTCGCGCGTCGGCATCCAGCAAATGAGCGAGAAGTACGAGTTTGGCCATTTCGGATGCTGTCCTCGAACACACTGCGAGCAGGCACGCACGTTGCCTGTTGGCCTGTCCGACATTCCCGGTGAGGACACGGTCAAATTATTCTGCCCGTCGTGTCTCGACGTTTATGTTCCACCTAACAGTCGGTTCCAAACTGTTGACGGCGCCTTCTTCGGTCGCACATTTGGAGCTCTCTTCCTCCTTACTTTCCCCGAATACGATCTCACCAAGCGCGGTGCCGATGTGTTGTCAAGCACCAACTCCAAGGTGCCCGATGACGAGAGCATTCTCAACGGCATGTTTGCCAAGAATATCGCACCCGGACTTGGCGGTGGACACATCTACGAGCCCAAGATTTACGGGTTCAAGGTCTCAGAGCGAGCGAGATCAGGTCCCAGGATGCAATGGCTTCGAGACCGACCAGAGGCCATCACCGAGTTGGATGAGGCACGGCTATATCATGAGCAGAACCCCGACTCTGACGAGGAAGAGGACGAGTCTATGGCCAACGGCCGGGCACTGGTCCGACGGCGACCACCTGGCAGCGCTCGCCTTCGCCAGCGACCAAATCACAGTGGTAGTCCTATGGCTCTGTCCGCCAACGGTGCCGAGTCTGAGCTGTAGCGTAGCGAAACCTCACGTAGCGAGACTAAATGGAATTACAAACGATATAAGCGCAAGTCGGGGCAGATGAACATGGTTCGTTCTCAACAAAGAGTTTTCCTTATCATGACGCTATTCAATATGAAGAAAACTCACAGGCGAAAGAAGAGACTGAGAGATAAGAGAGGAAATCGCCATCAAAGATCGCCGTTGAACTCAAGTTGTTGCGTACGCAAACCAAGAAGAGGCAAATCGCTATCAAGCGAGTAAGGTCTTAATGCCGCTGGTCGTGCTTGCGTGCACTTCGGGATTCATCTCGTCTCTCTCATCTCCAATTACGCATACGGCTTAAGAGATGTAGGCTTCACGGTGCTCCTTCTTCTATTCATTATGCTTGAAAGGGCTGAGCCAGGGTGTTGTGGAAGCTTATCAAACATGGGCGGCTTAGAGAGGTTACAACAGGAATAAGTTCAGGGGTGGGGGAGGGGGGGCAACATTCAAAAAAAAGGTCAAGGGGTTGGGCACTACGATTCAGTATGCCAAGGGGATACGGGTGGGAGGATACCTTGCAGGATATGTTTAGTTTTTAAAATAATGCGAGTCAATGCGAGGTGTCTTTTTGTTTTCTTCTTTTTGAAGAATATGTATATTGATCTCCGCGTTCCTGGTCTCTTTATAGACATGTGTGTCGAGTTTATCACAAGATCCAAAAGGCAAACAAAATGTGTGTATCCCAAACATTCCTTGACTGCCTTGGTTTATCTCCAACTTTGATATGACAGGCAGTCCCCTTTCCCTGCAAATGCATCACCATCAAGACTCCCAAATGCATCAGATATCCGCCTCAAAGTTTTCCCTTGCTTCGGATGGCTCAGAGCCCGCTTTCCCTGCAGATGCATTACAATAGAGACTCCCAACCCGTCAAGATATCCTCCTCATTCCTCCTCTCCTCCAAAGTCGCTTGTAGACAACGTGGCATCACCTCATAGGTGATCCTTTTCCCGGTGTCCAACTGACTCCACTTCCAAATCCCCTTCCTCTAGCAGGTGTAGATGGCGGCCCAGGAGTCAGCGTCGGCGTGCTCCCATTCTCCACTGGCAAAGGAGGCGGCGTCTCTGATCTGGGGCCGTCCAGCGCACCATCCCTTCGCGGGGGCTTAAAGTTGACGTCCCTGCCGGCGCGGTAAATGTCCTGCAGCATCGTCTCCAGGATGCCAGCGTCCTTGAACTCTAGGTATTTTCTGTACAGCTGGAGGGCCGTCCTGGAGTCTTCGATGGAGTCGTGCGTCTCCATTTGGATGTCCTCCTTGAGCAGGTACCATGCCAGGAAGGCGAGCGACAGCTTTCGCAGGCGTGATTTGAGGAAGAAGAGATCAATGGTGTCGATGATTTGCGTTTTGGGCACGTGGATGTTGATGACGCGGAAGTCTTGCTTCAGTCCGTGGCCCAAGAATTTGCAGCCGAGGTTGAGTAGTATCCAAAGCTTTTTATATGCCACCTTTAGCGGTAGCAGACTGTGTTTTGTGGTGTGTGGGTTTAAATCGTTTGCAGTGATGCCCGAATATGACGTTAGGTAGTCGACGATGGGTTCTCTGATGGAAATATAGTCGTCAATGAAGGGGACACCTTCGTCTTCGCCTTGGCCTCGGACGACGGAGGCGCGGGCGAGCGCGTAGACTATTGGTCGGATGGTTTCTCGTTCGCCGTCCGAGTTCATTTCAATCTCCGGCTGCCGCACCGCAACAAATTCGGTGTCGAGTGCAATGATGGTCTCTGGCCCAGGTCGCTCTGTAACCGGGTCCAGAAGCTTATAAGTCTTGTGCTCGGTGCGAGAGCTAGGGCTAGAGAAAAGAAGATTAGCCATGATTTGTCTCGATACCCGCACCAAATGATTGCGTAACTTACTTGAAATCTTGATATAGGAGCGATGTATCAATGTTGTTCTTCCAGCTATTATCGATCTTGTTGTTTGCATTCTTCACTTGGAAGGTGACAACAGATGGAACTTTCCAAGAGTGGTTAAACGAAAGAGCTTCTTCTGAGCTCACAGAGCGGACAAGAAAGTCGTTGAATAAGTGCCATTGGCTTTGGCCGGGAGCGGTCGGTTCAGCATGAGCAACTACCCAAAGGTGAGCAACAAAACATCAGGGCGGGAGAAGGAAAACATCTAAAGAAGACGAGTATCTTACCATTAACCATGGCTACGAGATGCGGCTTTTGTGCCTGACTGCTCTCGATGCTGATGGTCATTCCGATCAAGGAATAAACTGTGATGTTGTGAATGCCACGTTGTAAGTGAAGCTTCAAATCTTCACCCTCGTAGCAAAAGAACTGGCCCTGCTCGACGATGATGCCGATTTCCTCTGGTAGCCAGCCAGGTGTGTTCCAAAACATTCGATGATCTGCGTTGACGATTGCGGTGTTGAGCATCAGGACGTCTGGGACGCTGTGAATGGTTTTTCTAGTTGCAATAGTTTGATACCGTTGGCATCGGCTGCACCATCCTTTCGCTGTCGTCTCTCTCTCCACGCTGCTCTTAAGAACCTGAGAGAAAGTGGTGCGGGGAATTTTGTTATTTCGTCCCGGGGCTTTCTGCAAAGTGTGTCAGAGAAGGATGACTAGGAGAAACGATGGCAGTCAACTTACAAGAGGTGGATAAAGCATCTCGTTTACATATGTTGATCCAGGTCGGGTATACTCGCTCCTGCAATTCATGCATCTGATGGAGCTAGTTGCTTTGGTCGCCAACACCTATGCCATGGTTAGTTTTAACGGTTTTCACGAGAACATTTGATTTTTACCTGATCCATCGAGGAGGAAGCTGGAGCCATAGTTTTATAGTCTCCAGCAATTTTTTCCAATAAGAATCGGGTTAGTGTCTGTAGCATTACACTTAAGGATGCCGAATGTGTATCCTCCTCTAGCAATCCCAGGGGAGCAGCTAGAAGTATTGTTAGCAACAGAACAATATGATTTCGAGGGATAATGGAGATAGGATTGAGACTTACCTTGAGGGTTGCTGCTGAGGGTCTTGAGCATATTTGTAGCCTGGCAGATTGATCCTTCCGCTTTCTGAAGCATATCGAAAAGATATCCCAGCTCGCAAAGCAGACAGGCCTCGCTCACACAGGCTGTAGCCGCATGTTGTAAAGCCAAATTTCGAATTAAGGGTGTAAAGTTCATGATTTGGAGAAGCGAGTTGGCGTACGAGTTCGATATGTGGATCTCGAGGCCGGAGTATCGTGTTGTATTATAAAAGCTGATTTGTTAGCCTCGAGTCTAGACGCAGAAAAAGTGTGTTCATTTACATACCCAAAGTCGAAATCGTCGACACCAAATTTGCTGTATTTGATTTCGACGTTTCTATACATCATTGGGAATTCCGATTTCCTGCTCTCCATCTCCATTTCTGCAAATGGATTTGAGAGTTCGTCTGCCTTTTCTCCTGCAGACGTTGAATCTGATTTGGCAGATTCTCGAGCCTTTTCACTGAGAAATTTGGGAGCTTTGAGGCCGGAATTAGCGGATTTTTTCGAGCTCCGAGTATCTTCAATCTGGTTCCTGCGGAGGCCTGTTGTATTCCGGCCATAGAAGCCAAAGTCGGTACATTTTAGACTTGCAAGAAATTGCGGATCGAATTTGGCTGGGGGGGCTCCAACGTCTGAGATGGTTTCAGGCCACGCAGAGGCAAGCTTTTCTCTGTAGTATGGCATGCCGATAGAATTCAAAGGGCTATATTGCGTTAGCCTATACATCTTGAGCACAAGATACAGTATGCGACTTACGTGTCGGAACTCCATTCTAAAGGTTGAGCCGGTTCTTCAGTTGTGGTGAGTTCCATGGGAGTAGGTAGGTCCACGAAATGAAGTTTGGATGGTGATCCCCACAAATGGATGTTGCATTCCGCATCTGTGAGAGCCATGGCCTCGCCGGAGGGGGCGATCTCAAACATGCTGAGGTAACTCAGCACATTGGCCTGTCGTACATTGCTGGTGTTCGGGTTCATGAGATCCACCACATGCATCTGGCCGCTTTGCGACACCACAATGCTGGTCGTGAGCATGCGCGGGTGCATGCGTACATATGCCGCGCCGGCAGGGAACGGGATCGGCGGCATTGACGACATCTTCTTGATATCGAAGACGTTGAGGAAGGGATCCAGCATGTAGTTCTGGCCCTGGCGAAGCGAGTAGCCGCATGTAACGATGAAGTCGTGCTGAGCATCCATGTCATTGATCAAGGCTGAATGCGCATTCCAGGTCTTGACGATGGCGAAGTTGATGGGATCCAGAAGGTGTACCGATCCGTCCCTTGTTGCCGCGCAGATATAGCGGCCGCGTTTCATAATCAGGTATTGATGGTCGGTTGTAACCTGCGTGCCGGTTAGAATGGGGCATGGAAAATGTGACTTTGGGGTAGTTATGATTGTTTCTTACCTGTTTGACGACTTCCCCCTTAATAAGGTCGATAACAAACATGGTGTTTTGCAGACCGGCGACTATGATCTCTGCCGTTCCCTTTGAAGTAAAGCTCATGCACTTTAGATCTTTCATGTCCTCGTGACTAGATGGATGTCAGTATTCTCACTCGCCCAAAATGCAGTATTGTCCACGCACCAAATTTCCCACATGGTGGCCCCTTTCCTAGACGCCATATGCACATTTTTGGGACCCAATGTCACAACGCCCTTATCGTTTGTCAAGATCTGCCGAACAGGCCCGTCTGTGCTTGCATGTGCCCTGAAAGTGGTGAAGCGTTGAAGCTCGGTGCCGACAAAGGCAGTGACTCGACCCTGTCAGATGTTAGAAAACTGTATTCAAATAAGGCATATGCGGCCCATTTGATCGTACATATTCGTTACCAGCCCAGAGAATCTCCTGGGAGGTGTCAAAGGTCATCGTCGAGACCTGCGTCGGCAGCGCATGGGGGCCCGGAGGCGGAAATGGAATGCGAGCGACCTATCAGGGACAGTCAGCAAGTTTGGATCCTTGAATATATTATTCACAGCCATCAGGAAGCGAGATGGCGACAATGGGCAGTGCAATAGCTCTCGCGACAGCTATCGGCCATGGTAGCCAACGTACCTCGTCCCAGTCTCCGTCCATTGTAGCGATTTGCTCAGTCCCGCCGGTACCAAAGCCCGTCTGAAAGGTCGCAATGGTACCGCAAGCCCTGCAGAGGCTCCAGGGGAGTCCGGCTAAGAATGCGGGCTCAATCAACAAAAATGCGGCAAAGATGTGGTGCTTCTAACACCACGATATCGCTGTCGTCGGAGGGACGCGACCACCCGCTAGTTCGGAGGGGCAGTGAGGTCACTAAGTTTATCCGATATAATTCCGAGGCCTAACCTGGGAAGAGTATGAAGGTGTTGAGATGTGTGGACGTAAATCTGACTGATTCTGGATAATAAAAAGCTGAGATGATGAGATGATAAGATGGTAAGAAGAAAATGAGGAAAGGAACGAGAGAAGGGGATATACATGTCTGCTTTGGGGGCGTAATTGACCCAGTTCTGAGTTCGTAGCAAAGTTTCCATAAAGGTATGAAAGCCTCATGCGGTGGCTGGATCTCGTATCAGTGCCTCGTCAACACATGAGAGCGGATCTACAACAAAGGTTAATGTTGTATTTGTGGGATATATGAGCCCAAAGAAATGCGGCCTACGTAATAACAATGAAGTGTCTGTGGACTTGCCACAAGCTCATGTAGTGGTCGGTTTTAGTAGTGTCGCATACTTCGTTATACGTGTAAGAGCAGAACTGCAACGAAGACGAGTGTTTGCTTCATCGAGCCCAGCTCTGAGAGGCAAGCGATAAAGTGTGTAAGAAGAAGTCAAATATAAGAAAGCAGGGAGATAAACCTAGAGCTCGAACGGTGTACCCAGCAAAGGTGAAGTAAAATTCTGTACACTTGCTATAAGTCCATGTAGTAGCTGGTTATTGTGGTATCATGTGCTTCGTAAGAGCGGATCTGCAATGAAAATTTAGAGTTCTCTTCATGGGATATGGTTCTTGAGCAAATCATGGAGTGCGCAAGATGAAGTAAATAAAAGTCAAAAAGCCCCAAGAACTGCGGTTTACCCAGCAACGGTCACTAGTAATTTCGTGGTGTCGAGAAATGGGCCGGAAAAAGAGAAAAGAAAACAAAGCATGCATGGCCGTGACAAAAATAGACGGGCAAGATAAATGCACTCATGGGGCTATAAACAGCTTTTTTTCATTTCATTTCTGGGGACTTGATATATAGTAAAGTTGACGGCATGTGCGCCTTTTGGCCGTCCTGGTAGCCAGACGATATTCTCCCCCGATTGCTCCACCTCCACCTTCCATTTAGTCCTCGTCAGTTCCCCAATCTCGTCCCAGAGCCGCTGGAAGCTGTCCTGGTTGTGAAGATAAGGGGAAGAATCTCCCTTTTCAGGTTTCTGAGTTTGAGTGACGCCGACATGTCGGCCGTATATGAAAGCGTTGCGTATATCGGGCTGTAGAAAGCCGACAAGTCGCTTTCCGATGTATAGCTGCTGCTTCCAGCTGAACAGATGGAAGAAGCTCCCGGCATGGATAATGCTGATGAGGCCGTTGAGCTCATCCAATCTCGGATCGTCGGGATCTGTGATATCTCCCACCGTAAAATGGGCATCCAGACTGCTTCTATCCTGGAAGAGGTCGTATCCCGACGATATCAGCTGAGAGCTGGAGTCGAGCCCAAATAATCGCGATCCGTCAACGCCGTCATCTCGAAACTGCCGTAGCGCTTGGCCAAGCCCGCAGCCTAGGTCAAGAAGAGTGTCTCGAGACCGATGTAACCTGAGCCGGAAAAGAGCCTGCTGGTAGCGAGAGTCGTTTGCGTCATTCAAAGTGAGGAACTTCCATCGTCCAATAAAGGGCATTCTAGCATACGCCCATGCTGCCTCGCGCTGTGAGAACCGGCAAAATCAGTAAAGTGAAGAAAGACGCAGTCACCATAGGGCGCAAACAGCTTACAATCCTGATTAGATGAGAGTCGATTTGCTCTGTGGGAATCCCGCTGTATCGGACGAGCAGATCGCGGATTGGCGTGATGTTATCTGGGAGGCCAGGCATAAAGGCCCATTTCTGGATCTCTAGGATGTCCATGCAACGAGATGGCGACGACGTCCAAGGGGAGGAAATAGGGCGTGACCACGCAAAAAATAATAATGAAAAGCTATTGATCACTGAATGCGAGATGGGTCGGATCACCGGGGTGCAAGGCTGCAGATATCTATCTTCATCGCCTAGACGCGCAGCGCGCGGGTGTCCCTCAAGCAGGTTCAAAGAAGGCCATCCATGGTCACAGCTCGGTTGTTAGTGCCCTCCTGAATGCAGGTGTCAGTCGATGTTTGTTTGGAAATGGCATCGACGCAAGGGCATCGCAGGCATGGCGGTCCAGGTTGATGAGCTGGTAATTTGTAAAGGAGGCTTGAAACGCTTCCGAGGTACTACTAATACTCCATTGGCCCCGGCCCAGAGGAAGCAGGGCGCGAGGGATGCTCTAAAAAAAGCCGGCGATGCTGCTACGCCGAGAGCGGCAGCGGCTGATGGGCTATTTTTGTCGCCGTCTCTGGCCTCCCGCGCGGATAGGAGCTGCATCAAGATTAAGTGGCTGCTGACTCAGAGCGCAATGCCGAATGACCGACTATCTGCCGAACGATTGTGCAATTGGGCATCCTCATCCCAGCCAGATCCGCGACGTCTCCGTATCCACGGGAGCGGACTCCCGCCATATCGCCCAGATTGCAGTGACGGGAGATTGGCTGACTCATCACTCGAGCCAATCAATCTGGAGGAGAAAAGAGGGGCGCAGGTTTAGCCGCGCATTTGCCGCCTGGTTTCGGAGAAAATTCTTTTCCCTCCTCCCTCTCTACTCGAAGGAGCGAAAAAGCACACCAACATCCCGTCGCCTACTCCCACGCGGCGACGAGTTATTCCTTTCCGTTCAAACGGGCCAGTCTCGCAATTACCATCCTCCGTATTCCAATGCGATAGAGTGTAAGTCAGCTGTGCAGGTCGCCCTCAAGCCCGGCTCCAGACCAGCAACAAAACACTTTGTACATAGACACGCTGTCGAGTGACAAGCTGACAATGGCTTCAGTACCAGTGTTGCATCGGCGGCAGATCGCCTCCAGCAGTCGCGTAGCAACCGCGTCCGACTTTTTCGGCCACCACTTGTCGTAGTTTGCCCCAGAGCCCGGAGTGAGAAGCTCGGAGCGAGAGGCACAGAGTGAGAAGCACAGAGTGCCAGCGCTTCTGCCCATCCCTTGCCTGAGGCTGTCTGTCCTGGGCACTCGCCATTGACGATTCCCATTGGCCTCTTCCCGTGGCAATTATGAGCCCAGGCCGTGAGGGTGAATCGGAAGAAGCCACTAACATGTCGTATCCATCACCCGGTGCCGAGGCCCTTGATGCAGGCCCATTCTACCATACGGGCACTCGCGATGAAAGCCACGAGCATCACGACCCTGAGGAGCACCAGCAGCCGCATGACCAGCATGACCCTAATCAGGTCCACGCACAAGAGCAGGACCATGGCCAAGTGCCCGCACATGAGCCGTCTTCTCCCCAGCATCACATCCCAAGGCCCCCCAACCTGGAGGAGCTTCAATTGGCGGCCCAGCTTGGACAAGGCCTGGCTGGAACAGCCCTGATTCCGGCCACCGACCCCAACATGAACGTGGAGGATCCCAGCATGCGTAATATTATGCCACCCGAGCCAGATCAGCATCAAACGCCGTCGTACGTTCACGAGGCACCCGCATCTGAGCACATGGTCACGCATACAATTCCAGTTCCCGTGGGGCCGCCGCTGCCACCGCATTATTCCATGGGCGACGGTATCCCCCCTCGGAAACGATCCAAGGTGTCTCGTGCTTGTGATGAATGTCGACGAAAGAAGATTAAATGCGATGCTCAGTCAGATACCGGCGAGAGTCCCTGCTCCAGCTGTGCTCGGTCTTCTATGCGATGTCTGTTCAGCCGTGTTCCCCAGAAGCGCGGCCCTAGCAAGGGGTATGTTTTCTGTCTCTGCTCCTCTTCCTTTCCCTCTTGACTGGCATGTGTGTTGTGATATGCTAACGCAAGAGGTAGTTATATCAAAGAACTCGCAGACCGGATACACAGCATCGAGAACAAGCTGGAGTCTGAAGGTAGCCTTACCCAAGACGAAATTGACCGACTTCTAACGCCAGGGAGCCATCGCGCTTACAACGGCTTAGTCCCCCCGGAGGAACCAGGCCGTAAGAGAGCGTTCTCGAGCATATCCGCAAGCGACTTTAACACAGCTGCTCCGCGTCAAGCACCATGGGGCCCAGAGCCACGGCCAATACTCCCGGCGCCTGCATCTTCAGACAGTTTTACAGGACCAGGATATGCCAACAATTCACTGGCCCCTCAGCCTGCTGCTGTAAAGGCGGAAACAGCTCCCCCCAAGCCACCCGTTGCGTCTATGGACTCGCAGGTAGTAGAAGCAGAAGAAGTGCCAGAGGTTGATGAAGAATTCTTGCACGAGTAAGCACCATCCTACCTCCCCAATACTTCTTAGAGCCGTAACTAACGGGCTATCATAGCTATCTCGCCCATGTTCAAGCCATTTATCCCATACTTCCAACTAGCAAAGCAAGGGTCCAGTCCCTACTTTCACAGTGCCCGTCGTCGGTAAGGACGGCATTTATCATCGCGCTTCAAGCGATAGGCCAATCGTCGGGAGATACCCAAACTGCAAGCTCCCTTCTTCACGAGTGGGAGAGCAGCGAGGCACCGCATTCACGTGCCACTGATATTGTTCATGCTCAGACACTTCTTCTCCTGATCATCGATGCCGACTGGCGGTCTTCGTCTCAGCTCCCATTCCTTCTGGCCAGGGCGGTAGCGCTCGCCAACACGATGAAGTTGTGGAAATTCACGCCCATCGAATCTGCATCAGAGTCGGATTCAGACGACCAGCTATGTGTGCGGATTTGGTGGTCTCTCGTGCTTATGGATCGCTGGCATGCGGCTGGAACCGGAAAGCCATCGCAGATTCCCGACAGCAGCGTTGTTGCACCGGCCGGGCTGGAGAACACCGTGGGTGAGGTGTGCTATTATCTGATTCGTAAGTCTATTGCTTCATTCTCATGTACGATGAAATCACTTGTTCGTTACTAACAACCGATTCACAGGCCTATCAAAACTATTGAATCGGATTGCATTCGTTATTTCCACAATGCAGCCAGGCACATCTACAGCTGAGCCAGCCATGGCCGCTATTCTCGTGGATTACATTGAGAATTATCGAGAAGATCTTCCGGGCCACATCGAGGCCGTATCATATCCACTAGTACATCTTGCGTATTGGCACTGCAAGTTACTGGTAACACTTTTGACACCCGCAGCTACACCAACCGAAACACTGTGGCCAACATCTGAGCTTGCCACTTTACTGCTGGCAAACGCACATCTCAGAAGTCCCTTTACCAACCACTTTGTATCTCTGGTTACCATGTCGTTGGCTAAGCTCGCCAAGATGGACAGCTCCCGCGAAGGGGCTACCAGACTAATGAAGGAGATCCTAGAAAAGCCCACCGGAGGCCACTGGGATACTGTAAGAGAAAAGTTGACGGAACAGCTGCGGCCGACTTCGTCCGTGGAGGCTACTGCGAGCCAGGGCTTACAGCACCTGGCAGATCTGGCGACGGCACATGAAGGCATTGCGCCAGGCTCGGACGATATCACATTTGGTCACACGTTGGCATCGGGCTATCTAGACGTCGCTTAAAGAGAAGAAGAAGATTCCCATTCCCTGTGGCTGGATTCTAGCCTGAGACGGATTGACGCCATCTTTGAGGAGGCCTTGAATGTATAAAACGAATGGCTTGTGTTTGCATTTTACTGCTCTTTTTACTCCTCATATTTTGTTCCTATCTCTCTAACTTTTCGTGTGTACTACTGGCCCCGTGCTCTAGCACCAGGTCCAAAAAGGGGGGGGGGGGGGGAAGCGTGGGAATGGCGATCAATGGCAATGATGGCTTTGATTGATGATGATGCCATGATTATACGCTGGCTTATGATTGGTATTACGATCACAAGGAAGACTGAGAGACCAAAACGTTGTCTGCAGATTTGTTGTACTAGGCAGATTAATAGCAATGTAATGAAAGGCAAAAAAAGAGGAGAGAGGCGTAGCGCCCCTGTGCGTCGGACACATGATTCCCCATAGGTAGGGATCGTTGGATCGGCGAGGCTGAGATGACCCATGGGACGGGAAGGACATGGTTCATGGATCCCCTTCCTACACCATTGCTTAGCTGAGCCACTGTCTTCGCCTGGGCCTTGATACGGTACGGCAGTTTCACTTTGATGCCGCGTACGATATAGACGCTACGTGTTGGATCCAACACAAGCCACAATCATGTAGCACAGGAGTCGTCGTAATCAAAAAGCCAACTCGTTTCAACACTCACTCCATCCCCCTTTCCGGGACATATTATTCCACCCCTCTCTGAGTAACTACATCTATGTCCCTGCCTTCAGGCAGATTTACATCGTGTACGCCAAATAAGCTCCAGCACCAGGCCACGTAACCCTCCCGATATCTATAAGCCCACCCAAGCTATGTCTATGGCTTTTTCCTAAAAGGATAAAAAACCGGATGCCACTTAGGCTCCTAGTATCCGGCTTCATGTACGTACAGTAAATACCTACTTGGGGAAGACTTCCCACCTTTTTTTTTTCCTACGCCAAGATCAGCCACTTTGGCATGTCACGTCTCGAACGAGACTGGTCACTTTGGGTGTTGAAGGGCTTTGTCCCACCTTCTTAACCCTCAGCTGCCTCGCACTGTTTGTTTCCTCTCCCTCTCTCTCCCCCTCTCTCTTCGCCATTCTTCTTCACCGTTTTTTCTTTATTTCTTTATTTCTTTATTAGGAAGAATATTGGAAGTGTTGGAAAATACATTCCCCATGACAAATTAGCTGAGAATTAGATAAAAAAAACAATAATAATAATTAGCTTCCGGATGGACAGCGTTCCAGCGTTCCATGTCAAAAGCATTGTCGAGTTTCAACTCCATAATTCGAAACCTCCACACAATTCCGGCTATCCATCTACCGCGGACTTGTTTACCTTCGTTTCAAAGGCCGGCTTCAGATACCAAAAAACTTTTGTGGATAAAAAAAAAACTGCGTGTACAGTACAGTACCGGCTACATTCATCTCCACAAACGCCTACTAGCCTCGTCT
This sequence comes from Trichoderma sp. CBMAI-0020, assembly GCA_030708095.1. Taxonomy (NCBI): domain Eukaryota; kingdom Fungi; phylum Ascomycota; class Sordariomycetes; order Hypocreales; family Hypocreaceae; genus Trichoderma; species Trichoderma sp. CBMAI-0020. The sequence goes on along the minus strand of JAJNCI010000004.1, from coordinate 1,491,146 downwards.
TTCCGTCCAATTTAGTCCCCCTAGTAGCCGTTCCGGTTTCTCCCCTTAGATACGGTATATCTACTTTGTACAAGTTTCAAAACTACCTAACCAAGTGGCGTTTTTCCCCCCATATCAAACAACTTTCAATCTCCTCTTATGTAATCTCCCCTACTTTAATTAAGTGGGTGGTCAAGTTTGGTGGTTTTAGACTTTTACACGGAGTACTTTGTTCCTGAAGCCAAATCCTTCTTATCGCGACAGTACCTGAACTACCCAGTAGCTTAAAAAAAAAAAAGAGAGAGAAATCCGGTTTAGTGGAATAGCCAAGAAACCGCACAAAAAAAAAGGATGTGCCAAAATGGCTTCTTCAAGCCCCCCCATTTTTTGAAACGCTCGTTGGCGTAAAAAGGCAGATTTCTCGGCGTTGGATGCAAAATGCCCTTGGCACCGACTGGATGCGGCCCCGAGCGTGTAGGTCTCGATGCAAGTTGAACTATTTTGGAGTCTCTGCCCCGGTCCTCTCTCGGGCAAGGCGATCGATCGCATGTGTCAAGTAGAAAAAGCTTTGAGCGTTAGGAGCCCCAGCCATAGAAGCCAAGGAGGTTGCAATTGTTCTTGCACTGTTTGTTGGGCTGGGCAGTTAGTCTTTCCTGTCTTCTCGTCGTCTGCAAAAGAGCCACGGTAAACGTCTTTCTTAATTTAGCGTCAATCAGCGCGGTACCGTTGAGAAGAATTTGTAGCAGAATACGCAACGCAACGCTCAAAGCCGCCCATTTCTATTGTTGTGCAGGTCTATACCAAAAAAGAGACAAAGCTACCACACCCAAAATAAAAAATAGACAAAAATACAGAGAACTTACAACTCAAGCCGAGTCCTCTCAATAGAAATAACAACAAAAAAGTCTATCTGTTCCCAGAAACTGTTATGTTCTTGTATGTGCAGCAACTCTGAACACCACTCCACACAAAAACATTGCGGATTGTATAAAAATTAGACAAAGGAAAAAGCCACCATCATGTCCTCGTAAAGCTTGGCAGACCCGTTGGGTCGCCGTCGGCTGTGAGAAAAAGACCCGATAAAAAACAGGAAACGAAAAGCATCGAGACCTCCACCCAACAACGCAGATCCAGCGTCATAATGGAAAGGAAAAAAGCCCAACGACGCACCGACAAAAACCCCAGACACCGAAGCCTTGTCCCACCTTCATTGCCCGTTTCCACCCCTCCCAAGTTGCCCCTGGTTCCCTCCACCCCACAATTGTAGCCCGTGCCCCATTATATGAATTCTAGAGACGAGAGGAAAAAGAGGTTGCCGGCTTGTTACCCAAGCCGCAAGGGCCGGGTGTTTCAAGCGGCAAAAAAGAAGAGAAGTCAAGAGGCTGGCTTTTGTAGTTGAATAAGAAGCCATTTCGAAGCAGCCATCTCGATTCGGGAAAAAGAAGCGAAGAAAAAAAAAAAGGAAGTTCGATGCTCGCGAAAGTGTCGCTCAAAGATAGCCGACCGAAATAAATCAGGTGCGCCCTCCAGACCTCCCAAAGGCCTTTTTTTTCGATGTATATAGCGATATTTCCAACGCCTTTGTCGTTACGCGTTCAAGAAGCCAACCACACCGAGGGGGTATTCTGTACGCCATAATAATAAAGAAAAAGGGCAAAAAGTGTTAAAAAAAAATGGAATAAACCAAAAAAGAAGAAGAAAAAAAAATCACATTTCCCAGTAGCCGGCTAATGAGCCAGCTCCAAGAGTGTCGGAGTTGCTATCGTCGACGGTGGCGACAGTGCCGCTGTAATTCGGGATGTAGAAGGCGGGGTCGTCTTCGACCGTGGAGGAGAAGTCGCCAGTCAGAGCCTGGTTATCAGCCTTGTCGAAAAGGCTGTAGTCAATGCTGGTCAAGTCGACGTTTGCCTGCCGTAGGTAGCTGCCGCTGGTGGAAAACCCGTCGTATTCGCCCTCGCCACCGGGCATAAAGTCTTCCACCTCGGAGACGTCGCCGGAAGTGGATGTTGTGCCGGCAAGCGTGGGCAGATTCTCAGAGCCGCTGCCAAAGTCGAAGTGGCCGGTGAATTGTGTGCCGGCTTGGCTGTAGCTGGAGGGAGTAAAGGTGTCACCGTTGGCTTCCCTCAAATCGTAGTGGCTCCAGTCGACTGACTGTGCCAGGCTGGCGCTCAGGATGGGCGCATCGGCATCCGGGAGCCCGCTGGAGAAGAGATCGAAGCCCGGAGCGCTAACGTATGTTGCGTAGTTTGAAATGCCCGACAGATCCAAGGGGGGTAAGTTGCCGTTTAGCTGCGAGAAGCTGGAGGCAGACAGCAAGGGAGACGCCGCTTCCGACTTGACCTGTCGCTGCTCGCGGCTCATGAAGCTGTGCTGCACTGCTGCGTGACCCTCGCCGTGCTGGTACAGCAGGCTGTCGGTGCTGGTCCCAAGGCTGCCGGCACTGGCGGCCGAGTTGACCCTGTTGAGCTGATAGGGCCCGCACTTCTGGGAGGCCCGGTTGTGCTTGGCCGGCTTGTGGTGGCCGTGCTGGTCAAAGGTCATGCCTATGTCGGACGAGTGAATGGTATTGGCCCGTCGTCTCCTGGGGACCGGGCGAGGAGGAAGGGTGGCGCCCTTCATTTCGCCTTCAGAGTCGGACTCTGGAACGGTGTCGAGTGGCACATCAGACTTTCCGGCACAGGTGCATCGTCCACCATGGTTGCAGCAGCAGGTCTCTGGGCGACACGACAATAGTTTAGAAGTGAGACCTTGGCAACTGGGTCGCTCGTATTCTGTAGACTCACCAACATGGCCCTCGGCGGGTGGTTGCAGATGGATGCACTTGCTGGTCTTCTCGCCGCAGTCACACTTTATATGGGCGGATCGCGACTTGCGCATTGAGCGACAGTGCGCACATTGGGAGATGGGACGGCCCTTTTTGTTGATGTGCTGGAGCGGCCGGTCTGTTGTACAAGAAGAGCTGCGAGTTAGCACAAGTGATCAATGTCTTACAGCAGCAGTTGCAGTTGCGTGTTACACGACGCATCCAACAGCCCTCGGCAACCAGCAAAAAGCAAGTGCACACATGTAAAAAAAAAACGGGCAATTAAAGACAGACCAGGGCGGCAGGGCTGCTGGGACGGGGGGGGGGGGGGGGGACACCGCGGGGCAGAAGTTGGTTCGCAGCAGAGGTGAGGCGACTTACTTGCGTGCTGGCAGTTGCTGACACGGTGACCACGCACACATGCCTCGCAGGCATACTTCTCGCCGTCGATTAGCATGTTGGAAAGAGTCGTGATGTGTGATGTTTAGCAGAACAGGCGAGGAGGGCGAGGACACGGTCCAGGAAGTGATGGATTAAAGGCAGAGTTTCAACGTCTCTGGCAGGCTGTAGTTCGGCTCTGGATCGGCGGCTCGGGGCACGGGGAAAAGGGCAGGGCCAAGCAGGGCCGATGCAATTTTGTGTGGTGCGTGCGAGTTCTGCGCTATTGCGCCGAACCTGGGGGGTGGGCGTAGGACCAGGATGGCCAGAGTGGGCACCGATGCGCAGTTGCATGCGCTACAGGCGCATCAGAAGCTAGAAAGGGGAAACCCGCCAGGCGAAGAAGAACTAAGGCGCTGCTAGTCGTAGGCCCCAGGGCTAGAGCTAAAGGCGGGAGGCGATGAAGTAGCCCGTAGCAGCACAGCTGAGCCAGACGAGATCCGCCCGTGACAGGTTGTTTCTGCCGAGCCAGAGGATCAAACAAGGTCGAATGTCGTATGCAGCTCCGTACCGTACCGTGGCGTACAGTACAGCAGGTGAGCACGGGTGGATATGGCGACTAGGTAGGTAGGTATAAGCGGTAGCGTGTGCTATGCCTGCGTACCTAGTGTATACTATAAAGTAGTTGAGTACACAAGTATGGAGTAGATAGATCAATGTCGATATGGAGAAGTATGGAGTCTGGAGTACTGTAGGTACTATAGTCGTAGGCTAGGTACTGTACAGTATAGGTAGCCAGGTGCTAATTCTCCGGATCGGTTGCGCTGCGGCGTCAAACAAGGCAAAGCAAGGCAAAGCAAGAACAAGACGCCGTTCGTGGCCCTCGGCAAAAGGCAGTTGATCGCGACTGTCCAAAAACGGGCTGATGGCGCCAATGCCTCGAGATGGACAGAATGCTCTCTGCGTGATGGAAGGCCGGAATCGACAGGCGGCACAAGAGCTTGCTGCGTTCCCGTGTCTCCCGCGCGTCCTGCTGCCAAAAAAAGGGCCTGGCTCAAGGTTGTCTGTATCGACGGCCAAGCGAGTTTGGCGCCAGCCCGGGAGCCGCTAGCTGGGAGCTGGTACGAATATCGGTTTAGCCCAGGTCAGCCGAGACCTGCTCAGTGTCGTCAACCTGCAGCAGAGCAAGCGGATCCAGCCAGACAGGTTCTGCTTTGCGCGCACGCGGGTAACAATAGCCGTGGTAACGTGAGAACCGGTGGTGGTGGTATCTCGTAGCAGTGGTAACGGAGGAGGGGCAAATGACGGCAGATGAGGAACGGCGATGTGTAAACGGAATAGAAGAGAGGCGAGGGGTGCAGGAGCAGGAGCAGGAGAAGACGACGACGACGACGACGGCGCCAAGAACAACTGCTGCTGCTGCTACTGCCGCTACTGAGCAGACGAAGAAAGAAGAGTACTAGATGTAGATGTATGTAGACGTAAAAGTAGAAAAGAAAACATAGAGGATGGCTCGTGGGATGTCGACGAGAGAGGAGAGAGGAGACTGGGCAAAGGCTCCGAGCGTCTCGGCGGACAGGCGTTTATTCTTGGAAACCCAAGTCAATGCGTGTAAGACAATAGACGGACAGACGGACGAGCAAAATGGTCAGAGCAAAAGGGAAAAAAGCGGGTGGAAAGAGGGCAGTGTTTCTGTATATATGCACGAGACGAGCGTCGATGGCAGCAGGTACACACGCCGCAGTACCGACCTGTGATTGACTAACCGCAGCATGGATTTAATCACTCCTGTGTCGTCAAATCGCCAATGCCCGTTCGTCAGCTCTCGCTCCCGTCTGCTTCTGGCTCGTGCTGGCTCGGCCATGAACCGCCCATCCTGAATCAAACACTGGGCGGTTGTCACAGCTGCTGAGCAAGGCCCCGGGGGTGCCACTCGACTCGGACAGGGGGCAACGAGCGAAGCCAGGCCAGCCCAAACGGCGCGTAGGACGCTCTACCGATGCGGGCTTGGCCTCGCTCGTACAGTGTCGCAGGACAGTGAAATCCTCGTTTCTTCTTCCTCTTCTGCGGCGGCTCCGCTCTGCCGTGCCAGAAAAGAGCAAATGATACTTTGGGGGGGGGGGGGGCGCTTCTAGACTTGGATCGCGGCGTGGCGCACAGGGCGAAAGGCGGTTAGCTGTAGTGGTTAATTGCCTTCTTGCCTGGGTGATGGTGTGCAGCAGCAGCAGGTCGCATGAGTGGGATGGTTGATGCGCGCCCGAAGAATCCCGCGCCTTGCCTGCTCAACCCGGCGCGAAAGAGACAATGATGTGCGCAGGAGCAGCCTCTCGAGAGCTGCCGCTTGCCTTGCCTGCCTCGCCCAGCCCAGCCCAGCCCATCTCGAATCGCCATCGCCATCGATCGGCGGCGTTGTGGTCTGCATTGTGCTGCTTCCTGCGGTCAAATGGGATGGGCCGGCTTAGACTTGGGACGGAGGCGAAAGGGGAACAAGGACCAGGACCGGCCAGCGCTGGCAGTCGCGGTGCGGTACCTGCATCCCACAGAGGCCACAGGTACGAGTGCCTTGCTTTAGCTACAAGCAGACACTGTAGTCCCAGCTGTCCCCAGGGAGGCCAGTCGCCCAAGCCTGCATTGACGTCTTACTAAGGCGCTTGGTGCGTCCCGAGTCGCTGCCACCGGCTCCCTAGCATCCGCCCACAGCTCCAGCTGTGCATGGAGCATCCTCCGTACTGTACGTGTGCATTGATGGCAGTAATGGCGGTTTCCGAAACTGCAAGCAAGCTTTCCGGGGCAAAATGGCTTGACTGTACGGATACTTCTGGCCTCTACTGACCTGTGCGTGGACCTCTGTACTTGCACGCACCTAGAAGGATTCCTCTGGGCAATGCAAATCGTACATAAACCGTCAGCAGCATCACCAAGACCTATGCATGCCTGTGCATTCAGGTGGCGAGCTGCAGCTGTTGGGTGATGGGTTGATTTTGCTGTAGATGACACCGGCAAAGTGTGTCCCCCCCTCCTCAGGTGTCACATTTTCACTGCAGCTGCGGTGCTATTATTGCGCCGTCTGTCCATACTGTACTTGATACTTCAGTAGACGTGTTTGCATGCGAGCAAGGCTCGTTACGATCAGCGGGCATTGGAATGCATGGAACAAATCGCATCTTACCTTTCCAACCCTCCCTGGTTCTCCTTGTATGGTATGTACGGAGAAGCAAAAGTGCTACAAGCAGACTAATGAGCCTCAGATGATCCCGCGGTGTCTGCCCGTTCTGTCAGTCCCTCTTCTACAAGTACACCAACCCCAGCCGGCCCTTTGCCTCTCCCCCATATATAATGGAGAGAGAAGGCGGTTCTTGCGGTAGAGCTTGGCCTTGGCGTTGACGGTCGACACACACACACCACCTTGAGGCTAGTCCGTTCGAAGCTGCCAGGCTCATGGCATTGCGCCATTCCTCTTTTCCCGCCACGCTCTTTTTGTCCTCTTTCCTTGTGCCCTGCCACGGGCTACAGGTAACATTTCGTGCAGTTGACCTTGATCCTCTCCACCGGGATCGTGTACAGTATGTACATGCATACTGCCGTTTGTATGTGCCTTCGCTATTCGCGGCATGAAAAAACCTAATCCCCAAGCAACCGTTACGCTCCGGCGGTGGGGGGGTTGCCGCTTTGGCGTTTGCTAGCACTTTGGCTCAAGGATCCCTGGGGAAAATTTCCGGAGATGCGACAGTATTGATGCTTTGCTTTGCTTTGTTTAGAGACCCTGAAGAATGACTTCATGCTAGGTACTGCCATACTACTGGGTAGTGCTAGCATGAGTAGTGTAAGTGCTCGACTAACGTATATCCGCGGATACCACGGACCGGGAAAATTGCTTTTCCTTTCTACTGCCGGATTACATGTTACTTCGATCGAGAAATGAAATTCGAAAGCCATCTTCATCTCTGGCTATTCCAATTTCCGTCCTCTATACGAAGCTCTCCTCTGCGCAGCGAGGCAGTGCCAAGCCAAGCTACGTTGGTGTAAGCGACCCAGCCAGCTTCTTTTCACAAGCAAGACGTCTGACCGTTTCTTGTCCCGTCAAAGCGCGGGCGACGTCCGTCGTTGCAGCCAAAAACCCGCGGGATACTGCGAACGGGATAGCCATGACAGGATATGTCTTGCCGTGCCAGAAACTCGCCTGTGCTTTTTTTTGATTGTGCTGTTTCGTTCCGTTCCTGGGCCACCACCCCTTTGGTCGCTTTCTCTTGGGTCCCCACCCGTCATCTGCGCGTTTGAAAGGGCTCATCCTCGGTCCCGTCCGAACGTACTTTTCATCACGGTAATGTGGGCAGCAGGGCTTTGTCACGTTGATTAGTACAACTTCAGCCAGGATAAGGCAAGCCTAGATAAGCTGATACGCCGTAATGAAATGAATGCACTGTATCGTTTGAGTTAGTACGGATAGCTGGCTGCGGGATGTACATCAATGTCATGGCCGGAGAGAAACCCTCCGAACGACAGGCGAAACTTAGTCGAGCACGCGTTGCGATCCTTTCTCCTGCTTCTTCCCTTTGATTAGCTGATGAGGCTGTCAGGGCCTTAATTCGCCTTGTACTACCACAGCTGCAGGAAACCGTAGCAACGACCGAGCTCGGCAATGTGATGGCAGGGCAAGGGACTCTGCTTGCATGGGGCGTTTTCCCATGGCTGACAGACTTACAGACACGTACTAAAACGGGTGCATGCTGTAGCCAGCCAGACAGCCAGTGCCGTCCAATCTCCCAGTGCGGGCGGCTGGAGGTGAGGACGGAATGAATTACCTAAAGATGGTTAGGTATCGTATCTCTGGCGTAGGTAATTTGCGTTAGGTAAGGTACTGTGCTGTAACCATCCTTCCAAGGCAGCAGCATTACTTGAATGTTTTGTGCTGCGCTGTGTATGTGCGTTGGAGACACGCAGTACACATCAATCCTTTTCAAGGGAAGCGTTACCCAGGTAGGTTCTCGCATCTCAGTTTCATCATCCAATACCCCAACTGTAGCTCAACAAGGGAGTTGGTCTGGGCAGGTACATATAAGCGCATACAACCGCCAAATATACCTACTCGGAAGTAGCGTCAGAACCTCGGTAACAGCAACATCAGTTGAAGTAGGTTGTACAGCTCAGCAGGAGCATTTGCAACAGCCGGAGTGATGGATAACTTTTCCCTTTTTCCAAAGCCCTGTCTGCAGATGCAGCAGTCGGTCCATCGGTATAAAAGGGTCTGAGCTCGTGTGAAATGACCAACAGTGCTTTGGCGCATGGCGATGGTGCTCCGCGGAGCAGAACTCAGGGGCGTGTAAAGGGTCGTCCCCCAGACCCGGGCTCCAATGACGTAATGCGTCGCACATGTGCTTTTCGGTCCCAGCACGCAGCATGCCCAATCGTGCTTGTGCTAGCATTGAAGCTATAAAACAACATATGCACGATGCTGCACATGCCGCCCGTCTGTGTGTGTCGCCTATGTCAAAGATGCGACAGTGCTAGCAATCGCCATGGCACAGGTGCTGTCCGAAGGGCCCTGCGTGTCTGCAGAAGCTGGCTTGGCATGGCGTGCTCTAGTCCCAACGGTGCAAGGTGGTATTAATAGGCACGTTTAGTGTATATACAAGATGCAGAGCGTCGATTCGCTAGGTGGTACTGGGCATTCTACTAGCAGCAATTAGGCCGACAATCGCGATGAAGGCATGGACGGCATGGGGGACAGAGGCTTTGTTGCGTGGGGAATGGAATGGGCGTATCTGACTCGTCAAATGACGGCGGGCTAGGCAGCTTCATTTGGCTCTCCCCAAAGACAAATGACCAGTCTTTCCTCCTGCTCCATAGCCCCAGCTTCCTTTTCAAACCAGGAGCTATTAAAAGAGGATCGGCGCCAGCCATGGATGTACGATTGGCTGCAACCATTCGGGTGGGCTTTTTGTTGCTGCAATGTAAGGGGGGGGGTCTGGGCCGAGACTCCATAGCGGTACGAGTTCCATTCAGCACCGGTAATACTCCGTCGTATCGTATTGTGGTCTGTCTATATTGGGGGACAGGACCCTTCTGCGGCTCAGAGAGATTGCAATGACTAGCCACCGAATCTGTTTCTTCTCAGCTGCATATGCTGGGATGCGCCGGCCTGGTCCCTGACCGCAGCTGCAGCAGCTCTCAAGGATGATTGACCTGTTGGTATCATTATGATTGCGCTAACAAGGTGCTCTGCAGCAAGTCGAGGCACGGTACCTGGTGCTAATGCTCTGTTTGCACCGAGTGCGAGGATGGCGATGCATGCAGTCGGTCAGTTATTGTCGAGCGCCATATCCAGTACCACCGAAGCCCGCTCGCAAAGGTGACGGGAGACCAGCCATGCTACAGCACAGTCCTTGTATAAGCGCATCAGCAGCAGCCTCCGCCCCAAAGCTGACCGTCTCGACAAGCTCGTGACACCCAGGCAGATGATTTACAAGCTACGGCGATCGTTGCTAGCTAGCTGAATGTAAGCTGTGCCGAATGAAATCGACTTCAGACGCGATTAGCCCGGCTACTCGGATCCGAAATGGCAGTGCCCGCAGACAGGAAACGAGAGGCTGTCGTGTCTCAGCGAAAGCCATCAATTGCCCAGATGGAGCCAAGGGCCGGACTAGTTTCGTCGTTTGGTTGCAAATCTTCATTGTCGTCCTCTCCCTATGCGAGTAGTAGTATGCACCGCGTGCGTGCGTGCGTGCGGCTGGAAAATAATGGAGCAATTTCGGGCTGGCTAAGATTAAGCAAGCAGTGCTACATCAACTAACCTGCCAGACAGCCTTGGGGGATCAGAGCCTAGAATCTGTAGAATGACCTGAATTTGGCAGAAGGGGGGGATGCATTGGGAGGCGAAGTGGCACTCGCACTGTGCCACCAGAGGGATCGAAAATGGATCGGAATCGCAAACGCGCCATGATTGGCAGAGGCGCCCAGGAATCACAAGCGCCACAACGGATCTCGAAATAGTTGATCTTTCTAGAACTATGAGCGCGCCGCCTGCTCATTGGGCGCGGACGAGTGGTCCCCCAAAGCCCAGCAGCTAAGAAACTTGGCCTTCGTCACCTTTGGGCTTTGTTTGCTGCTTGTTTGTGTCTGGTCTTCTTACACACAAGCGAAAGCCAAGCGCCGTCTTGAATCAGCCACCCCTCCCTGGGCCGTTCATTTCCTCGTCTCCCACACTAAGAAAAGAAGAGCGAATGCATGCAAGTTTTCTGTGGCGTGTCTCTGGGGCGGCAAACACGTACACAAGAAAGAACGACAACCAAGAAAAAAAAAAAAAAAAAGCTACTTGTATAGAGCCTTTGGGCCGCTCTGGGTTGAAGTGCTGACGACGACGATCTTCCAGGCATGAATGGGCGCGCCATGATTACGGCCCGACACGATCGGCATCGCCCGGGAACGAGCTGATGATGAATGAGCATGACTGGTTGCGCAACAAGCACAAACGGGTGTGTTACCAGCTACATGTAGGGACATGTACCCAGCTAGCTACTTCCTGTAAGGCAGGAATCTGTATGTATGGTAAAGTGTGTGCGGCATCCCCCTCATCTTCATGCAGGCGACAGCTTCGTTGAAGACACACTTGTTTCGGAGCTTGGGAGGCAGGCTGCTAGCCCTAGTGTCTGCTCCGGCGCCTCCCAGAGCGCCCGCTCCAACGGCCCTCGTGCCCGTGCAATTGGAGTGAGCGCGCTCCGGTGATTGCCCACGATGCCTCTGATATTGAAGGCTTGCCTGCCTACCCAACTGCAATGTAATGCTACGCTGCCCGAAACAACGGCGCCGGGCTGGAGACGGGCACGCGAACCCGTTCAGTGGGGGGCAGCCAGAGATTGCGCACATGTCTGTGACTCGATGTGACTGCCGTCGATGGCATTTTGGCTGCAATGCAGCGTGTCTGTCAAACTGCCCAAGGCTGTGCCTCTGCTCTGCCGACTCCGTATCCAGACCTTGTGATTGGCTGGGTGGAGCTGATTTTCCCATCACAAAAATTCCCAGGCCAAAGCGACAGCCTGCCCCGCCTTCTAAGCGCGCTGGCCGACCACTCAGTTAAAAGCTGCCCTCTCTTTTTTCCTGACTGCCGAGTTTTCTCTTTTCCTCTCCCACACACACACGACTTTTCCGTCAAACGTTGGTTCTTCTGATCCAACTGCACTATGACGTTCCTCGCAACCCCTCGGCCTGCTCTAAAGCTGGATCAGGTCATCCTCACATTGCAGCGCGCGCAAAGAGGGGAGGGGGTTCGGGGTGTGCCTTCTTATTCTTCCCTTTCGACCTTATCGTCGAAATGAAAAAGCCCCTTCTCTGCCGTCTTTCCTTTGCAGATTTTTTGCACAGTTGGGCACAATTTTTTTTTTCTGGCTTCACTTCGGGACGGTAGGCCCGAAAGGGAGACTTGACCCAATGCCCACGCCCCGTCGCCACTTTATTTCGGCGGCTTCGGTAAGGCTTTTCGGAGTCGAGATCCGAGAGATTCATGAATTTGCGGACGCGGATTGTTCTTTGACGGCCTCGCCGTGATTAATATCCACGTCCGTTGATCCTCGGTTCTGTTTCTTTGATAAGAACTCTTTTGGCTCGAGTTCGGTTCTTTTGTGATGTACTGCTAACCTCGGTTCTTGCACGGCAACAACTGTCTATTCTGATGCAGTCATTTTGTTGCTTGTTTTTTTTTTCTTCACATTGTTGCCAGATACGACGTTGCTTTTATAGCTTCGTCTATCGACATCTCCGCTCATCTCCCATTGACCTAGATGTTTTCGCACTGGCATAGATCAAATACTCGTTGCTGGGCACCCGGCTTGGAGATGTCGTTTTGTGCATCAACGACAAGCCGGGAATCAGCTGTAGAAACATGTCATTCGTACCACACCGCATTCTGTACACATTGTAGTTTCTGCCGTGACTTGTCCCTTTCTCGCGACTTTCTATTTCGTAATAGCCGTAGCCGCGAAAGCCTTGCAATCCGGATAGCACGGCCCCAGCATTAAGCATCCGCGGATACGTCGTACGGCAGATCTCATCTGTACACTCCTCTCGTCTGACTCGCATCGCGACCGTTTGGTCATGAGTCGCACAAAGAGTACGCGCTCTCTCTCCAGATGGGGCCTGTTGTCCGTTTGTGTGCCTTAGTCGACGAGCTACCGAGAAACTCAATTGCTGTTTTCCTGCCATGATGTCATAGCCACCTAGCTCTGGTTTTTGCTGGTACCACTAGAGAGCACTTGGGTTTTAGTGCGTGCGAGCTTGAGAACGGTCGGTGAGACGCTCGAAATCGCGGTGAGGGTAGGGCATCCACGATGCGCTCGTGATGAGCAGAGTATACGCTCTAAATGCTATTTGGTCACGCACCGGAAGCAAGACTAGGCAATTACGGCGCAATAGATTGCTGCTGGCTAACACGTTTGCCTAGAGTCTAAGGCATAGTCTGTGAATAGCAAGTGTTAGTAGCTAGCATAGCTCATTGCTCTACTACTATAAATACAACGATAGTGCTTATGCCATCAGATCGTTTAATCACATTAACGCCCCGGTTATATTGAGATATCTATATACAGTTCATGGACATCGATCTATGATCGAGCTAGCAGTTAATAGCGAGCACGTAGCCTTGGCGAGATTGAAATTGGCGTCAACAGCTTGTGAGAAAGTGTATGAATGCTGTGGGGTTAACCACAAAGTATCCTTGCTGTATATACTACAGCCGATGTCGCTTTGATCTAGGTATTCGTCCATCTATCTATTCGCTATTCTTCTGGAATTGACGAATATCCTTGCTATCACAGCTGAGTGCCTAACAACACAAAGCCAACCATGCTGCCTGTTTCGCCCTTTACAAACATATGAATGTCTCCGTCTGCCAATGGCAAGTGGCGTGCCTCTGCTCTGACAGCTATTTCTTTGATATCTAGCTTGACATACGCGTATTATGTGAAGCTGCAGGTTACTCCTCGACTTCCCCAGCTTCTTCAAGAATTAACATTGATCCTGCATGCGTGCTCCTCTAAATCGTGATATCGCATACATCTAGTATCGTAAATCACATTTATGCTATTTTTTGAGCTAGTTTGGCTTTGAAGGAACGCCTATCGTATCGTTATTTTCCTGCGTAGAGCTGATTTAGCTCATATAGGTATGACCCCCAAAGATCATCACAGAAAGCAGATACTTGTCACAAAGGTTTAACCACTCCAATCATGAACTCGCTGGGGCCGAAAAGTTTGAAGATTGCCTCCAACAGCAACTCCTGAGAAAGAAAACGAGGCAATGGGGCGCTCAACACTATTAGATGCCGACTATGGGTGCGATGAAAGCTACGAAAGAGACAACTGGCCCAGCAATGCTAAAGAGCTGCCCTATAAGGTCACTGCAAACATCGAAAGCTCGAGGAAAGCCTGAGACCAATTCTAATAGTATCGACCTTGTCTGAATTTTCAATGCGAAAATAACGCATGCTATGTGGCACATAGTGTCAAGTGCCTGTTAACATTGCAGAGAGCAGGTGAACAACTATATGTAGCTCCACCACCGATCAATTCTCAGTCATTACTAGTATTCAAGAGAATGAATTCATGTAGTGGATTTCTCGTGAACGAAGAGAAAGAACAAAAGCACGATAGCCCGAAAAAGGCCTGGGGGCTAAGATGCTGCGAGAAGAGCGGATCGATTTACGGGCCGTCTATTATGGCCTTGGGAGTGTTGAAATGCTCCGAAAGTTGCCTAGAAAGGTGGTAATAAACACGGAAAGATACACAGATACCTTGGGTAGACAGCAAATTGCAAGTCTGTTGTACCAAAGCCTTGAAGTGAGATAAAAATGCTGTGAAGCTGCAGGACGATAAAGATAGCGAATCACAGGCCCCTCATACTAAAGCCTCGTGGAGGGTTAAAAATGCTGTGAAATGATTCCACGTGGAAAATATTCCCACTCGTGACCTTGTTCAGCATCAGCGTCAGTACTCTCGAACACTATCCATGCATCTTTACTAGTCATGAACTGAAACATATAGTATATGTAGAAACGAGTGGTCTGCGAGGGCACATGGCCCCCTCAAGTACTGCTGTCAGTCGTTTATAAAACTTTAAGATAGCCTTACCTTGGATCTTGGTAAATAAATCACCAAGCTTCCTCTATACGTTACAACCCTTCATTGGGCGTGAAATTATTAGACTCTTTCAACAGTCTACACCGTGATATTATGGCAGTTACCGTACGTTGCCTGCGAGTCTAATTCGTTTTCTACGTCCCGTCGTACTACAGCGTGATCATACGCCCTCCAATTCTGCTGAGGATCTGAAGCTCGAGGAATGGACAAAAGTTGTCGCCCGAAAGCCGCAGACGGAAGATTTCTGTCCCGCGAGGGACTCTCCAAGCTCTCTACATCATAAAATGTTTGCGATTCCGTCTTCTCTGTGATATGGTCAGAGTTTAATCTCTGTGTTGACTGCATTTCCCTGAGGTGGCGCCCGCTTCCCGTTTTAGCGAGACTTGGTCGCTTAAAGCGACTCTGTTAATTGCGACTATGACAATATGATATTGTAGGGCGAACCTGTATTTAGCATTTTTTTTATATCAGATGATTCTGGTAGAAATTTTCTACATTTACGCATCTGAGAATGGAATTGCTATGGGCTTATAAGTCTGACACGATGATCATTCTGATGCTCGCAGTATCATCACGACAGGAGTGAGTGTACGGTATCTGCATGAAGCTTGACCTGATGTACTGTATTCAATTAAGATTTCGAAGCTTAGCAACGAAGTTGTTGGCAAGTTATACCGAAGTGCTTAGTCTGTTGAAATAGAATATTAGTTCCACTCGAGAATATGTATTTGTAGTTTGGGATATCAGTGTTTCCCTGGCGTTTCTGTGCCTGCCCGTGCCTCGAGTGCGGCGGAGACATGTGCCTCAACTTGGTCTCTGGTAGTGCGCATCTGAGTCTTTTTGGTGTAGTATTCGATGTTTTGTAGGTGTCAAGGGGGCTGTTCTTCACGATGACTCGTAGAGCGCGGACCATGGGCGCCTAGTTGGGGTCGGAAAACTGCTTGAGATTCAGGGTAGGGCTAGAGGGTGACTCTTTGTCACACATATTTAGAGCTTTGTTTCTATTCCGTGCTGGCCGAGGCCTTGCTACTCTTGTTCTCAACTGAGGGGAGGTACTTATACATGCGTAACTCGTGGAGCTTGGTGCGTAGGTCGGCGCTATCTTGGTGATAAGAGCCTTATCGTCTTCGTTGCCCTCTTATATTTGCTTTCGAAGTTGAAAATTGCTCTGGCTAATTCGTCTTTCCACGCCTTCATCGTGCCCAACGCTGAGAGCGTGGGCTCGTATGGGACATCAAGCTGAAGAATTCGTACAGTGTTGAGCCCAGATTTTGACAAACATGGATATACATTCATACTGATAGTGCGGCTGTAGTTTCATCTTTTATGTTTGTCGTGATTTTGTGCAGTTTTGAAGGGCCAGTTTAGACTCAACAAGGCAGCCGGCCTACTACCTATTTAGTTGTCGTATACCTACACTTAGAAGTAGTTACCTGGCAACAGTTCTGAAACGATGGTCAGCCCTTTCTTTTCCTCACTGTAGTTGCAATAGGTACCGCTGGTTGTGTTCAAAACTTTGAATATGGCGCCAGCCTCTTGAACCGCGCAGGTTGACATTGTTTCCACAATGTTATGAATGTCGCGACACCCGCCCCATCCTGGCCGTTTGGTCGCCTTTGTGGCGCCTGTAGAAATGATCATGCAGGCTTCAAACCATCTAGTATGTGTTTTTTTTTTTTTTTTTTTTTTTTTTTTTTTTTGTTAAATAGTTTCTTAGATTTAATATATGCTCATTTATGATGATATCTACCTGTTTGGCCCCTGTATACGTCTATAACGGGACGATCTTATGAAAAGTCTCGTATTTGACGGCAAATTCTTTTCGAGAACTGATTCAATGGAAGCATTAAAGAAGCTATCTACAATACCCGGCATGGGTAGTCATCCTACCTAACACCAGCCTCAACCACCAGCGGCTGCTTTTCCCCTAATTTTCAACCATCATTCAAGAAGCGGCCGTTGAAACACGCAATTGGAGTCTTTCCCTGCAGAATGTAGGATTGACTAAGCTTGATCTCCACATGTTTTATGCCCTGACGTAAAACCACGTGGGAGCCCCATAAAGGGCCATCGGGCACTTGTGTACGAGTTGATAGAGCTTGATAACCCCTGGGCCAGAGACATCCCGCAAGAGCTACATATAATACGGCAAGGGGCTTTCGTAGCTTTGAAGAACTAGTACATAGCTGGTAAAGAATGTCAAACATTGGCAAGGTATTTAAATGACAACAAGGTCAGAGAAAAAAAAAAGAGACATGGCCCACGACAGACGTTGTTCAATTTTCAAAACCACCCCGAGCATCAATGATGGATGAACAGCGCTACTGGATATGCATTGGATTGTCTTGGGTGATGCGTCTAGCATTTCTCTTCCACTGCCAACTTGCCGCAGTCCCCTGCTACATAGGTACAGTATGTCTCTCGTTACTGTCAAACATGTCTTGATTGGTTATCCAGCCACACGGCCTCGGCAGAGGGCTTGAAGCTGAACTGCCGGTTTTGCGGACTACTTGCCGGCAAATCATTGAAATGGCATATAGATTCTGCATATTATCGATCCAAAACATGGCAATGTTATGCTGGAAAAAAAGAAAGTGCGTAGCGAATCGGAAAATTTCACTGTCTGCCACCTCGGACAAAATCTGAGCGGGTGACGATAATTCGCCTCCCTCCACAGGCCTTAGTCTCAGTGCTTGTAGATTTCGGCCGCGGGTTTCAAACTTGCGCCACACGTAGGCTTAGCCTGCCCTTTTGCCGGACCATCTGTTCCGGGGACTCCATCCTCTCGCTGCTGACGGGAGCCATTACGGAGTTGAGGTCGATCTTGTTCCTTGAGAGGGCTAGAGGCAGAGCCGAAGGAAAACTCTTCATACTATACGGATACTGCTGCTAGCAAGGCTTTCAAGCTGGGGCCGGCGCTTGCGAGTGCTTGACACTTGATTGAGCGTTGCTTAGGTAGGTATACGATACCTACCTAGGTAGCACTAGCAGTGCTTTGCTCACTTGGAGGCACTCGATCACAGCTTGATTGACCGGGCATGTAATAAATGAAGCTGCAACTACCCCTCCATGCAAGGTGACGCGATCAGAAGCTGCAAGTTGGAAGACGACAACAAGCCCGCGCTTGCTTCATCCTTGATTGCCACAGCCGCGCGTGTCTTTGGCGCCCGGGTTGATGCGGTGGCAGAGACGTCGCCTCAATGGCTCAAACAGATCGCCATCGCCATGCCTGCTATAAGACGGTGAGGTAACACGCATGAATCACATGTGTAGCTGCTGATGATTACCCCTCACCTGCCTACGGTCGCAGGAACTACAGGGCATTACAGGGCACTACAACAAGCACTACAGGTATCGAGTACCTGAGCCCAAGCCCGTCCAAGTCTGCACTGCCGCGAGATGGAGATGCATCGACAACTGGACCCCGGCTCCATCAACCGCATCTGCGCTACCCAGAACCCTAATTTAGGTATTGCGGATTCGGCTGCTAGCAATTGCCATTGTTCCGCATATGCGATTCGCGCAGCCGGGCAGATCCAGGCAGCATTCCCAGGCCTCGCGCTCCCTGAAGCGGCCTGTACGTAAACAAGTGCAGCAGCTGGAGGTCGATGAAAGTCGAGCACTGCTAGCCTGGAGGTGAAGATCGGCGCAGCTCTAGCGGCATCAAGCTATCCAACTAATGCAGCAGGTACATGTCGCCTCACTCGCGCTGTTCTTTCTTAGCAGGATCCCATTCCAACCTTCTCTTCACCTCGCGCTCGCATTTGGTTCTGCCTTCTTCATCCCCTGCTTCTCTTGGCATCGCCTCCCCGTCCCGTCTCCCCATCGCCCTCCTCGATCTCGCCGGCCTAGCTTAGCTTCGACCCGGTTTCCACACTCTCTGATCTCACCACCCGCACTGCTTGCTTGACTCGAGGATGCACCCATCTTAAATTCTCGACAACGGCATGTGCTTCTTGCAGCTCGGCATATTTGACGTAGCACACCCTGTGCTCCAAACAACTCAGACCCTCAGATAATGGACTCGTCGCGCCAGGATGAGTTGGAGAGCGCCCCAAGCGAACCCGTCTCGGCTGACGACGCCAGAGCAGATGATGACCAGACGCCCGCCTCAGCCAGGAGTTCAAGATCCGAATATTTGTCGGGCTACCAGTCACCCCCTCCAACTGACCTCGCTGATCGAGTATTCCCAATCCGCTCTGTAGTACGCGTGGACCCTATTACCGATGAAGTCCAGTTCCCCCACCTGGCCGAGGCTGACAACCAAGGCCCCGGCATACCAGTGCACCTGCTTAACTCTGCCAACCGGACAGATTCTTGGAACGATGCTCGGAGGCAAGAGCTTGAGCCCATGTCACCAACATCTCCGTCTTCGTCAGATGACCGAGCCGCTCAAATCCGCAAAAAAAGGGCCATGAGCGGACCCTACAGCAGCCTCCAGGCGGATGCCGTCCGTCACAGCTCATCGACACCTTTTAACTTGGATTTCACTATCTCAGACAAGGATGACGATGATGTCAAAAGCTCTGAAGGCGATAGTTCGCTAGTCCCGACCGAAGTGCCTCTGAAACCCGACGATCAGCCATCAGACGATTTCCAGCACGTTGCAACTCCTTTTACGCACGTCATGACTGACGACGGCCACGCCGTCATCACTGGGAGAGACGGCGTTTTGCAACGATGCGAAGAAGAACCCATCCATATTCCGGGTGCTATTCAGAGCTTCGGCGTCCTCTTAGCCATGCGCGAGGAGAGTGAAGGCCAGTTCGTCGTGCGATATGTCAGTGAGAACTCTCAGGGTCTCCTTGGCCGCACGCCTCAGCAGCTGCTTGGACTTGCGAGTTTCCTGGATATCCTAAGCGAAGAGCAACAAGACAACCTCCTGGATCACATCGACTTCATCCGAGACGAGGACGCTGATCCTGCTGCCAATGGACCAGAGGTCTTTAGCCTCTCGATTAGAGGCCGAACAGGAAAAAGAAACACAAAGCTCTGGTGTGCAATGCACATAAACCTCGCCCACCCCGATTTGATCATCTGCGAATTCGAAAGGGACGATGATCAAGAATTTCCTCTCCGACCGCCGGAAGAAAAGACGACTCCTACCCCTACGGATACCCTCAACGGCAACCCTACATCGGAGCAAATTGGAGAAAGTACAGAGATTCTAAGCAAGCCGCTAAGGATTTTACGGAGCGCCAGGAAGAAGCGAGGCGACCAGGGCGCAATGCAGGTGTTTGATATCATGTCCCAAGTCCAGGAGCAGCTTGCTTCAGCCCCTGATCTTGACATCTTCTTAAAAGTCCTCATTGGCATAGTCAAAGAACTTACAGGATTCCACCGAGTCATGATATACCAGTTTGACTCTTCTTGGAATGGAAAGGTTGTGGCCGAGTTGGTTGATGCTTCCAAGACTTCAGATTTATACAAAGGGTTACACTTTCCGGCATCTGATATCCCCGCACAGGCACGCGATCTATATAAGCTGAATAAGGTTCGGTTGCTCTACGACCGAGATTTGCAATCCGCTAGAATGGTTTGCCGGACGAAAGAGGATCTCGACGTACCTCTCGACATGAGCCATGCGTATCTGCGGGCCATGTCTCCTATTCATTTGAAATATTTAGCTAATATGGCAGTGCGATCATCCATGTCAATCTCCCTCAATGCTTTCAACGAACTTTGGGGGTTGATGGCATGCCATTCCTATGGCAATCACGGCATGCGTGTTTCATTCCCGATTCGGAAAATGTGTCGCTTGGTGGGGGATACCGCCTCGAGAAATATCGAAAGACTGTCATACGCATCGCGACTGCAGGCTCGCAAGCTGATCAACACCGCTCCAACGGACAAGAACCCGACTGGATACATCATTGCATCTTCTGATGATCTATTACGATTATTTGACTCGGATTTTGGTCTGCTATCCATTCAAGGAGAGACCAAGATCCTAGGGGCTATTGAACAGAGCCAAGAAGCTCTGGTCATGCTCGAATATCTTCGAATGCGCAAAGTGACTTCGATTGTTGCGTCCCAAGATATCACTGAGGATTTTCCGGATCTACAATACCCCCTGGGATTCCAGGTCATTGCAGGATTATTATATGTGCCCCTGAGTGTTGGGGGTCACGACTTTATTGTTTTTTTCCGCAAAGGACAGATTAAGGAAGTCCGATGGGCTGGAAATCCCTACGAAAAAAAGCTTCGAGAAGGCACCGTGGGCTATCTAGAGCCTCGAGCAAGTTTCAAAACGTGGAGCGAGATTGTTATTGGTAAATGTCGTGAATGGGCTGAAGAGCAGATTGAAACTGCAGCGGTTCTCTGTCTAGTCTACGGTAACATTTCCCACTTGCCAAGTCAAATATCAAAGCTAAATACTGACTATTCCATGCATAGGCAAGTTTATCGAAGTCTGGAGAGAAAAAGAAGCCGCTCTACAAAACACTCGACTGACAAGACTTTTGCTGGCCAACTCGGCGCACGAAGTTCGCACACCGCTCAATGCCATCATCAATTATCTTGAAATTGCCCTAGAGGGGTCACTCGATCAGGAGACTAGGGATAATCTCGCAAAGTCCCATTCGGCGTCAAAGTCGTTGATTTATGTCATCAATGATCTCTTAGACCTGACCAAGACCGAGGAAGGCCAGCATTTGACGGTTCAAGAAAGTTTTGAGCTTTCCACTTGTATAGATGAAGCCGTCGACCCGTTCCGCGCTGACGCAAAACGGAAAGGTATTGACTACCAGATCACAAAGCATCCCGGGCTACCCAGGTTGGTTCGAGGTGATAACCGGCGTGTCCGCCAGGCTATCACAAACGTTACGGCAAATGCGATTGCTCATACAACTTCTGGCTATGTTAACGTAGATGTACTCGTTGCCGAGGTCAGAGAGGATCGGTCAGTGGTGATACAAATTGTGATTGAAGATTCTGGCTGCGGCATGAATCCCCAACAAACAGAAGCCCTCTTCCGAGACCTTGAGCAAGTGAGTACAGAGGCATCAGCACTGCAGGCGGCAAACGATGAAGAAGATAAAAAGATGAAGACCTTGGGACTCGGTCTAGCTGTCGTGGCTCGAGTCATCCGAAATGCAGGCGGCCAGCTAAGGCTTAAATCGAAAGAAGGGGAAGGCTCCCAATTCATTATTCAGTTACCCTTCCAACTCCCCGATGAATTACCAGATGCAGAGGGCGCTGGATCTACCCATAGCGCTATTTCTTATACCTATGAGCTTTCGTCAACCAAGTCGCTACCTCTGGCGCAAGAAAACGAGATATTACTGGTCGATCACAGTAAAAACTCGATGACAGATGCGATTTCCTTGGGGCGACAGAGCCTTGATAGTTGCCAAAGTGCCGTGAGTCAGGATGGAAGCCAGAAAAGCGACGCGGACCGCTTAATCGACGCCATTAAAACTCCTCTTTCATTGGACAAAGCGGGAGACAAAGATGTCGAATATTTCTCTGCTAAAACTCATACGTCGACTGCTTCGAACAGAATTAGCAACACGAACTTCGGAAGCTTCACAAGCTTCACTGCTCCTCTAAATGAACCTCCTACTCAGAAGATTTCTAACACTTATAATGATGAGGATCCTGGCGCTTCCAAGGTCCGTGACTCGAAGGTACCAGTTCGAGCAATCAAGGTACCGGACGAGTACATAGATATACCTTCTTCTTTCAAGGCCGAGAAGAAGGCGGCGGGAGATGGTTCCGAAGTTGATACCGATGCAACCGAAACGAAACGCCGGCCCGGTTTGGTAAGGAGCACTACGGCGGAGAGTAATGCCCTGAATGTGCTTGTTGCAGAAGATGACCCTATCAACCTGAAAATCTTGAAGAAGAGACTGGAAAGAGCCGGCAATAGCATCCATCATTCAGTAAACGGACAGGACTGCGCAGAAACGTACAGCGACAACTCATCTGCGTTTGACGTTGTCCTGATGGATATGCAGGTAAGTCGCGATCGCTTTTCAGATGCTTCGTATTTCTTCTTCAAAAATGCTAATATTACCTTTCAGATGCCTATTGTGGACGGCCTTACTAGCACAAAGATGATTCGAGAATTGGAAACATCATCTGAGCACAAGGGTCTTTCGACCTTGGCTTCGAAATGCGGCCATATTCCCATATTTGCCGTATCAGCCTCTCTGGTGGAAGAGTTGAAAAGTACCTACATCGAAGCAGGCTTTGATGGATGGATCTTGAAGCCGATTGATTTTAAGAGACTATCAACGCTTCTCAAGGGCATTTATGATGCTGAAACGCGAGATTCATGCATCTACGTGCCTGGAGAGTGGGAAAAGGGTGGCTGGTTCACAGAGTCGACCAAAGAGGTCGTTTTGGGAACTAATTAAAAAAGTAATGATGTTAACGAAAGCTTTCTCAGTGTATAGGGATTATAGGGAAATGTAGGTATACGAAAACATGTGGGCATTGGGGTGTTGGGATGAGAATTATTTCCTTTTACACGCCTTTTTTTCATGAGTATCTTTTACTTGGGCGATAGACGAGCCATTATAGATTTTTTTTTTTTTTTTTTGGGGGGGGGGGGGGGGGGGGGGGGGGGGGGGGGAGATCCCGGCAGGTCGGTCATACACTATAGCGGACGCGAGGGACGAGGAACTGGAAATTATGTCATGGCATATGGTATTTGGCAGGTATATGAATTGCTACGGTGCTTTAGCTGAGCTAGAGCATACTAATCCATAATAAGAGACATGATGAGAAGACTTTACTATGAATATTGTCCCTTTTGAAAGCAATTGAGACGCGAATTTTGCAATTCTACTAGTCATTGCCTGGTGAAGTTGTGTGCCATCCAGTGTATATGCTATTATTCAGTGTAAGGCTTTGAGGGCATAGCTACCTAGCTTAATTAACTGCAGCAGGATCAATCGAAAGTCATACATCCATGAGCCGTGTTTGAGCGGAGAATGGATTTTCAAGGCTCTGCAGTTCATCTATTTAAGATACGATAATACCAAAATCGAGATCTTCTACCTAAGGGACATTTTAAAAATCATCAGAATTCCCCCTTTTTACTCAACACTATCTTAAAAAAAAAAAAAAAAAAAAAAGAGAGAGAAAGAGAGAGAGGGAGAGGAGGAAAAGAAGAAGAGAGAGTCAACGAACCATGTACGTGTAAATTGCAAGTCATACAACCAGTTTCCCCTGCTTTTCCAAAGTAGTCGGCGTTCCCAGGACGAAATAAAGGTAAGAATAGGAGCTCACTCAGCATGAGATCTAAAATAAAAATAAAAAATTATATATACACAAGATTAAAAAAAAAAAGGAAAACACTGTGACCCAAGATAAAACGCCGTATATTAAACAATAGCATCAACAAACATCATTTCCTAGATTTCAACATCCTCCTAAACAGACCCGGTTTTGCTTCGTGGTTCTCCTCCTGAATGTTGTGCTGGCCAACGATGCCCAAAAAGACCTGGTCAAGCGTCGTGGTGCTGACACTGTAGTGCTCAACGCCGAGACGAGCCTTGTTCTCTTCAAACAGGACGATGAGTCGTCCAATGGCGCCTTGGCTGATATCAGTCCCCATGGACGTCACATCATCGGCGCTTGGACCTTCGGTCAGGGACAGAACCTCGCTCGAGAGGACCGAGAAGCGCAGCTGTCCATGATACATTTTCGATTCCAGGTTGGCTGTGGGCAAAGTGTCACGGATCCACGACGTTATGGCATTCATCTCCTCGTCTGTCGTTCTGGGCGCGGTGCTCGACACAAGATGCACGTGCAAGGCATCGCCGAAGCGGTGTCGCAAGTCATCAGGTGTGCCGAGCGCGAGCATCCGTCTGGCTAGAATGCCGGCACGGCCCGCCAAGGCATCGGCTTCTTCCATGCTGTGCGTTGTCAACAGGATGGATCGTCCGGGAACCGTTGCCTGGAGCGTCTTCCACATGACGCGCTTTGCGGCGGCATCTAGACCGGACGAGGGCTCATCGAGCAAGACAACTCCCGGATTGCCCATGAGAGCAATCCCCAGGCTGAGTTTGCGCTTGTTGCCGCCCGAGAGAGCAGCTGCCATGCGCGTTGAAAAGGAGCTGAGACCGACGGCCTGTAAGACCGCAGTAACATTGTGTTCAATATCGGGGATACCCCGAACTTGAGCGTAAAACTCAAGATGCTCGCGGACCGTCATCTGATCCAGAGCGTCGATTTGAGGACAGACGCCAAGATTTGCTCTCGCGCCTGCTAAGTTCTTGGTTACAGACACACCTTCGATGAAGATGTCACCGCCATTGAGATTGGGCTTGAGATCGCCCCGGACCAGTGATATAGTGGTAGACTTTCCCGCTCCATTGGGGCCTAAAAGAGCAAAGACCTCGCCGCGCTTCACGCCAAAGCTAACGTTGTCCACGGCAAGGTTCTTTCCAAATGACTTGGTTAAATGCAAAATCTTTAGGCCATCATCGTCTGTGGAGTTTGTGATTCTGGCCACCTCATTGCCCACTTCCTCATCGGGCAGGGCGGCGTCCTCTAAGTGCTTATGACGATTAAACAAGGCTCTTGCGGAAGACCCTACATTTCCACCATCGAACCAAAGTAAAAGTCCGAATAAGATGAAAGATTGGATAATAAGATAGAGGATGGGGCCTCCGTATTGGTTAATGCCACCGGGATTTGTAGCAAGTTCGTTGCCCTCGCAGGCAGTAGAGAAGAGGTTGGTTGCTAGGAATAGAGCTCTGGTCGCAGAGCCGATGGGCATGAAGGCCGAGATCACGTAATGACAGACCAAAAGCGTGTTGTCGATCTTGGAGACCTCGACATACGTGACGACACAGACGTAGGCGATCAGATAGCCGAGGAAGAACACGGCTTGTAAAGCAGCCGCCCAGGCAAATGTGGCAAGCTGAGATTTGGTGAAGAGAGAGACAAAGTAGGCCACCAAAATGGAGGCCAGGCCGTACAGGAAGAGGACCACAAAGATGTACTCGATATGGAACCAAACCTTTGAAAGCCCGGCCCATAGAGCGGTAACAACTGCTGCCCCAACAAGAGCCATGGAGAAATCAAATATCAGATAGGCCATCCATAACGGAAAAGGCCTGACGCCATTAGAATACTGCAGACTGCGCACAAATTTCCTGCGTTCGTTGCTTGGGTACAGGGCAAAGAATGCGGGATAGCAAGAAAGTGCCAGGCCCATATAGATGACTAGATTTAGAGCCTTGCCGATTGTAGGATTGAATGGGACATCAAAGGAGGACCATGATGTTGCAATCGTAGTGTTGGTCAGCAAGACGTCTAGGAACTGCTGCGCCGTGAGTGGGCTCGTGACGAACAGGTTGGCAACCCAAGCAATAGTAGGATTGGTGGTGCTGTCACCGAGCCAAAGACCCGTGGTCACGTTTGCGAAATTATCTTTAACAAACTGATTGAACTCATCAAACGAGTCAACAAGGTGTAGGTTGCTAAGAGAAGCTGCGGCAATGTTGAAGATTGGACCAGGGCTGCCAGCAAAGACAGGTTGAAAGAGTCCCGAAACTCGCGATAAGTCGAATTTGTCAGACGGTCCAGCAAGGAAAACAAGGCTGTCACCATCGCCGATTTGAGTGAAAGCATCTTCTGTATCCGAGGTCGAGGCTTGATCGCCGGGCTTGCAGCCTGTTGGTGCACTGTCCTTCACAAACAGAGATGTCAATCCCGCCGCAGCAATTGGAAGTAGGAACGCAATCGCATAGAGAACCCAGTTCCTCTTTAGAATTGTCCAGCGCTTCTTGAAGAGAATAAGAGCTTGTTCGAAATACCCCACTCGCCTGCCGTCGAGAAGCTTGAGGCCAAGGCCCGGCTCCGTCGGGGGATTGCTGGTGCCTCGCGAAGAGCTGTTGTCGTCTTTGACTGGCATCTTTTCGACAATAGTCTCTCGGAAGACTTCTTCATCCTTGATTTCCTCGGCAACCTGCAGAAACACATCTTCTATGGTTGGGCCAGAGAAGCGGAAGTCTGTAATGTTGGCCTTTTGCAGCGCCTTGATAACCTGGGCAGCAAGGCCGGACGTAGGGGCAATATATGTAATCAGATCAAAGGCGTCATTCTTCTTCACGCCATCAATAATGGGAGATTCCTTGATGCCTGGGTTTTTGTGTACGTTAACCCTATAGCCACCTCCAAGCTTGTCCTTTAATTCGACCGAAGAGCCTTCAGCCCGCAGTGTTCCCTTGGATAGAATGGCAATATGATCAGCAAGGAGGTCAGCCTCATCCAAAAAATGCGTAGTCAGAACCAAAGTCCTCTTCCCTCGCTCGGCTAAGAGAATGTCCCAAAGCTTCCGACGAGACAGCGGGTCAATACCGCTGCTCACTTCGTCCACACAGCAAACAGCACTTCCACCCGCCAACATCATTCCAAGCTGTAGCTTTCGTTTTTGGCCTCCAGATAGAGTTTTAGCACGAGCCTTTCGTTTATGAGGGAGATCAATGGAATTGATCAGCTCGGTAATTTGCTCCTTGGTCGCTGGCGCATTTGGTGATTTGAGTTTGTCGAATATGATGAGATGCTCTTCGACAGTAAGGTCGTCCCATAAGACGTTTTTCTGTGGCGCGATGCCCATACCACCCTGCCCATCAATTGTAATCGATCCACTGGTTAGTTTATTCAGACCGGCAATGGCATCTAGAGTTGTACTTTTTCCACTTCCATTTGCACCCAAGAGAGCCACAATCTGGCCTTTTCTGACGCTAAAGCTGAGCTTGTTGACCGCCATAACAGGCTCCTTTGGCTTGGATCCCAATGCAAACAGGCGCGAGAAGAAGCTAGGCTTGTAAATTTTGGTGAAGCCGTCTAGCTGGATGGCATTATCGCCAAGACTGCCATCCCCAGCCCCCAAGATCTTGCGGCCCTCTGTTGAAGTACCGTAAAATCGTTTTTCAATGAGTGCGGCGAGAAGGGGGTATGCAAAAATATGAACGATCAAGAAGATCCAAAGAGCAATACCTGGAAGATCCCAGGGGCTGCCCGGGGCCGTCTCAACAAGATTGGTAGCTCTGTCTTTCCTCTCAAAGCGAGACATGAGCGTGATAAAGTAGACATAGGCACACGGCGAGAAAAGCAGCGACAGAATCACTACAGGTCCCGTTGTCGGCTGTGTCAGAGACTGGGCCAAGATGCCAAGCAACAGAATGGCAAGAATAGCGGTAATACCGCTGAGCTGGGCCTTTTTGAAGAAGGACGCAAACAAAACAGACATGGAGGCAATGGCAAGACCAGCAGTGATGTGGAAGAGAAGGACAATCCCAAGACTGGTGTACGCAAATACACCGTATTTCACGATGACGGATCCTATGATCCACGCTGGAGCGTATATAATGGAGAAGGAAAGGTGGTGAGAAATGATACGAGCCGCCAGCGCCATCCACGGTTTGCGAACAGGCATCATCGCATCTACAAGCTGCGACATGCCAGTCTCCCGCTCGGTAGCAATGTGGCCAGTCAAGTGGTATGAAACCCAAATCACAGAGGCAATGAAGGCGACTCCCATGAAGCTTGTGATGGCCTTGTGGAAGATTTCCCTGACCTTGATTTCTCTCTGTTTCTGGCTCATGCTGGTGTAGGGCATCTCCTGGGTCTTGGCGAGGGCCTGAGGCGCGCTGGTGTGGCTCATGCCAGCAATGATGCCGTCAATAGTACGCTGAATAGGCAGCAGATAGACCTCTTCCGGATTATCGCTCTTGTCAACATTGATCTTGATGGGGCTGCTCGTCATCTCCGCATCCGTGCGAATGGTGTAGTTCCATATGCCCCCCTTTCCCTCGTTTGGCGAGGACCGCATGACAACGGCCCCAAAGCAGGCCGTGACTCCCCGTAAGCTACTCCGGCACTCGGTGAGCAGAGTATCCTCGCTGCTCGTCCGGACAACATTGACGTGAGGCCCCTGCGCCTCTATCTGCGTTTGGAGCGAATCCAGTACTTTCTCGATATTGCCCCCCGTGAATCCGTTATCGATTAGAACGACCTTGTCTCGCCCGCTACTGAAAGCGTCGTCGAATGCCTGCGAAAGCGACTTGATGGGATGCACCGATCCGAAGCCATAGAGCGCCGGCGGAACAAACAAGTTCTTGGCGAAGCTGAAGAATGCGGCCAGGATGATGGGCACGAGGAAGGCCATGACAAAGACCTTTAGAGGATGGCGGAGTAGTATATGTCGAAAGTTCTTGGACATTAAAGTCCAAACTTGTTTGATGAAAGCCATGGTGGCGGCAGGCGAGCTCGATGGCCGTGAGCTATGGGGAGCGTAATTGGATATCCCCTGCGGCCCTTCTGCGCTTCCACATGAAGTATCTAGAATGCCAACTTTAAAAGAGAATTAGACGCACACAATACGAACACCAGTTACGCCCCGCCGAATATTGACGATGCAGTATAAGAAAGGCAATGAGAGATTAAGCGTTAGATGTTGCGTACGTTGCCTCTGCGACCCGCGCGCAAAGGGCTAAGCTCGTGCTGGCGCTTCTGCTGTATTCTCCATCAGATGGCGCGCTGCCTGATTGCTCTAGATGACAGTGGAAGGAAACAGACGAGGAGGCGAAGCGCCGAAAAGCCGTGGCGTCAGAAGTCGGCGGCACTCAAGGCTGTGTGAAGAAGTCAGATGCGATGAATGGGTCGACGCTGTGCCTGGCTGTTGGCGATTTGGAAAACGACAGGCCCCATACGGAGTTGTTTTTAGTGACTCGGCATTGACCAGGGTGGCGGTTCCTGGCCTAGCTCTGCTGCAGCCTCTTGGTTCTCCTTTTCTCAGCCGGCGATGCTGATGGCCTGAAGTCGCTGTATCTGATAATAAATACATGTGCCTACGGGTAGAGAAAGACAATGAGAACAGGGAAATACATTTGCAACGCCACCCGGGCCATCGCGCCGTACCGAGTCTGCTTGGCTTCAACGCCTCGATCCAGGCAAGACGAGCCAGAGCAGCGTTGCGCCCTCGATGAAAGTCAATTGGCCTAGTCGAAGGATCACCCCACAGTTTACGCGGAGGGTACGTATACGCGGACGCTATAAAGACGCCCGCCTCGGGATTTCAGCCACGAGTGAGAAAGTATCCGAACAGTCTTCGGAGGTCGGTTGTTCTGCTGTCATTTGTAGCAAGACATGCCGTTGTATGTTGGTATTATATGTACACGATCAATACAGTACATGCTCTATTGATGGATGATCCAATGCGTTATAGTCGTTTATTGACCAAGACAAGTGGGCAACCGAAAGCTGAGCACAGCCAGAATAACAAGTAGGTCCACCTTGTTCGGGCTTAAAAACCGGAGCTCTTTGTTTCACCGATCAATCTATGGATAAAGCCTCTCAAAAGCCACGGATTAAGTTTTCAAAGTCCACAATAACTCGCCAATCATATCGAGGTAAACAATTCATTTTTCAAGAGATGAATAGATGAGGTTATCCGCGTATCTGCTAGCTAGATTCTCATCAAAAAGCTCAATCGTTCCCGTCAGCTCTTTAATTCCTATCCCACCTCGCTGCTGGCACCGAGCCCTGGCCGGGATTCGGAAAGACGTCGATCCGACTTATATTGCAGCCTGCGCGTCATGTTGTGCTCAGCCTCTTCTCGTTTTTGCCCCTGTTTGTTGCTGTATGAGGCGAATGGGTATTGTTGCTCGAAAGAGAGTAGTTCTCTCACGCTACTGTACAGACAAACAGACAGATGGGCTTCGCTAGGGGCGCCGAGCCCATTCAATTCGCGCGTGTCCATGTTACAGGTGGTTGCATAGAGTTACCTAAAATGGATGGCCGAATCAGTCGTGATGGCAACACATGAGAAACGTACAACGTACTTTAAACATGGCCGAAAACATAAAATCAAGCCGCAGACGGACAAATAATATATAAAATTCACATGGTCATGTAGTCCATTCATCATTCAACCAGAAATCCACCGCCCCCTTCATCGCCATCATCGTCGCCAACCAAAAATCCACCTCCTCCTCCATCATCCTCATCGTCAACCACCATGTCATACTCCTCAGTCTCATCACTTTCTGCGCCCTTTGCCCATGCTTCAAATTCTGCGTCTCTATCCGCCTGCTGTCTCTCCTCCTCTCCCACCCCGCTCCATATCCTCTCCCGGATCCTCAAACCCATCATAAACCGCCTCCAGAACTTCAGCGCCACGTATCGCCTCTTCTCATCTTCCACCTCTTGTTCTAGATCGAGCATGCCCTGGATGCCTGCACGAACAGCCTCCTCAAACTCCTTGGCAATGACAACGCCGCTCAACACAGCCGTACCCTGTCGCCCCTTGAATGAAAATCCCGTAAGTGCCGGCGCACAGTCAATCCCTAAAACATACGCCGCACGCCTAGCGTATTCGTCTGCGATGTGAACGCCACCTTTGGGGACCATGCTAGGTACATATACTTCGATGTTTCCAAATTTGTTTTTCGGAACACGTCCATTTCGTACCGGAGCTGGCTCATACAGTTCTGTTTGGTCCATTGTATACACCGGAGTCCCCGCATCGCCATCTTCGTCTTCTCTTTGCTCGAGTTCGCCAAATCTAGACCTCTTGCTTGTCACTCGTTTGGGCAGCCACTTGGCCGGAATCTCCAGTGGCTTTACCTCACGGCCGAGTCGGAACCACTTTTCGGCACTTCTTGCGACTCGTACATCCTTTCTCCGGAAGACCTTTTCCAGCGGAGCTCTAGCTCCAGCTGCGACCGTTCCAGACGGTACAGCTCCCGGAATGAGCACTTCATGTCGACGAAGATGGCGCTCTAAAGCATATACGGGATGATCTTTAAAGTCCTGCACGTTTTTTGGCATTGGCTCCCTTGCCTCGACCCCAGCTAGCTCGACGTCTTCGATCTGGTCTAGATCACTGGGAGTCTTGGGCCAATACATCTTCATCACTTTATTCCACCACCGTCTACCATCGTCTAGCGCAGTTTCTATGCGCAATTTTCGAGTCTTTGCTGTATATGCCTTTGCGTATCGTCGGGTGACGTCCTTTGCAGTGCCATCCGCGTTGAACGCAACAACGTAGCTTAAAGAATTCTCTTTATCCGTAATGGGAGGCTCAAAGATCTTTGGCTTCCAAAACGAATTCATCACAACCGGATCCGTGGGCTGCCATTTCTGGTGCCCAACGTCTAGTATTTCCACCCAGTATACTGGATAAGGTGACTCGCGTATTCGTTTAGGCGCCTCGAATGATTGGCGAGGCTGATAAGGGGCTGCTCTGGGCTCGAAGTTGTAATCTGATGCGTTTGGGTGCCCCAGTCTGCGCCTAGCAGTAGAAGGTCCAGCGGAAGAAGCGGCTGACGAGACAGCGTTTGCCATTTCTCGGTACTTTGCTACCTGCGATAGCATCTGTTCGGTTTTGTTGGGAGCTACTTTCGGGTTGAGATTCCCTTTAGGTTTCGGCAGTGTAGGTCCTGTGGAGCCAAACGAAAGAGGTTGTAGCGAACATACAAGTCGTGCACGAACACCAATACTTCTCAGTAGGGCGCAATACAACTGAGCTCCAACGTCCCGTGAGCCTTGGAGTGTCTTGGCTGCTTCTCTAAAATCTGTTTTATCCAGGCATGATTCCATATCACTGGGAGGTTCATACTAGAGATGATATTAGAAACGACATTCTGGAGTCATCAGGAACAAAGGTACGTACGCTACTCAGATGGTCCACCTCTTCCGCCCACAGTGACCTTCGCATGCCACGCTCTGTAATTTCATATTTTGTCGTCCACATCTCAGCAACTAGTTTTAGGCCATTTTTGAGGCTCTCAGTCCTTCCAAATTGTGATAGATTCGTCCCCGGAGTCAGATACTGTATCATCTTGTCCGTCAGGTGGGACCGAAGTTGAGATTGAACTTGAGGATCATTGCACCAGTGATTTCGCCTCGCCACATGAGACAATAAACATATCAAATGAGCTTTATGAACATCAAGCCGGCGCTCTCGTTCTTCTTTGGTAATGGGTTTCCGTCTATCTGCAGCTTGCTTGGACGTCATTGCAGATTTTTGTGCCGATAGATTGAGCTCCAATTCCTTTGGTTCCTGCGGTTCAGAATCCCCGTCTGGTAGAGGCATCATCACGTCGACATCTTCAAACCGCAAATCTTCGTCTTCATCGTCTTCATCCTCATCCGACCCCAGCTCGACCGTTTGAATAGTGGGCTCAGGAATAGCAACATCTTCAAATTCCGCATCATCGTCATCGTCTTCATCCTCTTCGTCGAGGCTCTTTCCCCGAGTAGTTTTTGAGCTCGAAGCTGCAGCGATTGGCGCTGAAGTCGGTTCTGTTGGTCCTGCTGGTCCTGCTGGTCCTGCTGACTTACTATGCGACGGAGCACCTTCACGTCTTCTTTTCAGTGGCCTCTCTGATGAACTTGCAGCTGGCGCAGCGACTCCAGCTTCAGTCAGCATTTCTTGATAAATATCCGGCTCATCTCCGCCAGCGGAATTCGACTGTTGCCGGCCGCCCCTTTGAGGGACGTTGCGTTTCCTTCTGACCATTGTCACATAACATGGTAGAAGTTGGCGTTAATCCAGGTTTACTTGAGTACAGGCGTCTACCCGCGATCTCAGTAACTGCGTCATGGAGGATCCACACAAGTGGCGGCGCGAAATCACGTGCTTTTTAATGGAAGCTGACTAAGACTCTTCTGTGCTTTTGGCCTCGTTAGAGATTGTGAAGAGAAACAACACGGTAGCAGCACTGTGTAGGTAGGTGTGTGACATTGATCTCCGTTTTACATCTTTGGATTACGGCTATTCACTTCATCAAAACATTCAATTTGGCAGAGCTGACGAAGATGATACCTAGCTTTTGCCTTTTTCTCCAAAAGAAAGCTACCGCCTTCAAAGTGGAAACAAAATGGCCCTAGTGATTACTCAGGAAAGTAATTTCATGTTATATTGCGCTAGACAAGAACAAAAAATATCCGGCAACATGAAATCTACTATGATATCTATCACTGATAGACTCGAATAAACATACTTCCTTGCTATCATCAAGTCCAGGATCCCACAGTGACTTCTTGGAAACTCCATAAACACTTAGTCAAAGTTAAGCACGCAACACAGGATAACACCATACAAGCAGAACAGAAGCAAAAAACCACCACGATATCAACGCCATTCAACACCAGATACGCGCTTCCAACTCAATTATTTTGTCAACCAGCCCAAATAATCGGCAACGATGAGGGTTACCATACTAGACGATGATCAGTTATTTGAATCTCAACTTGTATACGTTTCTTGCGAGAAAAGGGTGTCAAAACTTACGCATGAGGGGCAATGCGGACGTAGTACGTTCCAAATCCTCGGTAAAATCTCAAGACGCCCTCCTGTTTAGCTACCTTGGTGAAGCAGTCGGCCATGCCCTTGTACGGAAGCTTGCCATCGGGACCCTTTGACTGCTTCTGCAATCTCGTCTTAACAAAGTCAAATGGAAGACTAAAGAAACTGGCAAAAAAGCCCGCAATAGCACTGGCGCTAAGGGTTTGGGCTCGAGCCGACAAATCCGTGTTCTTCTTCATCTGGGCCTTGGCTTCGCTGAAGAAGGCGAGCTGGCCAAAGTTGAGAGCCATGGCACGAACCACGGTTGGTGCGGCGCCAGCCCAGAGAGCAGCGATACCTTCACCCTTGGCGATCGATCCCAGCGCATCTACAACTGACTTGTAGTTCTTGCGCTCTGCAATGGGTTTTAGGCCATCACTTTGCATTCGAATAAGCGCCAGATCAGCCGGGTTACCAAACATGGCTGCCAAACCACCAGCTGCCAGACCAGCAGTTGCGCGATCTGCGAAGCCGACACTTCGATCCTGAGCTTTTGCCCGTTCTGATAGCCTTGCCATGAAGGTGTCGAAGAAGCCCAGTCGGGCGGTTGTGTATACAGCTTGTCGAAGAAGGCCAGCTGATAGACCAGTATACAGGTCGAGAGCCTTTCCACTGGAGATGATCTGTCGAGTGACAGATAACGCAGTTGGCTTTGGCCCTCCGGAAGTACCCTCACCAGCAAGCTGGATGCGGACCTTTACCATGTCGACTGGCTGGATCACAGTGGTGGCTACCATTCCACTGATGCCTCCATTGATGAAGGGCAGAGCAGCTTTCATGTATGGAGTGTGGATAATGTCGGAAGCCTTGGCAGCCGTCTCGCTTCTCTTAACGGAGTTCATGACGTCTGAGGTCCTTGACCGAATAGACTCTGCTGCTTGCCTGATGGAACTCATTGTGGCGGTAGCGAAGAGCTAAACTTATAGATGTTATAGTTTTATATTTTATCTCAGGTGGTCCGGATCGGATCACGCCAACGGAGGACCCTGTCTGGGTTTGATGACTATGGCATATTAGTCAAGTCCAAGAACCATCGATCTTGTGGCAAGACAAGCGACATTATGAGTGGTATAATAGGAGGCACGGGGTATAAACGGTGGAGTAGAGGCATTAGAGTCTGGATTCGGGAGACTATGGTCCCGCCATCGGCAACTTCTTCTCCCTAAGCTCAACGGCAGGCCGACAGGAGCCGGGATGATACCCGAGCCTGAGGAGCGTTGAGGGGCTTCCGATCGGGAAGTCTAGGAGTGGGTTCCAAGTGGCTCCGCTAGCCGTCGCAGATTGGCGGGCGGACAACTGCTTAAACAAGAGGAGAGGAGGCCGGAAACGAAAGCGCACTCACCAAATGACTTTGCGTACAAGTGCGCCTTTGATACTGGATTCTGTTGAATCCAATGCGCCTCTGTTTGAGCCGTGCACACGAGGGCCGCCACCGGTGGGGGAATGGGCGGTTAATGAAAGCCGGGGATAATGGCGATGGCGATGGCGATGGCGATGACGCTGGGGGTGGGGCGCACAGCTTGAGTAAGGCTGATGCTATCAGATTTGCCCAATGTTGAGAAGAAGTGGTGTTTGCTGGCTCAGCAATTCAACGGTGTCTTGAGCCCGGACTTGGAATGCGCCGGGGCAAATGGTTGAGTGATTGCGGAGCACAGATCAGGTGTGAGACGTGATGGGATTCAGATACACCACAGGATAAGACCGCGTATACAACACTGTCTGCGCAAAGAGATTGAGGTGACGAGGGAGATGGGAGACGGAACTGTCACGAAGGTTGCTGGGAAAGGTTCAAGAGGAAAAAAGAACAGAATAACCGGCCGGTCGAGCATTTAATATTTAGGGCAGGTCGTGGCTGATCATAAGCATGGCAGTCGCTTCTCGTCCACTGGCGACCCTCCATCAAGTGGCGAGGAGACGCTCACCGTGCGGAGAGGCAACCGCGTTGGAGAGGAACAGCAGCCTCTAGGCTCTCGGTATCCCGGATGTTCAATTGCGGGGGAAGCATATGATGCATCCCCAACTGGCTACGGGGGAGCGGCCACCAACGTGTAGAGCATGCCAACCATGCTAGTCATTGCCTGTGCCTTGCGTGGCGCTGCGCCGGCACAATGATGCCAGCTGCTGGACCAACGAGTGCGACAGCTCATGCCTCAGCGCGATTGGCCGTTGTGATGGAGCGATGATGAAGCAGTTGAAGACACATGGTGATGCGAATCTGATCTTGGTACATGGGCTGCAAAACCGGTTTGGGTGCCGTCAAAGGGTCTAGCGAGCTCCTGCCTGGAACACTTCCTTGCAGCCGGCTGTTTTCAAGTGTTACTGCAAGTACATGTACTGATGTGATATTACGAAAGAGCTTGCAGAAAGACGTATGCGTTAGGCAGGCCACTGTGTTCAGCTACACGCTCGTTGCTTCGCTGTCGAGCATCATCAAGCACAATGACGGATGTCAAATCAAACACCGATTAAACATTAATCTTCGAAAGCAACAACACCTGTAACTCATCACTAGCGCACGCAACACACGAGAATCTTCAATGCCAGCAGGCCTCATGGCGTTCGACTAACAGCTGCTTAACTCAAAGTCCTGGCTGTGCTGCACGCGTGCCATCACACCAAGAATGCGGGGTTGCGCCAAGGTCCTGCTTTCAGGCATCATGGCTTTAGTCCAGGAGTCCATCCAGCCGACTGCGACGTCACTCGAACTTCAGCCACGCAGCAGGCTCCGGAGCTTTTTCGTATTAGCCTGTGCGTCTTCTCATTGGGTGATTGGAGCGTGTTTGCTTTGCCATGATCCAGCGGATAGGCGGACGGCGGTTTTCACGTGCTTGCTTCTGCTGGCATCAACCACGGCGCTGTCTTACCAAGTCTTACAAGCTTCCTCAATGACGTCTCCGTGGGCTTCTGCTATCGCTGTCTCTATCCGACTGCCGGGTGGGCCAGAATCGTGAAACCCACCCGCGATATGGATCAAATCCCCAGCAAGGACGCGCTGGCCCGAGCTCCCTGCAGCGTGCTGTGGAGTCTTTGAATCGAATCCTGGCTGGCTGGATGGCGGGCGATAGAGGAGCCGAGAGTCATGGCTGGAGCAGAATTGCCATGCTTTTTGGTGACGGTGAGATGCAGTCAATTCATTGCAGCGTGCGCAAGTGATGCATATAACGGTAGTAAGTATTGCTGTTAACTTGTATTTGACATGTGGTAGTGTTGAATTTCATAATCTTTGTCTCACCATCTGCCAGCTTATCTGCCTCAACGAACAAGCACCAAATTGGAAGCCATGTTATCGCCATTCGAGTATAGCGCCATCGGCTACTAAGAACAGGACCCTTCTCCTTTTGTATGTACTTCGTATCTGCGGGGATCTCAGAGTCAGTCGGTTCCTTTTTCCCGCGAACCACCAACACCCAATACCTCGGAGAACCGCTGCTTCTTCCCGATGAGATTAATCTATTCTTACACATGTTTACACATGCACGTCCCTGTCCGTTTCAGCTCGTCAAATTGATGCCAGCTCAGATCTGCGCTTAAGCCTTTGGCGGTAACAATAGCCGTTGGACGGGCGCTTCAACCGACAATTCCCGAAATCTGCTATCCGAGCTTATTACCGTGTCTTAGATAGCTCACTTCCTAGCCAAGATGCGAGGAATATTCGACATCCAGATTCAAGCCATTGTGTCCGCGTTCGGAAAAGGCCCATTCCATATTCCACTTGTCTCTCTAATGGCTGGCCGCTGATAGGCTCTCTAATCTCGCTACTTGTGTTTAACGTGCGTGTCCAAGCTAACAATTGCGGGATTCGAGCCTCCGGTGCAATCAGTGGGCACTTCAAATCTCATATCGGACACCGAGTCCTGAATCTCGGTTTCCGCACCGGCAGTGATTATCACTTATACACTTTGCTTTCAGCCCCTTTGTCTGTGCCCAATTAGATTCTGGCTATATGACGATTCCATTGGCCAAGTTTTGCTGGCGATAGACCGCTGGTTTCCGTATCATGTTCACAGACAAACCATACCAGGAGACTTTGTGAGGTGTTGGCGTTTTTTATTCTATACAAAAGGCATATGCATACTCTACTATCTACTAATCTAGTATAATGAGGGAAACTTCAAAAGTCGTCCACCGTCAATAACAATGACAAGTCCGTTGCAGTAGGCGCCCGACTTTGAAATCAGATACAAGATGGTTCCAGCCATGTCCTGGTCGTTACCCATTCTCTGCAAGGGTATGAACTGCGCAGGCACTTTGCCTGGGGTATCCGAATGCTGGTTGAAGCGGTTAACGATGGGCGCGGCCAATTCACTCGGAAACACTAAGCGGCAAGCGTCAGTCAGTATCCGAGGTTATCATGGCATCTCTACTCCGATGGCGGAAATTGATATCACTTACATCCCGGGGCAATGCAGTTCGCCCTGGATAATAAATGACTCGTTAGCAATGTGGAATCGCTTGGAAAAGCCCATGTAGACGACAACGTCACTTACCTGATATTCCATCGTGGCAGTGCTGTTGAGAGATGCTTGGCTATGTGCGTCGCGGCCGCTTTTGACTGGCCATACGCCCAGCCTCCTGGAGCGGCCTTGTTGAAGCTGGCAATGGAGCTGGTGACGATGATCTGCGAGCTTTGCTCTAGGTTGCCCTTCTTGTTACCCGCATCGAGAAGCTTCACAAAGGCAATGGCGGTAAACCAGACGGCGCTTGTGTTGACCGCAAACGTATTCGTGTAGTCTTCAAAGCTAATGTTCCAGTTCGAGTCTGCCCATTCTTCAATCGACGTGTCGTCCTCGATCTGGATAGACTGGGGCCCGCCAATGCCTGAATTGCAGACCAAGACATTCAGATAGCCGGTTTCTTGCTTGATGAAGTCGACAGCTTGCTGTAGACTTTCCTTGGACGTCACATCACACTTGACAGGCACGACATTTGGGCCTAGAGAAGCTGCAGCGGCTTCGAGGACCTCCAGTCGACGTCCACCGATATAGACCTTGGCGGCACCGTTTCTTGCCAATGCTCGGGCCATCATCAGACCGATGCCTACATGAAAGCGAAGAGTTAAGACAATTTCTCTAGAGAGATTTGCCTGGTCGAAGAAAACAGAGAACACTCGTCAGTTTGGATACTTACCAGTTCCACCACCTGTAATAAAGGCCACAAGCCCATCGACATTGAACAGGTTGTTGGCCACAACGGCCTCGTCAATATTTTGAGTCGCCA
The DNA here is from genome assembly GCA_030708095.1 of Trichoderma sp. CBMAI-0020. Classification (NCBI taxonomy): domain Eukaryota; kingdom Fungi; phylum Ascomycota; class Sordariomycetes; order Hypocreales; family Hypocreaceae; genus Trichoderma; species Trichoderma sp. CBMAI-0020. The sequence goes on along the minus strand of JAJNCI010000004.1, from coordinate 1,452,328 downwards.
TAGCGTTTCAGAGATGATGCAGCCGGGTCCTCAGCCGTAAAGAATTCTTAACATCCAGCTATCTCAGTGAGATGTCTTGATATATCTTATTCGACCCCTCACTCAGAAGCTCGGTAATGCTACTTTGGTCTTGCTTTCCCCACCATCTACAAAGTCCAACAACTATTATCTCCGGTCTGTTTATCGCTAAATATCTATACACTGTATCAAAGTGGGAAAATTGCACGACATCACTACCTAATTGTCATATCTGGCACAGTGCTAGTTCCGATCGCGCACCACGCTAGCAGCATCGGACAGGGGTCTTGTATTTTTTTCGACAATTGCGATCAAGATCTCTTATCTTAGCTTCAAGCTGTCTGCCCCAAGAAAAAAAAATTGTTGTCAACATGCCCAAACGAAAGCGCTCCGTCGCAGACACCGTACAGAATAAATTAGAAAAATATCGAATTGATATATTCCGAGCGCTCAGCTCTGCCAAGGTTTTTGAGCGGAAGCGCTTCAGCACGAAGTTGCGCGAGCCTGGAATCACAGTCGCGAAGAAGACCCGGTTAGAGCGCGAGTATGGGGTTTTAAAAGTATGTTACTCATACCAAATCAATGTTCTTTCAGAAGCAAAAAGAGAACTGCTTCAACTAACAGCAAGGGACTAAGTCTCTCGACCTGCGGCAAACTGCCCGACATCACCTGCACTCGAATCTTCTCCGAATCAAGGCCGTAGAAACGTCAAAGGACATCCCAGAGGAGCTCCGCGCTGAAGTTCCGCGACCTACCCTCTCTCCAGAAGAGATTGCCTTGCAGAACAATGTTATAAGCATTCTTTGCAGCGCAACCTCAACCAGACATGCGCTCGACCGTGCGATTACAGACATTTGCGAAACGCTGGGCGTACCTGTTCCGACCAAATCGAAACGTGTGAGGAACAAGAGAAAAGACACAGAAGAACAACCCGCAGACAGGGAGGATGGGGAGAGTAGCGAAGAAGAGGTGAAACCGTCGGCCGATTCCAAGAAGAAGAAGGATAAGAAGCAGGAGACTGCGGAAGAAGAGTCTGATAGCGAATCTGAGTTCGAGGGCTTTGGCTCCGATGCAGACGAACCTAGGCCGACGATTGAAGAATTGCAAGGCTCTGATCAGGAAACAGCAGTGACAAAGTATGATGATCTTCTAGGTGGCTCTTCTGACGAAAGCGAGGATGAATTCGACGAGGAGTTATTGGCAAAATACCGAGGGACGGAACAGGTCAATCTGGACGATATATCAGTATCCGGTTCAGGGTCCGAAGCCGAAGATGAAGACGAGGAAGATTTGGATTCCATAAGCAGCTCACGATCGCCCTCGCCCTTACCAACGAGGAAGCCAAAGAAGTCGGCAGACAACGACGATGAGCCGAAGCCCGAGGCCACGAAAAGCAAAAAGGAGAAGAAAGAAGAAGACAAGAAGAAGCGGGCTGCTAAGGCGGCCTTGAAAAAAGCTCGACCAGGAGACTCGACTTTCCTTCCCACACTCATGGGTGGCTACATCTCTGGATCCGAATCCGCATCCGACATTGACGCCCCGCCCAAGAAACGTCGTGGACAGCGCGCACGCCAAGCCATCTGGGAAAAGAAATACGGAGCAAAGGCAAAACATCTGCAAAAGGAAGCCGCAAATGGTGGCAGAGATGCCGGCTGGGACATGAAGCGCGGTGCCGTAGGGCCAGATGATCAGGGCCGAAAGCCATGGAAGAAGGGCGGCCGCGCGCCTGCAGGGGCCGGTGGTAGAGGAGGCTATTCACAAGGCCGAGACAGAGGAGCAAATACTTATCAGGAAAGCAGACCAGCTCCTCCACCCAAGCCGGTCAAGAAGGACAATGAAGGGCCGTTACATCCCAGTTGGGAGGCCCGAAAGAAGGCAAAGGAGCAGCAGAAGGGGGCTGCGTTTGCTGGTTCGAAGATTGTTTTTGATTAGCGAAGCTATGATGCTGGGATATACATGCCTATTGCATCTGAGGGCATATGTCAAAGGGATGAATGAGAAGGGCTGTAGATTAATAGATCGCAATTGAAGTTTTGCGATGATAATACAAGCTGCCCATGGACAAAGTTTTTGCCAACCCAAATGCTATAATTGTTTCGATACACTATCAACCTATGGAGATTTTAATCTGCTCTTCTAAACCACTTTTGAACTTGGTATCGAATGATCCACCACTCAGAAGGCTTTCGCTGCTCGTTATTAGGAGGGAACTCTTCAAATCGCTCTCGGAGAGACTGCCAATATGAATCATGATCTTCGCTCATGCTTTCCAACAGTCGCGATCGATAGCCGGTATAAGATTTCCCAAGAATTTCCACAATACTCTCAAGATTGAATACCACTATATAAGTCGCGCATCCTACAAGAATGGTAGTGATGATAAAAGGGGTTCTTGTGTCCTTATTCGATATATCGGGCACGGCCCAAAGAGCCTGGGAATCAGTTTAGCCAGTAGCTCATATTTATTAGATATCAGCACGTATTCATTTTCAAGTACTCACTGCACAAAACGCCAATGGGAGGTAGACAATGCTCACATAAGTGAGGAGCTTCACGTTTTGGCCCAGTCTCGTAGATGATCTGCTCTCGATGAGCGCACTGGCGTTGAAAAGCTGTGAGATGTATGTAAGCCCATCATCTCTACAACATAGCACAGGTCGGTTGGCAAAACTTACACCATCGCGTAGCGTCTGTACAGTCACTAATTTCGCTCGAAACTGGGATTGTAAATCTTCTAATCCCCGTCGGACTTCTTCACCCCGCGCATAAATATCATGAACATTTTCCACTTCGGAGAAATCTTCAATTCGCGCTTGCCGGAAAAGCTTCCACTGTTTAATATTATCTTCGATGCTTATATTGAATTCGTTGAGGCAACCGATAATCCAGAAATAAAGTCTTGACCGACTGAAAGTCTCATCGTCGAAGAGCAGCATAGTGTAGGACTTTGGATCCATAAAATCTTCGACTAGTAAGCTTTCAATATATTCATTGAGAGCTCTCCATCGATCTTCGACTTGTTTGATTGCGGCAATAACAATAATCGCCTCAGCGTGTACCAGGCTTCCCTCGTGTAGAACTGATCTCCATTCTATATCCAACGTATCCTTTGCCGGTTGTTTGAAGAAATTAGAAGAGCTCAAGATTAGCACTGTCCAATTGTTTTGAACAAGATGTACCACATCATCAACTAGCCAATTGGAGATTATCTATATCTATCTAGTTAGTACATATATAAAATTTGTTTACCTACCGCAGAGAAGAGAACTTACTGTGAGCGGGCTTTCTCGAAATGCTAGTCCATTGTTGTTTCCATTAGTGCTACTGCTATTCCTGTCGGGTTTACCGTAAAGGTGACCGATTTTCAGCTTTCTCTGACGGCTCGCTTCAATTAGGCCACTGGGACTACCTCGTGGTAGCATTTCATAGAAGGTTATGTGAAACGCATTGTCAGAGTTTAAATATGGGCTCGTTGCCTCATTACCGGGTCTTCGCTGGCATAGTATGTGAAGATTAGCTGCTCTGCTTATCGGATCATCCTTGCCGTTCACAACAAGAAAAGGGAGAGCTCTGTAGCCCGGCCTTGCTGGTAAAACAAGTGGCAGCCCTTGACAGATTCTAATCGAGTTAGCATATGATGAGTTTGTCTGAAAGACATTTACATACATAAGTCTCCGAATTGGCTTGAACGACTTTGGATCCTCCTGCTTTTGAGAAAGGATAGTATGATATCCAAGGCTAACCGGAAAGCAATTTAGGTTGTTAATCGCGACCATCAACAAGCGGGAAAGACAAACGAACCGTTCTTCTTTCCAATCACCCATGAATTTGCCTATATGTAGATCGCCGTATGGGCTATTGTGTCCTATGTTATACATTAAGCAGTGTTGAAGCCACCTTTCTTGTATTTTAGGCCCAGGAATCTCGTCCCAAATGATGAAATGACCAAAGGTTTGGATAGTGCCCCAAAATGATTTGAGAGCTTCGATAGTGAATTGATCATCTTTGGAAGAGAAGCGATTTTGGTAGTCTCTGCCCCGAAAGCCGCCTCCATGTTGTTCCCAAGGAAAATCGAAATTAAGCTCAATTCTCCCGTCCTGAGGAATAATTCGGGCAAAATTCGATCTAGCAAATGCACCAGGTAGTGCCGTTAAGGACTCATAAGGAGAGGCATTCATCTTCCCAGTCGGCCAAGCCTTAGAAGGGAAAATAAGGGCATCAATAGCGGCATATTTCATAGGTTTTTCTGTCTTTTTCTTTTCCTCTTTCTTTTCCTCTTTCTTTTCATCCTGTTACTGCAGTTAGTCGTTGACTCTTGTCCAGTCTGGCTCTAGCTAGAACTCTTGCCTCCAAATCTGGCTGCGCCTGTAAGAAAGTTAGTCATCAATTTACTACGAACATCGAGATACTTGCTTCCTATATTGCATTTATAACCAAAATGAATCAGTTGTAAGCCATCTACTTATTGTATTGGCCAACCTTGGTTCAACATACCGATTCAGACAAAGATGTCATTTCGAAATGGTAATTGTTTGGCCGTTCACATAAAATTCAGTAAGCGGGATCAAATCGTGTAAGGAGAGAATTCAACTTGCTTGCCCAATGTTTTCAGCCCAACCATTTATAAAGCAGAGGTACTACTAGGTAGCTTGAGGTGTAAAGATCATTGGGTGCAGCCCTCCGGATTAAACGAAAATCCGATTGACCAAAGGGATTATAAAGCCTGCATCACCCTGCAGTATAGTGCATGAAAGGGTTCAAGAGTGACAGTCCAAGAAGGCAATGTCTCCATGTAAGTGTCTAAATGACAAAGAACACACTAATGTGGCCCTGGTCTCCGTTTGCCAAGCCGGAGGTGAGGGGACGTTCTAGTTTCTTGATTACTGAGCACAAGAGTAAAATGCATGAATTACCCCGTGATGCAGGAAAGCTTGGCTAGGCAGCAAGGCGGAGCTGACAATGCCTATCCACTACTACAACGAATACATGAGACGGGGCCGACAATGGTTTAATTTTACCAGGTACTTTACTCTCATTAACCAGATCATGATACCCAAAGGCCATGGCAGGCATCTTTACTTTTGTCGGGAGTGGTCAGCATGAATATTTTGCAAAGACAGTCGAAAAGTCTCATGCAAAGACAACACCCAGGGATACGTTCCATTATGACTTTTCAGAAACCCCAGAGTCTGTTCTGAACGATTCTCAGACGTTATGCCAGCACTGCAGTGTCTTGCAGCTGGAAAATGTTCTTCTTAAACATACTGCTAGCTCTTATCCTAAGAAAGGTCTAGAGTTGAAAGCAGATGTCCCCGGTTTTGAAGACGATCTAGAATATCATCGCAAGGACACTGTTCCATTACTTCCAACGTTGGCCGAGTCTGCAAACGCTGGATGTGGCTTCTGCTGCCTTCTTCGGAATGCCATGATCCGGCATTTTCAGGAATATCAATTGGGACGCCTTCCTGATGATACGATCGAGCTGGTGCGGATCCGCCATTTTTGGAACTCTGGTTTGGCGGCGTTTACTGTGTATAGTGCTGCCTTTGCTAGGCCTGGGCACGGATATGACTATCTTACCTTTCGCGTCAGTGCAAACTTGAATGGTATGACATACGTTGGTTCTCTTTCTGTCAAGACAATTCTCTAATGTGGCCGGGTTGTTAGATGAATGCGCTTCAGCGCTTGACATCTACACAAAGCGAATTCCGGATAGTGTCATGTCACCAGCCGGCATATTCACACTGAAGAAATGGGTGTTGGGCGGCAGCGAGGAAAAAGCTGCTCTCAAAACATCGTTTCGGCCTACAAGACTCCTTCATGTCGAGAGCAGAAGAGAGTCGGGCCTGATTCGTCTTGTAGAAACCCACGATGAAGTACCTCAGCCATATTTGGCTCTGAGTTACTGCTGGGGGAAGAATGGTCCTTCTCTGAGAACTACGAGAAGCAACTATTCCCATTTACAAAAATCCATCTCTTACAGTGCCATGCCCAAGGCCTATCAAGATACCGTGCATGTTGCACGAGTGTTGGGCGTAAAGTACATCTGGATCGATGCTCTGTGCATCATTCAGGACGACAGGGAAGACTGGGAGAAGGAATCCCGAATGATGGCAGAAATCTTTCAACATTCCTTGGCCACGCTCATACTCCTCCGCACAGCATCATGCAACGAAGGCTTCCTGGAGCGGAACCCAAGTATCAAGATCAACTACCACAATCGTCAGTGGGGCGTTCGCGGCTCGTTTTTTCTTCGCCATATACCCTTTTCCTATCTGGACGCAGAGTCTGCCATACGCGATTACCCCAGCTTCTCAAATCGACCAGTTTCGTTAGAACTCCGGCACTCACCCTGGCAGACTCGTGGCTGGACGTTTCAAGAAGACATGTTTTCCATGAGAAAGCTATATTTTGGACAGCTCATGATGTATTGGGATTCTCTCAAACCCGTAGACATTATGAGAACAGAAGACACAATCATTGACGACAGGTTGAATCGCCTTGGTAAGAGCGGCGAACTTTCGATTGTTCATTCGTCCGAACCATGGAGAGGCGACTATGACTACGACGGGTGGTATTACCCAATGCTCAATTACTGCCAAAAGAATCTCACGTACGAGACCGACAGGCTATCTGCGGTGTCTTCATATGCGAAGCTTGTCGGCAGCAAGAGCGGAGATACATATGTGGCTGGTCTGTGGAAGAAGGATCTCCATCGTGGCTTGCTCTGGAAGATAGGTCGAATGCAGCGCAGGACCTTCCAGACATTAATGAGACAACTGTCCAACCCGTCTGAATACATTGCGCCGTCTTGGTCATGGGCAAGCCATAATAGCATGTTACACTTTGATCTTTCGGATGGGATAATGCAGCCTGAGTGCAAGGTCCTCGAAGCAAAGACAAAAAACTATGGCGATGTATATGGCCGCGTACGAGGAGGACACATCCTGATCCGCGGGAAAGCCTGCGGCATCCCTGGTGGAAGACTCCAAATGCTGCCTCTCATGTCCCCTTACCTCAATATCCAGTGCGAGTGGCTGGCTATTGAGGACGGGCAGTATGTCGCTCAGTGTGCCCTCGACTGGAGAGTGACAAATGGAGACGGTAAGCAGCTCTTGGAAGCAAGCGGAGATTCTGTCGATAAGATGGTGATGCTCCTCATCTCCAGCAGCTATACAAAGAATGCGAGTGCATTCTCTAAGAGGCCTCAGGAGTGGGAAATCAATGAGGAGGATCCTTCACTAGAAGTCATGCATGGTCTTTTACTCTATCCGACTGGAAAGGCAGACGATGAATACTGGCGGATTGGACTATTCCATTCTTTGGCTGATGAGAAGGGAGGGAGGAAGTACTTTGATACGTGTGAAGAGCGCGAGTTTCGGATTATTTAGGTATGAGAGAGCTATCAAGAAATTCGGGATTATTTACCGTGTTCTATCTATCAATCAATGCTACACAAGACACGCTCTTCCTACTGCACTGCTTATTTAGCCGCATCACAGCTCACGCCCTGCATCAAACTAAGCAGAACACGCATGCATGTATGCCGCCTTGCTCTTATTTCAGCTGCATCAAAGCCTGGTTGTTCAAAACGCCAAGGATTTGACCTAGCTGTGTTCCTTAACGTGCATATTAATTCATGTCTCGGGGCAAGGATGTTTGCTGCACCTCCAGTCCATCGCCTGTCTCGGCTAGCAGACATTAAACCAGCAACACGACGAAGAATCCTTCTTCCATTTTGACGTGAAGATAATTTTGCAATTTCGTTCAAAACACTATCATCAGTACGCATGCCAGCCCTACCGATTCATGGTGCTGATTATATCACGCATCACGGTGAAGTCATGCATGACTCTGAAGAACCATTGCCACTAATGCATGAAGCAGCGTTATGACACCAGCGTTATGACACCAGCGATCGCGGCATCTCGGCCAGTCGCTCGAATCTGTTTGCGGCGTCTTGTTTCATGATGAATGCTCCCCCCATAGATTGGTGGCAGAAATGTCACTGGCAGCTTCCTGCACAGATCAACGGGCAGCTGCGCTATAAGCTGTCGTCCAAGACTCCTCCTGCAAGACAATCTTCGCTTCATCGCTACTAGCGCTCTGCAGTCAAACGTCGCCATCGCCTCAGTCGCCGGCCACCATGACTTGGTCTTGGGTTCGCTCATGGCATCTGATACAATTATCCTCATTCTTGGCTATTCCTTTTCCCTTCCATCATCTGTAAATGCATGATTCACCCCTCCCTCCTAAAATTAAGGCTAGTCAGTAGCTGGCCGCATCCTTGGAAAAAAAACCGCCATATTCTAGAGCCTCAGCAGCCTTGAATAGACTCAACTCATGTAACCATCAGCCTCAGCCTCCAGCACCCCACTGCGCTTATTTACTGCTGGGTCAATTACGAGCTTCGACACCCTCAAAACGGCGCAACGACGTCGTTGCTCTAGCTGCAGTCGCCCAGCAAAGATGGCGTCCGCGATGGAAGACGTCATGCGCCAATCACTTGCCGATCTGATCGAGACAGAGGGTCACGAGCTAGGATCCTCGCCAATCGCAGTCCATCTCCTCTACCCCGGCTTTGCAGCGGCTCACGATCGCAATTAGAGCACATGCGACGGCGAGTCTGCGGCTGGGCCGAGCCGCCAGGATATAACGCCGCTGCAAGGCCAATCCTGTGCAGCCCGGCCTGCAACCAGTGATGCGGGAGCCATGTCGGTCGCCTCCGTACTGCAACAAGCCGGCGAGTCGGAAGCGGGTATCTCTACTCCCATGGAAGAGTATAACTCGCGTCTGGATCGTTCCTCTGGACTTGGGAGCTACTTTGATCTCGCCCGGGACCCTGCATCAAGTAGTAATCCCTCTGCTGGAAAGCAAAAGATGGCCCTTGAAGAGACGGTCCGCTCTATATCTTCGCACCTGCCGTCCAACATGTCCCGGCGCAGGGCGAGAAGCCAAATTGCTTCCCCTATTGTCGATTTCGATGTTGCTACTGCAGAGAAGCCGTACAGAACGCGTCAGAGCAGCCAACCAGTCCGGAGTCCCAAATGCTACTACATCATCAATCCTAGAGTCCCTGGCTTGGCTTGGTACTTGACAAAGGGAAAGGGCGATTCGAATTCATCAGAATATGAAGTTGAAAAAGTACCAGCTCACCTGGTTCGCATCAGGAAGAATCAAGTCGGGTATCTTGTTGAAACAGCTAATCGAGACGATGTGACTGTCGACGCTAGACGTCGACCGGTATCTTGGACCCCGAGATACCAAAATGGCTGGTCTACCGCAGCGGAGCCTATTCAAGAAAAAACGACCATCGACTCAGGCACAAAATCCATTAAGAGAGTTAATCGATTTGACAGAGATGACGCTGAAGAAGAACCGCCCAATGACGAGTCAAGCGTCATCGTGAACCGTCGCGATATTTCACTCATAACCAAGAGCATTATACACCAGTTGCACGCGGCCCGACCACAAAATCGCTTTTATCCCCCAAGCAACAGTGAAGGAGAAGACGAGGCTTCATCATCTCAGCAGCGAGATCTCGAGAGCATCATCGAGGCTGCCCTGTTGGATTATATGCGACCAGCGCAACACGATGATAAAACTAGGAAGCACGATGATGAAAATCCCTCCGAGAACAAAATGTCTGTCCAAATCAAGCTAGAAAGCGAAGCTCAACGTATAAATCCTCGACCATCTATAGCCGCAGATCCGGCCATCACCCTGAGCGTACCTGAGACATCATTCACAATCCCGGATGCTGATCACAAACATAATGTGCTCAGAAAAGACTCAAAGCACGGAGCATCGACGACAACGGCATTACTTTCACCACAAAGCAGTTCTGCCATTACCTGGACAAAGCATAGCGATCGTTCAGAGGAACCGGCCAAGTCTCCTACAACAACAGATCGTCCTTCAGATAAGAATTCTGAGAATACTGCTGATACAGCTCGTGCCTCATCCTGTCCTGGCCCCATTCAACACCAGACCTCAGATGTCTCGCAAACCTCTCTTGGAGCCTCCAGCGTCGCATCGTCCATGACCTCGTTTCCGAAACTACTCTCACGCCACTGTACTCGCGAATGGATCAAGCCCCTTGCTAATTTAGAAGATCGTCACCATAGCCCATCATCTGAATTATACTGCAAAGGAAACGAATTCCAGGCTGGTCACCCTTCCCACGCGCCGTATAATGAGAGCTCATTGTCAAACTCTTGGACCGCTGATGATTTCCAATCTCGCAATGTCTCTGGCTATTTCTCCACTGAAGTTCAGAATGCCCGGCGTTCAACCATGTCCCAGTCATCACTTAAGAATATGAAAGGATTCGGGAGTCAAATTGGCGCAGCGCGACATCGCCGTCGGAGCACGACATCCTTTGATCCCAGGGCTCCAGCTTTGCAAGACAACTTTCTGCCCAACATTCTAAGCAGATTCTTCCATAACAAAAGTAAAGAAACGCCTGGAAGCCCCGATTCCAAAGAAACGCTACACTCGGGGGCTTTGGCTCTTTACAACTCGCCTATTCACGGCCATTATTCCGCGAATACCCCCAGATCTGGAAACGGATCGTTCATCGAACGAAGCCCGACTTTGTCGGTGGAGGACAGAGCCAGGATACAGGAAGTCCTTGTCGAAGGTCCCGCTGCAATGCGCAGGCGCCGATGCGATACGTGTTCTGAGGATAACAGGCCTCACGTCTGCGAAGAAGATATTGAAAATCGAGTGGGGTGAAGGAGGCGAAGAGCTAGATTGTACCAACATACGCGAGTAGTATCATTACCAGTTTCCTGTTGACTTTTCCCTATGTTGTATCGTCTTTAATATTATAATAATAATTCATTATTCGCTCATCTTTTATAAAGTGATACCGTGGCTGAATACCAAACATACATTGCACCAAGGCAGTCTTTTCTTCCTGTCTCATATTGTTTTATAAAAGAACATGCACATCTTTGCCAAATCAAATTAAGCTGTCGGCGGGTGTCATCAAATACATCAAGTAGGATTGTACAAGAGATATTCTTCACAAAAAATTATGAATGAAAAATAATCATACTCCATATCATGCCAGTAGGATTAAAGAAAAATGCGCTTTTACACTGCCTTTGACGCCCTTGCCTTGTTCTCCCGATGTCTCTTCTCCTTCGCCGCCGTCTTTCTACGAGTCATCCACGACTTGTTCAAGTCCCGCCTATTCTCCCAAAACCACTTCTGGAAATCGGTTGTGGCGGAAAGCTTCCCCTGTGCAGGATTTTCATCGTCCTCACCTTCTCCGTAGCCTTCCTCCTCTACCTCTTCTTCTTCCTCCTGCTCGTCGGCTGCATCGACGTCTCCCATTTCCACGTCCTTTTCGGGAGAAGCACCCCAGAAGCGCATGCGTGATGGATGGGCTGTATCTGGAGTTGGGGCGGCACTTCGCGTGTTGCGCCAATCAAACTCTTGGCGGGTATAGGGCGTCATGGGCACGGTGGTTGGTGCGGCTTGGGAAGACTGGCCTTCCACCTCCTCATCCTCGTCGTCGCCGCCGCCTCCGAAGAAGCTGAAGGGCTCGTCTTTAGGGACGGACGTGGGTGCATCACCGTCGGGTTTGGGCCGCTTATACAGAGCCTCTAGAGGGTGCACTTCGACATTTGATGGTGTCTCGGGAGGTGGAATCTTGATCGCCAGGGGCTTGATGCTTCCCGGGGTGGATTTAGATCCGCTGGCCTTGGATGTAGATTTAGGTGTAGCCTTCTCTGCTGCTTTGGGGGGCTGTTCTTCCTCTTTATCTGAATCCTCGCTCTCGCTTGAGTCGTCGCTTGAAGTATCGCTGTCGTCGTCCTTCTCCCCGTCGCTAATCTTGCTTGCAGCAGGGGGCGCCACTTTGGGGGTTCCTCTAGCTTTCACTTTTGCCTCGGCTTTAACTTCCTTTTCAGACTCTTCTTCAGACTCGTCTTCTGATGATGTGCCTTCCGATGAAGTACCACTGCTGCTGGTGCTATCGTCTTCCGATTCTTCTGGCTCTGGCTTCGGCTTGGGGGTTTTCTTCGACCGCTGTGGTGCCTTTGGTTTCTCCTTCTCCTTCACCTCCTCTACAATGTTGCCCTCTTCGTCAACCCATCCCTTTCCTTCCACATACTCGGCCGCCCTTTTCCGGTCCGTTGTAACAGAGGCTTTGAGGAAACTTGGGAATTTTGTGGTCTTCTCAAATTCATGGATGACAACCTCTCGTGCGCCGCCCTTCTTTTTGCTTCTCTTCTTGTGCTCTAATTCTCCGGGAGCCAGGTTCTTCAGAGTGTTTGGCGGCAGCTTTGTCTTCAACAGGCACTCTTCTCCTTCTGTGTATTTGGATTTTGGTCGCTTTCTCTTCTCTTTCTCTTTACTCTTCTCTTTATCTTTGCTGTCCTTGTCCTTTCTTGCCTTCTTCTTACTCGTTGATGGCGTCTCTGTCCATCCCCGCTTTATCTGGCGATCATGCAGCGCCACGCCCTCCAAAACATCCACCTCTCGCTTCCGTTTCTTGGACTTATCTTTGCCTTCTTTAGATGATTTCTTCTTCTTTTCAGGAACTTGCTCCTCTTCCCCGGTCGGCTCTATCCGCGCCTCAGGGCGAGCCTTTTCAATCCGCATCTTGCACCCCTTCAGAGTCGCTCCGTTCAGCTTCTTCTTCAGTTTTTCTGCATTCGTCTCGGGAAGTTCGACAAATCCGTATCGATTTTCCGGGAATGTTTCAATCGTATGGTAGGAAATGTTACGAGCGACCGGGAGCACTGAGGCCGGAATCACAACCTTGGCCAACTCGGCGTCAAACGGCGTGATGTGAAGGCGGACGAAATTGTCGGAGTCGCCCATTGGGAGCGGCACGGAAAAAGAGTATTCGGGCTATGCACCGCTTTTTGCAACTTTATCCAAGCGCGCTTCGGAAATATCACCGTGTTGCGACGCAGTTAAGCGCCCGACAAAAAAAATGTCCTGAAAGAGTGCAAAGTCGACAAGGAGCTTTGGAAATTTTAGCGGGTCTAGAGACGGAGGACGGGAGTAGGGGCTTGGGTTATTCCGCGCCGCTGGGCTCCAAGACAGCTTAAGCTTATACCTTTTTGCTACCCTAATACTGGCCATAACCAACCCGGATCCGATGCTCCTTAAAGGGGCTATTGCAAAGAGATACTAAATGAAAAGAAAGAAGAAAGAAAAGAAAAGAAAAGAAAGAAGAAGAAGGAAAAAAATATATATATATATATAAGTCTAGGTAGAGGCTTGGGATGAGAGCTGACTGTTAACATTGCTCGTTGGGATAACTGCTCCCTCACATATAGGTCCATGTACCCGCATTCAGTATGGAAGTGAGATCAAAATTGAACGATGACTTTTATCAGATGGAAACGTCGCATCCTTTCTCTAAAGAGACAATGAGCAAAACAAATTATCAAGCGCTCCAAAAAATATGAATTTCACCAGATAGTATAGTTGGAGTCATTTGCTTGTCTATATAAACCTCGTGCTACCATAAAACTCCGTCTTATACCATCACTTAGACCATCCCATTGAGACACCATTAATATAATGTTACATGATTTACAATAACTGCGTAATGAAACGCACATGCCGCTCTGTATATCAGAAGAATAAAGGCCTGCCATCTACTCTACAGTGAGCATGCTTGATTGTTTTATACATTGGGTGAGAGGAGATCGTATTTGACACATCGTTCCACCTGAACACATGTAGGTTAGCAAAGAGAAAACAGATAAGAGACGAAGGAGACTTACATCGTCGACGCTGGCTTGTAGGAACTTCCTCGTTTCCAAGCCCATCCATAACATAATCATCGAAAAATCGCCGTGCTTCGCCATCTCTGCACCACTTTGGGCGCTTAGCTGTCTTAAAATCGGAAGAGAACTGCTCAGAAGATCGACATCGGGATTTAGGCTTCGGCCAATGCCTTCGAGAAGGAGAATGCTGATGACGACATTGACAAAGTCGCCCTCCAGGCGGACGTGGTGGTTGCGCACCATGGAGAGGACGTCCTGCAGAATATCGCCAATCTTGACGTTGCCGAGTGCCAGGGTGCGGCTTTTCACGCTGAGGACTAGATGCTGCATTTTGAGAGCAAACACTTCCTTATCGATGACGGCCTCGGGCTGGCGGCAGCGCTCGCACATGAGATGGCCGGCCTTGTAGCCGTCAAACTCGGCGACAGCTCGGAACAAGGCCAGGAAATTGTCGCGATTAGGCGCGTTCAGCTCCGTCACAAGTCCCGTGTCTATAAAGACAAGCTGTGGACGATATCCCTCCGCATCAATCTTGGCCAGCTCGGCTTCCCATGCTGACCTGTCCTTGCGGTGTCGATGGGGGCGCAGTCGTTCTAAAACTTTTTCCGTGACGTCTAGTTGGTTGTCATCTGAGGCAGGCGGCGTTTTCGGTGATTTGGTAGACCGGCGTAGTCGAAGATCTGGTTTCGCGGATTGATAGAAGCGGACCATGATATTGCCCGGGTGCAGATCAGCGTGGACGAAATTATCCAGCAGCAGCATGCGGAGAAAAGCGTCCAATCCCTCATTGGCGATATCATGCTGGAACACACCGCCCCCGCTCTCCATGAAGACTGCGAGGGGAATGCCTTGAGCAAATTCCTCAATAAGGACATTGCGGGTGGTGAACTCTGAATAGGGGAAAGGGAACGAGGCAGTCGTCCTGTCCTTGAAGTTCTTTCTGAAAGTCTCCAAGTTGGCAGCTTCTATTCGCAAGTCCAGCTGAAGCTTCATCATTTGGCCAAACTGAGCAACTTCATCCGGCAGGGATAGCCATTCAATCGTGGGGATGATATTCAGCATTGAAGCAAAGAAGCCCATAATCTTCAAGTCTCTTCGCACTATGCGCTCGACTTTGGGATGCAGGACCTTGACTGCGACGTAGGTTGATGGGACCTGCTTTGGAGAGCTTTTCAAGACAGTTCGGACTTGATTCTTTACATTCTGAGATAGTAGCCGTGGCCCCCGCGAATCCGCCTCGAGGTCCTGAGGTGCTGCGAGATCAGGCTTGAGCTTTGCTTTGTACACCTGTGCAATTGCGCCAACACCAAGAGGCGTTTCGTAGAATTCGTCAAATATGTCCTCAAACTTGCGTCCATTGAAAGCAGCCTCGACCGTCTTACGAGTGACATGCATCGAATGAGCCGGAGCATTTGAGTGCAGCTTCGACATTGTATCGCACATGGCCGTGGGGAAGATGTCCGTTCTCGAAGCCGCCCACTGTCCGAGTTTGATAAAAGCCGGGCCTGCCCATTCCATAGACTGCACAAGGAAGCCATACCACCAAAGGGTGCCGCTTCGTTCGCCATCTTTGTCAGGCTGCCGCCGGCCAAACCAGATTACAGGAACCGAAAGAATGACGGGTACGAAAATAACCATCAGGTGTAAAAACCTGGCTCCGGTACAGATTGGCTCCAAGATATAAGTGTCCCAGATTAGAACAATGTTGTGTATAATTCGAGACATTCCCCGGTCGTCATCGTCAATGGACCTCCGGATCTCAGCTCTGGATGCCTCCAACATACGAGATTCGCCGGTCTCATCAGAGTCTCC
Organism: Trichoderma sp. CBMAI-0020; assembly: GCA_030708095.1. NCBI lineage: Eukaryota > Fungi > Ascomycota > Sordariomycetes > Hypocreales > Hypocreaceae > Trichoderma > Trichoderma sp. CBMAI-0020. The sequence continues at coordinate 1,436,741 of JAJNCI010000004.1, read as the reverse complement.
ATTATCCGTCTGTAACAGCTGGACAAAAGCCCCCGTTCCTAGTGTAGCTGCACCGGCCGAGGCATGCAGTGAAATTCGACTCCTTGGCTTCCCTTTCCATGGTGGCAATCTCGCTGTGTGAATCCAATTACACGATTCAGCACTACTCCGATATATAGTTTGGCGCAGCGCATACGGCCGAAACAAAGTGCGCCCGCAAAGCCGGCCAAAGACAAAGCCAGCCCTCATATCGGCGGGCTCAATTCCAGGCCGTTACAGGCTACTCTCATAGTCGAATCCTCATCAAGTGTTTCCGTGGTTCGAGCATACGGGGGGAAGAAAGGAAAAGAGAAAGAGAGAGACAGAGAGAAAAAAATAGAGCACAATATCGACCCGGAATCACAAGCTTCTCTGCACGAATCCTTGCAAACACGGGAGTCCGAATCGGTGACGTATGATTGACACGGCGATAATCCGGCTAAACACGTGCCCACTTAGGCACCTGGGCCAGAAGGAAGAAAAGAAGTTTCGGGCTTGGCCGATTTGGCTCAAGAAATTTTTAGCCTCAGATCTTCATCCACTCTTGCTACTAGTATTCTCCGAATTTCTCAGCGACTCTTGCGCTTCTGCGACAAAACAACACCTTCAAATTTTCGCTATTGTTTTTAATTTGTTTAATATCCTCCACAACTTTTACTTCTCACAATGGGTTGGTTTTGGGCTGAACCTGCCTCTCCTCCGGCTGGGCTTCCTGCAGGACACCCGACCGTCTCATTGAACAAAGAGCCTCCGGTATGATGATTGATACACGACGCAAATCTAGTAGAAGCTCACGCATGGCAGGCCGGTTGTCCAATGCATCAGAAATCCGCCGATTCTTTCAACACACACAAATCCCAGCCTGCCGATAAATCACCTGCTTCCGGATGTCCCGTACCTCATGGTTCGTCACCGCCATCGCCAGCAACTGGATGCCCAGTGCCTCATGGATCACCACCACTGCCGGCGTCTGGATGTCCGGTGCCCCATGCCGCTCGGGAGAAGGAAGAGCCACAGTCGGTGCTCTCTCAACTCAACCCCCTGAACTACATGTTCCGAGATCTGTCCCAGAAGCCCGCGGACAACCAGACGATGGCGCTGCCGGTCGAACGAGAGGAATCTACTATTCCTAGGGGAGACGGCGAGGGCACGTGGGAGTACCCTTCGCCCCAGCAAATGTACAATGCCCTGTTGCGCAAGGGATACACCGATACCGACATCACGGCAGTCGAGTCCATGGTCTCTGTCCACAACTTTCTCAACGAGGGTGCATGGCAAGAAATCATTGGCTGGGAAGAACGGTTCGCACGAGGATTATACAAAGGGTGGCAGGTCTGCAAGCGAGGAGAGGAGCATGCGACCGAGGAGTTGGATCGCAACTGGGACGGAACAAACGTCACCCCTACGCTCATCCGATTCCAAGGCCGCCCCAAGGACCTCACCCCCAAAGCCACGATGTTGCAAGTCCTAGGCTGGATCTATCCCTCCAAGTTTGGGTAAGATGACATTTTCCATTTGATTATGAGAAGAGACAAAAATGCTAACGAAAGACAGAACTGACCTTCCCTTTGATCGCCACGACTGGTTTGTCTCGCGAAACGTCAACGGCGAAGAGAAAGAGATCCGATACGTCATCGATTACTACTCTGGAGAGCCCGAGCCCACTGGAGAACCCGTCTTCTATCTGGATGTCCGGCCGGCCGCCACGCCTCTCGGAAGCGCAGAGCGAATCATCCGATGGAGCACAGACGTGTGGTGGAAGGCCATTGGAGGTGACCAGCGAGAACAGAACCCACAGCCTTTCTTTCGCCACAACGCTGCCAAATCCCAAAACTAAATGATTAATGCGTCTACGGCATCTACGCGACAAAAACAATTCCCTACTCCTTTTTTTTTTAAAATTTTTTTTTTCACGATTATGTTTGTGTTTTGTATACTATCATGAATGGGACAAGGGATAGGCGTTTCTGTGTATTAGACATTATCAGTTTGCTGTATATTTAGCTTATATCCAATTCTATGAGTGCCATTTGTGTCTGTATGTCTATTTTTGCGTTAGATTTGATTCCTCGCTGCAGCTGGAATTATTTGATCAATTAGTTTTGAGATGCATCGGCAAATAGAAAACCAATCAACAGCGGGAGCTGGAAATAAAGAAGAGTAAGTCATTAATCTTGTATGTATTGTGTTTCGCTTATATCCCCTTGGGCATAGCAAATGTAATTCCTCCGCTGTCACCTCCCCACGCTTTATACAATGGTGCCTTTGCATCTACAGATAGGTACGCTTATGTTGAACAGGAGATACAAAACCGTGCTTGCACATTGTATCCTATAAACTCCGAAAACCACCGAAAAAAAAAAGTTGTCCCCCGTGAATTGGTTAAGCGGAAGAAAGAAAAATAAAGTCGCGTCGAAGGTCTCGTCGCTGTCAGCGAGCTCTTTGGTTGGCTCTCATGCTTTGAGGGTACACATTACCCCCTTTCGCCGTATATACCTGCTGGTGCGCGGCATGATTTATCTCGATTTGGTTTCATGAACTTGCCGTGGCTACATCCAATTGAAGATCGAGCCCATGGCTTCGCCTATGTGTTGTTCATCGTGCAAGCGGCACCTGTTGCGCCCTGAAACCGCCGCGTGATGTCATAGAGCTTCTTCAATCTGTGCTGGCACTGAGATCCATTGGTTTATCCCAGAGGTTGCGAAGGAGACCGGCCATAGCATCCTCCTCCTCGCCTCCAACCAAGCTAGAGCCACTGAGTCTTTCGTTCAGTCGGCTCATATCATCTCCTTCGTAGCTCGAGCCCGCGCCATTGGTTTTCACCGACGCCGTTCGTTTAATTGGAGGTGCTTGGCGTCCTTCGGGCATGCTAATGTTTCGAACGTGGCGAGCGGTGGGATCTGCTGACCGCTTGCTGGCTGTTGTTGAGCCCGTATTGGTACGAGGGATCCTCTTGGTCTTGTCCATCCCTGGAATGTGGCTGAGGCGGTTCAGCGATCTGACAATGGGATTTTGGTGACGCCGGACAACCAAGTATTCCATTCCCGTCCGCTCCAAGAGCTTAGTGACACGAGGGTCTCGGCTGTTGCCTCCATCGTGTCCTGGATCTCCAATACCGATTAGAGGTCCGCTTCCTACAGCTCCACCCAGACCAGGAACAGCTTGTCCAGGCTCAAGAGATGAACTTGCGCGCTGCAAGTTGAGCTTCTGTTGTGTACGCGATGTGATAGCCGAGGGCGCGGCTGTTCTCCTGGCGGGTTTAGGTACTAGAGCGCTGATATCACTTTCTATAGGCGACACATCTTCGCTGGGATGATACTCGTGGGATCTCGATAAGTTGGCCGTTGAATGCGGCCGTCGAACGAGGTCCTCGGATCGATGAGAGCCCCCCGCGCGAACGGGGTTGTAGAATGAACCCTCGCTGGTGAGGCCTGAGCTGGGGACTTCGACGAAGCGCGAAATAAGTCCCTCTGGCTGGCTTCCGGTCGGCGGAGAGGGCTCATGGCTGGTCGAGGCAGGCGAGATGTGCGTGGGAGTAGCCTTTGCCATTTCTGTGGACATTTGAGGTGGAGCGCCGTGAGATGCGACTCGCTGTAGCAATCGCGTCGTCGGGTAGTCTTTACGCTCTGCTGCTTTGCGATCGGGTGATGATGATGGTTCCGGCCGCGCTGTCGGAGCTTCCGTTGAAGCCTCTGTTGATTCTTCTATTGACGATGCCACCTCTGGCGCTGCTTTCGACGCGCTTGGAGTCTGCGGGCGCGAATTTGCCGCACTGCCTCCGGGAGGGTACGAGGAATGCGTGCTGCTGTTTAATGAGCCCTTTCGCGACAAATAAGGCGAATTAGAGCCACTGGCATCAACCCATTCGTCTTCTGGGTCATCCGAACCGAGGTCGAAGTGAACCTGGGACTTTGTTGCTTTGTGGATGCCGGTGCCGCTGGCGCTGCGTTTTAGCTTGTCAGATGAGGAGGATTTGGTGCGCTTGCTGATCTCGACGTGCGAACGATTGCGCTTCAGGTTGCTCTGGGACAAGCTCTTGGGGATGGCCGTCGCCGAGTCTGGCTGCGTCAATAATTTGACCTCGCTGGTCGCGCGGCGGTGCGGCACGGGTCGCTGAGCGAATTGAGCCTCGAGGTCGGTGGGAGAGCCCTGCTTCTTGCCCAGATTGACCCGGGACGAGCTGTTGTGCGGCTTGTGCAGGACCTTGCTGGAGGAGGGCACGCGGGCGTGGAGGCGGCCGACGTGGCGTTGTTTCGGGTGTTTGGGGCGGTGATGCGGATGGCCCGAGGAGGTGACAGTGTTGGCGTCGCTTTGGTCGCTGGCGTGATGGTTGAGGGGAGGGCGTTTTGATTGGCCCCCGGTCGCGGCAGATGCAGATGCAGACGCAGATGCAGATGCGCTGTCTTGGTCACTCTCGGACGCCATGGCTGCGGTGGTTTCTGCGCTGGCTGGGCCGCTCCAGGCCAGATTGCTCACGGCACGGGCTGGCGATGGCCTTCTGTCACTGCGGCAGAGGAGGTGCAGAGGAGCCGCCTCGGGCTCGATTGCGGTGATGCGCTGCGATGCGCAGAGCCGGGCTCGACTCTGGACTCGACGGACGGCGGGCTTGTAAGTGCCTGTGGCCTGCTAACGCCGGCACCGAAAGGGCTGCTGGTGGAGGGTGAGACACGTGTGAATGGGCTATAAAGGGTGGTTGATGTCGGCTCCAAGCGACGCGATGCGACAGGCGGGCTTCCGGACGGTCCAGGGGGGGCAATTGACGGCGGCGCCTGTAAAAAAGAGCTCCAGGCGTCCAGCACGGCCGAGCGGCAAAAGGGCTGGGGACGCGAATTGGCGCGGCCGAGGAGGGATGCGGGATGCAGGATTGCAGGATGCCCGATGGACGAGGAGAAGAAGAGCTTTAAGAGAGGTGGAAAGACGGTGACTGGCCTGGGCTGGGCTGGCTTTAGGAGAAAAAAAAGTGCGATTGATGCGTTTGCTGCTCGCGGCAGGTGGAGGAGGGTTGGACAAAGTGTAATTGTCATGCCCTAATACAGGAATAGTCGCTCTTCCCGAGACAGACCGCCGAACCGGGTCTTTGATGCCGCCGGAGAGACAGTAGCAGAGACGGGGAGATGGAGGGTGGCCGGGCCAGCGCAGTGGTTGAGACTGGACGACGAGGCTTCTGTCGGGTCTCTGCTTTGTTTGCTTGTTTGTGGCCCATCAGAGCTGGCCGTCGAGACGCTGATGCGAGGTGCGGAATACCAGGAGCTAGCAGTAGCAAATACTACTACTGCATGTACCTACGAACCTACGTAATGGCCGGGAGTTAATAACTCAAGCTTTCGGTCCATCGAGCATTAGCACTGTCAGTAACTGGCATTGTGTCACAGATGCATTGTTATTGTTATCAATTCCTTCCTCCTCCTCTGTTCCCGGCGCTCTTCTCCCCTCTTCTGTTGCTTCGCTGGAATGCGGCATAGAGACATTGTCTTAGCTCTAATCAACCACCTTATTCGGAGCCATGGCATAATTTGCGTCATACTACGCATTGGCTGCCACCTAGTACGGAATAGGCGCTGTCTCTGCTCCATCCTGGATTCCTGTACTTCCTTGGCGTTCCATGCTGCTCTTGGGCCGCATCAGGTCGTGCTACCGTCCAATCTCGCTCTCCCAAAATGGTGAATCCGGGCTCGTTCAGTGTTACAATGTTCAGGTGAGTGGCGCACCGGTGAAGCGCCCTTTGCACGACTTTGAGAGATTAGGCCTCTCCCAACAATGAGGCTTGCCATGCAACCCGTCGGAGCGCGCAGCCAGCGTGCGCAGTTGAGCGGCTCTGCGTGCCAAAAGCCGTCTTACACGCACCCCACGGCTCTCGATGTGATTAAGAGCTCACGGGGATTTCAGGTTCCATCTGGGGTACTGATTCTACGCTGAACAGCTGCTGCCTAGAGTTGCCCAATCTGTGCATCGTTGCCCAATTTCCTCCGTTCCCACGCTGTTCTTTGGAGACACATCCACCCTGGCTCACGATGTAGCGATGACGTTGGATTCTCGGAACGTTCCATACCGCGTCCCCCTTTTCGATTTTAGCCTGCAACAGCAACAACCTACTTCTACGCATAGTAGTTTTGAACGCCTGATGATTGCTAATTGTAAAAGGAAAGGCATTGTATGGAGCGTTCAAGGTGTTACAAGAGCCGAAATCGAAACAATACGCGTACTATCGTGCTAGCCCCGATCCCGGAGTGGTTACAGATCAAAGCTGATAAATTCATTGCTCTTTACTGGAGCAGCAATGTACAGGCTCGGCAAAATGCATGTTTAGGCATTTTGAAATCATAATTCTATATCAACAAGAAAATATTCCATCAATGGGCATCTTGTTATCCATTCAGGCACAATGTGACCATCTGAACTACAGCCTGGCTATGAAACATCACGTGATTTTCTTCAATTCCTGATATCGTTACTTTCGCCCCACCGCCGGATTCTTATCTCCATACCTGATACAGAGCACGTACGGAGTCGCAGTTTGAACTTCAGCCTCTTTTCAAACTCCAGAGCCTCGCGCCATTCTCCATCGCCTTTTCTTGATCTAACTTTGGTATCTGCGTGACAGAGGAGCTGTTAGCTGAACAATGTCTTCCATCTCAGAGCTTCAAGCAGAGCGGCAAACATATCAGGAACAGGTACGAGGCGAGACTCTTGCTGCCCTGATTTCCCTTCCCATGCTGAAACCCGCTGCTAACTTGACCTTAGCTGGATCTTGTTTTTTCCCAAATCCGCGATGACCCTGATAATGCCGAGCTTCAGGCGCTCCAAGGCGAGCTGAAGAACTTTGTCGATCTCCTGGACGAAAACATCGCCGACTTAAAGTCGAAGCAGGCACCCAAACCTGATCCAAAACCAGCCGCGCCTCCTGCAGAGCCGGCCAAGTGGTCGAAAGAGAACCACCCTGCCTTCAAAAAGGCTGTACCACCGGTTGAGGAAAAGGAAGAGGTCGCTGTGCAGTACCAAGTTAATGACTCCGTCATGGCAAAATGGCTTTCGGGCGACAAGGGTTTCTATCCGGCGCGCATCACCTCCATCACTGGATCATCTACGGATCCCATCTATATCGTCAAATTCAAGAGCTACGACAACACTGAGACGCTTCGATCTCGAGATATACGCCCTATTTCCAATAAACGAAAAGCCGAAGGCCCTGCATCAGCATCAAGTACCCCTGTGGCCACTACGCCGGCTCCAGGAGTTGTTAGCTCCGCCGGCGCTACGATGTACCCAGAGGCGAAGAAAGAACCAGAGGCAGACAAAGATGCTGCTAAACCACCCAAGCCAAAGAAAATCAAGGCCAAAAAAGAGCTAGAAGCTGGCAAGTCCAAATGGCAAGATTTTAACGCCAAGTCAAAGTTTGGTAAATCTAACAAGAAGGACTCTATGTTTCGCACACCCGAGGGAATCCATGGGAGAGGTAAGGCTCACGCAAATCTTATATGAGAATCTTATGTAGGAGGTACGCTTTTGCTAACATTTCTGGTGTTAGTTGGATTTACTGGCTCTGGCAAGACAATGAGCAAGGACCCTACACGTAGTCGGCACATCTACCAGGTTAATGAAGAACTCGACTGAGCATGGGCAGCCACTGGGAAAGGCTTGAATTGATGACGAAAGGCGTTAAGGAGCTGGGAAACTTTTGTTGATACCGCGGTAATATGCCTTGCGATAAGTTGTTGAAGAGGCTAACATTTATGCATTTGGCTTTTTTTACACCAGAATTTTATATCGCGGCTTCGAGAAGAAGAATTAAAGTTATGGGAACATTGGCTGCCACTTGGCAAAATACAAGATGCTTTATTCAAGAATAGGCGGCCCCCTTTGGGATGTGGAATGCATTGCTAAGTTACGATGGCAGGTTCCCATGACCACCCTTTCATCAAACGAGGTTTAAATTTCCGAGCATGCCGTCTAAGTATTTTCTTTTCTTTTTTCTACTTTTCTGCTTGATAAAAAGATTTGAAAATAAGAAGAGTTAGTGATTGTGACGCTCGTGTTCCTTTAGATCAATCTTGGGGCAGATAGCTTTAGCTATGTCGAGAAACGCTGATGCTCGTTCGCTGGATGGCTCAGCGACGACAGTCGGCTTTCCTCTCTCTCCATCATCCCCAATGTTGGGATGAAGCGGAATGTCTCCTAGAAACTGAATTTCATGGTCTTGACATAGCTTTTCCACTCTTTTATTTGATCCAAAAACGTGAGTGTCCTGATGGCAGTGAGGGCAATTAAAGAGAGACATGTTTTGCACCATGCCAAGAATATTGACGCCAACGGTTTTGAACATGTTGATTCCCTTTACCGCGTCTTTCGTTGCCAAAGTGTGTGGTGTAGTGATGATGACAGACCCTGGGCTGATAAGTATCAAGAGACTAAAAGCAACTGTGTTTAACGTGAAGAGGAAATGGCCGCTTACCGTCTAAAATAACTTGCTGGGTTATAGTCAGCTGTGTGTCGCCTGTTCCGGGAGGCAAATCCAACACAAGAATATCCAAGCCACCCCAATCTACTTCGTGTAGAAGTTGCTGAATCGCCTTCATAACCATTGGCCCTCTCCAAACAACTGGAGCACTCTCGCCCACTAGATAGCCCATTGACATTGTCTTGACTCCGTAATTAGTGAGGGGTACTAGCTGATTGTCTAAAATCATCCTGGTCAGTGTATCATATTGATATCAAGAGCCGGCTTACTTACTGCTGGATAGCCTGGGCTCTCCCGATAGATCGAATAAGGTCGGAATAGATGGCCCAAAAATATCGGTATCCAAGATTCCAGCGCGGAAACCAAGTCTAGCAAATGCTAGCGATAAGTTTGCTATTTCCTCTCAATTGTAAGCTTGGCTCTATGGCTACTTATTCCTCTTTAAATGGAAGGCATTGGGATCACCCACCAGCGACAGTGCTTTTACCAACGCCGCCTTTAGCAGAGGACACGGCGATGACTTTGTCTACACCGGTAATCTTCCGCCTCTGCGGCCGTTTTGGCCAGTTTGGTGGAGTACCCGATCGAGGAAGACCCTAAAGATATTGTAAATCAGAGCTTCTTTACCATAGAATATCAAAATCGTACCAGTGGATTTTCATGTTGAAGAGCTCTTACAGCTCGAAAGAGCATCGAGGAAGTAGAGCGCATTGTTGATGACTACACTGAAAGATCTTAACAACACTAGCGAGTAAACAGTGAACTGTAGATTTTTCCAACTGATTCGAATTTCAAATCAAGTGGCGCAAGATGCCAATGTCAGCCCTCTACCCCTCGAATAATTATTGCGTTCTAAGAAGCTCACTCATGTACAGCATTATTGGAGAAGACAGTATCAGCATTGACGGACCCGCTTATAGGGGCTGTATACGGTTAGTCTAGTTTCCATTTATGCAAGCTAATTTTTGCCGCGATTCACCGCCTAAAAGTTTAGTTTCGCAGCTGTTTTTAGACGGCAGAAAAAATCCCAGCCAGCGTGGGGGTTTAACCAACTCGCAACCAAGTCAAATCACATCCAAAATGGCCAAGGCAAAGGGACGCGCAAAGGCATTCCAAGATCCGGATGAGGAACTGGTCAAAGGTATGACAATTCGACATTGTCTGTTTTTGCTCATTTGTCAATATACTGACAACATGCAGACTACGATCCTGAGGCCAATGGGAAGAACGACAATGACAATGGAAGCGGCAGTGAGGATGAACACGCTGGCACAGAACATTATGTGACTGTTGGACACAGCAAACTTAGAGAAAAGGAGGGCCTTTCTTTGGGAAAGCAGTACCGCGGATCTCGAGTTTCGCGCCATGCCCTCGAACAGAGCAGCGATGATGAGGATGAGGAGGAGGAGGAAGAAGAAGAAGACGACGACGACGACGACGACGACGACGCTGAATACGATGATCCGGAGACTGTCAATCTAGAAGCCGATACTGCGGAAGCCAGCGACTCGGAAATCAACAGTGACAATGCTTTGGCAGAGTCTGACGACGAGCGATTGGACGCTTTCGTATTCCGCGGTAGCTCAAAGCCCAAGAAGCTGAAGAACAAGCGAGCTACTGCGGCGGATTATATGTCTGCTTCTGAGGATGAACAAGACTCCGAGGAGGCAGAAAATGGTGAAGACGCGGATGAAAACTCTGACGAGGACATGGACGATGGTCTTGATGCATTGCTGAATGGTGAAGCCTCCGATGATGATGAGGATGAGGACGATGACGAGGAGGATGAAGATGGAGATGAGGACGAAGAAGATGAAGACGAAGATGAAGAATCAGGCAAACACACCACGAAGCCTTCTTTGGACGCCACATCAGATCAGACTGAAGTACAAAAGGGAATTGCCATTCAACAACAGAGGAAAATCTACGACGGGCTGCTTAACATGCGCATCCGACTCCAAAAAGCAATCGTCGCCGCAAACACGTTTACCACTTTGGACTCAGACTCAAGTTCCGAAGCGGAGGCTTACGAGGCTGCTGAGGAAGCCGCTATCAAGCTGCTAAACACCATCAGCGGCCTTCGAGAAAATCTGGCTCCGCCAACTGCCGCAGGCAGTAAACGCAAGCGAGCATTGGACATTGATTTTTCAAACCAACAAATTTGGGAGCAGATTCAAGAAGATGATCAAAGAGCGGTAAAATTTCGAGAAGACAGATTGGACAAGTGGTCCCGCAAGGTGCAAAGCGTCACTGTGGCTGCACCCGCAAGCAAACTGGGCGCAAAGCCCAAGACGCTCATCAGTGCTTTGCAAGACCAGCTTGCCAATCCTGATGGCAGACTTGTCAAGCGCACGCGAGTGCCTCGGTCTTGCGCACCAGCTCAGGCTTCCAAGAAGATTACTGAGAGTGAAGACATCTATGACGATGCGGATTTCTACCAGCTCTTATTGAAAGAGCTTGTGGATCAACGCACCGTAGAATCCGCTGCAGAGCAGTCAAGCGCCGTAGCCTCTGTCATGCTCACAGCCAACAAGGAGGCCAAGACTCGAAAAGTAGTGGACAGGAAGGCAAGCAAAGGACGAAAGCTGCGGTTCACAGTGCACGATAAACTACAGAATTTCATGGCTCCAGAGGACAGAAGAGCTTGGGAGCAGGGTGCAATTGATCGCTTCTTTGGCACCTTGTTTGGTCAAAAATTGGAGTTGAATGAAGAGGAAAGCGAGGACGATGAGATGGAAGCTCTGTATAAACAAGATGAAGGGCTTCGGTTGTTTAAATAAAGAAAGAGAGCCGAAGAGGATCCTGTTTCTTTTCTTTTCCTCATCTTCATAGAGTGAGACTGATAGACGGCTAAAAGAGGTATCGGCCAAATTGGATAACAATACACTGCTAATACTTTCTTTTACACTTGCCAATAATCCTTGATACCGTGCACTTTGATTCATCATTGATTATTAGTCTCTGTGTCATTCAAAACGACGTGCTTGTTTACAAATCGTCAAGGTGCTTGGTGTGAGCGCGGAATTCCGATTCCGAATCCGCTTCGGTACGTCCATCCGAGGACGGGCGGGTTTTCGCGGCTTTCCCCACAGCGCGGAAGTGCTCCATCCCAACCCACCTTCATATGCCGAGCAAAGAAATGTAGAGGGAGCTTGAAGATTTCGAGGTCAAGCTTTTGTTTTAAATTTCATCTTTCAAGAATAGCTTTCAGTAAAGACTTCAGGCTTGGCGAGGAAGAGACAAGAAGAGAAAATAAAGATGGCTTCTACAACTTCTTGGGTCCCATTGGACCGAAACGGCGACTTCTCAATTCACAACCTGCCCTTTGGCATCTTCTCTGAGGGCAGCTCACAACCCCGCGCTGGAGCTCGAATTGGCGATTTTGTCATTGATCTCAAGGCGCTGGCCAGCGATGAGCAGGCGAAGCAGCAGCTGAGCTCTCTTGGCGATCTGGAGGCCGTCTTTGGACAGTCGTCTCTCAATGCCTTTGCCGAGCGCGGGCGCTCCGTGCATCGTGCTGTGAGAGGCGACCTCCAGCGCATTCTAAGCCAGTCGACCGATGTGCCGGCCATTCTCAAGGACAATGAGGCACTGAAGCACAAGGCACTGATTCCAGTCGAAAAGGTCAAGATGCACCTGCCGATGCAGATTGGAGACTACACCGATTTCTACGCGGGCTATCACCACGCCTACAAGGTTGGCGTCCTATTCAGAGGACCCGACAATGCAATGCAGCCCAATTACACCCATCTGCCGGTGGGCTATCACGGCCGCTCTTCCAGCATCGTCGTCTCTGGGACTCCCATCCGACGACCTCGCGGCCAGATCCTCCCCAACCCAGCAGCGACCCCCAAAGAGCCGATTACGGTAGCTTGCCGCCGACTAGACTTTGAACTGGAGCTGGGCTGCTTCATCTGCAAGCCCAACGAGATGGGCGAGTCCATCGACATCAACAAGGCCGAGGAATACATTTTTGGATTCGTGCTTCTGAACGACTGGAGCGCCCGTGACATCCAGGCGTGGGAGTATGTCCCTCTGGGGCCTTTCAACGGCAAGAACTTTGGCTCAACCATCAGCCCATGGGTTGTCCTCGCAGACGCCCTGGAGCCCTTCCGCACCGAGCCGCTGCCAAATGACACCCCCGTCCAGGACTATCTCAAGGAGACGCAGAAGAAGAGCGTGTTTGACATTCAGCTCGAAGTCAGCCTTACCAGTGAGTGCCCTTTCCATCCCCACCACACATACCTAGCTGTACACAGTAAGTATACGGCATGCTGACTTTTGCGGTGCGCCTTAGCTGAGAGCGGCGACCACGTCAACTTGACCAAGACGAGCGGCCGGAACCTGCTCTGGTCCTTCCCACAGATGATTACGCACCACACCGTCGGCGGATGCCCCATGCGGGCCGGAGACTTGTTAGGGTCCGGAACCATTAGCGGCACAGAGCCTCGCGAGCGCGGCAGCTTGTTGGAAAGGACCGAGGGCGGCAAAGCTGATGTTCAGCTGGAGAAGGGTGGTGTGCGCCGTTTCATCGAGGACGGCGACAGCCTGAACATGAGGGGATACTGTGAGAAGGATGGTGTGCGGATCGGGTTTGGTGACTGCGAGGGCAAGATTCTGCCTGCTCATGGGTCATGAGGAGGTTGAGGAGACGAAGAGGAAGCAAAAGAATGCATAATGTGAAATGTGAAATGTAATAGAAAAGCTTACAAAGATTGGAGTATTGTAGACGAGCTCTTGGCAGAATAAAAGCAGAGCATTCTGTTGAAGTACATATGCGCAGCAAAGCTTCTAGTTCACAGGGTTACATGACATTTAGCACGTCTCCTTAGGTATTTGTTTCACAGGCTCTCGGCTTGGAGGGATAAAGCCTTTGAAATAACGTTACCCCATAGACCGACCTATCTCATTACCGAACAAACAGTGACATCCATGCCGTGCTCCGCGGGCCCCATGCGCTGCAACCCATACGGCGGAGGAATTGAGGCCGCTGTTGCGTTTCCCACTGGCAATGCGCAGCGGAGGATCAGAGATTCCACATGGCTTTTGAGAACGTTGCCGAAGCCCTTGTCGTGCCATGCTGCGTCGGGGGTGCTACTGTACCTGGTTGCAATATTGCTTCATGCCTGTAGCCAGGCGTGTTCCTCGATTATACGCTCCGGGGTCCCTGTCAAGGCAGATCCTGGGAGTGACGAGTAATATCGCCCACGCACCGCGCCGCCACGTCTCCACCGCTCGCCAGCCCAGCTGCGACTCAGCTTTCCAACGGCTTACAGTCCAGGCTACGGAAGAGTGCCCGTAGCGGTATTTTGCACGCGCCGGCAGCAAATCCGTACTTCAGCTGCATCTGTTGTCGTCTTGCATTCGTTTTTTGCTAGCAGGGCATTTTTACCGGTCGAGTCGGCGCTGCACGGTCACGTGGGCGCGGCTTTATGCCTTTGTGGGAGCGTGCCACAAAGTCCGAGGCTGTCCTGCTCAGCGGCCCTCTTCTCCCTCTGATTTCTTCCTGGAGAAGGGCAGAAAGGAGATCAAGGAAAGGCATCCGCTGCCTGCACCTCGCGCGCGCCAGCCATGGAGCAAATTGAGACGCAGGCATCGGACTTGCGCTACCTGACGGCGCCGGTCGGCGCTTTGAGCGACTCGGCCAGTGTCTCGTACGAGACGCCGCAGTCTCGGGCGCAGATGAGCCCAGGTTCCGCCATGTACGGAGACAATTCCGCGCTGCAGCCCGGAGGCGAGTCGCCTGGAAACGCCAATGCGGGTGCGAGCAAGAGGAAGTCGATTGAGGATGCTGGGATCGCGAAGCAGACGAGGAGCAAGAGGAATCGGGTGAGTTCACGGGTTCTTGTCCGAGGTTTGGGCGTGTGTTGAGGCGCAATGCGGCCAGGGGGGTGAATAGGATGCGATTCACATGCTTGCGGAGCCGGCGTCAAATGAATGTGATTTTATGAACATGTCGATTGAGTTCCATCAGCTGACATCTAGATCTATCTAGTACATCTCTATTGCATGGTAAGCCAGCATTCAGCTGCCTCCGATGGTATCCGGTCATCTATCAGGCCACAATTACAGTTTGATCCATTTCATCAGTCATCTTTTCAAGGATTCTATGAGCATGGAACGAGCTGAACAGAACTCTACTGACTTTTCTCGGGACAACCCTATGTAGTAATGAGTGTAAACGGCGCAAGATCAAATGCAACGGCGAAACGCCATGTCAACGCTGCGGCAACCTCAACCTTGCCTGTCTCTATGCTCCCAATTGCTGTACAAACAACTTCAAAGACTCTGACGAATTCAAAATGATCACGGCGCAGCTAAGTCGCCTCCAGGAGGAGGTCAATTGGCTCAACCAGTCCATGAGAAACATGCAGAGCGAGCCGCGACTCGCGCCACCAACTGCGGACCGCATCATGCCTACTGGTGGCTCAGCTATTGCGCCTTCTCCATCACAAAGCTCAACTTCTGGTCATCGGCCAGACTATCTTGGGAAGCAAACGCCATTTCAAGGTCCAACTAGCACGGCATTCACCCTGGATGTCGCCAGGGAGACGATCAGTAACATGGGGTGGAAGACTACTGAAGAAGGAGACGATCTTGAGCCGCTACCGAGCAGCAATATGGTCACTACCATATCAACCCAGATGGCTGACCCGCTCTTGGAATTTGATAAGGACGAGATGGTGCGCCTCTGTAGAGTGCACGAAGACGAAATCGGCATCATGTATCCCGTCATCAATATCCAAACCGTCATTGCGCATGCCAAAAACGTCTCGCTATATCTAAGGAACCCACGACCAATGGAGCTCTTGAATGATCTTGAAACCCTGCAGTTGAAAATCATCATATGCTGTGCTCTTGTCGTAGAAGGACATGGCCATTCCGAAAAGGCATTACGCTTGTATGAGAGCATGGAGAATATCATTAATCGAAAGCTCATGTCAGACGGCCTTGATGTCTGTGATCTTCCCCTCTTAGCACTTGTAGCTGGCTACCGATTCTTGTCCAATGAGGAAGTACTCGCATGGCGTGTCATGGGCCAGGTGGTGCGGCTCTGCGTCGAGCTTGGTATTCACCAGAAGAGGGGTTTGATGACGATACAGAATGAGGCTGAGAGAAAGAATGCGCTTAATAGTTTCTGGTCGGCATACGTTCTCGACCGCCGATGGGCGTTTGGCACGGGTCTACCGTACGCTATTCAAGATGACGAGATTGACCCAACCTTGCCTATGCCAGTAAGTCTTATTAAAGCTTTTGTATAATAGAGTTCAGGTAACTAACGTCGTCTAGGAGGAATATCCTTACCTTGTGGCCATGATTACATATTCTCGAATAGGCGCCAAAGTGTGGCGTCAAGTAAACCATTTTGGACCCGTCCTTGCGCACGAACTGGGCCAGGAGGAAATCGAAAGACTCGACCAGGAGATTCTACGGTGGTATGAGACTGTTCCAGAAGAGATTAGAATGCGAAGCTGGGACAAGGAAACCCAGATAACATCAACACCATCATATAACCTCCAACGGCTAAGGATATGGACATATCTAAGATTCAACCAGGTAGGTCATGAAAAGGTGTCCAACCACGCTCAAACCACAAACTAACAGCTTCTTAGATCCGCACATGGCTATATACCCCCGTGTTGCACAGCGCAACCAGTATCATGGCGCATCCGTTGGAAGCCCAGCGGGTCGTCGACTTGGCCAAAGACACAGTTCAATACCTCCACCACCTTAACAGCACCACTAACTTATATCGAAGAGCACAAGTGTTCTATCACCAATTCCTTTCGGCAGCAATAGCGGTTGTCTTTCTTGCATCGGTCCATGCACCTGTGCGTTTCAGCGCCGTCTGTCGAGAAGAGTTCTACATGGCCCTTGACCTGGTCAAAGACCTGTCCGTCAAGAGCTGGGTCTCTCAGCGACTATGGCGAACTATCAAATCACTCAAAGACGTGGCGCCCCGATTTGGCCTCAATCCAGACGAGGATCCCCATTCGAGCGCCGCGCTGGGCATGATTGGCCTTGCAAGAGGCCACATGGACACCATGCAAACCAGTCAGCCCATGTTTCAACATCCACCAATGCCGCCTAGGCAGAGTACGGACAATATGATACCGAATAATAATGGCCAAAAGATTCAGAGCGAGATGTCTAGGATATTCGAGGGCTATGTCGGCCTGAATGGTGTTCAGTTTGGAAGCAATGGAGAAGACCAGCATGTGCCGCCTCCTCATGCGTTGACTTCTCCAGATTCGCAAAATTCCATTTTCACGTCTGCCGATGGGACGGTATTCCCTCACTTGCGCGAGATGTTTTGAAGAAGTGTGTATGTAGAAGTCATGGACGATACATTTTTCGATTTTTTCTCGAGTTAACAAATAGCTGGATTTTAAAATAGAGTAACCATTTGCTTTTCAGCTTGCTCGCTTTTCATACTCGGCTGGATGTTTGAGCCTGGTCAATTCATAAAAAATGAAAACAATGTTATCGGTCAACCGCATTCGGAGTTTACAACATCATGGGAAGTCGCGACGCCTGGTTGTTTGCCTGAGGCAATCCGACGTATTCGACCAAGTTTTCTAACCGCATTGTTACTCATGCAGCTTACTACCTATCCATCTACTAAGGCGGAATCAGCCTCCGTCAAACCAGAGATAAATTCCGGCGACAATTCCTTCAATTCGCCGTTTGACAAACAGAAGAAGAAGGTCACAGCGATCAGAATGCAGATAAGCGAAGGCTAAGAGAAAAAAATAAGTCAGCGGATCACTGGCAAAAAGGCGGGCAGACACATGCGCAATGCATGCGCGGCAAAGTCCCACGTCGCGCGTTGCCCGCAGTCTTCAACGATTCGGAGGGGAAACAGACCCCTGAGCGTGGATGTGACAACTGTCAATTGCTTAAAGCGGAAATTCTCAGCGGATTTGACCACTAAGAATTCGCCATTTGGAGGGTCCAGACTGTCCGACTCGGGGCAGCTTCCAAAGTTTCCCGCGGCGACGGGGTCCGGCAAAAAGGCGCTTTCAGCAAAGAGAAACCACCGATACATGGGCTTTCAAAAAATGGCATCAGCTAAGAAAGAAAGGATGAACGATTGAAAGTGTGTCTTTTAATGCTGGAAGAGTCAGTCGGCAGATAGGTGCGACGCGACCGGTACTTTGGGCGGAGGCGTCAAGATCATGCTCCTCGGGCTTTTGCCAGCGAATCAACTCCAGTTTTGCTTATCCTGCACTGATCCTGCGAGAAGCATGGAGTAGGGGAGATGATGACATCCAAAAGCGAGATTCCATATCAGAGGAACATCACTCCAGTCATACGTGCCATTGTACTAACCATGTATGTACCATACGCCAAAGGGTGGCCATCGCTTTTGAGCACATGCTCTCAATATCCATTCACCATGGTCTTTGCCTGCTTATCTGACCCATACAGACGAAAAACAGCGTCTCCTTTCCGGCAAATTATCACATCTTCCGCAAGATATTTGTCTTCAGGCCTGCGCCGTTGGTTTTCCGCGGGAAACTTTTGCTATCCACTCCACCCGCTATTCACAATCAATGGGGCCGCAGTGGGCACCGCGGCGCCCAGGACAGAAAGTTTGCTGAACAATGCTAGCTTTCGCAGCCGTAATCGGGCGGCTTGGTCTAGATGAGCTTCTTATGACAAGATGAAATCGGTGGTGTAACCCATGCCCAATCTGATCTGGCATGTTCGCCGACGCCTCCAGCGGGCCAGCCGGAAGGCTTGCTGGTCTTGCTTACCGGGTATCACAACTCTAGTTGAAGCTATCATCTTTGAAGACACTCCGTTAACGGCTATTACCTGCAGCAGCGCTACAAGGGCTAATTTGAGACCCTGTCTTGTATAACACGGGCACTCCGCCTATCGCCTCAATGGCCAGCTTTCGCTTGGAGAAACGTCTAGCAGCTTTTCGTCCCATGTAAGTAGCGAAGCTTCCTTGCTAGCGCTTTTGATTAATAAGTGCGGATACAATTTGAGAGCTTGGCCGGAATTGCCTTGGAGAACATTCCCCATTATTGATTGCAAGCGTGGGCTGTAAAAGTTGAGTCTATGAGATGGCTGATTACTTTACTAGGTACCTCAACCCCGTGGGGATAGCGGTCATAGTCGTATCATTGTCCCAACTATTTATACCGTGGCTTTTACTTTCTGGTGGCTTAAGTGCTCAACTAATGCCGCTTCCAACTATGTCATGTCGATGAGTTGCAGACTTACAAACTAGATTGAGGAAGGTGAGGCCCTGCGGCGGAAACCGTCGGACTGTAGCTGCTTACATCCCTAAAAGGCAGCACGAGAGAGCTGGTTGCACCATATTATATCTGCTCATGCAGTTGGGCCAATCTCTCACATTTTTCTGCACCGGTTATCTTCGTCAGTAAGTTCATCATGTTGGTGGCACAAGAGATTTTGATATTGGATTTGGGCTAAGACTGCTAGTTTCCAACAACCTCGGCCACTAGTCAGGGCTCGTGTTTTGTACTTCTAGCGTGGCAAACTCACTCTTTTCCCGCGGCCAAGTCGGATCACCTCGTTTTGGACGCTGCGCATTATCGATTCTGCTTATTTTATCCCAGACGAAGTGTATTGACCTCGGGACGCATCCGTCTTTTGTTTGTTTTCTTTAATTGTCGAAAGTCGAGTTTAGTTCTCATTCTGGCTAAATATGGACGGAAGCCAACAACAGAGCGGCGGCGGCGGAAGGCCGTACAGGTCGCATCTCCGGCCGGCCTGCATCCCCTGTCGCCGGAGAAAGTCTCGATGTCAGACCGCAGCCGATAATGCGGCTTGTGTGACGTGTCTTGCTCACCAGACAGAGTGTTACTTTCCTGAAGATTCTCAAACGTCAGAGTCTCCGGAGCCCGCCCGCCGTCGCCGCCGTCGAGCAGAGCCTCGAGCATCTGTGGAGGCATCCGGATTGACCCCAGCGAGGGCAGGTGTACGAGCCGCGGCTTCATTCCATGGGGGTGCAAAGGCTAATACTTCAGCATCAATGGCTGGGTCAAGAAGTACGGCCATGGGGCGGCCAGCTTCAGTGCCAGTTTCCAATGCACCGCCCATATCAGTTGCTGCAATGTCGAGGCCGGGCCAAGGCTACCACGACAGGGCGGAAGGGCCTGCAATGGCACTGGGCTCTGATGATGATCAACATCTCAATCTACACATTGTAGGGCCGGCCACCACGAATGACAGCCAAGTGTTGTCTACATATCTCTCAGGCATACCTGGGGCTACCAGGAGCACCAGAATGATTGTCCCAGAGCCTGCCAGCTGTTCTCGCCCTGTTCTATTTACCGAGGTTCAGAAGAGACCAGTTGGTGTTATATTGAATCGTAGTCCTTCAGCGGAGAAGCTGGAGATAATTGAGAAGCTCCTAGAACCTCATAATGAGGCCGTTATTGACGAGTTCGTCGTCCTTCTTTCTAATATCCTAGAGCCCCCACGTAGCTGACTATTTTCTTTGTAGATATTTCAGAAAAGTGAATGTATGCCTTCCATTACTGGATGAAGCCTCGTTCCGCCGCCAGTATCAAGAAGACAAGAAGCGGATATCACCGGCGCTGCTGGCATGCTTGTATGCCCATACGATTATCTACTGGCAAAGCTCCCCAACTCTGAGTCGATATAGATGTCCAGAAAGCCGTTTCATTTGGAATCTTGCTAGCGAAGCAGTATACTCTGAGCTCCATCTATCGCCAGGAATGTCCATCATCAAAGCGATTCTGCTAAACATTGGCGGTCGCCCTACTACTTCGTTGATAGGAAACGGTGTGCTTCTCGGGTCTGCAGTTTCTATTGCACATTCCCTAGGCCTCAATCACAATCCTCTTCCATGGCAGATCCCGCAGGCAGAAAAGTATTTACGCATGAAAATCTGGTGGTCAGTGCTAGTTCATGACAGATGGTATGTGTGACATGTCTATTCTTGATACTGCAACAGAAGAAGATGAGGGAACTGACTTGTGAATCGGTTTTCAGGACAAGTTTGGCGCACGGCACACCGCCTCATATCCAAAAGGCTCAATATGATGTGCCTCCGCCAACTGTAGAATACCTTCGGCAGAGTTCAACGGAAGCAAATAGTTCACGTTTTGAGATTACAGCCAAAGTATTCATTTCGCTGGTAGCTCTAAGCGAGGTGCTTGGCCTATTTCTGCAGTACGTGTATTCTGTGAGACGGGAGAGGCTGACCACTACGGATCTCGAGCTTGCATTGAATCAATGGACTGAAAAGCTAGAGGGTCCTTGTCGCCGCATTGTCTTGCTCGGATCTCACCTTGAAATCAACGGGGCAGCAAACCTTCGTTTGGCATACTTGACCGCCAAACTGCTATTGCAGCGAATACAGCTCGAAGCGGAGAAGCAGACGGAGGCTGTAAACGAGGAGCAGATAATGAATCGCCATTCGGCAGCGCGCATGACCTCGGAGGAAATGCTGATGCTCGTACAAGATTTTCAAAAGGACCACCTTGGCGACTTTTGGATGGCCGTCAGCTCTTTTGCTTTCCCGTCTGCGGTCAACTTCCTGTTGCGGTGTGCGCTGGAGACGGAAAACACCCCCGAGGGGTTGGTCCAAAGCCACTCCTTCAAGATTGCTCACGACCTGATTGCCGCGCTTCGCTCTCATCAGGAACAGCACAAGTGGGATCTGGGCGATATTTGCATTGCCCAACACGCCGAGATTGTGGAGAAGATCCTGGCGGGCGTGGCGCCGGATGAACAGGGTGGAAACAGCAGCAGTCTGGACCTCCAGGAGTTTGACGCATCGATTCTAGACCACGTTTTCCCGAGCATATGGGACCCGTTGCAAAATGCCTTTACGTGGTAACAAACAGACAAGTCCCGTGGCTGGTCTATTTGTGGGTTCTACTAGAGTTGGATAGGGGTGGTCCAGCAGATAATACGGATACAGCTTCTGCCGCGGGAAACTTGCCTTGTTGACCGCGGCCGCAACCTTTCCCGCGGCGAAACTAGGAAAGCCAACAACCGCCACGAAGATATCCACAACTTCTCGATACGATATCGGAAAAGAAAGGAATACACTTGAGAGGTGAAAATCCTTTCTTCAGATTTGTATATAAGACCGGTCTATCCTGGGAAGTCATGAATTTCGAATTCACATCATCGAATACCTCAATCAACACATATACTGGAAGACTTTTGGAGGTATTTCTTCGAACATTTTATCTAATATCATGACCTTTCTCTTTATCTACCAACTTTAATCCTTCCCAAGACGCTTTTGTTTTTTTATCGTCATTTTAGTCAAAGCATAGCATCTATAATGGCTCCGGGAGCTCTCGTCGGATCTGACAGCCCTCTTCTGGCTCCCATCTCTGGAAAGCTTGATGTTGCTCCCACACTTTACGACGGAGTCAATGAAAAAGAGCTCCGAGAAAAGTCTAAAGCTCATCTGGCCAACTATGGCACCAAATTCCACGACGACGTAATTGTTGGTTCGCGAGGAATGTACATTTACACAGCTTCTGGCCACAAGATCCTTGACTGGACATCCGGTCAAATGTCTTGTCTCCTGGGCCACGGACATCCCGAAATTGTCAAAACCGTCGTCGACCATGCCATGTACCTCGACCATCTCTTCTCTGGAATGGTTTCTCCTCCTGTTATTAGCCTGGGGGAGCGTCTCTGCAAGGCTCTCCCCAAAGGCCTGGACAAGACCTTCTTCCTCTCCACCGGCGGTGAGAGCAACGAGGCCGCCATCAAGATGGCAAAGATGTACACTGGAAAATGGGAAATTGTCGGTCTCGGAGCTTCCTGGCACGGCATGACTGCTCAAGCTTTGGGAGCTCAATACCACTATGGTCGCAAGGGCCAGGGCCCAACCCTCCCAGGCCAGCTTATGCTCCCCTCTCCGAACGCCTACCGCTCTGAGTTTCGGAAGCCTGATGGCTCTTATGATTGGGAGGCTGAGCTCAACTATGGCTGGCGCATGGTTGACTTGCAGTCCACTGGTAATCTTGCTGCGTGCATCGTGGAGTGCATCCAGAGTTCTGGAGGCATGATTGTTTTGCCTCCTGGATACCTCAAGGCCATGAAGAAGCACTGTGAGGCAAGAGGCATGCTTCTCATTGTGGACGAAGCCCAGACTGGCGTGGGACGATGCGGCGACTTTATGGCTATCAATCACGAGGATGTTGTGCCTGATATTCTAACCCTGTCCAAGACATTGGGCAACGGTCTTCCTCTCAGCGCAGTTGTCACGAGCGAGGAGATTGACCGTGTTTGCAACGAAAGAGGCTTCATGTTTTATACTACCCACGTCAACGACCCTCTTCCCGCCGCCGTCGGCGATAAAGTCCTCGAAATTGTATTCCGAGACAACCTCGTCCAACATGCGCGAGAAGTAGGCAACGTCCTCCAAGCCGGCCTCTTGAAGCTAAAGTCACGATACGGCTGCATTGGCGATGTTCGCGGCCGTGGCCTCATGGCCGGTGTTGAGATTGTCGCCAGCAGAGAAACCAAGGAGCCGGGCCTGGAGCTGGCCAAGAGGGTTGGCGATACGGCGTACAACTTGGGCGTGTGGGCCAACTTGAGCAGCCACCCGAGCTTTGGAGGCACTTTTCGGATTGCACCGCCGATTACTGTGACGGCGGAGCAGATTGAGCAAGGGCTGGCGATGTTGGAGAGGGCGTTTGCGGAGACTGAGGGGACGATGCCGCTGTATTAGTTGGGGAAGAATGAAAAGAATAGAATATGAGAGGGAAGTTAAGGGAAGGGTTGGGCTCAATGGTCATGTATACGATGAGTGTTTTTTCTTATGTTGGCGCATTATTCATGAGCGGTTTGGTATCGAGAGACCTAGAGATGGGAATATATTCTAGATTAGAAGACTTATGATTAAAATGCTCTTTTGACGTTATCAAAAAGCTTTTCTTCAGTGCGAGAAAAAAATCATTGATGAATTCATCTACTTGACATTCCACATTTTGCAATTCGCCCGTCTTTTCCGTAATTGAACCAAACTTTTCTGCCATTTCGCTTGCTTTCTTTCATGTATGGCACTGAACCAACAAAGAACTCCACCCAGTTGAAAAAAAAAAAAAAAAATGCAAAGGTATCAAAAACGCCTATGAAAAAAAAATCGTTGAGTGAAAGAAGTGCTGCCGCCATGATTGCTCGTTCGCTGATGCTGTAACTGGAAGTTGAACAATAAAAGGGTATGAGATGTCAAATAATATGATGATGTGTCATTGGTATCTTTTGTTGCGTATGTGGTTGGGGTATGTTGTATTGTTGTTGTTGTTGTTGTTGTAGTGCCGGTGAGATTTTTTTTTTTTTTTTTTTTTTTTTTATCGTGATGGCAGCTTGAGGTGCGGGCTGAATCGTCGAAAGAGGCCTCGTGTGGCGACCGCAAGGACCATCAGCACCTCCAGGCCCACGATGCTCACCCAGACGGTGTTGAGAAGCTTCTCTTCATAGTCGGAGGCGTAGCCGTTGAAGGTTGAAGTCATGGAGTAGCTGGACATGCCCCGCGCCATGATGGAGATTTTTTTTGAAGGGGTGGATCGTCGATTTTACGCTTGGGATTGAGAGAGAGAAGAAGAAGAATAAAGAACAAAAATAGAATCTTGCACAGAGGCCTTTTTAGCTTCTATTTAATGCTCCCGAGTGGCCCTGAAACATTCCCGTGTCAGAAACAATGAACCATTTGGGGAGAAGGAATGTGAAGAATTAATAGGAAAATCCAGGCTGGCTTGAGACATTATCGCATCACTGCATGCCTGACTTGAGCCCAACGCTCAGATCCCCGCCACGAAAGGGTCGGTCACGAGTGCGCAAGGGAAGGGTGGCGGCGGACGGGCAAATATCGCATCTTACCGTATTGTGGTGCAGATATTGATGAGAAGCAGAGAAAAAATTATCAAGTCACTGTGAGTTGATGGGTTATGGCAGCTCGGACCTCCAAGCTCAGGGCACTTTGATATCCCGTCTCGCAGGGAGACAATGCAAAGGACTCGCGGTCAATAAGATCCACGGCTGATCGACATGCAGAACGAAGAAGAAAAAAACTGGCCCAGAGGTTTGATATCTCCAGATGCCCTTCTGGCGGTCGGGTCAGACGTCGAGTCAGTGCTAGTCGATATGCACTCGGGTGGATTCTCTACGAGATGTGCGTCGCGTGAGCCCAGGAAAACAAGCCTGGCTGTGTTGCCCTGCTGCTTAGCCCGGTCCTAGCAGAGAACTATTGGCTGGCTACGTGGGTGGAAGGGGAAGAAACAGGGTCTGTGATACAGAATGAGGATCGATCAAAAAAAACCAAGGTCAAAGAGCTGCGTATAAGAAATGAGTGATAGAGTTGAGAAAGAAGGGAGGGGTGTAAAGGAAACGGTGGCTTCTGCCGGACTCTTATGGCTGTGCTGTCCTCTCACCTTGCTTTTTTGGCTGTTTGTTCCCTTGTTCTTTCATTTTTTTTGCCGTTTCAATGCCCTTGTCATCGTTGAGACGGGACCCCACGCATGCCACCCTCGTCTATTCCTTTGGGGGCAGTTCTTAGCTAATGGGTTTGTGGGAGGCCGGCGATGAGAAGAATTGGCTGTCGGAGGGGCCAACCGGGGGTGGGGCCGATGGCCGGAAGGTGAATCATTCTTTCTGTTGTCTAGCAAGTCCAGCTTTCTTTTTCTTACTGTACAGACAAGTGAATGCTATTGAGGCCTGTTGGTTCTTATTGTTTGTTTCTGATGTGTGCAAGGGAAGCTGCAGGGCAAACCCAGATTTTCTTCTTCTGCTGTGGGAGCTTGCAGCTCGCCAAGGGTCCAGCTCAGAGACCCCCGCCCCTTGATCCCTGCTGCGTCCGTTGGAGCGAAACCGCAGGGAAGAGCATCGGGGTCGAGCAGTGAAAATGCGGTGACGCCGACTGGTGCAGATACCTATTTACTGCGACTCTGTGCAGTGCTTTTATACAGCAAACGGCAGTGAATGCCTGTTTGCTGCGAAAGGAGCCGCCCGCAGTACAGACCGGTGAGCCAGAGCCGAGTCAGTCGCGCCACTAGCCGTATGCAGGGCGATGTAATGGCATTATTGGCAGCGTGGAAAGGCAATTTGCTGGTTAATGGCGGGATCAAGACAATGTCTACATTACCCAGATTGCAGGCACACCACCTTCTTGATCGGGCCCTCGTCGCAACCCAACAGGCGCTGTCAAGATTATGCATGCGAGATCCAGCCTGCGATCGCACCGAAACTGTAATCCTACGTTGCTTCATGCTTCAATATACGTGTTTCGTTTGGTGTTTGGCGCTCTCATTGCATTATTACTGCAAAGACTCGCTTAGAATTGCTGCTATCAGTCGCCTTGCTCCGTAGCAAATCTGCGCGCTAACACGTCGTTCCCCGTATGGAGATCAGCCGTGTGGGACCGGTCTGCAACTTGGACGGTTTGAGCTGATGCTGGTAGATTCATGCTCTGGAAATTTTGTTGATCTGTCGATTGTGAAAGAGAAAATTACGCAATTATCCTCGACAATTACTTTGGTAGAGGTAATCTTGGAAGTCGCGATATGCCTGTACGATATAAATAGATGTACACGTCAATTGATGCGGTAATTTGCTAGATATTGAAGTATTCGGTGAAGCCTTGATAGTGGCAAGCGGCATTCCAAGTCAATATTCTACTAATTGTGAGCGACAAGTGAATGAAATGTAAAAGGGGGTGCGACTTTATATATACTCGTTAAGCAGCCTAGTGTCTACTTGGCTGTAGGGCGGCTCTATAAGTACACCTAACCATTGTAAACATGCCGACATGGAAAAGAATGTCAAATAAAGCAGATATTACGATGTACTAGGTATTTAACTGTATATTTCTTATCTATACTAGATAAATTAGGTAATACTCCCTACAGGCTAGCTTCAGCTACACTCCATTTGGCTTGATAGCTTTCCGTTTCAATTTGCTCAGACGATGAGTTGTATGGACTAGCTAAGGATAGGTATGCATTACCTCAAGGAACTCATTTATTGTCCTCTTTTATCTTCGCGCTAACTATTAGTGTATAGATGAAAGTACATCGTGTCGTTCATTATTAGAGTTCTCCCTTTTAGTTTCTCAGAATTGACTTTACACGATGCCGAGAAACACCAGTAGATGGCGACTGTCGCGCCCAAAATGGAAACTATCAGACAGACAATAACCAATGCCAGGATATCCAAGTCTGATTGGTTCGGCCTAGCCAGGAACATGGATTTTGACAGAATGCTCACTCAACGTTTGGACATTGGCTTGAAAAGAGGCTGATCATGGCTTGTGGCTGAGGTATAGCTCCTAGATTACAGTACTCTCTTTCGCATGATTGGTACTCATCTTACAGACGTCTCTTCACACTGACTCGAGCTTTCACATGTCTGGACAGATCGAAACGTCATCCACGTCGCGGTGCTGAGCCACGACGAGCTCTGTGGAGACTTTGGCGCAAGTAGCACCGCCACATACCGCATTAGCCTCACCCCTTCTTCATGATGACGTCGCAAGATTGCCCCGCCGACACCCCTCAAACAAGAACGAGCTTGCCAGGAGCCACGATAGCGAGCTTGCGCTGAAGCACCATCTGGTCACTCCAAACGCGTTATATATCTCGCCACCCTTCTTTCTCCGGCTCGCTGTTATTTGCATAACTCTTCCATATAACCTAATAGCCCTCTATCATACCTGTACAACTCCCATCACCACCAAGCTCCCAAAGCCAAAATGACCACCACCGTCCACGTCAAGAACATTGCCGCCGCAACAGGCGATTCTGAAGTTAAGGACTTCTTTAGCTTCTGGTTTGTCTCCCTATTCTATTGCCTCTGATCCGCGAATCCAGGCTAACATTTGCGCAGCGGCAAAATCACCGATATCAAAGTCACCACCGAGGGCGAGACGAAAAGCGCAGAGGTCACTTTCGAAAAGGAGACTGCCATGAAGACGGCGCTGCTCCTCAACAACACACAGCTCGGCCCCAACCACATCACAGTCGCCAGCGCCACCGGCGATTCTGAAGACGATGGCTCTCACTTCGCTCGACAGGGCAACAACAACGACGAGATTACCCAGGAGATGAAGCCCCGCTCGCGCATCCTTGCCGAGTACCTGGCGCACGGCTACGTCGTTGGCGACGTGGCGCTGCAGCGCGCCATCGAGCTGGACCAGAAGCACGGCATCTCGTCAACATTCCTCAACAAGATTCAGGAAATGGACAAAAAGTACCAGGCCACCGACCGTGCCAGAACCACCGACCAGACGTACGGCATCTCCCAGCGCGCCGGCAGCTTCTTTGGCGGCCTGAGCAGCTACTTTGAAAAGGCCAGCAACACCCCCACCGGCAAGAAGATTGCCCAGTTCTACCTCGAGGGCTCGAGACAGGTGCAGGATATCCACACCGAGGCGCGGCGACTTGCTGATCTGAAGACGGAGGAGCACGGCAGCGCATACAAGGCTGCTGGTTTGGAAAGGGTCTTTGGCAAGGAGGCTGAGAAGCCGAAGGAGACGTCTACTGAGGAGAAGCCTGCCGCTCCTGCTGCTGCGACATCTTCCACTAATGCCAAGAGCGGTTAACGCAATGCGAAGGAACTTACCTGTCGTATGGACTAGTTCCTGATGATTTTGAAGTTGAAATTACTTGTCCTTATTGTACCGAGTTCCGATGGTTCCTGATATGAGTTTTACCGTCTCAATTCAACAGGCGTGGGATAGTTTAGCGACGCAAATAGTTGATGCTATGAAATGAAATGAAATGAAATATTGTACAAATGCCAATCCCTTCTTTTCCCCTTTTCCTCCTTCAACCGGACATTGCCCTACGAGTTGAGCGGAGTCCCTGTGGCTCATTAGTAGCGGGTCTATA
Source organism: Trichoderma sp. CBMAI-0020 (assembly GCA_030708095.1). Classification (NCBI taxonomy): domain Eukaryota; kingdom Fungi; phylum Ascomycota; class Sordariomycetes; order Hypocreales; family Hypocreaceae; genus Trichoderma; species Trichoderma sp. CBMAI-0020. The sequence goes on along the minus strand of JAJNCI010000004.1, from coordinate 1,408,406 downwards.
GATTTCGCGCGACCTCAGTTAGATTCACAGTTTCCTTCTCCCTTGGAAAACTTGTGTTCGAGTGCGTCGTCCATTGGTCCTTTGGGGTTTGACGAGAGACACTGCCGATGCAATTTTGATTAGAATCTGCTATTGAGCAATGGGGTGGAGTTGTTTAATGCGCCCTTACATCGAGTTGATGGTTAGGATCTGTCTCGTTGGTTTTGGTAATATCTGATGCCTTGCCGGATCCGGTGGGATCCTGAAGCTGGCGGCCGGTTTGGCGTTCAGGAGGAGGAGACTGGCGACCTTCAGGCATGATGACTTTCGATTGTTGTTTTGACAGATTGATTGATTGATTGATTTGGGAAAAAAAAGCTGTTGAAGAAAGTTTAAACTTTGCGGCGATGATAGATTTCTTAAGTAGAGCTTTGACTGCCCGTTGCTCTAAAAGCTGCCGTTGACGTCAGCGCCCTCCTCATCGACAAACGATTGCATCATGTTGATGTCGCACAACGGTTCTGATAATCCGATAAGATAGTGAATTCTTGAACTCGATTGAAATAAAATGGAGCGTTTCCACAGATAGAGGTGTTAATTCTGGCTTAATTGTGGCCCTTTTTTTGCCTTTTCTGCTCCATTACGCCCGATCATCTCGACAGCCAGGCGGCGTGCCTGAACCTTATTAGCACGGAGAACTGTACGGAGTAGCTATGGTGGGATTGTTCCGCTGCATTGTGCAATTAAACAAGCTGGAGATTATCCAACAACTTGATAACGATTTGTGGTATCGAGTAAATACCAAGTATCTGTCTTTTAGGTACTGGCGATGCTTACGCAATTCCTTTATCGGACATGTCTCAGTCCGTAGCCAGGGAAAGGAGAGACTGCTCCATGTTATTAGACAATCTCCTGAGTAAAGACATGCGCATGTAGTCCCTTGCCGCATTAATGCTTAGGGGTACTTTGCATCCATCTGAATTCACCACGCACTTCTCTCAACATGCGGAAGAACTTTGTGCTGCACCACCATGGAGCTTATACTCCATCAACTTTGTGTAGCATCTGCTAGACGTTAAGCCGTCGCCAGCCTGCCGCTTGCAGCACACTGAAGCACAGGCACCACCAAGCCCCCTAAGCTCGCTGTACTTTAGCGGACTTGTCGGGTACCGCTTTAGTGCCCGCGGCGGCCATTCCCACCATAATCCCACTCACCCCGCACCAAACACCGGCCAACAGGGGGGGCCCTTTCTTCGTCGTACCGCCAAATCCAGATGGATCCCGACATTCTCTTTGTCTCAACCTTGCCTCGTCCAGCTGCGACACACCGCATCTTCAATCTCGTTTTGCCGGTGGCTCTTCTCGCTCCTCTCCTCGCGCCTCTTTGCGCCGCCGCCGCAGCCTAGCCCGCACCAGCCACCGCCGCCCGGAAGACGAGATCCGAACGAACGCATTTACACGAGATTAACTTCCCATCATACTTTCGACTAGGTCACAGAAGACACCATCAGAAAAAGGGCGTAGCCATCCTCTGGGTACAAGACCAGCAAAGATGCCAGATCTAAACTCTGTCCCTCCTTCGCCTCACGTGCTGGCAAGCGGCACGCATTCTCGTCGCCAGTCGGCCAACCTGCCAGCCGCATCCTCGCCGTCTTCGACATCCGTGAACATCCTGCCGTCCAACCAGGCGGCCGTGAACCAGCAGATCCCCTCGCAAGCCTTGCCGTCGCCCGGATTTCCGCCGCAGTCGCCCATGAGTCCCCCGGCAGATGCTGCAGTCGGGCCAGGCCCGGGCCCTCTGCGACACCCAAGACCGCTGACGGCTTCCGAGCTTCATATGCAGCTGGAAAAGGAGCAGGAGGCAGTGGTAAGAATGAGCCGTGGCTGTAGTTTACACGTCTTGGCCTGTGATGTCCGTTGCGCGACTATCGACTGACCATCGGCAGGTGAATCGTCTGACCCGTGAACTCTCCATTTTGCGTGCTGCCCACAATGCGTCTGTCGCCTCAAACACGTCCTCGACGTCCAACGCTGCCTCTTCCCATGACCCCATTGTCGAATCTTCGCTTTTGTCTGGCTCTGGCTTCTCGATTCCCACCGCACGCCGCCATCACAGAACGTCGTCCTCCACGTCCCAGACCTTCCCCAGCTTTGTTTCCTCGTACGACGCTCGAGCCCGGCCATCCCACCCCGCATCGCTCTCGCGGCAGAATAGCAGTGCTTCGCGTCGGAGCCAGACAGGATCGCCGGCACCACCCAGCTCCATAGACCCGTCCAACTACTTTCATCAACAGAGAGTCCCGGCCGCCGCCTCTAATTCCATCATGATGAGCTCTGTCGTGGCTACTCCCGGCAGCTCCGTTCTGGGTGACCAGATGAGCCCTGGGCTGATGCCCGCGACGTTGCGATACGAGGAGACGGCATTTTACCGACAAGAGCTGGACAATGCAAAGAAGGAGAACGAGGCGCTCAAGAGACGCATCCGAGAGCTTGAACGAGCCGTCCGTGAGAGACGATCGAGCGACGCAAGCCGCAACAGAAGTGATAGCGCGAGCACTACAGCTAGTGCAAGCGTGGCCCCGGGTGGTGGCGTCAGCATTGCGGGCCCCCGAGAGGGCATCTACGGCCATGGCCGAGATCGTGAGCGCGCTATGCAGAGCTCGACAAGCCTGGCTGGGGGCGTGAGCATCGGAGTTTCTGATGAAGAGGTCAAAGTCGGCGAGAGCGCTGCTAGTGGCCGATCGGGAAATGACGGCCAGCGGTAATGATCAGAACAAGATCGACTAGACTTCTACTTTTCTTTGTTTGGCAAGCGGATGGGTATGGTATACAGACTTGGGCTCTAATCAACACAAAAGGAAAATACTTATGGCGTTTGGGGTTTAGCGAGGCTATGAGTTGGTTCTCGGAACTGATTTTGATTTTGTTGTTTTTCTCTTGCTTTTCCTTCTGCTTCGCTAAGCACTTGTGGCAACATACAAAAGACGTAAGGCCCTTGCGGCTAAACAGCTTCAGCTATTTCTTTTGTCCTTTTCTACACAGAAGCAAAATATATAGTTTGGTATAGAGTGAGCGCTCTAGCTTTCACTATCGAAAATTAATGACTTGGGAATCATCGCTCATCAACCAACTTGCTCAACAATGCTCCATTGCGACTGATAAACACCGTGCCATGAAAATGAAGAAACCCAATCACACGTCCTACGGACGCACCAAGTGCTGGTAACCAAAGAGACAGAAAAGAAGCACCCTCAAGTAACAAACGTCATCTTCTCACAAGATCTCGATATCGCGGTCGAACTTTTTAGCCCTCTTCCTGCGGAGGTCGAGCAGAGGGATATCGTCTGAATCCTCACTAGAGACCTCATCCTCATCCTGGTTCTTCAGTAGCCTTTTCCGCCTAGAGGATGGGCTCGACAAGCCCAAGCTCGAATCTTGTGCTGCAGCAGCGGCGTCGACGCTTGAAGAAGATTCCAGCGTAGAAAGCTCAGACTGTGCTTCTTCATCGTCATTCTGATCTTGGTTTGCCTGTCTTTCACGCTCTCTCCGTCTCTCATTGCGCATACGGTCAATGACGCGTATGAGAACATCTCGGATGGTGCATTTTTCCTTGACGGAAAGGCTGCATTTGAAGACTGTGCTGTAGGCGCAGCGATATAGCCGAGATTCGAGCGTTTTTTCCTCCAGCATCATTTCCGAGAAAGCGTATTTCTCGGACATGGCGGCGAGCTCCATGGTGAGATGTGCATTGTCGTCATGCAGAGTCCGGTTCTTTTCGCACAGCTGCTCAACTTTTTTCCTCTGCCTGTTGAACTCGCTGCTGAGGTTGCTCATGGCAAGTTTGTGCGCTGCGTCAGAGGCTTCGTAATGCGCCACGCGCATGTCGTATTGCGTCTTCAGCTCTGCTTCCACCGAGATCAGCTTTGCCTCGGCAAGCTGGCATCTCTGCTCGAGACTCGTCCTGTCGTCATCTCGCTCTGCCTTCATGCGCTCCAAGGCCAGGCTAAGCTCGCGACATTGTTCTTCCAGATGGGTGCACTTGCGTTGCGCTTCACGCTCTCTCCGCTCTAGATTCTGCACTTGACGGGATAGGGGGTACTGGGTGGATGGAGAAGGGGCGCGTAGTATCGAGCGTATGATGTCGTCGCTGGGGGGAGAGCTGCCATATCGTTCGCTTGGCGATTCGATTGGAGGGGAAGAGAGCTCTCTTGTGTGGTCTTCTTCGGGTTCAAGAGTAGCACTGGGACGAAACGCAACTGACGACATGGTTGTTTTTTCTGTCTTGATAGAATAAGCGAATATGTGAGCCTTTGTTCATAAGAGCATTTTTAGAGGCTTGTTCCTAAGCATTGAGATGATTTGACGTAGGGTTGAGTGAGCAAGCGAAGTTGGACTCCAAAAAGAGTAAATGGAGAGTAAAGTTGAGCAGAGAATTTTCACAAGAGGATGGGTCATATGATTTCCGTCTAAAGTCTTCTTCTGTTTCTTATCAAGGCGCATCACAACTAGTTCTACGGCCTTGGCACAGTGAATCGAAAGTGAATCACAAGTGAGTGGGGAGGCAGGTGTCCGTGTTCCACCTAAAGAGTTCAAACTCTTGAATATCTTGGTAATATAAATAAAAAATACATGCTTACATCTCTCAATCTGAACAATCAATCAATAAAACACTCTGGTTACGGCTATACGGTTCGACTGGTAAAAGGCGTTGTATGGATATCGCGTCTTTGACAGTTACACCGCAGCCCTACAGATTCACTGGCACGCGAGTACACCTAAGAAAATCAGTCTTAGCTATACACGCCTCTAGCCAATGAGAACCTTGTATGATTTCTTCTTTTTCTATATCCCAGTGGCGAGTTGGGCCAAGTTCAAGTTCAGCCCTACTAGCCAGGTCTGGGTTGCGAAAGAACTTATACCAGTTTGGGCTGGCGCTTCAATATGTGATTTCCTGATGAAGCGATGTATGTACCATTTTAGCTAACAGTGACACTCTCATACCGCCTACCGTCCTTGTATACTCGCCTGATTTCTTCGCCGGCGTCTTGTCTTGGAGGGTGGGTGATTGGGTTCCCAGATGGCAGCCAATTGCATGCATTTCTTCAAAGCAGCATGCTCGTCCCGCATATGATGCTGCAACCGCCATAGGCGCAACGCCTCCTGGAGGCTGCTGCTGCGCAGCACAGCAGCAGCGACTACATTGCCTGGTGCAGACTCATTCGCAATAGCCCAACTCTTGATTTGGAGTTTCCGTCGTCGATAGCCAAGAGCAGTTCCATTAAAAGGTTCAGGCATGTCGCCTCTAAGCCCTTCTTGGAGGACCGCCAAGCGTGCCTCCGGGCGAGCTCCAGCATGAATAGAGCATCATCCTTCCTCTATAGTAAGCTGTAGAATCGCTTTGATATAACTTACAAGGCAGATGGATCTTCCAATCGGTACCTCACGTATTTACAACTTATTTTGGAATCAAATGTGTACATTATCCAAAACAGACCATCAACTTCCACACTCAGAGCAACTAATCCGCCTGACGATCCAATACCACTCCCGTAGGGTCTCTGGTCTCTCTATCCCCCCACGTAGCCTCCCACCCGTGATCCGCCAAATACACCTTCCACGCCGCGTCATCGTCCTCCAGCCGGCGGGACACGTCAGGGATGACGAAAAAGGCCACGAGGGCGCCAAGCACCGCAAACGTAGACCCGATGAGGAACGCCACCTGGTTTCCCTTGTCCGGGTTGCTGGCGTACTTGTTGAGGATGGCCGTAAAGACTTGAGTGCCAATGGCGGCGCCGGCTTTGCTGCAGGCGCTGATCAAGCCCATCATCTGGCCACGGATGGAGGTGGGGAAGCACTCGGATGCGGTCAGGACAACGGTGCTGTAGAATGGCTGGTTAGCTTTACGTTGAAGGGATAACGGGAGAGTTGTTTTATAAGTGATAAGAATGGGGACGTGTAGTGACTCATGTATCAAGCAATCACCATACCTTCCAGGCCCCACCTCGCCAAGCGTCAAGAAGACTCCATACAGCACTACAAAGAGAGGAAACACCGTCTGAATAGGACCGATTGCCCCTCCAATGATGAATCCAAGTACAGCCTGCAGACTGAAGCCGAGCGCCATTGTCTGCCGCCTCCCAATCTTGTCAGACAGGTAGCCGCCCAGAAAGGGGCCCGGCACGTAGAAGCAGTTGATGAGGACGCCCCATCCAAGAGACTTTACAAGGCTCTGCTCCGCGTTGACTCGGCTGATGATTGTCGAGCTGAAGATGCCAAAAGGAATGGAAATCCAGTTATACAAGAACCAACTGGCGGCAGACCCAATCAGCGGTCGATAGTACCGCTTCAGCGCCAGCCAGTACGGCACTCGCTGCTTTCGCATGGCGGATCTCCGATAGGCCGTGGCAACAGCCATGCGCATCCGGAACCAGAAGATGCCCAGCGGCGGAATCGCCCCCAGCGCAAAAGACGTCCGCCAGACAATGCCATACTTGTCCTCTCTCTGCCCGACGCAAAGCAGCAGCAGCAGAGGCACCAGCCCGCCCCAGACATAGCCCAGATCAGAGGACAGATCGGCCAGCATGGCAAACATGAAGCCGCGGTGCTTGCGATACGCGCCGCTCTCGTCGGTCGCTTCGACGGCTCCGGCGCCGGACACGGGATACTCGCCTCCGGCACCGACGCCGGCAACGCCCCGGGCGACGATGAGCATCCATAAGAGGCCGTTTGGAGACGTGCCGTTGGCGGCGGCCGACAGGGCGATTCCGAGGACGAGCAGGATGGTCGTGGCCACGGCGCCGGTCTTGCGGCCGAGCTGGTCGACGACGACGCCGAAGAAGAGCATGCCGATGATCATGCCGATGAGGAAGGCGTTGCTGAGGCGCGAGTAGATGGAGCTGGTCAGGGCGTCGGGGTAGATGACGCCGAGGAGAAGCTCGACGTTGCCTATCACGGCGGCATTACTATGAGTTTTAAATCAGCATTGAGTCTTGATGACGTGCGGATGGAAGGATGACACTGGTCTTACTAGCCATCTGATCCAATTGCCAGACCGGAGAAGAGAACCATCAGCCAGACGGAGAGTTTGCTGTAGTATCCTTTGGCGGACTCGGCTACACTGCCCGTCTCGACGTCGACGCCATCTTTCTGTTCGGCTTGCGTCTCGTCTTTGACCGTTTCTATAGCCTCAGATTTGCCAACAGGTGACGTTTCCGGCTTTGAAGCATCTTCTTTTGAATCCACAGCCATGGCGATGATTGGCAGTAGATGGACTGCAAAGACTGGAATATTTTACGCGGGTTGTAGGTTGATCTATACCCGCGTGAATGACTTACATGAAGAGGGGTCGGCAAATGGAGTGCAGGTAGGGTTACATGCACTTGTCTTCTTGTGCACGCTATTCCAACTTGCGCCTTGCTTTCCTGAATTCAAGATACGCTATCCGGCCGAGTAGCAGAGATTGGCGTAAGAACATGGTTGCTCGCTTGAGTGACATCTCTAAGATGACTAGCGTTGGCCGAGATAAGTCGTCCATGTATTGATTCAGCTCTTGCTCTGATTACCCATAAATCGAGCAGTATTCTGTGACCATGAAAGCGGCCAACTTCTAGATTAACGAGTTCCTAAACAAGTTGGCCGGTCCGTGGCTGCATTCAACGATGGAACCAATTCCCCGCACTGGTCATCTTTGTTTCAAGATGGATGCAGATAAAAGTGAAAATGCGAGCCTTTTTGTCGTCTGTTGGCAGGAACGAGCAATGGCAGTTATTCCCGTGCATGATGCCGGCACTCGTGCTAAATCCCCCCGCCTGTAGAATCCCACATTCAACGGCAATCAAGGTCAGCTTGGCCTATCAATATTCGACGCTAACACAGTAGCAGGGATACGTCATTTACGATTGGCTCGCAAGATAGCAGCTATGAGCTGCCAAGTGCAGGCCAAGTGGGCTCAAGTTCCCCGAGATAATCGTATCTCTATTAGGGAGCTCGCCATCTTTTAGCTGACACCAACTCTCGCGCAGCCAAGACAATAAGTATCTTCACGCTGGTGGCATGGAATCTCCGATGAGATGTGATTCATGCGGACTAACACCTATCACTATTGCTTTCAGAGGTAAAGGAATCAATAAAGACATCATGTATCATTACCAGTCCAACAGCGAAAAGAGAGCGCTGCCAATTACATCGCCGACAATAGAAACACCACAGCGCCAGCACTCACCCTCAAGGCCACGGTTCCGCATCTCATTCTTCACAACTCTCTTCTTCCTCGCAACTTTCTTCCTCTATAAAAACAGTCCATCATCATCGCTTTGCAGCCACAACCATGACCCAGACGTCGCTCAAGTCCAACAATGCTCCATCACAAACTTCAAATCCGACCTCTCCTTCCTAGACAATGCGCCCCCCATCCAAGCAGATGAGTTCCTCCAGCGCAGAGACCGGCTCGCGCAAGCCCTCGTCCGCAACCAGGTAGACGCCTTCGTGCTCGAACCGGGCTACACGTTCCAGTACTACGGCAACATCTCTCAGGTCGACTGGGAACCGTGGGAGCCCGAAGAGCGGCCCTTTCTCATGCTCATCATGCCGCAGATCTCGCCCCATGACGGCAAAGTCTCGGCCAAGACGGCCTTTCTCTCGCCTCATTTTGAAGAGGGCCGCGTGCGTATGCTGGGCATCCCGTCCCATGAGGCGGAGCTGGACATTGTCATCTGGGAAGAGCACTGGAACCCATACACCACGCTGCTCGAGTCAAGGCTCTTCAGGGGCACCGAGTCGCCCACGCTCATGGTGGACGAAGAAATGCGCGACTTCATCGTGCGTGGCCTCGACGCCGGAGGCTTCCGCACCGTCGGCCTCACGCCCGAGGCCGAGCTCGTGAGACAGCAAAAGTCGGCGGCCGAAGTCGCGCTGCTCCGGGCCGTCAACACCGGCACCGTGGCCGCCGTGAGAGCCATGCGGCCGTGCCTCGTGCCGGGCCTCAGCGAGGACGACGTCACTTCCATCCTGGACACGACGCTGCTCTCTGTCGGCTTCGGCCTCTTCTTCGACATTGTGCTCTTTGAGGAGCACGGCGCCCTGCCCCATGGCGGCTTCGTCACCGGCGGCAAGAAGCTCACGTACGACTCCATGGTTGTCATTGACGTTGGCGCCCATTATCTCGGCTACTCGTCCGATATATGCCGCAGCTTTCTGATCGATGCGCCGCCATCGCACGCTGCTGATGCTCTCCGAGCGGAAAAGGAAAAAGTGTGGCAAATCGTCCTGGAAGCGCAAACCGCCGCAGCTGGAGCCATGAGGCCGAATAACACCGCCGCCAGTGTTGACGTTGCTGCGCGAACAGTGATTGAAGAGGCAGGATATGGGTATGGATTCACGCACCGCCTCGGACATGGCATTGGCATCAAGGCACACGAGTCGCCGTATCTCAACAAGTGGAACACGGCTGCGCTCCTGCAGCCCGGAATGACATTTACCAACGAGCCAGGAATCTATCTAGAAGGCAAGTTTGGCGTCAGGCATGAAGATATTTATTTGGTGAAAGAGGGCGGCGAGGCAGAGCTCCTCACAGGTAGACGAGCAAGGGGGCTGTATGAGCCTTAGGAACAGAAATTATATAAATGCATGCAAAAGGGGTATCATTAAACTTCCTGTCTAGATGTTTATACCATACTTGTGTATATCAGTGATGCTTTGCCAACAAGAACATCTCACATCGTCATCAGTGCTTCTGATGATCCTTCGTGCAAAGGAAAGCCGCTCGCAATCGCAGTACGCGGCAGGTACTGCAGCCACGGCAAGCCGTCGCCCTCCAAGATGGGGCTGTGATTCAAACTGCAATCAATGTAGACATTGCCGTCCAGGTACGTCCAGTTGGACACGTCCGTCGTGCTCTCGGCCACGGATCCCTGGAACGGCGAGGTGCTCAAGGCGGCGCAGAACCAGGACATTTGCTGAAACACCTCAATCAGGGTGTGCATCCAGGCGCTCACGCTCATCCTGATCCACGAGCCCTCGGCCTCGATGTGGATGAATCGCAGGCCGGGGCAGTGCGCGCCTTTGCCGTCGCTGCCGTCCCAGACGTGCATTCCGGAAAAGTCGTTACCTTGCAGGAGTGAGCATGTTGCATTTTTACGTGCCTCCTCGATGCAGCCCAGGATGATTGATCCGCACTTTGGCCACTGCTTCTCGGTGTATTCCGAGACAGTTGTGCAGTTATGCTCGGTAGACGTGCCTGTCACCACCGGTAAAGATGCCAGGCGAAGATGGGACAGGTCTCCAACGTTTGCCTGCGGGTCGAACAGCTGACACTCGTACTTGAACTGCACAATGTGAAAGCCATCTGACGGCGGAGGACCAGGCCGCCTCAGCACAATATCCCAGATGGCCGACTCAGCAAAGTGCATCTGGACAAAATGTGGCGACAGCAGCACTCTTCTCATCTCGTTGATGAGATTCTTGGCAGCATTGCCCGTCGTGATGAGCGTATGAAGCGCCCGAGCAATCTCGTCCGGGCTCCCCCCCGGCGACTGGTCGGCAAACTCGCGATGCCAGAAGCCACACAGCAGCTGCAGCGCCAGCGGCAAGTCAATGCCCTTGGTGTTGGCCGACCACGTCACCGGCCGCTTGGACAGGCCCGGGCCCAGCTTGTCCAGGATGCATCTGGCCGTCTCGGGGCCGTTGAGCACAAGCACGAGCTGGCGGATCGGCCCATCAAACAGCAGGCCGACCTGGCGCGAGAGCTGCGGGCCGTGGTCCGGGTCGTGATAGAAGCAGAAGAGCTCGTCCCACAGCTGCCGCACAAAGACGGCGATCAGGCGGTCCAGCACGCGGTCGAGGTTGACCTGGATCCTGCGGTCCGGGAAGTAGTAGTGGCTGAGCAGCTCGTTGCTCAAGCCGTCGGCCAGGGCCTTGGCAAACGCGGCAGCCAGCGCCCCGGCAACCAGGGGGGGCAGCTGGACCTCGATGTTCTTTGCTTGCTGTCTGAAGTTGGTCGGGAACGGTGGTATCGGCGGCTTGATTGGCGCGGCGGGCAGAGCAAGGCCGGTCCCTGGTATCCTAAGGGTTTCAGGGCAGCCAGGCGGAGGTGGCATGTCTGGTCATGGCGAGAGGGGAGGATGTGGCGATGGGATATCTCTTCACACGATTCTCTCCATATAGGCATGTGTCGTGCATGCGATCTATAAAGGACGCCGTATGAAGGGATCACCACAGGGATAGGAAGCTGAAGATGTAAGCTTGACCAATCCCCCTTCATATAAGAGAAAGTTGATCCAGAGTCCTCTTCCACACAAAAGTCGTGCCCAATGAAATTCCCACTGCCATTTTATTTATAAAAGATGTGGGTTTTAAAAAAATGATTGCCATTTTTTAGGGGCCACCTCAAAGGTGCTGAGCAGGCAATGAAAAGCGTTGCGTAGCTGACGTTGCAAGCTTTCGAAAGCATTGCGCGTCCCATTTCCAAACTAAGTAAAAGGCGGCTACCCGCTTGCCACACAAGCTCTGCTGTTGTCTTTGCTCTCAGTGCCTTCCTACCAGGAACAACAATGTGCCGAGACATGCTACTTGAACATGGGAACTTTTTTCAAAAAGGCGAAACGAGGCCGCGACTCATGAGTCCCTTTGTCATTTCATGTAAGCGTATTCGATGGATATCGCCGCAAAAAAAGCTGCGCGTTCTCGGGTAACCACCCGCGCCAGACCAGGCAATCCATTCGAAGCCCAACCCGTGCCCAGATTACGATGGTTGGATCGAGGCGGGAAAAAAAAATAAAAACAACGAATCATCTGCTTGCACATGCTGGCCTGGCAATCCGAGATGGGAAAAAAAATAAAAGCGAATGCGAAAACAGCGAATGGGTGGCTGACCCGGCGGTTACGTACTGCGCGGGTCGAGATTCAGCTCGGGTACAAGTCCCACGATTGAATTTGATAATGCATCACCCGCTTGTACCAATGATTAGTATGACCAATCCTCTTTCGAGGGCTATAAATAAAGACTCGCCTTCCAATCTATATAATGTTGCTTTTGTCCCCCTCTTTGGCCTCGGATTCAATTTAAGCCCTCGGTGGGGGTTAACTGGAACTGTAGTTCAATAGCCCACGACGATCACCCACAAAAGACTCGGATAATCGACTTTTCTTATCGAGAGGTGGCATAGATGCCTGAGGTTATCATTTCGCGGCAATCTGTCAATATCAAGAGTATTGATATTATAGATATTATCTCCGTCTCGGGTTCAAGAGGCGAACTTGGCGCTGTAAAGGTAGTTCGTGCAGCAGCCTCAAAGCAGTAAGTGCTCCATACCTGCGTTCAACGCGGAGATGGCATCGTCTTCCACAAAACACAACATGGCGGAATCTGCGGCACGAAAAGAGCATCTTGGGTAATAACAGTAAGTGCATTCCGAATAAAGGAAATTGGAGCTTCATACCGCCAAATGCCCATCGGCGGCGCAATTCCTTGCCTCTATTGGACCGTCCCTGGAGATTTGCATCAAAGGCGTCAATGTGGCTGCCGTCCTATATTTCTGCCGATCGCTCTCCAACCCCGCATCATCGACACGAGAAGAGGGGAAGCTGGCCAAAAGAGCTCACTTCAAAATGTTTACAAGTTAAAAGTTCATCAATCCAAGGGACGAATAGTCACAAGGTATTCAGAAATACAGAGAGTAGAATCAGAGTAATATCAGATCAGGTAAAACCTGGTATATTGTGAAAAGATTTCAAGTTATACATTAAGAGTGCGTGCACTCCTTTCATGAAAGTAACTGCTGTAAGAAGCGATGCATCCAGCAATCGCATCATAACCCGACCAACAACATCTAGTTGCAATATCCCGGGCGCCGACTCGCACCGAACCAAGCGAAGCCAAACAAAAAACAATTCAAGGAACTATTGGAACAGATATTAGGATGGGTGGGTGGGGTATTTACTCGTCAGCGTCCTTGTTCTTCTTCTTCTTCTTGCCGCCGCCGCCGCCGCTTGACATGCCCGTTGCAGGCTGGCTTTGCAGGTGAACTTCAAAGTAGTTTTCGCCTTGATCCCATGCGAAGCCCTTGAGGTATGGGTTATCCAGCTCATCATCAGCCTGTAGGCAAGTACTATTAGCCACGACCAGACAAGATGTAAAGAATTGAACTCTCAAAAGCGCTTACCCTGTTCTTATTTGCCTTGTGGATGGCCGACAATGCGTCACCTATTGTCAGGCCCTTCATGTTTCGTGCCACGACCTCCTTGCCATGCGGGAATCTTAATGTTATGCTCTTGATGGGAGGCGTTGTTAGAGGAATCATGAGCAGTTGGTCATTGTCAAGATCCTTTGGCCGTTGATTTATTTTCCTGTCATGCATTGTGTTAGTTGACATGATAAGGGAATGGAATGATTGATTCCCGCAATCGGACAGTGCGAACATACCAGGCCGTCTGCTGTGTCTCCAAAGCCAGCTTCAGAGGCGCATGGCTTTCGTCTGTTCCAACGGTGTAAGCAATTGGTCATCGGCAGCAATTACAATGGACAGGACAACTCACTGATTTCGTTAATGGTCATCACACCAGCCGCACTAGAGCTGGTTCTTCGGTGCCCCTTCTCTTTGGGCGGTGATGATGACAGGCCTTGGACGGCAGAATCGACCTTTGTGAGAGGTTCAGACATGATGGTTGCGGGATCCGAGAAGATCCGAGAGCTGTGAGTGAATCGTGTGAGATGCATTGAAACGACATCACGGGGAAGCAGCAGATGGGTTTACCTGTTGTGTGAAATAAGACGAGATGAGATGAAAGACGATTGTACTGATGGAGAGAAGAGAGGAAGGAAAGAGGAGCAGGTTGGAGAGAGGGGAAGGAGTGCTTCATAAAGGCCGGCAGGACCCAGGCGTGCCAGGCGTGCTAGGCACCGTCACACTCGCTTCCGACAGCAGGAGCAGAGCATCGCTGTTGCCCCTTACGCAGCCCGGGCGGGGTAATGCCTTCCTTCTCCCAGACCGGGAATGCGAGCGGATCGCGTGACAATGATACCACTGGCGATGCTGGCTGCGTGCAGGTCACTGTGGTACCCGATTAGGCTTAGCTCGGCGACCCTGCACTAAGGCCACCAGAATCCGGGGAAGAATCTGGGGAAGCGCCCCACTGCCCTGCGAGTGCCGGTTGATGGGAAAGGGAAAAAAAAGGACCTTGCGCAAGGGACAGGTGTTGGGAATCGCCGTGCATCGAGTTTCAGCTGATGAAAAAGTCGTTTTTTCGCATCCTTTTTCTGCATTGTTCTGCTGGGCTGGTGCCGTGTGATTGGGGATGCGAAATGGGTGAACGAAGCATCCAATGTGACTAGAGCGCCCCCCTTGCCCCTCACCGGCCGATCTCTCCGGGAGGAGCGGGTACTTGATGGCAGCGCGCCCACTCTGCCCGATCCAAGGTATCCGGTACCTCTGGACCCGTCGCGACGTCTCGAAACCAAGTGACGTACTCGCCCTCCATCCCGTATCTCCCGTCCAATGACATTGGCCGAGCTCCCCAACCGCGTCGTTTCCGGACTGTGCTGCAGCAACCCATTTACTACTCGTCTAGGCTTAGATGAGCAATGACCTGATGAGTGGCTTGTCTGAGGTCAGGGGGACAGGCCAGTGCATGCCAACCGGACGCAAGCATCGTTTTACTCCGCACCGGCTGAAGAGGAGGAGACGAGTCTCGTGGTCGGGGACTGGACCACGCAAGCCAAAATGGCCTCGCCACCCAGCAACTGATATCTATCCCTCTCTTCTCGTTCATCTTCCCATCGGTGCAATAACTGCGTATCCTTTTTGAATCCTTAATCAAGCGTATATGGATGAATAGTTCTCTCACACGACCAACCTTCTCGTACGGACGGCCCCGTAGTAGACAATGGCTCTACTGCGGGACTCTCGGGCTGTACACCGAGCCCCGCTGTGGGCCTCATAGCACGATGCATCGCGTGTTTTGCCGCCAGAGGTCAGCACACGTACAGGCCACGGGTGAGGAAGCGCCGCTCCATTGAGCCGAACCAAGAGGGAATATAACTCGAGCCCATCGTCACGGCGACCAGTGCCTCGATCCGGATGGCAAACTCGATTGAAAGAGACCATGAAACCTCGCTCGCATGACTGCCCCTGCGATTCGATTTCGAGAGTCCCTCCGAAACTCGCAGCTCTCGTTCCGAGAATCTGTTAAACGCTATAAACCACGCGCATGATTATCCTCATAGCATGATTAGATAGAACGCAAGGGGCGAAGATGGGGGAAACCCCCCAAACCTCCCCCTGCTGCTTATTCTCTCCCAGTACGCATACCTACCAGTATAGCATACTAATGTTTGAAGTGATACAAACCGCCATCTACCAATTACCCGATGACGACTCATTGCTGCTTTCGAATTCAACTCGTGATTATGCCGTTATGCTCTGCGATAGCACCCCAATCCGCTCGGGAACTAATATTCAGCGACTGCATCCCGCGATTCCTCGTGCTTACGGAGATGAACCGACCGTCGGCTACCCTGTAACGTTTGCAATGTCGCTCCCGCGCAGCGATTTTCCGGTCAACGAAGCGCAATACCGAACCGCTCCGAATAGCCTCATTTATTCGCCTTTACCTGCGCTAATTTCGTCATCAAATTGTCTCTGTGTTTTCCGTGAACTGGCGATATCATGCATATGCATCCCCCGAGGTGGAGGTCGGCGATGTCCTGGCGGTCCACAGCACGCCCGCGACATGAGCGGATCACGATGTTCATATGACTGATGAATAGCCTAGACATTGCCCCGACGACGCAAGAGCCGCAACCCGTAGTCGATTCTAGGCCTTTTGCAACTCCATCACCTGCTTTCGACCATGTCTCATGACAAATAAAGGAGTTTCCCTTACCACGTTGAATTAAGAGTACTCACGAAAGGACGACATCCGATCAACGAATGCGCACGGACTCGGGAGCCTAATGGACAACACGTCTTGTCAACGGGAATTGAACAATATGGAGGAACAAAATCACGATACTGCTGCATTCTACTTACCATAGTACTTGCACCCCACTTCACAATACCTTGGGATCCTGCCGATGCGCCACGTCGACCTCTTACACGAAAAGAGCCCGCCCATGCTGCGAAACCCTCCCCTAAAGATGCTTTGCGCGAAGATTGAAGATATGCGTCCAACGAAATTGATGAATTTGCACTTTATTTGCTTCTAGCAAACGCCGTATGATGCCCCAGAGTGTTGTTATTCGACTTTACTCTTATGACTGCCTGCGAAAGAGTCGCTAACAATGCTGTGTCGCCGTTTTATCAGACTACATGTACCGGCCGATTCCGATGCGAAGGATATTTCCTACTGCTTTTACGCCTGGATAGACTGATTTCGACAATAATCCTCTCTCACAAGAGCGCTTGCCGATGAATTTCGAAGTATACACTGGCATCCCCCTCTACGATAACGTGCAAAGTGCACATGCACCTTTATTCCACCACGCAATTGCCTGATATTCATCCTGCGGCCCAGCGAACGAAGTCGAGATATTCACAATCTTTTATTTTTTTCACAAGCGCTCTTTTTCTTTCCGCTAGTTACAATTTTTTATCATGTATCCTGTCACCACATATATGTCATTAACAACAGCGAGGGAATACTTTGTGCGGGGTTGGATATTAATCATAGAGGCCCCGAGATGTAGTGAATAGCGAATAAGACGGAAGACGCATGGTACGTACGCATACTCGAAGCACCGCTACGCATCGAATCGCCTCACCCTCAACGGTCACCAAAAGCAAAAAGAGGAATAAAGCACAAGTTGGAAAAGCGCTAGGTATTAGAGGCCTGGATAACATGAGTTCATGCAATCAATGGCAAGAAACTGATTGTGAAGGCGCGTGAAGAAGGGACACGAAAGAGAGCAACTGCAATGGCCATCATTTCATCCATGTATTGGTAGGATGGTGAGTCACCAAGCCCCTTTCTATCCATCGCCTGCTCATTGTCCAGAGAATTCTCACTAAAATAACTTTGAAGGGCGGAATCAAAGGTATTGAAAGAAATACGGGTGAGGCAGCTACAGGGACCAATATTTCCACTGTTCTATGCCTGACCTTTTGAATAGGAGGAAACGGCATCGAACCCGACCGATAGAGCGATGACGGTATCTGTGTACGGCTTTGCTATGGGAAGGTGGATTTCATGTCGGGTCTGGAGGAAATGTGCAACCAAATGGGAGCGAGGAGGACGGCACTGTGTATGGAACGGAGGTTTACAGAACAATGGATGAGATTCAACGGGCGCAACTCAAGCACACCAGGCCTAGAAGCCAAACCAACAGCATGTTTTGGGTGAATGCGGAGAAATCATGTAACGAGTCCCATGCATGAGACGAACTGCCCAGCTTTCATTCGCCCAACACTGGCCGCGTAGCGGTTGCCGGCGTCCGGTTACAGTGCTAATGCAGAGGCGGTAGCAGCCAGTCTATTCCAAACAGCAGTGGGAACACCTTGGCCCAAACATGGCGCAACCACATTTCGTCCTCAACCCTCAATGCATCGCAAATGCTTCTGTATGCACCGTGCTGTGATTGCTGTTTCGTAAAAACAAGGCCAGACTGTGGCATCTACTAATCTGGAGAGCACAATGGCAGGTCGCATTGACACGAACCCCGTGCTCATTGGTTACGGAGCATGCCCATCAAATGCGCATGCACGGCGAATGCAACACAAGGAAAGGTCTAGACAACTGCGCTGGACCTCTTAGGAGGCGCCATGTCATTGCAATATATGTGCTGGCTGTCTTGTGCAGCGCGTGAATGCTGCATTGCGTATATGCGTGCATCGCTAACAATGGAATTCGCAGCCTGAGGCCGACCAGCATCTTGGCCATTTGTCTATATAAACGAGAGGAAGCACTCTGTGGCTTTGACAGCCTTTGATTCTGCACAACATCAGCATACATCTGTTCAGTAGCCAATTGGGCAACTCAGCAGAATATGAAACCCCGGACAAACTTGCGTCGACGCAGTGATTGGAATGTTGGTTCCCATCAAGGCACCGCCGCAAGTTTTGCCCGTGGTTTCATATGTTGCTGATTAGACAAATGGCTACTGAATGGATGAAGATAAATCTTGAAAATGTACCTTTTCTACGCCAAAGTGGTTAGTTTGATCCCGTAGGGCTGCCCACGCACCGCGGTGGATCATGTAGCTAATTGTACCTTTCAGCAGCCTTTGGACAAGGTGTCGGGAACCATGGGAGTAAAGTCGGAATGGAGCCGATATGAAGGGAGGTTCGCTAGCTATGACAGTGTGACAGATCTGTGCCTGCGTAGATTTGTCAAGGTGGAAATGGGTTGCAATATCTGTATACATGTACCTAATCCTTAGTCAGGCACAGAATATTTACTACACAATGCTCGATGCACTCCAATAGAAGTCGCACAAACCGTTTAGGCCATCTCACAAGCTTGTAGATGGTAAAGGACCTGATACAATGCGCTGAGCTAAGCCGGGGCTGCTCTCGGCTTTAGCCAGCCCGCTCTCGACGGAACCGTTCCGGATATGGAGACGCGGGGAAGAGCGGGGGTTTTGTCGATTATTGACGGGAGCGCAGTAGACACAAAAAGCATGCAATTGAGTATGAGCCGTCGGAGTAGTAGTACAGAGATATTTTTGTCACACGTCTTCCAACTGCCACAGGATCCGACAGAAACCGCCGGACTCGGGGCGGAATCGGAACCGGAACGCCCAACCGTGGCGCAAAGCTCCCAGACAAGCTCCTGGGTGCTCGTCATTTGCTTCGAAAGCAGAGACATGTGTAAGTTCGGCAGTGGTGGTGTCTCGCCTTTTAGCTCTTTTCTAGCTCGTCCGATATAAATGATGGCTTCAATCCAATTCTTCTACTCGTCAAAACGCTGGGCTGTCTTTGTGTGAATTGGACTGAATCCAACAGACGCCATCATGCCTGCTACAGTGTTTGCTACAAAGGAGCTATACAAGTATCAAAATGGATTCGACAACCACTTAGAGTATGTTATTCCACTCCCCTTTGCGAACAAGAAAGGATCGCCACCACCATGTGAAGCTCCAAACTAACCATCGACTCCCAGATCCGAAGCCGTCCAAGGCGCCCTGCCCATCGCCCAAAACTCCCCCCAGAAGCCCCCCTATGGCCTCTACGCAGAGAAGCTCTCGGGAACGGCCTTCACGGCCCCCCGCCACGAGAACAAGCAGACGTGGCTCTATCGCATCCTGCCATCCTGCGCCCATCCGCCCTACCAGCCCTCCACCGAGCCGTCCCGCGCCGAGCAGGAGGGCGCCGACACCTCCAAGCTGCGCTACATCCCCAACCAGCTGCGATGGGACCCCTTTGACCACAACGAGGCGCGCGACCTGGACTTTGTGTCGGGCATGCGGCTCGTGGCCGGCGCGGGCGATGCCACGCAGAAGCAAGGCCTGGGGATGCTCGTCTATGCCGCCGGCAAGAGCATGGCCGCCAACTCGGCCTTTTACTCGGCCGACGGCGACCTGCTGATTGTGCCCCAGGAGGGCGACCTCAACATCCGCACCGAGTTCGGCTGGCTGCTGGTGCGGCCCATGGAGATTGCCGTCATCCCCCGCGGCGTCAAGTACCGGGTCAGCATCTCCGGCCCGGCCAGAGGCTACGCCCTGGAGCTGTACCAGGGCCATTTCGTGCTGCCCGAGCTGGGCCCCATCGGCTCCAACGGCCTGGCCAACGCGCGCGACTTCCAGGCGCCCGTGGCTCACTTCAGCGAGGACTTTGGCGCAACGGCCTCGGAGGGCAGCACCGTCTTCACCGTCACCGTCAAGATGAACAACGCGCTGTTCGAGACGCGCCAGGCGCACACGCCCTTTGACGTGGTCGCCTGGCACGGCAACTACTACCCCTATAAGTACGACCTGGGCCGCTTCAACACCATCGGCACAATCTCGCACGACCACCCGGACCCGTCCATCTTCACGGTGCTGTCGGCGCCGTCGCCCGTCGCGGGCACGGCCGTCGCCGACTTTGTCATCTTCCCGCCGCGCTGGCTCGTCGGCGAGGACACGTTCCGCCCGCCGTGGTACCACCGCAACACCATGAGCGAGTTCATGGGCCTCATCTGCGGCGGCTACGATGCCAAGCGTGGCGGTGCCGGCGGCTTCGTGCCCGGCGGCGCCAGCCTGCACAACGTCATGAGCGGCCACGGCCCGGACGCCGAGAGCTACGAGGGCGCGCGCAATGCCCAGCTGGCGCCCGTCAAAGTTGGCGCCGGCAGCTGTGCCTTTATGTTTGAGAGCAGCCTCATGGTGGGCGTGACTGAATGGGGGCTGCGGACGTGTAAGAAGGTCCAGGAGGGTTATAGCGAGGAGAGCTGGGGCGGAGTCAAGACGCACTGGGCGAAGCCGGCTGATAAGGAGGTGAGAAGTCACCTTGCCGACTAAAGGGACAAATACACACACACAAAAAAAAAAAAAAAAGGAAGAAAATAAATCGTTGGAGCAGCTTTAACGTATGGCTTGAGGGCATTGATGAGCACATGTGTTTATATATTATTTGGTAGGTTCTGTAGGATATTAGCGATCACTAGAATGAGACAAGTTGGAATTCTAAATTGGCATCATGATTCTTCAATCGCATGACAGCCTTCACCTTTTGATTTCCATGAGGATTTTCCATAGATTGCTCAAACATAATAAAACGTAGGTAACATCTCAAAGAAAACTCGCCCATGGACAGCGCCCCGCCTGCATGTATAGCTCTGACATGAGACCCAAATATAAAAACCGCCGGCCTCCCTAATTACTATCGAGTCCGAATTGTCCCAACGCCAAATACGTTACAGCTCCCCAAGATCGTACACAATCGCCTTCGCCGTAATTGCAATCAAAGAGCATCTTATCTTGAGAGACGCTCTTCTCTTCTACTCGTCCTTGTCCTTGTCCTCGCCCTCTTCCTCCTCGCCATCCTCCTCCAAGGCCCAGTCCTTCCACCCCTCACCCCGCAGCCAGCTGATACCCTTACGCCACTGACCCTCCCGAATAGCCCTGGCATCGCGTTCGTACACAACGCCCGAAATCGCCAGCGCAAGAACAAACACCCACACATCCCCGCCCTTCATCGCCTTCCACCAGCGGCGCTTCACGCCAACCTTCCACAGGCTGTCGACGCTGGCGCGAGCAGAGTACAAGAAGACGCTGCGGCCGTGGCGACGCTCCACCCAAGCCCACATACCCGCGAAGAAGCCTCCGAGGAAGATGCGTTGCGTGGCAAGAACATGGCGGGGGAGGTATTGCTGGAAAAAGCAGAGAGATGCCCATGCCGTCGAGATGGCTCCGGTAGCAAAGGTGGAGAGGCGCAGCACCTGAGAGATCATCCGCTGAATGGTGGAGAAGGGAAAGTGGTACAGGTTGCGCAACCTGGGCACAATCGTCAAGGCGGAGTAGAAGATGAGGAAGAAGCGTGTCATTGTTGGGAAGGAGTTGAGCCAAAAGGTCAGGTATGTCCGTAGGCAGGATGGGTCGGTAGGGTGGAGAGTTGCACAGGAGAGGGAGGTAATAAGTGGATGAGCCTGTGAACTCAGCGGCGATACGCCAACAAGTGAAGGTGGAAGGACTTCTTTGTTGGGGAATAAGATGGGCGATATGTTGGGTCTAGATATGTTAGTTCAGAGGGACACATAAATAGAGAGTCAAAAGATTCCACGTACGGCCAGTTGAGTCGAGCCATCTCTGCGATATTCTCCAATATCTGCGAAGCGCCTGGCCATTTGAGGGCCGTAGGATAGTTTTCTGGCCGCGGAGGCAGGTATGCAGCGGAATGCTTGAAGATCCAGTCTCCAAAGGACTAATCAATCAATCGTCAGTATCAACGCACGCTATTATCATCAGTCACAGGGGAGAGAAGAGGCCTACCGTCGGGAAGCAGTCCGGGTCAAAAACAGCAGCATGGAGCAACTGTCCAAACGCAAACGGCTGCAGCATCCAGCTACCAAACCACCAAGGCCGCTCTCGATTCTTGCCGTTCCTGATGCCCCAAATCATGCCCTCCTTCTCGCACACATTCCAGCCAAACTCGAGAGCGCGGAACATGGCATAGATGCCAATGCTGACTCGCATCTGCGACGACGGATAGGCGCCGAGGGCCAGACCCGCAAGCGAGGCGCCAATGGCCGGCGCAAACGGCGATGTCAGCGTTGCCGACGTCCGGGGGTTGCGCAGCCGGAAGGGCTCTGCCTGCGGATCCAACAGATGAGCACGCAGTCTGGTGAGGAAGCGGAACAGAACACGGTAGAGGAACAGGATGGACGACAGCGAGAGGGACAGCCTCAGAGCTGGAGACTTGTAAAACGGCTTCTTCTGGCCACTGCCGCCGGGCCTGGGCAAGATTCGGTCAGTACCATCTTCACGCACGCTACCAGCCACAAGAGAAGAGACTCACTCTTTGTTCCCAAGCCTCCTCATGATTGCGTCCCACGCCTTCATGCCTATCCACGTCGCCGTGAACACGCGCAGCGAGTGCCGCACCGCCTTGGCATTGTAGTCGTCGCCGCCCTTCCTCGGCTGCAGCGCCTTCTCCACGCTGCTCGGGCTGGGCGTCGCGCGGCGCAGCGCCCGCGATTTCGAGAGCACGTATCTGTGCAGCGCCGCATATTCGCGCGGCGAGATGGTGTATCGCAGGGCATTGCGCAGAACCGGGTCTGGCCCGGCGGAAGAGCCGGTGGTGGACGCGACAGTCTTTCCGCCAGGAGACGGCGGTGCTGGCGATGGTGACGACGATGCCATTGGGCGGCGGAGTATTCAGTATTCGTCGACGTCGTGGTGGTTGTAAATGTCGGTCGTAGCCTGGCAGCAGCCGGGTCTGTAGCGGAATCTCTAGAGGCAACTTACATCCGTAAAGACGGATGCCCTTTTGCCACGAGTCTGTGGCGCAACCGCCGACAAGGAAGACAATGATTGTTGCTGCCCAAGGGCGCGATGCAAAGGGGCAGCGGAGCAGCTGCGCGTAATCCCTGGTTCCCTGTATCTTGCTCCGTTCGTGTGGCGTATCCCAACCAGAGAACAGCCCAGGATGAGGCTATCGCCAAGGCAGCTTCTCGAATCGAGGTGGACAAAAAAGTTACAGAAGCCCGCCTGTGCATTTACTGGAGCGAATGGAATGCTGGGGGAGGCGCCAGAAAGAGCCTCGGCAGCACGGCAACATGTGGACGTCACAGCCAGTGTACCTTTGAGTCTTAGTGGTGGGGTTCCCCAGTATTTGATGGCTTTGCGACCAAGACGGCCTCTATGGCGCCAACACTTTTCATTAGTCGCTATTTCGAAGTAAAAGTCAAAGGGAATGACTTTAACTTCAATGTTATTAATTTGATAAGGCGAATAAGTACACTTGTTGTATCACCAAGGTCAACCGAGAAGAAAACCACAGTGCACACAATATCACAAATAGGAGTCGCGGAGATGGTTACTGCATTTAGAGGTATTATTCGTATGCTTCAGGGAGTTTGGAGCCCCCTTGGATATATATCTTACAAACGCATCACATATTCATTCCCATCAAAGATCAAGAGAGGCCATGTCTAATATACCTTCACATGTCTAAACTACCTATTATAAACTACCTGCTATCGCAATCAAGATACGAACCAACCCACCAGCCTTTTTGTCCATCCCTTCCAGCCATTTGCTCTTGTATCAAGCAAGCAGTCGCAACAGCGCAATATCCATTCCGCATTATCTGGCCACTTCTTTGAGAAGTAGCTGCTTTTAAATCATCAATGTTCGTCATATGCCTCTGATTAAAGGCAGCCTGTTGTTTTCTTTTTAATACCAATATCCCATTTCGCCCATGCCTTTCCCAGTTCTGCACTCCCAGTTAAATCCCTCCCGCCACACCTATTTTCCTCCTACAAGACGGTTCAAAGAGGGCACCTCTCTCTGATAAATGGCCACTTTTGGAGAGCCACTCCTGATCCTCACCTCCGCAACCCACCTAGGAAGGCAGCTTTTCCACAAAAACAAAAATAACCTGTCGGTAATCTTAATGTTGCAATGAAAGCACCAATGCACGCCAATGTTCAAAAAACAAAAGGAGAAAACGGGGTTTGGCGCCCTTTGCAATGCAAAAGGTCAAACCTAATAACTTTTTTTTTTTAAAGAGAGCTATAACGCCAAATGCTCAATGGGATTCGTCAACTCGTTGAGAGACTCATGGTCAGTCATCAATCTAAGTCAACGACATCATGGATACTCGGGAATGTTGGACATGGAGCCACTCTGGGGGCCAACCAGGGGAACCCACTTGCGAGCCAAGGTAGGTCCATCCGGATTGCCATATGGTAGAAGCTCTTCCTGCCATCCAAGAACAGTCCACCAGCCAAGGTCCCTTGGTTCGGGGCTACAGAGGCCCTGTCGGATCGACTCTGCTTCGGGAACTTCTCCAGACACCACGGCTTCCAAGACTCGACGGCGACGCGATTCACGCTCCTCAACTGCAATCTTAATGATTCGATAGCGAGACTCGGCATTTGCCCAGCCGTTCACGTTACCGGACCCGGAGGATTCCAGGATTCTCTTCAGTTGGCGGAATGGGATTTCCAAGAGAATCCTGGACAGAATCGACACCGAGATTGGCTGCGCAGCCCGGGCGGCCCTGGGAGTGTTTGCGTCCGCCATGTTCTTTCCCTCTGAGAAGGATAAATCACCAAACTGGATACCGTTGATCTTTTGAGGGCGACGTCCCTTTCCAAGTTGTACGTGGGATCCCTCGGTAGGCGCTGGGAGCAGCTCTCTATCGCCAGAAGAGCCCTGGGCCAGCGGCGGTGGGTTGATCGGGAACCTGCTGTAAGGTGCAACTTCCGCAGCTTCGGTATCAAAATTGAAGTGAGAGGGGAAATTGTGAACGATAAAGGTGACAATGGCACTGAGGAGAACCGGGGACCCACTCTCGTACTTGTAGACGTCATGAGAGCCCTTGTCTTGGTATCCGTCCAGTGCAAACTCCAACACTGTTTCCAAAGTCTCCCAGCTCAGGAGATGGGTAGCAATCTCACAGCCGCGTCGAACAACAGAGGGCCAAGCGAGTAAGTGGCCGGCAGCAGCGTACGAGATGGCAAAACCAATCTGTTCATTGATTGATCCAGCGGCAATCACGTCACCTGGTTCCATACCCACACGTTGAGGAGGAGGCGGGGGAGCTTGGAATCGTGGTAGTCCGTACAGACGCTGGACAGCCATGTAAAAGGAATCCGAGCGGATCCATTTACTGCCCGTCTCAATGAGAATCGTTTGCAGAGATCTGTCGTTGGGAGACGATTGAAAAGCTTGAGTCTGCAGGAGATTGAAGAGATGGGAGCTGCGGGCGAACACAAGTTTATGGCCAGGGATCCGCACAGGCGCAGCCCTGTCGTCTGTGTACCGAAGCTCCAAAGTGCAATCGGCAAATTCAGGCGAGGCAAATTGCTGCTGCAAGTAGCCCAAAAGTCCATCGGCATCGTCGCCCTGTGCCATATGGGGAGGCAGGCCGTGGTTGGGCATCATTTGGGAATAATCCGGTGGCCTGAACGCTCGCCCCGGTTGGTTTTGAGCTTGACCCTCGTCACCCGGCCCAGCAGTAGCGCCGTTGGGTAGAGGTGCAGGTCGATACTGGTTATACATGGCAGCTTCTTCAGCGTGAGCCGAGGACTGGGAGTCATGGAAGCTCAGCGGCGTTGACTGGCCCATCGCATTGCCGTACTGGTGGTACGAATCCATCGGCGCATAGGCAATCGGCCGGCCATAGCCGTCAAAGTTGGCAACAGGCATCATGTCAGTCATATATGGCATCATTGGTGGGAAACCACTTCCATTGTGAGGCATCATGGGATGCGGACGTCCGTCAGGCATGGGCATACCAGGAGGTGGAACAATGCCCCCAGAGTGAGGTGGAGCCGGCGATGAGCTTTGAGAGTCGTGATAGACTCCGAAGTGAATACTGCCGTTGCTGGGGTGAGCTTGATGCAGGTGAAGGGGCCCATTTGGCAAAGGATGCCTGGGGCCACGAGACAAATCGCCGTTCGCTGCGATGCCCATCGAAGGGTGGGCCGGTTGGAAAGGTGGCGGCATCTGGTACCGAGTGGGAGACACCGGTGGAGGAGGCTGAGAGGAAACAAGCTTCACCGGGGGGTACTGGCCTACGAGAGAGCATGACGATCAGCTTTCAAGCTCAATAGGCTGGCATACGACAAGAGTAAAGCTTACCTGGGTTGTGCCTGGCTTCGCCCTGGGCTAGGGCCATCGCCGGATCGTGATGCTGGGCCTGCAGCTCAGAGGAGATTTCTTGAGCAGTTGGAGCAGCGGGAGCTCCTAGATTTGGTGGCTGCACGGCGTAGTTGGTCGAAGGTCCACCTTGACCAGCAACGTGGTCTGCAGTGGCGCCAGGCTTGTTGACAGCAGCAGAAAGAAGTTCCTTGGACGTGTCGATAGCTACAACGCCAACATTAGCCGACTGGGTTTTGCCAAGCGTACGAAAGATAGAGCAATCTCCTCCTTCTTCTCATCCATGGGGCATTAACCATGCGGACAACTTACCCTCGGCGCTCTGAGAGCTCAGATCCGTCTGGGTGGCAGATTTCCCCTCCTGGCTGCTGCTGTCTGGCAGCGACTCGCTGGCATGGACCGAGTTTGCGATCAGGGTGGGCGAGGAGGATTGGTTCGCGTCGTTCGTCTGCACGCTAGGAGTGCCGTTGCGAGGACCTGCTGTATCCTCTGGCTTGGTGTTGTTGAGCGAGGGCAGGGCAGTCACGGGCGTTGCTGCCGCTGCCGCTGCTGCTGCGGCCGCAGCCTGGCGTTTGACATAGGGCAGAGGAATCGCAGGCGTCACGGGCTTGGGCACGGGCTTGCTGGACACGACAGCAGGCCTGCGAGCCTTGGCCGCTTTGCTGGACGGGGCCATGGTGGCGGTCGAAGGGCCAGCACGTCGAATCTGTTGATGGGTCGCAGGGCGAGGCGGAAGTGGGTGGGCTGAGAGCCTGGAGCCTCGTTCTAAAATCCGCAGGTCGGCGAGGGGCAGGGTCGGCCCTGGATTTCCAATCGCCCGCGCGCCAGACCTGGAAGACAACTCTGGAGGCTTCGGCAAAGAGGCATGAGTCCCGTCATGGGAGACTGCGCTGGTCAATGCCAGAAATCGTCGCCGTGGGCGAGAGGCAGAAGCAGCGCTGGCGTCGGTGGCAGTGGATGGGAGGAGGAAGGCAGCTGAAAGAGGAGTTTGTTATGTAACAAGGCCTTTCAGTGATGACACTAAATCGGACATGCATCAAAGAGCACTGAATTTTTTTTTTCCTCCCTCCCCGCAGAGGCTGCACCTCATACGCGCACCTGCCGCTGCGACTAATACTGGGTAAGACACGCGGGTGAATCTCGGGTTCAGCCTACATGCTGCTTGATGTTACAAATTACTAGTTATATGCAGTATTACAGTGTGTTTCCAAATCGCCTCTTTTCTGCTGTGAATCTGTGGATAGCATGTATGTTGCGGTGAAGGCGGGCTGACACGCAAAAACACCGCCAATGAATCACTCACTGATCTGATCTACTAGCAGAGATCAAAGTGCCTAAGCAAGGACTAGTCACACCCCCTCTGGGTATGGAGTTGATGCAATGCATGCCTGACTTACTTGAGGTAATGGTAGATCATGCCGTAAATCATAAACTGGCTGGAGATGGGCAGATGTTGCCTTGTCCTCGCCTGCAGCTCAGCAAATAATGCTGTTGTTGCTAACCCTTGTAGTTGAACATGGGTTGGCAATAGAATAGAAAAATGCGGCCAAAGTTCACAGAACAACCCTTAAAGTCGTCTCTTCATACTTAGAAAGATATCTGCAATCTAGACAAATATATAATAAATTCAATTACTACTAATTTACCAATCGCAACCTGAAACGCCATTCTTTAAACTGCCGATGGCGGTCTCATGTATTACCTGTATAACCCGCGCCGTATCCGCGCTGAATCATGGAGGATCTTCTGATACTCCAAATTTCCAAACCCTAGGTAGACAATTATGCCAAGGTTTCATTGCCACTCACCAGTCTCGCAATGAGTACGTAGATGAATATCGCTGCACCAGCAACCAGCAACTTGTTCCGAAAGAGCCAGCCTCGCCCAGCGTCCCGCTGCTGGACGACAGCATCTACCACAGCCTGGGCCTGGTTACCGCTAGATCCGGCAATGCCCAGCTGTGGTCCGCAAGAGGAACCATTGTCACCGTCGGGCTTTGCGCCAGTGGCTGCGTCTATCTTGTTTTTCCTCATCCACTCCCAGTTCTCAGCATCCACCTCCGGCCACTCTGAGCGGAACTTGGCGCCTCCATCGCCAGCCTTGACGTTGCCCTTTGTAGCGTAATTTCCCTTTGCTTGTGATCCGCCGCCGGTAGAGTTCCACCATCGCGATCGTGAAGCGAGGAATTTCCGCTCAGCGCTGGATGTTGAGACAGAGCCGGTAGTCATCTCATCACTGGTCATGAACGATAAAAGGCCGATCAAGATGGTCGAGACTTCCCATGCTGGATTGAACGATTTTGGGTGGAAATCGGATATAGAAAGGCAAAGTCGGGTCGATGGCTGGAATCGCCCCGATGGGGTATGCATACGAATCGCAGGAGGCGCAAACGGGTAGTTCGGAGGGAAGACGAGTGTGCCCCAATACTGTCCTCCGTGGTAGGGAGTGTCTTCAGGGCCGGTAATTATATAATGCCATCTGCGCTTCAATGTCAGAATCGGTTCGGAATCCGCAGAAATGGGGAGCGACATACTCGAGGATATTGGCTTCGGAAGGATGGGCGGTGATATAAGGAGGAGGGTTCTCGGAAATGGTCTTGTATTCTCGCGTTAACTGGACTCGGCGATTAGCGTACATGATTTATCCATGATTCTTGGCTTGGAGACAAACCCGTTTTTGGGCAGCTTTGCTGGCCATGGTCGCAGTTGGGAGAACAGAGGAGGACAGTCTGGGTAAAGTTTGGGATTAAAGAGCGTTTGGAAGCGATCGCGTGCGCAAGTCTCCGTGGAACGAATCGGGCTGCTATTGGAAAAGAAAGAACAAAACAAGTCGGAGATCAAAAGTCTAGTAATGAATACAGCGACGCTGGCGGGAAGAAAAGGGTTGGTGCTGATAGAATTAAAGTGGTACTGGATAAACGAGGACACGGACAATTATTACGACGAACGATGATGAAACGAGGTGTATTAGGCCGAGTCTCCAGCCTGGCGCTCGGGGGCTTCGCCTCACTGAATAGAAGAGCGCGGGCGGCTACGGAGTACGTAGCGTCAGTAGTGCGAGCACAGTGCCTGTTTCGCCGCCACTTGCTAAAGCGTGGCGTGTGGCTGGTGCTATCAAGGTTGCGCCACAAGTTCGAGCTCGGCTGCGCAAGGATGACCCTCCCGAATCGAGCCAGGCTAGCCAAGGTCAAATCTTCCGATTGCAATTGCATGCGCTGACTTGATCGAGCGGATCGGCAGATTCGAGGCGCTGAACAATGGCGCCAACCTCAGAATCTTCTGGGCGGCCGGTAAGCACTGGATGGGACAAGCTGGCAAGGCACGGCAGCTGACAGCTTCTCGAGTCCGCAAACCACTTCAATAAACTGCACGAGGGTACTGAGGACGTGCTCCGCGATGCCAGAGCGAGGCCAGAGTTTCAAAGCGCCGAGGATGAGGCCAAGGAGCAGAGGATATCCCAATTGGTACTGCCGAACCTTGTCTACAGAAGAAGTTGCACCCTCGACTGACCGTGCTTGAAGATGGTGGATCAAATGTCAATGCCAATGACCGTCAATGAGGTTTCGGTCACGGGGGCTAAGAACATTCGACGGGGCTTTCTCGATCCTATACTGAACCCCTTACTGAGCGATAGCCAAGACCCTCCGTATACCGTTGGCGAAGTGCTGTCGAGGCTGCAGGTAGCAACTGGGAAGCTCAGTGGACTGCGTAAGAACGACGAGCGGGGCATCATCTTGAAACAGCTGCTGATAGAGACAACCAGAAATCTTGAGAGAGCCTCCACAGGTCTACCTGTCCCAATCGAGTCAGGTCGATGCTTCGACGAGCCCTACCGATGTGGACATTTCTATCGGATTACGCGAGCTACCCCGATTTAAGCTTCAAACAGGCACAGATGTTGGAAATGGCGAGGGGTCTGCATACGGCTCTTTGCTATGGCGGAACATGTTTGGCGGAGCTGAAATGCTCACGCTCAATGCAAAGGCAGGCACTCGTACACGCTCCGCTTACAGCGCAAATCTAAGTGCTCCCGTGCTGAGCAACCCAGACATGCGTATTTCGTTGGAGGCGCTGTCTTCAGCCGTGGAAAAGCCCTGGGCGTCACATGAGGAGGTCTTGAAAGGAGGGACGGTGCGCTTTTCATGGTTTAACCGCCAACGAGATACACACTCTGTCGAATATTCAGGATCATGGCGACAGATTACTGGGCTTACGGCTGATGCTAGTCCTACTATCAGACAAGATGCTGGTGATACAATCAAGAGCGCCATCAAGCATGTGTTCTATAGGGAGAGGCGAGACAACCCCCAGCTTCCACAGAGCGGCTATATGGTACGAACAGGCTTAGAACTAGCCGGTGTCGGGCCTCTGGGCGGCGATGTTGCCTTTTCCAAGGGCGACCTGGAAATTAGTGGTGCCGTCCCCATTCCTCTCCCTGGTGTTAAAGGCCCCTCGGGAATCTCTATTGGAGCAGGATTTAGAACGGGCCTGCTCTACCCATTGCCGCTTGGATATAACTTTGGTGGCAAAGCTCTGCCTAGCCGTCTTAACGACCGTTTCTTGCTCGGAGGGCCAACGGATATTCGCAGCTTTCAGGTTGGTGGATTGGGACCGCACGATGGCCGGGATGCCGTTGGTGGAGATGCGTTCGCTGCTGGCAGCGTAAACATGCTCTTTCCCTTACCCTACAAGGGGCCTGATTCTGGCCTCCGGTTTCAGCTCTTTGCAAACGGAGGCCGTCTGGTTGCTCTGAAGAATAAGCTAAAGTCTGAGGACACGTCTGACGGGCTAAGTGGTGGAATGGTTCGTAATGGCATGTTTAACGCTGTTGGAGAGCTATTGAACGGGCCTCCCAGTTTTGCAGCTGGTGTTGGGCTTGTGTACGCCCATCCCGTGGCGAGGTTTGAACTCAACTTTGGCTTACCGGTGATAGTCAGAAGGGGAGAGCTCGTCACAAAGGGGGTGCAGCTGGGAGTAGGCATCAACTTTTTGTAAGATGCCGCGCTGGACAAGCAAAAAATAAGATAGATCTGTAGGTAGTAAAAGTAGCCGAGGCGGCTGGTTGTTCCGAGTATCAACGACTGAATATATATCCCACTTATCCGATTTCGAGTTTTCACAGAATGATACACAGCGACCAAAGTAACATCCTCAGTTTTTCAACAATGTAATCTGACAACGAGTAGACCATTGGTCTAGCGTGTGCGCGAAACGCTCAGTCGATTTTACACAACTAGATACTATATCAAATCTATGACACGAAAAACTTGCACCATCAAGCCTCAAAGCGATCAGTCAAATGTAGGATATAGGAGAAAATCAGTCAACTGCCGAATCCTCTTTTTGCTTATTCGTATTCATGATGACTAGGTACAACTTTTAGCAGCGCGTATCTACTGTTGACAGACTGCCATTGGCCGCATGGGTGCTTTCCCACAATCCAGTTCCAAACTTGGCTGTGACTCAGTCCTCTCTCCAGCAAGGAGTCAGCCGCAGGAAAGGGCTACTTTAGACACTAGCATGTAAAGATATCGCAAACGAATCAAATATTTCATTGGAAGAGTTCGACATACTAACAGTTATCCGGGTTCTACGCTGATAGCAGCGCATTGTCTGAAATTAATGCCATGAAACAGCAGCCTTACACGTCAAACGTTGGCGGAGTATAGAGCCGAATTTACAGTTTGAGATGCCCGATTGAGATGCGGAGCGGAAAATGTACCTGCGGAAACATGTTGCGGAAACTTGTTCCCCAGTTTGGTGATCTGGGGGCATGGCTGGCTGCCATCGCAAAAAGGGAGACATGAAAAGGGGCTCACAGGCTGATAGATTGACGCAGCGGTATAGAAAATACTTACTCCAGGCATACATTGACCACGCAAGTATAGATACTTGCATGTACTTACTACTACTTGTGTTATTATGGAGTTTATTTTGCGGTCTGATGCTGGGACGAGAGGGGTTTTACGATGAGGCAGTTACCTTACGCCTTTGCCATGCCTACTAGGTAGCAAGGAGCGTTTTGTGTTATCAATCTGATAGGCAACAGCTAGGCAAATCTCCTTGGACATGCCAGAGGAAATAGTGACTCGTAATTACGATGATGACCATACCTAGTCAACTAGTAGAACCTAGATTGGAGCTCGCGACTCACAGTGACAGCGAATGAGGCTTGGCATATATTTCATTCCTCGTACAAAGAGGACTCATTCAGGGAGAGGTGCCTGAACTGCCCATTTCTAACCACCTTTCCTAGGTATATAGATAAGAGAGTGGGTGGTGACAACAAGATCTTCAGTCATGGACTTTGGTATATATGGACTTCCTTTCTAGTGCGGCTTCGAGCGAGAATAACGCCCCAGATTCTTGGACGTAATGTCTGAGACACTGACCATGTGTAGCCAGCAGATCTGCAGTTATTGCGGAGTGTAAAAGCTAGTACTACCTACTAGCACCTCTTCATCAAAATCACATCACGTATCGGGGTCCTATCCGGGTCCGTGAGCTTGATCCGTACCCCGAACGAAGCTCAGCGCCACTGAAACGGCAGCAAATTTAGATGGAGTTTAAAATAAAAGCATAACTAAGCGGCGTGTGAGTGTAATATTAGCAGCAGTGTTGGCAGCAGCGTTGGCAGCTCTGTTATCGGAAATAAAGGCCGTCAGGGATGATAATCCTTTGCGGAGGGATGAAAAGCTATACTGTATCTCAGCATTTGACGCGAATACGTAGGCCTACATGAATGGACCTCTCGTATGGAATTGGCTTGGGGATCGATACGCTAATCTAGGCGACTAGACGGTCCCAAGGGGTGGAAGCCTGGGACACTTCCGATATCAATGTTCCGTATTTCTCGTCTTCTTTTAGGAGGGCTTGGCGATCTCTATGCGTCAGACTCTGCTCGTATTACTAGTAGTAGCAGTAATAAAGACTCAATGTCTAAAATTACCACGCAGAGGCAGTGTAGAAGCAAGGAGCCAGTGGTCAGCGCCAATATCTTCCACCCAACACGCATCTGAAAGGAGTCAAAAGCCCTTCCTTGTTACCAGTGCAGTACACCGCTCTGTAAGTGAATGCTTGTATGTACAAGTACCGTATATGGGATATCACGATACCGCTACTGCTGCGTCCTACGAGTACCGCCTGGAAATCACTCCATATCGACCCCTTGCGCTGCGCTGGTCCCGTGTCTGCAGGCACACGTATGTGATCTGTAACAACTCAACGCTGTGGCGCGCCTCGCTACTCGTGCTTCGTACTCTGTCCTGTGGCGGGGTGTCGGGTCGTTGCTAAAACCCGACAGCGCCCGGGGCGACGAGGCTTTGCGGGCTGAGGCGATGTGCCAGGCCAGCCAATCGTGCTCGAGATTGGCTCGTGGGGCCTGTCGGCCGAATGAATGCGCCCGGCGGATTGGTCCATTTTGCTCAGTGAACGACGGGGCTGGTTGGAACGAATTGCTGCTACGCGTACGGCTGGAGCCAGTGGCTGGCGATACGACGACCCAAAAGCATCAAGATGAGCGGTATGGCAAACCAGCGCTGCTGTACGAGTACGGGGCTGGCAGCAGGAGCTGACTGCTACGTAGCATGTCCAAGTACCTCGCTAGGGGATCGAATCAATGATGTGTACGCCTTGGGTCGGGTCGTTGTTGGCGTGATATCGTGGTCGTGAGCACATTGCACAAAGCGCCCTGCGCGTGGCGATACGCACGCGAGATCGTGATCTTGGGCACCCGGAATGCAACCGCACGCAGCTCGATTTGTACTCCCCTCACAGCATCGTACTGTAGCCTGTAGGTACTGTACTAGGTAGTATCATGCTCGTAATTTGCTCGCATACTGTACGCAGCAAATTCGTCTGCTACGGCGAACAAGTGGCCCCTTCGATACGCGTAAAACAGGTCAGCTCTAACCAGGTCCGGAGTACTCCGAGGCCACCCCCTAACTCGTAGCGGACTGGCCCTCGCTAGTCGCTGCGTTCTTATTTCTTACTGTATATGTGCTCGATGGAAGGGCTGCCGCGCTTCTGTGGAGGGACGGACCGCCCAGCGTTTTGGCCCTCTGCAGTGGGCGCTCCAGCGATGGATGCCCCCCAAATTAAGGCTTGGGTCTTCTGCGCAGAGGCTCCGCCGGTGGAGTTTTGCGGACTCATTACGGAGAACAGGCAGGCCTCTTGGTCGATGGCGGAAGAAATGGAGCTGGACTTTCACGGGTCGGACTGCACCCGGACTGCGGATTTCGTGACCCTTGCGCCAGTTGTTGGACTCGAGTGCCTAATCCATCAAAAGGAAGCTAAAATCCTCTTTCTTCTTCCCGCACCTGGGCTCCTTACGCTCAGCTTCATTCTTGGAGTTGGCCCTTTCTTCTTCTTTTATCCTTCTTTTAATTCCGGTGCCAGTCAATCTTTTGTAATCGGCGTGCCATACGGCGAAGCGTGGTCTTGAGACATCAACGCTATTTCGGTGGCTTCTAGACGCATTCGGCATTCGCCCCTCTGAGACACACATAAAAAGAGTCGAGAACCACGGCAGAAAAGAACACGAACGGGGGAAAAAAGAAAGGTCTCCAATTCCGCGAGGTTCAGCCACAGCCACAGCCATGGCGACGCCTAGCGACGCCACGGCCAAGGACCAGGGCGCCCTTGTTGGCATTGAAAACGTGCCCAAGACGCCGGTCCACGACGACAAGACGGAGACGTTCAACGAAAAGGACAGCGAATCGCCGTCGCGGACGCTCGAGGCCGACGAGGATGACGTCTACGTGGACGACTCCAAGGAGATGCAGCGAAGGGCCTCTGTCGTCCAGGCTCTGGCCCGCTCATACTCCCGCGCCTCTGGAGCTGCTGGCGACAACCCTTTCCTCGCCGGCCCAGACTCACCCCTCAACCCAGCTTCGGACAACTTCAGCGGCAAGGAATGGGCCAAGGCCATTGTCGGGCTCGTCTCGCAGGATGGCGGCTCATTCCGCTCTGCCGGCGTCTGCTTCCAGAACCTCAATGTCCACGGTTTTGGCGAGTCCACAGACTACCAGAAGGACATCGCAAACGTCTGGCTTTCGCTTGCCGGCTGGGCAGGCGGCCTCATCTCCTCCAACAAGCAGCGCATCGACATCTTGCGTCAGTTTGACGGAATTGTCCGCAAAGGCGAGATGTTGGTTGTGCTTGGCCCGCCTGGATCTGGATGCTCGACCTTCTTGAAAACAATTGCTGGAGAGATGAACGGTATCTATGTCGATGACGATTCCTACTTCAATTATCAAGGTAAATATTCCCCCATAATCAGTGGTGGTGAGAGGATGTGAATGAGACATGTCAAGCCAGTGGCTGGATATAGGGCGCGCCGAGTTTCCTGTCAGACCCTTAATCCGCAGGCTGGATCCACGGTATAAGCTGTGGCTTGGGACAGCAAACGAATTATTGTGCCGCAGTGCCATTCATTATGCTAACAGTCTACGCGCGCAGGTATTTCTGCCAAGGAAATGCACAGCCACCATCGTGGTGAAGCCATTTACACCGCCGAAGTCGATGTCCACTTTCCTCAGCTGAGCGTTGGTGATACCCTCACTTTTGCTGCTCGAGCCAGACAGCCCAGACAGCTTCCCCAAGGCCTCAGCAGGAACGACTTCGCCGCCCACCTTCGAGATGTTGTCATGGCCATGTTTGGTATTTCTCACACTGTAAACACTCGCGTTGGTAACGAGTACATCAGAGGAGTATCGGGTGGTGAGCGCAAGCGTGTGACCATCTCTGAAGCTGCCCTGTCTGGCGCTCCGCTGCAATGCTGGGATAACTCGACTCGTGGCCTCGACTCTGCCAACGCCGTCGAGTTCTGCAAGACCCTGCGATTGCAAACCGAGCTCTTCCACAGCACTGCCTGCGTCTCCATCTACCAGGCTCCCCAGAGCGCCTACGACATGTTCGACAAGGCCGTCGTGCTTTACGAAGGTCGCCAGATCTTCTTTGGCCGAGGTGATGAGGCCAAGCAATACTTTATCGACCTTGGATTCGAGTGCCCTGCCCGCCAGACCACCCCTGATTTCCTCACCTCGATGACTTCTCCCATTGAGCGTATTGTTCGTCCCGGCTGGGAAGGCAAGGCGCCCCGAACCCCTGACGAGTTTGCCGCTGCTTGGAAGAACAGTGCCCAATACAAGGCGCTCCAGGCTGAGATTGAAGAGTACAAACAAGGTCACCCGATCAATGGCCCGGATGCCGACGCATTCCGTGCCTCCCGCCAAGCGCAGCAAGCCAAGGGTCAACGCGCAAAGTCTCCTTACACCTTGTCATATACTCAGCAGATCCAGCTTTGTCTGTGGCGCGGCTGGAGGCGCCTGACAGGAGATCCAAGCTTAACTATCGGCTCTCTTATCGGTAACTTTGGAATGGCTCTCATCATTGGTAGTGTGTACTACAACCTCTCGGAGGATGCCTCTAGTTTCTTCCAACGAGGATCTCTTCTCTTTTTTGCTTGCCTGATGAACGCCTTCGCTAGTGCTCTCGAAGTATGTATCCTGTTTATCCGCTCTGATTCAATTTGCCGTCTCTTGTACTAACGTCTCAAACTAGATTCTGACTCTGTACGCTCAACGACCTATTGTCGAAAAGCACGCTCGATATGCCTTGTACCACCCCTCGGCAGAGGCCATTTCGTCTATGCTCTGTGACCTGCCTTATAAAGTGGTTAATGCAATCATTTTCAACATTACGCTCTACTTCATGACGAACCTGCGAAGAGAAGTCGGCCCCTTCTTCTTCTTCTTGCTCATCTCGTTCGCCAGCGTTTTGG
Organism: Trichoderma sp. CBMAI-0020; assembly: GCA_030708095.1. Lineage (NCBI taxonomy): Eukaryota > Fungi > Ascomycota > Sordariomycetes > Hypocreales > Hypocreaceae > Trichoderma > Trichoderma sp. CBMAI-0020. The sequence continues at coordinate 1,371,412 of JAJNCI010000004.1, read as the reverse complement.
TCATGTCCATGATCTTCCGAACGATTGCATCCGCTTCCCGAACTCTCTTCCAGGCTCTGGTCCCCGCTGCTATCTTGATTCTCTCTCTGGTCATCTTCACTGGATTCGTCTTGCCAACCCGTTATATGCTGGGCTGGTGCCGCTGGATTGGCTACATTGATCCTCTGAGCTATGCGTTCGAGGCACTGGTTGTCAACGAATTTCACAACCGCGAATTCAAATGCGTCGACTTCATTCCCTCCAAGAACTTCCCCGAATACTCCAACGTCAGCTCTGCCAACCAGGTTTGCAGCTCCGTCGGCGCGGTTTCTGGCCAACCCTATGTCAGTGGTGACGCCTACGTTGGATCCGCTTTCCAATACGAGTGGAGTCATCGATGGCGAAACTTTGGCATTGTCATTGCCTTCATCATCTTCTTCCTCTTCACTTACATGGTTTCCGCCGAGCTTGTCTCTGAGAAGAAGTCCAAGGGAGAGGTTTTGATGTACCGCCGCGGCCACAAGCCCACGGCTGCTGTCCACGCCGAGAAGAAGGCTCAGGATCCCGAGGCTGCCATGGCCAACATTGGCCCTATTCTGACGTCTGAGCGAACAAAGGAAGGTATGCTCCAACGACAAACCTCCGTCTTCCAGTGGCATGATGTCTGTTACGAGGTCAAGATCAAGAGCGAAACACGCCGCATTTTGGACAATGTCGATGGTTGGGTCAAGCCTGGTACTCTGACTGCCTTGATGGGTGTTTCGGGTGCCGGAAAGACAACCCTTCTGGACTGCTTGGCTGATCGTACGTCTATGGGTGTCATCACTGGTGAAATGCTTGTTGATGGTAGGCCCCGTGATGCTTCTTTCCAACGCAAGACTGGCTATGTTCAACAGCAAGACCTGCATCTGCAAACCACCACTGTTCGCGAGGCCCTCAACTTTTCCGCTCTACTTCGACAGCCTGCCCACGTTCCTCGCGAAGAGAAGCTTGCCTACGTTGACGAAGTTATTAAGCTCCTGGACATGCAAGAGTACGCCGACGCCATTGTCGGTGTTCCTGGTGAAGGTCTCAACGTCGAGCAGCGTAAGCGTCTTACTATTGGTGTCGAGCTGGCTGCTAAGCCTCCTCTGTTGCTCTTCGTCGACGAACCCACTTCTGGTCTTGACTCTCAAACCTCATGGGCTATTCTGGATCTCCTCGAGAAGCTGACCAAGGCCGGCCAAGCTGTTCTTTGCACCATCCACCAGCCTTCTGCCATGCTCTTCCAACGTTTCGATCGTCTTCTCTTCTTGGCCAAGGGCGGCAAGACCGTCTACTTTGGTGACATTGGTGAAAACTCACATATATTGACAAGCTATTTCGAGAGAAATGGTGGTCACGCTTGCCCGCCCGAAGCCAACCCTGCTGAATGGATGCTTGAAGTCATTGGCGCCGCCCCTGGATCCCACACCGACGTCAACTGGTTCGAAACTTGGCGCAACAGCCCCGAGTACCAAGCCGTCCAGGCCGAACTCGACAACATCAAGCGAGAGAAGTCTGCAGAGGTCAGCGTAATCGAGGACGACCCTACCAAGTTCAATGAATTCGCCGCACCCTTCATGACCCAGTTGAGGGAGAACTTGTTCCGAGTCTTCCAGCAGTACTGGCGATCCCCCATCTACATCTACTCCAAGGCTGCTCTTTGCACCCTGGTTGCGCTCTTCATTGGTTTCATCTTTTACAAGGCTCCAAACACTCAACAGGGTCTCCAGAACCAGATGTTTTCCATCTTCCAGCTCTTCACTATTTTCGGCCAGCTTATCCAGCAATCTATGCCCCAGTTTGTCATTCAGCGATCTCTCTACGAAGTTCGCGAACGGCCCTCAAAGGTTTATTCATGGAAGGTTTTCATGCTCTCTCAGATCTTTGTCGAACTGCCCTGGAACAGCTTGATGGCCGTCATCATGTACTTCTGCTGGTACTACCCTGTTGGCTTGTATCGCAACGCCGAACCCACTGGTGAGGTTCATGAGCGCGGTGCCCTGATGTTCCTCTTCATCCTCAGCTTCCTCATCTTCAGCGGTACCTTTTCAACCTTTATTATTGCTGGCTTCGAAACCGCTGAGGCTGGTGCTAACATTGCCAACTTGATGTTCATGCTTTGCTTGATCTTCTGTGGTGTTCTTGCTACTTCATCCTCCCTGCCTCGCTTCTGGATCTTCATGGTAAGCTACCTCTACCTCTCATATAATAATAAATATTTATTAACGCACATTGCAGTACCGAGTCTCACCATTCAGCTATCTGGTAAATGGCATGTTATCGGTTGGTGTCGCAAACACCGTGGTCAACTGTGCCGACAATGAGTTTGTCAGGATCCAACCTCCTTCAGGTGAAACCTGTGGCAAGTACCTTGCCACCTTTGTCAACGCTACTGGAGGCAATCTCCTTAACCCTGACTCCACGACTGAGTGTGTCTACTGCTCTATCTCTGAGACCAACACTTACCTGGCTAGCATTGGCAGCCACTACTCTGAGCGATGGAGGAACTTTGGCCTGATTTGGGTGTACATTGTCTTCAACATTTTCGCTGCCTTGGGCGTCTACTGGCTGGCTCGTATGCCTAAGAAGTCGCTCAAGAAGACAAAGAAGGAGTAAAGCCTTGTTGAGAAAGAAAAAAAAAAACTCATGATGCATTTTTACTCTCCCCTCCCTTTCCAAAACAAAAAAGCTTTTCATCATATTGTGGGGCTTAGACATTATACTCTGGGAGTTATTAATTTGATTTGAATGCGTTGAAGATGCAAAGAAGATGTTTGTTACGAAATGGCTTGTACAAGAACAAGTCGTGTCATGTGTTGATGGGGAAATGGATTTCTCTTTCTTTTGATTATTTGGCATTTGGCATATTGCACATATATACCTGCTGATGCACTGGATTTCTATGGTTTTTTTTTATAGATGGCATTTAATCTCATGTCTAAAATGCGACAGCCCATGGATCTATAGTCATCCTTGAACGGTTTTAATAGATATACCTTCTTTAGAAAGCGCTTTGCATGAATTTGCTTGTGCTGCTACTAGACTAATTTTTTCCCTATTTCTTTTGATGGTGATTCATTGGTGCTTGATGCTTGTGCATGTGTATTGAGATGTGGGAAGAGTTTATGATGTTGGGTTCTAAGTTGGGAGATGAGAATAATACTTGATACGTTCAATGAAAATTATGCGGCTACTAGCTGTCAATTTCTGACGTTGCCCTTTTATAAATTATCGCTAGCTATCAAGGCGCCTTCTATGAATTGATGGAAATTGACAATGTCTTGTAATTGGCGGGAAATGGTCGAGTTTGCCTTGTTGCAGCAATATCTTCTAATTTGGCTACAAACTCTTCTATATTATGTACTAACCTGTTTATGACTTACCCTTTCACCTCAGTCGCAAGGTTCTGATTGTTGATCTCCTTGACAAAAGACGGATATCTAGGAAAAGTGATGCTTTTTTCTACTTTTTCTTTTACCTTAATCTAGGAAATTAGTAATCAATACTTGGATATTCTACACGCTCGTTGTTCTTCTCATGGTATCATGCGCTTCTTAGTTTGGAGACAAGAGGTAGAATAGGGCAAGAATTCCAGTTGCGAAGAATTAAATTCTTGGCTAGGAAATAAGATTGTAAAACACGGAACAGTCTGTGATATTTGGGCTTCATTCCCCAATTATTATGAGTTTCATGTTTCTTTGGGATTTTATCGTGACAATTGTTCTTTCAGCTGCTGTCTGCGTTTGGAGTAGAAGACGGTTGATGCAGACGGACGCGTATGCTGTATGAGCATTATTAATGGTGATCGCTCTTAATGAAGCTTTCTATTTAAACCAGACTCTCATTCACATATTCTGGATTTGTTTCTAAAAAAAGGAGGTGAAGCGCTATGCATCATTTTGGAAACGTTTCTGCTATACCCCATGCTTCTTTGTTAAGCGAGAAGGCGTGATGCTTAGCATTAGGCTATCAAAGTAAGATTTTCAAATTCAATGCTCTTACAAACCAAATGCTGCTTTCAAGCATTGCAAGAACCTACACACATAAACCTACCCCTCAAAAGAGCCATTCATCAACCACCCAAGCAGACATTCACAGTGATCAAAACTCTTATCACAAGTAAACAAACAAATACAAGGATGCTGCAGTAGGCAAAAAGTCTATTTCTCATTCAAGACCAAAGCATCTCAAAGCGGTATGAATCCGTCGCTATCGAAACTTTTTGACTCACAAGGTTTTTGCTAAGCGTCACCGCGTGATGGTGTAAGTGTGGGCATCAAAACCATGCGTTCAAACCCCGCATCGGCATTGTTTCCTCGTGATTGTTGCTAGGCTGAATCAGGGACAGTCAGCGAGATGGACACGCGGCAATGTCTCGAATGGGGTGCTTTGTTGCGTGAAACAGCGTGCGGTAGTGGCGATGGTATACACGGTTGGAATGCGGCCAATTAGAGTGTGAGACTCTGTCGGATATCTCGCAGTAGCAGGCACCGCGGTCACTTTCCTCCAGCGTTCAACTGGCATTGAGCCGGCACTAACTCTCCATATGATCATGGAGCGTCAACGAAGCTCAAGGTACGGAATTGAGAGCGAGGCGCTTCTCCATTCCGTAATAGCCTTGTGCGAACTCGGGAGAAACCACGCGGAGCTTCCACTCCATCAGCAGCGGTAGCGGTATCCACGCCGACGCATCGCAAATATATGAAAACTCCGTCGTATTATAGTGGTAGTACTTGGTAAGTGTCTTTTTGGGTTGCGCGGGCAGGGAGTGGAGGATGGGTGGATAAGAGTCAGCCGGAAAGCTCGATCAATCGTCGATCGAGCTATTTAGGCGCTGGAATAGCTGCGACTACTGCTAGTCGGCCAAACATTGTCTGCTTGGGTAAGTGGTTAATGCGCGACGGGAGTAGTTGTCTCAGATAGATGGGAGCCGTTGTGAAGTGATGTGCACACTTGTACCTACGGCTTCTTACCAACTTGATCGCATGCGGTTGGTGGGTAGTACGAGCCGTACGATCACGGGATGATGGCCGTAGCAACAAAGCTCACGAGTACCGACGTGTTATTGGCAGCTGGATGGAGCCTATAGAGTACCAACTCTTACCTACATGTAATATCAGGCTAACAAGACTTGTATGACGTATTGTCCCAATCTTTAGGGCGTTGATGAATACCAGGTAAAGATGACGCTCATCACCTGAGAAAGTGCTGATCGGTATCATCCGCTCGTATTCTCAGCCGCAAATATAAGACAATGAAGCTTGCAAAAGTACAAACTAGACAGGCGATAACTAGACCCCTCGGATAAACACAACACGTACCAAATTTGCTGGCAGGGCTGCGGTATTTCGAATGAGAGAATCTCAACCCGTCCCAAGAGCCGGCGTGTCAGCTAACTGCTGCTGTATAATAATTGACCAGCATCCCCGGTCCCCACGAGCATCTTTTGCAGGGCCAGCATTGAGGGCTCGGCCAACGTGGCTTTTTACCAGGTTAACCTTGTCAACGACCATTTCCACGGAATTGGCTCACGGGGTTTATGCCCTGACCTGGTCATTTTCTGGGCTGCCGCGCCGGACACTAGCTTTGTGATGGGCTCGGACGACTCATGGTCTTCGTTGCGTGGTGCAGAGACCTTTTTGGTCATATCTCTCCAGGTTTGGCTGTTGCGTTGCAGGAATCTGGAAACCCTGCCGAGGTTGCTTTTTCATCTCTCCTAGCTGATAGTGCAGTTGATACGAATGAATCGTTTATGCCATCACGTTGCTTCTTCTCAGCTCCTAGCCCCTCGAGCTGTGTTTCGAGTTCTGGCGTGGCTGCCAGTGCTAATGGCCGCTAGACTTCAAGAGCTTTCAACAGGCTGGCATTTGTTACTCGCACCCCCCGCCGTCGCTTTCCGCAGCCCCTGGATCACTTGTCAGGGGGAGAGGGGATTCCAAATCAAGTTAAGCGCCAGGAACAGGCCTTTGATTGGTCCGTATATTTATGGAGACCGTGCTGGTCTTGACTTACCTGGCTTCAGTCAGGGGTGTTTTTATATGGGACCGCGTAAAGTTGAGAACAAGCTGTGTCTGCGAGGAGTCGCGTTGCGTTGGTTGAAAAATTTCTCTCATGTCGTATTTTGACTCATTGCGCGTACAGTTTCAAGTGCCTCTAATTGATATGAGTTAGCATTTGCTTATTTCTTCTGTATCTGCGCAGTGGAATGTGTGCGAAAGCTTCTTGAGTGATGGTGTGTTTAGTAGTTCAATGTTGTTAAACCCTCCAGATAGTTAGAAGTACTGTAGTTACCAGCTAATATAAAACTGACGAGGAGTGATCAAGTACCAAGTCCAGGGCAGAGCCTTGGCGTTTAGAATAGGCATCAGTTTTGAGTCGAAGATCTGATTACCAACTCACCTATGGTGAGCATCGTCATCTTGTCTCGCTTTCATTAAACCTCTTGTGTTGGCAAGGCAAATTATCAAATCGGCTGTTTATGATCGTCATTTGTGATGCAGTTGCTTTTTGATATTACAATTTGCAAACACTCCAAGCTGCGGGTAGATGAAGCATGTTTGTGGGGGAGATTTGCCTCGGCCCAGGCCTGGGCATTTTTGGTCCTGGCTGCGGCTCGCGTGGGCCTGTTCGGGACGCTTAAGATTATCCGAGCCATCTGCCACAGCCCTGAGCTCGCAATAGGAGAAGATTTGACAGCTAATCTTATGGGTTCGGAACCGTCCGTTTCTGTGCCCGGCCGTTGAGCAGATGATCTCGTGACCCATGCACGAAGCCGTGGATTCGTGTTCCGGGCATCCTCTGCGCTGGGTGCGGGACATGAGAACCGAGCGCCGATGACCATTCCGCCGTGCGCCCCCGGTAATGTCGTTGGTCAAGATAGAATCGGCATTGGTGTTCGAGCACTAGTGGGCGGCCAAGCCATACAGGCGCCTTGTCGAGTAGCTTCATCTGAAGGCCTTGCATTGCAGAAGGACCGTAGATGTGGTAGCACCCAATACCGCTAGCAGTCTGAGCTTATTGCATGTGCCTACCAGTAGATCTCCGTGGTGCGTTCTGGAGGCTTGTGCTCTCACCCCACCCTAATGTCACATATCAGACCATGCTCCCATCCAGTAATTTGCCTTTCTCCAGGATATCTCCAGTTGTCGCGTATGCAAGGGCGATGGCGCGGGAACACAGGCTGTGATCTTTCGTCCTACTATATAGATGATAGGCTCGACTTGACCTTTGATACCTTTTAATAACGTTAGTTGTGGCGATAATTCTCCCCAGCACAGCCACGAAATAGGCATCGCGATGAACGAATGAGCGGGTCGAAATGATCGTCGCCTCGTCAATCTTGAACATCAAAAACGAAAACTGCCAGCGCGGTTGGTGGGTCAGCAGAGGAGTAATAAAACAAGAAAAGAAGATTACGGAAAAAAACGCCACTCTCAAGGTTAAGAAAATATTATAGAGTAGCAGTATCACGTATCGTTCCGAGCAGGGTGGTATTGCGAGGAGTATTGTGATACGCACCGAACAAGGAGTTGTTCGTCCAATATTCCTCACACGTGCTTCACGTTGGACCGTTGACTAGCATCACTTTGTTGAGCAAAGTTTACCTGGCGGGAGGGCATGAGCGTACAAGCAGCGCTCATCAGCTTGTGATGATGGGAGACGGCCAATCTCTTTGCCATCCGGGCGTTTTCACAAGCGAAAAGTCACGACGCCTTCTTTGCACAGCTCTTTTCGCCGCTGCCAGTCCCGACGGTCCCGAGGCGCCGCCATCGCTTGGTATTCGGCTGTTTCGGACGTCCAGCGAACATAGGATCTCTCATCTGAGTACCTGCATGCGCGATGTAGCTTCGATGCATGTGGGTGCCGTGCCAAATCCTTGGCCCAATAAGTGGAGATGCCGGGCGGTAAACGATAGTAGCAGTAGCACGAACTTTGTCGCGAGAATTGGACGAGATGGGATGGATGCCCGCTGCTGGCAGCTGTAAACAATATGCAGTCATGAAGTCTAAGTCCATGAATGGATCAAAGACTCCAGCAGGCCGCCGCAACTGGCACAGTAGTGCCTAGTATATGCGACATGGCCATACACGGCAATGCATCTACAGTAGATTGCAGTTTAGTCTACATGTGGCCAGGTCAGCACCGCATTTGCGACCTGTCAATAGTATGCCGGTCGCCGGCGGGCTTTGCGGCGGAGGAGAATGAGGATGAGAGAGCCGCTTTATCAATTGACGTTGGCCGCTCGCTGCCACTTCCCTTTCGCTGTGGATAGGGAATTCCCCCGTACTTGAGCGTGCCTCCTTGCGTTGTCCGCGCACCAATGATCTGCTGAGAGCGACAAGGTGGTTTATTGCATTGCCAGATGAAGCAAATGATGGACAAAGGAGCACTTGTGGCGCGCAGATGCTGACCATAGACGGATCGTTCCCCGAGCAAACGTCTTTATATTCGCGGCGAGCCTCCTGCCGTCTTGGGCGGCCGATGCTGCGGTGCTGCGAACTCGGATCGCGATGGCTGTGACGAATATCGCTTGCATGCATGCTGTGGAACGGGCGCATCACCAAACCTACCAGAACCATGTCGTGTGGGAGCAGGTCGGAGCACTAGCGGGTGGTGGTTTAGGCTATGTGGTTCGACTACCAGTAGAGTAGACAGTATCAGCATTAGCATCGGGATCAGTATCGCAATTCTCTTTTGGATCTGGTGTAGACAAGAATGCAACCTGGAGTTCTTTGCTTGCTGGCGTTGCACTGCCGCTGGTGTTAGGCTGAGAGATTGGCAATATCAACACCACGGGCGAGAGCGTGAAGGAGTAATGAAGGACCAGCCGTGCCGCGAGCACAAATGCTAGCGCCAGGCCGCCTTCTGCCCCAGCGACAATACTTGTACCAAAGTCCCTGGCAGCTCAATCTCAGAGCTCATCTGCTGCTGATCTCGTCGCCTGCAAGGGCGGCAGCGAAAAAAGGGCTGAGTCAACAGGTTTCACGCCCAATCCATGTCGGCAAATCAGGGGAACGCCCGCCCTCCCAGACACAGCGGAAGAAGCCTCCAGTGCCGCTGTCGTGCCGTCTCAGAGCAGCAGGCAAGGGGTCGGGCTCTGCGGTGGAGCTGACCTGAAGCCATCAGAGCTGTCTGCCATCTCAAACTGCCCGTTGATGCGGAACAGGAAGAAAAGTTTAGTGGCCCCCTGTTGCCCACCGGACCCCCCTGCCGTGGCTGCATGCTGCTGTACCTGCTGCAGTGCTATTAGGGCGCTAGGCAGTGGCTAGCGGCCCAGGCACGACCGCTATCACTGCTGCGCTATCCCCATGTTCAGCTGCCGCTGCGCTGCACTACTGTACCTCTCTCCGTGTTTTTTCTGCCCATATTATCCACGCCCCTTCTTCTCATCGCCGTCCAGAATCCCAATTTCTGCCCTTGCCGTGGTCTTCTCTCCACTCTTTTTTTTCTCTTCTCCTCTTCATCCGCTCACTATTCCGGCGTTGCCTCAAGACCAGCTCTCTGCCCGCTTTTGTTTTTTTTTCTTGTCGTTTCCCCTTGCAAGCGAGATCTCATCCCTCACGCTCCTTTCGATCTCCGAACCTGCAGTCGACAAACGAACGCACTTGCCGACTTCTGCCGTTTCGAAGCATGCTCTCTTTCGCCATTCCATCGTGATACCCGACACTCCTTCACTCAGTTACTGGTCTCGAGCTTTGCAAACCTTCTCCTGCTTGAGGTGACAAGGCTGAGTTGTCGCTGTCCATTGACGACCATCGCCCGATTACGATATCAATACTTCGACGCTTCCGTTGCGAGCCTGTTCCACCAGTACTCATCGACAGTCACGCTAAGACAACTTGATAACTCTTAGCATCAGTAGCCACTACTTTATTGATCAGCTGCATTTTGCTCTCCCTAATCGAAGTTCTATTTTTCACACACGCACATACGCTCGTTCTCTCTGTTCTGAAGGATAGTTTTCGAGAGAATCCAGCAAGACTTGTCTCGTGCTGATCGTTCATCCGGTACGTCAAAACAACTTTTTACTAAGAAATTTGGGACTCTCAGAGATTTCAAACTCCAATGTATGATGATAAGAGAGAGAAAGAATGATGAAAGAGGGAGAGAAAAGGAGGGGGGGGGGGGGGGACTTCATTCGCAGAGGCAATGCTGTAACTACAATAGTTCGGTTGGTAATGCCTGTCTATTTCGGACCATCTCCGAGTTTCAGCGTTGCTATCTTCGGTTGCACACCCACACATATATGATACATCTTGACTGGTCATACGCTTGGTACTAACATCGTGATAGTCTGTTTTCGCAAACGGTATCTCGCCAGAGATATTGGGCGAATGAATGACACGATATCCGACACTCCCGGCTTAACTATCTCGGTTCGATACTTTATTACCTGTTCTTGTGCGCCTTACGCGGTTTAAGCAAGATGAATGTCTTCCGAAACAAGAAGAAGGGGAAAGATGAGGCGGAGAGCGTTCGGCCGTCCATGGAATCAGATTCCGCGGGCCCATTTCGAATGTTTGGCAAGAAGAAAGGCCAGGTCGAAGAAAAGACACTCGAACTCGACCTGAGCACCGCCTTGCCTTCTACCAATGACTTTAGAACCAGCTTGCTCATGACAGGCCTGTCAGCTCGCTTTTCCATGCTTCGAGAGCAAGATGACCCCACAACTAAGCTAGGCAAAGCAAGTGACGATAGCGTTCTCTTCCCCAAGGGAATGTCAAAGATGACAGACTTCGGTCTTGGAGGCCTTCAGGATATAGCAGAGGTGGAATCGATAAGGACGCCTTCCATCTCACGCCTAGATGGCTTCAACTTGGATGATACTAGCTCCATAAACGGAAGCGTCATGAACCGCGCGAAGCCTGTTGATGGAAACAACCTATTTGGCGGTCGACAGAAAGTCTATAGGCTCCCGGCGAATAGTGCTGGCGCCGGAAAGGATGGTAACATGTCGTCTAGAACAATTTACGACGATGACGTGGGAATGTCGGCCTTCCAGAAATGGCGGTTGGCGGAAAAGGAAAGACAGGCTTCCGAAGGAGGCGAGCCTGATAATATGGTTGATTTCGAGCCTCAGTCAGAGCTTGCGCCGGAATCGCTGCAGGAAACCCAGCAGGAATCTGAGCAGGAATCTCAGCTCGAATCTCAGTCAGAGTTCCAATCCGATGCCAGTCGCCGACGGGAGACGAGCTCAACACTTTCATCGGTCGCGGCCCGTCTCTCCGCCGCAACATCAGTCACATCCCAGGGAGCCCCATCTGTTAAAGATTCTCAGCTCACGCCATCAACTTCTTCTTCTTCCGCAGAGCGAAGTGTTTTACGGACAAGACGTCTGTATGAGCAAGGCTTGAGCCGCGAGCTTCATGAGCAGCAGTCGTCGGCCATGTCCAGGATGGATAACCTGTCCAAAGGACGGCCATTTGGATCTGCAACACCAGATGTGGCTTCTCCAATCGCCGGTGCATTTGGCGATCGTATTCTGGAGCGTCGACCGAACCTATTGGCAAAGGCTAGTGCCCCGAACCTGCGGTCTTTCAGCCCTTCCATCACTGGCTCTGCGTCACCCTCTCCCGCTGAGCCCAGCCCCAGATTTCCAAGTGCAGCTTCTCCCAAGCCAAACTTTGGAATACCACCCATCAGCCCTCCCATTAGCGAAGCTGAGGACCACCCACTGCTTGCTATTCAGCCCAACGACAGAGGCAAAGCCACGGCGATGGGTGTTTTCGATAGGCCCGCCGAGAGATATGACGAATCCACTTATGCTCAACGACAGCTGCAGCTACAACAAGGACGAGAAACGCCGGTAAAAACCCACCGCTCTATGGAATCCAGCATCTCCGCTACATCGGATGACAAACTGCAAGCTTCTTCAGCGGTGCCAAAGCAATCACTGGAGGGAACCGAATCTGCCGGAGCCAAGATTGGTTCCGAAGAGCCTCCGTCCTTCTTTGACGATAGTGACGAAGAAGATTCTTCCATGCTCAGTGGATTGATAAACTCCACCAACCCTCCCCGGGTTTCTATTGAGAGACCTAATGATGGCGACCATCCGGCCTTTAAGAATAGTGCCGTCCCCGCCCCTCTGTCACTCCCTCCCAGATCACCTGGGGGTCTTTCGTCGGCCTCTAGTCCTGTCACTTTGCCCCCGCAAGACTCTCCCACATTGGGTCCAAATAGTGGCTTGAGCGGAATGGTACGAGCCCATCTACGAAGCGATAGCAATGCCTCTTCAATCTATGGCGCGTTGGGTCAAGATGCAGAGCCGAGCAATGTACAGAGCAACACGCAGAGCAGCATCCAGAGCAACGCTCTGAGAAGCCCTGGTTTTGATAACAGTTTAAGCTCGGCAAAGCAGACCGCCAACGTGCGGCCTATGATGTCTCGCTCTCCTTCTCGCCCTAGAGTGCCAATTGATGAGGCGGGAAGAGAAGAAGATGAGTTTGCGCGCCATCTTGCAGATGGAGCTCGCCGTGTTCGTGAGAAGCTGGGCTCCATGGCCATGGTCGAAGCCGAAATGGAAAGATCTTCCCCGAGTGCCAAGCCATCTCTGGAGAATCTCAGAGACGCCAATACCCCGCGCACAAATGCATTGGGCATCTTGAAATCAAAGTCAAGCCACACTTCACTCTTTGACCGCCACGCTCGTGATCAGAGTCAGCCCAGAGCCATGAAGGCCGTCATGTCCTCGGCCTCAAATGGAGCATCATCGCCATCTCGCCGAGGATCTACGGAGAATCCGGAGGATTCGCGCAGAGGTCGATCGACACAAGCCCGAGAACGCTCTTCGGAAGACGCAGCTGCAACCGACAAAGAAGACGGTGTCCACGTTGGCCTCAAGGCATTCCGCCAAGCACGTATAGAGCTTCAGAAGATGAAGGATTTAGAATCAGTGCAGCGACCCCCTGAGAGGCCTTCAATGGGTTCTCGCGTAGGGTCTTATGACGTCGGCGGCCCACCGCCAGCCATGTTTAACAGAAAGGCGCGTGATGAGTCTAGACATGGCAGTGGCTCGCGCGCAGCGTCCAGAACAGGCTCGCGAGCCCCTTCAGAGCGAGAGAGAAGCGGATCAGAAACGAGCAATGCTGGCCCGCCACCACTTCGACAAATGCGGCTACGTAATGGATCAAACGCATACGACGATCAATATACGCCGGCCAGTCCACCTAGCAGTGCTAGAAGCGCCTCTGGCATGAGACACGGCCCTCCGAGCGCTCGACGTCCCTACGAAGCGGGACAGCCCTCCCCGATGGGACAGCCCTCCCCGATGGGACAGCCCTCCCCGATGGGACAGCCCTCCCCGATGGGACAGCCTTCCCCGATGGCCTCTCCGATCAGCATGGGTACGAGATCCAGAACCGGCAGCTTGCTGGGGGCAACAGCATCCACGCCTAACCTGCTATCCAATGCACCCGCCCCCCCGCTGCCACCAATCAACCCTCGGCGCAAAACTCTTGGTCGAGCCAGCGAGGATGACATGTCAGCATCGCGGAGTGCCGGAGGCTTCCCAGTCCACGATGAGTCTGACGACGATACTCTGGCCCAGCGCCGCCAGAAACTCCGCAAGGCCACAAGCGAAGGCACCAGCTTGAGAGCTCGTAACAACCCTCCAAGCAACGGTACGAGACCACCACCACCTATGCCTCAAGCAAATATGCCCGGCGGCAGATTTCTTCCAGGTGGCGTCATCTAAAGCCTTTCCCTTGCTCGAAGGATGAGTGGGCAGCATTTTTATTACTCTTTGTCTTACTAGTTCGGGCCTCTCCTATTTAGCCTACCACGGCAGAGGAGTAAAAGACGACAAAGATACTTCCACCACTGTATTGACTTGTAATAATTACGACGGCTGCTCAATGCTTGAGACGGCATGGGCCATTCTCAGTTTGTTTCTGATTCTATTTTGATATTTTGCTTTCTTTTTCTTTTTTAACACTCTATATTTACCTAATAGAGGGGGTGTAAGTTTCTGAGTGTTATTTTCTTTTCTTTTCTTTTCACTTCTTTTACTTTTACTCCTTTTATTCCTCATATTCCTCATATTTCTTTATTTGTTTGTTTGTAGAGAAGCGGTTTACTGTATTGGGCGGGACTTGAAATCATCGTCATGGCGTCGGAATTTGCTCTTACAAAACGAGACTACTAGTCAAGAGTACACTGGCACATGGCAAACCACATTGGGAAAGGAAATGTTACGGGTGGGGTACAGGAAGTGCAACGCATGTGTGATGGGTGCGGAGAAAACACTGCTACATAGGTACTGTAGTTGATGTCTAGGTAGCTGATGGCTATTGTCTGCGTACAAGCAGGCAGATTAAAATGATACTGAGCATAATTTAAGGGCTGGTGCCTATTTCTCCTGTTTAGCCGTGCTGTCTACTTTTTGCATTAGAAGCTGTCTGTGTGAAGTTCGGAGTTATACTGCGGTACTACTGCTCACCCTATCACTCCGGATACCGGTGTTTATCAGGGTTCAAAGCGAAGGCGAAGCTCATCCAACACTATCCCATCTTTTCTCGTGAATAGATTGATGGACCGGGGAAATGCTCAAGGCACGGGGCTGTCCGGGCATCGGGGCTGTGGATACATGGTCCCTGAGCTGAAGGAGGGAAAAAAGAGGCTTGAGCTACGTTACTTCGGGTACGGGCTGTGTTTTTAGTGTCAAGTTCGGGGAAAGACAGTTGTTTCGGTCTGCAGCATCTCCTCTTTTTTTATTTTAATCCCCCACGTAAGCTTGTACGACCGACTTGATTGTTGATATTCATTCTCTTTTATCGTCCAAAACCATTGTAAATACTTCCATATAAAAATATATGTGTAAACACTCACCGTTTGTGTTTTCGACAAACACCTTTTTTCCAGAGTGTATATTTTTGGGGTGCGTCGTCTCTTCACATGTTGAATTTACTTGTCTATTCACACATAGTGCGGGGTTGATATTCTGAGACTGCATGCATGGGAGAAACCGTTCTGACGACCAGTGAGATAGATATTGCTGTAGGAGTTGCCAATTGGAGTCATTCCTGAGCCATGGCATTTATTCGGCCGTATAAGCCCTCTGACTTTGAGGGCATGTCTCACATTGTAAGTTTAGAACCGTCTCATCTTGTTTCGCCTCATCTCATCTTATGACCCCAACATCGAGCCGCATCTTGCTGTCGTTGACCATCTCTCAATCGCAGTGCCGTGAAACCCTCAACCCTGCCCTTTTGCCGTCCATACCCGGCCGCCGCCTGGCGCCGTACGTCTGGACTCACCAATACACGCACCTCTCTCCCACGACGTGTTTCGTGGTCGACGACGGCTCCGGCCGGCCGGTGGGCTACTGCATCGGATGTCCCGACATCGCCGCCTTTGTGGCAGCCTACGACTCTTACACCACGCAGGTGCTCGACCCTTCGCCCGAGGTGACGCGCCCAGACGACCTGGAGCTGAAGGAGCCGCTGTTCTTGCCGGACGGGAGCGTCGACGAGGTGGTTCTGTCGCGGCTGGCGTATAATCCGCACCTGTTGCTGGTGGACGGCAATGCGGATCTGTTGGCCGAGTACAAGGCGACGATGCACATCGATCTGCTGGATGAGTATCAGGGCCAGGGATGGGGCAAGCAGCTCATTTCGCGGTTCGTCGAGAGTATCAGGGACGTTCCGCAGCGGGATGGCGGCGTGAGCAAGGGCATCTGGATCGGCGTGGCGGGGGATAACGGCAAGGTGGTGCCGTTTTATGAGAAGCAGGGCTTTCGGATCAAGCAGAGGCCTGTGGAGAGTAAGACGTATTTCATGGTTAGGGAGTTTTGAGATGAGATGGAGCCGTTGGAATGGAGAATGAAGAATCTGATGCGTACTGTCATGTGCCTGGACGGATTAGGCGACTGAATTATTGGTTTTTGAATGTTTTTTTTATTGATTTTTTTTCTTGTTACTTTGAGGTATTTCTTTAAGCTATTTCATCCTGCTCCCAGTAAATCGAAAATAAACTCGCAAGCTAGTAACACACATAGAGAAGAGAGATAGAGAAGATCGCCATAACGATAATTGCGTAGTCAAAGATTCCCAGTAGCCCCAAAGGAGAAGTGAAGAGGAAGAAAAAAAATGTTTCGTCAAAGTAGGGTATCGCAAAGGAGCTCTGCTCCAGAAGAGAAGTAGAATGGGAAAGAAGAAGTTGTCGAACAGAAGAGAAGAGGCTCTTTGGTGAATATTTGGCGCCTGCTGGACTAGAATTTCATAACTTGTCGTATTTGAAGTGGTGATGCTTTTCAAGCAGTATTAGCTCAGTCGTTCTAGTACCCAGGATTTATATATAATACAAACCTCGTTCAGACGATGCGTTTAGACTGAGGCATTTAGCACATGGGGCAGTGAGAGCACTGCTTGTGGCCGCATCCAGTGCAGGTGGTGCTGATGACAATCATGCCACCGCATTGGCAACAGTACTCGTAGGCAGGCATGTTTGTTTGGTTGGTGGAAGTGAAGAAGGCTTTGTCTTTATATTCGAATCTTGACAAGAGTGTGTTTCCAGCGAGATATTGTGTTCAGGATGAAGTGAGTATGAAAGAAAGAAGGCAAAGGGGAATCGAGGAAGAGGAACGAGGAACGAGGCTTATTATAGTTTCAGAACAGCACCATCAAGGCAGCCCTCTTTTCCCTTTAGGCTGGAACTTAATAAAGCCAAGGTGACAACCAGGTCTACACAAAACTACTGTAAATCCAAATAAGCTTGGTTTCGCTGGTACGAGATCCTGTTCCGGCTTGGCCACGTACGTACCCATATCCATCTACGAGTACATCATGTACCACGGCCAAGGCAGGCAACATCCAGGGACTCGCGGAACGGCTGGATATTTGCCAAGCTACGTACATGTAGCCGAAGAGAGGGGGAAATCGAAGGGTGTATGAAATCGCAGCCTTTTCGGAGCGAAGATTGGCAGCCCCGAGACTAGAAGGTGCTTGAAACAGACAGCGCAGACTTATCGCCAGTTCTGATGACGCATTTCCGTCTGTCATGAGCCGCCTCAGCACAATTGGCGGGTGGGATTGGCCAGCTGCGCCGCCTTTGATAGACGCTGCGCCGTAGCGCGTGTGGCGTCCACACCGGCGCAGGGATGGGGGGCCCTACAGCGCTCCTCAGTCGCTGCTTAGGGCTCCATGGATCTGCTTCAGGGAACGGGGTACGCTGCGGCGATTGGGGCCCGCGGGGCGCATCTTGCAGCGAGCGACGACCCTGAAAAGGCGCCAAGAGGGGCTCGGTTTGTTTTGGATTTTCAGTCTCTTGCGTGTGCTGATTCTGGGAAAAGGCATCCAGATCCCGTTTGCTAGTAGTACTACTAGTAGTACTCGTACAAGTATGTACTCGAAGCTTCATTTCTGGTTTTGCCTTTGGTGGCTCAAGAGCAGAGGTTGGAAACGGGCGTGCACGTGCTGCTTTCCAAGCTTTGGGGGATAATCAGCATTACCTACTCTTTCCCTCACACACCTCATCGCCTCACACACGCAGTCTCTCTTCCGACAACGCCCGAATCTCAGGAGAAAACAGGGAATCGCCATCATGAGAGAACTGGGTCGTACGTGGCATGCTTTCACTCTCCAGTCTCCTCCTCATCGCATGACTTTTTGTTTTTTTCGAGCCGGCAGACGAAAGAAAAAAGTCTGGACCCGATTCCGGAGGGAACTGCTCACATCTCAAAAAAACTGGTCAATCCCCCACGCGCTCACCGCGGCCTAAACACGGCAGCGAAGATTTCGGGTAAGCAAAGAGACATCCAGTGGCTGAATAGTCAGAGTTTAGGGCTCGATTTCAACATGTTAGCGCTGCGACGGGCGACCCAAAATCTCCAAAACGTGCGGGGAAGCTGTGCATGCAGTGGAGGGTGGCGGCAGGGATTTGCTTGGAAGATAGCTGCTGGCATTATCAAAATGCTGGTGTCAAGCTGCTCTGCCGCTGCCTAATAATGGTAGCTGGACGAGCTAACGACTAATACGACTTGGTAATGCATCTTCGTTTCGCCCTGTCATATAAATCGAGCCGCGTCTCTTTCCCGTCCTACCCGGCTGATTCCCCTACTCAGACATTGACATGCAAGCTTGTCACGCTGCACGATAAGAGGCATACGGTGTCCCAGGCATCAAGGAGGGAGATATGACCAGAGGCAGTCAAATAATTCAAACAACGTGCCAAAGTAAAGGGGAGTGATCGACGATGCCATGGCCGGCCAACCAACTGCGAATGTCCACGGCTAAGCCAGAGGGCCACTCAGCCTTGGGCCAAAAGCCTGTGGTTGTGGCAAATCTGGCTGCTCAGCCCGCAAGCAGTCGAAATTCCTCGGAAGAGCGTGCATGCATCCTGCAGTCGAGCCATTCCTGGAAACCGGCGGGGCATGATCCGGGGAAGCGGCCCTAGGGTCCTTTCGCTACGTCACTGCAAGCCTCCTGATCTGGGCTGTGAGACGCCAGTCAGAGTCTCGCCTCGTTGGCTTCGCAGCCTCCAAAGCTGGGGAGATCGTCAACAGCCGTACTCGAGTACACGCTGCCTAGGTGGCAAGTCACGAGGCCTTTGTATGCCACAAGTACCGTTTGCAGCGTGGCTCCGCGATCCGGGTACTCGGACGATACGTAATATGGCATAGACACGGATGACGGGCTCCCAACCAAGTTGCATCTGGAATGCCGGGCGCGTGGTCGCGAGCCGCTTGATGAGAGGTGGATTGATGCCCAAATCGAAGCTGACTGCACGGAATTAGGATGTAAGTTTTCTGACGGGACTGGCCATGAGAGCAGTTGTTCCTACTCTAGCCGAGGCTGCCCAAGATTATCTCAGTTGTCGCATTACTCCCTCCTCTTTCCACCGTCGAGTCAGCAGTGTTCAGCGACATCTGCTGGGTGAAAAAGCAACCGATCTGCCCGTGATTCGCCGCTGCAAGTCCCATCATCCCGCGTGGGCGAGCTCACTCGCGCTCCAATGTTACGCTGAACCCCTCTTTGGAGAATTGGAGATGTCTACGTGCGGGCAACAGCAGGCGTAATACGAACCATCACCAAGGAGAGCATGCCACGCCTCTATAAACGTCCAGACTGGGAGAAGCAATATCGCCGAGTATCGGGTTGCTCCTTTGTTGATCGCTTGTGTGCAGGTAGTGCGCTGTGACGGCTCTCCTGAATTGGCTTACAAAAGCATCACTAGGGATTTGATTCTCGTGACAATACGACGTGCAAATCAAAACCACGCCGCTGCAAGCGACCATATATTTTATTTCCAGGCCGTGCTATACGCGATGTCATTGGGTGGTAAAAGTTGGATGACCACCTTTGTAATACATAATGAGGCTTCTCGCCTAGTACTGAGACCAAGTTCATTGTCACCTAGACAGCTCTTTTTGCCGGCGATACTGCCTATGGCGTGCCGTCGAATCCGACAAGCAATCTACATGATGATTATATTTATCAAATTCCTCATATTCATACTTTTCTTTTCAAAGTGAGAGCTTGACATCGAGCAGTATTGCATATGCGACAACTGTATTTCAGTACATCGCTCTACTATATTTGGATATCTACCATAACACAGGATAAAACAAAAATCGCAGCTGGAAACTGTTTCAAAAACATGACATGTTCTATAGTCTATTACATCCCTGCATTACTTCATACTAACACGCGCCACTATGCCTCTCCTGCCGGCAATATCCTTCTTGAAGTCTTCACAAATGCAACCGACATGGCATGACTTTGTTCATAATCTTTTTCAGTTTTCCCACATCTACTCCATGCAGCGTTCGCACGTTAATTGCACAGCGTGCTCTGCTTGTCCTGTAGGCTTGGATATCCTGCTTCGTCAATTCGAGTATCTTCTCTTCAGGGAGTTCATTCCTGAAACTTGACATGTTGACACCGCAGGTGTGACAGAATACTTTACTCGTCAGACCATCGGCGAGTACGTAGCGGCCTATGACATCTTTGGATCCTGAGAGAACAATGGTTTGGGAGTTTGGAAAAATCCAGACGCATGCATTCTGTTGAGAATATCAGAATTAATAAGCTTATTAACAACAACAAAAATATAAAATTGAGCTACAATGGGCACTTACACGCTGACAACTGTCACAGCTGCATTCCGCTATCCTCTCTTCGCCGGACTCCAAAGGCTTACATGAGACAGCAATGGTCACGGCACCGCAATGGCAGCTTCCAGTGTATAGTTGGCCGCCTTCCATGCTGGATGGCACGTCTCCTTTGTGAGCTGGAGGGGCATATTGCGGATCGAGTTTGGAATTGAAGATGCTGTAACAAAATCATCGTCAGTCTCATAAAGTATAACATCTTCCGCCTTGACGACAGGTATTTTCGGCTTACTTTCTTCTTCCTATTTGATTGATGTCGATGCCTTGTATGGCGCGTACCTGTTCATTGATGCTTTGAGAATTTGGAACTCTATTCAAGATAGATGGATTTTACAACTTACATTCAATAGCAACTGTAAATGCGGAGGGCCGTTGGGCATCCTCGAAAGCATACTTGTGGCACAATTGGGGCAAAACTACCAGGCAATCCGTGTCAGTAGTTGTTACAAGGCGATAAGTTTGGTAGAAACGTTGTATATTGATAGCATTTGTGCGCTGCCTACCTTGTGGATCTTGTTCCCCGGACCAAACGTGTAAGACGTGAGGCTCTCTTCGCTACCCTTGACAACTCTAAAGTTGTCCTCTTGGCTCGTCAGAAAATAGAGATTGCCTTTGCGGCTACAGAAACTGCAGTCGCAATCTACAACGGTATTGAGTTCCGTGAGGTTGATTTCGTAGGCAAAGGCGCCGCAGTGGCAGCTGCCCTTGTATGTGCGCCGAATAGGCTGGTTTTGAGTTTCGGCCATGGTGGAGAATCAAGCGAAAGGAATAAAGAACAAATGATACTATTTGTTTGAATAGCTTTAGAAGTAAACGAGAGATTAGAGGGAAGGGAAGGAGATAGTTGAGTTGAGAGAGGCGTTTTGAGGCTGACAGCTTACCAAGATCGTGTTCGCAGCAGACTAGTTCGGAGGATGGATGTATTCTCTCTCGTTGTGCCAGCCACGTTGCTTCTCGACACTTGTCTGTTTATTTTAAAGTCCCTTGTTCGTGCATTGAGTTGAGTGAAAGTTTTTCAAATCAAGACACCTTGTCCCCAACAAAGCATGTTGGATGTACTATGGGCTGGTGTTGAGGCTGCTCTCTCTGACTAGAGCCCGGAAGAGGCTGGTGGGGGCTTGATAACAGAAGTGTTGAAGTGGACTGGAGTCAACGCTTGGAATTCGGCATTCCCAGTAATGCCCGTAAGGCAAGTATAGTGGGGAGAAATTAAGTCCGACTTACGCACAGTATGCCACCAAAATATAATAACTTAAACTATGTAATCAATCTTAACTACTAGAGAAAAAAATCAAATAAAAGAAATTTTATAATAAGTATATATGATAAATTTTATAAAGTATAAAGAAATCATAATTATACACAGTATCCCTTTTCAAATAGTAGTTTAAAATTTAAAAGCTATACCTATCATTATTCATACTGAACATAGTGGGCTACAGTGGGTTATAATGGAAATATAGTGGTAAATACAGTGTTAAAATATTGTGGAGTGTGTCGGAATTAATTGCGAGCCACTGACAACTAAGATGTAACATCCTGCATTCGGCTCATCGCCTCATGGCAGTTTGAAGACGGACAATACCAGAACATATCCAATACTGTTTCTCATCTACTATATCGCCAGAACATCGGGGAAAGAACACCAAAAGAGTATTTTCTGAACGGGCGCGATTTCCCACCAGAGCACAAAGGGTTAAAGACATTCCATAGTTCATTTTTTGTTCACTAATCTACAAATAGACTTGTTGAGGCAAAGTAGGATTATGGATGTTGAGAGTATTTTGTCTATGGCGGAAAGAAAGCTCTTTCCACCCAGTCAATAAGCCTTATACATGACTCACTTGATATGACAGCCAATTTCCTTCTCTCTGCCTCCTGTGCCATGAGGATCCGTGATGTCGAATCTACTAAGCTTACAATATAAAGATGACAATCTCCATGTTTAAAAGACGCTGTTACTGGCATTCATTGATCATTTCATTGGCTCTTGAGACATAACTTGGGCTTTCTACCTCTTCAATCCAGCTCCGCTCCGTTCCTTACATAGATCCACCAAGAGCTCCCTTCTCAATCAGCAGAGCGACGTCTACCAAGGAGATGAAGTTGCAGCCGAAGAGAGCTGGACTTTTCGAAACCATATTTTCTCGTCTCTTTGCATAGATAAACGTCCCACGGGAAAGCCATTTATTTCTGCGGCATGATTTATCCATCTTCTGGAGGGGCCATGGACTTCATCAGCTCGATATACGGGGCCTTCCTATCTCCCTAGTGAATTGGCCAGGACGCGGTGAGAAGCGCATCCTACATATTGCTCTCCCATTTCCCTTAGTAACTCTCATGTCAAACGCGTAGTCAAGTTGCCCGTCCCGTTTACCTGTGCAGCCTGTTCCGTTTGAGCAAACGCAAACGGGCCGTAGGCAAGCTTTTGAACATTATATGTATGGGCTGTGCCGCCTTGAATCGGAAAGCAAATTCTGCCATCAGACTTAATATATTCCAACAATCCAAGATTCAGCACCGCATAGCTTCCCCTCCCTTGCTCACAATCAATGTCAGCGACGGCGTGGCTCTGGGCGAGGCGCAGCGCAAAGTGCGACCGGTCGTCCTGTAACGCATCGTGCAAACGAATTATCGTTCACGGCGGGATATTCACCTCTCGATATTGTGAAAGCCGTGAGTCACTTTTTCAACCATGGCCATTATTTCTTCCTTCTCAAAAGCCGAGCGCGCTTTGCTAATACACATGCTTAGACTTTTGCGCATTTCGTGTTGATGGCGAGTTTTTTGCGGAAGCATGAAGAGGTCGAAGTATACGTTTTGTGCCAAGCGTAAGACTGTCTGGTATCACGGAATTGGTTCGTTTCTGATACACAAACAGATTCTAAATGCCAGGTTGGAGACTGCAGTAAGTCCATCCAGGGACCACACGGCGATCAGCGTTAGCCCTGAAGCCCACCCTCTCCGAGTTTCCCCGTTGCATATTTACGCTCGTGAGAGTGGCCGTGAAAGGAGTTTCTAGACTGACACACTATTAGACACTCGCACAATGCCAGATTATCCCCACAGATTGAATCATCAAAACGAAACAAGTTGTCGCCTGTATGTCGTAGCAGAGCCCGCTGACGAGGGAGATCGTCCACGTCGGCTACGTGTACTCGGCGAGAAGCAACGCGGAGCCCGCACGACCTCACCTTTAATAGGTACCGTCTTAACACCTGCGTTTCAAGCTGTGGTATCCTCGACTGCTACGCCGCTGTATGATTATTGCAGCAGTTGCAGCGGCACTGAAGAAGGCCCAAGTGACACCGAGACGGAGACAAGTACAAAAGACGAATCGAGCCGTGCACGAACTGCATTCTCGCCGAACCTAGGCATTTTCATATTCTTCTTCATAATTGCGTGTCTTTTGGCGGGAGTTTCCAAGCTTTAAAACATACTTCAGAGTGGCTGTATGTGCGGCTGCAGAGGGCGCTGGTTCAACTACATTCTCAATGTAACTTAACTAACCAACATATCTGGACTGCTTTTTCCCTTTGTGTTTGTCCTTCTCTCTCGTTCTCTCTGTCTCATACCCAAGAATAAATAAAACTAAGATCGCAATCAAAAAAGCTAGAGAGGTATGATAGGAAGTCCTCAACAGTGCCTTGGAATTGTCGACCACGAGGTTCCCTTGCTGCCGCATCGTTGCGTTCCATCTCTTCTTTAGCGCTCCGATAGAATTCCGCCTGTGTCTCACAATACTCCTTTAGCATTGGACCTGGGTTCCGAATCCTGTCGCCAATCACTAATTCCCATTTTGTGAAGTCGATAGCGGCAGGATACGGCGTCTTAGTTAGATGCCAATCGTCATTCCGAGCGTCTACATAGGTATTGTAGATGAGCCAGTCAAAATCCTCTCTTCCCGAGTCGACCAAGTTCACAAATTTCTCATAGTCGGTAACAGCAAATATGAAGTCGTAGTCGTTTATGAGTCCACAGCATGATCGAGCACTCTTGACGCCAATACGAGCTGTACAGTGTATGACGCACTGTATCTTGTCTAGGATGCTGCCGTTGTATTCATCGTATACGCAACCTGTCCTCGGTTTTTTTTCTTGAATGATAATGATACCGTGATCTGGCTTACGAAGGACGTAGCCACCATCTACTGTTGGCTTCTGAACGTAGTGTGGGGCTTGACGGCCTCCTAAATCAAGCAATGCTTGGATAGTTTCTTTACCTGCGATAGGAATTCGTCCCATGGCTATGAGTGTAGGTCAACCGTAAGTTATGGAAAGTACTACTAGGTAAAAGTAGTCTTGGAAGTTTGACAAGAGTAATGCAGATGTTTCTTGAGCGGTTTAAAGGGAGCACGTAGGCCCTACTTATATCTTTTGCTATCTGGACCAGTCTTCAAATATCTTGCAAAGCTATTGTTCCTCTTTTCTTCAATTTGGTTTGTTATATTTTCTTTCTAATTTTTTTTTAAAAGAATTTCAGGCGCGAAAGATTGAAAGAACACCACGCTTCCAAGCTGCAATAGTAGCTTTGTTCATGCTCATGCCTTTTACAATAGCAAGGCACAGTGCTAATGGACGAAACATAGACGACAGTTTGAATAGGTTTCCGTTGACGACATCGTTTTATTTCCCAACAAAGTCTCTTTGTGCATCAAATGTCCATGTCATAATTTTCTTTGTGGATAATGATGCGCAATGGGTAATTAAATGTACAAAGCATAGACATATGATCATTTATACGCTCTAAAAATAGGACATCAAATGTTTTGCGAAACACCACACAAAAAAGCTGCAAATGGAGATCAGTTACGCCTACGCCGAGGTCGACGAAGTTACACACCGTCTGGCAAAGGGATCCATTCGGGGACCTTGCACCGAGATTGACAAATTTACCAAAAAGAATCGGCGCCTGTTTACCGCTCCATTGTTAGTCTCTCACCTTGTTGCATGGTTTGCGAATGCTGCCCGTTGATTCGAACAAACGATTGTGAAATCCATCGACGCACATGAATCTCCTAGATGCAGAATGATACCCGATAATGGCATCCATGACGACTGGCCACCAGCTGATCTCATGATCTTGATCAGCGCACCGGCTCGACCGCGGGTCGCATGAGGTAAGCCCGGTTGGCGCCGGACTCCCAGGCCTTGGCAGCGCCATGATCTGAGTTAGAAGACCATGTGGTGGCACCAATCCCTGAATTGACCTGGCAATGTTTCGGAAAGCTTAAATTGAAAGGAGACGTTCAATCGGAATCCTCTTTGGGCGCTGTTCAGCCCATTCCATCCTGATAACGCCGACGTCGGCCCATCGCTGGTTTAACCTTATAATAACGGCTGCGGGCGGCACTCGCCTGAGCTACAACTCATCATCCAAATCTGAATCACGCAACGCAACAACAGTAACTCACCACCATGTGCATCGTTGTTTTCACAACAGCGCACCCAGACTACTCGCTCATTCTCATCGACAACCGTGATGAGTTCATTCTGCGCCCTACATCCCGGCCGCACTGGTGGACGCATCCCGAGTCGGGCAGCCATGTTCTTTCCTCGCGGGACCTCCAGAGGGCAGCAAAGGGCACTTGGCTAGGCATCACCAAGACCGGCAACTTGGCTGTGCTGACAAACTATCGCGAGGTCGACAGCGATGACGCTCAACACCCAGTACACGGCATCAAAAGCCGTGGCCGCATGGTTAACATGTGGCTTGGAGGGCTACCAGACGAGGGAATAATGAAGGGCGTGAATGAGCTTGTCCAAGATGGCGGCGTCAAGGGCGTGGGAGGATTTTCGATGGTATGCAGCAAGCTGAAACGAAAGAACGAAGGCATCGCCATTGTGAGCAACAGGGCTGCTGACGTGGATGATGTTCCTTTGGTCGGCCTTGAGCCGGACGGCGTTTGGGGGCTGAGCAATACGGTATACAACGATCCCAACGAGTGGCCCAAGGTAACTGAGGCAAAGCGTCTCCTGAAGGAGGCGGTAATGGAGGCCGCGGCGAAGAAGTCTACCGAAGACGATCTCATTGCAAGCCTCTTCTCAGTCCTCGATACGGAATCCATGCCGGAACGACCTTCAGGATCAAGCCTGCAAGAGTATATGAACTTGATGAGGCATACCATCTTCGTGCCCCCGGTTGGCGACGAGGTCAATTGCACAGAGATGGAAAAGGCCACTGCGAAAGGCCGCATTCTATGGGCAGATCTCAAGCATAATCAAAAGGCAGTCGAAGAGCTCAAGCAAGAGTCAAGGCCGGGCATCACCCCAAGCGCAAGCCCACATCCACCGATGGGCTTTGAAGAGGGCATGTATGGAACGCAACGACAGACGGTGATGCTGGTGGACAACGACGGCAACACGACATACGTGGAGCGGGCTCTTTGGGATGCCAATGGAAACGAGATACCCCGAGGGGAAGGAGATGTTGTTTTCCGGTTCAAAATCGAAGGCTGGGATGATTAGCTGTGGACGGGCCTCCCTGAGGAGGATCTTTATATAACGGTGTTCGAGGCGAGAAGAGGGTGTAATCCATTGTGGGCGGTGTATCGGGAGGCATCGTGGTGCAAATGACAGCAATAGACGGAGGAAGCTGGATGCTGACAATAGAACAGTAAAGACGTGCGGGAGAAAGAGGGCTGCAAGAGAGCTATATCAAAGAGATAGAAAGATTAACATCTGAATGATTTGCTGCCAGAAAAGATGGCGCCCAGCGGAATAACTGCAAGACCGGTGCCTCTGCAGATGGCAAGGTTGCCGGGCACCTGCCAGATGCCAAAGTGCTTTTTCGCATCTGCCTCAGCCACGCGTCAGTCCTACGAAATCGACTCGCAGTAGACATAGACGCGTCGTTTCTCTCCAAACAAGCCTGTCGTTTAGGCGCCGCCTCTTGCCTCTCAGCTGTATCGCTTAACGAGCATGCAGCTTGACGTTGCTGCAAGCCCACGCATATAACGCGATACCACGACTCTCCTAATTCTTTGGCACCTGGATGCCACCAAGCCCGGTGTTTCTTTCTAGATCATATTCAGTTGGCTATTCAGTCTCGACCTTTTCCATAGTCTCTCCTCTTTGTGCCTTGTCCCTTCAGCATATCACTCTCGACTAGGATTGGCTGCCCGGCTCGAATGCTCGCTGCTTTAAATAAGGAGCTCTCGTGGTAGACGGAGCTGCCTTTTTAAAAGATCAAAGAAGGAAAACACAAACAGCTTGTTGGTAATTTTATCTCTTCCTGTTCTCTCTCTTGACTTCCGCTGAACGCCAACGATCCTCTAGCTTTGTATCTAGAACTCATTTCTTTCTTTAATAACACCCACTTGAACACCATTTAGAAGTTTGCTCCTCAATAGCCATTGTTGCAGCTGAAACAATATGCGAGGACGTGGGAAGAATAAAAGGCCCCTCATCTCTGCACCCATAGGCCCGGTCAAAAACTCACGAGGTGCCGATCTTATCCGAAGCGAGAGGCTTATTATTGTCGATGCCATCAAGGACTGCGAAACAGACAGCTCCAGCTCCATTCCCGAATGCCGTCTTCCGTTGCCTATCCAAACACCAAGGCACATATCAGCTGGATTCCACAGCGACGGCCAATCAAAAAACAGTCCGAGCGTTGCAAGCTCTGATATCGCGGTCACGCCAACCATCAAGATCTGTTCCAATCTAAAGCCGCCAAAGAAGTCGCCTAAAAGTTTGTTATCAACCTCATCTATACCGAAGCCATCCTTTAGAACAGTGCCAGCAGCTACACTGGTACAGGACGAGAATATTCCTCCGGCGCCAGATGGCTTTCTCCCTCCAGATCCACCAAATCAGCGACTGGCGAGCAAACTACCCAAATCTCGAACTATGAGTGCCCTTCATGACTTGAAGGCATCCATCTCTCGGCCTTCGCTGGCCGTTCGCTCTATCAACACCTCAGCTTTCACCGGTTCTTCTTCCAAATCTTCTCCATCTTCTACTAGAACCGACGCGACACTCTGCAACCCCTCAAAATTGAATCTTGTGCAACCGTCCACAACGTCGCTGGCTGACTCGGCTCAGTCGTTTTCTCCCGGGACTCCATTCATGCGAATTAGCATCGCGCAATCTTCTGCTTACTGGTCTGGCCGATTCGTGGCTCTCCACGATAAATATTCGTCAGAAGATCTTGCCAAAGATGCAATTGAATCTCGCTTATCGTTGACCAGCTCCTTTTCCGCGAGACCCAAAACGCCATACAGCAGCCTGCATCAGCGAGCATCTCATCTCCCTAATTCGACTACCACTTCCGCCTTGAGAAGCTTCATGACATCGTCCAATGTCTCGCCCGAAAATGAAGAGGACACACGATGTCGCCGTGTATTTGACCACCTCGATAGTCTTTGCACCACAGATGAAGCGAGGCGCTCTTTGCACATCTGGCAGCAAGCTTATGCTCGTCGACATGGTCGTCCCTTGCTGCTCCCCGAGGGTGGCACTATGGAAGAGAAGGGCCTGATGGCAAAGATTTTCCGCAGCTCGGGTGCCAAAAAAGGCGAAAGGCACAGCTTGACAAAATTGCGCCACGGCTCTTATAACCACGATAACAAGACCAAGAGCTTTCTCTCGGGAAGCATGTCTAGGGCGTCTCGGGAAAAGCGTCTCACCTTGTCGTAATGAAACTGGATTCATGATAGTGCGAATTAATTATGTTGGAAGGAGTTCAAATTGGCGTTTGGCCCCGATGGGTCTTTTTTGCAATGTTTTCTTGATTGCCCTTTTGGTTCTCGGCATAAGAAAGCCGAGATGTAATGGATCGACTCAGGGGCAAGTGTTTGAATTGGAATTCGACTGGAAATGGAATTTGTGATGGATACTGTGATGGATACATCGAAGAATCATCCCCTTTAGGGACTGACTTGGCTGTTGCTCGAATTGGAGAAGTACATGTGCTTGAGCTTCTTGTTAAAGAAATGCAAAAAAAGGGAAAAAGGCCTTCAAGGCTATTGTAGAGTTAATGTAGGTACATTCAAGTTTCGAGATGGTTTATGGCAATGAGTTACTGATATGAATCACAGCTTTTATTCTTTCGTATTGATATTATATATGCGGCATCCTTTTTGGGGTTCAGCCGATCAATGCTTCCTGTCCCAGTGTCCATTCCCAGCGCCAGACGCCCATTTAAATTTCAATCGTTATAATGCAATTCGCCGAGCAATAGATGAGAAACAGTCAAGATACTATGTAGGAAAGAGTAGCTGTAATGAAATCTTATTCCGCTCTCTTCCTTGTTTTCAAAAAATCTTTGATCTGCTCATGTTTGTTTGCAAAGAACATGCGCGCATGATCATTTCTCCAGACCAGCACGCCGATTTCCTCTGAGAAGCGTGCTGTGTCGAGATAGTCTTTATCGTCGGTGAAGTCTCTGAACAAGAAGCCGCTCGTCGTCTTCATCCGCTCATTCTCCAGCTGCCACAGCCGGATCTGGTCGACGACGGTGGGCGGCAGGACGGGCTTGTTGGTGAGGGCGGCGGTGCGGTGCATCTGCTCGTGGGCGTGGGCAGCGAGGTAGGAAATGATCTGGTCAGCCGTGATGCCAAAGTTGATGGCCTGACGGATGGAGGCGCGGGAGAGGCGCCCGGCGACCATGTCCGGGAAGCGCATGTTGAGCTTGGCGAAGAGGGCGAGGACGGCGATTTGGAGGGCGGACTGGGTGTAGGCGTAGAGGCGGTAGTTGGTCTCGATGACGACGCTGCCTGATTGCTGCTCCCCGCCACCGCCGAGGGGACCGAGGGATTGCTGCGATGTCTGGGCTGACTGGGTAGCAGCCGTGACGCCCTCGCTGATTGTTCGCAGACTGTTGCCTCCGCTCGTCAGGGTTGTAGCCAGTCTTGTCGGGAAGAACATGGAGCGCTTGTGCTGGGGGATGTAAATGAGGCCGAAATCGACGAGCGAAGGAAGCATATTCCTCCGCTCTTCGGTCAGCGCATTTGTGTCGTACGCTCGTCCCAGCTCGAGGCTGGCAAGCATGAAGAGGAACGAGAGCATGTCGACCGGATCCAGTCCCGAGCCCTTGTTATTGCCCAGAACATCCAGCCACAGCAAAAGCAGCGTCCAGACCTGCGCATTGGCCTCTTGCAGCAAGAAGGTAAAGCCCGCCTGTGTGATGCCCAAGCCTCCGTTTGGTCGTCTGTCGACAAGTCGCCCCGCGATGAGGAGCTCCTTGACACCCTTGTTCGGCCCAGATCCATCGCCGACGCTCTTATAGCCAACGCTGGAGACGACAAAGTGTAAGACGTCTTCCCACTTCTTGCGCGCGTATCGATCGAGGAACGGCAGGTCGATTTCGGGCGGGATGAGGAGGGAAGACGGCACGCCGAAAGAGTTGTGGTTCCCGCCACCGGTGAGAGCGAGTCGGAGCGATCGTTTAAAGTTGGACATGAGCTGGATCTCCTGCGGTTTTTCTTTAGACGGGGCGGAGATTTGAACAATGTGAAGTCCTCTCAAGATGGAGAGCGACTGATCCTTTTTCCTGCTCCAGCGTTAGACGGGCTATTGTGACAATGGCAGAAAGCGTCATCTAACCGCTTGGCCTCTGGCTTCACCCAGACATCTAGATCGTTCAGCGTCATGGGATGTGGCATGAACAGCATTCTCATGACAAATGTCTTGGCCAGATGCGGCAGCATGCGCCTGAAGATGGCAAAGGCCGTGGAGGGCTGCTGGTACAGCTTCTTAAAGGTTGTACCAGGCAGCCTCTCCAGATACTCGGCGAGATGGAGGGACGGGTTGTTGGACATGTTGGCGGCTTGTGGATGACGAGGCTGCTATCCGCCAGGGAGAGAGTTGAAGTCGTGCTGACTATCGCATCATTTGCGAAAGCCCAGCCTGCAGCGTTGGCCTGGACTTTTAAAGTTTGCAAGTTGTCGAGCGTGAAGTTTGAAGGTTGTTATGTTGAAGATGCTTCGGCGCATCATCGGATAATGGGCTGCCTAAGATAACAGGCGATAGAGCCCATCCCGCTAATGCCAGCGCTAAACATCACTGGGCCACGCCGTCTCAGTGAGGGATCTCGGCTACACAAGCCGCCGCCGCCTTGGACTGTAGCCGAATCTCGGACACATCTACTGTTCCAAACAAACATATCAAGATACATGTATCCAGTCAATTGAACCAGTCTGGGTAACATCATGGCGAAGAAGCTCTCTCCCTTTAATTTTACAAAGGCTGTCATGCGGTCATTCATGGCCGAGTCAGGTCTCGAGCCCAGGTACGAGCAAACTCCAGTCATGGATCTTAGCTGGATATGCACTGACAGGACGCAAGACTGCTTCACAGCCGAGTACGTGCAGAAACCTTGAAGAATTTGGATACAATTTTGGTTTGGAGCTCACAAAAATGTTCAGTTTCGCATAATAAACGCTACAGAGGGCAAAGTTGACTTCGAGGTCGACATCCACAAAGATCATACGGTGAATTGACCCAGGTAGACATCTCCTTTTCGAATCTAACGCTCTCGCCTAGAATCGGCTCCAAACCATACATGGCGGCACCATAGCCAGCCTTGTTGACCTCGGAGGATCTCTGGCAGTCGCATCTACTGGACGATTCGCAACCGGTGTGTCAACTGACTTGAATGGTAAGTACCCAGGTGAAGATCTACACCCCTGTTCAACGTTCCCAGCGAGTCGTCGTGCTGACATGCGTCATCTCTTCAGTTACGTATCTAAGCCCCGGTGGCCGGCCTGGCGATCTTCTCAAGGGAACTGCTACTTGTGATAAGAGTATGTAATTCTCATGAATTGGTACCTGGTATCCACTGCATGAAGCATTCTGACCTTGGGATGACAGTTGGCAAGACGCTCGCGTACACATCGGTACAGTTCTACAATAGCAAAGGCCAGCTCGCCGCAAGAGGCAGCCACACTAAGTATTCAATTTTGCCGATATCCTTGTCATCAAACCATCACTGACCTTGGGGTTCAGGTATGTCGCTGGAACCATGGGCCCGGATGGGGCCTTTGTAGCTCCGGCACAATGGGTGGATGAGGTCGACTAGATTTGGATCATTCAATGGTTTCGCGTTCTAGTAAGGACAACAATGATATAACGGCTCCAGCATAGCGGTAATATAGACTAAGCCGTACGAATCAAATGTATAGAAAGTTCTCTGTTAAAGGGAAAGGGCTCAAGTTACAGAGATTGCAATGTGATTGCGACATTCTGTAGCAGACACATGCACGATGAGATAATCAATGAAATAAGCCGCAGAGCCTCATTGCTGGCCAGCGAGGGCGTCAACCCACCTTTCTTCTTTTTTTTTTTTTTTTTTTTTTTTTTTTTTTTTTTTTTTTTTTTAACTGTCCACTTGCTCTTAGATGCTACGTAGCACCAGAGTCTAGCCGATGGGGCATTCAGCAATTACCTAGTAGCTGCATATAATAGAGATCAGCGGATACGTGTGACTGGCCGCCTTGAAGCGGTTTTCCACCCGAAGCGGTTTTCCACCCCGTGAGAGAAAGGTACTGTACAGAGACTTGCCAGATCCGCTTTCATGTGACATCAGAGGCATAGGTTCGACTCGATTAGATGCTCACGGAGTGCTTCGCCACTCGCTCCATCTCTCTGCCTATTGCTTCCGTATAAATGATGTCGCTCGCAAAATCGCAACACCATTGTATAACTTCACAATGTTGCATACATGGAGAGGAAGTGGCTTAGGTCTTTGCTCCGAATGCCTATTGCACCAAGCATTCAAGTTAGTATATGACAATCAATTAAGCTTTTACTATCAAACGTGCAAAAGAAATAATTTTGCGAATGATGTAATATGGGCAACGAGGCTTCTAGGTACGCACGTAGCATGTACCTGTATCCACCACGCTTCACGGGTGACTCGTTGGGGATCGCAGCAAGATCCTTGTAGATGGCAGCCTAACAACTTAGGAAATCATCCAGGTGACTGACTGGTGCAGCTCTGATATATGATTGGGTACTAATGATAGACCCGTATCGAAGTATAGGCTCTTTTCGACGCCCGGGGCCAGGAGGCAGAGTTTTTGGGATCCGGCGTTACGTGATGCTCCACGCCTGTATGTAACGCTGGCCATTTCCCCAAAAAGAGATGCCTGGCTCTTTGGGCTGCGGAGGGCTATGCCATTGGATTAACGCATACCTCCCCGAGGATACCTCCTTGGTCGCGTTCTCAGAAGGGGCGAGCTTGGCTCGGAAATGGTGAGAATGTGAGATGCCCCCGAGTTCCCGGCTGTTCGGACGCGGTGGGGCCGGGACTACGTTCGTCATCCTCCGACTCGTGATACGGCTCAAGCTCGGAGAAGGGAAGAACAATACGAGTAAATTAGGTAGGTAGTGCTTCGAGGTGAGGTATCTGTTTCTGCGAGAGACACATGTTCGTATATACAGCTGCACGCTATTAGCCCATGCACCAACGGTATCCTACTGGATGTCGCTTCGTCCTACTAACGAGAGCTGTATAGGTAGGTACATGTACGCAAGATACATGTACTGGCATGGCTACAATCGGCTTGATAGAGCACCATCAGATGGCGGCAATAGGCAGCTTGCTCATCAGTCACCAACGCTCGGCATCACAAGAGCACATGCCCGGCCATATGGATCTCGTCGGCTTCCGTGTCGTGCTGCCAATGGTGGTTTCTTCTGCTTTAGCCTCTGC
Source organism: Trichoderma sp. CBMAI-0020 (assembly GCA_030708095.1). Taxonomy (NCBI): domain Eukaryota; kingdom Fungi; phylum Ascomycota; class Sordariomycetes; order Hypocreales; family Hypocreaceae; genus Trichoderma; species Trichoderma sp. CBMAI-0020. The sequence continues at coordinate 1,337,646 of JAJNCI010000004.1, read as the reverse complement.
CAATTTTGGGGAAACAAGATCGAGATCACGGGCCGCTACCGCAGTGGCCAATATCGAGTCTCATTCATAGCCGCTGCCAGCACAGCAAACATGCCCAACCACAGTCTACACCAAGAATCGTGCGCCGTGCTGGCAGTGCAATTCTCGCTTGGGTGGGGCCCGCACAGCCTCTCCGCCGACCGGATGGATGAGTTCATGGCGCAGCTCGCAGCTTCGACCAATGCAGATTGCCGCAGCGTTTTTGCCGGTGCACCAGCCCGAGCAATGCCAGAAACTCCAGCGATAGTCGATATATAGGCAAATTGCGCGGCCAAACAACAACAGGCCATATCAAGCAAGCGGTGTATATGTACTGTAGCACTTTTCCCAAGATTCAACACCAGCACACCAACCTAGCGGCTCCGCTTCGATGACGAGTTCACCACAGGGTGTAAACCGACACAAGGACCGGAGGAAGCCTCAACAAAACGTCCCGACGTTGAGGACGACGCAATACAAAAACGGGCAAGGGTCCTCTTCCTGACAAGAAAAAAAAAATAAGACCACATAGGTTTTGCCATGCCACAAGTCGTAGATAGATTTCAAGTGCTTGACTCCTTGCTTCGTACCTCTTCCTTAGTACCGGCCCAAAACAGCTGAGGCGGCCACTCCCTCATTGGACGCACCCCAGGTACCTTGTATTGTTCTTGGGTTCCATCCCGGGTGCTAAGCCGCGCATAAAACGAGACTTGTCGGCTGCGTCTGCTTCGTTCACTCGCCACCCAACCTTGTGCACTTTGATCTCGACTCCATCTCCAGCTCCCAGAGGCGAAAGCAGAGGCAGTCCAGTGATCGGATTAGCTTAGTTGCCCGCCGTGAGACCGCCACAAACTCTCTTTTGCCTCTTCGCTGGTGGAGGGAGCCGCCATTCAACTGGCAAGGAAAAAAACATCCCCGCACCTAGGTAGCGGCCCGGGCCTTAGATTCAATCACTTCTCCAGCTCTCCAGCTGCTAATCGGAAGCTAGATCGCCTGTAGCTTCACTGGCAATAGCGCTGGCCACCCGCTATACGCGAATAGCGGGCCATGATGTCCAAACGAAAACACCGAGAGGCGTCACCCTCGATTTTGCTTCCAAGCACCCTCAGCCTTGCCCATCGGTCACCAATCGATACGTCCGGCTACATCTCGCAGAGTGCGGGGCAGCAGCTTCAGCGCCATGGAGAGGCGAATACGCAGCGAGACCAGCCCAATCATTCGCTGTATGCCGTCCAGCCTGTCCACAATGGCCGACCGCTGGTCATTCGGACGCACGGCGTCCAGTCGATGGCCCGAGAACGAGACGTGATATCCCAGACGACCGCCTCTCCCATGGCTCAGCTTTATCCCTTATCAAGAATCCTGTCGCCGTTGTCATCCCCGCATGTCGCCAGTCCCATGCTGCTCTCCCCGCCAAGACGCACGGCTCCCGCGCAAATCCTCAGCGATGTCACGCAGTTTCAACAAACATGGACCGACAGGTATCAAAGAAGGGACGATAGGCTGTTCAATTCTTTTGACTGGGAGGGGACAGTCTTGACAATGCGGGGCCAGCCGCTCGTCAATCGGCAACAACACATGATACCCGCCCACAACAATGTCTCGAGCATGGGTACACACGAGTCTAGCGACATGCAGCTTCCTACAGAATCATGGATCGATAATGCCAGCGAGTTTTCCCAGCAAACCTCCACGATATCAGGGCAGCTCACCGAGAGCGATCAGCATAACACACATGACTACTTGGACAACGGATTGTACCCTCCTCAAGATGGCGATGGCAGACATATTGCAAGCCAGGCCTCAAGCCCCCAAGAGCATCAGCCTTCCTTGGGCCATGTTGAAGACCCATTGCTCGATGTGAAACTCGGCCTAGAGCAAATGGTTGCAAGTCTTGACGCGCTCTACCAGCGACCAAACATGGGGCGGCACATCAGTGGCTATGGGCGCGGTATACTTGGTGCTGCAGAAGGAGATCCGCAGACGCCTCAGGACTATGATGCAAATGCTGATACAATGCAAGGGCACTTCCCTGTACTGCACGATAAATCGTCATTCATCTGTCCCTACGCAATGAGGTACCCAGATTCTGTGCATCATAACTGTTTTCAGAAGATCAACACAATCCCGTACCTGAAACAGCATCTGAGAAGCGTGCACCACGATGCAATGAACTGTCCTCACCAATGTCAAAAGAAAAGAGCAGAGGCGCCGCATCGACGAAGCCGGGCCAATAGCGCGCTCCATTACGATTCGGGTACTTGTCTTCAGATCAAACAGCGTAGTGACCGATCAAGATCACATATACAGCAATGGGATCGCATCTATCAAATCCTATTTCCCCACACGAGCCGCATCTCGGACCCCTGCATCAAGGACTGGACGATCAAGCAGTTGAGGGCTATTTACAGATTTAAAGAAAAACACGGACCCGAATGCCTGGCCCCCGTCTATTACCGGCTGCATCCCAAAATCAGGCAAGCCTATCCAGAACCGGAAGAGTTGTACCGGATGGCATTCTGTATATGGCTGCCAAAGGTGTTTGAACAACGATTTCCAACACGGGGGCAAGAACTGCTGGGCGATTTCCTAAAGCAAATCAACTCTGCGCAGCGTCACAATTCCCACAATCTCAATACTAACCCCATATTTCTAAATGAAGAGGCGTCAGCATCAGTCTTACCCAGACTCCAGATAGAGCGACAAGACACTTCCCATGCATCAATACCGCCACACATTGAGATAAGCTCTGATCGAACGAGCTATTCCGCCATATTTACGCCCTATGCAATACAGCAACAACAGAGCCCCAACCCGTCTCGGGCAGACGATACCTTTTTCGAGCCTCAGCATGACTACTCTCAACTCTCCGTACCTCATTATCTCTCTACCCTTCAGTCCCCAACAGATATCAGTTATCTAGAGTCGACACCAGAGATCCAGGACCTGGGATACGACTCTTTTGACTCCAAGCACTTTTTGTTCGATCAGTGCGCCCCCTTGCCTGGCAGCCCTTCCCAGTTCTTGGCAGATGCCGCCGCCATGGATGTGGAAGACATTGGCATTTCCGACGCGAATAGAATGCCCAAGTATTATTTTGGCGCATAAAGTTCCAGCGATTTGCTCTGAAGACCTGCTCTTACAACATTATCATCATTATTCCCATTTCCCCGTTACCCTTTCCACTTTTTTTTCTCGGGTTAATTTTTACCCAAGTCCCTGCCCTCTCCCGTATTTTCCTTTTATTCATTGCCTGGGATATTATCACATATTGTTTGGGATTGACAATGTGGTTCTCTCGCCAGCGTCGTGTGTATGGAGGTTGGCATATGGCCTCGCTTCGATCTATTTATTTATTTCTATTTTTCTTCTTGACTATTTTACTATTTCTTATGTCAATTGGGCGGTGTTTTGACCGAGCAACCTCAAACGGCGGCGGCGTATGTTCGGTCTTCGGCATGGATGGCATTATTAAAAAAAAAAGGAAAATACGAGCTACCAATACTAGGAATAAAATCATAGGCTTCTGTTTATATTCGCTCTCTTTACTTGTCTGGGCGGAGACTTTGTTTTTGGATGGATACCCTTGCATATTGGCCGGCCGATAGATTTGGGAATAACGAGCTTACGGATGGAATGAGACTCTGGCAGAAATGAACTTACAAGAGCGATTACGAAGATTTAGGCAATTGAATGATTCACAAAGGAGTGCATTAGATCAGACAAACGCAAAATCACAACGTTGATTAAGTCGTTGGACTTGAAACACCGGCAACAGTATGTAAACGTTCAGCTTGTCGCTTCTAATCTTTCTTGCCTCTCCTCCTATCCTCTCGTTCATCAGTCCCAAGAACATAATCCAAAAGCCCAATGCCCCCAAAGTACACGTCAAACCTCTCATGATGCCGGTCATGCTTCTTGGCCGCTCCCCCAAAGAAATCATACCCACTATGCACCGTCGAGGTCTCAATGAGCTGAAAGGCCACAAACGCCCACATGGTGAGAATATGCGACTTGAGCAGCAGCGGCGGCAGCAAGATGGGCAGCACATTGGCCGAGATGTGCTCCACCGGATGGGCATATTGCGACGAAAACGCCACGGGGGCCGTGAACTTGTGGTGCTGCTTGTGAAAGCGTCTATACAGCGGGCGCAGATGGAGGATCCGGTGGGAGCTGTAAAAGAGGGCCTCGCGGGACAGCACGCTGAAGAGGAGATCCCGTACGAATTCCTCCAGCGAGGGGAGTTTTGCGTCGACCCTGATGCTGGGCGGCAGGCCCTTTGCGAAAGTTGCGTAGAGGAGGCCGCCGTGGAGGGCGAAGACGATGGCTTGGTTGCGGATGCAGACAATCATGGAGTGCAAGATTTCGCTTGACGTGGGCTGCTTGGGCGCCGGCTGGATCTTGTGTTTTGAGGAAAAGGCCGGGGCGATGGAGTCGAGGAGGACGAAGAGGACGCATGGAATCCACCAGAAGATGACTTGGACGATCAAGGTGCCGACGAAGTCGACGGTGTAGGGGTCGTAGGTTGCGAGTATGTGGCCCCAGGAAGCTGCCACGGCATCCATGACAGCCATGGTGTGCTGGATTGAAGGGCTGTATGCTTCAAACGGAATTTTCGATGATAAAGATGCCTTACAGATGATATAGCGACTCAGAAGATGTACACTAGCAAAGAAGCGCTCTCTTCAAACTTGTCAAGGCCTCACATTTCACACACCGGCTGGACATATAGTACATAGCCTGGTTCACCTGCCTCGGCTCGCGCGTGAGGGGCAATACCAAAAAAACATTTGTTCGAACAAAAAATCCTTTCTCTAGTTCAGCCACATCTCCACGCTTGGATCGGCAATTTGCTTCCCCACGTCTCCAAGTTGATCTAGCGGGGAACCACATAAATCAGCTCTTTGTCCAAAGTTGACTGTTGCTCGTCTTCTCATTGGCTTCACGCAACATATACCCCTTTCAGCCATTTTACTTGAGATATACTACTCTCGGTATGCTCTATAATCTATACACACATAAATATGCCTCGGCTCACGTGTAAACTTGTCAACCACACCAGACCCTTTCACGCTCTCCATCCTCCCTCCAGCCACTCCTGCGCAATCCTAAAACTCCCCTCTCGCACATCCCCCGGAACGGTATGTCCAGCCCCGTCAACCGCCACAAACGCCAATCGACCGGAGCTCTTCCAGAATCCCGTCGCGGCCATGCCTTCGGGCAGCTGCCGCCACGGAGCCAGCCGATAGTCCGCCAGCCCGCTCCATCGCAGGTTGTCATACGCCCACATGTTGCCCGGCGTGTTGAGTCTGTAGTCCTCGTTGCCTTGTAGCACAAGCACGCGGATGTCGCCCAGGTTGGGAGTGCGGTGGGCGTCGAGAATGCGTGCCACTTCACGGGTCGTGGTCCTGAAGGGGTCTTTGGAGTTGATGTAGGCCACGTCGACGTCGAGGTCGACGATTTCAAATACAAACGAGGATGGCAGCTGTAGAGCCTTTTTGATGTGATCCTGGTTGAGGTAGGCTGTGATGTTGCCTTTTGTGATGTCCGAGCACAAGGGCCAATCAGGGCAGGGAATGTGGACTGTATAAAAGTTGGTTAATGTCGAAAGGATGAGCAGGGCAAAGGATTCAACCTACCATTAAACGGGTTTCTTTTCCCTGCCATGACTTGTTCGTAGTAATACGGATGTACCGCCTCTTCTACGTATGTCATCATGCCCCGGCATTCGTGTCCATCGTTACTCGCATCGCAGTTTCGTCCGAGCTCAAAGAGCTTGGGCACGTTGAGCGCGAGCACCTCACAGACGCTGTCGTTCATAATCTTGTCGTGCTTCCCGAATCCCTTGCACAAGAATTCATATGTGCCCACGGCGGGGGCAGTATAGTCAATCACGGCATTTATCAGTATCAGGGAGGAAATGTTGCCCCAGAATGCGTCTCGGGAGTTGAACCTCCGTGATTCTAGTATGTGATCGAGGTAGACTGGCCCATAGTGGCCTCCGTAAGACTCTGCCGCAATGTGGATGGGCAGACGGGCTCGGTCTGGGAAGATGTCCTTGAAGAAGACGTTGAGAAAGGCTTGGAAATCGGATGCGCCGGCGAGATCAAACGATGGGACGGGCGATCCCTCTGCGCGAGAAGAGAAGCCAACGCCAGCGGGCTGGTCCAGGAACAGCACCGAGGCATTGTTGTTCCAGGCAAAGTCGTTTGGCACGGTGGTGTTTTCGCCCGGCTCCAGCCAGCAAGCGCCCATTTCGTTGAAGAGTCCAAACATCGACGTCGCCCCGGGTCCTCCATTCATCCAGATGATGACGGGATCATTCGCAGGGTCGTTTCGACTGTCAAAGAACCAGAAGAAAAGGCGATGCGAATCCGTCACGTCTATGGTTCCTGTCCATTGCGATTCGCCGTATGTAGCACACGTGGAGTTGTCTTGTGGCGTCAGGGTATACTGGCCGGCTTTAAAGGAGGGAACATCCGCCCATGTCTTGGAGCCGGCCAGTGGTCGTTGCTCGCCAAAGTCGAAGCTTTGAAACTCGAGTCCGTCCGAGATTCGGGCTGATTCGTGCTGTTTTGGGAGAAATGGCGGGAGTCTAAGATAGGCGACTGCATTTCCTGCGAGCAAAATGCCCGAAGCAACGACAGTCTTGGAGATGATCATGGTGAGGTTGAGACAGTACCGCCCTCCAGCTGTGACGATTCAGTAGTTTAACAGGGCAATCCTTGTTACACTAGCAGCCCATCAAGGCTTACTTTACATAGATACACCTACACGACGAGAAACAAAAATTCAAGTCCCTTCACCTCTATTTAAGAAGCGTCAAATTGCGTGACTCTTTATCGCAGCGGGGTTCGTCTACCGTACCCGTTACAAGAACGCGCGTTTATACGCTTGAGCGCCTGTAATGCCCGAACAAGCAGTTGTAGTTGGTGCATCATGCCGCCGTCTCGGTTGAGGGCCTTTTGTAGCCCATGATAAAGGATCAACAACCTACCGCCTTTCTTCCCATAATAAAAAGCAACAAAAGCCGAGAGCGGAGGATTTCTTATAGGAACTAGGCATACACAGAGATTATATACGACAAGGATATGTATGCGCTTCAGTCTATGCAAAGATGATGGTCTTGATATTCCGTCAATTCGTCAAATTCTTTGATTAATCCGATATGTGTTTATGTACCCTTATAGCAGATACCCATCCAATCCATAGCATACAAACAGAATATGTAGCTCAGCAACCAGCCAAAGCCAAAGATAATCATTCTCACAAGCCCAAAAGAAGATGAATCATTCTACGCAGCGTATCCAAAAAAAGGGACAAAAAAAATCCTCGCATTAATCCATTCATTAAATTCGTGACTTCGTTGTCTATGCGCTCAAACTTCGAACTCGTCCACGCAAACGCTCAAGTCAGAGTGGCCAACATGGCACGGACAAGTCCAGGTGAGGGTCCTGTACACATAGTCCGAGTCAGCCACTTTGCTCGATAGGAATGAAATAACAAAAACCCTCGCAAAAAAAAAAAAAAAAAATCATGTGCAACGGCAATAAACGCGGCGCACCTTTCATCGGTATTTTGGCACGCTGATGGACATCCTACCTTTCTTGTCCTTCTCGATACGCGCCGGCTTGTGGGACGAAATCTTCTCGATTGATTCCTCGTACGTCACAAAGTCTCCGTTGGGGAGTCTCTCGGTCCGGACGATCTCGCGGTCAAGGTCTCGTTTGCCCCGGTAGGCAAGCTCCTTTTCGAGGGCTTTGATTTCGGAGCGAATGTCCTTTCTGCTGCGCGATCGTGTTCGTGAACGATGGCGCTCCACTAGCTGGTAGTCGTCGCTGAGATGATGGTGGTGGTGGGAGTGAGAGCGGCTCCTGCTTTTCCGGCCGCGCGATGATGGCGAGTAGTCTCGGTATACGATGGTCTTGTCATCTCGGTATACTGACTTGTCGTCATAATACACGCTTTTGTCATCGCGGTAGACGGTCTTGTCGATCAATTCGACTCCCCCACGAGGCGCGGCCTCGATGATGACGGGTGCTGGGTGCCCAGAGTGTCCAGAGTGCACAGGAACTAGAATTGGAGCTGGAGCTGGAATTGGTGGAGGGCCTGGAGGCGGAGCATAGACCGACTGTGGAGGCGGAGGCGCATAAATCGTCTGTGGAGGCGGAGGCGCTGGTGCTTCGATGATGAGCTCCTCTCTGCGCTCTCGGATGATTTCGCCGGCTGAGGAGCGAGCAGCAGCAACTTCAAGTTCGCCTTTTGAGATTCAAGGTCAGTATTGAGCCAGCGTACGCAGAATCGATGACAGCAATGGACTCACTTGACTTGTACTCTTCGCTTAGTTTAAGCAGGTGGTCAATATTGGCTTGTCCTAGAGCCTTTTGAACGACGATGACATTGCCCTATTACACATTTTGTTAACCTTTTTTCCTCGGAAATGGTTTGTCAACCGGTATAAGACGTACTTCTTCAATGAAAGGGTAGCCAATATCAATCAGGGCCCGCTTAGACACTAATCTAGCAGGAATTCTAGTCTTGCCCTTCTTCGGGTACTCGCTCTTGGTGCTCTTGACTGTGGTGCCACCGCTGCTGCTGCTGCTGCTGCTGCTGCTGCTGGAAGACCGGGTAGAAGACTTGGATGCGTGAGATCTGCCTCGGTGGCTGCGCTTGTGGGAGTGGCTTCGTTTAGTAGAGCGGGAATCTCGGCTGCGGCTGCGCTTGTCCTTTTCCTTTTCCTTTTCCTTTTCTCGAATAATCTCTCGTTCGACGATGCGCTCGGGGGGGATGACCGGGGCGGCCGGGATGCCTTCTCCAATTCGATCGTGCTCAACGTGAATATCTTCATAGAAGCGTTCGTCATATTGTCGAGGCGGCGGCAAGCCGCGGGCTTTGGGAAGAGGAATAGGTGTGTATGCCGGGGCCCGGTAGTCTTCACGGAGAATGTCCTCGCGGCGGGCTGGCACTGGAAGTTCCTCTCGCTGGTCGAAAAATCTGGGCAGTGGCCGACGGTCATATGTATCGAGGGATGATTGGCGGCGCATCAGCCCGGGGCGTCGAGGAGAAGAGTCTCGGTAGTATTCGCGATCGCGCTCCTTTTCGACAAACCCGGTACGGCGTTCAGAAGACTCTCGAAGAGGTTCTCGAAGAGGTTCTCGAAGGGGATCTCGGAGGGGGTCTCGGAGGGGGTCTCGGAGGGGGTCTCGGAGGGGGTCCGGGAGAGGCTCCCGTCGAGGATCGGAACGGCGATCAAGGCGGATGTCATCTTCGTAGTACCGGCGATCACGGACAAGATCATCTTCGTAGGATGACCGGCCGTATTTGCTGCCAAGGCGCTCCTCGGAGCGATCACGGCCACCCCGCCCGCCGCTCATGAAGCGGTCTTCTTCAAAGCGATCTCGCTCACGAATCTCATCTCTCTCGCCGGCAAAGCGGTCCCGATCCAGGCGATCCCGTTCCCAGCGATCTCCGCGACTGGCCATGGTGAGGTGAGAGGCAATGAGATGGTATGGGTGTGTAACAGATGAAGGTGTGGTGAATGTTCAAATCGCCTCGGACAAAGTGGTCTTAATAATGAACACAGACTGACAAAGAGCAATATGCCCCTCTTTGTACCCCCGAAGAATAGCGCCGTGCCTCCAAAGACGACCAACGCAAGGCACACGACACAAAGCACAAAACACTTGCTTTCAAACGGCTGCTATTTCAAGCTCGCTGCAGAGGTGAAAGAAGATGGTGCAACGAAGGGCCAGCCGGCTATATGAAACTGCCCTTTCGTCTCTGCAGGTGGGTTTCGGGTCAAGCGATGACGTTTGTGTGCTGAGCCCCGCTTGGCCTTCTGGTCCGTTCCAAGTTTTGCGCAGGGGTTGCTGGCCTTCTGCGCCAGTAGTGGGCAACACCAACAGCTAGTGGTGAGCGGCACGGCCTGGGAGGCCCCGTGATAAGCCACAGGTGAGGTCACGGCGCGAGGGCTCGCTGGGAGGGAGAGGCCCGAGACGAGGGCGCTCGTGATGCGCGGGAGGGCTGCGGCGATGGTGGGTGTGGGTGGTTTGATATGGGCTGTGGCTGGTGAGACTCAGCTCGATGATATGATGGATTCAGCTCAAAGGCGCCCCCAACAAAGAGACTTGTCGTGTTCGTGCCGCTGCGCTATGTACATTCAATAATAGCAATACGAGCAAAAATAGCACGGGGATGAAGAGCCCTTGAGCATGTACCACAAGCACCTGCGTCTGGTGTCTTACCTGTAGAGGCCGATGCTACTATTCCTGCTCACCTCATGTGGCCCTGCAATCACCAACTCCAAGACGCATCATTTCGCCTGTCCAGGTGAGGGGCCCTCCTGGTGACGTTTTCGTGAAGACCTGGGTCCAGTCTATCTGGTTGGCTCGTCAAAAATCAAGGCGTTAGCACCCCATACGTGGACTAGGTTCAGGTTCAAAATCCACCCTGCATAAACGAAGAACCAGCTTGTACCAGTTCAGACAAGAGGCCATCGAGAATAGATTAGAATCGCAGGTAAAGAGTCCCACAGCAAGAGGGCCTACAAGGTTGCTGCGCGCTTGCTATCCTGGATATGCAAGGGGCCATGGGAAAAAATCTCACATCGAGTCTGCCGCTTGGGTACCAGTGGTTTTTGATGCCTGGATGGGGGTTGGGCGACAAAATGACATCGACCCCGAACCATCACCACTGACTGTATTCGCTCTACTGTACAACAGCCCCAGTCGAAAATACTACGGGTTGGCCGCTGGATAAGTATCACCTGCGGTGGCCAATGATGCCCTATACATGCCTTTTTCCACTTCCCCTGCAGCGGTCGTCCAGCACAGCCTGCGTTGGCGAACCCATCGCGGCACACGGCATTTGGCTGAGACCGCAGCCCATTGGGCCGGAGCCAAGATCCCACAGCCGTGTTCCCGTCCCACTGCAGGAGACTTTTTGGCCACTCGGGCTGTGAGGCCTTGGCCGTCTGTCCTTGTAGTATTCACCTCTGGCCTCCTAGTTGGGCTGCGGCCGCCGGAATGGGCCAGGCTTGTGCGCGTTGATAGCCGTGATATCAGGCCACTTTGGGGGCAAGCCCTGCCTATCAAAGGCGAAGAAGGCCATGTTTCTAAACTTTCATCTCAAAGCTGGTAGGTACTTTTATCCTCATGAAAAGCCACAATGCGTTCTGTGTCTCTTTTGCTGCCAGGCAGGACGGTAACTTTAAAGTTGGGGGCCCCAAGATAGCATGAAAATCTCGCCTCATGGAGATATCCAACACACCGTACGAGGGAAAATGGCGATGAGAACAGCGTTTAGGGCGGCTTATGAGACTTTACGGTGAGTGTGTATTTTCACAAAGAAATTGTAGCTCGAATATAGATGCATATGTACATTTTTCACGCTCGGAATTGGGCGATGTTACATTTAGTGGCTACCCGTACATGTACATGCATGTGTACACTATTCATCTCATTCCAACAATTCATCATTCATACAGATCATGCTATTCAACCCTTAGATACATTTTGAAGCATTTTATTCCTCTAATGTCTCATTTTGCTTAGCATCCAACATAAATGGCGTTGGCGTAAAGAGCATAGGTATCAGCGTGGTTGAGATTCTGAGATGCAGAGAGAGACTGGATAAAGTTGTATCCATAGCCACCGTAGTCCTGAGTGCCCTTGACCTGCGACAGATGTGTTGACTCATGGATGACTGTGTTTGCCTGATCTTGCGCATGGCATGTTCGAGAAATAGAAGGCAGAGCGCTAAAGTAGAGATTGCAGTAGGCCATGAGACTGCTGCTGGGAAGCGTGTAAGCCAACACTCCCGAGCTGCATCCGCCGAGCACATCCGAGCAGTAGAGAGAAGAGCTGCCGCCGCTGGTTGAGCCGCACTCAGAGGCAACGCGGCTGAAGACGCCCGAGACGGTGCTTCGCACGCTGGAGCTGGAGGACTTGAAGTACTCTGTGAGCTTGGCTGCGGAGCCGGAAGAAGCGGCTTGCTGGGCAAGCTGGGCGACGGAAGCACAGTTGCGGACGGCGGTCTGAATGGCACTGAGCTTGCTACCGCTGCAGTCGCTTTGTATGCGAGTGCGCTTCTGGTGGAAGGCAACGCGGCGGGCAGAGGCAGCCTCGCCATCAATATCAACCTCGATCTTGTTGGTCTCAAAGGGCACGGAGCCGACGAGTTGGGTAGATCCCTCTTGGGCAAAGGAGAAGGCACCGGCAGACTGGATGTCGTACTTTCCGCCAAGTGAGAGATCGTGAGCTTCGGCAATGTCAAACGTCACCTCGATGGACTCTCCGGCGGGGATGCTCTGGAAGGCATCCTCAGCCAGATTCTCGGTGGAGATGCGTTGGCGGATACCGTCAAAGGCAACGGTGTGCTCTATAAACCATATCAGCAATGATACATGTGTCAATATGTAAGTGCAGTTGGTTGGTAAAGGATACCTCCGGAGGTGATTGTGACCTTCTCTACAGCACTGTTGTCCAAGATGGTGCCGGACTTGAAGATCTTGAGACTGTTCTTGCCCGTGTTGGTAATGACAGCTTTGATCTCAGCGTTGCCAGCGCTCTCGAGCTTGATATCCAAGGGAGTTGGAGCCTTGCCGGGGGCGGCTGAAGCCAAGGCGGCGAGAGCGATGAGACCGGCGACAAACTTCATTTTCAGGAGGACGAAGTGATTGAATGGGATGATTGTTGAGGTGCTTGTAGTCATATAATACTCAATACTGGACGGCGTATAGCCGTATTTATACTTCAAATACAATATGATAATGACTTCTACGGAGCATCGTGATGGTCGGGACTGCGAACAAAAGTTCTTCCCAACTACAACCATACTCCATCAATAGAACTCTAGTCAATTTCCGTGTTGAGAATAAGAGCATGGTATTGGCGTTTCGACTCATTTACACAGTCTCTCGTTGCCGTCTTCTCTTGCTTCATGCAGTGTTGTATCAAGGATGCCGGCCGGGAATAGAGGTCTTCTACACACCAATCCAATTCAACTGCCGTATTGGGACGAGTATCCGTTGATTAAAGCCAAAAGGCCAGTGGAGGCATGCTTGGTCTATCTTTTACTCATAGTTACTTCTCTCTTACATAGTGACAGGATATGGGATATTGTATGGTCCATTATCCGGTAGCTTACATAGTCATTGCAAAAACGAGCAATGCAAATAAACATTCTACAACCTACTCAAAACATGAAGATAAAACTACTTTATATATACGATGTCAAACTTCAAACAATTCGCTCCTCGATTCTCTCAACTTCAATGCTGTGTCCGCTGCCCTGCCAAGGTCCAGATACCGGAAATCTGGGGTAAATAATGAACTTTCTGTAAGAGTGTAATCAATTTGGCTCTATCTAATGGTTTGTGCATTCATTTACGCCGGCTCCGAGATGCGGACTCATTTATCCCGTAGCCTTTGGCAACAGACCCAGCTTTCCCCCTCAATGCCAAGCGATAAGCGTAAAAACGAAGCTATACCGGTCTACACAGCTTCCAAAAATGTTCAAAATCTCCGGGATCTTTGCAATTCTAGAAACGGAGGTATGGTTGGACTATTATGTTCGCATAGAGGCATTCGCAGGCATTAGTAGTGTCTTGGCTCTTGGCATCTATAAACAAAGCTGTAATGAGGATGTTGCCTTCCTTATATTCGAGCTAATATGCCTTCCATGGGTCTGGCCTATATAGCGATAAAATTAAGAGCTTTAAATACGGTACTTACATATCGGATGTAACATACGCTTCGCTTTGGAAAGCAGCATGTCTCCAGGCGAGATATCTTGGGGCATGGCGTCTTATCAAACCAGCGACTTCCCCGAATAAAATCCGAGGGTGTACTGATTCCGGATCATCCTTTAGGCAGATTGTTTCTTGGCATATATAAACAGATCAAAAATTCTATAGTCTATCAAATAACCGAATACTATCGTTTCGGCGAAGAATTCCCGATGGGCGCAGCAGATCTTGCCAACTCGGTTCGATCGCCGGATATTAAGCTTGCTTCCACTCTCATTGGTTATTCTTGCGACCTTCCTATCTTGTATGCTTCACAATTACCGAAGCCGTGGGCTTTTACGGTAGATGACCGTGGAGCGTAGGTGTGCAGTCTTAGACGGAAGACGTTCCCAACGAGGAAGCTCGTTCTCCGGAAAGCCAAGCCTATCAATATCCACTTGCCCATCGATACTATATATCAGTGGGAAACCTATTACTATACAATACATTCTTTATAGTCTGACGGTTACATTCTTGGCAAAGAGCGCTTAGATGTTGTACTGTGATGTGCAAAGCATACCCTATTCTCTGCACCTTCAGCTTCGGCAGCGACATGGATCTTGGCGTAATAAAATCGAGGTTTAACAGGAGTCAAAAAAGAAAATCATTGCTTTTTTACTATCACAGCACACTAAATCTTGCTACTCCACCTATATCATTAAGGTGAATTGACAAAGCTCATGAACCAAGGAGTGTGAATAAGCTCGGAGACAAGCATAACGTAAGGTTATTAATAAACACGCCTAGGTGTTTTACTAATTGTACTGCAAACACAATCCCGTCATTGACATGCAAAAGTGCCTCGCATGGTGCCACCGGCTGCCTAAAGGAGAAGCTGGGGGGCAGCCCGCGGCTATCAAGAATGGAGAGCTACCTATGCGGAGGCGACAGTCCGAAAACTTGAGCATCCCAACGCGAATAATCTTAGTACCTCTATCTTCAACATTTTATATACTCGTATTTTTTACGACGGTTAACCTCTTTCGATCCCTTTGTAGGCTTGGCGCTGTTGCGTCGATATACCTTTTATCTTTCTCCAAGTAGAGAGGCGCGGTTATCAAAGGCGCCTTGACGAGAATAATCCGGATGTGGCCATCAGTGCGAATATGGCTAATATTCTTGGAGTAAGAGTAGAATTCATAGGAGGAATGAATGAAGGAATCTGTTGCCGACGTCGACGTCATCAGTCTCGTCCATTCGCCTCCAAAGAGGAGCGGGACACTAATACAGGACTTCTGTAGGATTATGGGAAACCAACCATTCGACTTCTTCCTTGGCAGGCGAGGGAAATATCCACGTCTCTATACTTAAATATCCTTTCAATGGATCTTACTCGCATCCCAAGTGTGCACGCTGTTCTTGGGATCAGTCTTACTCTCGTGCTGGCTACACTCTTTTTCTCGCCCTCGTACTCAATGGAGAGCCGCGGCAACAGCTCGAGTCCTATTGCTGGTCTACGCGTGGCAATTAAGCAGACCAACACGTCTCCTCTCACCATCACCAGCACCGTCATTAATGATAACGGGCATACGGTCACTTTCCTCGTATACAATTCGCCGTTGGATACCGCCGCCCCATCCATTGGGCTGCTCACCATCACGCCCGACGGCGCCTCAGAGCCTCTCGACTTGCCAAAGCTCCAGGTCCAAAGACAATGGCCGCCTAGTCCTGAGTCACTCATCCAGTTACAGCCGGGTGCAGGCCAAACAGCGGAAATTGTGCTCAAGGATTTTATAGCTTCAAAACTTACGGGAAAGGCATCTGTTGTTCTCAAGGGCCGCTGGGATATGGTGTGGAACAAGCAGAAAGACGATGTTACAGCTGAAATGATGGAGCAAGCCCAGCTGCAAACCGAGCCAGACGTGTTTAGAGGTGACTTCGCCAGCGACAATTTGGAAATATCCACTGTATAATAATAGAAAAGAAACCAATGTTCGTTGTATTCGTGGGTTTTCCTTCGATAACTACCTATCTGCCTCGTGCTGATAAATTGAATGAAAGGTGCTGCTTGGCCCGCTATTGGCATAAAAGTTAGGCGACGACAGAGCGCTAAACTGCTCTACCGACGGCGCGGGTTACTAGCGTGCATGCAAGCTCCCCGATTGTTTGTTTTTTCATCCTTTGCTCACTTTTCTTCAATAATCAAAGCGATACAGGATGTTTCATCCCGCCTAATGAACAGAATCTCAATCAAAGGATAATATGGGCAATGCCTGCGTTCTTTGTTGGCCATGGACACCGCCATATCTTTCATATAAATGAGTCAATCCTTCTTGGCTCTCATACGCCCTCACGCGTAAACTTCCGCACACAATCCTCTCCATCTCAACCAGCCGCTGCCACTATTCGATAATGGTTCGTGAACAGACAGTCTCCTCGGAGGCGCCAATGCCAAAAGGTTACGGGTTTCTCAGAAAAGGCAATCCCTTCATGACAGCGCTCTGTCGCCGGAAAACTCTAGACGCTAGAAAGACGTTGTACGTGGTGGTGAAGCAAGGCAAACAAGAGGGACTACGAGCACCAAAGTGGGTTTTGCACCAGGTCTTCTCAGAAGAGAAGGCAACTCGAGAGAGGAGGCGCGGTGCTGTCGAGAGACGAGATGCAGCAACTAAAGATGCGTTTGCAGTGACTATCAAGAGGCTATTTGCAAAGATGCCGGAAGAGGATCTGAACAAAATTGTGAGGCATGCCCTGAGAAAGCGAAGCGGCAGGGTCGGTCGTACGGGAAAACTAGACTTGGACAGGAAGGCATATCTCGCAGTTCAAGCGCATGTTCGCCATCGCCATACGGACTATGATAAAATCACCAAGGCGTCAAAAGACCGAGACGCCGCCAGAGACGCTACCCGCGGGGAAGTCTCGAGGGTCTTGGTGGAATGGGCCAGCGATCCGGCAGTGATGAACCTGGGCAGCGCTGTTCGGAAGGACAAGAAGGGAGTGTCTCGGGGAAATGTTGTGGCCCGAGTGGCTCAGAAACGGCGTGCATCTTTGACGGCTACCAAACCCACAGCAGTATCCAAGCGAGCCCCAAAGCAGCGTCCTCCTTCAAAGACGTCGAAAGAAATGACGATTCAATCACAGCCGGTTATAATTGACTTGACACAAGATGAGGATGAGGCAGAGGGAAGTGACGCGACGGATCAAGTCTCTTCTGTGGACGAGGACCAGGATTCAGAAGAGGACGGCGACGCTTCGTACGAGTTGTCCGACTCGGAGGGCTCTGACAAAGAATACGAAATCGACAACGACTGGTCGGACTAATGTTTCTGTCAGATTGGTGAAGCAATATAATTGGAATAGTTCTGTTTGTAATAGGTAGCGCTGAGTTGAATAATTGGCAGGCTATGCATCTTATATTCGTTGTAGCCGTACATCTCCTTTCTCAAGTTCTGCCCAGCACCTGTAGAGCACCTTGTCCCCTTGGACTTGATCGCCCTCGCGTCGAGGTGACTTGCGTCAAGATGACTTGCGTCGACGTGACCTGCGTCGACGTGACTTGCATTTCGGAAGCATTGCCCATCTCCATCATCCTTGCCCCCAACGGCAGTGGAGCACTGTAAATGAAGCCGGTACCTGCAGTACCTGTCACGATGCCTGTAGCTCCCGCAGCTTCGCACCTCCCGGGCAGCCACCAGCCCGTTTAGCGCTGTTCGTCTCCCGCGGCCTAGCCCAATTGCCCGTTTCTGGCGCTGTGATAAATTAACCCCACGTGATAGGTAGCTCCTGGTCACTCCCCTGACCAGGATGAGAGCCGCAATTCTATTTGACGACGCGGGTCATCTCTGACAAACGGGTGCTGGTGGCTCTGGGGCATCTTTTTCTCTTCTTCAGTCGCGCTTTGTGGATTTTTTGCATTGGTCGCTCCTTTTCGAGACTTCTCGCTTTGCTCAACGATTCCGTCATTTGTTGACGATTACACTCGCTACATTCCAACTCGACACGCACCGCCTCTAAGCGAAGCTCACATATCAAACACAGCTTCAAGCGGCCGTGCCCCTCGTGGGACGCAGCTCGCCCGTGCCCGATCGAATCCATCGACACCCGAAACTCACCCCAGTTCAACAGGCCACATCTCAGATCTAGCTTTCGAACCGGATGCCAACCAGCGACTGATGTATAATGGATAACTCCCAGAGACGAGCCAGCGGCATCCCCCGCCTCTCTCGGCTTCCTCGCCCAGTCTCCGTAGTCCAGCCAGCACCGTCTCCAACTCCGGCTCCGGCTGCCAGCTCCACGTCATCGCTTCGTCCAAGGCCATCCCGTGATAGTCTTGCGGGAGACGCAACTGGTGCCAGGGATATCCAGAACCCAAAGCTCCGAGCCTCTACTTCCCGTGGCCAATTGCGCCCCGGCGCCAACATCAGCGAACGAAAGCCATCTTTACGAAACTCAACGTCCAATTCTTCGCTTCGTTCCAACTCCACTCGCACGCCTGCCCCGAAACCTGCTGCCCCGGTGTCGAAGCCCTTGCGAAACATATCTGAGTCCCGAAGATGGAGCACGACTACAAACGCCCCAGCGTCGCAGTATAAGTCTTGGGCAGAGCCATCAGAGTCCAGCAAGCTTGATTTTGAGCGGGATGAAGACTCTACAGAAGCATCCAATGACCTACTCACTTCCTATCTGAATGACTCTACGGGCTTATCACACCAAGTCGACGATGGAGAGCCCCCGGCTCTCTCGCCTCGGGCTCTTTCACCTCGGGCCCTCTCACCTCGGGCCCTCTCACCCCGGGCCTTTTCACCTCAAGCTCTCTCACCTCGGGCTCTCTCGCCTTTGTCCCCGGCTACCTCTCCGAGGGGAGACATGCCCCAGATCAATGCGCCGAAACCCTCGCTTTCTGATCGCACTATTGAAACTCTTTCGCATCTGCCTTCTTCTCCCGCTTTGAGGAAAGGGTCAACAAACTCATTCTTTGACTCAGGCAGGCCTATGTCGCGAGCCGAGAGCTCTGCCTCAAGGCCAGGCTCCAGCTATACTTCTGGTGGATCGGCAGGGCATCCGTCGCGCCCAGGTTCGAGTGGCGGAGCAGACGATTCAGGATTTTCAAATCCCAGAAAGTCATCTGTCAATCTTTTCAAACGACCACTTTCGGTTGTCCAAGGTACTCCTGATAGAACTCCGGGCGTCGCGTCCAACGGCGCACAGAGACCTCGCCCAGCCAGTCGTCTTTCTGGGATAGCTTCGAAACCATCTTCTTCTATGCCGGAGTTTAGGAGCGCAAGCCCAGATAAGCTAGGTAAAACGCCGACGAAGAAGGTTCAGAAGCCAGCGTCCAGGCCACTGAAGCCGAAGGCATCTGCCCGCGGGCTTGCCAAGAAAGCAGCGCTCGATGCCGGAGAGAATTCAGGAAGCGGCGCCTCTGCCTGGGACGGTACCATTGCCCCACCTGCTCCGGCAACGAACGAAGATGCTGTTGAGCCGAATCAGACGGGCCAAAAGTCATCAACAGCACTTCGAGATCAAATCGCCAAAGCAAAGGCAGCTCGGAGAGCGGTTATGAAGCAAACCCAGGATCAAGATCAGGCGCCTGGCGCGGCATCAACACCTAACGAAATGGCAGCGGTTCCCTCAAATAGTGGCTTCAATTACGATGCAGCATTCGAAGATCCTTTCAATTTGAACAAGGGCCAAGATGCTGGCGAAAAGGTCTTGAAACAGCGTATTGGAGCAGCAAGGACAAGCGGTAAGCTGAACATTGCAGCTTTGGGGCTGAAAGAGATACCAAGCGATGTTATGAAAATGTACGACATGGAGTCTATTGGCGCTGGTGGGAGCTGGGCAGAGAGCGTGGAGTTGACGAGGCTCATCGCTGCGGACAATGAGCTAGAGACGTTGGACGACGCCATGTTTCCAGACCTTAGCCTTGAAGAACTTGAGAACGATGAGGAGGGCCGTGGTAACATGTTTGGAGGGCTCGAGACGGTCGATTTGCATGGCAATAAGCTACTAGCGATTCCTATGGGATTCCGCCGCTTCCTACAGTTAACCACTCTCAATCTGGTGAGTATCTCCGTGGCCCTATTGCTCTTTGGAATCATTTGTTCACACTTTTTAGTCGTCAAATCGCCTAGAAAATAGCTGCCTTGAGATTGTCGCGCAGATGACGGCGGTTCGAGATCTCAAACTTGCAAATAATCAACTCACCGGACAATTGGGCTCATGCCTCACTAGCTTGAGTGCGCTAGAGATTCTCGATGTTCATGGAAACAAGCTCTCTGCCCTGCCGTCCAACATCGAAGACCTTTCTCGGCTGCGTGTTCTCAACTTGAGCGAAAACAGCTTTGAATCGCTTCCGTTCGAGGGACTTTCGAAATTGCCGCTGACTGAGCTTGATTTGAAGAAAAATCAGCTTTCTGGAACTCTCATCGACGAGCCTATCGGCTCTCTACCAACACTTCAAACTCTTGATGTCTCGGTAAATAGGCTGACACGACTTGTGCCTGCCGATACCTCGATCAACCTTCCCGTTGTCCATACTCTTACTCTCTCGATGAACCGGCTGCAGGAACTCCCAGACATGGCCACATGGACAAGTCTCTTGACCCTTGCAGCGGATACAAACAACATCTCCAGCATTCCCCTAAGCTTTACTAGCCTCGAAAAAGTACGACAAGCGGACTTCTCTAGCAATGATATCCGTGTAGTTCCACCTGAGATTTCTCGCATGGACAGCCTTACTTTGCTTCGGCTCAGTGGTAACCCGCTGCGTGACAAGAAATTCGCTTCAGCTTCGACAGAGGATATCAAGGAGGCGTTATCGACGAGACTGGAACCTCCTCCCCCGTACCAGGAGCCCGCCGGTCAGGAGCCCATCACTACCATGATAAGCCAACTTGACATTGAGAAGAAGCAGGATAATATGACAACAATCAATGCCGACGATGCAGATAGCAGATCAGAAGGTGACGATGATTTTGCCACGCCTCCAACGTCTGCACCACATTCCCCTGCTAGATCGCGAGCTCAGACGTTGGTGAGAGAGACTTGGCCGGTCAAGACAGGCGGGCTTCTCGATCGTTCACGCACCGAGACGTCCTCATTGAGCCCGGAAATGTGTGCCGAACTCTCCAGGAGTTACCAGATAAGGCAGGCACATCTTCACCATAATCTGCTGAGTGCGTTCCCCGGATCCCTTCAGTTCTTCTCGCAAACTCTTACGTCTCTGTCCTTGAGCCACAACAAAATCTCGGGCGACGCCTACCTGACAGAAGATATGAGCTTGCCGGCTTTGACGGAATTGAATTTGAGCTCGAATACCATCACCAGCCTAGGTCCGTTGACAACATTTCTTAAAGCACCTGCACTGGAAAAGATTGACGTGTCGCTCAATCGGCTGAGCACGCTTCCGCTCGATCTAAAACAGAGCTTTCCCAACTTAAAAGTTCTTGTCGCGTCAAATAACCAACTAACAGAGCTTGATCCAGCTGCCGTCAAGGGCCTCAAAGTTGTTGATGTGTCGAGCAATGACATTGGACATTTGGATCCCCGGCTCGGCCTCTTGGGTGGAAAAGATGGGCTCGAGCGGCTTGAAGTGACAGGAAATCGATTCAAGGTGCCCAAATGGAACATCCTGGAAAGGGGGACTGCAGTCACAATGAAATGGCTCCGAGGGCGAGTCCCAGCTGAAGAGATGGAAGAGTGGAGAGCTGAAAACGGGGAAGATGACTCTGACGTGGACTAAACTCGCAGCGGGCGATGTTTTTTTTTTTTGTCCCATCAACTGTAGCTTATTGATTTCATCTTACGGTAAGGTCACGTACTATATATATTCTGCTACTTAATTCTTTTGGTCGTCCCTATCGAAGGGGAGAGCTGTATAATATTATTTTCGGTGGGTCGGGTGTGCAGCGGAGCGACACTCGGAGTATTGGTTGAAACTGGCAGCATAGATAGCGCATGGGCTTGCAGTAGCTTGCAAATATGTATAATAATCCGTAATGTATATAACTATCTAAACATGCCTATATACTGAGCCTGCCGTCTGTGATTATCTTGGAAAGTGCGCGACGAAAGCGACTACTAGTCTGATGGCCGATAATAAAGGCAGAGCTCAACCTAGAGATGTGTATTTGTTGGCCAAGTACTGTGGCGAGGAAGGCATGATCCAAGGGGGGGTAATGGGTCTTTTATGAATCGATAGTCAGAGGGTGGCAGCTTTGATTTACTTCAACTCAACAATACATCAATGATTGCCAATATCAACATCGAAATATCATCTCTGAAATCACGACCGCTTCGCTCCAATGGCCTCTACTACTGTAAAATTTACGGTGCCCAGCTTCGTATCAAGAACCGCGTTACGATACAGCGCTGCCAGCCAAATAGGCACAAACCACTACATTTACAAGCTCGAGCGGAATGTGCTATTATCAAACATCACACCATACGACCCACGCGCAATCATTCGAGTGCTCATACCAATCTCCATAGCCGGGTGGCTGCTCTTTGGGGTCATTTGCATTCTGTGCATCAACGGGCGAGGGAAGCTGGGGAGATGGATCCCAGAGTGGTATCTGGACTCGGAGGGGACGCGGGGGGATAAGGCAATGGTGGTGCTGTGGTGGGCGGCAGTGATGTTGTTTTGGCCGCTGATACTGCCGGTTCTGTTTGTGAGGATGGTGGTGTGTCTTGTGAAGCGGTGGACGGGGGGGAGGGAGGCGCAGCTGCTGTGGCGGAGGAAGAGCTTGGAAGAGGTATGAGGGGGAGGATGAAGATGCGAGCTGGGAGGAGGTTTACTTTGTTTCTGTTGTCATTGATAGGTGGTAGGGATTACTTTGGGGAGGTGGTGGTGGCTGTGGAATGACTACATGTATTCTCTTCTCTATATTGAAGACATGCAAGACTATAGCATGAAGAGACAATTAAAAAAGAGACAACCGTGCTGGAGCCATCTATAGATTAAGATGGCCAACTGCCAAAGGGTAAATCTCGGCTCGCAGCCTTGCGTCCGCTCGCCGTTGCTAGGCAGGCCGAAGCAGGCTTAGCGCCCGTGGTAACCCAGCCAGCCTCTCCAATTTGTTTTTTCCCGTGCCTGGTGCAGGTACACTGGCCATTGGCCATGTAGGTACGAGGTACAAGCTGCGAATCGGCCGCCAAACGGTGCTCCTCTCACTGAACCTCAGCCCACGACTCTTCGCAGCCTCGACCTCGCCGCTGCAACGCCACTGCCAGCACGGACATTGAGGGAGACTCGACGCGGCTCGACGCGATACGACACTCGACGCAGAGCTTGACCGACCCGCTCGCCGCAGCTGCAACGCCGAGCTCGTCGTGAACGGCGTCGTCATTCGTTCACGGCGTAACGCAAGCCACGATCCTTGTTGGCAGCGCTTCAAACTGCCCTTGCGCCGAGGGAGACACGGCGACAGAAGGCCGAGGCGCACCGGGATCCACATATCACACTTTCTCCCTTGGAACCTGCTTTCGCGAGCTGGGCTTGTTGTGAGGGAAACGTTGGAAGCTTAACGCACTGGGTATCGTCTGCCCGCTTCACACCACCGCTTCTCTTT
Source organism: Trichoderma sp. CBMAI-0020 (assembly GCA_030708095.1). NCBI lineage: Eukaryota > Fungi > Ascomycota > Sordariomycetes > Hypocreales > Hypocreaceae > Trichoderma > Trichoderma sp. CBMAI-0020. Next base: position 1,314,330 of record JAJNCI010000004.1, on the reverse strand, counting down.
GCCCAATCTGCCGCTCGAATCGACTACTCTAGCTACGATGGCCTCTGATTCGGAGATGGACGTGGACGCTCCTCGCGTCAATGGCACGGGCGCTGGCACCGTCGAGGACCTCGCTTTCGCCGCTGTCCACCCATCGACCCCTCAAGAGACAGGCCCTCTCAGCCAAACAACGCTACCGTCCACCGAGATCCCGGGCTCGCCAATTGACCCGAACCAGTCGTTTAAAACGGAGGTTATCGACGACAGGCCGGCCATTGCGGTAATTCCGTCGTCCATGACGCCGCCGCCCTCCACGCAGGTCGCGGCGAGCAATGGCGCCTCGAGACGTGCCTATTCCAACTCTCAGCAGTCGGTCCTCTTTTCGCCGCCGGCTACCATTCTAAACACCACGCGTGGACGAGACATGGAAGCCGAATTCGCGCCGCCAGCACCTCACCAGCTGCTCGAGGCTTCGGCGGACGAGCTTCGCGCCATGCTGCAGACTTGCATCGCCGAGAACCAGAAACTGAAGATGGAGGCTGCGCACCACAAACTACAATACAACCTGTTGAGCTTACAAGCGGACGAGGAGTCAAAACGGGCCGCGGTGGAACACGACATGATACGCCGCGAAGTGGACGCCCTACGCATGGCGGAGCATTCTCGGCAGGCGAAGCGCGAGCTCAGCTCTGGATCAGAGTCTCTGCAGAACAAGTACCTGCAGATGAAGATGTGGTACGAGTCAGCAGCGGAAGAGAACGAAGCCCTCAGCCGGAGAGTCAAGCTGGCCAAGAAGGTCATCCAACAGAAGGAGGAGGAGACTATATCTCTGGCAGAGGAGCGCGATATGCTATTGAACCGCATTCGGGAGAATCGCGAGCACTTTCACATGCTATGCAGCCCCGGAGGCATCTTCCATGGCGCGCTGACGCCCAAACATGGGATTACATCGACACCGCAGCAGCATCGCGGCGCGGCTCGCACTCTACACCGGGAAGAGACTGATGGGCGGGAACATGGATTGTCTGCCCTTTTAGAGGCCATGAGCCAGAGCCAGACGCAAGAAAACAACAACGCCGCCAACAACAACAGTGCGCCGTCAACACCCATGGTCATGGCTCGGCCTGCTTCTCGGCTGGTTAGGAGGCACCAGCGCAACGCCCAGTCCATGTCGTCGCTTCCCACTACTCCGATGCATAATCTGCGTGGAGACCACAACGGACTATTGCCGTCGGTTAATCTGGTGGCGCAAACGGAGCCGAGATCTCGCTATTCACAACGACGATTTGTTCCTACAACCCCACCCTCTCAGCGACAGTCACGAAGACGACGACGAGAAAGCACAATCTCCATGGAGGATAATGAAGAGCTTGCTCGGCAGGCCCTGGAATCGGTCAAAGCAGTGCAGACACTGTCATCTCAGCCGTCTGGAGCTGTTCCAGCAGGGGGGCCAATCAGCTCACAAGAAGATGAAGAGCAAGTCTACGACAGCCAGGCGAGTCGAGCAGCGGCAAAGATGCTGCGCCAATACCCCGGGCAAGAGTATAGCGGGGCACCTTTATTGGATGCCTCAGAAGGACCTGCTGAGAAGTCTGCAGCCATGCAGGCCAAGCTCTTTGCTGGAGGCAAAGCTGCAGCTGGGGCGGAAAAGCGCAAGCTGGCTGCTGAAGGCGAGGCTCAAGCGGACAGCCCGCAAAAGAAATTGAAAGCTGGTGGAGCGGCATCAGATGGCCGCCGTGTTGGGCTGGGTATCCAATACTAGTAGGGACGGGGAGAAGGGCGGACGAATTCGGGTTATATATCAGATCAGATTGCAGCGAATTATTTAAGAGATATCCTCCCCAGTCGGCACATATTGGAAATCTTTGCTTATTGTGTTTTATAGCTGACTTGTTCTTCTCTTTGACGAATGATGACTATATTTGTTTGAACTGAGTTTATGCTGGCGATGCTTGAGAGTGGCAGTAGCACAAGATGGGACGCGGCTGTTGCTGTCGGAAAGAAGTCGGATAAGGGACTAAAAAGGGCGGTTCAAACGGTACAGCACAGCACAGCACAGCACAGCACAGTCCCGGTCTATGCTATACGAGCATTTGCGATATATATTCTGTTGAAGAGTGATGAGTAAACCGATTTGGCATTCATTGTCCAACGAGCAAGAGAATAAAGACTGGAAATTTTTGGATAAGATCTTAGCCGGCAGCGCACGCAGGAGTGCGGCAACGATAGCCGGCGACCCGGGTGAATCTTCCGGAGGCTTCAGACTGGAGACTCCACCGAAAACCCCGGTTAACATTATAATTTCAAAGCAAAGCGAGCAGCTTGGAGGTGCATGTTGCTAAAGGCATGTAGGTACAAAGGAAAAGTCTCAACTGAATCAAATGCAATATAAAGTGAATGTGTAACTGCAACCTGGAACTTTTTTGGCACGAATTCAGCTATAGTTGCCCGTCCGGGATACTCCGGGGCAGAATCCGACCCCATTGCCGACAGCAACTGCCAGCGGCGGATACGGGCGGGGATTGGTGGCGCTGCGGGGAGAAAACGGCATCGATGCGGAAGATTGGGGATGAATTGGTAAGGTGTTAGTGAGGGATGACTTATTCCATTGTCCCTTTTTCATCTTGAGTGTTTTTGACTCTTGCTTTTGTTTTCTTTCTTTCTCGTTTTCATTTCCTTGTTGTTTCATTACTTTTCATCTGTACGAGTTACGGGTAGTCATTGCTACCACTGTACATAGATCCCGGGCCTATATCCATATATGGTATAAGACACACGCTCATATACACCCGCCATGTCCAAAGGGCTCGCCGCCATCCTCGCCAGGGCCCCCTCCGACGTCGTCATCCTCTCGTCGCTCCGCACGCCGGTCACGCGCGCCTACAAGGGCGGCCTCAAGGATGCCTACCCCGAGGAGCTGCTCTCCGTCGTGCTCCGGGCCACGCGCGAGGCCATGCCCGAGATGGACCCGGCCGTAGTCGAGGACGTGGGCGTGGGCGTCGTGCTGTCCGAGCTGGGCGGCTCCAAGGCGGCGCGCATGGCGCTCAACCACGCGGGGTTTGCCAACTCGACGAGCCTCTTCACGGTGAACCGCGCCTGCGCGTCGTCGCTGCAGAGCATCGCGCTGGTGGCGGCGCAGATCCGCACCGGCGTCGTGGCCGCGGGCATCGGCGCCGGCATGGAGAGCATGACGCGCAACTACGGCAGCCGCGCCGTGCCGGTGGACGTGTGGCCCGAGCTGCGGGACTCGCCGCTGCGGCACGTCCGGGACTGCGTCATGCCGATGGGCCTCACGTCGGAGAACGTGGCCGGCCGGTACGGCGTGGGGCGCGAGATTCAGGACCAGGTCGCGGCGGCGTCGCATCAGCGGGCGGCGCGCGCGCGGGACGGCGGCCGCTTTGATTCGCAGATTGTGCCGGTGACGACACGCTTCCAGGACGTGGACAAGCAGGGCCGGCCGGTGGGCGAGCCGAAGACGGTGACGGTGAGGCGCGACGACGGCATCCGCGACGGCGTGACGGCCGAGTCGCTGGCCAAGCTGAAGCCCGCCTTCACGCCGGACGGAGCATCGACGGCGGGCAACTCGAGCCAGATCTCCGACGGCGCGGCGGCCACGCTGCTGATGAAGCGCAGCACCGCCACGGAACTGGGCCTCGGGTCACACATCATGGGTAAATTCGTTGCGGCGACGACCGTTGGCTGCGACCCGGACGAGATGGGCGTGGGCCCCGCGATTGCCATCCCAAAGCTGCTCAGCGGCCTGGGCCTGACCGCGGCAGACGTGGACCGGTGGGAGCTCAACGAGGCGTTTGCGAGCCAGTTTGTCTACTGCCTGCGCAAGCTGGGGCTGATGGAGGCGTGGGAGCGCGGGCGGGTGAATCCCGACGGCGGCGCGATTGCGCTGGGACACCCGCTGGGGGCGACGGGGGCGCGGATGACGAGCACGCTGATGCATGGGCTGAGGCAGGATGGCGGCGAGGTTGGCGTTGTGAGCATGTGTGTTGGGACGGGGATGGGCATGGCCGGGCTGTTTGTGCGGGAGTGAGGCTTGTTCGATGTGATAGATTTGTTACTCTTTTTGTTGATTATATTAATAGCATCTGCCATGGGTTGTATGGGCTTGAGGAAAGGAGGGATGAGTGATGGGAGAGTAAGGCTTATTAGCTATTATGATAGATTTATTATTACTCTTTTTGTTAATTATATTAATAGCATCTGCTATGGGTTATATGGGCTTAAGGAAAGAATGGATAAGTAATAAGAAAGTAAGGCTTGTTAGATGTGATAGATTTGTTACTCTTTTTGTTGATTATATTAATAGCATCTGCCATGGGTTGTATGGGCTTGAGGAAAGGAGGGATGAGTGATGGGAGAGTAAGGCTTATTAGCTATTATGATAGATTTATTATTACTCTTTTTGTTAATTATATTAATAGCATCTGCTATGGGTTATATGGGCTTAAGGAAAGAATGGATAAGTAATAAGAAAGTAAGGCTTGTTAGATGTGATAGATTTGTTACTCTTTTTGTTGATTATATTAATAGCATCTGCCATGGGTTGTATGGGCTTGAGGAAAGGAGGGATGAGTGATGGGAGAGTAAGGCTTATTAGATATTATGATAGATTTATTATTACTCTTTTTGTTGATTATATTAATAGCATCTGCTATGGGTTGTATGGGCTTAAGGAAAAAAGGGATAAGTAATAGGAAAGTAAGGCTTATTAGATGTATAGATTTATTACTTTTTTTTTTAATTATATTAATAGCATCTACTATAGGTTATATGGGCTTAAGGAAAGAAGGGATAAGTAATAAGAGAGTAAGGCTTGTTAAATGTTATAGATTTATTACTCTTTTTATTAATTATATTAATAGCATCTGCTATGGGTTGTATAGGCTTGAGGAAAGGAGGGATGAGTGATGGGAGAGTGAGGCTTGTTAGATGTTATAGATTTGTTACTCTTTTTGTTAATTATATTAATAGCATCTGCTACTATAGACGTCCTTCTCACTCGTTAATCCCAGCCCCATGCCTACGCAGATGTATCCTTGGCTGGTGCATTTGCCCTTGCCGCCATCCGAAACCCCCTGACGAGCCCCGTCGTCGGATCCCGCTCGATGCCTTGTCCCTTGACCACGCCCTTCCTGCCGGCATCTGTGAGCTTCAGCAGCCCGACCCTGACTCTCGTGTAATCGCCAAAGAACTCGTGGGCCCGCGTGTCCATGCCTCGGGTGATGCCATGGCCCAGCGTCACGCCCCAGGCAACACCGCCAACACGAATGGCGTGCGCATCCGGCCGCCCATCCGGCTGCAGCAGCACCGAGTAGATGAAGCCCGTATACAGCACCGGCGCGTCAAACATGTTGGCCGGGAAATCCCAGCGCTTGCCGTCCATGGAGAGGGGATGCCAGGGCGTGACGAGCAGCGAGCCAATCCGGTAGAGCGTCTCGCTTGATACTCTTGTCTTGAGCACCAGGTGCACCTTTCGAGGACCAAGCGGCGTGCGGACTCGAGAGCCGCGTTTGAGCTTCCGCATCTCCGTGATGCGGCCGGAGGCGAGTTCCACGAGCGTCGAGCCGGCGAAGCACACTCCGGACGCGTTGCGGTATCGCGCCATGGATGAGGGCGCGGCGGCCAAGGGCCGAGCCTGGCGACCTCCGTTGTGGCGTACCACGACCCTGGACGGCGGCGGCGCGGGGATGCTGTCAAAGGCATTGTCTAGACGATCGCGGCAGGCGATGAATAGGGGGCTCTGGGAGCCGAATTGGAGGGGCGCCGAGTCCTTGAACGAGTTGCAGATTTGTCGAGTCAGAGCGTTGACGTACGAGGGCAGGAAATGCCGGCCCCATTTGGCGAAGAACCATGGCGTGGAGATGGCGAGGCTGATTTGCCCTCTGGGCAGGTCGCCGCTGAGATCCTCCATGAGCGACTTATTCAGTCCGTCGGTGAGATGTCGGCCGGGCAGGGCCGCGATAAGCTGTGCCAGCTCCAGTCGCTTTTCTTCTACCTTGGCCGGTGCAATGAGTTCCCGGTATTCTCCATCGGACCCAAGGAGGAATAGCGACGAGATGAAGTTGCAGACGAGGGCTCGGGATTCGTGATAAACCGCTTCCTCGGGGGAGAGAGCTGCCGCCGCGCCAGTTGTCCTGTCACCGAGGCGGGCTGAGCTCAAGGAGGTGATGGACTTTTCGGCCTCTTCAAAGCGAAGAGTGGCTTCAATGGCATAGTCTGAAATCTGTTTCTCATGTGTAATGCCCTCGAGACGGAGCCAGAGGTCGCGTGACTGGCCGTATTGGATGTTTCCCAGCGGAATCGTCAGCTGCATCTGTCCCTTGCCGGCAGCGACAGCTGCTTGCTTGTCAACAGCATCACCCAGCATCTGCTCAATCTCCAGGTTGGATGCGTATCTTAGTTCCAGTGAAGCCTTGGTTGCAAAAGTCGACTGCAAGTTGGCCACGGCGTGGACAAAGACGGTTCCAATCATGCCTGCGTCTGGAATGAATGCGTAGTTGCCACCGCTGAACTCGGCAATGGACTTGAGCAGCCCGGATCGAAGACTGTATCCGAACCCGAATGTGTGAATCGTGGCGGGCAGCGGATCCATGGATCGCATCTTTGGGATGTAGCCCTGGGCAGGGCACATGTGGTTCGGCTCGCCGTCTGTGAGGACCATGATGGCCGGCACCCGAGCGCTGTCCTCCTCGTTTTTAAACAGTTTGATTCCATCCAGCATGCCATGCCAGAGATTGGTGGATCCCAACGGCTTCAAAGCCCGGATTCTCTTGCGTGCCTGCTCCTTGTTGCCATCCGTCATGGGCTCCAGCGCTTGAATGATTCTGGACTCGCTCTCAAACGTCACAATGCCGAGCCGGTCTCTCTCATCCATGCTTTCGATAATTGTGAAGGCCGCGTGTTTGGTCAGATCCAAGACTGAAAGCCCCGTGTCCTCGCCTTCGCCGGGCACCGGGGCGGACGAGCACATGCTGCCGGAAACGTCGATGACGAGCACCACATCACAGGCTACATGGCTGATTGGCTTTGGCGGGACCTTGGGAGGCTGGATCTTGACAACAAGGGCGTCTTTGGAGGCAATATGGTGAAGCTGTACATCAATTGGGCTCGGCTGAGCATCATAGGGAGGAGGGTCTGTCGAGGCGTCTGTATCTGGGCTGGGGTGTCCACGGATGGGCAGTTCCTGCTGCTGGACGCGGACAACGGGCGTAGGCGCCTGAGTCTGCTTGTTGAGATTGGTCATTGCTCTGATGCCCCTGAGTATCGATCGTAATGAAAATGGCATGGAAGAGATTGCTTCAGAGGGGAGGTGGATGATGGCAGTCTCCTTTACATCATGTTAACTGAGGCACCCAACTGCCGTACTTATAATGCAGAGCAGCAGCCATAAGCCAGCTCTCCCTCCGCCTTCTGGAGAACATCCACTTCGGGGGCACGGAGTGGAGGCATTGGCGGCTACCTGCGCTAGAATACAGTCTACTCATCTTGGTCGGGCTCAGTCACCTGTCCTGGCCCGATCGAGTTCATTGAACACGTCTGCCAGCGGCATTGAATGGTGGCCGTCGGCTCATTAACTCGCTCACGATGGATGCAGGCACCAGAGATACGGCCCCTGTTTCAAGGCATTGCCGACGAGGGGATTATCGTGCAAGAACCAGGAGGGAGCCGTGTGCCAAGAGAGGAAGAAGCAGGATAGAAGGCAGGGGTAGCTTTTTCGGGAAGAGGCCATCGGATTGATCTCCCGTCAGCGGCTTATCGGGCAGCCTAGGAGTGGCGCTGCTTGAATGTGTTTTGCGCAAAGCTGCAAGTCTCACTGATATCGTTGGATCCTGCACGAGGCATAGTCCAGGAGGCGGTGAATTACAATTCCTTTCTGTTCAAAGTCGCTGAACAGCAGATGGAGGTGGGATGCCCAAGCCAGACGCCGGCAGCAAGATCGGTGATGCAGTCCACCACGCCCTTTCTGCCAGGTCTGCCCGCAGAGGTGCCTTGGCAATAGACACAGCCCCAGCCACTGAGAGCTAGGGAGGCGCCGAATAGCGGGGGATCTCGTTTTGCAGCAGGGGATCTGGTTATGCTGATGCCTAACCTAGGGTAGCCTGGAAGGTAAATCGGCTGCTACCCTTTATTTTGTGCATTTACACATGGTTGACATGTTGAGTTGATTGTTGCACATTGTCCTCTATTCAACTTGGACGAGGTTGCTATCCTCTACGCCCCACAAAAAGCGTTCAAGCACATGGATCAATCGATCCCAACTACGGCAGAAGCTAAACATATGTGCGATATTCATCATCAGACTCCTGGCGGCTAATATAACAAGTCTCATCACCACAGCTCTCCCAGTTGACATTACATTAGATACTTTTGATTGCTATCAAATCCGTAACGTCTAATTGTCTAGTGCGCTTTCAATCTCGTCCCCGCAAAGCATGGCTTGTTGACTCCTGAAAATTCGCTAAATTGCTTCTTATTAAAATGTTATCAAAGGATTCTGCTATGCGCATGCAAAAATTGTCATTTCAGTCATCACTCCCTTCTCTCTCCTTCTACCTCTTGTTATAGTCTACCTCTTGTTATAGTTGACGAATTTGCTCTGGAAATTCAAGTTAGCATTTGATGTAATAACATTTCAATAGATGTGAGAGAATAAGCAAGTACTTACACCTAAGAAGAGGATAATAATATTGCTGCCAACAAAGCAGAGGAAGATGCCCAAGTCTCTCCAGCGGTGGTCAAAGCTCACGCCCAACGGGTTATAAAACTCATCGCCAACACCGTACTGGCAGTACTCGCAGTTTTGCGTCGAGTTGGACACCAGGTAGCCGGAAGCTCCTCTCTCGAAAAAGGGCTGCATGTATTCACCACAAGTCGTGCCGTTGGGCGCGGTGAATCGGTTCAGCTCGCTGCTCTTGCATACGACGGGGAGATTGTGAAGGGCAGTGGTGACACAAGCACCAATGAGACGAGTGAATGGGTCGAGCTGGTAGAGCCAAACGCGCCAGCCTTCGGGCATCTGAGAGGGCGGGATGGTAACACCACAGAAGAGAGCAAAGATGATTGTGATGAAAGGATCGAACTGGGTAGAGACACGAGGGGAAGGCGTCAGTGCGGAGAGACCCTGGCCGAGCGTGACGGAGAAGAGTTCAGTGATGAGAACCATGAAGAACTGGAAGCCGGCGCGCGAAGGCGTCGTTTGGAAGCCAGGCATAAAGTACAGCGGCAGGTAGAAGCAGACTGCACACAGCACCGAGTAAGGCATCTCGGCGAGGATGATGGCCGCAACGAACGAGGTGGTCGAGTACATCTTGGACGAGGATTCGCGGAAGAAAAGAGCACGCTTGATGGCGTACATGATTTCGACCTGGGACATGATGATGGCGGGCAGCACGGTGATCTGGAACATGACAAAAACCTTGTACTGCAGCGAAGCCTTGGAGTCGTCCAGGTTGAGATACGTGAGACCAGTGATTAGAGCGACGGCAATGTGAGCGAACAAGCGGGTGAACAAGTAGTTTGGCGATCGCCAGAAGGAGCGGAACATGCGGCGAACAACAATCTTCATTTGGTGGTAGAGAGGAGAGGCGTATTCCTTCTCGAGCTTGTGGCCGGCCTGGTTGCTGGCGGACATGCGCTCTCGCTTCAGTTCAATGATGGCATCCTTGGTATGAGCAAACTCAGGGCTATCCTCCCAGATATCGGCCCAGTCGCGATCGCCAACTCGAGGCATGCTACCAGCACCAATGGCTTCCAGCATATACTCGGCAACGTTGTCGGTCGGGGCGGCTTCAGCACCGTAGCGCTTCAGATAGGCACGCAGAATAGCAGCATCCTTTCCAATGTCGCCAAAGTACACGGTGCGTCCTCCTCGCTGCAGCAGAAGAAGCCGGTCAAAGTTCTGGAACAGCGCGGCGTTGGGCTGGTGGATGGTGCAGAGAATTGCCTGGCCAGCGGCGGCCAGTTTCTTCAAGAAGCGAACAATGTTGAAAGCACTCTGGCTGTCCAAGCCGGAGGTAGGCTCATCCAAGAACAGGAGCAGTTCGGGCTTGGCAGCAAGTTCGACTCCAATGGTAACACGCTTGCGTTGTTCGACGGTCAATCCGGCCTCGGGTGATCCAATGATACAGTCGGCAATGTTTTCCATTTCCAGCAGGGAGATGATCTCTTCCACATAGGCATGTCTTTCAGGGATGGGCGTCTCGTAGGGCTGGCGCAGTTCCGCAGAGAATCGCAGAGCCTCACGGACTGTCTGGGTAGGCTCGTGGACATCAAGCTGCTCAGCATAGGAAGTAGAACGCTGGAACTGTTTTCCGGGCTTGGCACCATCAACCAGGACATCTCCGTAAATGACACCGATATTCTTGCGGGCAGCCAAGACGTCGAGAAGAGTGGTCTTGCCAGCACCAGAAGCACCCATAAGCGCAGTCAGCTCACCAGGCTTCACGTAACCAAAGACGTTGTTCAGGAGTCGTCGAGTGCCGCCGGGAACGGGGACATCGTAGTTGAGCTCCTCCCAAGTTAAAACGCTTTCAGAGTTCATGGTCAGATCGGAGCCTTCCTCATTAGACTTATCCTTTCGCTTGGCATCACGCTTCTCGGTCAAGGCCGCATTCAACGTGTCCAGCTCCTTGGTAGGCTTTGCGTACACCTTGAAGGAGCTTCCTCCCATGTTGAACTTGATGATTTCACCAAGCAGCACGTTCAAGAACAAGAAGAAGACAATCAAGGCCATGACAATACCCCAGTTGCGCCACAAATCACCGGGAAGGTACTGGAACCCACTGGAGATGTAGTCTCGGCCCCTAACAAAGGTCGTGCCAGAAGTAGAACCGGGCAGAGTGCAGACTTGGTGATTGATGTCGTCGTATCCAGGACCCGAGGGTATAAGCGATTCAGCAGTGCAAGTGAGATCGATTCTTTCGAATTCGTTCTCCATCAGAGAGCTGAATGCGAGACCCAAAACGTTGATCCAGTAAATCCATCGAAGCCAGACTTTTTCAGACTGGTACTGAATAAGATAGCCAGAAGTCGTGATGAAGAGCGTAATGATGACGACGGCAAACTTGATGGCGTAATCAAAGTCTGGACTGATGCAGCCGAGAATTCTGAAAAAGAGCGTCATCGCAATGTTACCGGAGAGAATCATCAGATAAAAGGTGAAGAATGCACCTGCATCTCGAACAAGTCCTGTCATGAAGTAAACAATAATGGAGAAGATCAAGATCTGGGAAGCGGCAAACGCTTGATCGACAAAGATCTGAGCAATCCAAAGAGCCGAAGGTCTGTGAAAGGCGTATGCCTTGTGCTTATTCACAATCGCGCGTCCCGTCATAACGCCAGCAAGTTCTGAGAAGGCCTGGAATGCGTTGAACAAGAGTGCCACGAACAAGAGACCACCTTTGCTGAAAGCACTGGCGGAAGTTTGACCAAGATTAAGATAGAGGGTACCGAGAACAATAGCGACCAAGATACTGCGAGCCCAGCCAACAGTAAGATTGAAACGATCCTGAAGCTTGAGAATAAACTGCCGCTTCATGATGGACCAGACCTGGATGTGGAAACCAACTTGGTATGCGCTTCGCTTCGATGTACCGCGCTTGCCCTCCTTAAAGGCAACCAAGAAATCGTCGTGCTGTTGTTTTTCTTGCTCGAGGTTAGCCTTGTATTCGGCGATTTCGTTTTCAATCATCTTTTGGTAGGGAGACGCCTTGAACGAGGCCAAGAGAGAGTCGGGGCTGTGAGGGGCGTTTTCGGGAGATCGACCGGGCTGATATTCGCGTTCGAACTCGTCGGTGCAGCCAGTCACGTAGTCGGGCGTCGTTTGTCGGGGCTGGGGCAGAAAGCCGAGGCCTTCAAAGTAGGCACGAGCATCCTTTGCGGGTCCAAAGTAGACTTGACGGCCCTCGTCAATGACCATGACCTTGTCGAACAAGTTGTAAATGTTCTCGGAGGCTTGGTAGAGGGAGACGAATGTACAGGTCTTGTAGAGGTCGGTTTGGATTCGCAGACTCTTGGTAAAGTCGAGTGCGGTACTGGCATCGAGACCACGAGTGCTGTTGTCCCAAGAGAGGATACAAGCATTCGTGATCATCATCTCGGCGATGGAGACACGCTTTCGCTCACCACCAGAGACACCTCGGACAAAGGCATCGCCGACAATGGTCTTTCTTGTGTGCTCGATGTTGAACATCTTGAGGAGCAAGGAAATGACATGTTCCTTGAACTCGGTCTTGGTCATGCTTCCTGGCCGCTTAGCTGGCATCTTGACGTCCAAAGCGAATCCCAACGTTTGCTCAACAGTCAGCGTGGGGTGATGGATATCATCTTCAGCGTTGTAGACGGTCTCGCCACGGTATCGGTCAAACTCCTGTGCTGTCCATGGGCCGTAAAAGACATCTCCCTGAACGCCAGTGTATCCGTATCGTTGATTGGCAATTGTCTTGAGGAAGGTTGTGCAACCTGATCCAGGCTTTCCCAAAACCAAGATCATCTCTCCAGGTTTGCACACGCCCTGGAAGCCATGGAGCAGCGTGGCCTCTGTGAATTTTGGGCCGAGGCCTACCATGCTCAGTGCCGGAGTGATGACGTTGAAGAAGTCGACGACGGCATCAGGGAAGGTCTTGACGAAGTTGGTAAAGCCACCGATGCCCCTGACCGTCAGGCCATCCCAGCAGGTTCCAATATGCTTGGATCGGATTCCAGCTTGTGCGCTCGCGTCAACGTCACCTCTCATGGCAGCCTCCAGGTCGAAGAGAGAGGCGTCATCATCGTCATCTTCTGCTGTGACCGTGGCTCCCTTTTCAGGATCGGATGACGACTGATGTTTATTCTTGCGGCTAGCTCGAGAAACACCGGTAAACTCTCGCTGTAGAACAGCAAACTGAGCCTCGGCCTGCTCAACAGAGACTCCCGTTTGCACTCTGGCAAGTTCGTTGGATGAGCGCTGGCCCTCAACTCGAGTCTCAACAGAGTTGGAATCTAGCTGTTCGCCGAGCTCTTTTGTGGTGTCTGAGTTTGCCGTACTGGGCAGCTTCTCCCCGTCAGGGAGCTTCTCCCCCGACATGTTGATCGACTTGGTAAGGTGTTGTATTGATGGATAATGTATGATGCGATGCAAGTTGTTATCGAGTTGCTGAAGGGTTAGGATACCTCGAGGATCCTTGCGTGGCCAAAAGCGAAGAGCGAATGAGGATGATGTAGCAAAAAAAGAAGAGACTTTTTAAAATTCCAAAAGATGTTGATGGCGAATATTGATTAAAGGACTTGATGGCAAGTGAATGCAATTATGGCTTCAATCCGTTTGTATATGCCGAATCGAGCAAGCGGTGGGTCAAAGCGGTGTGATTCTACCAGACGAATCTGCCAGCCAGCTAAACGAAGAATTAGACTACTAGTAGTATAAAGAAGATATAAAACAGCCCCAACCGCAGAAACCTCTACTGACAACCAAAGCTGGCTATCGAGTAATGACCAGAAGCACCAGCCGAGCAAAACCAGGCGGCCCAGAGCTTTGTATTCGTTTTCTCTGCCACGGCTAGAAAACAAAAAGGAAAAAAAAAAAAATCGGGCCGGCGGAGCAACCAAAGGGGCTGTTAGCCTGCCAAGATGTGCTGGGGCCTGATAACGACATACAAACAAACTCGCCTCACAGCTGGCATTACAAAGTTCTTCTCGGCATCTCTTCAGCCAGCAGATCCACCTGCAGGGCGGTTGGCAGCCCAAGTTTGGCCAGCACAGCTCAGCCGCCAAAAGTCCGAGCGCGAGGGGACATGGCCGGAGCTACAGCTGCCCCCAAGGTAAAGCCCGGCGTTGAAGCATCCACAGCAGACGCGCAAATTGGGGGTTGCCGGGGACGGTGGAGCCAGCCAGGAAAGAGCTGCGAATGATACGCCGTATTTACTTGTCTACTTGTAGATAAAGTATACTAGGCATGGGAAGTGGCAGGCCGAAGATGATCCATATGAGGACCCAGCAACGTTGAAGGCATGTGCTATAAACTTTGAATGTGACTGACAAAGGCTGACACAAACGGGCAGGTTCCCTGCTCCAAGCCCCCCTGACTTATGGAACCGGCCTCTGGACACCTACAAACAAAGTACAGGTACGCTTTGGCGGCACTTTGGCGGCACTTTGGGCGGGATATCTTATAAATACACGTACTGAAGGAAGGCCACTTTCCGAGGCGGAAATACGGAATTACAGCCACCACATGCAGTTTCTCATCACGGCAACTGGGTACGTGTATTCGCATTGGATGACCAAAGTTTGTGTGTTTCCAAAGGCAATTTGCTGATTGCCTGCCAGAAAACCAGTTTGTTCCCGTGCTGTCACCGCGCTGGCTTTGCTTCCAGTGACACCTTGGACGTCGATGAGACGCCCCAAGTGCTACCAAAACTCAAAGCGTGGTACCGACAACGGCTGAGGACGGATTGATGGCACCTGGTGGCGCTGCGACATGGTCAGAAACCGTGGGGCGTTTAGCGCTGGGGCGACTCAGCAGCTCCGACCATTTGCCGGCATCCGCTGGGGCAGAGTTTTCAAGTCGATGCTGCTGCAGAGCCGTATCAGATCTGTGGAACGAGTACGATGGTCGAATACGCCCCGGATGTATTTAACACGTACTCGGAACTCCGTGAGAAAAGCGGTGCTCGATTGGCCCGTTGCTTCACTCAAAGCATGCATACAGCAGGCAGAAGGAGCGTTTTCACATACGCCGCCGGTACAAATTGGAATCAATCCATTTGTCAAGCCCAGCCCCCAATGCCATGCAGGGGCCACGGCGAGATATCCACAGCCCTCTCTCTGGTTACAAAGCAACCGCATCCTGCATGTACAGCATGTATCTACTTATCTTCGCTGTTGCATACCTGACTTGTCACAGAATTAACCCACTTTGATCTCCGAGGGCCGCATTCCCTCTTGGACGCGAACTAAGCGAAGATTTACACGTATACCTTAGATGTATGCCTACTTTTCGCAGTAGGACCACTTACCACTTCCAGACACGCGCAGAACTAGCAGTTCGCAAGCTCTGCCACAGTAACTTGCTCAGTATCGCTGTCCGGCGTGGAGGGCGGCGCTCGGCGCTCGATGCTCGCTGCTTGCTCTTTTCTCTCCCTTCCTAGTTGGATTAGTATACATTAGTATGCCGGGGGAATTGAGGCGGGCCGCGGGCCCCATTTTCGGTCAATCTCCTTGCTCTGCTTCGTTGGTGTTGATGGCTGTTAAAAACCATTAGTAATGCCTAGCAAAACTTCACGAGAAGGCTGAGACATTCCTTCAGCTGTTCCACGTGCGCTGCAACGCAATCTATTGTAGTATTTGATATCAATGCTTGTCTCGTTCAGCCCGCCGGGTAATCCTTGGCACATGTTGTTCCATTATTCTTAGCACTCGTATTCACATACAAAGTATACTAATCCAATCCACCCGGTCATGCTTGAATATTTCGGTCTCCTCCGATGGATGTGCTAGGCTCAAGGCCCATCGACTACTGACAGCGCGCGGCACCCCGCCGGGCCTTTGCCGATCTTGGTGAAATCTTTGAAAATATCAAGTGAGAGAGACAATTGTGAGATGCCGTTTGCTACATGTACCGCCTGTCTCACTGATTGCCCTGCATAAGGATTCAGATCAGCCTGAGAGAAGACTGCTAGTATCAACGTTCTTTTCAACAAACGTGCTCGCTCGGGTGAAATCCCCAGCCTGCTATTACCGTAAAAGCGTGGAGAAGTCATCAAAGCTAGGCTTGACTCTGATTAGCTGGCACTCCACCAGCCTTGGATCAGGCGTATCCGAACTTGTTCGCCGGATGACTCCTCCCCTAGCACGAAACTAAATACTTGGGTTTACCCGCCATGGAGGGAGCTTCCGGCGGACAGTAGCGCCACCTTTCGCCAATAGCAGTGTTGAAACCATCATACGAGGATCGCCAACTCCCTTTTGCTTTCTTTGAGGGAAGCACATCCACTGATACGGAACTAACATTGGACCTCCTTCACTTGTCAATACATCTCTGACATCAAGATTCCAAATGTCACCAGCTACAAGATTTTATCCAATACGTCCATGACGTACAGACATCTTCAGAAGCTGACGTTCTAAACCTACTTTTGATGAGAGCCGGCTGTGACTCAAAGGGGGTGAAGCCAGCCAGTAACATCTCAGCGCACACAAGAGCACGCATATGGGGCAGCATCTACCAATATGGGTACAGAGTGCCGGCATGTGCTTTGCACATGAAAACTCCGCCATCTAACTCCTAATTCCGACAGCCAACGAAGTGCTGAGGGCGCGCCCAACCTCTGCCGTTACATTGGCCTTATCGGCTCCAGCTCAGCACAGTCATGCAAGGAGTGCTGTAGTACATAGAGCGTAGCCTCAATGCTTGGTACCGGCGGCTAATCTTTGACATCTGCACGGAATACTCGAAACCCTACTAATAGTATCACTAACAAGTAGTTGCACGTTAGCCAATGCATATTGCCTCAAGAATCGAGTAATTAGTCTCTCGCCAAAGGAGCCATCCTGACTCAAAGTCTTACTGGCTCATCTATAGCCACTTCTGGGCGATGTAATAGGCTTTCCGTCTCATGTGTAAGTACAGTACGAAGACGGAAATACAAAAGTCAAAAAAACAACATCAACACTACTAAAATCTAACAACGGCATTCGATAGAAAGTACAGGTAGCATACTAATATTGCTACTGTAATATTTCAATTCTGCTTTTTTTTTTCTTTTATAAGCCGTAATATTATGCAACAAATCTCGTAACAATGAAGAGGCAAAAAGGCAGAAGAGGCGCGCCAAGTGCAAACTGACAACACAGCCTTGCAGACGTGCGTCGGTGATACCATTTCACATTTGTCATATCTATACCCTCCTCCATCGCTTGATCATCCTAATCATCCTGACCACATCTGTTTGCTCTGTAATCAAATCTTGAAACTCCGCCGTTTGCTCCAGCTCAGTGGATCAGATATTCCGCAAATACGGAGACGACGGTTGCATTGTCGCTCCTCGTTACTGCAGCCTGAAACCCCATGTAGTTGTCATGATAAACGTGCTAGCCGGCACGGCATGTTTTCAAAAGTTGGTCTGCTCTTCTGTACT
The DNA here is from genome assembly GCA_030708095.1 of Trichoderma sp. CBMAI-0020. NCBI lineage: Eukaryota > Fungi > Ascomycota > Sordariomycetes > Hypocreales > Hypocreaceae > Trichoderma > Trichoderma sp. CBMAI-0020. The sequence goes on along the minus strand of JAJNCI010000004.1, from coordinate 1,297,222 downwards.
CATCAGGTTGAAAGAATGGTAAATGTTATTGGGCATTGCTACTGGTGCTTTACCCCTATATTAATTACTTTATTGGGTATATACATAGTATGACACTTCGACCTGCCATCACAGGAGAGTGATTGCTGAGGTCTAATGCCTGATTACGACAATTATAGTAACACAGCTTTTCTTCTCTTGTAGCTAATTAGACCATCTGTCACTAATTGTGTCTTGTGATGCATAATGGCATCAATCCCATGCTTTGGTGTCCTTGAATCAGCTGAGCATGTCGTGGAATACAGACGCACCATCGTACACATCTGCTCAGTCGTAAGACTCTGCATTTTTACTGAGTCGATCTTTGTGTGCTTCGGGAGCAGCGAGTCCCTATTCAAGGAACAGTGGATGTGAGAACCCCCTGATGAGAGCGGAAAGACCCAAAGAGTCAATATCCCACTAGCGGCATGTCGAGTCGTGCCTCTGAAAGTAGCATCGGCATAATGCAATGCGCCAAGACGCTAGATATTGCTCTCATTCTCTTACTGCAGCTTTTCGTAAAGATACAGTTCCACAGATTGCGTCTCTGCGCCAAGGACGGGCAGTGGCAAAGTCTGTCTATGCAGCTCAGTCCATCCCTCTTGCGATAGCAGATCAAACAAGGCCTCTTCTGAAGCGTGCCGCGGCTTCGTGGCCAAGAAGACTTTTGTTGTTGACAGTGACTGCTCGCCGGATGACGCCTCACCGGGTGACGAGGACGAAGCGGCCGCATGTGCCATGTTGGATGTGTGCAGCGCAGATAACGTTTCAACCAGTGCGGGAAGCATATCCACGTTGTACGTGCAGTCACTAAGCATGACAAGATCCCAGCGGTGGTTTTGTGTCTCGAAATCAAACTCCCCCTTTCGACCTTGTTCCCAATCAAGGTTCTCGTATAGAAGCTTCACGGGAGGGCTGCTGCTAGGCTTTGATTTCCGGGCTTGGAGGAGCCGGGACATGTTGGACCTGGTCCGACTCTCTGCTTCCTCCAAATCCGTCATGAGGATTGTACATCTGCGACTGGGGGGCGGCCGCATCCTTGGAATTACAGCACTCAAGCCTCCTCCCAGGATCCCAACACCACATCCCAGCTCTAAAACGTTTATAGGTTTTGGGCCAGCGAAAAGCTTCTTCAAAGCCTTGAGGCCAGAAGGTTCGGTATCCGTTGGCATTGGCAACATCCATGACTCGGCAATTGCGCAGAATGCAATTACTCCGGCATCCCAGATATGCCTGGCAATACTCTCGCCAATTTCCTCTTCAAGCTCGACGTAATCCTCTAGGTCAGGAGTTCCGGGTAAATATAGCCTCCTTGTAGAAACTTCAACCTCAGCTTCATCGTGGTTCAAGGAGATCCAGACCGGCATGATTTGTCCAGCTGGCTCTTCCTCCTCCAAAACAGCTGTAGTAGCAAGTATGTCGGATACCCTACGCGCAGAGAACTTCTCTGTGCTGATGCATATAGAGACTTTGCTCTTGGAATTTGATGCCAGTTGCATCAATCTAGAAATGTCAACTGAAGGTTTCGCAACGCGCATTCCAGATCGCCATTGTAATTTTTCTGCCCCTAAAGAGAGATCAACCAAATCTTTCTTTTGAGAATCTGAATCATTTGGTATTTCGGCATGGATAGTCAGATTGATTGGCTCGTCTGGATATAAAAATGAGTCTCCTAAATCGGTAGTTATTGTGAAGACCAGATCCAGAATGTGCTTCTTCCCGGAGCGATGAGTCGGTGATTTGAGAAGCCGTATGTAATGCATTATTGCGGTTCTTTTAGACTTTGGCTGAAATTCCACGCATCGACAATTGAGTTGAAGTTGAGCATTCACCATTCATGGTGTTTGCGACTGAATTTTGCGGATGGCTTAGTCATCACAGTATACATGTACCTGTACGAATGTACATACAGATTTTAGTACAGCAATTTACTGCTGCTTTGTTAAATCCCATGCTGCTAAATCAGGATCATTGTGTTTAGAACAAGTCATCCTGCCTATTTAGATGACTGAATGTCACTCAATCAAAGTTACTTTGTATTATTTTCTCACTTAATTGTCTTCGATACATCTTCATACCTGAAGCTCGATTTGACAGCTTTTAGACCTCCCGTGACCGCTAAGAATGATCGCACATCTTCTACATGGCAACTTCTTTTTAAACAATTCTCTTGAGGTCCAGTAAGAGAAGAAGAACAGGCACGTTAAATATCTCGAACAAACAAGTCAAGACTAGGAGGCATTGATTCTTAGAGTGGCGGCTAAACTAACACATCGATCTCAAACCTGCAATCAGCCATTGGGCTTCAAAAACACATTGCTACCTACACCGCTTGTACTACTATATAGGCACCTATTATCTCAATTAACATTCATCGTTCTGTTCGCCAATATTCCTCATACATATTTCCTGCCATAAACGCCATGGATGTCCACATTCTATGCACAATTTGCGGCTCATCAGATGCCCGACGTTGCGCTCAATGCCGCTCCGCCGCATATTGCTCTGTTGAATGCTAGCAGACTGACTGGCGAGCACATCAACTCTTCTGTAAAAATTTCGAGGAAGCCTCGGCTGATGGATTTGCGGCTCGTCCGTCACCTAAACACTACCTTGCCATATATTTTCCAATGAGCAAAAGTAAACCCAGGCTTGTGTGGGTCGACTCGAAGGCAGATCAATACCAGAAAGACTATCTACATCCTAATCTTGACCAGCTTCTCCATGTTCTGAGAGTCAATGGATATATTGGGCGTGGATTGCATTGTTCGCGGAAACAGGCTCCGCGGGAGAAAGGAAAATGCAGATACAGTCGACATATGGTATCTGGATCCGGATTTTCCTATCCATATCTGGGCTATTATATTGAAACTGAGGGCAGCATAATAGACGGGCGCGGCGCAAACACACGACACTTGCACAGAATGTTATAGCGAAAGACAGAGCGGGCAAGACGACAGGATGGCGAATCAACTGCAGGCATAATCGAGTGACGCTGGGACTGGGCAATATGTTATCGGTTGCGGTTCCGCGGGCTCATCCACTTTTCCGACTCGAAGGCGATGACCCGCTAGATATACCTACTATGTTGGGATTTGAATGGGTGGCCAAAGCATACAATCGCAGCGGCAAAGATGATGCTGGGCTTGAGAATGAGATGGCGCGACTCCTTCTGCTCCGGGCTGAGGTGAGAGACGGAAAGTGGGTGGGCGTGCGTAGCTGGTTAAACGACCCAGCTATTGGGAGTATTCTACCGGTGGCAAAGCCAGGAATAGGGAGATAGAGGACGGCGTGGTTAGGGGTATTTGCGAACTGATCCAGGACGTAGTTGTTCCTCTTATGACGGAAGAGCGGGCATTGCGGCCAGGAAGCAGGAAGGAGATTGTTGACGCGGTCAGGGAAGAGGGGAAGAGAAGGTTCTTATTCAATGCAAGAGGAGCTGAAGAATTAAGCTGGAGATATGGAGATGAACTATAAGTAGCTCGGTCATAGCAATGGCATTTCATTTTGAAGGCGGATTGCAAGCCCTGCAGGATGGAATAAATGCCAAGTAGGCGAGACATGACATTGAGCCACTTTTTGATACACGTAGGTTACAACCATTACACTGGAGCTGTTTTCTTCACAAAGGGAAGTAGAATTACACGAGAACGTCAAACTTAATTTAAACAGTCCAGCTAATAATTGAGTATCGGTGCTCTAGTTTTGTCCCTCAAGTGTAAAACTAGCGGTTCTTCTATGCATGTACTCAACTAACACCATCATGGACTAAATAAACGGCTTTGGTTATCTTATGTTTCATTACATAGAGTATTGGTGCAAAGACAGAGATGTTTGAGCACACTTACATTCCTGGGATAATTATATCCACCGCAGTCATACAGAGTAGTTACCGAAAATTGAGCTATGCGTAACGGAAAACGCCAGCTTCAGTAGCAGATGTCAATGTGAATTTTTGCTCCAATACATCGATCTATCAACTGTGAGATAGATACGCTGCACCGTCGTGTAGAATAAATGCAATGCAATGTTGGACCGTTTGCGTACTCTCGTATGAGTTTTTGCGGTATGCTGGTAGATGATGAATAAATAAATGGTCGCTGACTTGGTACTGAATCCCATTTAATATGTACATTTTGTTTTCGTTGAATATATGTGTTGTACAGCTTCACTGACCTGTCTTGATAGATTGTGCTTCTATCGGTAGTAAACAATCTCCGAATCGCACATATTGTGTAGTGGATTTTGCAACGGCGTCATCAAAAGTATTTTGTTTCATAATACGAATGAGAGTTGTAGAAGCTGTCACTAAAAGATATCTATTGGCACTCTTCTTGCTCAATATGATGTTGAATTTATAGGCTTAATTTGATAGTGGGCGATAGGTCTCAGAATGTCAAACCGAAGGCGACTTGATGTAATTAAAAGGGGGGAACGGTGCGCAATTACGGAACAATAAACGTATCTTAAATATAGATGAGGATACAAAATAGCTGAAGCATGTGCACTACGCTCTATCTCATGAGGCTACTCTTCGCTTTATAACATAAGTCAGCGTGGCTCGTGACGAGCCTATTCTCCTAGAACATCCCAATTGCTGTAGAGTTGACTTTAAGAAAGCACAGCAAATCAACCGACATGGAATCATCGTGCTTTTCCTACAGATTATCTGAATAAGTTTACTTTTTTGTATCTTTGGCAATAGCTGCTGTTAAGTGAATGCATATATGTACATGGTCTAGCCAGTCACATCGCCCAGTCTACAGCGCGAGGCCCTGTTCTCTGTGCTTCTCTTCTCTTTATTCTGTATGCTCGAATATAGAAAGTAACATATGTAACGACTGTGAAGCGCTATCCAATGTAGAACACGTTATATAAGATATCACATAGGTTGGTACGCAATCCTTTCGAACAGCATGCTCGCTATCGCCGCCATCTCCAAAATCTTACCCGCTCCCTTAACTTGCTAAATAAATGTAGAAACGCACAAAGCTACTAATCAGTTGATGAGGCTAGAATCCATAGCGAGATGAAACCTACGAGAGCTCCCAAGGAACAACGCACTGAGTCACAGTAACACCGCCAATAGACGCACAGATGACACTGATATAGAAATAAGTATATCAAACTGACTCAACTTTCCTTCATATCCTGTCAACCAGAGATACCATGCCATCAAGTGACTTATGCCTCCTGACGCTATATTCTCGCCCTGTTTGACGAGTAGAGCCCAAGGCTGACTGACTGTCTGCAACCCAACAGTGAGCCTTCCCATCCTTCCTAAGGCAACCCTCAAGGCAAAAACCGTCAGTCACTCGACCAAACAGGCATCTCTGATCAACATCACAGCATTACTCCAATGAGATGCCTGAAAACATCCCTAACATCAACCCAGTGCGAAGGAAATGATTCTCTAGTTTGTCCGCTATTCATCCCAACCTCCCCTTGGAAAGAACCGAAACATCGCCACAATTTACGTCCATCATACACCCCCCCTCCCATCACGTCCTCGTGCCGGAAAGCTTCCCCTAGCACAGAAATGCGTTCATCTGAGCCAATAGCTTCATCATCGACTCGCCGTCTACAGCATAAGCTTCTACACCTATATGAAATGATTGGATCATATAACAAATAAATAAAACGCATGCGCGCAAATCCTTCTCCACGTCCACGCGCTCACGGTGACTCTTCTTTTGCCTTCTTGATCGCCTCGTAACGCAAATCTCTCTCACGCGTCTCTGCGATATAGAGGCATATAGATGACTATATCCTAGCATGTGAAAGGCACGTGAACATCCCAACGCGCGAGTTCGCATCATCGGGAAAAAAAAGATAGAAATGGCTTATACGTGAGCGCGCTGGCGCCTAGTCGACTTAACACGCGATCCTATTCGCTCGTCGTCCACCCTCCCTTTTTCCTTGGCCGCTTGCTATTCGCTGGATTTCTGAAACCCCCGGTGGTTGGCTGTTGCCTAGCCTCGTTCACGATTCACGCTTCACGTATCTTGACTTTTTTTTTTTTTTTTTTTTCGCCTCACGACACGAGGTAATCTATTCTACTGGGTTTAAGAAAGTTCGCGTTGGTTAAAAATTCTAACGCGCGTCACTTTTGCCTGCCAATCGTCGTGTCTTTCCCACAAAAAATCTCGCCCCTTACAGGATTTGGCGGTCTATTTCCTTTTCGTTTGCCTCAGCTCTCAGCTCAGGGCGCTCACAATGTAAAAAAAAAATGACATATACTAGAAGATGGGGCGCGTGGCAAATAACTTTTCACGTTTTCCTTCCCCGTCCGCGCGAAAAAAGGCACGGAATATGTTTCCCAATTCTAACTCGTCGTGTCGTGAGTTTTGGGCATTGCAAACAGGGCTGTGTAAACGTTATGCCAAAAAGTCTGTAACGTCTATGACTCACGCACCCTCAATGCCTCGTTCTTCCCCAGCCATCCAAATCACATCTGCATGTCTTCGCCCCGGATATCTGGAATTACTGTACGAGCATGTATGAGCCATGCGCATGTATGCAAACCCCATCCTTTGGTGTGGCTGCATCAAAGACAGCACTTCTCACCAAAAAAAAGCTCAACATTGCGCAGCTGCGCAAGGCTGACGGAGGTGTTGCGCAGTCTGATTCATCATGCCCGCTTCTTTTAGAAGCTAGAAGAAAGAGAAACAACCTCTTTCTCATGCTTGTTAAAGCTCATTGCGTCATACTTGAATACTTGGTCATTCTCCCCAACCACCCCCAACCATCTTCGCTGTCAAGCCACGTCAGGGGAAACTGCCCCAATAGGCAAACTGGTCAAAGCCAATTTCGCAGCTCTGCAAAAGTTTGCCCCAGAACGGGTGGAAAAGATGCTCTGGATCGACACGCAGCTCTTCTTGGCGCCAGAGCACAGCGAGTTTGTATTACCCAATCGAATACATACAAGTACACGTCGCGTATACCAATGGGCCACTCCGTTGTTACAGAAAGCAAAATACATATTCAAAGCTGGCAGGGACACTATGACGTAACGCTCAAGCATCTAGAAGAGATCGTGGCGCTCCCGGTTCTTTGGCTAGTCACGTGACTCCACAGCTTGATGCCACACGCACCGCCACTCTAGCGACCCCACACCACGTGGCTTGCACGAAGAGTTGGATGGGAATGCCCCACCAAAATATCAAATCTTTTTTTCTTCCTGGGCTGCTTGGGCCTCTTTTTTTCGGGTGGCTTGTTTTTTTGCGCCCCCCGTCCCGTCTGGCTTCCCGAGGCACGCGATCTTGGTTACGCCCCCCGGGTGTGTGGCGCTGGGTTCTGGAAGAAGTTGTGTACAGTAGGGCTAACGGAAAAAATTGGAAAGTCAAAACTTCATCTTTTGTTTGCTATGTAGTTTGGCATTCAAGACAGAGAAGGCTGTCTTTTCTTTGCGCGTCTCAGACATGTGAAAAGTTTTTTTTCCAGCCCTAGGCTGCAAGGGAATGGACATCAGCTTTCGCCCAGCCCTGCATGGTATGCGCACCACAAACGCAATAATTTTTAATAATGCAGAAATTGTCCTCAACAAATGTGTTTAACTTTGCAGGAAACTTCAAGGATCAACACACAGTGACGAAATCGTCTGGGGAAGAAAAGGGCACCGAAAAAATTCTTCTGCACGTGTGATCCGTCTTGAAATGCGCACCGCCGTCACCGCCTCTGTCAAGCCGTGGTCTGTGTAGGCGGTCTGGACAGAATCAAGAGGGCAAAAGCCGTGCTGCTGCATGATATGGTAGGTGCGGCATCACTTACACCTCGTCTAAGCCGCTGTTCTTGTTCGGTGCAAGTGCATTAGCATGAGCGATCATTTTCTTTCTATTTTCAGCAACCCCATGTCGTTAATGCGACCCTTGAAGAACAGAAGGAAGAAAAAAATTAGCATGACAAAAATCTTGACAGATCCGGGTGGGTTTCTCTTTTCCCAGCTTGCCCACTCTGAGCTGTGCAGAGTGGGGGAGAATCTCAAGGGAGTGCCGGTATCTACACACGTAGCGTGTTATGATGTAGCCAGTGGTGTAAATCCTCCCTGGCGGTCCAGCAGCTGTCCAATGGAATGGGCGCAAGGCATGGCAAAAGGTGAAGGGAAGCACACCGTCCCATCATGTGTTGTTGTTGCCCGACGCCATACTGCCTGATAGGCACGATACTGCTTCTTACCGAAACTACTTTTGCTACAGCCAGGCAACGCAACAAGGATGGGATCGAAGGCTGGTGTGCTTGCTCAGGCACGCAAGGTGTTAATTAATCACTTGGTTATCCGTGCGCCTTTCCTGGAGGTGGTGTTGCTGCCGCATCGTAAGGCATGAATCTAGGCTGGACTGTCGTGGCCTGAGCTAGATAGAGGGGGGTGCTTGAGCAAAAGATATGCACCGTACTGGAGGACGTGATATACTAGCGGCATTCCAAGCCAGAAATGGACCGTTTTGCATCCAAACCAGCCATTGACGATGACGGAAATGGCGTCTTGTATGTAGGGCTGTGCATAGGCAAGCTAGCGACAAGGCACGTAGGGTTTTCGCAACCTCGTGCTGCTGGCCGACGTACTTGTGCGCTTACCTTGCGAAGAGACACGACACGTGCGCAGCGATCTTAGGACTGGTGCAGCCCGCATCACGATCCTCATCTGTGTTGTTTCCTGCTGCATGAACCAGTAATGCCGGTAGGAGTATAATAAAACATGGCACATGGCGTCCAACTCATACGAAAGACGAGGCGGATCGACGTATCTGGGGCTTGCGGCCTGAATTTTGCAGCTGTCACCGATGGCAGTTGCTGCATCGAACTTGGGCATCGCCGCGGACATTGCGGCAGCCTGCTGAGCTTACACTACCGTATCAGTGCTGCTTGCTTGCTGGAATATGATATAGCAGGGCGAGGATTTGCAAAGTGTAGGCAGATCCCGGCAGGCTGAGCAGGCAAAGCCGCTTTGCTACCGTGGAATCTCCCGCAGGCGCCTGATGTGAGCTCTTAGACTAGAGCCGTGATTTATCATGTGGTTGACGTTTGTACAAGTCATCGTCCCACATCTGCTCTACACTCCCAGTGGGCCAGCCAAGTATGAGCTGAGCATCGCAGAATAATACCAAGCTCGTAGTGTATATACGGCATGGACTGCAGAATTGCTGAGAAGCCCGCACTTGCTGGCATTATACCCTGCCTTGTTTACTCATACAGATGCGCATTCGGAACCCATGCGTTGATAGATCGGTCAGCTAAACGAGCGGTCCGATACCGTTCTTCCAAGATTCCACTCGATAAGCAACATGGGGACGCTCTCACCGAGATTTTGAGGGGACTCGAGGCTCTCAAAAGCAGGCCGGGATGGAGATGGGGATAGAGACACGGATGCCGTTGCGTAGAGATCTAGCTTCCATCATTGTGCATTGTCTCCATGCATGTCCTCTCTTGTCACGTATCAGAGCTGCAGGCACTAACTCGTTTTGCCTTCCCACTGCGTCCGTGGTCGCAGGAGGCCTTGTCCTGTTTATCGTCTTCGGTAGTCAAACGGACCAGTGAGATGCGCTCTGGGTTTTGCTCACGGTGCGCGGGCCGGGGCAAGAAAATTTTCTCCCCCTCCCCCCTTTCTAGATCATACGTCTTGCGTAAAAGTGAAAGAGTCGGTCAAGAGAAGAGTGTGGTTGTTGCTACCTAGCGAGCAGGCTGCCTCCAAGATAGGCTACCTTTTCGGCAAGCAAGCGCCAGCTTCGAGTATCCGTGGTGTTTTTGATGTTCAATCGCAAACAGCCTTTACTAGCGGACAAATAGGTGAGTGGCTAGCCTGGAGTTGGCGAATTTGCTTACCAGCCGTTTAGCTGCTTTGCTGGGGGGTGCGGATTGCAAAAAGCGATGCGAATGGATCGGATCCCTGGCCAGACCAAGTGGGCCTCTTTTTCCTCTTCTCAGCTTTTTCTTTTCTCGCACTGGCATGGCGCTCTGTGTGGCTTTTGCGTGAAACTGGGGGCGAGCAACCGGCTGCCAATCGGCGCCCAAAACTGCTGTAGCTCAGTGCCCGATTCGACAGCCGCAGCATCTTTGGACATCAATACAGCTCTGGCGCCCATCTATTGGGATAATATCTTTACGAAGCGCCGGGGCTTGCGTTCGTATGAGTCACCATCCACCTGGTCGGGTTCATACTTGGTAGGATGGAGGCGAAAAAAACAAAAGGAAGCAACTCGAGATCGTTTGTAAGGAGGCATCCTGCGGGAGACCAAAGACACGAGAATTTTGTTTGGGCCAGTGTTGGGTTTGATTGAGGACGGCCCACGAAAGAGATTGAGTTGAAAAATTTTCACTTGCCAAACAAGGGACGGGCAAAAACTCAAGCCCTAGCGGCCTCTAGGCAACCTCTTTTGGCCACACCCTCCGGGCTCCAGGGATTCTCAAAGGGCGGGCCATGGATGCTTCGGGGAAGGGAAGATGAATCAAGGGGGGTGCAAGCTAGCAAGGCCAGGCCAGCACTTTACCGGGGGCCACTTTCAAGCTGTCTTCTAGAAATCGGCGAGCAGCCGGAGACGTGAGCCGCAGCACCAACAGAAGGAAGCGGACGGCAGCATCTGATGGCGAGGAGGACGCGCTTGTCGTCTGATGTTGTAGAGAATCGTCTTGACCGACGTCACAAAGAAAAGGGGTAAACGACATGAGCTGAGGCGCAGACTGGGGATACAAACAAACAGACATGCTACCACATTGTAGGTAGTGGCAGCAGTAGGTAGTAGTAAGCAGTAATATCTGTATGGGCCAGTCAGAACGCTATGATTGCACGCAGAAGGAGATGTGTTGCAGAAAGCGAAAAGTCGGTATAAGCATGTCTAGGCCCCATGCAAAACTTGTCGGTATGAAGGTGGTATTGCTTTTGTAAGAGCAGGGGGAAGAAGGAAGAAGGAAGAAGGAAGAAACGAAAAGAGTGCGTACACGATACTATAGGCTGCGCACTGCCTCTCGCATAACTCTCTCGATCTAGACAAAGGGCGAAAGAAAATACGAAGTGCCGGAAGAAGATGCAGGTACAGGTCGGCTCACACAAGAGGTGCAAGATGCGATGGGATCGCCAACGTACCACTGGAGCATCATGTATCTGCCTCTGGACTGGGAGATACAGCAGATACTTTGTCGTCGAATGGAGCTGATTGCTGCTTGGATTTGGTGTTTCCATACAGTGTGCCGTGCCTGGCGCAGAAGAAGTGCGCGGGAACGGCACGCTGCGGCGGCGTGGATGCTTTTTGGGGCTGCGAGCTCCCGCGTGTTGTGGGACAAAAGCCGGAGGTCCCACCCGGGAAGAACTGGAGATGCTGGAGATGGGCGCAAAAAGGAAGACCAGACTGGAAGCTGGGGGGCGCTGACAAGAAGGGGCCCGCTTTGTTCGACAAGGGGAATTTACGAGTACGAGGCAAACGCCATGGTGCTTTGGCGCTTTGGCGCTTGGCACGGAGTGGTGTGTGCGTGTTTGTTAGCGCAGTGATTGTGTGTGATTTTGGAGTTGAGAGTGGCGGGCGTGGTGTTGGGATTTACACTTTTGGCGTGCCTCAGGAACAGACAAAACCTTGAAACCGCAAAGGGCATGCATGGGACAAGTTCACCGCTAGGTTAGCACCCGGAAGGCCTGCCGCGGGGGCCCCCCAGGCACTGACACTCTGCAGCCGGGCCACTGCCAGTAGAGTGCATTAGGCTATCGGCCGCTAAACACTCAGCTACCGCTCGCTGGGGACATGGAGCGCCGGTGGCCCGTAATTCAATTTTCGCAAGGGCTCCATCAATTGCCTTTTCCTCCACGTCTCTTTTACTCTACCATAAAAGCAAATTCCACCATGGCGTGTGTTATTTGCGACCGTGTAGCTGGACTTGGTTACTTTGTTTGTGTTTCAGTGTTTTTTTGTGTTGTCTCTGATTGCCTAGCAAGCGGATTCCTTCCCTGCACTGGCCTTTGGGGGCTGGATGTCCATCAATGTCTCACCTCAAGCCCTCGCGTACTGGTACCGCATGTTGATCAAGCAAAGAGGAGAAGTGACCAGGGAAAAGGTGAATACAGTAGTAGGTATAGTGCAAAAGCTTGAGTAGAAGAAAAAGAAGCAAAAAAAGAATGTCTAGGCCAATCACGGCAACGAATATGTTGATGGCAGCAGCTAAGCGGAGCGGGCTAAGAATATATGAGTGCATATGTAAGTGCGGATGCACTCGTGCATGTGTGTTACGTGCCACCACCACCAGGAAGAAGAATAACTGCTTGTACATGAGCTAACAGAACCAACCGCTCTTTTTTTTTTTTCCTCTTCTCTTCAAGACTACCAACCAACACACACCAACGTCTTTTGAGACAAATAAAGAAATATAGTTTTGTGCTAGCAAAAAAGTTTTCAAGCAAGGGGCAGGCTCCCCTTGCCGTTGCGCATGAATCCTTCCAGTGTGATCGGGACCAGAGAGGCTGCGTCCATCACATTCAAGCCACGGCCTGGTAGGCTCGCTTCACCCAGATTGGCGCCGTGCAGACAAGGGGAAAAAGCCACGTTTTGCAGACTGGACTGTTCTGACCCCTGGTCCGTTTTCTTCCTCGCGGCGCTGGCTAAACTCGGTGTGTGTGTGCATTGCAGGCTCCCCTTGCTCGAAAAACAATAAAGAGAATGGAAAAAAAAAAAAAAAAAAAAAAAAAAAAGGCTGGATATCGGTGCATGGACCAAAGGCTGTCGAGACGAGAAATGGCCAGGCTGGGGAGGGTCAAAGCTAAATCGAGTGTGACCTGTAATATTCAACCTGCCTTATGCTTTTTGCCAGCCAAGCGGTGACCAGTGCAGCCTTGTCGGTGGCTTCTGCCGGTATCAGGTTTTGTAATGTATCAATTCTTTATCCCTTGCCTATTGATACAGTATGTACAATTGAGACTCTGGTTTGCCATGGGCCGCGCAGCACTGATCGGAAATCACCCCATTCGCCAACCCAGCAGGGCCTTGTGCAAAGTAGCACTGCGAATTACCGAACAGGACGCCTCTCGGACAGGCTTCGGACGTGCGCAAGCGAATGAGAGCACATGTAGCAGCGGAGCGTACGACTGCTACCTCTATTTCTGTCCTTTTGCAGCCACAGCCGCATTTCCATGCGACTCTGTTGGGTCATCAATTTATCAAGAGGTGTTGTGCATTTCATGCAGCCTGTCAGATTGGCGGATACATGGATCAATGTCATATGCACGCCCGCTCAGAGATATTGATGGGCATGAATTGCCTATAACAGCCGCCATGTGTATGACATTCCTGCTGATCTCGGCGGCCCTATCAAATTGCTTTTACCACAAAGGTGTAAGAAGCAGGATCCGGATTATTGGCAAATTGGCTAATATGCATCGTCTTTCCTTTCTCGTCCCGCCAGGGCTGCAGCCAAATGTGGCATGTCGTGCGTAAAGTGCTTGCCTTGCCTTGCCCTGTAGACACATGTACTGTAATCCCTGATACTATATTAAAAACAAATTAATTAACAAACGCCAGCCCCAACGAACCGTGAAAAAGCTGGGGCCGTCTTCACGCAGATACTACAGTACGCTGCAACCATCTCGGGCGGGAGGCTTCCATGTTCCCATTAACCGCCAGCGCTCGCCCGAAGCTCGGCGCTTCTCAGCTCCTCCCATCACCATGGCCGCGCCACCATCACAGCGCACTGCGACTCTGAAGCCGGGAGCATTGCGACGACAAACGCTGCCTTGTGAGCGAATATTACCAACACCAGTAGTAGCACTGCAAATCCATCGATAGTGCCAGTCACACAGTTTTGGCCAAGACGGGCCAATCAGCGGCCTGCGACGCTGCGGGCAATGCGGCCCCCTCCAATCATTGTGCTGCGCCATGTGACTGCGAACCACCAGTCATGGTCGCAGCGATGAGCGAATACTCGTCAGCTAGAGCCATCTTTGCGTTCCTTGACGCATGGTCACAGGGCTGTCCGATCCAGATGGGCGCTTGTCCAAGGCAACATGGTCGCTTTCGTGCGCCTGGGATATCCCGTAGCTCGCTGTTGATTGCGTCTTCTGCGCGCTTCCCACTATTCCCTCCATGCAACTGGTCATACGTAATACTGGGGGCCGTTGGTTAGTTGACGATGGAAGAGCATGATAAATATGTCCGCTTCCTCTCATCGGTTCTCAGCCAGTCCCTGTCCCGAATAGATGGACGTTGAGGCTGAGGACGGCAACAAAGTGCTGTGCTGTAAGCCTGCGCTGGGATCATATGGTACGAGTACGCATTACGCACTGATTGTCATTTCATGCCAAACGCACCTTGTTATTACCGGCGGCGCAAATATCAGTTCGCGAATCGTCCCCAACAAACCTAAGCCTCGGATCAGTCGATACAACGCCTCTTCTTTTTTTTTTTTTTTTTTACGGCATCCCAGAAGAGCGTGCGCATAATCAAATAACGGTTCCCATTGTACGAAGCCGTCCCGGTCGCCGTGTTGCCGCTAGCATTACTCGCCGTCGTAACAACCTCTTTGTCTTCCGGGCGCTTTGGTATCATTACCCACGTATTACAATCAGCCACAACTGGTCTACGCAAGAGCAAAAGAGGCCAAGTAAGCCACGGTTCAAAGGGGAAATAAATTCACGGTGAGTGCGCGCGCTCCGTGCATCTGTTGCTGCGCAGGCCTCTAAACGGGAACAGGGATTGGAGATTGCCTTGCACCGATTCCAAGGCATCGACGGCCTCGGCGTTTGACACCTGCCCGTCCGAAAAGGCACCAGCAGGGAGACAAAACAACGATCGGGAAGACGAAAAAGTTTTTCTGAGTTCCCTGTCCCTTGCCTTGCATCACTCACCGAGAGATACCTGAACTGTATCGTGCAAGACACCCGCGGAAACCAGGATCCATACCCCTAGGCTCTATCATTTCGCTTATCCCGTCCCGGTAAATTGGACTGGGGGAGGCTCCAGTGCATGAGAACCAGGGCCGCGAGTCGTCATCCACATTGAGTCGATTTGAGATACTGCCGAAGCGCACAAGTCCGCAGCACAGGCCAGGGCAAGCATCGACAAGCCCCGGCAAACGCAGTTGACTTGCCAGAGCGATACGAGCAACGCTGTCGAACAGGCTCGCTCGGTCGTTGGTCGTCCACTGGGAGGAGTCACGGCGAAGATCTTGGGAGCCCGTCCAGCTGCGCAAGCCGGCTGAGAAGTGTCCACCAGGCCCGGGACTACCAAGCTGCGCCGACAAATCACCATCGAGAGCTGCATTCGGGCTGCCTCCCTTACTCACTCGTCGCCCAGAAGCTGCTGGAAGCTCGCTCGCTCACTGACTGGGCACCGTCGACCACAGCAGCGTTGCAGCAGCGCAGACCGACCAGTCGCAGCCATCGCGCCGTCCATTTGCCCGCAGGTTCCCCGATTGGACTGAGGCGGCCTGGATTGGGAGCTGCGTTGGGTGCGAGGCTATCCGCACGCCATACAAAAAGCGCAGACAGACACACAGACAGTTGGGCTTTGGGCGATAACGCAGGGCCAGTGTCAGCGACGCCTCCCGCACCGTGTGAGCGGTTGTGGGCGCTGCCGGAAGGTTCCACCGCCAGTGACTAAGCCATTTGAAGGCTCGGCCGCTACGCGCACGCCCCCTCCACCGCCCCAGGGCTCCCCTGTCGCATGCCTGTGCTACTGGCACTAGCGACCGCCCTCGTCTCTCACTAGACTCACTAACGGCCTTGCCTGTCTCGCTGAAGGCTGCCCACCAGCCAGGCGAGAAAAATATTCTGCCACAATATATACCCCGAATGCGTGCCCGCTGCATTCTTCTCTCCTCCGACTTCTCACTCTTGATATCGCTTTGGCCTGTGCCAATGAATCTCATCGCATCTCCACCTGCATCGCTGCCGCAGCTATCCATGCACCGTCGACCCTGAAGCCGACGCCTCCCTTACTGATACATCCACCATCATCTCATCTCACCCGCCAGGCCGCAACGTCGGACTCTGGCTCGCTTTCCACCCGGGGAGACAAGACGAATAAAACGATCCTGTTGTAGATTGGTCATGTTTGACGCAAGACGTAACTGTTCTCATAATTTTTACTCTTCCGACTTCATACCAAGGTGACGGGCTTTTTTTATTGCTTCTTCCTGTTGCACATCCTCACGTTAATACCCCATCATTCCCTCCATCTCCCCCAATTCATCCCCCTCTGAGAGCATCTCAAAACCTCCATCAGCTCTCGCCCAGCCTTGCTATTCTCCGTTGGACGACAGCAGACAGCGACCTCAATCGATATACACCGTCGACGCACCGCAGTTCGCCTCGTTGGTTGCAGGAAGAGGTTGAGGAGCGAGCGTCATACCGCGGACATCGCAGAGGAAGCCGTCACAGACCCAGAATGAACTACCCATCACCACGAACGCCTGGATCGACCCCGATCCACGAGTGGGAATACACACGAATGTCGTCCGCCACTCCAACCCCATCACCGCGGCCAAGCTGGCTCGAGACGCCTCGACGACCAGCCACCCGAGCAGCTCACAGCCGGGCCAGCAGCTATTCTCAGGGCGGCGCCTCCACGCCTCGCGCCCCGGTAGATTCGCCCCGCTACAACAGCTCCGGCCAGTATGCCACGGTTGATGTGAGTTCCAAACATTTTTCGTCGTCGCGCGGGCCCTCCGGGTCGTCTCAATTTCCTGCCTGGCACGACCGCCGGTTCTCTCACACCTATGTCCGGGCTGCAACTCCGTTTGGAGAATCCGACGAGGACGAGATCTTCGAGGCTTCGGGGCGTACATATGTGCTGCTTGCCGAGTCGCGGGCAAAGGGTCGCAGGAACTCGCATGCTTATGATTATGAGGGGATACGGTACACTAATCACGACGACTACCCACAGGGCACCGCAGCCTACTACGCCGACTACCGTGATGCCTACGACTCGCCGCAGTCGCACATCCCGGCCTCGCATGTCCGCCCTCCCACCAGCCACGGACACACTCGCCGTTCGTCAGCGGCGGCAAACGTCCCGCAGAGACCATCCACCGTCCGCCCATCAGCACAGGCTTACCGCGCCAAGGCCGCTGCCGCTGCTTCTGTCCCGTCGCCAAAGGCCACCGAAGCCGATGCTCGAAAGCACCGGATTCCAACGGGCTACTCCCTCAAGAACTGGGACCCGACAGAGGAGCCCATTCTCCTCCTCGGCAGCGTCTTTGACGCAAACAGCCTCGGCAAGTGGATTTACGACTGGACCGTCTACCGAGCCGGTGCCAGCTCTCCCATTGCCGACATGGCAGGCGAGCTCTGGCTGCTTCTGATTCAGCTCTCCGGCAAGGTCAAGCGTGCGGAAGACATTGTTGGTCGCGTGCGAAGTGCCGAGAACCGAGAGATTATGACTGAGTTCATCGAGTCTGGCGAGCGTCTCACAGACAAGCTTCGCTCGCTTCTCAAGGCGTGTGAGGCCCCCATGCTCAAGGCTGCCAAGAAGAAGCAGTCAGGCCTGGGCAAGAACTCTGGTGTCGAGTTTGTCGACACTCTCTTTGGCCGTGACCGAGAACTCGCCAAGACAGAGAAGTACATGCAGAGCTTGAGACTGTTCAATATGAGATTCGATGCCAACTGCGAGGCTATCCTGGCAAATCCATCTTCCTAAAACTGGACACCCCTTACTTATCATGACCTGGAAGCACCCCCCAAATTGCTTTCATTTTTCCAAATCCAGGATGACAAAAACCCCAGGAAATTTATTCTGGAATAAACCCTTCTTCCCTCCAAAAGGAGATGCCTACGAATTTGCCCTGGACTCTTCCAGCATCTCGCGTAACCTTTTAATCTTTCTTTTTGATGTTCACCAAATTGGCAACTTCCCTAGGATTCCGGACCGTCGAAGTTGGATATGGGCCTACTCCACAGGATGGAAAGGCCAGAAAAGACAAGAGATTGTACACTAATACTGCTGTTTGCTGTTATCGTTCTCGTCCGAGGATTTCCTATGGATACCCAGTCTTACGGACTCTTTTATTTCTTTTCCTTTGTTTCTGAACTCGGTCTCCCGGAGCGATGAATGGCCTTTTATGCTTTTCCTTTATTTCACTATTTTTCCTTTTTTTTTTTTTTTCTATTCGGCTTTTCAAAAGAAAGATTTCTTTATGGGCGACCTGTACTACCACCAATGAACACGCGGAGGAGACACCGAGACACGGGGCATTTTTCCATCTAGATACCCAGCGTTATCATTTCGGGCGCGTCGCGAGCAAGATGAGGAGGAGAGGAGGAGCACAACACAAAATTGGCGACGACAAGGTGGCGAGGTTGTCTGATTTACATGACTTTTTTTTTTCCTTGTTTTCTTTCTTTTCTTTTCATGTCTGGGTTTTAATGTGCTGTGGCAATATGGATTTTTACAGAGTGAATTTTTTTTCAGAAATTGGGAACTTCTAGATGGAGAATTTTAGTATAACCGCACAATGATGGCTTCGTTTATGAGCGCAAATATATTTTTATCCCCTCTATTACATATTACTTTCAGGATCCGTTTCATTCATGTGATGCCATGCTGGTGACTTGTGCTTCCATTGTCTATTTAATTTGTCCTGCAAGATTTTGTGGAGTGGTGAGTTAGGGGCCATGCCCTTCATGCAGGTCTGGTGGATAGATGTCTCGTTCTCTTTGTGCAAAAGCTTTGGAGGCTGCACACGATGCATATCTTTATGGGGCAATGACGTTCCGTAGAGACAGCAGAGTCGCGTTGAGAGACTGTATCAGCCCACCGTTACAATGTTAAACATGACGTCTTGGCGTGGCGTTTACGCGTTCTTAGGAATACCGGTTCTTGCCACTTGTTTCGTCTCATCGAAATGCCTTTTATTCACGTACGATGGAGGAGCGGGATGAGGTGAATGTCGGTTTTAGCCTTGTGCATGAACCCGTGAGAAGATGTTATTTTGTTATTCTAGCCAAATCTCTAGCGAGCAAAGTTCCGAGGGAAGCCAAGCCGAGGACAGTTGCTGACGAAAAAGAAGTTGCGTTGTGTGCGTTCGGAGGCTGTGCTTTGTCTCAAAAAATGCCACTGTCTCACGGGTAGGAAGCAGAAAGAATGTCTTGCGGGCGGTGATGGTTGGCCACTTTGAAGTATGACAAGACAGCCCTCTCTTTTTCTCTGTATACATAATTCCTACTGTATACTGTATTTCTGTCTCGGGATTTCGAAGCGGTTCCTTTCCATCTGCGGCATGACGACAGAAGCATGCAAAGCCAACCACACTGTCGCATTCATCAGCCTCCTCTTACTGTCCATCGTACATAACGTCCATGACAGAAGGCATCAGGCTGGAATGCCGTGCGGTAGGCTACCGTCGACAGTATGCACCTTCCATCAGCCTCACTCTGCTATGGGAGCTGAGCCGTCCATTTTTTCATGGCACGTATGCGATGTTGGGCTGACGTGGGAATAGAGTGTAAGAGATGATAAGGCGCTGCTAGTACCAATAACAAGAAATCATAAGAGTAGTGGTAATTTAATATAATCAATGGACCCAAAGATGAGCCGAAGGACCTGCGCTGTACGACACGATGTTTCTTCTTTTTCTTTTTTTTGCGCAAATGGAAGAGGGGAAAAGAAATGGGCTGCTTAAGCACACTCCCCTCCATGATTTTTATTTTATTCTCTCTCTCTCTTTGCGTTTTTGCTTCTATGATGGGTTAGGCCTCATGCAGGGAATGTATTTTTTTTTTTTCCCGCTCTCTACCGGCGGCTTTTGCTCTAATCTCTCTGTATATTTGCCCTCTCAGATGGTGTGCTTTCTATTAGCGTCTGCTGTTATATATCTTTCCCCCGCTAACTATCATTTCGTACTTGTAAGCGTCTCGGACTTGGGCGATACTGTAGAGAGCTGATGCTCTGCTTCTGTATCACCACATGGCTCGTTTTCAATCCGTGAGTAAGAGGCGTAAATCGTCCTCGCCTGTTGGAGCCACAGTATTGTGTCACTGAGGAGAGACACATCACCTCACACCTACATACAGGACGCTGCTGCGTTGGTCGAGCTTACGATTACAAAGGAGCTGGCATCACACGGCAGAAAGCAGAGGATTCTTCCCTCAGCCCTGTTATTGAGCCACGCAGATGATGCGTAATTGGTATGTACATGTATTCTGGACTGCCTCAGCTGGTTTTTCTCTTCGTAAGATTACAAGAAGAATATTTGCGCATTGGCGCGTTGGCCGCTCTTTTCGCTTCTGTCTACGTCGTGTTTGTTACCCCTCTCGCGGTTTTATCTTTTTTTAAGCCCGATTTGGGTCTATATGGGCATGAATAACATGTCATAAATCCGTAGTGCAAGTATACAGTACAGCGGGCTGGTTTCCCGTCCACAGGGCGTTTGGCTCCCAACGGCAGATGGATCAGTTCAGGTTGGGCATCTGCTAAAGAACTGGTAAAAATAAACCCAGGCAAGGATGGGGCCAGTAGTTTCGGAGCGCCCCGAAAGCCGCGATTATCCAGTCCAGCCTGCAGAATTGCTTCTGGTTTAGTCTCGACGTAACCACCAGGTGTATGGCTGAGTGGTTTACATATGGGCGCTTTCCAGGTGGATGACTTGCATAATCCTACTCACCTGACAGGCTGTGGATGAAAGGGTGCAGGAGCAGCAAATCACAGCTCCACCTGGTTTAATGGCCTGCGTGTGTGCAAAGTGGGTGCAACAATCTGCGGTAAATTGTCTTTCTTTCTTTTTTTTCTTTTTCTAGTTCTCCAATGAGTTTTCTTTTCTTTTCTTTATCTTCCATAGGAGTGGGTATATGTGAAAACGGGCGAGCTGAAGAAGGATGAGACCTTTCCGGTCGTGGTTCATGCCGAGGGGCTGTGTGCGTGCGTGTGTTGCACCATGACAAGGATCCCGTCCAGCCAGAACCAGCAGTCCCAAGACTTCGGATGAGAAAATGCAGGTCCATGTTGCTCCATAGGGCTATGGCAGAGACGAACTACTGCAGAGAATGGAGAGAGAGCGCGCGAGACAAAGAAAAGAGGGATCGTCAGAGCACCCCCTATGCATGACTGCGTGGGAAGGAATCTGACGTCTTACATGCTCACTTGGCTGAGCATCCCTCCATCCATACACGGCTGAGAGTCATCATCAGTCATACACAACAATTGCCAGTTTGGAATTAAACCACCAAGGCTGCTGCTGTGCGGGCAACGGAAGACAACTTCCTCCCCTCATGATGTAACCTGTTCAATACCAATGTTCCACAGCCACCAGAGTCTTGTTGCTACTGCTGTACAAGAACCAACGGGCAAAACGAATCGCCCATGCGCTCGGCACGCTGCATATATTGGATTCTCCCTACGGGCGTACATTGCATGCTGTTCAATGCCGCTAACGACATGCGAACCGTTCAAAGCCATGCATGTATCCCAGCTGCTTTCCAAAAAGGGGCAAAGTAAACCTGCGCGTAGCCGAAAAGCTCCCCCTCCGTGGTCTTTCTCGGCCGGCCTGGTGCATCAATTGTGGCAAGTATTGCGAGAGTGGCCGCTCCGCCTGTGCTTCTCCTCTTTCGCTTATGTGCGTTTTTTGTATTCCGTAATACTGCTTTTTTTTTTTTTTTTTTTTTTTTTTTTTTAACTTGTTCTTGTGTAATCTGTTATGCGTTTGCCTAGTTGGCAGGAGCCGAGATTGGATATGGCTGCCGAGGCCTTCTCCGGCAGGGCTCGTCGGGACCGGCTGGCTGGCGGGGCCGTTTCGGTGGGAAAGCGCCGATCGATCGGAGCATTTGTTCGGACGTGGATTAACTAGAGAAGTGAAAAGGAAAGAAGAGTTGAGGAGAGTCTTGTGTGATTGAATAGGGGTCTTGCGTAGATGTCATCCAGTAGCAGAATATTAGCCTCGGGTACTGTCCTTATTTCACTTTCCATCAAGTCATTGATAGAGGAAGCAAAATGGTTTTGCTATACAGGAGTGTATCTATCTTTTTTTTTTTTTTTTTTTTTCTGTATGCCAATTCTGTCTATAATATCCAACACAGAGATATCCCCGTCCTGCGCATGTATATACTGATCAGAGGGACAAGACAACAAGTCCAAATCTAAGGGATGTCAAGCAACTGTATGCAGGATACTAGTAAAAAAGAATGTATATATTTTAAACTTCACTGTGTCATTAGGCAGAACCTACAATACGTCCTCATCCCTAGTATTACCCATGCTCTACCATCACATCAATCCTATACATTGCTGCCACTTCACGGCCCAGCATCCTTAAGACCCAGCCAGGGAACATGTTTTACCTTTAGTCAGATTAGCTCACGGGCTAGATATCATCTACATTGTCTATTGCCATTGGCTCTTAGCCGGCACCCCTATCGCATTTGGAATATGCCATATCGTAGTGATATGGTGAATCTGTTTATGCAAATCGGTAACCAATAGCACGACGCGAATAATGGGCTGGAATTCAATTTTCGTAGCCAGTAAGATCAGCATTAGTTAATATTAATTTTTCATATTGATGAGAACAATAGTTGCATGCTTGTTATGCCTATAGATGCGAGCGTCCGTCAGAGATATATAGCAAATGCTCGAACAATTCCCCCTTCAGCTACATTGAAACCAACAGCTCTGTTAGCATGTCGCAATTCCACCATCTTCTATATGTAGTGTAAGTATTATAGAAGAAGGAAAGGCCATGTTCTTGTCAGAGAATATAATATGGGATGACATTAAGCAAAGGTAGGGCCATCAAGCTGTTGATTTTGACTCCAAAGGAAGCCAAAGGCGTATGTCGCTCAGCGAATCGTCAAAGATGAGCCAATAGGCCGTCTGAAGCATATAAATCTACATTTCGGGCCGCATATGTATATTGTATATTGTATGTGTAGTCGTTGATCGTCGTATCGGAAAGGTATCATTAAAAAAATCGTGGATGGCTAGCTACTTTAAGCAGCATGAAGAGGTGCGTCAAGAGGTTTGTAGCCGTATATGTTGTGGAAAGGAAAATATGAATGGAACTTGGGCAAGCCGTTTTCTTCCGCAATAATGGACTTGCGGACATCGACAAGGAACATCTCAATCTGAATGGCTGTCCAACCCAGTCCAAGCATAAAAGGTCGTCTGGCCAGCCCAACAAGACCCCACATGATGACGTCCCGGAGGATGTGGCCGCACTCTTGGAGACGTCTCAGTTTGGGCCACGGGCCGTTGGGGCACTTGAGATCTACCCGTCGAATACCTTGGAAACCGGCAGCAACTAGCTCATCCTGGACGTTCAAGATGGCATGGAGGTTGGAACCAAGGGCAGCAAGTCCATCCCCCAGGAATCGCAAGAAATCGCGCCAAGCGTATGGCTGGTTACACGACTGGTCATCACAAGCAGCAGCGTACTGAAACTCTTGAACTTCAACGTAGCCGCCTGGTTTCAGATGCCTGATGAAGAGATAAATGTCAGTTTAGACATAGCAATGGCAAGACCACTGAAAGAGGCGTTTGGACATACTTGTAAACTCGGCTCCAAAGCTCGGTTCGATTTTTTATTGAGTGGCAGGTATGACGGATATGGATATAATCAAAGGAGTTTTCGGGGTATGTCCATCCAGCTTCATGTTCGATGTCATCAACCACGAATAGCACGTTCTCGGGTACCCAATCAGGTTGGATTGGTGATAAATCCATGCCATGGAATTGTGCATTGGGATACATGTCAGCCACTAGATTCAACATGTTAGAACCATTAGACTTGTGTGAAAGCGCGAGCATGGCAGATACGATCAGGCGGTGCACTGATACATTCTTAAGCCGTTTCGTCAGGAGTTACCAACATTCAATCGACCATTTTCCAGTTCCAGTACCTGTTCAGCATGTACCGTTAGCACAAGAGTCGATTCTAGAAAGAAAAGAGTCCGAGAAAAGAGACAAAAAAAATCTTCTCGGAGAGTGAGATTTCTATACATGCTCTAGAGAAACACACCTAGATCGAGAACTTCAGCACCAGGCTGCATCAGCCGCTCATGAATGGGGGCGTAATAATAGGCTCCTTCGCAAAGATGGATGGTCAGGTTGTGCTTGAGGTCGTCCCGATACTGCTCTGTCTCGTCGTTGGGGAAGTTGTATTGCCCAGCGTGGTAGGCATGATATCGTAGGCCACCATCGATGATATGCTGGCGGATACTGTCGGTAAGGCTACGCGTGTCGTCCCATGTGTCGTCGTCAGGAACGTATTCGCCCTGTTCGAGGCTTTTAATCAGATGGGCGTTCTGTGATGTGCCGACTGTGATGGCTGAGCCGGTAGAGGCTGGTGACGGAGGTCGTGCGTAAGTGTTTGGGACCGGCCCACTGCTGTCGTCTTCGAGTATCATTTTGGATGCCGAAAGAAAAGAAAGGGGTTCGATTCAAATTGCCAAAGGGAATGATTTGGTGAGGAATAACCAGGCAATGGCGGGTATTGTAGGATGCGTGATAATGTGTGTTAGAGGCAGCAGGTGGCTGATGAGTGCAGAAGGAGAGTTGAATGTGTCAAAGAACCACCATCCAAGGAAACGAGCCTGCAGTGATTGACAGATGAGCGTGACCGGTATACGTGTGAATACAACGTTGCGAGCAACAATTGGCGCTCCCGTGGCCTCCTCCACATTCGAGATGGATGTGCAGCCCCCGAAACACAGCAGATGGCTAGCAGCTGTGGCGTCTCGACAGCTGCTGTAAGGGATGGAGTTGTCGCCAGGGAAGAGACGGATGGGCGAATCGTCTAGCCTGCCGGGGCATCGCCAGCTAATGTACGATTCTCGAGCGGCTCTTCTCAGCAGATGGCGTGGATTTGCCAACTAGACGGCGCTAGGCCCGGCCCACGAAGACGACGATGGGGCCTGCGAAAAAGGACAGGCGGCCTGCTCCAGCGTCGGGTCACGGTGGCAGTCTCTTGCAGTAGCGCTACCAGGGCAGGGCAGCGAATCTTGCTGCTGGGTAGACGCTGCTTGGCTGGGCCGGTACCAAATCTCGCAATCTCGCATGTGGCAGATTCGCCGTCCTGCAAGCAGAAGTCGTCCGGAGCACTGTTGGCCGTCCAGCATGCCTCACAGCACGGCCGAGGCAGGGATCCGGGTCAAAGGGAAACGAAATTAACGAGCAGGGTGATGGTGTAGAAGCACTTGGTGGCGGAGTACCTGTACGGTCCTACAGCCAGGAACCACGCGGAAGATGACATTGACAGGGATCGGTCTGGGCCAATGCTGCGCAGAGAAGCTAGACAAGTTCGAAGCCGGCCACCCACGGGTCTGAAGCTGATCCTCGATTCTAGCGATTATAAAATCATAGAGATACAGAAAAACAGCGCAGTCGAAGGTTCAAACAGGTTTAGCTAAAGTAGTTTTCGAGACAACGAAGCGGTTTCCTCTTTTGCAGACATGTGAGAGCCGTTCATTCGAAAGGCAGTGGGTTCAGGCTCAGGCCGGATCCGAGGACATGGCACTGGTATCGTGTAATACCCAAAGCCGCCCAGTACGGAGTACTTCCCCCCAAGTTCGGGAGGTGTGCCACGCTCTAGGCTGGATATCGATGCTCCGTATTAGACGGGAATTTCAACATCTTGTCTATTTCCCGCATAGCCACATCTTCAGACCAAAACCTTATTTGGCCTGGAAGCCATGGGCCTCATAACGCAGTCGATGGGAGGGGAAGCATGGCGCCCGCAGCGTCGTGTTCCAACTGAGCCTGGCTGGCGAAGATGAGTGTTGGCACGCCGGCTCATCCAGTCATTGCTGCAACCTCCGGGCACTAGCCAAAAGCTGAAGCAGCGACTGCACATCAAATCGGTCGAAGCCTGTGAAAATGGCGTGACTTTGATGCAACAGCCGAGTGGCGGTTGAATTCTGTAAGATTCATCACGACCTAGGTAAGTCTATTTTGGAGCTGGAGATGAAAATTGAGTCTCATCCCGCTCATCACTGACAGAGTCCAACGCTAGGTGGTACCGACGGAATGGGCTGGCGCCCGTCGCTCGCTCAGCGAATGATGGCTGATCTTCTTCTTCGGCCGGCGGGCTTTCTAGAACTGCTTGGCTGCCGAGCCAAACGGCGTGACTTGGCGCGGTTTAGTTTCCTTGTTCCGCCGGTTGGCGAGATTTTGCAATTTGTTGTCCGTCTTGGTTTTTCAGATGTGCATCGGTACTATGCACGGACTGCAGTAGATTCGCCTATTTTGCGCAGAATCTGTGACGGACGAGACGGTGTTCGGAGAGAGTCCAAAGTCGGCCGAGAATGCTGGGGCTCACACCAACTTGGGAAAATCACTTACGGAGCTAATCCTCCTCTGCACCTTCCGGCCACATTACCTTCGCGTCTAGCAGTGGCAACTCACAGAAGGAGCGCCCTGACGAAGTGCCTGCCATGCAAGCGACTTCCCTGCGGCAGGTGCCATCACCGCGGATGCAACAGCACGTGCATGTGCTCCGTACTACCACAATGAATTACTTGATGGTCTGAATTGCTGTACTGTATCTACTATTTACATCGTGCAGACCTGCAGTTTGCCACCAACCAGTAGCTGCAGCCGCCTCGTTTGCTGCTTCTAGCTCGTCTCACCATCAGGTGCAAGCCAGGACCAAAGTTTGCTCATTCACACACCAACTCGTTTTCTGTCTGACGCCAGCCCGTGAAACATCACGCTGCCTGTCCAAGGAAGACATGGACAAGGATAAAATCTCGTCCATTCTTGCTAGATCGTCGATGAATATGATAGCATAGCATTCATTTGATGGCATAGAGATGCTCTACTAAAGCAGTCTAGCCATCTCTCATATCTGAGCATCTTTTTGCTCTCACTGGTTCCACATCTAGACAGCTTTGTGGCCCCCATTCCCACTCCTGGCACGCGTATTCCCACAACTAAGAATATCTCGAGGCCGGCCGTGACACTTTGTGCCCCGACCCGACAGAGAGGAACGCTAGACAGCGCCTTTGTTTAGCTACTGATCCACTCTAATATTGGCCAGCATTGACAATTTTACAGCTCCACAGTGGCACCAAGCTAGGGATGCTTTACAACATGGATACGATATACGAGTACCAAGGAATTGCACAGAGCTTGGACAGCTACTATTTCTCCTTCCTTCTAGTACAGAGGTAGGTTTGTCTTCGTCTCTTCCGTATTATTTAGTCATTGCAACGCATGATTTTCCACTTCTGTGTTAGAGGCTGGTTGGCGGAACATGGCAGCAACGTGGCCGAGACTATCTGCAAAAGTGCTTATGCCTATTCCGGGTGGCTTTGTTATGCAAGCCTTCGGCAGGGATTCATTCGTTTTGATGGCTGCTCAAGCCAGGCCAACATGCAGAGAGATTTCATAGTCGTGCCATACTCTGGCTGGGGCTCACGTACTGTTAGGGTGTCAGTATGAGCATGTGGTATTCCATTCGGACACATTCTGAGTTAGTAAAGCTTCAGTCTATAAGCCCGTGAGACTCGCTTTATTGTCCTGAGCCAGAAATAGCCCGGTTTGTTAAGCTTACGATGAGAAAGCCTGCGTACATGCGCTTTGCTTCTCGAATTGGAAAAACAGATCTCAAGATATTTTGTACTTCTACAGAGTCGTTTGCTACAGTTCTACTAGCAACTCCAGTGGCTTCATCAGTCGTCGGTCATGTCGCCGGATCAAGATTAGGAATGTAGTCACTCCGGAGCGAAGTTGCAGATTGTTCCTCCGATTTGTCCTTTCCAAGCTCCTCTTTGATCACTGAGGTCTTTTTTCTCCCTTGTCGCCTAGGATTCATACACGCTAATACCGCCTGTTGGGTCAAGGCTTTGCGTCTAAGCGGATTGACGGGTCCTCAACTCATCAGCCGCCATACGGTCCGAGTATTGCCCCGTCTGACAAGAGGTGCATGGAGAATACATCACGCGTATCCATCTTACCAACCACGAAATATGATTGATTCTTTCCTATCAATTCCTATTCTGCGTCTTCATGGTGGCGTGTTGATAAGAGCGAGATGGAAATGATGGAGCATTATGACGGGTCTATAATCAAGTCATCGGTAGTAAGCCCTAACTATTACGGAAAAGTAGGGGAAATCCGATTATACATTCGTCCTATGCTAGCTTTAAACATGAAACGATATGGATACCTGCAGCAATTATAGTCGGCTTATCACTGAGTTATAGTATCGGAACGGGCCCAGTATGTCCCCCGGCCCGACATAGTGGCACCTAGCAATTCTCTTACCCTAAAAAGAGCTTCAGTCCGGCATCATATGTAAGCAGCAGCTTCATACACAAGGAAGGAGAGCAAAGAAAGGGAATTAATAATCGTAGCTTGCGTAGGGGCTTAGGAAGAACCGCCACGATATGTACTCTTGCTGCCAATATGGCTTCTAACAAGAGCTGAAGGCCAAATTTAAGCCCGAGAAGTAGAATTGGGAAGATGGTTGTTAGGTTGAAGCCGTTTGATTTCTTTTGGGAATCTCGGACTCGGTGCTGCCGTGTCGACGCAGGAGCAGAATTGGATCGTCGATGTAAGAGCTGGGGATGGTAGGTCATGTAATACGTGTAATTGAGACAGCCTGCATTTTATGGGAGCATTGTAATGATGTGCTCGGCATTATTTGACAATACAATACGTTGAAAGTGCTGCTTTGTTATCTTTCTAGACATGTGTTTTAACAATGATAAGTTATACTGTTGAAGAGCGTTAAAATTGCTGTGAAAATAGATAATACCCGTTGGTCACTAAAAGTGGAACCAACGGGTACATGTACGCTGCAGTTACACCACATTAGTGTAAGGCCTGGGGGGAGGTTAAAATTGCTGTGAACATGAAATAAATCTTACCTTTCCTGGCGCAAAATGCCCAAAATAGTTGAGGGAACCCATGGTGAGCTCACTATTGGCTTCGCACTTGTGACCAAAATATTTATTACAAGTCTTTGTAGATTTAGGAGATCGCCGCACTCATAGTCATGAGGGATCGACGTATATCATGATGGCAATGAGAGTTGCCATTTTGTGCGGGCTATAATATTAAGCTCAATGCCTTGAAGAAGAAAAAAATCTGCTTTTCATAGATTAGGTCTGCGCCCATAGTAAAGTCATTGAGAGTCGTAGATACCACTTGAGCAATATTCCGCAGTATGGACTTGCGTAGCCGCAGGAAAGTAAATAGAGGTGTGTTACTTAGCAAAGGTTATTCTCAAAGTATAAGGAGAATCAAGTGTCTGGCGCAGGAGATGGCTAACTGTCAATAAGAGCACTGGCATATAAGTTACTTAGTAGATTCAAGGTCCAGCAAAACTAGCCATACGCAATGTACCCTAGCAATGTCATAACCACGGCTTCAAAGAGAAGATCCATCTTCGTCTCATGTCATTAAGCGCCCAGACGCAATTCATGGGAGAGTTGTAGATAAAATCCTAGCTCCCGTGGACTAGTAGTCTTTCTAGGGTAGCGTTCATCGCATAACAATGTATATTGCATCAAGATAATGATGCTATTGGGAGATGATACCAGAAAAATAAACAATTGAATATTTCTTTAGTGTTCTACTTACACGTTGAGTTGCTTTTACTAACAAGCAGCGCATAGACACCGCTTGAGCCGAGTCGATGCTGCGTACTTGATGACGGTAGCACTAATTCCACCAAATACTTGAAAGAACTATTATCTTGGTAAATGTTTCTATACTCAAAATTTCCATAAGAAAAGCATTATCATTAATTCACACATTTTTATATACAGCAGCTTAGGCCAAGAACAAGTATCGGTCCTTTACTAGAAAGAAACAATTGCTGATTCTGTTACGTATTACTCCTGAGGTCTATATATGCTCTTTCCTTCTATTCTCGCTACCCGTAAAGGCATCTCAGCCAAGCCTATTTCCGAAAAATCCAAAGCCTTAGCGTGCTTGCTAATATCACGGTAAGCCAAAAAAAGAAGATGGAAAATAACAGGAAAATTCTTCATCCACCGGCTGTTATCACGATGCCACTTTTGTCTCGTCGCTCTCTTGTTAACACGAGTCATGGCACTCGCTGCATCGGGCCATCAGGTCCCGCGGAGAGGAGAAGCCAGCCGTGCCCCTCCCATCTCCATAACAAAGGACGACTTTAGCCGGAAGATGAAGTCATGCTGGGAGGGCGATCGCAAGACCCTTGTAAATCCCATATCTCGAGTATATGCATGCACTTCATCCAATGTCGAATGTCTACCCGCGAGTTGCTGCCGAAACACTAGCAGGCACTCGCATTTAGACGAACCCCGCTGGAGCTGCAGCCTTTGGGAACTCATCACACTCGAGTCCACATGTTCGTACTAAGAGCCGATTTCGTTGGACGGTGCTGCTCCCGCGTCGATTCAAGCTACTGACATGTCCTCCACAAATCAGTGCGAAATATGCTGAAGAACTGCGGGGAGCATTTCGTTGTCGCATCACTAGTTGGGGCTATCCCATGAACTGAAATAATTGGCGACGTACAGATTTCGTAATCATTAGCAAGCTGAATATATATGTAGCTCGCTTGTATATTATCATATATTGAGGCTTGTGGCGCCCAGATATCCAGTAGCTTCACCTTCATCTCTACCAGCCGAAACAGCAGAGGACCAAGCAGAGATGACGAGGCTCCCCTTTCACGCAGACCACATCGGCTCTCTCATTCGCCCAGAATCTGTGTCCGATGCTCAACGGCAGTTCGACGAGGGCAAAGCCTCCGCAGAGGAGCTCCTCCTGGTCCAGCAGTCCGTCATTAAAGAAATCGTCAACAAACAGCAGTTGAACGGCGTGAGAGCTCTGTCCTCTGGCGAGTTCGACCGCAAGTACTACTTTTCAGGCTTCTTCGAGAAGCTCGCGGGCTTTCGCGAAGTCAGCCCCGTGCCATGGGAGCTCACGAGACTGTCTGCGCCGCCCATCGCCGCGCTCAAGAAAACCGGGCAGCAGTATCCCATGGCCGCCATATGCGAGGGCAAGATTCGCTACGAAAGCAGTCCGTATCTCGAAAATTGGCGGCTGCTCCGCAATGCCGTGCCCCAAGAGCAGTGGGCGGAATGCAAGTTCACGATGCCCCCAGCATGTTATTTCCACCTGAGGCTGGCTCCGGGCAAATGCTACAGCCCTAAAGCGTATTCCAGCGATGAGGAGTTCTTTGCGGACTTGGCAGTGGCGTACCAAAAGGAGATTCAGACCTTGTACGATGAGGGCCTGCGGAATCTTCAGATCGACGACCCGACGATGGCATACTTCTGTTCCGATGAGATGCGAGAGTCGTTACGAAACGAGGGGTCGGACCCGGATGAGCTGTTTGACTTATACCTGAAGGCTCACAATGACTGCATTGCAAAGCGCCCTGAAGGTCTCCATGTCGGGCTTCATATCTGCCGAGGTAAGTCGTGGCTGTTACTTTATAGGTGAAGTTGTAATGGCCATGGTTCATTCTCATCTTCGATAGGCAACTTTTCCAAGTCGGTCCACTTCAGTGAAGGTTCATACGAGAAGATTGCCGAACGCTTCTTCACCGTCCTCAATTACGATACCTTCTTCCTCGAGTACGACAACGCCAGGTCCGGCGGCTTCGAGCCTCTGCGCTTCCTCCCCAAAGGCAAAAACGTCGTTCTTGGTGTAGTCACAACCAAAGACCCCGAGCTCGAAGATGCCCAGGAGATCAAGCGGCGGGTGCTGGAAGCCGCCAAGATTATTGCAGACGGCCAACAACGCAGCGTCGAGGAGGCCATGGAGAACATCGGCATCAGCCCGCAATGCGGCTTTGCCAGCGTGGCTGTTGGTGCAGAGGGCATGACGGAGGACAAGATGTTTGCTAAGCTGAGACTGGTCAAGGATATTGCAAAGGAGCTGTGGCCAGATCGGCCATGATAAGAGAGCGACATAGCACATGTCGTTCAGGGCTTGGGGCAACAAGCTCAGCAAATACAGTAAAACAAATGCAATTTTATTACAGTGGTCCATTGAAGTTGCATGGAGACCATAGAACTAGCTACATACATATGGCTGATGATAATTGCATTTGTCGGCTCCATCAACTCGACTACTAGTCTGTCTTCTCTGTAACAGTATCCAACGAGTCGTATTCACAACAACAGCCAACTGGCTGTTTAGATTTGTCAACACGCCTCATTTGACAAAAAGACAAAAAACATTTGACAGAGCAAAAATGTAAGACTCCTCCGGGAAGGCTCGAACTTCCAACCTCCTGATTAACAGTCAGACGCGCTAGCCAATTGCGCCACAGAGGATCTTTTTAAATCATGATTTTCCGACTCGTAATCTAGCCTCATATTCTTGTCTCTTAATTATTTCCATTTCAACCGGCGTTGACAGTTTCCTCGTCTGTTGCGGCACCAGAAGCTACCTATCTGGAGTTGTGTTTAAGAAACACCAATGCCTGTTTTCAATTATATTAAAGATGCCACTTTCATTCTGTCGACTTGTTCCACTCAAGTAGTCAAACTGATGACTTGAAGAGCTCAATTGATGGCCTGAATTCACGAGCTGTATGCAGTAAACAGCAGTTGTCACGTAGCTAATCCACAAATTCTGCAGAAACCACTGCCAAACCAACTATGTCAATCCAGTCTTAGGATTTTCGCGTCAGTTATCTATTTCCAAGCATTGATCTGGCGATGTTCGAGCTATATGCCTGCTTGTTCTCTTCGACAACACGAGGCCTCCTAGACTTTGCTGAAAGGATACTGTTGTCCAAAAGCACCGGATGGTCCTACATTTGTAACAAAAATTCACCCGCCACGTTGCTCTTGAGTGTTGATCCAATCTTCGCCTTATGAGAGGAGCTGCACTAGAGACAAAGCAACAGCTCCGTGACGCTTCTTGGCCTAGGATGATCATCTCCTGCGGTATCTCTTGAGACGCGCCCGGCAGGATAAAAGACTCATTTTACAACACTTCATCAACCACAATGTGTTTTCTCTCGACTACAAGTGCTACAGGACAGGCAGATTTCCCGTGCTCGTAGGCCAACAGAGACGAGCTGACATGTACACACTATCTATTCAACGCTCGCAACACGAGAATGAAGCAAGACCATTTCTACACTCTGCGCCCCAGAACCTTGGACAATAAATCTTGGACAACGAAGTGAACCATAAAGTGTCCCATGGCCCGAGGATTCGAGATTGCAAATGCAAGCAGCAGCAAGACGTAACAAGTTAGTACGATCTGTTTGTGAGTATCTAAGGGAAAAGTGGCAAACTGACTTAAAAGACACAACACCCAAGCTGTTGACAAACCAAATGCCACGAAAAGCCCTACAAGGTCCGTATTGATTGTCAGCCATCGCTGAGTAGGGTACGGGGAAAACTACTAGGTAGTAGAAAACCTGACCCCCCAAGACGTGCTACCACAGGGTCCCGTGGAGTCGAACTACTCGCCGGTACCCACGTCTGGGCCGGGTCGCTCAACTATTGTCACAGGAATAGTTTCAAGAAGGGTCCCTACCTGGTATAAACACCATGTGTGGTTCAAAAAAAAAGCTGCCCAAGGCAGTCTTCGGCTCGCGAAGGAAGTTGTGGAGGAGAATCGGGTGTTTCGTGCGAAGAGATTGATAGAATCAACACAAAGAACATGACTTTGAGACATACGGCAAATGAAAGACAATTGGTGGTTAAAATGTCTGGTAGGAGAAGAAGAATAAATCTAGATCTGGATCTGGACCTGGGGGTATGGGTTTTTATAGCCGCCGCCAGCGTTGAAACGAGGCGCAAGCCAACCCATTTACACTGCTGAGTCGAGACTTTGAAGGGCTCACAATAATGTGTATTTCTAGTTACAGATATATTACAATCAAGCAAGGTAAGAGTAGGATAAGGTGTTCTCACGCCACAACTGCTAAGGGGCGCGCTTTGATTTAGTTAGGAACGCATGCCCAACTCCTATGACTTGCCTCGCTGCCCAGTCTTTGGCTTGCAGACTTAGCCAAATAGCTCTCGCGTCAGTTGACAGTCTCACCTTCTTTACTTGAGCTGGATCATTCGGTGGTTAAGCACAATGAACCTAGCTACCTGTCTCCCGTAGAAGCCATAACGGTTGGGCTGCGCGGGTAATACGCAAATTCACGGGCCAGCAAACTCACATACATCATAAGACACAATCTACTCTCGCTAACTGTATGAACAACTATGATGAATCTTGTTGGAGCATGATAGTTTGCACTTGGAGCATTTTACCGTCACACGACGGTCGTCGCCTTCCTTGATTAACCAACTAGATAAAACTACATTCTGTCTAGCTAGATGACATTCTAGTCAGCAACATTGTTTCTTCCTGGCTCCTAGGTAGTTTTGGATGAAGTTGATGAACGTCCCCTAGTTGATCATTTCACGCGGCCGATGTGTAGTCAACAGCGCATGGATACTGCATGCAGCGTATATACTCAGATATAATTAGATGCTCTTAAGATCCGTAACTATGTATGTACACGTAGAGATCTACGCCTACCCGCCTTCAGATAGTAGTGCTACTACCAAGGTGACTAATGTCTGCGTTTATACTCCATTTGATACCCGCCTTGACATCAACTGTAACGACTATTTTCCATCTCAGGTTTCTCCATTCGACTGTAGGCCATAACGGTCAAGCCCTCAGTATCATCAGGCTATATCTCAACTTAGATAAGCTCCCACTCATAGATGTTCATGTCGCTTTTTGCTGTCCGCCGTGCCTCAGTATCTGCACGAATATTTCCTGAGATGGAAGGATGATGGCCTGGAACCCAATGTACTTCAAGTAGAATACCAAAGTCATGAAGATACTGTAATTTCGTTATAAGCTTGCAAACAAGTGTGCCATCTTGAGACTTCCTATTTGAAGCATGCTCTCGTAGCTTTTGTAGCTGGGTAATAGCAGCCTGGCAGTCGGTTAAGATGACGACCTTTTGTGGAGTAATCGAGTCCTTTTTTCTTGAGTCTTTTATACTTGATATTGCAATTCCTAAAGCGCCTGCGATACCGGCCAGTTCAGCCGCGAGATAGTATTTGCCTCTGCCCCCTATAGGTACCGTAAAAGCCCTCACTATCCACTCGCTGCTTTTTGCAACCTTGTATGCAATTGCGGCAGCTAGCTTGACCTTGTTCCGACGAGGAGAAGGATGACATGATTGACATTGCGCCTGTTTGGAGGAGGTTCGATGAATAGTATCGTCTTGTTTTCGGATATGAACAGCGCCATCAGTAAGGAAGACCATCTGTTCTTTCTCACAATGAGACATTTCCATCGCTTTTATGATAGTCACTTCCCTGGAGTGGATAACCAGCTCGCCATGGAAACGCAGAATAGATGCCGCTGCGAAAAGAGCTGCTTCGTTTTGCATGCTAGCCTTTTTCCGTAACCTTTTGACCATGGATATATGTTTCGCAGTTTCGCGTGCAATCTGCTTCCCGGATTTTTTCTTCATTGTAAATCATAGAGCAGAAATATGTTGCTGTGTTGATCGTCGGAGCCGATGTGTTGCTCAGTTGGGCAGAAATGCAATGCATGTAGGCAATGGTCCCGTTAATATTGTTCACATTAAGGTTTGCCTTACATACACGTAGATATATGTACATGTAGTCATATAAGAGGGGAGAGGCTTCAGAGTTTCACCAAAAGAAAGGCAAAGAAGAATACATACATATAGATATATATATATATAAACTTTCCCGGCTACATCAAGTGAGGTTAGAGTTTAACTGGATTCTCTTTTAGATTGCCATCCTAACTGTACGAGAATCTTTTTTGTAGCCACCAGAGGACAAATCGTCATCAAAGCAAGCTTGATGGGCACTAGTTGATGAAGTTCATGATTGTGGATGGTGACCTCTTTGACCCTAATCCAGCTGCACAGATCAAAGATGAGTTTATCCAGTAAGCCAAGTGTATCAACTTAATCCCACAATACACCAAGATAGTCTCAGTAGTATCATAGGGCGCGCTATAACGAGCCATACATGCAAGGCCAACTTTTCTAGACTTTCAGATCCCGCAATACGTGTATGCTTCGTACTGCAAACTCTATATTATTCTAGAACTACGAATATCGATTACCTAATACATGTAGTACATGCATGATGCATCTGAACCCATCTGCGAAATCACATGTGAATTCCTTCTAGATGCACGTACATGTACCCATGTAGCCCAGCCCAACCTAATCACAAGCAGTCCACCTTCTGTATACCATCTTCTCTATAGCAGCAGATTCTACTCGTTCCCGCACTCAACATTCCTCGAGTCTTCATCCCCTATATATCGCTAATCGCACAAATTCCGGCCCCCCGGCTAGCCTAGGCAGGTAGACACCTCGCTGCGTCATCCCCAAGAGGCTACAGTACACTTCCGGCCGCATTTGGCCCAGTCACGAGCACTCACCCATAGCGGGGAGCGCCTCTACCCGCCGTCGCACGCCGCCATCAGCGCTCCCTCTTCCGCTTTCAGCGTCTCAGGTGCTCGCCCTGCTCACACGACAGCCCAACGATCCCTAAACTAAGCCCAGGTGGTTCTGCCCAAGGAGCATTTCCAGCGCACTTCGCTCCGGCTTATTGGGGCTTTGGGCTGTGCTGTGCTAGCTGGGCCGAAACAAAAGGGGCCACTTTAGAGCCGCCGTTGGGCCTGACTCTGCTCTTCATCCTTTCTCCCACCCAACCCTCTGATCTTCGGCCTCTATAACTTCCGCCCATCTTCGATTCCGCGAAACCCTTCTGGTGCACGTCGTCGTTGCGGAGGAGTAGAGGCATTATTACAAGCATATCTTACTCCTTTTTTTTCATTTTATAATCCGAAATAAAATCCCTCTTGGACCTCCAAAAGGCCTTGCCGGGCCTGTCCTCCCGCCGCAACCATGTTCGACCTCTTTGCCATGCTCTTATCGTGTGTTTTATCTGCCCCGCCAATGCCGTCACTGCTAAGCAGCGCTAACGCTCCAAGCATCGCAACAGCTCTATCGCGTCCTTCCTCTTCCCCATCTTCGCCTCATACAAAGCTCTCAAGACGTCGGATCCTGCGCAGTTGATGCCATGGCTCATGTACTGGGTCGTCTTTAGCTGCTGCCTGCTTGTAGAGTCGTGGGTCTACTTCATCCTTGCGTGGTACGTCTTACAGCTGCTCCCGCCATCTTCGTCTTGCGCCGTCTTGTGACCGGTACTCATGCAATTGACCTTCCAGGGTCCCATTCTACGGCTACATTCGCCTTTTATTCTTTTTATACCTGATTCTTCCGCAAACCCAGGGCGCTCGAGTGCTCTACGAGACGTACATCCATCCCTTCCTCCGCGAAAACGAATCGCAGATCGACGAGTTCATCGCCAGCGCCCATGAGCGTCTCAAGGCGGCCGGCATCGACTACTTCCGAAAGGCCATTGACTACCTGAGAGTACATGTCCTCGGTCTACCCCCAAGCGAACCCGAGCCTCCCGCTCCTCCCGCCTACCAGAGCTATACGCAATCGCTCCTCGCTCGGTTTAACATCCCCGCAGCAGCGCGGCCTACTGCTCCCAGCAATGTAGGTTCCGATCTCTTCGGCCTCTTGGCCGGTGCTGTGGCCGCGGCAACCGGCTCAGGGGCGCGAAACGAAGCTGGCGCGGCATCGGTAGTTCCATCCCATATCCAAGACTCAAATGAGAGGATGACCTTCATCACCTCCCAGCGAGACCGACTCAACGTCCTCCTCACAGCTCTTGATCGAGAAGCAGCGCAGCTTCAGCGGGACGGACAGACGCAATCTCGATCTCGCTCTAGGCACATGGATAGCGACGAGGATGTCACCCAGAGGCCGCCTAGTGGGCTTAGCGGATGGAGCGGACTGAGCAAAAGCCGCAGCGAGACAGACTTTGAGAAGATCGATGCCGAGAGTGGAGCCGAAGATGAGTCCAACCTCCGACGCCGTCATGCCGGAGGCGACGACGCAGGCGGCTCGTGGATGCCTTGGGGTCGCAGTGGAGGCACAAGCCACAGCTCTGGACTGGATGATTAGGAGGAACTGGAACAGCGAGGGAAATGGCTGGCATGCGAGTATGGACTGAACGCGTAGACAAACCAGCTTGTCACCGCTCATGTCGCGAGAAACTACGCATGGATCCGGTTGATCGAAATGGGGCCTCTGCCCTGGGCACTCTTTGGGATATCATGTCATTATATATCGAGGGGAGTGAAAGATTCCTTCGTGCAAATGGGCTTTGGCCACCTGCCTTCCCTTTTGTACACCCGGGTCCATGAGTCTAACCAAAAATGCCTGCCTTTTGCATGGCATCAACCAGAGATGGTTTCCAAATATTGTACAAGTCCAATCGCGCCGTCATCCTCATAACCATGTGTGATCCTCTTTTTATAGAGACTTTTCGCATTGTAAATCTCTTGCCAAGCCCAGCCGTAACATCAATCCGAACCAGCTTTTATTTGCTGACCTTGTAAGGGTACTGAACGTCAATGTCGCCCTTTCTATACCATTGCAAGCGCTTCTTCTTGGTCGTGACGTGCTCAACCCACACTTCCTCCATGTGGTTCTTCTTGAACCATCGGACAAAATGAGGGTCCCACAGCTCGGAGGCAATACCCAGGTCCTTGCAGCATCGCATCAAGGCGTTGGACTTGCATCCTTCGACGGCAGAGGGTAGCTGTTCAGAAGAGAAATATGAGTTTTCGCCCTGGGCTTGTGAGACAAATCTGGTCATGGCAGTTAGCAGACGCTCAAATGGCTTAAACAAAGCAATAGCCTGTTTTTGCAGGTCCTTACCGGCCGCCCACAATGAGGGCATACTCCCGGGTTACAATCGTGTCGCTAACAATTGCCTCTCCCTTGGGAATCAAGCCCCATCCCATAGGACCGAAGGCCTCGTTCAATCTCCTCCTGTACTTGATCTCGGGCAGATAGATGACGCCATCGGGCTTGACCTCAATGTCCTTTTCCTCGACCGGCTGCATCAGGAACTTGAACTGCTTTTCCGTCACTGGCTTCGATGAAATGCCGTAGAAGCTCTTTGCCCAGTCCACGGTCGCTGCGTCCAGCACTTCGCCATCCTCCTCCTTTGCATCCTCAAACGCAATGCCCTTGGGCTGGTAGACAATATCTTCGTATGCTATAGAGGCCGCCATCGCCGGCTTTGCCGCCTTAGTTGAAGATTTGGCATATCTCGTTGTGTTGTTGTTTGTTGATGTGGAAGTGGAAGCTTTTGCGGGGGGTGTTGATGTAGCTGGCTGTTCTGTTGTTGTCGTCGCTGATTCTGTAGAGTAGAGGCGGGCTGAGGGCTGGATTGGGCGGAAGGATCGGCTAGCGAGCTGCCTGGAAGCCGCTGAAAAAGCTCTGCGAGTGGAAAACATGTTGTACGATGCAGGAATTGACAGTCTAGGAGCTTGTTGTCGACAATTTCGGAGATGTTTGGAATTCACGGCGCTCAGAAGTTTTTCTTTGACGTGCCTGTCAGTGAGAAGCACCGGCAAAAGAAATTTCCGCCGCCGAGAGGCTAGGTACATAGTAGGTACCTGGACTTGCCTCATACAAAGAAGATGCCCAAAGACGATAAAATATTTCTGCTTCTCAGAAATAATAAAGCCTGCTTTGGAATTTGAAGTCGGATTATCTCATGTAATATTTTGTTTGCTAGTAATGTGAAAGTAAAAGAACAAAAATGATAACAGAGCCGTTTAGACTATCGACCTGTAACCCTCCGATTTCCCATGTTCAGCAGCAAGAAGGAGCCCTTGTTGAAATAGTATTCTTTTCTCGTCATCCGAACTGGCAGCCTTCAAAACAAATCCCCATCTTGAGCTAGGCGGGAGTGATTTATCCAGTACCTGAAGAAGTTTTTGAAGAAGGAAGTGATTCTTGAACACTTTGTTAGTTACTTTTGAAAACTTCCTCCACATTAGGAAAGACCTTACGCTTTTGCTTCCAAGGAGCCGAAGGCGGGCAAACTTGCTCTTCTCGTTATAGTAGCTAATTTTTCATGTCGCCCTTGCAACAGCATTGTCTGTCCCGGTGCCTTCGGATTCCAATGCTCGTATAGCTGTGAAGCAAATTCGTAACAATTTCTTCTTATCGCATTATTCTCCCCCAGGTTTTCACTAATTGTCTGCGCAGATTCAGTAAAGTCCATCAAGCGGATTCCAGGATTGAACTCCAAGTAGCACAGGTAGTCTGAGCCTGAATAACCAGTGGCCCTCCACTCAGGCATGTCCGTGGATGAAGATACCATCGCTAAGCGACCATTTTTACTGCCACTGTAATGGCCTTTGAGTAATCTCACCAACCACCATTTTGTAAGCACGTATTCAACTGGCCGCCAACCAAAAGTAACCTGGTCTTGGTCTACCATCCGTTCAACAATAATGATGTGCTCCTCGTTTGATGCATAGGTAGGTTTTATTGTGATTTTGAGGAATTCGTGGAAGACAGGCGAGTATTAGAAGTTCTTCATGTGATTAACTTTTGTAACAACCCAATCAGCAAGGTCTGGATTTAGTCGAAGATGATCGCGCCATTTTCTGAGTTGATGAGTCTTCATCCCACTGGGATTGATGGTTATTGTCTCACTGTCGGCTGATCCATGATTGTCGTTCGTTCGTTCACAGTCGTGTCCAGGCGAGGCTGCTTAACAACGTCCAAATGGTGAGTAAAGTAAGCCTCTAGTTATAGAATTTCCAAATCTCATCTAGGAGAAGATTATGTTGAGAGCTCTCTTTCTGATAGATGTCTTGCCTAGCTATATCAGCCATTTTGATATGGCACGCTGGAAATAAAAGCAATATCATAATTATAGCAGGGAAGAAGGAACATTTGCGGAAGGCTTTCCATATTCAAGCGTGCTTATTATGCCCAGGGGTTTATCAGGGACCTCGCGAAATACAATTGAATCTGGCATAGGACTGCTTTGGTCATACGTGCTCGGTCTGTAAAGCTACAAAATTACTCCAGTTTGGTAAACCCAATGGTTTTTCTTCTCGGTGGTTGTACAGATGTATCTATTGGCTTCATGGTGTCACCATCAAATGCAGCAAGCGACTATGTCTGAGTATTTATGCCTTATATTGTAATCAATCAGGCACAAATACTTTTCCATTCGAAAAAAAAACCCTCAGATAGCGAAATAGTAATGGAAAAAAAATACGCAAAGCACTGCGTCCTGCGTATAGTTGCAAAAATTTACATTTCATTCCACGTTCACCTTCATAAACATGAAGTCATGTTTCCTCATCAACTCATCAACTCCAAATAAGCAAATGAAGCAAATTCTCGAACCCATACTCAACATTATTGCATTTACTTGGATTAATACCCATGATGCGTGGAAAGATCACAGATCCACTGATGCTTGGCGCAAGAGCAAGGTTACTAGGCTGCAATTTGTCTCGGTTACGGAAGGTCTAGCTAACACTCCTTGTCTCGTCAGCTCTCTTTACTAGATCTCTAATTCTCTAATGCAGAGCGCGCTTAGCGCTTTAACCGTTGCCGCTGGTTTCTCTTGGCCTGCTATAGGAGAAGCGCACTGGACTGTGACTGCGTTTTGGATGGACTCTCTAACTCTAACAATAATCTCAACTCTCATGGCATTTCAACAGCAAACTATCTTATCAGTTAGAGAGCTATCATATAGGTGCTTGATTCAGAATAAGATCATGAATACTTTAGCTCTACAGGCTCCTGTTCAGTTCTTGAGCTATATTGCTACTTATCTTGTCGGGGTCTTCATATACATTATTTATTACGAAGGTGCCGCGTATGTATAAATTTTCTTAAGATAGGTTCGCTGTCACTCAATTTTTAATTCTTTTTGGATAGATAGCAATAACTTACACGGTTTTTACTTCACTTTATCTTGTTTTTCATATATTTGTCTCTTCATCACATTTCCTCAAGAGGAACATTTTCAATTAATGCATAAATGGAAGAAGCTGAATCTCAACAAAAATTATACAAGGGGAGAAATCGACCCAGTTGGCTTCTTGGATTTTGTTGATGGCGCGGCAATCCCGATGCCAATTAACCAGCGTGCTTGGATGATGAGAGCTTGTTTGTCTACTTTTTTTCTTATTGTAAAAAAAATAGTCAAGATAAATGTATACGATTTAGACTTTATGAGCATGTGAGATAGAGAGACATGCAAAATTACGACATGAAGTTATTACATGCGTGGAGCATACTGCAATGGGCCTATACCGTTATATATCGCCTTGCTTCCCTAGCTATAAACACACCACTATGGCGCACGCAATCTTTTTCCACATCCCAGAACTGGCATCGGCGAGGCGGCTCGCGCTTAGAACATAATTAGATTCCTTTATATTATTTCAAGTGAGCCGAGGGGTTTATATTTTTCTTGCCATATTTAGATACTATTGTTACATTAAAGGAAATATTTTGGCGCGATTTCCCTAGTTGTCTTTGGTACTGGTTCGTTCAACGTTGCCATGGGCCTTCCAGCACTCTTTAAAGTCTTCCATCTACGAAATTTACATTCCAGTCAGCTCAGCCATCCACAGAAATTTCAGTTGTTGTGAGAGTAATTGAGAGCCTGGGAATTAAAAAGAAAGAAAACAAGAAAGAAAGAAAGGGAAAAAAAAAAACTTGCCTCCTTTGCGCACGCTCTCCAATCCTTCTTCTCATAATAGCAGTCTGTCATTCTCATATTTTCATCTAGCCAAGCAGCGCCCGCAATTTCCGCGTCAGCCTCCAACGTGTTCTATGCGCGCCATTGATCCATCAAATTGCCAATTATTCTCTTCAGACCAGAAAGGCATCATAAAGGCATAATTCGGCGTTGAGTCGCAACTTACCTGCGCATCCTGTGCTGAATATCCGCTTGTCCCTGTAGTTTGCGCAAAAAAAGCCGGCGGCTTAGCGTCGGGACAACCTCTCGCAAGTTAATTTTGCGGGCTTAAGCCGTCACTCACCACTCATCTGGCTCATCATCATCCTCAATTGCCGCGGCTGCTGAGGCCTCTGTCGCTGGCGGCTTCTCCTTCACGTCTCCGGGCATCTCGCTCACTTTTTTGTGCGGATTATCAGGCGTCGACAAGTGGCCTTGGTGTTGCGGCTGGCCGGTTGATGTAAGAGAGAAGAAAAGAGCAAATATTCCATTATTGGGTGGCGTGACTTGGCAATCAAACGAATCGGGAAACCAGGCATCATGGCACCCAGCCGACTGAATGTCCTGGTCCACACAGGTGAGTCTTGCATTCTTATAAGAGCCAACGTATTGATCAATCCAAGAATAATATTACTGACTATGAAACAGGCACAGGGACGACGGCGGAATCCGTCCGCCACTGCATGTATACGCTCCGCCGGCTACTGTCCCCCAACTACGCCATCATCCCCATCAATGAGACGGCCATCTTGAAGGAGCCGTGGGCACAAACATGTGCACTTCTCGTCTTCCCAGGAGGCGCCGATCTTGGCTACTGCAGGGTATTCAATGGCGAGGGAAATAGGCGCATCAGCGAGTTTGTTCGGCGAGGGGGGGCATATCTCGGGCTCTGCGCCGGAGGATACTATGGCAGCAGCAGATGCGAATTCGAAGTGGGCAACAAGCCCCTAGAGGTCGTTGGAAATAGGGAGCTGGGCTTCTTCCCAGGGACCTGTCGCGGCGGCGCCTTTAAGGGATTCGAATATCGCAGCGAGAAGGGGGCTCGAGCTGCCACCATCAGGGCGGAAAAGCAGACTTTGAAGGATAAGCTGCCCGAGGACTTTGCCGTATACTACAACGGCGGCGGTGTTTTCGTTGATGTGAATGCGACGGGAGGACGCAAAGTTGAGGTCTTGGCGTCATACAAGGACGATATCGACGTGGATGGAGGTGAGCAAAAGGCTGCAGTTGTTCTATGCCATGTGGGAGAGGGCAAAGCCATCCTTAGCGGACCACACCCAGAGTAAGTGCTGTGTTGGTCAAAACCTCTTTCTCAAGAAGAGAGATCTCATGCTGACATCT
Organism: Trichoderma sp. CBMAI-0020; assembly: GCA_030708095.1. NCBI lineage: Eukaryota > Fungi > Ascomycota > Sordariomycetes > Hypocreales > Hypocreaceae > Trichoderma > Trichoderma sp. CBMAI-0020. The sequence continues at coordinate 1,253,352 of JAJNCI010000004.1, read as the reverse complement.
TCCAAGATTTGCCCCAGCCAATCTCAATCCCCAGCCAGAAATCCCAGGGTACAGCGAGCTAGTCGATAAACTTGCCGCAGACGACAGGTCTCGCATCAGCTTTCTAAAGGCCTGTCTATCGGAACTAGGCCTCGAAGTTGCCCAAGACGACTACACGCCTCCATCACTATCTAGTCTCCATCTCACCGCCATCGATAGCGGCAAGGTGACAGAGCTGCTATGTGATTGGGGGGACGCCATCGAAAAGGAGAATGGCAATGAGTTTATCCGCGCAGAGACGGACACCTTTCAAATTGTCTCTCAAGAGGATGGTCTGAGTTTGAGTGAGCTGCAAGACAATTTGCCACAGACTGAGGCTATTGATGACCCAACCTCCGTCATCAAGAAGATTATTCCTCATGAGAATGAACTGCCTAGCGATGAGCTGACACCTCGTTTCAGCCACGAGCGGTTTTATTCAAGCTTGAAAAATTACAGGAAGATTGAATCTGCGGCCGACCAATGGGGCAATGTCCTATTATATGGAGATGTGGTGACGAGCACAAACACACTCCTAGAGAAGTGCGCCCTTTTCCATCTATATCCATCCATATATATACTACAACAAAGGCTAATACTCAAATCTTTAGAAATCCAAAGATCAACACCAAACTGCCAACAGGCTTCACCTTTACCGCCTCAACGCAAGTCGCGGGACGCGGCCGAGGGACCAACGTCTGGGTCGCGCCCCCCGGCTCTCTTCTCTTCTCTGTCATCATCAATCATCCAGCTCACCTTGCGTCCTCACGCCCCATCGTGTTCATTCAGTATCTCGCGGCCGTTGCCATTGTCGAAGCCATCCGCTCCTATGACTCGGGCTATGAGAACATGCCGGTCAAGCTGAAGTGGCCTAATGATATATGTGAGTTTCAAATCTTCGTGAAGCACAAAGGTGAGGTATGCTCCATTAGCTGATAAAAAGTAACAGATGCTCTCGATCCCACAAAACCAGCATCTCCTCCGTCATACGTCAAAATTGGCGGTATTCTATCTCAATGCAGCTACTTTGACGGTTCATACCAAGTCGTCCTGGGGATTGGCATCAACGCAACCAACCCTCGCCCAACAACCTCTCTTTCCGATTTGCTCCCGCTCAACGTATCACCACTTCACTTGGAGACCCTCCTCGCACGTATCCTCACTCGCCTAGAGTCCATCTACGAACAATTCCGCCGCGAGGGCTTCTCCCAGGGCCTGGAGTCAAGATACTACCGCCATTGGCTACATACCGGGCAGTCCATCACGCTAGAAGCAGAGGGTGGTGTAAAGGCAAGAGTGGTCGGCATCACTCGCGACTGGGGAATGCTGCGTGTAGAAGAGACGGATTCTCAAGGACGCGGGACTGGAAAGGTGTGGAGTCTGCAGAGTGATGAGAACAGCTTCGACTATTGGAAGGGTTTGGTCCGTAGAAAAGCCTAAGCCTAGAAATAGGACAATACAAACCTCACAAAGCACCAAGAAGTCAAGAGCAATAAAAATGGAGGTTTCATCTAATCGTCAATTTACACAAGTTGGTATGTTACATTGTTTTGCGTATAATACAAGCGTGCCGCCAGCGCGTATTTGATTATCAAACTTCAAAACGCCTTTTGCTCTGTTTTTTTCTCCTCTTTGGTCTAGGCCCAATCTCTTTTTTTTCCCCTTTATGGCTTCGAAGCCTCTAGATGTCCTCTCCTCCATAAACGCCGTGCCATGCCACTGCCAAGTGCCGAGTGAAGATGGGGTAAATAAAAAAAAAAAGATAGAAGAAGCGTGTACAATAAAAAAAGGGGGCTCTCTCTCGCTTCCCTATGTGTAGATCCGTCGCGACCCTCATTTTTTTTTTTTTTTTTTTTTTTCTTTTTTTATCTTTTGGGTAGTTGATACGAGCTTGCCGCGTAAGCCCCTCGTCTCGTCCAAGCCTCATTATGCGGTTTAGTCGAACAACGTCGTCCGCGTCAGCCTCGCTCATCATTCATCCTTGTAAATCTTGGGCTTCCACCCCTCCTTCGCCTCAGCTTCCATCTCAGCCTTTTCCCGTATGGGTCCGAGCTCCGCCTCGAATCGCTCCTTTGCGCGTACAATCTTGCTCTGCAGGTAGAAGCTGCCGCCCTTCTCCGGGTTGTTGGCGTCAAACAGCCGCTTGTAGCGCTCGAGCACCTCCTCGACGTTGGCCTGGCCGTTGGCCGGGGGCTTGACGTTCAAGATGCGGCAAGCTTCTTCCAGGGTCATGCCCGCCGTTAGAGAGGCGCGGCCTGAGGCGCCGACGCCGCCGGCCTTTGCTTGCGCACGCTGATACTGCGATGAGGCTTGGGCCTGTCGGTAGGCGGCCATGAAGGACCGGCCGAGGATACGTGAGCCTGTGAGGAAGGCTGTGAGGACGAATTTGTGCGCCTTTTTCGTTGGGAGAAGAAACAAAGAATTCCAAGATTAGTAACATTCCCTATCAAAGCATCAAGTTACGAAGCGAATTTCGGCAACCGCTCCGCCGCAATGCGCCGCATCGCAGCACGGGCTTCCGGATCTTCGGTGAGCAGAAAAAAAAGAGTTGCGGCATGCATACCATGGTGATCTAGAAGCCAGCTCCAGCGACTCAAAGAGTGCTCTCTCGCCAAAAAAAGAAAAAAAAAAAAAAAAAAGACTTGTACAATCTTTGCGTATTCGGCCGTTCCAAGAAAAGACAAGGGTGTTGCGCACCGTCCCGCGGTCGAGAAAGGCAAGAATCGTCTTCAATCGTGAGGTGTTCCCAAAGCCGAGTTTTGCGACAGTGGCAATCGATCGGCTACTACTTTCTGCTGGCTTGCCGTTTTTTATTTACCCGAGGATCCGCCACTGACCGAGCCGATGCCTCACCGCGGTCAAGCGGCCACGCGCGCCTATCGTTTCTCTCGCTTCTAGTAGTAGACACAAAAAACCAACCCCCACCCCTTGTATCGTAACCCCTCTATGATTAGCATCCCATCCCATCCCATGCGAAGTACATGTTAGCGAGGGGATCCCCTGAAGAGCCACGCAATTGCCTGCTGCAAAGCCCACCGAGCTATTGCGTCTAGCCCTTGCAGATTGTTGCTCATTGGCAGGACACTTCATCACATTTCATCTGCACTGCCGGCGCAGCAGAATAAGCTAAAATACTCTCCGGCATTTCTAAGCCTAATTTTAGCCTGCCGTATTCCGCGTATGGTGGTTCGTCAGGCTGGACTACGAGGTTTCTCACTTGAACACTTTTTTTTGGGCCAGCCTCTGTTTCACGTTTGGTGGTGAGGGTCTGGTATATTAGCCTGCCTGATAATCACGAGAGTCGATGCAGCCGTCATCAGCTTGTATATGAACTGCATCCTCAGAACAGCTTTTACTGCCTAATAGTCTGATTTCTCCTTATCCATTGGCTCCCCTTAGTCACCATTTCTCAACCCTCGAAACGGTTCAATAGCGTGTTGTTTACTTTGAGAAGCAAGCAAATCAAGCAGCAATCATGTCGCCCAGGGAGATTGAAGAGATGCTGCAGCGAGAGGGCAGTCAAGTCTCTCCTGATAAGTATGATGAGACGACAGAAACCGTGGGCGCTAGCCAGAGGCGAACTGAGCTGCTCATCCCAGTTTTGGCCGCCTGTCGAGAAGTATGGACCTCTGGATCCGAGGAGATAGAGCTCATGGTTGAGAAGCTGGGCGATGGCAGCAGAGATGGTGAGTGGCTCTCGAGGCCAGTATAAGAGCTTTCAGATATCCAGATTCCAGGATGGAACTTCAGCAGTATGACAGCCACCGACTGACTCGATATCTGCGTCGTTATAGTTGCCTGGCGGGTCCCTTTTGGAGACTCTGGTATCTTGGAATTCTTCCTCCGCGTCCTCGCCCGTGATGGCCTCAAGCAGGGTCTGCAAATCCATATCCTGCGGCTGGTCGGAAATTCTTGCGCAGACACAGACGTGAATCGTGCCAGAGTGATGCAGGGAAACCACCTCGTTACCATCATCAACCACCTGCAGGACGAAAGCTTAATACCCTTCACCATTCCAGTGCTTTTCAACATCCTGGTGGACTATGGTGAGACCGATGACTCCTCAGCCTTGCATGCGTGACAGAACAATGAAAAAGAACTGACTCAACTTGCCATGACGAAGAACCCGCACAGTTGGCTGCTTCAGAGGCCAACCTCAACCAACGTCTCATCGCCGTCTTGTCCTCTCCGAACCTTGCCAACTTCGTCGTCTTCATCCCCTATTTCTGCAAAATCCTCATCTTGCTCACTTCTCAAGAAGGCGAAACGAGCCGCGCAAGCCCAAACACCGTGGAGGTTGCCCTCAGGCTGGCCACGAGTATGCCGTCGCGAGATGACCTCGACGACTTCATCTCTCTTGTCACAGTAGCAGCTGCTTACCTTTCTGACGAGAACTTCCAAGCTGCTTTGATCCAGGGCCCTCTGCTACAGCTTTTCCTCTCCACCTTTTACCACGCGCACACTCACTTCAATATGATCCAGGTTGATGACGCCGAAACGGTGGCGGCCCTGACGAAGCTCTACGCCGCCCTCCTCAACACTCTGGCAGATGTCACAGGCAACGACCTGTTTGTTTCGTGCCATCCGCTGCAGAGCCAGGTTGCCCAAACCTTTCTCGCTTGGCTGCAGAGCTCGAACCCGCAGCTGCAGACCGCGGGCTGTCTCGCTCTGGGCAATCTCTCCCGCTCCGATGAAGTATCCATGGCTCTTGTTCAAGTCCACTTTGCGCATCCCCCCTTGATAAGACTTCTTTCGAACCCCGAAATCGTCGACGCGCAGCTCCTCCACTCAGCCATGTCGTTTTTGAAAAACCTGGCCATCCCGGTCCAAAACAAGCCGCTTCTCGGTGGTCTGCTGGACGTGGGCTGCATACCGAGGCTTCTTAGCCTGGACACCTCCCCCCAGGTGCAGTTCACCGCCGTATCTCTGACCCGACTGCTGGTTGTCAACTGCCCGCCAAACGTTGCCCGGATCTGTGCCCCTCTCAGCGCAGATCCGGCCAGCTCAGCGCGCGAGCGCTCAAGCGTTCACGCCATTATCGCACTGCATGAGCGCTCCGATGCCGAACCCACGAGGCTTGAGGCCGCCCGGGCCATCGCTGCTATATGTCGTGTACTTCACTCCAACCCAATTGCGTCCCTGCTGCCAGACTGGGAGCCTCCTGTGGTCGAAATCGACGCAGGTTCGCCCGACAGCGGTCCTTCTGTGAATGCAGACAATCAGCGGCTTGGATACTTTTATAGCAAACATGACGTCGGCAGGGTTCTTTCGTTCCTAGTCAGCCAACAGAAATGGCCATCCCTTCGTTCAGAAGCGTGGTTCATCTTTGCTCTCATGTGTCGTTCCAAGGAGGGTAGTCGCGTCATCATCACGGTGCTCCAGATGCTTGGCATCATCACAGAGCTCATCAAGGCCGTTACTGGGAGAGATGCGCTGCCCAGCGAAATCGGAAGCAGCAGTGATGGTATCGAGGGAGCATCGTCCTCTGCTTCTCCTGACGGCCAGATCACTTCAATGGCGGAGGGACTGGGACTCGAACCTCAGCAGGCAGATCCAAAACAGCGGGAGAGTATGATCCGAGTGGATCGGGAGAATGCCTTGGTGATGTGCACGGAACTTCTCCGGGCGTGGGGCCATCAACTGCCTGGGTTGAGGCTGAGCATCCTGCAAGATGTGGTCAAGGAAGGCACGGAGATTGTGGCGGCACAGAAGGCAGCATCATCGTGAAGCTGGTGGGATCATGTCCACCACAACTTAAAGAAAAGAGAGAGGGAATGTGATCTTTTAGCTTTTAAATGTCATCTTGGATAAACATCGATGAGAGAAAGAAGGGTGGAGTGTAGCGATATAGAGCCGTCAATATACTTTATGCAGCATTTACTGGCTGTACTTTCTTAGTAATGCGTCGTTCCATTTTTATCAGATCATTCCAAGCGCACATAACAGAGACCATAGAGCCAATTGATCAAGAAAAGATATTCTTAAAAAAAAAAAAAATAGAAGCAAACTTTTTCACGGTATTAAGAAACTACGTATGCCTCATGTGCGTATTTAAAATGCTGCCATTTGACCCTAATTTCTTTCTTTTTAAGTGTGTACAGGACAGGGTCGGTTGATCATGCAAATAATTCTTTGACCTGGGGAACCTAAAAGAGCATATAATAATTCCTCTCGTACCCACGGCCCCTGAGCACTTCCATATCAAAGCCTCGAAAACCGAACCTTTGCCACACACTTCCCGATAAGAGACGCAAAGAGCAAAAAACCCTTAAAACACCAGTTTCCCTTTTGTTGACAAAGTTTATTTCTTGGCAGTCTCGGCCTCGGCCTTGTCACGAGCACGCTTCTCACGAGCACCCTGGTATCTGGCGTTGCTGCGGGCAGTGCGCAGCTTGGTGTAGGCACCGCCCTCGACGGCAGCGGGGATCTCGCTCTTCTTGATCTCAGAGACACCAGCGGAGACGTGGGCAATAGGCAGAGCGGAAGCGATAGAGGCGGCCTTGTCGAGCGAGGCGACGTCGGTCTTGGTGTCACCCTTCTTGGGGGCGTTGGACTTGCGGGGGAGGAGGATGAGGCGCTCCTTGTAGGCCTTGAGGCGGGCGACGTTGGCGGCAAGGCTCTCCTCGCTCAGGTTCTGTCGGCGGAAATCGACAGAGACACCGATGGTGGGAGCCAGGGACTTGGAGATACCGGCCTCCTGTAGGATTTGTTAGAACCAGGCCGAAAAAAAATCTCATCACTCGTTTTCTTGTCTTTCGGTTTTCTTGTCGATCCAGGGCCTCTGAGAGACTATTCTATTTGTCTTGTTCTTTCGAGGCCAGGAGGATTGGGAATGGGAATCGCGCAATCAATTCGTACCTTGAGCTCGGTGAGGGTGAAACCACGACCGGCACGGACCCGTCGGTTGTACTTAAGGGTAGGGCATCGCACGATAGGTCGGAGCTTGTCGACGGGACGGGGAGCCAGAGCAGCGGCCTTGGCCTGACGAGCAGTACGTCTCCGGGTCTTGCGGCCGGGCTATGCGAGAACAAGTCAATATCTCGTGTCCAAATTGTCCCAACTTTTCCTATGTCGCAACTGTTTTTTTTTTTTTTTTCCATCATTTGGGTTTCAATCGCGTACCTGGTCGAAGTGAGTGCGAACCCGTCGCTGCCAATCCTTGCGGAAATCTGTAGGAGCATGTCAGTCGCCGTTCATCATTGCTCATATATCGCTGTTCGTCTTCTTCTTTTTTGTATCCTAGTCGGGGGAGATGCTCACGGTTGCTGATAAGGGTTTGGTTGTGCTTGATCGCCTGTTCGAAAATAAAAAGTCAATAACCTGAATGAATTCGAGCAATCCAAAATGCTCCATTGGGGGGGGCATCTATCCATACCATTGTGTCTGCTTGCGATCAACGTGGACTCTGATGCTCGTTGTTCGGTAGGCGTTGAGATTTCGGAGGATGAGGCTCGTCAAATTCGTCAAAGGGTTTTCGTGCCCTACCACAGATACGTACCTCGTGGGGACATGCCCTGCCGCGCACCAAAAATTAGAATCGCAATCACGTGCTCCGCTTAAAAATTGTTAGCGCCTTGGTGCCTGATTTGGACGATTTTGGCGCCAGGCATCAGCTTGGAGCTATAAAATGCCGTCGACGCTGCCACCGTTTTGCTTGTTTTTCTTCTTTTCTTCTTCATACTTACCTTGTTTCGAATACCCCAGTTCAAGATTCGGGGTATTCAGTTGGGAAGGCCTGCATTGCACAGCGCGGAGTCGTTCCTTGCTCCATTGTCCTTCGGGGCCATGGGAGGCGCAATTTTTGATATATCCACTCCGTTTTCATTGTGACGGCTGCTATATGCAGGCGCATGAAGAAGATGATGGAACAGAAGATTTTTGGCGTTGGCATGACGCGGATAATCAAACGCGTTGGAGCTGCACAATTATGAGCAGGCGCATGTAGGAATTCGCCACATGTTTGAGACATCACGTAGACTGAATAGGTAGAGACAGAGACCTTCGAGAATACCTGTGCAGCTTATCAAAGTGATGAAATTTGTTTTCCTAGGAAGCTGTTTCCGCCCAATTAGCATGGAGATCTTCACTGATGCGCAAGTCTTGGGCTACAAAGCCAAATGCTTCAAGATTGTAGCAAGCATACGGCGTATGCATAGCCCATTTCTTTGCCATAATACTACAAAGACAGCCTGAAAGACAGGATGCCAGCCCGTTGAGGTGAATATCTGCATGGTACAGCGGTCAACTCTCCCATGAATGTCAGCCAAACATGCTCGCGTAGTAATCTTCCAGTCCAATCTGCCTGCACCCAGAACCGCAATGCTTCATCTGCAAATACTATCTCGATCGGTAGTCTATTAGCCTCCGTACCTGGTATGAATCAAAAAGCTTAGTAGCTCATCATCCCTAGCACAATTCTCCTCACTCTTCTCCAAGAAGCAAGAAAAAAACAGCCCATTTCCCAATGCCCGGAATTACCCCGCACCAATCACAAGCGCCGAATTCCACTTTGCTCGTCCCTCCATTGCTTTTGCACCTCATTCAAAAAATCTCACGAAAACGATCCATTTCCGACTTTGACAAAATCTCTCTCATTCTCCCAATCATCCCTCCCGATTTCCCTCACTCGTCAATTCCTCTCAGACTGTTGCCCTAAATCACAGTCACTTGAAGAGGCGTTTCCACGACCTTGTCAAATCAATCTTCTTTTCTTTTCTTCTTACTTCTTCCTTAACGAAAAAAAAATGGCATCCCGAATGGGATCCCGGAGCGTCAAGGACGCCACCAGGTTCACCTCGACTATACCCCACGCCACATCGAAATCTGCCACCTCCGCCGCCGCCGCGCCCAGGGCCATGAGAATCCCCGGCGAGACGCCCGAGCAGCGAGTCAAACGGTTGCGACAGGCCCATCTGGCGGCGCAACAGGCACAGATTAGCAGGACGGACAGGGTGATTGATGCGTCAAGGCGATTCTTCGATGTGGCGCACCGGTGGACGGTGGGGGGGCTTGTCATGTTCTCAGGTGCGTTGAAAGCTCACAGCAAACATCAATTCTCTTGAAGATGAGTCAAAGAAGAAGAAAAGCAAGGCTAACAGAGAGACATATAATTAGTCGTCGCCGGTGTCGTCAGCGTATACTCAGTATGGGACATGCTGCGCTACAACCGCGCCCGCCGCGCCGAGTGGATAGAAGCCCAAAAGAAATTCGAGGCCGACGAGCTCGCCACCGCCCGCATCGCCTATCTCAAGGGCGACGCCACCGAAGAGCAGATCCTCCTCGTCGAGGAGGCCAACCGAGAAGCCGAGGAGAAGGGCATCAAGCTGCCGTCCCTCCTGTCCCCGCCTGAGCACCGAACGCATTTCGAAGAGCACGTCAAGTCGGCATTCGAGGGTGACCAGGGCCAGGCGGCGGAAAGTAAGGGCAAGGGTATCCTGGGATACATCTGGGGAGGCAGCGACAGCAAGAAGAGCGACGCCAGCTCTACCGTTTCTGCAAGTGCTGTTCAGTCAGCGTGGCAGCAGGAGAAAGAGAATCAGCTGAGTGTCCCTGCACTGGAAACCGGAAGCTCCTCTGCGGATACCAAGAAGAAGGGCTGGTGGTGAGCCAAGTGAGAAGCAAGAAATAAAACAAAAGGGGCGAAAGAGAAGGGAGAAAACGTAAAATTATGTCATTATATCACTTGGGTAAGGAGGGCAGCAGCCCGTGTATCATAATTGCATGGCTTGCACTAGAAGGAGTTGGGAGTCATTTTGTTGTATGTATTATATAAGGAGATACACCTCCCAACTACTATATCATATGCATCTGAATTTGTTGGACACGCAGAACTAACAAAGAGATGTATTGTACTTTAAAAGGGCACTAAAATGTAAACTTTTATTTTTTTTATATCTAAAGGAGAGTGTGTGTTATTATTAAGTCTGCCATGGATATGAATGATGGTGAGTCGCTTCTCATAATGTAAAATGCCTGATCCCTTGTGTTTACCAATGTTGCGCCCCCAGAAATAAGAATATTTATAGACTGCCATGCCGAGCAATCGCTTCATCAATAACGCTTGTCTAGGGGTATGCATATCGCTAACCCAACCAGAATGTCTCTTTGCTTTTTTTTTTTTCCAATCAAAACAACAATGCAGATGTCGATGCGTGATATCAATAACGAGTGCGTCGCAAAACCTGGCCGTCCGTCAAACTCCGATAAGATGTAATGTTTGCAAAAAGAAGACAAAGGAAAAGAAATCAGATGATATGACCCTGGATGTCGCAATCGACCATTAGTCGCTGGCGTTTCCAGAAAAAGTTTCCCGCCCTGTCACACAGCGAAGAGGCCGTTTGTCCCCGCCTTGAAGCCGACGACATCGAGCACCGATTTGGCATGGCGGGCTTCTCTACATACTTTGATGCAGGGTGCACGGTACATTGTCGCCGGTCAAAAGTCTTTGATAGCTGCCGTCGCTTCTCCTGCCAATCGAGGGGTCTGATGGCGGCATCCCACAAGGCCGGGTCGAACTGGGGGTCAATGACTTTTGTCCTCCCCTGCTATGAGATGACGATGTGGTTAAAGTGCCCAGGCACTTTGAGTCTGCACTTTTCGCAATCGGCTCGGTACCCAATGCTGAAGCTCTTTTTCATGCCGGGCTGCCATGTCCAGCTGTCAATGGTATGCTTGCTTCGCATATGGCCTCTGCGAGCAGGGCTGGGTGAGTGGGCGTCACCCTCGCCGTCAGCTCCGTGCAAGTGCGAGCGCGGCGGCGATTCAATGTCCATCATGGCGTTGGGGTGGTCCATCGCGCGCGACGGCGACGGTGGTAGCACCAAGGCAGCATCCATGGTTACGCCCATGCCATCGTCCACCATCATGCTTCCTTCGCCGAAGTCTTGGTCCAGAACGCTGTCTTCCACTTCTGAAATCGGCGACGGTAGCCTCCGGTGGTTTTGCGCAGCTTGCCAGTCTTCCAGGCCCGACATTACACGAGGCACAGACTGGTCGTCCGAGAAGCCCGCGGGATGGTGGCCCATGTTGACAACCCCATTGAGCGTTGTCACAACAGGCCCGGGACCAGCCCACTCGTTCTGCTGGCCGCGCACCTGCGCAGCAAAGCTGGGTTGTATTGGCGTTGGCATCCGGGTAGAGCTCATCATGTCCACCTCGGTATCATCGTGAGAGCCGGAGGAGCTTCCCATGGATGAATGCGACCAGCGAGAAAACAGTAGCTGGGTGGCATGGCCATCAGACTCGGCGCCCATGGACGATGCGGACGGCCACTGCTGCGACGACCTCGGCGAGGTTCGAAGAGGAAGGCATTGAAATCGCTTCTACAGCACCGGTTAGCATACCCCGCAGACTGCATCACATCGTAGGGCATCTCTCTGCTTGGACTCACGCTACGGTGCTCCTCCAGACCCATGGACATGCCGTCCACCTCTCCCTCACTATCTCGGCCACGCTTCCGGCCAGACTCAGACATGACGTCCGCATAGCTCTGTGTACCAAACATTGCAGTGGCCCTACGCAATCGCAATGCCGCGTGATCTGGGGTATAATATGCAGAAGATGAAAAGGATACAGAAGAATGCGTGATGATGGAGTACCTGCACCCAATGACGGAGCTGTGTATCAGGCAGGACAAGATACAGCAGAAGTGACAGGTGGGTGACCGCCGCCTTGGCTACCACAGGACGCCCCTAAGATTCTACGGAGCTGTGGGCTCTCGACAGCCGCACAGTCGTACAGAAGGCAGCAGCTGTCGCTTGTGCAATGGTGAATGCCTGCTTAATGCAAATTGAACAAGGAAAAGACGGTGGCCTGGGGAGGTGCTTGGGGGGCTGTAGCTGAGGCAAGACAGTCCTTCCACTCTTGGAGCTAGCCCTGCTCGAGATCGGGAGACCTGATGAGGGGAACGAACGCAAGGAGAACGGCTGCCACCTGCCGCCGAGCTCAACCCTAGACTTCCGGATCGCCAATGATCATCGATAGAGGTCCGGTGGCGGTGGCCTGGAAAAGAGGAGGAAGAAAAGAATCAATACAAAAGGGGGGGCGCTGCTGAGGAGAAGAGCAGAGTCCAGCTGGCCCCGGCAGTGCTCCGATACGGTGTAAGGTCTGCTTGTTGCTGCTTGTGCTAGCAGTCGGTATTAGCCCGCAGTAGGTATGTGAGACAGGCAAACACCGATGGCTGGGGAGAGAGGCCTGTATCGATCGGTGTGCAGGGGGCTGGGAGAAGCAATCGCGGAGGTGCTTTTGCTGCCTTTCTGCAGAAGATTGGAGGTGCCTGCAAAAGCGTAAATCTCCGATTGGCGCCTCTACGTAGCAGCGAGCCGACGCACCACCGGCCAAGTAAATTACGGCAAAGCAATTGAGTCTTCACGCGGAGAAGAGGTTCTGGTGAAGAAAAGATAAGATAGCAGGTCGCCCGCTCTCGCCTGCTCGGTACAGCGGCGCTCCAGTATCGGTGCTTGCGCTGCCGAAAGAGGCCCAGCCCTCTGTAAGTGGCCGCCTAACCCCACCATGCACCCCATTCCTATGCGCGCGCAGCCGCCAATCGCTCAGTCAGCAAACCGGTAGAGTAACAGCGTTGTTCGATCATGAGCTCGAGTAAAGACGCGCCACAGACTACTAACCTATATAGATGGATTCTTATGGTTTTTTTTTTTTTTTTTTTTTTCCTCCCTCTCTCTTTTCGTCACCGTGGCTGAGCTCCCTTGGCGCTTGTTTCACTGTTGCTTCAGGCAAAATGCCGTTCATTGGTACTAGACGGAACCAGCGTGTAACCTGATCTGCACGATCTACCCTCCAACCTGGGGAAATAGGGTCCTCTCGGCTTTCATCCCAAGTGGCGTCAGATGCAATCAATGAGAGGCGTACTCCGTACATTGATGCTTCTGTTTAATAGAGGTGGACCGATGCTCAGTTGACGTAGCAGTAGCTTGTGTCTATCTCGCATCATAGAAGCGGTGAAGCAGCTTGGGCTGCAGTGTCTCTACTTTTTTGTTCCGTACAAAGAGACCTACAATGAGGCAAAAATATAGATAAGATACCAGTAGTCTAGCTGTACCCATTCAATTGATCACCTAGAAGTTAAGCAAAAGAAGAGAAATGGAAGAATTTTGAGGAATCAAACAGTAAAAAAACAAAGATCAAATCTTATCTCACTCCTCCGGGAAGGCTCGAACTTCCAACCTCCTGATTAACAGTCAGACGCGCTAGCCAATTGCGCCACAGAGGAATTCATGATTCGACGCCTTGGGAAACTCATTATAAGCCGAGCTGTCTTCTGTCAATGTGAATGTTGAGTATCCCACATCAGACAAAGCCAAGGTGTTCGTTCATATGAATATGCATATGATGCGAATAATCTATCGCAAAGTGTGTTATTTTCGGATTATTTTGCCTGTGCACAACAAATCTCTGGTTTTGTATCCTCTTAGACAGCATCTACGGTACGCTATACGCAACCCATTGCTTCTAGACAAAGACGCCATGTATGAATCACAAAGACTCATCGCACCGCCAAGGATGCTGCGACATAATATCGGATACTAAGGGCAGATCGATCAAGTTAGCTGACCATAAAAGGCTACAATGTTACAGCTTAATGAAATCATTTTTTCTCATCATACAGTACTGTACAATACTCGTATTGGATTACTACTGCTGCCCTGCAACGCGGAGAATTTGCAACTTACATGCATCTTCTAGGGTAAGAAACGTTTTCTGTCCTAAGCTTAGCGGCCAGGCACATCGCAGATGGCTTCCCACAGGTAAGAATCTAATGCACGTAACGCAACAATACAGGCCCCAAAAAGGCAATACTGCCAGTTATCACCACATGCAAAAAAGGGCAGCAGTCAGCATAGGATGCTGACCGTCTTTTGAGATCCCGCAAGCGCCGGATTATAAAACCCGCTGAGCGGCATCGACATGGATATACATGTGGTGATCAATTAGCCCCCATGTTCCCGCCTCCCGCCGTGCTGACAGCAGGCCTCTCGGAAGCAATCCCACTATCAGAAGCAAAGCAAGTCGCAGCTTACGAGTATTACAGCCTGTAGGAATGCTTACGAGAGGCATTGGGATTAAACTCACACTGCCCAGGCCAGTAATGCCCTGTTGCCTGATCACACCTTTCTACGTTATGCACTGGGTGGTTACGGGCTGGCCCGCCGTACGACCGAAAACACCTCGCCAAAGGCCAGGGCTCGTCCATCTAGAGTGGGATGCACCATCGCCGCAAGATCTGGACCGAGAGTGGAAGGTGTGTAGTATTGTAGTAATCCCATGCGGCGTCGTCAGCTTACTGCCCAGCAGTGCTGCTCGAATGTACAGGCAGGATGCTGGATGCTGGATGCCGGATGCTTGATCAGCATCGACAACCGTCCCAGTAGAATAGGCCCATTCCGGAAGCGCCAAGATCAAGAGCCTGAAGAATATGAAAGAAAGACAGAGCCTTAATAGCAGCCAACGCAGTCGAGCCAGCAATAGAAAGAATCAATAAACAACAATAGCACTCAATTTTGCGGCCACACTCAAAAAAGCATGTGTTAGTCTCCCGTCAATCTTAGCTAGCCCGTCTCTTTTTAGGCTCGTGGAGCGGCCATGGCAGAAAAAAAAAGCAAAAAAACTTTGTTGCTAGAGGGCTGAGATAACTCGTCAAGCACTGGTCCAATTGCGAGCCATCAATTGACCACTCCCGGAGCTAAACTGACGTACATACATCCATGCTGTGGTGGATGGACCCTCTCTTTTTTCTGTGACGCCGCATCCACCACTCCACTCCTCCGAAGCACGGCCGGTAGCAAGGCAGCATGGCCTCCGAGATATTGTCCAAGGGTCAATCTGACTCATTGGACGCCCGTGCGATGGTATTTATTTATCTTGGGCGGGTTGTCTTCTAGAAATACTCTCTGATTTATATCGATTTTTTCTTCTCTTCACGTACCTCACACTGAAAATTGACCCCATTGCTGCTCAGATATCCATTATACCCCGTTCAGCAGCTTGTGTAGTGACAATTGCATCTGGCTCAATCCCGACATCGCAAAAACACCCCACCCTAAAAGCCAAACCTCTTAATTTTTTTTTTCCTTTCGCATCTTACACCACATACAGCAACACTCCCAACGACAAAATGCCTGGCGTTGATGCAATCATCACTACAGATGACACCAGAAGTACGTATAAGCGAGATGCCAGTTGTTCCAGTCTGCGAAAGCCTCATCCAGCTGTCCCGGCCGATGCCGTGGTTCTGGGGACTTTACAATGCGCCCGGGGTTGTTTAGCACATGTTGCGCCAATGCTGTTACCAACTGGCTTTTTGCGCCATTGGACAGTTTGGCCGTGACATTCTGCACACAGAGCGATTCGCGCCTCGTAACATGGTATGCTAACAGACGTTTGATAGTTCTGGGTCAGGATCCGTTGATCCCCCCGGCTCTGCTGGTCTCTGAGATCCCCATGACCGCCACTGCCGCCGAGACCATCATCAAGGGTCGAACAGATGCCGCCAACATCGTCATGGGCCAGGACGACAGACTACTGGTTGTCGTCGGTCCCTGCTCCATCCACGACCCCGAAGCTGCCCACGAATACGCTGGCCGTCTCAAGCAGCTCTCCGAGAAGCTCTCGGGCGATCTCTGCATCGTCATGCGCGCCTACCTCGAGAAGCCTCGCACAACCGTCGGCTGGAAAGGCCTGATCAACGACCCTGATATCGACTCTTCCTTCCAGATCAACAAGGGCCTGCGCGTCTCCCGCAAGCTCTTCGTCGACCTGACCTCCAATGGCATGCCCATTGCCACCGAGATGCTCGACACAATCTCCCCCCAGTTCCTTGCCGACTGCATCTCCGTTGGCGCCATCGGTGCGCGAACAACCGAGTCTCAGCTTCACCGTGAGCTTGCCTCCGGTCTGTCTTTCCCCATCGGCTTCAAGAACGGCACCGACGGCAGCCTTGGTGTTGCTATTGACGCCATCGGCGCTGCCGCCGCCAAGCACCACTTCATGGGTGTCACAAAACAGGGTCTCGCTGCCATTACTCGCACCAAGGGCAACGAGCACGGCTTCGTTATCCTGAGAGGTGGAAGCAAGGGCCCCAACTTCGACAAGGATAGTGTTCAGGCGGCCAAGAAGATGCTGCAGGACAAGGGCCAGAAATTGGCCATCATGATTGACTGCTCACACGGTAAGTCTTGCTTTACATTTCAAGGCATTCATAAGAATAGGTTGACTAACAGAGCCGCAGGCAACTCCCAAAAGGACCACAACAACCAGCCCAAGGTTGCCAAGGTCATTGCCGACCAGGTCCGGGAAGGTGAGCGCGCCATTGTTGGTGTCATGATCGAGTCCAACATTGGTGCGGGCAACCAGAAGGTTCCTTCTGAGGGTCCCGCCGGTCTGAAGCGTGGCGTCAGTATCACCGATGCTTGCATCGACTGGGAGCACACCGTCACTGTGCTGGAAGACCTTGCTTCTTCTGTTCGCGCCAGAAGAAAGGTCAACTCAGGCGTGCCCAGTGAGGCCGCCCAGGTGAGCACTTTGGAGGAGGATTAAATGGAGCGGTGTCGCATGGAATAGTTTAAATTAAAAATCGGGAGGGAAAAAGAAAGAAAAAAAAGAACAGGGGTTGGTTTGTTGATATTGAGTCACAACCCCCGAAGCGTATGCGGGCTGCGGCTGGCTTTACCCTTGGCCAAATAAGGTCTGAAGGAGTGCGTTCAAACGGAAGAGACAAAATGGCGCATTGAAGGAACCATCAAAAGTACATTTCATCTTCAGCCATAGCTGCAATGGCATACAAAAGCCTTTTTAGAATATTAGCATTGATTTACAAGCAACATTTGCGCGTCGGGAGCCTGAATGCGTCCAAGTCTGTTGCTCACGACGAATAACCAAAATATTCATGACTCTTTTGCATTGTAGATGATCACACTCAAGCGTATATGCTATCGAGTATTGCTGCCCACGGCTGCATAACTGGCGCCTGTCCGTCCTATTGATCGAGCCTCCCTCCATTCCAGCACCCGCTTGAACGCAGCCCAGCCCAGCAGTCCCAGCGTCCCAAAGATGAATCCCCACACAATGATCTTGTCCTTGTTGCTGTCGCGCTGGAAGCACATGGTCACGACGTCGTCTTCCTCCGCGTCCTTGCAGAAGGCTATCCCTTGACTCAGGCAAAACGCCTTGGTGCACTCGGAGCATGACGACGTCGCCGACCGGGGGACATGGTCCTGGGGAGAGAATGATGCGTCGTAGAGGATGGACCGGCTGTCGGACTGGTGCTGTGGACCGAGCGGAATGATGGTGCTGTTCTTGAAGCATGTGCACTTGCAGAATCTCTGCGCGGCTGAGGGCACACAAGAGTCAGAACGTAATCGACACAACTGCGCGCGCGGCAAAGCTGTTCACTTACAGGAGGCCGAGGCCAGAGCTATGAATGCGGCGAGGAGCAGCGCGAGGAGATGGATTCGCGCCATGGCGACTCTGGGCGCATTTGCGGGCCAATGCACCTTGATAGAGCGATGAATTGGAGGAAGCTGACCTTCTTCCAAGTCGAAGGCCGTGTAGCTCTACCAAATGGCGGCTGCGAGGCTGGTCGCAGATGTGGGGCCGTCTTCAACGTGCCTGCGCTGTGGTTGGTCCGCAACCGCCACACTGCGGCCCCACGTTTGACGGAAAAGTTGCAGCCCATTTGTAACACCGCTGATATCGCAAAAATCTACAGACGTCGCTTTGGGGGAACCATTTACAGGCCTTCCCAGCACATACTTTTGCCAATGGCACGAATAACGAGGATGCGGAGACTTCAGTCTCTGCAATTGTCGCTGCCGTCACAATGCGCCGCAGGCAGACCTTCTTTCGCCGCTGCCCGCGCCATCTCGACGACCAGCCCCTCGCAGGGCAAGAACACCGAATGGATCCGAGGAAAGCTCTGGAAGGGCGAGGCGCCCGGCCCAGCTGATCCCTACACGCAGCGCCTGGAGCCCGAGACGACGTCAAACCTACCAGAGGAGGCGCTCGAGAGCCGGCCCCGACAGGACAAGACGCCCGCGGCCGTGCGAGACACCCGACTGGCTCTGCCGTACAGGCGGAGCGAGGCTCCTACCGAGAAGGAACTGCAGGCATCTGACCCAACGTATGTGCCTGCTACGGAGGCGGAGGGCCTGGAGGAGATTGGGCCGCTGAGCACGTGGTGGGAGCAGCCTGGGCACTGGGGAGAAGAGAGTGCTTTCAAGGGTTTTGGCAGCTCGGACAAGGTCGTGGAGAGGGAAGTCTTGGAGGTCTACCTGCGACGAGCCGTTGTCGAAGCACTGGCACTACAACAGACGGGCGTCTTTTCAGAATGGGCCACGAAGAAGTGGTCAGAGACGGGGTCTCGGAACGAGCTGGAGCAGGCACTGGCCCTGCAGATCGAGGTGCAGGACGGCAAGGCTACTCTCAAGGGAGATGCCTCATCGGTCGTGGAGGCTTTGACGAGCGAACTACCAGAGGTTGAGTCTGCAGAGAAGATTTCTGTTGAGGAGGCCAAAGAAATGATCAAGTCGTGGGACCCCTCATGGAAGAATATTGCGCTGGACAACTCATTACGCTTTGCGGTACGTCCCTTCTCACGGGGAACAGAACCCCACGGAAATGCATTCTGTGTACCCGGAGGCGTTGACAATGTCGATGAACCGTGACTAACTTTATGTGTTTACGTCTAGCTCCGCAAGCGTCTCTACCAGCTCACCGGAACCCTCCTCCCAGACGCCAAACTCGCCGCCGCCAACACCATAAAGCACATCCTCACCCTCGCATCCCGGGATCCCAAGCCGCTGAAACTAGCCCAACTACTCGAGAAGCGCAATGCCTTCAACGAGCTGACCAATGTCACCGTGCACG
This sequence comes from Trichoderma sp. CBMAI-0020, assembly GCA_030708095.1. Lineage (NCBI taxonomy): Eukaryota > Fungi > Ascomycota > Sordariomycetes > Hypocreales > Hypocreaceae > Trichoderma > Trichoderma sp. CBMAI-0020. The sequence goes on along the minus strand of JAJNCI010000004.1, from coordinate 1,234,455 downwards.
ACCGAAAGATTGGCCCCATTGACAAGGAGGTCTCCGTGGGACGCTGGAAGGTGATTGAGGAGGAGCTGAAGAAGCGCAATCTGCCAGTGACGGGCTATGGAAACGCGGCCAGGAACAAGGAGAGGGACTGGCTGACGGGAAAGATATGAAGCTCATGATTTTTTTACGCAATAGAACTGAGAGAAGTGGCAGCGGCGGAGAAGAAAAGAAAAAGAAAGACAAAAAGTGTACGAATATGCACCATGTACAACAGTAAATATTGGAAAAAGGAAATTTACATATACAGGGAGCTCTTTTCACACCTTGAACGTTTGATGCAGTAGTATAATTGCAAGCTGATTGAAAGGACTGCAATGGGTTGATAGTCGTGTCCTATCTTTTTCTTTAGCTGCCACGTAGGTACTCAAAGATATCAAGAAGAGCGATATGAGAACAAAAAAAAAAAAAAAAAAAAAAAAAAAAAAATTGACAACTACTACCAGAGAATACGTGCATGAGAGTAGTGCTTCCCGCTTTGGAGTGCACCTCATATTTTCTTCTCGATCTTCTTTGTCGTACGACTCTATACACACATTCATTTTGTTGTCTCAAACTACTTTTCTTGATACCCGCTTATTCCTCAACAACTCAACCTTTTTTTTTTTTTTTTTTTTTTTTTTACTTTGGCCTGTTACAAGCAACAGTGGCATAAATGTAACGCTGGCGCCCAGTATCCATCTCATTGGCTATCAAGGTCTCTTACTCGGAGAGGGCAGTAGTGCTAATCGTTTGACATGGTGACATCGAGCATGACGTTTGAGGTGGGAACTTGCGACAATCTCAAAGCTATGCGAAAGCATCAAGATACATACTGCTACTGCTGCCTACATAAGATACCTATGCAGTATTACTCACTATTCGGTCCCGGAGGGCTCTGCCGGGCGTTGCAGTGCCCGAGAAACGCGGCTTTTAGGCGTTTAAGAAATGATCATGGGTCGCTCGTCCCGGGTTGATGGCTGTTCGTGTCTTACTTGCACTCGTATGCATTTCGCTGCTCGGGTCTCGCTGCTCGGTTCTCGACATGTATACGCAAGCCACCAGAAAGGGGAAAAGAGAGAAAAGAGAGAAGAAGAAGACCCTAGGTTTTTAAGACACAGGGTTGATTCGCTTTATTTATCTGCGGTATTAGCCAACTTCCAAAACAAGACGGCCGGAGAATTACTCATGACAAATCTACATGGTAATAAATACGCAATATCGGGCACTGAGCAGCGAAAAGGCAGCACTAGCTGAAAGCGTAGCGACGACAGGTTTATGGAGGTCTTTTCGCCTCTTTTCGGGGAACCTGGCGGGCTCGTACGGGCCGGCGGGATCTTGCATTTGGTCCATGTCTGTTTATTGGAGGATGCAAAATCCTCGCGATGACTTCTCTCACAATGCTGATGCTGCTCTGCGCCGTCCTCGTATGCACAAGGTTCTTGGTGTAGGTAGCATTGTAGCTCCGCATGAGGGAGAGGGTGCAGGGGCGCCGAATCGAGTGAATGTTGCGCCTGGTCCTACCTTATCGCTGGGCTGTCCTAGTCGCGTAATCCCTGTTCATGGTAGGATCCACGAAGGTTTTTGACATTTTGAAATACAATACGCATGAAGATGTCATCCAAGAAGCTAGACTCGGCGCCAGAGCATTTACAGTATTCCATAACTACCTGTCTTTGCATGAGCGAGTAGTATAATAGGCAAATGCTGCTACTGCTGCTAGTTGTTGTTGTTGTAGTAGACTGAACTAAGAAAATGGATGTGACGGCACTCACGTCGCAGCGCATATGAAGCCCCGTGACTCGGTGTATATACCTGTACAAAGCCGTGGTGTGAACGGAGAATGACTACTGATATCAGTAAGTACAAGTAGTTTGTAGAACAGGAAATGCCACACGAACTCGTCCGCAAGAGGCTCGGCAATTTATGGCCACGTGGGAAGAGTTGCGCCATCGGCGGACCACAGATTTGGCAGTGGGCATTACTAGTATATTGGCGACGAAGATTTGTCGATTCCATCTTGCACTTGTAGCAGATGCAGGTATTTTTCTCTGTCAAGAGGCAGCGAGAGTACCTCCTTGTCTGATCATGACAGGGTCAGCAGACTGCCGAGGTGTAAGACGCGGGTAGGGCCGTCTTCAGCGTTCCCTGCATCGTAGCATGGATGGATGTGAAACCCGTGCAAGAACAAGTACAGAGCGGTGGTAGTATTCCGTAAAGACACTGCCGGCGCTGCCCGTAGGAAGGAGTAAGGTACTTGGAACGTGGCCATATTGTAGCCTCGAGTGCCTGCGCTGCATGTTGGCACATGCAGAGCGCTCTTCACATGGCCGACGGCGATGCACACCCATTCGCGCAAACATCAGGGCGAGTCCGGAGTAGTCTAGGTAGTAGCACTACTGTCCATTCAAATATTCCGTAGGGCCAACAACGCTTGCGTAATTCTCTCCAATGAAAAGCGCTCCATCGAGGCCAAGACGTTCCATTGCGGACAGACGTCCACAATTTGGTCGTCGGTGATAACGGTAAGGCTAAGCCGCGGCGATCAGGGCATGGGCATTGGCTGGATTAAAGCTGCTGGGCTCGAAGGTTTGGGTAAAGAGTAATTTAGCGGGTTGAATGCATTGGAGTGTACACCGCTCTCTGGCTGTGTATCTGGCCTATCAAGAAGCCGGAGACAGGCAAAGTGCTACCAAACGAGGCGGAGAAGCCGTCTGGCAACTCAAGTTCGACCCGCTGTAAACTCGGCGTTGTTAGTCGAGTTCCTCTTCAGCCAAGGAAGCACGGAGCGAGGCTCTAATGAGGAGAATGATTACCTCTAGAAGACTGGGCGCTTGGAGAAGCTCGTGGCCATGGACGACGATCTGCTACTCGTCAGTTCTGCATTACCGAGCAGTAGTAATCCCGCGAATACCCCGTGCATGGAAGGGCATCAATGGCATAGCATTTGATGACTTACAGGTAGTATAATACTACCTGTACAGGGACAAGCTCTGGGGTCCAGGATATGTAGGCTTTGCACCGGTTGCTTCCCAGGCTGCTGAAGACTGATGACCGGTGTCGAGACGCATCAATGTTTGATGTCTGTGCCAAGTCTGGACAACATTGAAGCTGCTGGTGGTCAAAGCTGGCCGGTGCTGTCTTCGCGGGACCTAAAATTGCCCGTAGAGGTGCTGCGTACAGGGCACTTTAGCACCTGGAGGCCCCACAGAGCTAGGCGTTTAGCCTCCGGGGCGGGGGCGGTAGAGCGCTATAATGGGCTGGAAGGCCTGGATGGCCGCGTGCTGCAGCGCTCAGTTGGCTGCTTCTCGTGCCGCTGCCGTTTTACCCAGCCAGTCACGGCAGCAGCTGAGATTCTAGCCCGTCGCGCTGCTAGCCCTACCGTAGGAGAGAGATATGCAGCTCTGTGGTTGACCTGAGCAGCAGCAGTACTAGTAGTAGTAAGTACATGTACTTGATACCACATCGTACAGGCACGGGTGCTCGTGTAAGAGAGAAGAGTCGAAGCGCAACGGCTTCCACGCAAAGGCACTGATGCTGTACAGATACAGTATATAATTTGATGGCATTCTATCAGACGGGAGCTAGTATCTTAGCAGCAGTCCCAGCCGGTACTTGCTATAGGCATGTGCAGCCTGTACTTGTACTTGTCTATCCTATAGTCGCCTGCGAACCGCTGTAGGTACTAGGAACCTGCTGAGGAAGTTCCGATTCCGAGGCAAGGTGGTACTCGGCACTTCACACTTAATGGCTCACTCGCCATCTTGCGAGTGCTGCCTGGAACGAGTTAGCACGCGAAACGGCGCATTGTTAGGTGCGTCAAACATCGACAGCCGGCCGAAGCCTGGACCACCTTAATCTTGAAGCTGTCAAGGCCAGGCCTCTCCTTTCATGGAGCCCCCCCAGAGTGGCTGTTTATCCTGGACAAGGTGGCCATCGTATCTGCTGTGCGGAGGTGGGTTCCATTGTCTTCCAACTCGCAGCTGCGGACGCATTACTGGAACAAGCACTCGTATGCGACCTCGGCAGCGGGACCCAGCAGCTCACGATGCAGCAACGTCGAGGAAACGGCGCAGTTGCGGCGAGTACGAGGCCGGGTATGCTGTAGAAGACACGTACAGTACGGATACAGGTACAAGAATAGAACCTGCAGATGCAGGCTTGGGCTGACCCATTTGCTGAATGCGTGGTTCTCGCTAGGTGTGCGTAGTCAGACTGATCGAGGCAAGACCGACGACGGTGATGCCACCTCCATCCATCCATGTTCCATGTGCGGAGAGCCCTCGCAGGCCGTCTGGTGAATCAAGCGGTTCTTGCAGGGCATTGCCTGTGTGCTGAGCTTGAGGCTGATGTGTGCCCAACATCTGCCTCTGCCGTGCTCGATTCGTACCTGAGCCCGTATCTTGGGCATCGCGACATGTCCCCTCCACTCCGGGCCGTTTCCGAGTTGTTGGTTCTTCTGCCAGCCCTCTCCCCTCCTCGCCTCTTCCTTCTTGTCGGTCCCTCCTCTCTTGTATCGTGCTGTCCAGTAGCTTGCTGATTCTGCATTCTCTCCTGGGCGCAAAAAGCGGCTAATAGCTCACGCCTGACTCGGCCGTCCAGCAATCCGCCACGACCGCTTCGGGAACCCTAGACGAAGTGGACACGACTAGGGTGACAATCTTCGGCGAGAAGAGGATCTCACTGTCTTCTCATCCCCTCCAGCCATTGCCCCCAGTCGACGGCTTCTCTCGCCTGGCACGGAGCACAGTACAGTACCTGTATTCTGTACTGCAATAGCGCGCCCCCAGCCAGCTCAGCCAGCGCTGTCCCCGGCCGCGCTCTTTCGTGCTCGCATGTGCTCCTGTGAACTGAATTGTGAGAGAGGAGAGAGGCTGGGCGGCGAGTCCGGTCCGCTCTGTTTCAGGGTGCCAGCTTTTGAACCTTTTTCTTCCTCGGGGGCAGATCGACTAGCGTTTTCTGTTCTCTCTCTCTAGCCGGTTGAGACTGACGTCTGGCTGGCCAAAACCTTATGCTCGGAAACACAACGGACCGTCGCCTCTCCCACTGCAGCTCCCACGAATTGTCGACGAGGATTAAAGAAAATTAAAAACCAAACTAAGGGACGCCACACTCTCTGTCGACTCGCAAGGGCTGCTGCATCTAGGTCTGGATGCTCCTTGCTCTGCCCAGTGTCGCTTCCCCCCTCCACAACTCAGCTTGATACTACAACAGTGCTCTGCAACCCGCCATCGGGCCTCCCATACGACTTGTCAACTTCCGTTCAAACACAACTCTGGCTGGCGACAGCACCGCGAGCCTGGAGCTTCCATCACAGGGGACAAGCGACAGGAGACGAGCGCCCTCACTGTGCACAGCCCAGGTCGAAGCCCAGGTCGAAGCCTCTCATTGCAGTTACTGAGCCCGAGAGCCAGTTTGCCAGAGGGTTGCCTCTTGGCTCTGCGTAGCATGGACGACAGACGGCCTTCATTAGCTGTAATGACAGAGCCGTCCGGAATGATCCCCCCCGATGAGGTGTGTACGACAAGACTGGGTCGGCCGTTTGCTGCCATGCCACCTGTAGACGATACGCTGTTCAACTCAACTGCTAACACGATGCGCTCGACACAGTCTGCGGTGTCACCGCCGGATGACTTTGACGAAGTGAGTGGCTTATCAAATGCGCCTTCATGGGCTTAGCCTGTTGATGTCGGGACTGCTTCTAACTTGACTAGGGCAACGATATTGGAAGCTTCCAGTCTTCACTGACTTCTGTTACCTCGTCCATCCTCCATGGTGTTGTGGGAGAAGGCCAGCGTGTGTACGCTGCCTATGGCAAAGAAGGTATGTACATTTCCGTGCTGATTTCAAACCGCATGTTTGTTGCTTGCTGCTTGCCAGCACCAGAGCTTGTGCTAACACAGCCTCCCCCTCCTTTCAGAGTATGGACTTCCCATGGATGACCAGGAGTTGGATCGCATGGATTTGTGCCACACCAAATATTACGCTCTCCTGAAGCAGCGACGCTTTCTGTCACCGATTGGCGAGAACCCCCAGAGGATCCTGGATCTAGGATGCGGCACAGGTAATCCACCTTGGAACTATGAATGTCATCTCGCCACTTGCTGATGTTGATTCAATCAGGTATATGGTGTGTTGAGGTCGCCGATGACTACCCCGGAGCACAGGTAAGACTTTTGATTCAGATAGACTTGACACGGACCTTGATATTAAAATATGGACTTGCCTAGGTTGTTGGCGTTGATATAGCCCCTACTCAACCACAATGGTACGTATGAGACTGGAGCTACAAAGAGTATCAAAATGCTGACAAAGTCTGTCAAGGGTACCACCAAACTGCCAGTTCGAGCTTGACGACATCGAACAAAATTGGACGTGGAAATCAGACAGCGCCGACTTCATATTCTCTCGTGATTTGATCTTATCAATACGAAACTTTCCCAGATTAATCGACCAAGCATATAGGTACAGCTTTGCTCCCCTCAAACTAGGCACTGTCCGAGCATTCTCATTTTTTCCTCTCCGAAAACCGACAAACTAACCAAATGTTCAATAGGCATCTAAAACCCGGTGGATGGGTTGAATTTCAATGCTATACCGGACTACTACATTGCGATGACGGCACGTTATCTGAAGAGAGTACGTTTCGGAATTGGGCGAACCTCACGAAGACGGCATGCGAAAGATTCGGCACTCCAGTGGATGATCCGACCCGATTCAAACAGTGGTTTGAAGAACGCGGATTCGAATGCGTGACGGAAGAGGTGTACAAGATGCCCTGTACGCCCTGGGCCAAGGACCAGCGCCTGAAGCTTATTGGAGCCTGGGAACAACACAACTTGATGAATCATCTAGAGGGCATGACTATGCGACTATTCCAAAAGAGCCTGGGTTGGACGGAAGAGGAGATTTTGGTCATTTCTGCCATGCTACGAAAGGAACTGCGAGATCTGGGCGTTCATGCCTACTGGCCTTAGTAAGTACACTTGTTGGCGAAATCGTCTAATGCATGCGTGGCTTTAGGCTCGAGGAGAAGCTTACTAACGGCCAATAGCTACGTGGTATACGCTCGTAAGCCCATGAGGCCAACGGGCCAATAGTGATTGGGACCTTTGCCACTTGCCCTTTTAGCGATTCCCGTTGATGTTGGCTCGATGCGTATGGCGACAGGGGTGCATACGTCAACTTATCTCTGGAAATGCGGTATTGATATTGGGATAGCAGAAAAGACCGCTCGAGGGTGTCGCCGTCAAGGAAGATGCAGTTATACATACACTAATACCCCGATACTACGCTTGAACGACCTCGACATGTCGAATTAAAAGTCTTTACTGGCGGTAGGGTCATCGCCAGCTGTCTTCACCGCTCCACCGCTACTCTAGTTGCCCCATAAATACCGCCGAGGGCTCAGGGCACCAAGCATCAAGACACTTCCGGATGAAAACGGATGTGCAAAGGCCGAGGCTCTGCATGGGGCCCTGTTGGCACCCCGTTTGGCAATAGGACTCGCAAGACTTGAAATGACATGCTGCTTGTTTTATTAGCCTTTTTTTCTTCAGCTCTTCTTTCCTTGCAACTGTATAGTTTAGGCGTCTGCAATGTGGCGAGGGCACTTGTTTTAATGGAATAACATGATGGTGTACAAGTTATGGAGTATACGATGGACAGGATTTTCTTGGCGTTCTTGCTCTTTATGCCTTTTGAGCGTGTTGCATTGGCATAGCTGGCTGCAGAATCAGCAGGGGGCATCAGGATCAGGAAGCATTCTTACAACTCGGTTGATCGCACAGCCACTTTCCATTTTTGTTTCTTGTTTCTTTTTTTCTTTTTTTGGCCAAGATATAATGGGCCGTTCCTGGACATGAAATGAGAGTATCTATGTTCTCAGATAAACGAATCACGCATCAATAGCGAAATATCACATACCCTGTGCTGTACTCTGTACATGCATATTCCTGCACTAATAAGTTTTTTCCTGTCTTAATTTTTGTATCCATAACCTGATATGTCTCTGACGAAGCCCGTGTGACCCAACTTCCTGCATTAGTAGTTCTTAACATTGGTGAGTCTTCAGATACGGTACTTTGTGGGGATGATCAATTATATTACGTGACTATAACTGCATGTGCTCATGTCTGCCTGGAGCTTCTCTTTCAAGCATACATATTTGATGGCTGGCCCATGCAACTCTATGTATGCCGCTGCTATGCTCTAGTGTTGCCTAATCTGCGCATATGTCTTGTCTCACTATTGAATTTCCAATCATAGTATCTTCGGTGTCGAACCCGAGTTACGGTGTCTTTAGCACAGACGCTCCTTTTATTTAAGTGTCTTCAGAGAAATTCAATATCTCTGTTCATATTTAAGTCTGTTCGTTCTTGACACAAGGCGAATGGCGCGAAAGACTGTGGATGCTGTGGATCAATATCTCAACTGAGGCAGAACAAGGTGATGTGAGATAAACTTAGAGTGTGTTTTATTTTCTCAATATTGAAGAGTTCATAAAAAGATGGTGCTTTAGGAAGAAATGGCATTTATATCTTCACTTCTAGTGAAATGTATAGATGTATGTCAGTGTTAAGAAGTACCATGTGGTATATTGGTACTAAATCTGCGACAGCGAAGATACAGGTAGTCTCCAGACAAGCGAGAGCTACCTAATGATGAATGAAATCCGATAGAAAGCTAAAGTTTATATGAGACTGAAGTGAATTTAAAGGTAAGGCTGTGCAGCTATGCGCACGACGCCTCATAAGTGACAAGTCGACTCGCTTAATATTTTCACTCTGTACAAATATTTACATGTATCTAGGTACTTATGTACAGTTAAATGCGCCATTTAGTCTCAAAGGCCGCTTCTTTCTTTTATTTGTGGTATTACTTCTAGCCATATCCTTGGATCTTTCAACTATAGGCACTACTTCCTCAATGCATCAATATCATTAACATCAACCCATGTCTCTAAGTGAAGAGAGGTTTCGGCCGTAGCCTCGTCAATATCTATCTGTAGCAAATAGCTGAAGTCGTCTCTTAGATTGACCTAGCCTTGTCCTCATTTGCCGTGGCAAACAAGACTCTCTTGTCGAGATTCCCCATGATGGTAAAAGGTCTGGAAGATTTTAGGCCATTGCTCGTTTGGCTTTGTGTAATTAATGATACGATGTTCAATTTTATGCTTGCTGAGATAGTAATGGATATTTGTCGATAGATCGATCGACGGATGTGTATATACAACGGTTTACACTGGCTATGGAGCTGAGCCGACAAGAGATATGCCATAGGCTTGTTCGATGACTGTACCATTTCTGTCGCTGAGTTCCGGAGAGTAAATGAGTGTAGGTGCTTCTGTTTGTGCCATCTCACACTTCTTCTTGCTGGTAACTTGGACGCTGAACACTGTCTACGGTAATGGAAAGCTGCATCGCTTGCTTGTCTGAACATGGCTACCGGGACGTGAATTTCACCTTGCAGTAGCGTTATCGTTTTGTAATAGATTCGTAAGCTTCTGAAATGAGTGGAAGCTTTATCACAAGATACACCAATAATGTTGAAGTCTGCATTGCTGGGTAGGCGAACACTGATGATGGCATTCTTTTATTTGCCTGTGACCTCTATGATATTATAATTCCGACTCCATTTTTGAGTTTCTCCCGTCGCTTTCGAGTAGTCCCAGTTTAGCCTGCCAATGTCTCAAAACTGGAAACTTTTTGTAATATTTCTGGTCTGTGATGCTGTAGTTACGGAACTGAATCTATATGCAGCTTGTTCGTCCGTGAGAAGCTTTGAGAATGTAGTTAATGTGCGCTCATCCACCTACGTAGGCATGGGCTGCTTGCTTCCAATCGCATTCCCAAAAATTAGTGCAGCCCTTACGTGGCATGATCGGCATAATGCAGGATAATTAGTTATCGAAGGCAAGAGTTACTTCTTTATATCGACGAGTTTCATAGTAAGTGTTATTTTTCTCGACAGTTATCAATTTCTGATAGAGGAGACACGAATTCTGTTTGTAAGTCTTGTCGTTTCATACTACCCCTGAGATGCCGAAATCTCGACCACTCGCAATACGGTGTTTGATGGATACTCCCAGTAGGAATCGGCTGTTTAGAGTCTACGTAAGGGGTTGACAAGGTGGTGGATCAATAGATACGAGTAGCCGTATTTTCTCGGGCCGCGTGAGAGGCCTCTCGGCGTCTACGTCTCTACTAGTGTTACTGTCAACAAATATATACACCAGCAGGATGGCTCCTTGCATCCAGCCTGAGCTTATAGATCGAGTAGCGGTTCCTGGATTCATTTACCAAGGTTGATAGAATTCAACGGCCAGCCTTACGCGGCCCCTTTTAGAGAATACCATCACATCGGGCGAATACGTCTCAAGCTGGCAATCTTTATACGAGAAAGTCAAACGGTACATGTATAACACGAATACGCCCGATACGCCCCCTAGCACACGTAGACAGCTCGTTAGCCACCTCTTTCTTTTCCGGAATCAAAGCCGATGCTATTATTTGCTATATGATACATACTCTCTACAGTATGCGGTTATCAATCGAAAAGTCTTGCTAGCCCTAATGCTGGTCAGCACATGCGCAACACCAAAAGGGTAAAGTCGCAGGATGGGGATAGCGAGCCTCTGGAGAAGCACACATGGATTGACTCGTGCTATCCTGGCCTATCAGTCAGATGGAGAGATGGAATCAGACGACATTTAAAGATTGCCGCTAGTGGGCATAGCTTTTATCGGAGCCGAGAAGTAGTGCTGATGTTGGACGGAATCGTCGTCGGCACGCAAAATCCCTGCTCGCTGCTCTGGACATATATTTAGCTGCACGTCCAAATCAAGAAAAAACCAGAGCCAAAGTGACATCATTCGATAATCAAGGATTTCCTTTTTCACTTCCTCTTAACTCCCAAGATGATGGTCTGCAAACGATGGAGGTAGAAGGGACGCTGGCATAATACAATGGAGCTTAATGGTCACATTTTTCGTTCTCGGAGAGACCGTCTGGGCATAGTCACTGGAGATACGAGACTTCAAGTCGGGCTCGGCACATGTGAAGCCGCTGCCTCGTAACCCGCGGTCCTTATAATATAATTTGTTTGCATTTGGTATCGGCAGATTGGACGGTCGCCTGCGTTTGAATATAGGTATTGGCTCCGTGATCGTCGAAATGGCCAGTGGAGATGACAATAAACCAGACACGAACAGCCGTTTTTCGCAACCCCATAGGTAGGTATGGGGCCGCTGGCCTTTGTTCAAAGTCAATTGTTCATGTGGCGGTCCATGACTTTGCCAACATCAAATGGCGCAAACCGTTTTCATTGTTGTTGTTTGCAGAGCCCAACGGACACCTCTGGCTCGGCACTCAGGCAGCGGCCGCATGTGCGGTGATCGGTTACGATGGATCACGGCTTCTGTCCGCAGATGAAATGATTCTCATCAAGATGCTTCACGCCGGCGCCTCTCATTGGCCTGGGCGGGCAGCATTTACAGGGGCTGCAGGGGCTGCAGGAGCTAAGGAGGGGCCCCTGCGCTACGAGTTTGTGCTAGCGGCGCACCCGCTGAAAGAAGGCTCTAAAACAGGTACTAGCCCGCTATCAATGTCTGCGAGGCTCTGGCAGCAGCACTTTGCGAGCAGCTCTAGTGGGCTGCGGCGCACTCACCAGCAGCAAAACGGCGACCTGCAGGCTGCTAGAACTGAAGGCCGACCCGCCAAGCCCCAGGCGCTAAGCCCAGAGCCGTTGAATCGCAGGCCAGCCCCCCATGCGCTGGCTGTGCTGGCCCACCGGCCATCTTTTTGGAGCTTCTAGGCGGGCCTCCATTCATGTTCCATCATCGGCTCATCTCCCGCCAAAACCTTTCAACGACGTATCGCGCTCGATTTCTGGAGCGACCGCCAGCGCCAGTCGTCGGCCCGTAGGCGCTCGAATCGAGTCACTTGCTGGATGCAGACGCAGAGATAGGGAGACACCAGCGAGCGTGCGGACAAGCGAGCGTAGCGCCACAGTCTGTCAGGTCTGATAAGAACCAACAACATCGGCTCCAGCCCGAGAGAAGTTTCCCTCACAGCGACGGCTATCCTCGAGATCCAGCGACATACAGACGTCCGCTGGCCAGCGTCAACCGCTGATTATCGACCGCGGCCCGCGACGGCCGCGATCGTCCCCCTCGAGCCATCTCTCTCTTCGAAGCGGGCATCCCTCCCGCACTCCTGCTGTTGACCATGTATCAGGGCGGCCAGAGGCATGTCTCGGGCAACGATCCCACGCGGCCTTTCCAGCTGCCTCCTCCTCCGCCTCCCCCGACCATATCGCCTCCCATGGTCGGGCCTCAGATGAATATGACGAGTCTGCCGCCTCCGCCGCCGATGAGATATCCTGCTGTGCCTCCGGGCCAAGGCGTCATGATCCCACCACCGCCTGGCCCCCCTCCTGGAGGCGGCATGATGCAACCCCCAAACTGGCACGGGAACTTTGGCCGCCTGTACGATGGACGCCCTGGGTATAGCATTCCTCCGCCACCGCCAGCCACCAGCCAACACCAGCCGTATAATCCTACCAAGTTCTACAATGCGATGCAAGCTGGACATGCAATGGCCATACCTCCTCCTCCACGCCCAAACGATGGAATGGGAGCAACGTATATACCGACGGGGGAGACGTATGGAGAGGGCGTGGGCATACCGGGATTTGGTCGGGAGGAAACGCAAAATACTTGGCAGTACGGGGGAACACCGCAAAGCGGGACGGAGACTACTACAACCCCGATGGATGAAAGGCAGCAGCAAGTGTATACGGGAGCAGCTCATACGAAGACGCTTTCAAACGCACCCAATGCACCCACCACCGCCACAGCACCAAGCACGATCCCCCCAGAGATAGCAGCGCAGTGGCCACTGGATAGGGTCTTGCAGTGGCTGGCACAGAACCAGTTTTCCAAAGACTGGCAGGAGACTTTTAGGACTTTAAGCCTGTACGGCGCGCAGTTCCTAGAGCTGGGCAGTGCCCATGGCGGCCGTGGGAACTTTGGTATGATGCACCAGCAGGTGTATCCTCGACTGGCGCAAGAGTGCACGAACAGCGGGACGGTGTGGGACCAGCCGAAGGAGAGAGAGGAGGGTAAACGTATGCGGAGGTTAATCAGGAGTATCGTTACCGGACGACCAGTTGAGGCTTCGAAAGCAGTTCCCGCGCATAGCCGAAAGGAGTCTGTTTCTACCAATCATTCTGGATCTGGCCATCCTACTGCGAGCTCGGATACTACAGACTTTGCTGAGTCCCCAATCGTGCCACTCAGTTCCACGTTGGCAGCTAGAAGATTTTCGCAGACTAGGCCACCAGCCATACAGACTACCAATGGAGCCGACGCGAATCACAGAGGAATGTTAAGGAACCTCGATGTCGGACGCCAGAGCCCTACTGGCGAGCAGGGAACTTTTTGCTCGACTCCAGGTGGCAGCCCAGCCCCTCCACCTACCCTTTCTCACTCAGTCACCACTCCGATTCTTTCTTCTTCGCCAAGTTCGTCCAAATTTACGCATCGCTCTAGGAACAGCACCGACTCAGCTGCATCCATTGCCGCGATATATGGGTCTGGGGTTTCACCCGAGGCAGCTGGACTGCTGACCCGAGGCATGAGCTTGGCAGAACTGATGTCTGTATCAAGAAATCAAGAAGCCCACTCCAAGCCAGCCGAATCCCCGTCGTCTGCCAAGGACTCGAAGCCATTTCTCAGTTTTCTATCTAGGAAGAAGCGCCAGCAAGTAGACGGCGCTTTTCCCTCACCAGATGATCTCGATTCTCCCACGTCGCCAGCGCTTCATAAGCCTCTATCACTAGGGATGCACGGCTCCGATGTTAGCAGCGACACCCACCTGGATACGTCTAGCATCACCTCGCAATATAGGCCAAAGCATAGTGGCACCACCCAAGGCAGAATCTATGTTCTGGCCACAATGGACCTGTGGAACTACCGAATGTGCGACATCACCGATGCAGAGACGGCGGCGGACATTCGCCGGGCAATCTGTCTTAGTCTTGGCCTGCCCGACACTGAGAATGCTTCCATATTCACGACTCAACTGGGCCAATTTGAACACACGGAGCCTCTGGATGACCAAAAGCTCCTATCAAACAAGCGCGTGAAAGCCGACGCTACAGGGACATTGAAATTTTTTGTCTCTTCACATAGCGCGCTAACCCCTGGCTTGAGCAGCGAAATGCCATCCTTGTTGTCACCGTATGGCAACCCCGCGGGAATAGATGAAGAGGCGTATGCGCGTCTCAGTGGGCGCCAGAGATCCAGCTCGTCTCCGCCCACGTCCCGATCTAATACGTTAATTGGGGAGAAGTCAGATGAGAAGGGTTCGGCCGAGCAGACCCTGGCTCAGGAGGCGAGCGAGTATAGAGCCGAGCTAGAACGAAAGCAACGCGAATACCTTGCAAAGAAGAAGCAGGCTAACAAGAAAGAGAGCCCAACTATGCCACCAGAATCAATTGTAGGTTTTGGCATTGTGGGAAGGAATGTTGATTTTGACCAGCCTCGAAACTCGCCGTACGAAGACAGAAAACCTGATCAGCTCTTCCCTCAGCGACGGCCACCGGCACCGCCAAGCGATCCTTCTGCCACACTGATCAAAGCCAATTCACTTAGCAAGAAAACGGGGCGGAATATGACCGGCATTGCTGAAGGGCAGACGGCGTCACGACCGCCGCTGCCCTCCGCTGCCCCTGAGCCTGAGGTGTCGGAAAATAGCAAGAAGAGCATGTTTAGCATACCGGCTGCGAGCAAAGGCGGGTTTATTGGCGCAGCACTCGTTGGTATGGGAAGAAACCTGGGAGCCATCGGACAGTCGACGGCCAACGGGCCCCGAGGTATATCTCCAAACAGAACTGCGTCACAGCCAGTCATAGCTGGCAACAGCCCACAGCAGCAGCTACCGATAGGTAAGAAAGCTATGTCTACTGTTAATTTTCGCGAACCCGGCTCGGGTAAATCTAGTCCTGGCTCAGGCTCTCCCAAGATTCTTACTTGGAGCCCTAGAAACATGTCTTTTGTTGTGCCGGACTATTCACCTACCCCCTCGCCCCCTTTGGCGACTACAATGATAGAGGATGAAGCAGTTACTAAGATGAACATGATAGGGCAACGCCCGCCGTCGCCGGCAGAGCTCAGCCCCAGTACAGCCCGGCACCCGCCAGTGGCCAACCCGCCATCCCCTCCCCAGCCTGCCAACCCAAAATCTCCTGGTCCAGATCTAGACTTTACAGATACCGATGTTCAATTCACCGAGCCATCTCAAACTCAAACGTTCTCGTCATCACAGGGTCGCCCGTCGCCGGGTGGCGATAGCGATGACGATTCCGACGACGGGCTGTTTGCCATTCCGCTCGCTGGCAGGGGTAAAGGCAAAGGACCGAGCCGCGGAGAAGGCAACGGGCCTGGACACGCACAGAAACCTAGCCTGACTGTGAATACTTCAAGGCCCAAGAACAAGACCCTATCAGTATCCTTTACTTCCCCCCAATCCATAGGCGACAACGCCGATGACTGGTACAGGACTGGGAACGGAGGATCAGGATCACGCCGCACTCCTGGAACCCCTGGTTCTGAAACATGGGAATCTGATAAAGAGACCAAACTTGGTCGCCGGAAGTCATTTATTGAGAAGGATGTGTGGGCAAATCGACCCGCCACTGATGATTTGCTCAACAACCTCGACGATTTCTTCCCCAACTACAACCTTGATGAGCCTGTGCTAGAGGATAGCGTCTCGGGAGAGGTGGCAACTTCGCCGATTCCTGAAGTCGAGGAGTCACCGCAGCAGACTGTGCCTCCTCCTATTCCAGCTCCCGCCGTGTATCAAGATAACATTGACCCTCCTCCCGCTGGCGTTGCATCCTCTAGCCAGTCCATTTATGACAATGGAGATACTCTCGGCTCTGACGAGTCCACACTGAAAGCTCTGGAGCGCCGTCCATCTATACCCGCCGTGGCGCAGAGGAGCATGAGGCGTTCTGGCGGGTTGGGCCGGATGAAGTCTATCCGTGAAGTTGCCCGGGGCGCGCACGAGGCCAACAAGCGGTTCACGCATGCGCCGCATAACTCGGGCAATATTCCTACCAGCGGAATCATGCGCCGAAAGAGCACCAAAATGTTCAACGCAAAAATTGTGCAAATCCGACCAGATCAACGTGGCAGCATGATATTCCCCCAGGTTCCGCAGGATACCCTGCCGAAGCGCCAAACCACATTCAGGTGGTTCAAGGGCGAGCTCATTGGCAAGGGTACTTATGGGCGCGTGTATCTGGGTATGAATGCCACGACTGGTGAATTCTTGGCCGTCAAAGAGGTCGAAGTCAATCCCAAAGCCGCGGCCGGGGATAAAAACAAGATGAAGGAGCTCGTGGCCGCTTTGGATCGCGAAATTGACACCATGCAGCATCTAGATCATGTCAATATCGTACAGTACTTAGGATGCGAGAGGAAAGAAGCCAGCATAAGCATTTTCCTAGAGTATATTCCCGGTGGTAGCATTGGTTCATGCCTGCGCAAACATGGCAAATTCGAAGAACCGGTCGTATCGTCCCTGACTCGGCAGACGCTCTCTGGACTGGCTTATCTACACCGAGAAGGTATTTTACACCGAGACTTGAAGGCAGATAATATTCTACTTGACGTAGATGGCACTTGCAAGATTAGCGATTTCGGCATTTCCAAAAAGACGGATAACATATACGGTAATGACAAGTCCAACAATATGCAGGGATCTGTATTCTGGATGGCGCCCGAGGTTATCCGGTCACAAAACGAAGGATACAGCGCCAAAGTAGACATTTGGAGCTTGGGATGCGTGGTGTTGGAGATGTTTGCTGGACGACGACCGTGGAGCAAGGAGGAGGCTGTTGGAGCCATTTACAAGATTGCAAACGGAGAGACACCCCCGATCCCCGAAGATATCCAAGAAACTATAGGACATCTCGCGGTGGCGTTCATGATGGATTGCTTCCAAGTGTAAGTTTGGAGAATACTATATCAAGGGAGGCCAACTTATGCTAACATTGATGACGCAGAAATCCATTTGATCGGCCAACAGCCGACGTACTTCTTTCACAGCATCCGTTTTGCGAATTGGATTCCAACTACAACTTTTATGATACTGTTCTGTATAAGAAGATTAAGCCTAGAACCGGATAAGATGATTTGTATGAGGGAGACACGATATTAGTGGGGGATGCAATTTTTTGTCCTATTTTTTTCTGATTCCCATCCTTTATTTCCCCCTTTCTTCTACATCCCTTTAGAGATCAAAGGGTTATCTTGATTGTATTATAAGGCTACGCATAGCGTTTGATGGGTTTAGGTTTTTGGGTAAAAGAACGAAAACGAAATTTGGGTTGGAGTGGCGCCTCGGCGTGACGGCTTAAAGTGGATTTGGAGAAGAGCGAGAGGGAGAGACAGCGGCGTTAGCTTCAATTTTCTTTCTTTTGCGGTTGCTGGCGACCAATAAAAGGGCTATTACTGACACATCTTTTGTACCTACAAAACACCACGCCTAAAAGGATAAAAAAATAGAAAAAGTTTACGCTACAACTTCTAGGTACCTAGTTTAAGGTTATTGTATACGGTGGCCAATCTGCGGGCTTTTGGCCACTGGCGAATTTAACCCCAGGCTAAAGACGCGGTCGAGACCGCGGGAAAGGGCTTTATTAGGCGGGGGAGGATGAATTGGGCGGCGCGATTGGTTTCCGATAGGTGTGTTGTTGTTTTGGGCAATACAGTCGCACCAAATTAGTAGTTGCGAGAATTCGAGATCAGAGGGGGGACTCTCGTTGTCTGAAGAGGCAAATATGGACGTTTGTGGGCGTTTGCAATTTATATGCCTCGTTATGGGGCATCGGCTTCGGGAATGCCAGTCACGTTGCTGTTTTGATAAGGGCTCACGGCCATCTTGAAATGCGCCCCGAGTCTGTCTCGGAGTCTAGATCAATGTGACACCCTGGCATATAGATAGGTACGTGTAGGTAATACAAATCTCTATAGTTTGTGCTTTGGAGGCCTGCAGGAGTTTAAACTGCAAAGGACAATGGACACGTGAGCTGACGGCTAAAACAAAAAAAAAAAAAAAAAAAAAAAAAAAAAAAAGATGGTGGTTGCTGGACCTTCCTAATGGGCACATCGACATCGAACTATTAACACCTGGTAAACGGCTAGCAATATTGATTTTCAAGGTGGTATCCGGGACTTGATCTTGAGTGCGCTGCATCTGGGCTGCTGGCATTTGTCAGTCGGGGAGACGGAGCGTTTTATGGCCATCCAGTTCCTATACTTGGGTACATGTATACAAGTAGTAGGCTCCATGATTGGGTGTAAAATCGTCCGGGATTTGGAGAGATGCGGCGGGCGCCGTTTCGTAGGGACTGGACCTTTAATTGCTCCGTGTCGTGGGCTAGAGTCTCGGGAGTCCTCCGAAGCATAGGCTGCTTTACCAGAGCTTCAACCAGGTATCTCATGCGCCAAGCTCTCTAAGCTATGAGGCAGCATGGACTCAGATTTTATCAATTACTGGTGTTCAACGCTCCTTCAACCTTGATCTCGTCTACTGGATATTTGGTTGGTGGCTTTTATAGTGCAGGTACCGAGCATCTACTAGATCGAACAATTATACGCTCCCCCAAGTGCTTATGCTTTCCAATGGTTCCATCGGATTTCGTTCGGCGCGTGCCGGACCTGCTCCTCCAGGGCCCTTGCCGGGGTACTTGGGCATGTACCTCGCCTCAGCTCCTGTCCGCTCGAGATGCCTCCCAATTGCTGCTTCGCGAAAAATGCCAAGACAATCCACCAACGGCTTAATGTCACTAGCCCGGAGCACGATGCTGCCAAAAGCGCCGTGAGGGCCAGAAAAAGTCCCTGCAGCGTTCTTCTCTGCTGGGATTCTTATTTGCTCTCGTATCTCTGATCGGCAAGGCGCTCCCGCCTGTTATTTTTTTGTAACGCTCTCTCTTTCTTCTCTCTCTCTTTTTTGGGTGCCTGTCCTGTGTGGCGTTTCTTCGTTCTCCCCTTTAGCTTTGGGTCGTTTGCTCATGTGCTCGCAGAGGCGTTACCCTCAGCCCTGTTTTTTTTGTCCCTTCTCTTGTTTTTGCTTCTTGGCCAGTTCATCAGAGACTCGACGCTTTTTGCTGCTCCGCGCTGCGACCCGGGGCGTTGATTCGCCCGCGACATTCCCTTTAGCAAAGGGGGCAGTGATCGTCTCGTTGCGGCCGTGGAAGTGCTCCGCCTACAACCACCGCGATGGCACGACGCAGGTACAGGCTGTTTACGATCTGTGCGGCGTTTGTGCTCTTCCTGCTCTACCGGGTCTCGCAGAATGCCTGGGAGGACTCTTCGCGTTATGCCAGCCTGAAGTATCCTCCCGCTGCGGACTCGCCCGCTGCACCGCCAGCCGTGGCGCCAGAGAGCCGGCCGAAGCCTGCCCCGAAGCTCGACACCGAACCAGAGTCCAAGGCCAAGACAGAGGCCGGGCTTGATGCTTCAAAACCCAAGCCAAAGCCCGAATCCAAGCCCGAACCCAAGAAGCCCGAGTCCAAGCCGGCGCCGGAAACCGTTGCTAGCCAGCCGAAGCAGAGCAAGCTGGACGACGATGAGGAGCCCGGCATCAAACTGCCCACGCTCAAGGACCTTGACTACTCGAAACCGCCGATCAACGGCAAGGCTCCTGCCTCCAATGCCAGCGCGGCCGATGTCGACGACGAAGAAATAAACAGCATTCATCAGAAGCATCCGCCAAAGACCCCTCTAGGAACACCGGTGGACCACGGCACTCACTGGCACCCCGCGGAGGAGCACTTCCCATTGCCCCCCGAGTCCGTCGTCAGCCTCCCCACGGGGAAGCCGCTCAAAGTACCCCGAGTTCAGCACGAGTTTGGCGGCGAGTCGCCCGAAGCCAAGTCCAGACGAGCCAATCGACAGCAGCGAGTTCAGAAGGAGATTGCGCGGGCATGGTCGGGCTACAAAAAGTTTGCGTGGATGCATGACGAGCTTTCGCCCGTCTCTTCCAAGTATCGCGATCCCTTTTGCGGCTGGGCTGCCACCCTGGTCGATTCCCTGGATACGCTCTGGATTGCAGGCCTCAAGGAAGAATTCGACGAAGCAGCCAAGGCGGTTAAAGAGATTGACTTTACCACCACGCCTCGCAACACCATTCCTGTCTTCGAAACTACGATTCGATATCTTGGCGGCCTGCTCGGCGCCTTCGATGTCAGCGGTGGCCATGATGGTGCTTACCCCTGGCTTCTTACAAAGGCCGTTGAGCTTGCTGAGATCCTCATGGGGATATTTGATACACCGAATCGGATGCCTATTCTGTACTACCAGTGGCAGCCGGAATACGCCTCTCAACCTCATCGCGCCGGCTCTGTTGGCATAGCGGAGCTTGGAACTCTATCAATGGAGTTTACACGCCTGGCGCAGCTAACCAGCGAAATGAAATACTACGACGCCGTGGATCGCATTACAGACGCCCTGGCTGACTTGCAATCGAGGGGCACTTCTATTCCTGGCTTGTTTCCCGAGAATCTCGATGCCTCTGGCTGCAACCACACTGCAACTGCTCTCCGCGATCAGCTTAGCAAAGCGGCACAGAAGCAAATGGATCAAGACGTGTCCAAGGCGCCGGTTGGGTATGTGCCAGGCCAGAATCTCGATTCAAAGCCCGCGACCGGCGAAAAGAGCACTCAAGTGGCCCAGGCTGCGGAGGAAAACGAGTTTATTGTTGGAAAATTCGGTGCTGATGAGGCGCTCGCCAAATTGCAAGCTGCTGATGAGGCGAGGGCAAAGGCCATGGACAAATCTACAGAGAAGCCCGCCGAGAAACCAAATGGCTTCGTGGTTGGAAAAATTGGCTCTGAGGACCCAAGAGACAAGCAAACGCCCGCTGGCCCGACTGATGCGGATCCCAAGGGGTTCGTTGTTGGTAAGATGGGAAGCGAGGAACCACCGGTCAAACAGATGCCTGCGGCTGAAGCGCCTGGCAAATTTGTTGTTGGCAAAATTGGATCAGAAGACCCGAAAGACGATAAACAGCCCGCCAACGCATCCGGGGCGAAGAAGTCAGAATCTGTCGTCGGTAAAACCAGTGCTGAAAACCCGGATTATGCCAAACAAGGTCCTCGTGAAGATGATAAAACAGAGACCCGCCCGGCTGACTCTCTCCGTCGCCGAGATGTGCCGCCAAGTGAAAGGCCTTTGGACAAGTCGAGTCAAGTACCACCTGTAAAGGCAAAGCGTCGAGGAACACCACCTTTTGGAGCAGACGGTTCTACATCTAAATGGGACTGCGTTCCGCAAGGCATAGTTACTGGTGGGTATGGATTCGAACAATATCACATGGGAGGTGGCCAAGATTCGGCATATGAGTACTTCCCAAAAGAATATCTCCTCCTCGGTGGACTGGAATCCAAGTACAAGAAGCTGTACGAAGACACTATCGAAGCGACCAATGAGTGGCTCCTCTATAGACCTATGGTAGATGGCGATTGGGACATCCTCTTTCCTGCCAAGGTCAGCACCAATGGAAATCCTTCCCAAGACTTGAGCGCTACGTTTGAAGTTACGCACTTGACGTGCTTTATTGGCGGCATGTACGGTCTGGGCGGCAAGATCTTTGGCCGAGAGAAGGATCTCGAGATTGCCAAGCAGCTGACTGATGGCTGTGTTTGGGCCTACCAGTCAACCGTCTCTGGCATCATGCCGGAAGGATCTCAAGTCTTGCCTTGTCCAACGATGGAGAAGTGCGAATTCAACCAGACACTCTGGTACGAGAGCTTGGACCCGTCAAAGGACTGGAGAAACCAGCAGATGGCTGAGTGGGAAGAGAAAGTCGCCGAGATTGAGAAGAAGCAAGGAAAGCAGGTCAAGCTTAAATCCGATGGTGATCCCAGAAGGACTGGTGATAAGGAAAAAGAGACTGCCGGTGATGCTTTGCAGCAAAGTGCAAAGGAGTTTACCTCATCCGGCAATTCTCCTACCACCCCTACCAAATCTCTTGGCAAAAGGGCGGCAATTCCAGCACCAGCATATGAAGATTTCGACGTTGGCTCGGAGCTCCCGCAGTCGCTCAAGGACAAGATTGGCCTCAAGGGTGATGCCGAGAAGAAGAAGCCAGTGGAAGAGGAAGTTGGTATTCAACGAGACCCCAACGCGCCCATTGACTCGGTTTTGGAAGCCAACAGGCTGCCCCCAAAGGAATTTGATGAGCAGCAAGTGATTATGCCTGAACGGCCGCAGTCGCATGAGGAGTTTGTAAAGTCAAAGATCAAGGAATGGGGCTTTGCGCCTGGCGTTACTCAGATTACATCAAGACAGTATATTCTCCGGTAAGAGTTTTTTGTCTTTCAGTTTCCCCCTTTCATTCTCATTCTTTTCGCTAATATGATTGTTTTTTGTCACTTTTATCTACAGACCCGAAGCTATTGAATCAGTATGGTACATGTACCGCATCACCGGCGACCCCACGTGGATGGAAAAAGGGTGGAAGATGTTCGAGGCCACCATCCGGGCCACGCGCACCGAGGTTGCCAACAGCGCCATTGACGACGTCAACAGCGAGGAGCCGGGACTCAAGGACGAGATGGAGAGCTTCTGGCTCGCCGAGACGCTCAAGTACTACTACTTGCTCTTCTCGGAGCCGAGCGTCATCAGCCTGGACGAGTGGGTGCTCAACACGGAGGCCCATCCTTTCAAGCGGCCTGGGGGGAGCGTCATTGGACATAGTATATAAGGGGGATTAGAAAGAGAAAAAAGGCAACAGTTTTTAATGAAACGAATGAAATGGATAAGGGTTAAACAATGAAACAATTTTTTTCTATCGTCATTGTTATTTTTACGGTAGCATTGCGTTATTGTTTCTGGTTTACGTTTGTTTTGAGCAGCGCACTTGATTCGATGTTCACTGCGAGAGCCAGGGAACAAAACGGCGGGTGTTTTTCTTTTTTCTTTTTTTTTTTTTTTTTTTTTTTTCGCATAGGTATTGGAATTAGATGCTATGATAGGGCGTTACGAGGGTATCAGTACTTGAGAGATATTGATCAAGAACATGCTACTAATTGGAACGTGCTTTCGAGATTCAAAATTATGATTGTCACCACCCAGGTACTGCTACACTATTCAGTCTATCCCAAGAAAAAAGGAAACAAAGAGCCGTACAATGTATGTACATTCCATCCATGATTGGCTCCATTGCATCACGCAAGATTTCGCCAATCCCGTTTTGTGTTGACTGCGAAATTGAACAGCATCCAACATGGTCCTTCTCGCCTTATACACAAAAACACAGTTTTTCATCATCCTGCACACAAAAAGAAGAAGAAGAAAAAACAAAAAATAACAAAGGCATCAAAGGTCAATAAATAAATATGTATAGCCCGTATCTCCATTTACTCTTTCGTCCCCCGGTTGTATTTCCCCCAAACCAAAACATACACAAAAAGGAAAAGAAAAAAGGGACATTGCAAAAAACATAAATCCATAAAATCACACATAACGCATTTGTCGTCGGAAAATAACTTGGTGCATTATCGTCGTCTATAGTTCGCCCAGTGACATCTGCCCGGCCTCCCCATTCGATCTCATTCATCAAGCAATAATCATCCTCGCTCTCGTAATGTTGATTGCGCTAGGCTCGTTGATTGGTGTCCATCATGTCCATCACTGCGCAATGGCCGCCGTGGGAAGTGGTAAAGATCGGGTTGTCGGAGGTGACCGGCTCAAACTGTCGTCTGTTTCGGAAAAAAAGCAAGGACGGGTGGGTATAGGGAGGATTTTTTCTTCTTTTTCTCAGTTTTTTGTCGTTGCAGTGTCGCATTATGTATTCTTCGTAAACGCCATTGGTAACTCCGATGCTGATGTTGCCTGTAAACCAACCAACCCCCTAAAGTACGAAGTTGTGCCGCCCGTTTACACGCCTCTGGTTTTGCCCATCACATATACACGTAGTCTTCCCGTCTCATATATCATTCCCTTACCTGTCGTCGTTGTCGTCGCATGTTTCTCCCATTCAAACCCACCATCATCACACCATCGAACTCAGCACTCGTATACTCAAGATCATTACGAGCAGGCCGATGGTGACGATGATGAGTAGCGTGAAGGCGAACCAACCCATTACCATGGCGCTGGTGCCGACACCACTCTTGACAACTCCATTTCCAAAGTCTTGTGCGATAACGGATGCTGCGACGGATGCGGTGTGCTGCCAGAGGACGGAGACGAGAACGAAGATGGAAGCGATGAAGATGATGGCAAGGGCGATTTGCGAGACGGGACGCGAGGGGAATGGCTTGACCTCGCGCTCGGATCCTTCAGAGTCTTCTTCCTCGTGCCATCCAGGGAAGGTAGCGAGGAGGAGCAGACAGATGAAGGCGAAAATGATGGCAATAATGCTAAGGGCCCATGTCAGCAAATGCATATGACAAACGGCATATGCGCACTTGACCAAGTATGGAAGGGAATACTCACATCAGGTATGGAAACACAATCATATCCTTGAACTGGGCAGCCAGCCAGATGAGATTGAGGGGGTCTTGGTCAACTGAGACTTCTCTGGCCAGGGCCGTCGCATTGTTACTACAAAGCCACGAGCCACCATCCGGGTTGACGCAGATGCCAAAGTAACCGACACGAGCCTGCAGTTCGGCGTTTCCAGTAAGGCGCTGCATCGCAGTGTAGAAGCTGTAGTCAACTTGCGCGGTATCGGGATGAGCCTCGTAAGACTTGTAGTAGATGGACAGCAGGAAGATGCCGGGGATCAGCGGCGATGAGGACGAGCAGCCGGCAAGCAGCAGCGCTGTGATTGAGCGATTAGCAACGGCGATTGAACAATGGGAATGGCTCTTCTGGTGACGTACATAGTAGAATGATTGCGACGACGATTAGAATCATCAGCACGTGGTGGTATCCGAGAAACGGGACGAATCCTGTTGAGACACATTGTCAGCGTTGCCGCATTCCAGGCCGGCGATGCGAGACTCACGCTGCCATCCTCGATGGAATCGGCGCACCGAGATGATCGTGGTACTGGAGCTCGAGCTCGTACCCGACCGAGTCGTCGCCATTGCGGTGTTTTGGCAGAGGGCGATGTCCCTCGCTACTGTCCAGACGTGACGAGTATTGGGAGCAGACTAAGAAGCGATGGCGTGGGAGATGAAGCGCCGAGAGCGCACGTCGTTTGAATCGCGCAGGATCCCCGTTGCGCTGCGTACAGTGCTCTCTGGTTCGCAGAGAGGCCTCTCGTCACGGATTGCTGGTCGACGCAAATAATGTCGCGTGGATGCAAGGATGGCGGCAACGCACGCTGGAATGAGCGAGCGGTGAGAAGCCCACTCACTCGGACCCGGCAGGTGTTGGCGGCGCTGTTCCGAGTCGCTGGCTCGTCCTCGCAGTGCGTCGTGAATGGATAGAGAATATTGAAGCAGATCGGAGTGAGCGTGGAATTGCCGCTACAGACCCTGGAATGCCTAGAGCGACGAGAATGTCTTGCGTGCTGCGCGGGCTTCAGTTGTCATGGACGACGTGCAGGACGACACTTGGCTCAAAGAAGAAGATGCGAGTCGCCCTTCCAAAAGAGGAACTGGGAAAAATGGGAATCGACAAGAAAGGGGGGGGTGCAGCCCAACGTATGTAACACGTAACTTTGTCTTTGGCTTTTCCCTCTTTTTTTTTTCTCTTTGGCTTGCCGCTTCGTTTTTCTTCAAAATTCAGATGGCTGGGGAAGTTAGCGGAAAAGTATCTTTAGATCTCGCAGCTTGTTGCAACGCTGGAGCTCCGAATGTACTTTAGCAGGGATGGGCTCGCATTTTGGTTCGTCCAGCCACGCCATTTCTGGTATTGACTCTGGTTGGCCGGGGAACGGGGGTGACGTTGGCGCCGTGGGGCCGCGGGGCTTAAAAAGCTTGGCTGGGACGCGCAAAGGTGCGCAGTTTTTCCAGGCGCTTTGGCTGGATTGCTGAGCAGCTGGACTCGCTAGAGGCTGAGCGGCGCCGCTGTGGCCGGGGGTGGCAGTGGATAAGTCCCGTTTCCCAGCGGGTGCCTTGCAGGGGATCAGTGCGCTAAAGATCGCTGATTGTTTTTCTTCGCGGCGACAAACGGGGCCGATGCGCTCGCGTCTGTTGCAGGACTGGAGGCCGGCCTCATGGTTTGTGCGCGATCGATCGCCAGTGAAGGCATTCAAGCTCATGCGGCAGACGCGGGTGGGTAAGACACGCATGTTTGTCGATTGGCTTCCTTGATGGGAGGCGTCTACAGCCTGTCATGTGAAATTTGGCCGTGGGTGCTACTACAGGCGCACGCACTTACACGGCACCTTGCACCTTGCACGCTTTCTCTCCAACACTCATCCTTTCCAAGTCTTGGGATAATACTACAGTATCAACCAACATAAACACCGACGTCGTGTACGGCACCCGACCATCAGCGCTACAGGACACTTGCACCTCGTATAATCTTGGCGGGTTGCCATGACGATCCGTGTTTGTCGCGGCCAAGTTGAGCTGCGCCGGAGCTAATGCTAGGGTCGTGTCAGGCATTAATTGGCGCTCCATACGATTGATACATGGTGAAAGCGAGGCGCAGCTGCAACTGACCGCTTACTGACGTGTATACCAGTAGAAACATGTTTTGGTTACCTATATATAGCAACTTACATCTTTTCTTGAATTTACTTGCTCGTTATTCGGAAGACACGGGGTAAACATTGGTAGAATGCCTGTGCTTTCGTACCAAAAACAGGTGAATCAGCCACCTGCGGTCAACAAAGCTGATCAGATCAGACAGAGTAAACACTCAGCTTTTACACTCTTTGCTGTCACGGCCCCTTATTAATGCAGCAATGCTTTGCGCCATCAAGGGTTGCTCGTAAGCACTGCACTTCAGCGCTGTTCTTGGCGGTAGCATTTTGCAGCTCAATCCCCTGTCTTTGCAGATAATGGCTGCAGCTCGCCATAAACACGGAGCAGCTGTTCCGCTACCGTACCTGCAGAGCACATGTAACTGGTTTTGTTGCCATCATCAGCGCCATAATGTGACCAATTGTTCTAAGCTCTGCGAGTTGCATCAACAGTAAGGAGAATAAAGTGAACAATGATCAATTCGATCAATTGATAACTTTCCAAACACCAGCTCAGAGGCAACGTGAATCATACTAGTAGTGTTTGTCCTCGCTGTCTATTACTAGTAGTGCATCGTGCCTCGGATAACCTTCGGTAGCTCCTATCGATAAGCAGGGCCAGCTACATGCAACGTGCATCGTCATACTCTCCAGCTTCGATGCAACTTGATATGGCCACGTATAAAAACCATGGCCACCTTGTCTGGAATTCTCAATGGCAGCACCCTGGATAGCCGCGTCGAGGACTATCTCGAGGACAAGCTTCAATCGACCGCTGACCTCGACAACCTCGACGAGCTACTCACCAATGTCGAACTGCAACGAAACCAGCTCCAGTCGCAGCTCGACGACGCTGCAAAAGAGCTGGAAGAGGCGAGGCGCATAGGCGATGAACGCCAAGCAGCCCTCCAGGCCCGAATCGACGAGTTCAACGAGCTGCAAGAAAGCATCGACAGGCGCGTCCAAATAGCTGCTGCTTCCGATGCGCCGAGCGAGGCGATTGCGCGACTACAGAAGCCCATGCAACAGCTGCAGAATGTCGAGCTGGCTCAGAAATACTTGTTGCTGTTGCAAGACGCTGAGCGACTACGGAAAGGGGCTCGGTCTCATCTACCAGGTAGCCCTAAGGAGGCGCTCCAACCGTATGCGCTGTTGAAAGAGCTGGCGATCAAGCTTCGATCCCTGCCCGGGAATGACGAGCTTCATCTTGTGGATCATGTTGAAAGGATGACGAAGAATCTCTGGGACGAAATGAAACAAATCATGTCTGCCGAGCTGGAGACTGTATTAAATAAGAAGCACTGGCCCAAAGTTGACCCTCAGTCGGAAATGGACGAAGAATGGCTAGCCTGTGTGGAGAAGCTTCTCGATTTGCAGATGCCAGAAGTCATTCACAGCGCAGACATCGTGGCTCTCCTGCCGTTTGAAGTCATGGCCAAGATGTTCGTTACCGAATTTCGCTTCCACTTCATGAGTGATAAACCAACCAGCAGCGCTCAATCAGTTGGAACCCATTGCTTTCCCTGGCTTCTGACAATGTTGGAAAAGTGGGAGGACTTCTTTCGCGATAATCTGGGCCATCTTCTGGCGTCCAAGTTCCACGATTCGCCCGTGGCTAATAAGACCATCTATGTGGATCCTGCCTGTGCTCTCATCACCGCAATGCTACCTGTTGTTCGGGAGAAGATTGACGCAGTAGCGTCAGAGACGCATACGAACCCTGGATTCTTGAGCAGTTTTATATCCCAGGTCATGGCTCTGGACGAGAGTATCCGATCTCGGTTCAACTATGACGGCGGCGATCCCGAGGATGGCTGGGCAGGTCTGTCAGAGATCATATTGGACAAGTACTTTGATATGTGGTTCCAGGCCGAAAGGAGTTTTGCACTAGAGAGATTTGAGGCCATCTTGGAATCAAGAGACGCACGCAAAATCGACTACGATTATTCGCTGCCCGGCAAGATGAAGCCTACATTTGCGGCTGTTCAGCTCACGGATCTGCTACGGGTGGTAACCACAAAATACGAACGCCTCCGTAAAGTCAAGCAAAAGCTCAAGTTTCTCACGGATATTCAACTTGATATTCTCGATGGATATCATGATCGCCTCAGAAGCTCATTGGAAGCCTACCAGTCGTTGACTTCTACCCTGGGTCGGACCATCCACGGCGTAACGAAAGAACAGCTCGCTGCCCTGGAAGGGACTGGTGCCTTGGAGACGTTGTGCAAAGTGATTGGTAGTTCCGATCATATTGCTAACACTTTGGCCGAGTGGGGCGATGAAGAAGTAAGTTTGGGTAAATCCAGAGGCAAAGAAAAGATATTAATTCGGAGTATAGTTCTATGTCATTCTCTGGGATCAGCTGCACAGACGTCAATCTCGACAAATAAAGCCACAAGGGTCCACCATCGGTAACGTCGTTGGGAGCACTCATGATCTCAAGGAACGCACCGTCGCTGCTGTTGATGACGGCGACGAGAATGGGGCCATCTTTGACGAAACCATTGCAGCATATACCAACCGCCGCAAGGCCGGCGAAGAGCTGCTGGTGGGTGCCTTGGTCGACTCTCACTCCAAAGCGTTGCGTGCCTATACCCATAATGTTCAGTGGACAACAATTGGCGAAAGCGCCACTCCTGGTAAGCTCTGATACACACATCTTCATCACTATTAGTAATTAGCAAGTCTTACTAATATTATCTGAAATAACAGATGACTCTTTAGCCCTCTCCATCACACCTGAACTAGATGACCCCCTAGGCGTCTTGAAGAGGAACCTCGAGTTCCTAGGCAAAGCCCTCTCTGCGGCCTCGTTTCGCCGTGTCTGGCGCGACGCGCTCGAAAAGCTCCAAGACTTGCTATGGACCACTATTCTCACCCGTCAAACATTCACCACGCTTGGGGCAGCGCAATTTGCGCATGACTGCGCGTCCATCTTTTCCCTTGTTGACCGCTTCATTCCCAACGGCTCGGCAGCCCTAGAATCTCTTCGCGAGGGGCTTGTCCTGCTCAACTTGCCAGCGACGGCAACCACAGAGAGCGAGGATGCCAACGCCATCACGCTCAAGCAGGCTAGTGATCGAGCGTTTACCGACAATGACGAGGCGCGTGCGGTACTTGAAGAGCTGCAGCTCGTGGCGTTGACACCGCTGAATGCGAGACAAATTCTTCAGAGACGGGTGGAGAATAACGAGAATGTTGGATGGTAATGGATGGCTTTTGACTTTTTGCATAAAGAGGTACGAAATAGAATTCTGTTATAGTGTCCATCATATCAATATTCACACGGCTTATAAAGAAGATCAATTGATTAATTTCATCTTGAATGTTTGGCTCTCATAATATTTCACTTAAACCATGCAGCTGTCTAGAACTAACAGGCAATATTCCCAGATTCCATCTCTATACCCATCCATAGTTTCTTTTCGCTTCGACCTTTACCGTGCAATTCGGCTGTGATCCCCATCCCAAGCCAATAACGCCAGAGTAAGAAAAAGAAGAGAACAGGTTTTCGTTTTTTTCGCATCGCTTCGCTCGCTTTCAATGAATCTCTCCTTTTTAGTTGATGGCTCGCATGGTCATTTCCACCACGGCAAAGGTGCCCGCGCTCACAGGCATGGCCCTCGCCAGAGTCGGTCCAATGCCCTTCCAGAATCCCCTCAGGCCATTGGCACGGTATGTAGAGGCGAAGCAAGCCCGCATGGTCGGATACTTTTGCTGGGCGCCAAAGCCGTCGGTCTGCATCTTGCTCTTGACAACATCAAAGGGGTAGCTGGCTAGCCAGAGGACCTCGCCGGCAAGGCCTCCGTACAGGGCAATCTTGTAGGTGGGGATCTCCTTGCGGTCGATGCCGTTGCGCGCGGCGTCCGAGTTCATGAGGTACTCGAAAGTCGTGAACCAGGCGCCGTAGGCAAAGGCCTCTCGCCAGACGGTCACGGCTTCGCCGCGGTACAGGCCGCTGAGCGCGCCGTTGTGGGCGCTGATCTTGCGGATGCAGTCCAGCGGCCCGTTGTAGAGGCGTCCGGCGCCGTGCGGCTGGCTCTGCAGGCGGATGCGGATGTGCTCGATGGGGCCCGACAGCGGCGCGTTGGCCACGCCGGCGAAGGCGCCCGCGGCAAAATACTGCGCGTAGCTGAGGTCGGTCGTGCTGCGGCCGCTGCTGGCGTTGCGCGCCTCGAGCCAGCGGCGTGCGGCGTGGAATGCGCCAAACTGCACGGACACGCAGGCGCCGATGCCGATCAGCGGCGTCAGCGTGCCCTTGTAGAAGGCGAGGGCGCCCTCGTGCTTGTAGATGGACGCGGCGGCTTCGAGGGCGCCCGCGTACTGGGTCGATGTCTGGAGGCGGACTTTGACGATGTCAAAGGGCTGGCCTGGAAGGTGTGTTAGTAAGTTGCGATGCAAGCCGTGGGAAAGCGTTGCTCCGGGCCGTCGCCAAAGTTGCGCCGAACCCGCAATTGTGCTCCTGCAGCGAGAGGAGAAAAGGAGAAATGGAATCGCATACCGATCAAGACTTGCGCAATGCCTCCAACAGCGCCAGAGAAGAGATCTTTCGCCGTCTGGAGCCCTCCGCCCTGCTGCTGTTCCAGTTCTACTGCCGCCATCTTTTTTGGCTTCTGCGTGGCCCCGCGGCCGATAACGGATACGGAGAAAGTGGCGGGGGAATAGAGAGATTCGCTATGGCGAATCCGAGCGAAGGATATGTACAAGGATCAAAAGCAGGGCAGTAAAATACGAATTGAAGAGAAGGAAGAGAGAAGGAAAAGCAACAAAAGACAGTGCCAACAGAGGAAAGAGATGGGAAAAAAAAGAAAAGAGCCTGAAAGTCGAGATAGGCGCCGATGGCCCGATGTCGTTATCAAGTGGGGCTATTAGACGTCGCGCTGCTAGTGAGAAAAATCCCCACGAATTGGGTGGATATGGATGGAGAATTGTTGGAGTAGGATATTTTAAAGTCCACTTTGGTGTTGTATTAGTAGATAGAAATGGAGGAGGATATTTTCATACCCATTCAAATCTAATTTACTGTAAAAGCTAAACTTCTCTCTTAGTTCACGTAGAAAGCATTAAGCTGTTCTTATACTGTGTATGCTCCACTATTTATGTTTAGATTAGCCTACAATAATATGTCAAAATCCATAACTTTTATAATTCGAAAGATTAGACTCCCTCTTAAAACAAAGAAGCCCTTGAATTGAGTCCTTCTATCGTTGCATTACATGACTTCCTTAACTTAGGATTTAGAATTCAGTTCTCCACAAGCTATGATATTTGAAGAATATGTTCTGCCTCAAGCTTGGCATGACCATGAAGATTGAGAATTACATCTTCACATGGTGCTAGGCTAGCTCTAATCAGCTACGCTCAAAATGATACCGAATCGCCCCATCAATTATGACCAGCTCTCCAAACAAGTTGTTGAAAGGGAAAAGAGCGAGATTGAGGACTTCAGACCAGGCCTCGGGTCAACAAAGAACCAACTCTCATGCAGTCATCGTTATTCCCGACACTTGAATCGCTATCGTCGCTGTGGAGTCTCTAATATTCGATGAGGAAGAATGTGGTGCGGTACCTCTAAATAGACTGATGTCTTCACTTGATGTGACCGGGCGACCTTGAGGTAGAAGCGCCTCCAGGGACCCAGGTTGAGGCCATGCCTGCTCTGGACATCTCCGTCTTGCAGCAATCAAGTTTCCTCGCCTTCTGTTTATTGGTAGCCCCAGTCCTGTGAAAAAAAATTTCAGCGCTTCTAAAGCGCTCTTTCTTTCTTGCCCTTGGCCATTCTCTTGTCCTTGGCCATTCTCTTGTCCTTGGTCATTCTCTTGTCCTTGGCCATTTTTTTGCTCTTTGTTATTCGATAGTTCGAAATCTTTCCGCGCTTCACTTATCGCACTAATTTTCAGAAGCCTCTTAAGAAAGACTTTTGCCTTTCCTTGAGGCAGTATGTTTCCCGGCAACGAGCTGTAGAGAGGGAAAAACAAGTAGCGCGCAAGGAAATAAATACAGGGGCTAATTATAGGGTTGTAAATTCCTCGACGGAGGATGGTTATAAGTGGCCGCGCGATGTATGCTTCCAGAGTTTTGGCACTGAACAAGGCCACCACGGTGACCAGTAGAGCAACAGTTGCGGTTGTGGCCATGCTGCCCACAAGTCCTGCCGTCGGTGCGTCGCTCATGCTGAACATGCCAGTAGCGAAGCTGATGGGGAGAAATACCACCGTTACGTACGTAAAGAGTCGAAGGTCGTTGGCACGGCGCAGATCCAAGTCTTCGCGTGTAATCTCCAATCTCTTCGACAACAGCATCTTGAACGACTCGATGTCGGCATGACAGCGTTCCAACATTATAATTTTTTGATCATTTGATGCAAGAAGCTTAGATATAGCCCTTCGATAACCGCGTTCGTCCTTGAGAGTCCATCGCGGTTGGTTGAGTCCTCGGCTTGCCTGTCGATCCTTCCAGTGCCTAATAGTTGTTAAATTTTTGCTGAGATCGTCTTCCACAACTTGTAGTATATGGTGTAATTTGCGCCATAATTGAGTCGTAGAATCAAACACGTCACCATTTACTTCTCGAAACAAATCAAGCGGATCTGAGAGTGGTGATGTAATGTTGAGTGTCTGAGCACTTGCTGAATTATCCATTGGATCTTTCAGGCCTTCATCCTTGATGCTTTCAAGAATAGCTCGAGTCCCTTTTAACATTTCCAGTAGAATCTCATCAAATAGTAATAGTTCCAAAACTTGCCGTTGCTTCCAAGGGTTCTCTTTCGAAGATTTGATCGCCGTTTTAAGATAGGGGATGCCAAGTGAATCAATACCTGGGTTTTCTCCTACCCGCTGCGGCTTACTTTCAAAAAAGTGGCATGTCCAATAACGATCGAATGCGTCGCCGTCGAACCTAAAGCTCATTGCAGCTCGGCTAGTCCACTTATTCTTGTTTTGCTGATTACTATGCGGGAGCTCAATCTCGTCTGGCGGAGAAATACCAGGAGCCTTGGCGGAGCTTTTTTCTTTGGTGATTCGATAAAAAGAAAGATGAAGTTCTGTCTCCCATGTATTGAGTATTGGCGTTATTTCATCAAAGAAATATTTTTCATACAAGGCATGCCTTTGAAAGAAAGTTGAAATCTCATTCTGTTCCGATGAGGCAAGATAGCATATCAACGCGGTGTCTGGATTTGGGCCATAGAAATGAAAAAGTCTCTTTTTGGCTTCCTTCGATAATCGTTTCACTGCTAGAAGGTTATACATTTCGGAGTTATTAGGAATCTCTTTTTTGGGAATCTCCTCTGTAGTATGTTTGTCCTTCTCCCAGACGGATTTGGATTTCGGCACATCAATGAGGTATCCTTTGACTTCGCTATCCGGATGTTGAGTTTGGTCTCCAATAACATTCATCATCACTCGTGCATGACTGGTCTGTTTATCCGTTGTGTTTTTATGTGTTTCGCGGAACGTTTCGACGATAGACTTCAATCCACCGTACTTAGGACCAAAAAACTTGGGCTCATTATACATCCACTCGTCTGTATACTCCACAATGTTTCTAGTGTCAATAATGTTGTCGAATGGTATATTTTTTGTAATCTTGAAGCCTTCCTGGTACTGTGAATTCGAAGTTGGTTGAGACTTAGTGAGGCGCTGAGGCGGTGGAGTGCTTGAATCACTTTTTGGTTGTAGTTGGTAGGTCCATAAGATATATGGTAACTCAAAAGTGGTGTACCAGTAGTCTTCACTTCTTAGCTCTTCGCTAAACAGTATGGGCTCTTTATTCTCGTCCAGCTGTCCTGGAAATAGTCCGTTATAAGAAGAGCTTTCAAGCAGAACCGACTTTGAATACTCGAACATTTCATTCATTTCGTCTTTCGACCTGGAATCAATGTCCCAATCTTTCGCGGACATCATCATTGCCAGCGCGAATTGTAATGGATGTATCCAATCAATGCCCTCATTGCCTATTTGGTCAATTTGGAAATTTATCATGCTCTTCCAAACGTCAATCTTATTACTCCACTCATTTTTGTTTGGCGACGTCATGGTTTTTTCGAAAAGCCCCAAATCAGCGGCGTCAAAAAGTACTGTATCTTCCAATTGAAGAAGAAATTTTGTTGCGGGGGGGCTGCGTAAAGTCGTGAGCATACGCTGGTTGGACAGTCTGTTTTTCGTGGTAAATCTCTTGAGTATGTTCGTCCTGATCTTGGCGGATGTGTAGCTCAATTCTCGACCCTCTTTGGGCTTAAGCTCCTGAAGCATACCAAGATCCTCAGCTGACTTAAGGCCTCTCCATATCATGACATGATCAGAAAAGTAGAATATATGGGTTGGTTCTTCTCTGAAATGTGGAAATGCGTATTTGTCTTGCTTGTTCCTTTTGTGAAGTTTCTCGACCCAATCGTTAACAATAGGCCAGAATCCATCGGCAACTTCCTCTTTAATGGCTTTCTCTCCAGCTATTTTGTAAAATTCTGCAGCTTTAATAATGTGGAATGGTATATCAGCGAGAGATCTCCCCCGTAAAAAAGAGTGGTCTTCCCAACCCTCTATTACTTTCCCGCTGGCCCAATAGTGAGGACAAATAGATTTCTTGTCTTCGTCATGCTTCAAGATCTTATATAACCATTTGACATGCCCATAGCAGACTTTCCAGATTCGTGAACGCATGTAACAATCGTAGCTTTTGCAGGAATTCTGGGATTTGTCGCTGCAATCGTACATGGAGCTTTGGCAAGGGTCCTCAGGTGTTTTGCATGATGTTTTTGCTGTATTGCTGAAATAACTTAATGCTTGAATTAGAGTTTGAAATGCATAGCTTTTTTTCCATGTTAGTTTCTAAAGTATTTAATAGGTGCTATAAGACTTACAAGCTTGCTGTAGTGGAAATTCGGTGGCCGGAAATATCTCCACACGTCAAGGCTATCAGAGGAATCTTTTCACAAGTCGCAGTGATAGTAGAAGTTTCGGTAACAGCAGAAGTTGCAGCAGCAGCAGCAGCAGAAGAAGAAGACTCAGCAACAGGTATGCTGCAAATGGATGGAGCCGCAACAATAGTAGAAGACTCAGTAGAAGACTTGGCGGAAGGCTCTGCATCAACAAAAGACCCAGCAATAGGTATGCTGCAAATGGATAAAATGTGCTCTAAATTTCGCCTCAGTGCAAAATTAAGACTTGCGTCTCCCACAAATGACGGCTCTTTGAACTCAACCCCAGGTTCTTCAAGCACCCTCCGATAGTCAGTAAAGTCCACGGGCTCGATACTCTTGATATTTTGATTTTTTGGGGAGATTTTCCGCAGTGTATAAGCCAATGCTATTTTTATCTCCCCAGTTTTCTGAAACTCAGACGAGCCAGATGAATCTATTGTATACTCGATGGTTTCCTGATTTTCAGACAGAGGGAGCTTCTGCGCACAACCATTGATGAACAAGGATAAGTACAGGCAAGTAGTAGTTTGCACAATCGTGTTTTCAGCTTCCTTGGCTTTTCCTTGGAGCCTAAGAACATCTCCTTTTTCGTTCAATTCTCTCACATATTCATGCTGTAGATCCTGGTCATTTTTTGAGAAATCAAGATGCCGAAAAGTCGGTTTCACGTTGATGGTCTGCCGTGGAAGGGCTAGGATACCTGGAACTTCTGGTTTCTTCTTCTTGTATGTATATACTTGGTATACAGTGTCCTCGTGTATGCGATATTCGATATCCACATCGAATAATTGGGCGGCCATGATGAAGCGCGGCCAGCGGTCGCGATGAAACCCCATCTTTGGTATGTCTGTGTTCACTCTCCTTGGGCTGTCACTAACGTCGGCTTCACTATTGAAGCGCATGCCGGCTTTAGAACTCTTTGTGTGCGCCTCCAACTGAGCCATACGCGACACGATGAAGTAAGGAGGTGGCATTGTGGCAAATTCCACGCAGACGAAACCCGATGGATTCTTTTCTTCGCTCCCAAAATACCGCGTGATTTGAAGCAAGCAGCCGTGCGCATTTGCAGTCGCTGTAAGGCCTTCATTTCCAAAAGAGGCATAAGTGGCGCGGTCCCGGACTTGTTCAGCAGCTTCGTAGGGAATCGACGTATAGTCTGAAGACGCGTGTTCTGTATGTGGCATCGTCAGTTATAGTTGATCCGGTAATGGAACAAGGGGGGCATACCGGTTGCCATAATGCACAGCTATCTGTTGAGTGAAGTGAATAGCGGACGTCTTAACTGAATAGAGGCTGTAGGGTCGATCGTTTGGCTACTGCAAGCCTGATACTTTCGTATTTCTCGACAAGTTTTTGCGAGGATAAAAGGGATGATGGGTTCAAAGGTGACAGTGAAAGAGGGGAGTATAAGTCCTTAATAATGGAGAAGAAAATGATGAGTCAGAAGATACACTGCGTTGGCTGAAACTTTTGCTTAGAATAATATATGTAATCTTCTTTGGAGAGTTGTAACAATATCTGATGGCGATGCAATGCTACTTTTCTCTCTCGATATGCTGCGGAGGCAAGGAATTATATAGTATATGATGATTTCGATTGCTGGCGGCAGATGTTGAATACGAACCAAGAATAGAATATTGAATTGGGCATAGCCGATATCTCATAGCCGAAATTGTTGGGCTTCCAATAAAAAGCCTAATGCAGCAGTCTTAAAGCCCAACGCAACAGCCTTAAGAGCAGGGAGATGATGCGGCTGACCATCGTGTAACCAATACTTGCCCCGGCCTCCCACAAAGCCTCAGGCGGGGACGATAACAGGGAATGCTCCACCAACAGAGCGAAATCTCACCGAAATG
The DNA here is from genome assembly GCA_030708095.1 of Trichoderma sp. CBMAI-0020. Classification (NCBI taxonomy): domain Eukaryota; kingdom Fungi; phylum Ascomycota; class Sordariomycetes; order Hypocreales; family Hypocreaceae; genus Trichoderma; species Trichoderma sp. CBMAI-0020. The sequence continues at coordinate 1,197,001 of JAJNCI010000004.1, read as the reverse complement.
AAATTAAACTTGTGGAATCTGTTGCTTCTCTGGGATTTCGCATGGCTGTTGTGACTCTCTTTCATTCAACGGCAGGTAATAATGCTCTATCAACACCCTCGAAATCACGAATATTGTATTTATCCATACTTAGAAGCCATGGATCTTCGGCGCTGTTCAATCCTTCGTGAAAACAGAATCGATTATGGAAGGATTCAGCTGTGGAACCTATCAGCAAGATATAGCCAAGCAGCTGTAAAGAGTTTCAAGTTTGGAATAGCTTCGTGTAACATAAGCAAGAAATGCTTTCACATGCGATACACGTTGCTTGAGAAAGATTATGCATGGTTGATAAGCTACGTCCCCATTGTATCGGTAAAGTAACAGGCGGAGAACAGGCCGCAATCGTTTCTCAGCTTAAGATGGAGGGTCGAGATGTTGTGGGCTTCAGCGAGTGGATAGACAAGCTGAACATAGATCACCCATGTGAATCACTCATGTAAGCTGTACATTGTCTAGGCTGCACGACATACTTTTCGGTCTCAGCTGCAGGCAATCCAACGTGGCAAAGCCTCAGTGGCATAGCGAGAATGACAACATCGCTCACTTGCATTGACCAACCTAGTTTTGCAACGTCAACATTGCTGCCAGTTAATATGATGCCTTAATCTGCGGGCTGGACAGCAAAAAACAATTAGACACCGCCACGATGGCTGCTCGGATGCGAAATTTAGATACCAGGCTGCGCTGTCATGCAATGGCCCCCAATCCTACCTCTGCCCACCATTAAAAAGCCGAGATCCAATGGGGATGCCGAGTGGGACGTCTCAGACCACATCTCATACGCTTCAAGATCTTTGGGAGATTTGCTAGTCCTTTTCGGAGAAGAGAAATGTTACTGTACCTAACATACAACAGCTGGCACGACACTGATGGACAGCTTAGCTAGTATTCCCTTTGCTAGTAAACGTGGTCAAGGTCTGAGTTGATGATAACGCTTGGTGGTATGCATCCCATTCGCCCATCGAGTTAAGATTTGATAAATCAGCGACCATAATCTCACTCTACCGGGAGGTCTGGCCTAGCTTGGGCTATGTTGTACAGCCTGAAAGGAAGTCATTCGTCAACCTTTGTCGTGGGATGGATCTTGGTATTGATACTACTATTCTGCTCTATGTGACAAAAACGTAAAATATTATGCAAAACTCAAAGTAAAGAAAGAGGATTCAGAGCACATCACAGATCACACAGCAATATAAGACACCTTTCGGAGCTTTGGATCGCATAGACCCAGAGGGAAATAGGTTGGTGAACTGGCGCCTATACTTAAAAAGGTGCAAACACCAAATAGATATCCGATATCGCCAAGGTACATAAACGCCATGTCAGCGCAGACGCGCTGTCATGCCTGCCGGCCACCGAGAACGGCACCATGATTTTCGTGATTACGCGACGACAGGCCAAGGAATTGAAGCATCCCCAAATCACCCTTTACGCCACTTCTCACATTGCCATGTCGATGAATAAGCGACGTAGAAGGAAGAGAGACGTGCTCCCCCGTGAGATCTTCGCGTCAAAGTATGGGTCTTGGTGGGATGTAACAGACTTGAGTCTCCTATCAAGGCTACAAGGTGGGATATTCCCTGAAGTAGGTATGCTGGGCAGGTGTTCCCTAATATCTTCTCGCTTTAAAAATGAGTGGTAGCCAATAAAAGACACTAGAGCCCACTTTGATGTTGTGTTGGTAGATAGAAATGGAGGAAGATGTTTTCATACCGCTGTTCGTTCAGTGCGTATGCTCCAATGTTTATGTAACAGATCAGCCTAGCCTAGTGGTCTAATGTAGAAATCCAATCTCAGCTACCTAGATACTACTTGATAACCAACAGGAATCCAGCATCTACTGACAATCTTCTTGTAAAATCTCTTAAAGATATTCATTTCCCCTTTGCACCTTCTCCTTCATTTCATTCACAGACCCCATCCTTGATTTGCAGGTTGGCGTTGTCCGCCCGCGAACTGATTTGCAGCTATGTTGCGAGCGACGAGCATATTCTCATTCCACAAGTCGCAGCCGCACGACTTCCATCTCTTTCCGCAGGTGTAACAGAACTGGGCTCCGCATTTACAATCTGCTACAGTGTTAGCACCGGGCTCGAAGAGAGAAGAAGAGAAGAAATGGGAATGATGGAAAGGGGGAAAGGGAGCCTTACATATATGGTTGCAGCCGTGCGACAGCTCCACCAATCTCCGACACTGAAAACACCTCTTCCAGCCATTGTCTCCCGCAATACGAAGAATATTGGCCGTCTCCGTGTCCTTAGGGCAGTCGCCCGTATGGGATGCGCCCTTGCAGATGGTGCAAGTCCTACTTCGGCATTTCACACACGTCGCCACCTCATCCTTGATGAACTGCGTGGGGATAAACGTCGAGCAACTGGGTAGATGGCAATATAGTCTATTCGTCGAACCGTACTCGAGCTCCTTGGCGCGATATTTGCCCAGTATTTCCGCCGGAATGAAGATCTGGTTCACGCCGTCGAGAGGAATCGTTTTCCCACAGCATCGAGGGGGGAATATGGACTCGTCGTTGAGTGCTTTACTAATGTAATTGGACAGGCATCCGCGACAGTAATCGTGAGAGCAAGGGCATCGCAGCGTGTCGACGAATGGGAAATCTTCACTGCAAACAATGCAGCGGCGTCTATTGCTCACTTTGGTCATCGATCGATTCGCTCGCTCACCCATTTTGGATGACTCGGCAATAGGTGAAGGCCCGCCATCATCGTGGAATAGAAGTATGAGTTTGTTGACCATTTCATCGGAGATGTTTTCTTTCCAGGAAGCCGTATCCGGTGGCTGTTTCGGAGGAAAGAGATTGTCCCTTGCAACGTCATTCTCATCAAAGCCATGGAGCGCAAGCATCCGATCGCGTGTCGCTTGTTCCTCTTCGTTGACGAGCTCTCTTATGACGTCCGCGTCGCTCACAACGGCCCGAGCCAGGCTGCGGCTCATTTCTCGATCGTGGATAAAGGCATGGAACGACGCGAGCTCGGCGTTGAAAAGCTCAAGCGCCAGGTCGAAATCGGGGGCCTTGCCCTCCTGGTACTTGCCCTTGGCCATGCTTTGGGCATCCTCCAATTGAAGCTGGATGATGAGATCGAGACTTGCCTGGTCCATCTCGTATTCCATGGCTGCTAGACGCTGTCAAATTCCGCAACGATTCAACGACAAAGTGCCAGAGGCCTGTAATTGAAAGGCAAGCGATCAAAATCGACAATTCTTCAATGGCAAAAATGCTGCTACCCGAAATCCAGGGCGAAAACGAGTAGTCTGTACCCGGCAAGTTATTGGGACGAGACACTTGTCGCGCTTCTGTGCCGCTCCCTTCTCATGCGGGAGGCCAACCATTGGATCCTGTGAGAAGTTACAGTACCGTGTACTTGTTACAGAACCGTACAGGTACCGCTCTGGCGTAACTCTGCGTGCGGGGAACAACAGCAACATCCATATGATATTGTTGCGTGGCGGGGTTTTGCGTGGATCCGGGCATTTACATGGGTGATGCATCATTATTTGACCAGCAGCGGCGATGGTCTTCATTACTATAACATGACAGTTTAATATTAGCCTTGAATCCCTAGACGTCTTTATACGGCTGCATACTCACACGCCGCATAGAGACGCGGATGCTCTGCTAAGCCGTGTGAAGCCGACTTGTAGATGTGCAAGCCTTCTTATTCTCAATTCGTCAATCTAACAATCTCAACACTAGGTATCTGTATATAAGGACAAGCTCCAGGGCCTCCACCATATAATCTCTAGCTGGAGAATGGCATGCATTTGCCTCAGCCACACGGTTCTTTCTACTCCGTACCTTGCTTCTCCGACTTATCTACAGTGGGGCTAGCATAAGCCCTGATAGCTCGCAATATGACGGGACACAAGTTGTAAACCGAGTCTTGCAAGTCTGAGAAACAAGGCGCAAATAATCTAACGAGTCTTCGCAACGCGCTCTATCGGTATAAAATGTTATGAGATCGCCATAACGACTCGGTCAATAGGTTTCGATCCATGAGAAATATCGTCTTACACGGTAAGATGCCTCTCAAACTAATGGTCCACTTCACTGTCAAGCAACGAAACTAATCAACTCTTATCCTTTGCAGCTTCATACCAAATTCCAAACAACATTTCAACCTTGAAACAATCAACTAGAGTTTACTGCTGTCGAAATTGTGGATTGTCGGCTAGGCGCTTAAAATTCCCGATTCACCTACCGCTATCTGCAAGGATGAGCACGGCATCTAGATTGGCCATGGCGCAAGCCTGGAGCTCAAGCATTGGCGATCGCCGTGACGTGGGGGGAAACAGAGAATGGGTTCGAGGCCCATAGCTTTGCCGATGATCCTATATCTAAGCCTGATCCTAGATCTGAACGGAAGAGAAATGCACTCATCAATCTCTGTAGCTCAACTGCATGAGCTCTACCACATCAGAGCACAACTCACTATTGAATACAGCCCGCACAATTAGACTATCGGAATGTATACCAAACTGCGACGCGCACTTCTTGCGTCGTCATGGGTGTTTTCAGCCATTCTCCTGGCCGATGCGACTCCCGACCGCCCGAATATCGTCTTTATCTTGACAGATGACCAGGACAACCACATGGGAACTCTGGATCATATGCAGTCGCTGCAGAAACATTTGGTCCATCAAGGCACCACGTTTGAGAGACATTATTGCTCTAGTAAGTATTACCAGTTACTTTTTGCGTTCATTATTTCAGAAAACCATAAGGAGGTGGATTTCCAAGAAGCTAATGTTCGTTTATACATCTAGCGGCTATTTGCTGTCCATCCAGGGTCAGCCTGTGGACTGGACAGCTTGCTCACAACACCAACGTAACAAATGTCAATCCTCCGTGGGGTATGTTCCATGATCCATATAGACACAGGTAAAAGAGTCAAGTCTCTGACTTATACAAAAGGAGGTTATCCCAAATTCGTCCAGAATGGATACAACGACCACCACCTTGCCCTCTGGCTTCAGCAGTCAGGCTACAATACCTACTACGTGGGGAAGCTCTTCAACGCCCACACCGTCTATAACTACGACGCGCCTCCAGTCAGTGGCTATACTCAGTCCAACTTCTTCCTTGACCCTTTTACGTACCAGTACTACAACGTCAGCACCACCAAGAACGGAGCGCCTCCAACCAACCCCGTCGGTAAGTATTCCACCGATATCGTAGCCGAGAGCGCCAACGAGTTCCTCGATCATGCTCTCCAAGACGACAAATCTCCCTTCTTCATAACTCTTGCGCCAATTGCGCCCCATGCTCTCGTGGGCGAGGGCTCAACGGGAGCCTTTGATCCCCCGCAGGTTGCAGAGCGGCACGAGGGCCTCTTCCCCGAATACAAGATCCCCCGGACGCCAAACTTCAACCCCGATTCTCCCAGCGGCGTTGGCTGGGTCTCCAAACTCCCAAAACTCAACGATAGCGTCGTTGATTATGGTGATGAATACCAGAGGCTGCGTCTCCAGTCGCTGCAGGCGGTAGATGAGATTATTGAGTCCGTCGTCACTCGTCTCGACGAAGTCGGCGTGCTCGACAACACCTTCATCTTCTACACTTCGGACAATGGCTACCACATTGGCCAGCATCGGCTGCATCCTGGCAAGACGTGCGGCTTCGAGACCGACATCAACGTGCCTCTCGTCGTCCGTGGGCCTGGCGTTGCCGCGCAGCGAATCACCCGTGCTCCCTCTTCACACACGGATCTCGCTCCCACGATATTGAAGATCGCCGGCGTTGATATCGACGACAAGAAATTCGATGGCTCGCCCATTGACATTTATGACGCGGAGGCTGAGCCTCGCTCTGAACATGTCGCCGTTGAGTTTTGGGGCTTTGGGCTCGCCGAGAGCATCTTTGGAAGGGAGAATGGCGTGCCTCTTTATGCCAATAATACGTACAAAGGGCTTCGCGTTGAAGCAGAGGATTATGCATTCTATTACTCTGTCTGGTGTAGTAACGAAAAGGAGCTCTATGACATGAAGGTCAGCCAGCTAAATACTCAAGTATTAAGGACGAGACTTTTGCTGACTTCAAGCGTTTCATAGGCCGATCCAGGACAAATAAATAATCTTGTCTCGCCCAAGAACGCGCAGCCCAGCACCGTCACTCTCGTTATCAACAGCCAGCGGCAGGAATGGCCTCTTGATCGAGTGGTCGATCGCCTAGACGCTCTCATGATGGTGCTCAAATCCTGCAAGCAGCATTCTTGCACCCACCCCTGGGCGAGCCTTCACCCTTCGGGCAACGTGAGCAATCTCCTCGACGCGCTTTCATCCGCCTATGATGATTTCTACAGGGAACAAGTGAAGGTGAGCTTCACTCAATGTGAAGGTGGATACATTGTCGAATCAGAAGGGCCGCAGGATTTCCGTGCCTTTGCAACTACGGGAGAGTTTAGCGATGGTGGTGCCATTTACGATGTACCAGGGCAGCAAGTTTTGATCAACCCTGACTGGAGCCTGTGGGAGTAAAGCCCAAGTCAAAACCAGTAATGCATAAACAATGCATCCCGTGAATATATGAAAAGGCAACATCATCACAATTGCAACGCGTACAGTATATAGCTTCTATTCTGAAAGATTCCAATCACACGTACTACGCCATTCTCGCTCCGCCCCAACAACACATATATTCAAAATCTTCTTAGCAGCAAAAGCAACACTACACCTTTCCATAATCTCCAGGAAAGCCATTCAATCCATCGTTCTTGACAGTCTTCAATTTGCTCACATCCACCCCATGCAGCACCCGTGCGTTGACACCCCTCAACTGATGTTGTGCTTTATATATCTTCTTTAGGACTTCGGGCAGCGTAGCAACATGCTCTTCAGTGCACTCTTTGCCATTGTTCGTCATGGCGACGCCGCAAATCCTGCAAAACGTCTTGTACAGAATGTGCGTGCCGAATTCGTATTTTCCAATGTTGGCCTCATCTCCGGATAAGATGACATTTGGGGCGGGGCGGTATATCCAGAGGGAACCCATCTACGTAAGTGGTCAATGGCTAGAAAACAAACGAGGCATGAGGCTGGGTGGATCTTGATGACTTACACGCTCACAAATGCTGCAGTTGCATTCGATGACGCCCTCGAGATTCTCGTCAATTGGTTTGCTCGGCATAGCTACGGTGAGCGCTCCGCAATGGCAGCTGCCTGTGTACACAAGCTCTCCTTCTCCGGCCTTGGGGAGCTCTCCTTTATGGGCTGGGTCCTGATGGGGTTTTCCTTTGGAAACACCGTCGTATCTGCAAACATTATATCAGGGCTCCATGTCTTTAAAGAGGAAGAGGAAAGAGGGTGTTGCCTTACGGGATTCTCTTCAGATCCCAGGTGTTGAGCCCTTGAATAGCGTGTGCCTATGCAAATCATGTTAACAACATTCTCTCTCGTCTCTCATTGTGAAAGATCGTGCGTCGCTTACGTTTATGTAGGATGGCTGCAGAGCATGTTGTGGGTCTGCCTCCTCATCCTCCCACCAAGATCCCACCACACCAGTAGCACATTTGGGGCAGAACTATGATTCACGGAATGAGTTAGAGAAAAAGAGTATCTTCAAATCTGCGTGTGTGTTTCAATGCTCTCTCTTCTTACCAAATGCTTGAATTTCTTTTCGCCAAACGTATATGCCGTCAGCTGGTCCAAGCTGCCCTTGACAATATTCACGTTGCTCTTCCCGTCAAGCCAAAGATAGCCCTTTTTCGCGCAGATGCTGCACTCGCAATTCCATACGTCCTTGATTTCGGGCACCTTGATCTCAAACACAAAGTCGCCGCAATGGCAGTTTCCTCTGTATGTGATGGTCTCGGCCATGTTGACCTTTGGAGTTTATATGTTTCGCGGACTTCGTGAACGCGAGCTGAAGAGTGAGGAGGACAGAAGTAACTGAATAATCAAGGCTATTCCGAGTTGTTGGTACAAGAGAAGGAAATCAGAATAAAAATCTCATGAAACTCTGCACCTTTTATACAGGCGATGTTCCGAGGTATACGCACCCTATTCGGTACCAGGCAGTCACCGAGGTGCGAATAAGTTGCAGAATGCTAGCCTCAGGCCGAGGATCGTCGCAGTTGCTCAGTTCTTACAACTCGCAGTTATTTTGGTAGTAGTGACACGCTAATACCCCGCCTGGCATCGGTCATAACCATTGGTTTATTGTTGAGCGGAGCCGCTTCTACGCCGTATCTATTTATTCCTTCTGTATTTGGATAATGGTTACATTTGTCTAAAGCCACGCTTTGAGTCAGCGAAATGCAATTAGACTGGATGAGGCTCATAGCTCATCGCAATTCGCGTATAGCTTACCTACAGAGATAGGATTTGCTGGATTCGCTGCCTGTCAACAAACACCTTTAGACAGCTGTGAGGGGCTGCGCAACTGTATAGGTTGAGCTCTCAACAGTTGCGAGCGACAAGGGACGGCTAAACTAGGAGCTGGAGTTGTCGTATTTCATCAACACACCTCACTAGGAAAGCCAGCCGAATAGCCCAACAACTTCCCATCAATTTACTCGCACATCTCCACTTGGACATCATCTCTCATCGGGTAAAATCATTATCATCATTAAGGTCTACTGCGCCCTTCAGGTGCTCAGGCTTTGCGCTCATTCTCTTTTTCTAGTATCTCCGTGCCCCGTTGTCTGCATTTGTTGCATCTGTCTGTGCTTGTGCGTTGAGCTGAATGGCTTCTTTGAGCTTCGCAATTACTTCAGGTTGGTTGCTGAACGCTGTTTGGAGTATGTTTTCAAGATCAGCCTCCACCTTGGCTATTGGCTTCACTCCTACCTTTCTGCTCTGGGAGTCATTGATGAAGGAAGCCCATCGTTTTGTGAATGCGTAAATCGACTGGCGTAGAAGCTCGTCGAGCTGCTCGCTCATGTCTTCTACCGTAAGCGTCTTGGCTGTGACCGAAGGGGCACCTCGAGACCAGAGATTGCCACTGATGACGCTTCCGAAAAATCCTACCCAGTTTTGGGGACTCAGAGTATCCCAAATCTGCCCAAAATGCTGCATGGCTGGAGGCTGGCTCCGTATATCACCAATCTCAAGTGACACCAGCTCATTCTTGATAATGAGTAAATTCTTAACCATGAAGAGATCTGGATCAGTATCAGTTTTAAGTGACTTGATCCTAGCCTCGGCTCGCTGAAGAATCTGAATTGTTTCTCGCACAATTTTGAACACTACGGGACTGTTCTTGGCCTGTGTAATATCGCGTTAGCATACTAAATGATGGATAATGCCTATGAAAAGAACGGATTGAATGGAATGGAGCAGCATAGACTTACAGATCGTTCTTTAGGCATTGCTCGATCAAACATGGCAAGAAGCTCAATCGCTCGTTTCACCAAGGGATATGCGTTTGAAGACGCCACTCCATCTACAACAGGGCTGATCTTCAAGGAGCCATCCTGAGTTGGGGCCTTGGTAATCGATTTCACGATTTCGGTTTCAAACAAGTTGTCTGTAAATGGCCATAGGTGATCTGCGAGCAGCCTGGCGGCGTATTCCCGGTACTTTCTGAAAGACGGAGATTCATCCTCATCCAAGTCCGCCACGGCATATTCATTAGCTAGCCAGCCAACGATACTGCACGTTTCTGTGAGTTGAGCGTTCTGGAAGACGACCTGTAAATTCGTCGCTAGTGGTACGATATTGCCAGGATGAACCATTGTGGTGTTGACCAGCTTGACAGCTTGGAAAGCCGAGTCTGGAACAGGGCTCCAAGCGAGTTCGATGTTGAAAAATTTAGTGAAAAGAACGTCTTCGCTATACATTCGCTCGAATAACTGTTTGATGAAATTTCTGGAAGCGGTCTCGACCGATAGACTCTTGACCTCTTTCTGGTATTCGTTCAAATCATGTTGCGCCATTATTTTCAAATCGCGATCGCGGGTGGTGAAATATGTTCGGAAAATAGTATTTACAGCATTGACGTAAGTCGCAGATGTTGCCGAGGTTTCAACTGGCTGTCCATACGCGTGGTAGGCCGATCGAACTATTCTCCGGGTATTTGGCAGTAGAGAATAAGAATCTGCCATCATCTCTTCGAATCTTCCGTAAGCCAAAGCGTGGCGAGCCGACTCTGATTTTGTAGCTGCAATTTGTCGAGCAATGTCACTGGAGACCTTCTCCAAAGAGCTATTGAAACCATGGTCAAGAAGGTGCAAGGCTTTAGTAAGCAAGGCGCTGTATCGTGCTAGATATGAGTCGCGTTCTCGGTAATTTTCCTATTATATATCAGTATAGAGCGCATTGAATCTCGAATTGGCCAACTGACATGAGTAGTCATGAATTTGATGCAAGAATCAATATTCTCCACCATCTCACTAAAATCGTCATCCTCTATTAAGCGGCCGGCTCCGGGAGCGTTTAGACGCCTCGTGGCTTTCTCTAGATAGGCGTAGTAGTAGAGGTCTGTTCCGACCTCATCGGCAAGCTTCTCCAGCCGCCGCTGTTCGGTCAGGAGCTCTTCACACTGAGCCTGGAAAGTCGAGGTCTGAGCCTCAACAGACAGAAATGATTGCGACAAAGTTGTCAATAGCTTCAAAGTATCGTTGGCATTGTCGACCAAGCCTTCAAGGTGGCGCTCGGTCATCTTCAATTGGTCGCGATACAGCCTAGTTTGATTAGCCCAGCTTGGAGTGCATATGCGTCTGCAATCTCACAGATATTCCTGCTGACTATCTTCCAACAGTAGGCTGTCCAGAGACTTTGAAGACACCTCTTCCCTCTGGTAATAGTGAGAAGATGCAGACTCTTCGTTGAAAAGCGTCAATGCCTCCCAATTCCTGCTCTTCCTGTCAACCTTTCGCCGCGGCCTGCGAGGGGCATCTTTGAAGAGCTCCGCCCTGACAACATGGTAGAAATCGGAGTATGAGGCAGCTCGTCGGAGCAGCGTGGGTTCGGGAGGGTCGTTTGTGTGCTCTGCTTCTTCTAGAACGTCTTCGAGGACCTCGGCAATGTTGTTGGCCTCCTATAACATGGTAAGCTACCCGCGGTATGCAAAGCAGTGGGCGACGGTGACACGCACGTTGGGCTGCTGTAGCAGCGATTCCTTGCGCTGGTGCCCGCGAGGCCTGCCATTGGACGTCTCGTTTCTGTTGTTGCTGCTGCTGCTGCTGCTAAGCTCCGGCACGAAGCTGTACCAGCCGTCCTCGTACATGGTGGCCCAGAGCGCGAAGCAGGAGTGCGAGTTACTTGAAGCACAGCCAACTTAAAAGCCACGCGTGTGCCATTGGCAAGGTCCAGGCGGGGCGACATGCTCCGGTCGCCGATAGTGGCACGATAAGGCGGCCAGCCAATTGGCGGCCAGCGAAATGGATTGACATCATGGAGCTTCGGCACGGGAACCCCAGTGCAGGGATATGAGAACTCGGCACGCACTAGACCTCTAGCTGGAGATCGAAGCTTTTGCATGATCTCACATCCTGCGACTTCACCGGCTGTAGCTGCGAGCATATACGCGGGTCAAGTCAGACCAAGAGCGGGGCCGCCAGAAGTGTTTCGGTAGGCTCTGGAGCAATTACAGCAGCTCTTTGACGAGCTTGACTTACAATCATGAGCTCGCATTTTGCCCTTCGACGAGCGTCTCGCATTGGCCTCTCGGCTCGACCACGCCTTGATGTGAGCCAGCGCCAATGGGCGCGCTATATCAACGACTCTGCAGAGGTGAGGCCCAAGAGACGAGGAGGTAAAGCAGTGGGATTTGCAGCCGTCTTCGCTGTCGCAGCAGCAGGCGCATTCTGGTATCCCAGGCTCCGAGCTCAGTTCAGTACAGCAGCTCCCGAGGAAGGAAAAGAGACTGGATATCAAAAGGCCGAGCTGGAGTTTGAAAAGGCCCGCAAGCATGGCGCATCAAAGGAAGACAATCGCGAACTCATCAGCTCCCAGCACCTGCAAGTAAAGAACAGCTGGGAGCACCCCGGAGTATATGCATGGGGCTCCAACGTCGGCAAGGTCATTGATCCTGTCTCCAATGAGAAAAACATCAAGCTTCCGCGCAGGCTATCGTATTTTGATCATCAGCTTCTCCGTGACCTGAAGCTCACTGAGAATTTTGGCGCGGCTATCAATGAAAAGGGAGATCTTATCCAATGGGGCTTGGGGTTCAACAAGGCAGATGCCACACCGGTTGTGACCTTGAAGGGCAAGGATCTTGCCAAGATTGAGGTATCAGATGACCGGATAATTGCGCTGTCTCGAGGCGGCTCAGTATATGCCATCCCCGCCTCGCGTGGTGATCAAGAGGGTGGCAAAAAGCTAGAGCAGCAAAAGAGCTCATGGTCTTTGTGGTCCTCGTCTGGCAAAGAGGCCATCAGCTTTCAGAACCTGACGCCGGCGGGCCTCGGCTGGGGCGAGCATGTTACTGATATCAGTAGCGGCCTCGAGCATTGCCTAATGCTCACATCAAGCGGGCGAGTTTTCTCCTCAGCTTCGAGCGCCTCAAACTTCCCATCGAAAGGGCAGATGGGTATTCCGGGTCTCACCTGGGAGACACGCCCCAAGGGACGTTATGACCAACCACATGAGATTGCCTTACTCAAGGGGTTTGATGTCAAGCAGATTGCCACGGGCGATTATCACTCGGCCGTTCTGGACAAGCTTGGCCGGATCTTTACATTTGGCGACAATACCTTTGGCCAGCTTGGCTTTGAAACCCAGATTGGCAATCCATTCATCTCTACTCCTACAATCCTGCCAATCCATAAGCTATATGGAAGCAGTGCACCAGTGTCCACTGCCTCCTTAATAGCTGCCGGTGGGGTCAATACTTTCTTCACTTGTGAGGCGAACATGCCTAGTACCCCCAACGGCGGGGCTGGTACTCCAGCCCCTTCCAAGAGACTGCCTCACAGCACATATGATCTTTGGGCCGCAGGGCAGGGTACTTGTGGTTCGCTAGGCACCGGAAGGTGGACTCACGTCTCTGTCGGGCCGACCAAGGTCAAGTCCCTCTCCGGGCTCTCTGAGTTTGACGAGAGAAAGAACCAGCTGATGCCCATCAAAATCAAAGCCCTAAGCATCGGCACAACTCACTGCTCTGCGGTCATGGACAATGTGACACAGACATCTGTCTCAAACCGCTCTTCCGAGAACGAGACCTATTGGGGCTCTGACGTGGTCTTTTGGGGAGGCAACGAGCACTATCAGCTAGGAACAGGCAAACGAAACAACTTGAATACGCCAACTTATATTGGGCCGTTGGACGGAGGTGAAGGAGACGCCGCACACGGCCGGCAAGGCGAGGTGCACAGACTGTGTCTGACACCCAGGCAAACCGCCCGCCTTGGAGAGGGCGGTAAGGGCCGCAAGGCGACGCTGGAGCAAAAGGTTGAATGCGGTAAGTTTGTCACAGGTGTCTACTCTGCCGTATAACGGATATCGGGAAACCTGGGGAGGACGGGAATTTATGGGGTGATGGGAAAAGGTTGCAAAAGGCTGCAAAAGGCTGCAAAAGGCAGCCATGAGCAATAACGGGCTGGGACTCAGCTGGCGCGAGATGCCAGCTGCACCTCCTCGCATCCATCCAGCATCCCTGGGTATGTCGAGTTGGTGTGTCACATGTCTGACATCGCCGCATGTGCCTTTTATTGATGGTGTGGATGGGCTAAAAAAAGCGGCGATGCAAACACAGACGCAAAAAGAGCGGAAAGGAAAAGGGAGGGGAAAAGAGAAAAGAAAACACTCCTGACTCTGCTGTACGACCACAAAATATGCATGTACGATAATGGGATCTCGATATGTAGTTTATTTTATACAACCACGCATAACCATCCATGCCGCGATGCAGCTGACGGGCAAATGAGAGGCCCGGGGCCAGGGCCTGCACTGGTGACGCGCCGCCGCGGATGAAGCGAATCAGACGACCGGCGGCACTGCAGCACCAGCAACGGATCATACGGAGCTGCTGCTGGGCTTCCTAGCGGCGGATGCGCATGCAGGTACTCCTCGGCCAGCCTGTGTGACGAGATTTGTGAAGAATTGCCATTTGATGCGGCCAGCGGCGACTCCACCGGCTGCGCGCTGGCGGGACGCACTATTGGCGGCACCGCGCGCTGCATGCACGGATTGCTGCATGCAATATAGCGAATCTCCATTCTTGGTGCAGGGGGCAGCGCCGATGAAGCTGCTGAAGGATGCATGGCGCACGCTGATGGCTGCTGTCTTGCTCTGGTCCTCGGGTGGTGTGAAATGTCGCTATGCTGGATATGATAGAAGCCGTGTGCAGCATCGCTTAGAGGCAAATGCAAATCCTGCAGCGGCCCTCGCCCGTGCTGCGTTGCCTCACTTCGTATAAAACGCTGCCTGTGCATATCGACTTCACCAGCTTCACTCTCGCCCTCGCACCCTGGCCTTCCCCCTCCGCTGTCAGCATCTTGCTTCATCTCATCTCATATCAGACTCCACGCGCGCGCCGCTAGGGCCACGTACTCGATACCTCGCCTTTGCGCTGAGCCACGCCTTACACGCTGTACTCGGTACCAAGCCCTGTCGCTGGACTCGGATAGACTGCCGCTTCCTTTCCTCTCCTCCGCTGCCTTTTTTTTCTCCTCTTCTTCTCTATCCTCGCGTCTTCTTCTTTCCAAACCTGCCGAGGGAACTTTTCTTTTCTTTTTTTTTTTTCTTTTCTTCTTCTTCTTCAATCCCCTCTTCCTTCTTTGATTTCGAAACGCTCCTTCGCAGAAACTTTTTGACTTTTTTTTCCCCTTCTTTGTCTCGGAATCACGGCCTTGATACGAATTTCCCCTACACACCCACCACAGCCAACTCTCCATCGACCAAACACCGCGGCGACGGCGACGGCAAAAGTAGCAGCGATAGCCAACCTAGTCACTCTCCTCGCCAGGGCTGTCAAACGAGCAGCCTCCAAAGCGACCAAGATTTCTCCCCTCAGCGCCATGGATAAGATCCCCAAGTTCCGCCGGAAGCCCAAACCTCCGGTCATCGAGACGTCCATCGACCGCAGGGCCAGCATCGCCACCGACAATGTGAGCGCAACCGAGTCGCCGAGAACCCATCATAAGATGTCTGCGTTTAAGAGCCTGCGACTGCGTGGCCCGTCAAAGCGCGCGCGAGACAGCCCGCCCTCCGAACTCACTCCAACGACGCCGTCAGCCGTCGTGGTGGCTCAAGATGGCATCCAGTCGCCGCCAAGGCTCGCCCGGCCAGCCTCTCAGCCCGCGCAACACAAATCGCCGCCTGTGCAGGATCGCCGGAGGAGCGTCAACCAGCTGCCGCCCGCTCTGCCGCTATTTTTGTCGCTGTCGCAGCAAGGTGCGTCATATCTGCATGCTTGAATGCATATGCACGTCATATCCACTGGCGCTGCAAGCAACTTACTCGAACGCCCCGCTAACAACGCGCGCTACAGATATCGACATCAAGTTCCAGGAACTCACCTGGGCCGAGCGAGTTCGCGTTTCGCAGGGCATGCGAGACGACGGCCAGGCAGATCCACGATGGACGCTTTACCGACACGTCGACACGTACGAAAAGATGGACCGATACGTTAACATCAAACCCTGGGCTTACAACCGTGTCAAGCTTCGTGTCCCGGAAGGCGAGGTCGACTATGTCAATGCCTCTGCCATTACTCTTTCGTCCCCGTCCGACCCGAGCAAACCGCCGCTGCGTTACATCGCCATGCAGGGCCCTACCATTCCCTCAATCGACCATGTTTGGCGCATGATTGCCGAACAGATCCCTTCTCACGCAGTCATTGTTCAGCTGACGAATATGGTTGAGCTCGATGTCATCAAGTGCGACCAGTATTTTCCCATGGGAGAAGAGATGCCCACCGGTGGACGAGATATCGTCTGGGGGATCAACGATTACAACAATGCATGGGGCGACAACTGGAGAGCAGACCTTAGCTTTGTGTCCGTGGAGCAGCTTGCTAGGGGTGCCATTGAGAGGCGTAAGTTGCTTTTGCACGTCCATGGCGAAAAAGAACCGCGTGTGGTCTGGCACTTCCTCTACAAGCGCTGGCCTGATTTTGGCGTCCCGACTGCTGAGGATCTGGATGGCTTTCTGGAACTAATGAAGCTGTCCCGCCAACACAGCACACCGTCTGCACCTCGCATCATCCACTGCAGCGCTGGCGTCGGTCGCACAGGTACCTTCATCGCCCTCGAGCACTTGATGAGAGAGCTCGATTCTGGCGTTCTGGCGAGATATGACATGCCCTCAGAGCGTTCTGACCTTGTCTATGATACGGTTGATATCCTTCGCCAGCAGCGCCGTGGCATGGTCCAAGGCGAATTTCAATATCGCTTCATCTACCAAGTCATGCTTAGACTCTGGCAAGAGAGGTACGGCATCGTGGACGAGGGGACCGGCAGCCGCGAACCAGCAGCTAAGAGACTCGAGGTTGCGAGTCCCTTTGCGGGCAACGGTCGGCCTGGGACAAACTAGCGATTCAACCGTGGCAGATCGGCCTCAGACTTTACGGCGGCGATTCTGAAAAGCGAGAGCTCAGTGCCAAACACTGACGAGTGATCTGGGTCTGATCTCTTGCGTTTTGTGTTTTAAGCCGTCCGTTTACACTTTACTATCTGATTTTCTTACTTCAGTATTGTTACACTGGAATCCTTTGTCCGGCGCGGCGTGAAAACGAATTATTAATGCCAACTTCCTTTTTTTTTTTTTTTTACCTTTTTTGGGATCATTAGCGCTTGTCGGTATTCATTTACTTATTCATTCATTTATTCTTTTGGATACTTCTTCTTCGTTATGATCTGATGGCTTTGTCTACTGGTCATCCCGCTCTTTCATGAGTGAGGTTTTTTTTCTTCTTCTTCTACATCAACATCATTTGCATCATGGGAAATTCTCCATTACGAACTCTTATAGAAGGACTGCAGACGGACGTATCGCGAGGGGGTATGAAGCAACATGGACCCCCAAGTTGGCATTGTTTTACTGAAGGGTGCTGAACGAACAATACACCCTATTGTTTTCTCTTACTACTATTCTTTCTTTTTCTTTCTTTCTTTTTTTTTTCTTTTTTTTTTTTTTTTCATATCAAAGCGATGAAATGGTATTACTACATGGAGCGCACTAGGGATTATATGTACATAAAAAATAGCGATTAAAAATTTGAATACTGCATGATTAGAGCAGATAAAGGAAAACAGACTGGATATCTTGCCAACGTTGAAGTAATTTCCACACTTTTGTGATTTTTTCTCATTCATATGGTATATATAGTATATATCTCGTTAAAATAGTCTTTTTTTTTTCTTTAATTCAACAGTACAATATACAAAAAACAATCTTGACCTCCACTAGGTATTATCTTTTTATGATCCCTTCGTGTGCAACACACTTACTACCTGAGTATTATATCCGTATTAAGACCAAAAAGGAAAAACAATAAATTAGACAGACAAAAAACAAACAAAATATTCCACAAACAGATTAAGAAAGAAAATGAGCAGTCGTAAGACGTAAGACAAATAAAGTCATGTCTAGTTGAGCAAAGTCGTAGGGTGAGAAATGCCACAACATTCTGCATACGCCTCTTTTCACTCCCCCTCTCAGGCAGCGACCGTGACAAAGACAGTCTCCGTCTCCTTCTCCTTCTGCGTGACCGTGACGGTGAAGAAGACGGACACGGTGGGGGTTCCGTTGACAGTCTCTGTAGTGCGAGGGTTGGTATCGCTGCTGGTGGGGACGGCTTGAATCGTCGGAGAGGCGTCGTCGGGGATGGGGATGAGGACGAGGCTTGTCGGGTTGGGCAGGAGGATGGGCGTATGGGAGGGGGCTGAGGGGGGGGTGATTATGTCGGGGATGGGGATGGAGATGCGAGGGGTGGCGATGACCGTTTGGAGGGTGGTTGGTGGAGGTGATGGTGCGGGTACGGGAAGAGTTGGCTGAGGCGATTTTACTGCGGGAGGAGAGTCTGCCGCTGGGGGAGGGGAGGGGGCTGCTACTGTGGTGGATGATGAGGGAGGAGCAGCGTTGGTTGAAGGAGGTGGAACAGCAGTTTTGGTTGAAGACGAGGGAGCAGCAACTTCGGCTGGAGATGAGGGAGCTGCTAGAGCTGTAGTTGAAGATGAGGGAGCAGCTGGAGCTGTAATCGACGACGAGGGAGCTGCTGGAGCTGTAGTCAAAGACGATGGAGCTGCTGGATCTGTAGTCAAAGACGAGGGAGCTGCCGGAACTACAGTCGACTGAGCGGGTGAAGTAGCCAATGTGGTATTGGGGGGCAAGGGCGGCAGATCGCTGACGATTATCACGGTAGTAATAGTCACAGGCGAAGGGCTGGTCGGAGCACTCGTTTCAGGGGCAGCCGACGTCGTGACCGGTGCTGAAGACGGCGTTGAAGAAGCCGATCTCGAGGCTGGAGCTGCCGTGGCCGACGAGTTGTCTTGAGATCCGCCCGTGGTGCCGAGAATGCTTTCCGCGTCAGCTGTGTCATGGCATCCAACCATCACACCCGCAACGTTATCCATCGGCAAGGCAAAGCACTCTTGCTGAGAAGGGCATTTCTCGAGCGAGTATGTACCGCTCGAGCCGCACCTGGCCAACTGGCCGTCAATACAAGCAGCTGCATTTCCAGTACAAGTAGATTGAGGGGTCAAGTCTTTGAAGACGTTGTTGTACTGCTGTGCCTGGGCCAAGTTGCTTGCAAAGACTTGAGCTGGAACGGTGGAGGTTCCAGTAGGGAAAGAGTTGATTGCGGTGGGAATAGGAATCGCGGCGCCGGGGAGCTTGGTAACTTGGATGGTAGCCGTAGCTCTTGTTGTGCGGAAAGTGATTGTGGCAGATGAAGTTAAAGGCGGAGGCAAGGCCGATGAGGAAAAAGAGGCTGCGACAGCAGTTGTTGCAGGGCCCGTGGAGGATTGGAGAGACGAGGCTGGAGGAGATGGGAGGGTTTCAGACGTTGGGCCGGCAGGCTGTGTGGTTTCCGACGCTGAAGTTGGTACAACAACATCTGGGTTTGCAGTACTAGTCGCAGACGATGGCGAACTGGAGGACGGCAAGACAGTGGAGGATGTAGAAGCTGGAAGTACCTCAACTTCAGTCGAGGTCTGTGAGCTCAGAGGTCGCGCTTCCTTGGGAGTACCAACGGAAATAGATGGGACTGATGTTGAGCTAGCAGCCGCATCACTGGTTGGAACAGCCACGTCACTGGTTGGAACTTTCGTTGTCGGCGCCTCGGTGGCAGAGGTGGTCTCGGCAGAAGTGGTAGTTGCTCCAGGCTCTGTTGCACTCGAAGCCAAGCTGCTCACTTCACTAGTAGGCTTGGGTATTATTTTTGTAAGAATACGAGGCGTGCTAGAACTGGCAGTGGTGGTACTAGGCTCGGTCTGCGAGGTTGAAGCGCCCTCTGTAGTAGTAGGAGGCTCGGCTTGTGAGGCTGAAGCACCTTCTGCAGTGGTAGAAGACTCGATCTGCGAGGCTGAAGCGCTCTCTGTAGTCGAAGAGGAAGATGCAACTGTTGTACTGCCAGCGTTTGAGCTCAACTGCGACTGACCAGTCTGACTAGAGCTTGTGGCTTGAGCCTCAGCCCCAGAACCTGAGGCGGTCGTCTGGCTCTCGGGAGCTGTAGTTGTAGATCCAGCAGTAGACACAGGCTCCGAAGTGGACACAGGTTCCAAAGTGGTGTGAGGCTCAGTAACAGCTGAAGAAGTGGCCTCTGTTGTGGAAACATTCGTCGTCGTTGATGTCGAGACGGAATCAGATGTGCTGCTCGTGGCTGTATCAGCGCTATTTGGAGAAGAAGCAGTTTTCTCGTCTCTCAATGGCAAGGTGGAAGATTCCGTAGCTTCCGTAGTTGACGTCTGAGGCTGTGAGCTTGATGCAGAAGTGCTTGAAGCGCCACTTTCAGTAGAACTAGTACTAGAAGTTGAAGCGGTTGCCGGCGATGTTGAAGTGGCTGCCTCTGTTGACGAGCTCTCTCCAGCAGAAGTTGGGTTGCCTACCGCCGTAGTGCTGGCACTTGTAGCTGAGGTACCAGTTGTTGTTGAAGTGCCAGAAGTGCTGTCAGAGACAGTTGAGGTAGCAGCCGTAGCAGAAGTATCTGTAGCACTGCTAGATGCAGTTGTAGCAGAACCGCCAGAAGGAGTCGAGGCAGTAACCGCAGCAGAAGTGTCGACAGCACTGCTAGATGTAGTTGGAATAGCGGGTAAAGAAGAAGTGTCAACAACGCCACTCGATGCCGTTGGAACGACAGTTGAAGAGGAAGTATTGACAACACCGCTTGATGTGGCTGGGGCAGCTTCTGTAGAAGCGGTGGTAGCGCCAACACTGCTCGATGTGCTTGGGGCAGCAACCGTACTGGAGCTTTCCACAGCACTGTTGGATGGAGCAGCAGGGATAGCAACTGTACTGGAAGTATCCACGGCACTGCTAGATGGAGCAGCAGAAACAGCAACCGTACTGGAGCTTTCCACAACACTGTTAGATGTAACAGCAGGAACATCAACTGTACTGGGAGTGTCCGCGACACTGCTAGACGTAGCAGGGGCAGCAGCCGTACTAGAGATCTCCACGGCACTGCTAGACGTCTCAGGAGCAGCACTGGAGATAATGCTTGATCCTCCCTTCTCAGCATCTGTTGTGGCCACAATGGGTATCACAGACAACTGCTCAACCGAGGTTGCGGCCGGGATCTGGCTCTGAGTAGGGGTACTGGAAACGAGCGAGTCGGGGACGTTGGCCGTTGAGTCCGTCAAGGTTTGAAAGACCGGTCGAGGAGCCGAGGCCGTGGGCACCGCAGGCTCGGCAGAAGTCCTATTTCCAGATTAGATTTCATTTCTTCGTCTTTCTGTGGCAGTAAAGTAACGTACTCTGGCCGTGGTGGGTTTGCAGATGATTCGGGTATAGATGATTCGGCTCGCACTACTTTGGGCCTGTTTATCACGGAGTGTGTCAGTATCGAAGAAGCAACCTCAAAAGATGGAAGGGCAGAAAGGAGAAGAATTCATACACCGGGCCCGCCTGTGCAAGCCGAGAAGCCAAGAGCAGGCTTAGAGCCGTGTTGAATAGCATATCGCAGCGCATTATGTGAGTTGTAGTCGTATAGAGAAGATGATCGCACAGCGATAGAAAGAGCAAGGGAAATGAAAAAGAGCAGAGAAAATACAGTAATGGTAAAGATCGGCAAAAACGAAGGAAAGATGTTTCACCAAAGAGGATGAATGAAATAAATAAGTAATTAGGAGTGAATGGTGGCCTGAAGATCCACGGGGACCAAAGATGCGTGTTCAACACCACAAAGAGATGTGCTGCGTTTGGTGGGGCTTGCGATGGAATTTGGCCAAAGAAAGAAAGCAACGTTGCTTGAACAAACGGCCAAATCCGTCAACAGAAAAAAAAATGGGAAAAGGAATGGGAATTATTAAGGTATGGTTGTTTGCTTGTCAAAACGAAATATTCCAGTCCAGATTAGCTGTGAATAGCAAAGGAAGAAAAAATAGAGTTGCGTGTGTAACTCGGCAAAAGCAGCAGCGTGTAAGTGAAAGGGAATTGATCGACAGAAAGGAAAACAAACAAGAAGAGAGAGAGAGAAAAGAATGGGAAAGCTGCAAAGAGCGACAAATGAGAGAGAGATAGGAAAAAAAAAAGAGGAAAAGGAAAAGGAAATCCAGATCAACCAGAGCACCGGAAACACACACGACAGACACGATATGCAACCTTAATATCTTGAGATCAGGAACCAAGAACAGCAGCCATTGGGAAAGGATCGCCCTCTGCATTAAGTAGGCCCCCCTTCGTCTCTTTCAGCCAAGCCCCTTCCATCCATCCATCCATCGTAAAGTCGATACGCGCTTGACTTTTGCTTGCTCGGCATCCCAAGCCCGCCAAAACTAGGGTGTCAAGCAAGCCATCAGCGCACAGGTCGCTGCTCTTTTTCTTCTGCTTGCTTCACCGGAAGCCTGCAGCCTCTCCACGCCCCTGGCAGGCCATCGTCTGAGAGTCTCCGGCTGCATCCGCGCGGTTGGCCAGCGCAAGGCCTGAACAGTCGACGTTGTACGAGAGCCTGGCTAATCTTGCTGTTGTTGCGCTGCAGCCGCTGTCTGGGTGGGCGAGGCGTGCTGGCCTATCAGCGTCGCCCCACCGCGGCCACCTGTGGCTCAGAGCAAGGGCCTGGATAAGCGCCAGGCGTTTGCTTGATTGACTTGAAGGCATTCACAGCCTGGTTTTTCCTTGTTTTATTTTACGGTCGGCATCCGGTGGAATGGGGCTTGTGTATTGATTTGCTAATATTCATTATTTGCCTTTCTAAGTTTTTTTTAATCAGATGTTAGTTCCGTGATGGTAGCGTGATCGTGTGTCTCAAAGCGTGAAGAATGCAGTTGCGCTTTGTACTTTACTCAGCCAAACAGCTTGCCCGGATGCAAACAGCTGCACCAACAAATATACACACTCTCTCAACTCCATAACTACACAGTCGTTGCCACGATATACTTCCCAGATCCAATTCAATTTCTATCAGTTTATTTTAGAATTTGAAAACAGTTTTGTTTTCAAGCTTGTTCTCTATCACTTCGTACCACCGTTCCCTCGACCACAATTAGTTCGTCCAATCGGAGGCTCTATCGATCCCTGCATCCACCCTGGACGACGATTTTAAGATGAGACAGATAGCCGCCGCTCGTCTCTTCAGCCCAGACTCTAGTTCTTAGAATTCTTAGAATAGAAGCAGCGGAAATTCTGTGGTAGTACCAAGTGGATTGCCCTGCGTATTTATTTGCATCTACGCGCATGCATGGGCCAGCTCCAAACCCATTAGTTACAATAGTTGACCACAATTGCTTCGTAGCAAGTAGTTGCGACTAATGATCCAGTTTATATATTCTATTCGTCAGATATTTCCATCCAGGCTGTATATACATGTCATAGAGTTTCTCAAAGCCCATTCCTTCTTTATAAACGCCCTCGCCTCATGCTTCATGTTCCAAATATTACACAGATTCCTTGTCTCTTATGAAGGTCTGGCCGACAAACATTGCCATTCACCTTCCGGCCTCCGTCTCAGCATCTGCCCCGGATAGGCGCACCCGCTCCAATACGCGCGTCAATATATTGATGGATTCATCCTCTTGCATTTGAGCATAAGCTTCCACAGCCTCTTCATCAGGCCACGACCAGCTCAGTCCGGCCGTGCCAATGGCTTCGCGTAGAGACTCCACCTCTCCTTGTTCGAGCATCGGCTCGGCTAAGAGTCGAAAGGCGCATAGAGTTTCAACAAAGTCAGCATATGGCGGCGACTCGTCCGCCTCAGACAGAGCTTGGACAATGCCGGGCTGCCCCCACTCCTCAATCAGCCACCTCAGCAGCTTGGCCATTTGCTGAAACTCGCCCAGGTAAGCCAAGGAGAGCATGTATTCGTAAGCATGCTCGCTTCGAGCCGGGTCCTTTCGCCACATCATCCCTTCCAATGGGTCCAGTTTCTTTGCGCCTAATAACTGCCGTGAATCTCTCTCGTACGAGAGAAGCTTGTCAAACAGCTCGTTCATTTGAAGGGCAGAAGATCGCAAGGCACGGAACAAATCCAAGGCTCCTGACTTGTCATCAAATGTGTCCCAGTGCATAGCATCCTTATGCCTGGACCTTCCATCATACAAAGGCCACATGGCGTGGTTTTCTATCGTTAACGAGCCTGACTCCATTTCCGTAGAAAGCTGCTCGAGTTCGCGCTTGGCTATTTTCCGCATGGTCTTGCTGAATTGGACAAATTGGGGAAGCGTAATCCCCAAAGGCCCATCAAGTTTCTTGATGATATGAAGAGACAGTTTGAGTTGCTGATGAACCGCTATCCTCAAGCCGTAGTGGTGCTGTGATAGGTGTTTCAGAATTGTGCCCCAAATGAAGTCGGACAGTGGAGTTCGATCGGTTCCTAGTCGTTGCTCTGCCAGTTCAATAGCTCGTATCATATACTTCCTAGCTAGTTTACCCTCTTGCCGGATCATCACTTGAATACAGGCTGATATGAGACTTATGGGCACTTTCCTTAGAGCTTGTACATCCATCTCCTGAGACATTAGGCGGTACAAGGCCCCAGTTCCGTCGCTGTCATGTAAATATTTTCGCGCCATGTCCATCGATTCCGTGTTGGCCACTAGAATTTGAAGGCAGCTGCCTGTAGGACGAATACCATCGAGTTGCATCCTTTCATACAGTTGAGATATGCTTGGTGGGCGAATTCTGGCTTTTTCGAATTCAGTAAGATTAGCTTCCTGTGTAGTAGGGAAGTTCAGGGCCCGGTCCCCGGGCAGAGCTCTTGTATTTTCGTCTGCCTCTCTCTGCGTCAGCTTTTCAAACATCGCAGTATATTCCGCCAAGCCGCGCTTAAGTCCAGCTTTCGGTGGGCTTTGGAATCTGTCCCATGCCTCGTGTGCATTACGCGTAGCTCTAATAGAGGCTTCCCACATCCCTATCTTTCGGCGCTTCCCTGGTAATATCCGCTGCTGGATTGTCGGTGTCCCGTCTGGAGACATGCCCTGCAGGATGTCGACAGCGTCGTCATAGTCATTTTTCGCGAATCCGGCCTCTTGCATCAGCACTCCTGCTCGTACAGACCGACTCCAATTGTCTTCGGGGTCCATCTCTTCGTCCATGCCGTCTCCCGGCCGTAGATATGGGGGCCACGTAGACGCATGCCTAACAGAACTATGAATCTCAACGTGATTCTTAGGCATGCCCGCTAATACTGTTCTGATGGCTCGAAATCCCTCCGCATCCACAAGCAGTTGCCGTTTCAATTTGGAGGACACGGCGAGAAGTATTCTCTGTGCTTCCCAAAAGAACGAATTAGGCAATGCCTGCCTGACCGTACGCTTTCGGTGGTCCGAACCAAGTAGCTTGAGACCATGGTTGAACACGGCGCATTGAGCTTGATAGATCTCTTCTTGCGGCAGGGATGATTCCGCTATGGCCTCGATATACCGGACGGCTAGGTCTGCGAGTTTGATGATGAGTCTAGGGTCCAGCCGAATGCAATGGTGTGCTAGCAGGGACATGTTGAGGTTGAAATTCGCCGATCCAAACGCTCCTTTGGGTGGTATATAGAATTTAGATTTAGTTTTGTCTAATCCATTGCTCGCCGCTGCTGGATACCAAGAGCTGCAATAATCAATCAGACGGTTGAGATTCTCCAGGCTAGTAAATCGAGACGACGATCTTAGAAGGAAATGGAAAATAAAAGGCGGCTTGTAGGAATCGCGTTCAAGAAATCTTTCACATCGCACATCATCCGTTTTGCCTTCGAGGATATACATGTAGTAGGCCAAGTCCTCATATGAGTGGCCATTTCGCCGCGCAATACTCATTGCTCTCCCCCATTCGTACACAGAGGGAAGCAAGTCGAGAAGATATTTCTGGTCGGGTTCTTGCGCCGCTGTTTTGCGAATTATCATCTGTAGCAAGAGGATTGGAGGCCGAACGCTTCGGCTCTCCGCGGCGAGTCTCTTCCAGTACAGAGCATGTTCGTTGGGCTCCAGTACTTTCTTTAAAAAGAGACTGGGTGACCTGTTGCGCCAGGCTTCGAGAGTGCCAGAGTCGGGCTCAGCTTTGCGGCGGCGTCGTGGGCGCGGGGACTTGTTCAAGTGAGCGGGAGCGCCATGAGCTCTGTCGGGATCGGTATGGTCGGTGGAGGTCTCTCTAGGCTGCTGTCGTCGGGTAGAAGGCTTTTTTTGGAGCCTATGTTGAGAACTGTAGTGGGTGTCGGAGTTATATGAGCGAGGTGCTGCGGCTCGTGAAACTTGTCGAGAAGACTGGGGTTCAAGAATGCGATCGTCTTGGTCAAATCTGGAAAGCTTGCCAGCCTCGTATCCTTCGGCGACGGCAGATTGCGATGAAGCGAACGTCCGGCGGCAGCATCTTTGCAGCAGCGGTCGACAGGCCGTCTGTAAGAATGGCAGAACATTAGACCTCGGAATCCACTCCATTGAAATGCGAGGCAGCCTACCAAAGATGTTTGGAACAGTTGGCACGGCACTGGCCGCCTTTGCTCCAACTTCCGTGTTGCATTTCTGAGCATTCCTCCTCATATCTCCAACATCTCCAACATGGTCAGCAATGATCCGTCGAAAAGGCCTCTGTCGCGAGAATTGGGCCGTTGTTAGAGTAGCTCCGTTCGATCGCGAGTCTTTCCAAAAGTTCAAATTCCGCCTGCCATGCAACAATCGGGGCGTGCCTAAAAGTGGATCCTTGGGTGTTCCGTCTCCCGTAGTCCATACTCCAGACTGGTCCGATTAAATCCACGTCGTATTATTACAGCTCCAGGGAAAAGGAAAAGAAATGAAGCTACCCTGCTTAAATGTGTCCATTTCATTCCCAGTGTACGTTCAAGAATTCATGACTTCAAATAGTCTCCAATTATCGTTGTGGAAGATCAGAAAAACGCCCAATGCTTTTTACAGTATATCACACTTTGCAGATCGAAATAGAAATCTTCGTGGCCAGCCAAAGATAGAAGTCAAACCCCTTTCTAGGTGCCTACTACGCATCACTGTCCTTCAATTTCTTCTTCTCTGCCTCCTCTTCCACCTTTTCTTTCCTCTTCTGCACTACCTCCCAGTTGTAAACTCGAGCGGTAGCAACCTCCATGGTCTAAATTCCTCGTCAGTAGGCCAACATCTGAGCGATCATCATAATTACTTACAGTAATCTGTTCTCGGAGAAAGTCCAAGTCTTCTTCGCAGTTTGACAGGCTTGTCTTGGCTGCTGAAAGCTTCGAGGTTAACAATGTCTCGGCTTCATCAATCGGATAAGACAGCATAACGTTGGCCTATAGCACAGTCAGTTTGGCAAGTCAAATAACTCTAGTGCTCCCATCATACCCCTAGCCAGATATAAACCTCCTCTGTCGGCGGGATGTTCGCCTTGGCGTATAGAGTGTCGTTGAGCTCAAAGGTTGTTTCAATGGGATCGGTTGCATCCTAGTTTCAAATATGAGTAACGTTATGTTGTCATTGCGCCATATGGAAGCACCTTTCGTAGCTTCAAGAATTGCACCGTATCCAGTGTCTTCTGAATATCCGGAATCTTGTCCTTTAGCCCCGTCATCCGACGTTGCAGGTTCAGCTCCATGAACTGATATTTCCTACCACGGGCTCATTAGCCCCTTTCCCATGGCAACGATCGAGATTGGCGTGGCTCACGATATCATTTCTTGGAAACTTCGAAGCGTCGGCTCGACATCATCCCGTGTGGAGACGTAGTCCTCGACTTTGTCGACAAAGGGAGCGTATGGGATGCCCCTTGGATTGGTCGGGGCATCATCTTTACCACTGCGCTCGGGGTAATCAGCACATCTCGTAGCTTGAACTAACATTTAAAGCTTGTGGTCGCGCTCACCTTACGACTGGCTGTTTTTCTGAGCTCGCCATCTTCCCTTTGCGTGCGTCTCTCGGCACATACAATTAGGTGTTTTTGAGGCGACACTCTGGAGGATATGCCAGGCCTGACAATTCGCAGGAATAACAGTGGGTAGCTCACCTCGGTGAGGGGCAGATGGCGGGGTTCTTTTACAAGGATATATGTACAACTGCAGGGTAGACGAAAAGTCTACAGATATGTTCTGTATTCTATGCCTGGAACACGTATGCTATGAGTAAATGAGTAAGCTCAAGTAAATGTTTAACATGTAAAAATAAAGAGGATCAGATTTTATGGTTATTTTACCGTTGGAATGTCTTGAGTGCAATGATAAGGTGGTTGTGCTATCTGACACTCTAAGCTGAGGCTACAGGCACCTACTAAAACAAATGTCTATGGGTATATATAGGTATACGCCAAAGGGAAGTTTGGTTATCATGCACAAAGGCATTACAAGACTTTGATACGATGTTCTAGTTGTTTGCGTGGTACGATCTTGTAAATATATTAGGAGAAACCGGCAGATGTTAGAGGCCAATCCTGCTCCAGCTCTCACCCTCACCCTTAACCATACTGCTCGCTAATGAACATTTGTATTTCATATCTTCGTGAAAAGAGAAAGCGTAAGCTAATAATGGGATTTTAATTCTTCGTTTTCGAAGAAGAAACAGCCATGTAACAAGAACGCACAAGTCCTCCCCACCGCAATCTATACCATAATGCATTGACAACATGTCCCCATTGACACAAAAACGCCGGCAACCTTCTTCTGCGGTTGTATTTGTGCGGTCGACATGAAAAATATCCCCAGGCCAGCCCTAAACTCCAGATACTAAGCCAAAATTTTAGTCTGTACGTTTCTTGGCTTCCCGGCTATCAACTACATCGACCACATTGGCGGCTGTAGCTGCCGGCGGCGGCTCGGTCTCCAACGTGTTGTCATCATCCCAGTTATCCTCTGCATTCTCATCCCAATTGTCAACTTCCTCTTCGAGAGTCCTGCTCCGAATCGAGGCGCTCAAGATTCCTGATTCCTGACCCTCGCCGAGCTCTACGTCTTCGGCATCTTCGCCCGGAACAGCATCATAATGCTTGCGCTGTCTTTTTCGCTCAAGCATTCGCTTATGGTACCATGCGCAAATCCCAACTCCGAGTAGACTGCCGACGATATTTGCTACGATATCATAGAGGTCGAAATCTCGATCGTTGGGGAGGAAGCTCTGCACGAATTCGGATCCAATGCCTAGGATGACAGTGCAGACGAGGAGTGTCATGTTCAAGGTTCGCCGGCGGCTGGTATCAACGATCCAGTAGAAGACGACCGTAAGAAGGAAGAAGGTTACGAAATGGAGGACTTTGTCGTTGACATAGCTGCCGAGCTGCAGAGTGGAGAGACCGGCGTAGCCAGCCAGCAGCAGCAACAGCAGGAAAATACCTTGAAACGAACATTAGCATCTCTCGGCCCAGCGCGCATGCATGCCGCCCAGAAACTAGCCCCCATGCAAGAGAACATAGTTGTGATGATGCTGTACGGCCTCAGCCAATGACGTACACACCTGCAAATGGTAGTCTTATCCGCATGGCTGGAGTGGGCGAAGAGAGCAGGCAGCTCCTGAGATGGCAAAGGTCTGGACGGTATGGCGGCCTGGAGAGCAGCAAAGCTCTCTAGACCACAGAACTGAATATGGCTTGAGGCTGAAGAATTTGCTTGCAATTGGCGTGGGGAGAGGTGTTGAATGCTTTGGCCTGGAAGAGCTGGAAGAGCTGCGGCTACAGGTGGCGCAGGGCACACAGATACGTAATACCGACCAGCTGCGCGAGTGATTTGGTGCTTAGTACCACCTACCTGCGAGGAACAATTTGGCACGGTTCACCTTTCATTCACAACCAACGTCTCTGTCATCTACGGAAGTGAAATAATGTGCGCAGATGAGGGGCATTGTTTGCCCTGTTCAATAGCTACATTTATGAATTGGGAATCCATCATATTGTCCTGCTTGATATCCATGAATGGGCATTGATGCGAGCTATTAAGCAAGATGCTAGCAGAGACAGCTTATCACGTGAGACGCTACGTCCAGCAGCGCAGAAGGAAAAAAAGTCGCTGAATGCAGCGCAGTGCGTACCTTGTAAAGGCTCATGCCTCTATCCGTCATCTGTACATGTACCACGGCGCAGGTCCATGCCTCCAATGACCAGCGCGGCCAGCGAGAAGCCTGCAGAACGCCCGTCAGAGCACGCCTTATCGATATTTGCATGCAGAATCGCCTCTTGCATTGCCCTGCTCCAGGTCGCCGGTAGACGCGCCCCATAGCCTGCCTGGTGCTGGTACCACCGCCGGCCCAGCCGCCGCCGACAGTGACCCAGTGCCTGTGGAAAAGTCTCCGCTTTGGGGAAGGGTTCCCCATACGTACAAGCCTCCCAAACCTCAACCTCACCTCTCGATCCGCAGACAAACCAGGCGATCGCGATCCATCAAAACTCGGCCAGTTCATCTCTGTTCGTCGCGAAATCCGGGCCTCCATCTATATCGATGTCGCGCTTTTGTCCCATGCCGTCTTGAGTTTCTCATTCGCCTCCGGTCCGGCCACACGCGAGCGCATTTGTTGGCGCATGGCGAAAGGGGCCCTGCTGTCGCTTCCATCGCCTGGGGCCCAAAATGTCACTCCCTAACGGCCAGGCAGCCTGGCCGCCGCCTGGGCTGCATCACTCCGGCAGCAGCAGGAATTTGCAGATTCTTGATGATGGTTTGGCGCGTGTAACGACCCCAGTCGACAGTTCGCTGGTGTTGATGCCTGAGGCAACCCTTGATATCGAGGACGAAAGACGACGCGCCCATTTCGCAGACTTGTTCCAAAAATCGGAAGAAAAGATTTCTCTTCTCTTTGCCGATGATGGCTCTTATAATTTGAACGCGATCGAGGCTCTTCGACGATACCCCCCCACCCCTACTATTACCCTCCCCCCAACCACCGACCACGAACCTATCAAAGAACCGCCACTAAAGAAGGCAAAACGCACAATAAACGAAGATGATTATGATGATGACGACGAAGAGGATGAAGATGACGAAGATACTTCGTCCGCCGTACATAAGCCTCAGAGCGCGACCGCTGCCTCGAATGCGCTGCTATCGCCGAAATCGGGCAATTCTCCGGTGCTCTCGGCCACTTCCCCTGGCAGAATAGCGGATAAAGCGAGATCTCAGGATGGCTCACAGACCAAAAGCAAGTCTGGGGATGATGATCCGATTAAGCAGCTCGAGGATGTGAGGATAGCAACAGAGGCCGCCGCCCGACGGAGCTTCCACACCATCATATATACTTTGGAGAATGACCGAACAGCAATGCTTGAGCAGCAGCAGCTGGAGGATTCAGAGAAGCAGCTCCAAGCTGAGATGGAGAATAACAACAATGCAAATGTGACGGGGTCGCAGGCTGCGAATCAGGGTTCTCTCAGCAGCGCGAACCTCGGAGCATCAAGTCTTACGCTCAAACACCTCATTGCCAGGATAGACATGAAGAGAGATCAAGTGAAGGCCTCAGATGCTGAGTTAAGGCTCCTTATGAACGAAGTCCGAAAGAATCGCAGCAAATGGGCAAGCGAGGACAATGTCAACCAAGAAGAGCTGTACGAAGCTTTAGAAAAGGTTTTGACGGAGCTCAAGGCGCATACAGAGTACTCAACGCCGTTTCTTACTCGAGTCAACAAGAGAGATGCTCCCGACTACTATAACTGTATGGACAGATCCCTTCTTATCCCCCCCTTTTCTTTGCTATAAACAGATTACTGACAAATTTACAGTCATCAAGAATCCCATGGATCTAGGCACAATGACTAAGAAGTTGAAATCACTTTCATACAAGTCAAAGACAGAATTTGTGGTTGATCTTAATCTGATCTGGGACAACTGTCTCAAATACAACCAGGACATGAACCATCCTCTTCGCCGAATGGCCAACGGGATGCGGAAAGAGGCCGAAAAGCTGATTCCTCTTATACCGGATCTTACCATTCGATCTCGCGCTGAAGTTGAAGCTGAGGAACGGCGAAAGCAAAACGGAGGCGAGGATGATGGTGGCGAAGATTCTGATGATGAGCCTATCATGTCTTCTCGTGGCCGTAAAGCAACGACCAAAGGAGCCAATAAATCGAGGAAGGCTCCCAACGACCCAAAAGAAGATACCCCTGTGGTTGACCAGAAGCCTATTCTGCAAGTAAATGGTTTGTTGGGTAAGCTAGGTCGCGAAGGCTCCGAAATAGATGGAAGCAATGGCTTTGCTACACCTATTGCCGGCTCTATTACTCCCGGCGCAGCAAACGGCCCATCCGGAATCACGAGCAACGCCGACGCCATGGATATTGACGGTCCCAGCATCAATGGAATGAGCCTGAACCAAGCGTTTGGCCAGGCTGCTGAACAAGCTTTTGAAGATGAAGAGTATAAAATCTGGAAGCAAAGCACAAAGAAAGATCGAGCTCTTACCGCCAAAGAACGCTTCCTGCTTTTCAAGGATAACAAGCTCAGTACGGACTCACCCGCTCTGCTCAGAAGCAAAGCCGGCATGCGAAGATTCTTGGCTCGTCAAAAAGAGGCGGAGCTGACCAACAGCACTGAGTTTGATGACTCTGCGAAAAAAGCCAAAGACGTTCCAAACAAAGGGCCTGAGACGCTAGCTGAGGGTATTGAAGAGGAAAAGGAACAAGTAATCCCCGACTATTACATACCTTTGAGCAGCATCCCGGATATTCCATCAAAGTTGCAATGGATGGAAGACGGCGAAGGTCAGGTTATCAACCAGCATGAAGACTTTCTTCGGCTTGTACCGCCCAACTCATTTGTTTCACCTCAGAGTAAATTCACAAAAAAAATGGACGAGAATATCCATCAGATACAAGAAACAAGGAAGCTGGCAACGAAAATATCCGTCATCAAACAGATGCAGGTTCAGTCTCAGGTAAGAAAGTTCCCACTGGGGAGCCAGGGAGGTTTGTTGCAGTAAGCTCACATAGATATAGGTCTATACGAACCAATTTCCAAAGTCAAACTCCGAACCATTTAGAGAATTGGATATCGAACCGCATTTTATTGCGGACGATGGCCCGGTCATGGCGCCTGAAACCTGCCAGAATGCTCTGAAGCGCTCTATCGCGAAAATTCTCTATACCACTGGATTTGAGGAGTTACAGCCTTCCGCCGTTGATGCTTTTACGGGAATCGCAGCCGATTACTTCCAAAAGCTGGTCCGGACATTCAATATCTATCGCGAAGCTGAAAAGAAAACGGTTCAGGTTGGCGGCGAAACATTGGTACAGCCTCGTTTTACGACTGAGGAAATGATCCTTCACACTCTTGACGAAAACGGGCATGATATTGCATCTCTGGAGAGCTATACTAAAGACGAGGTCGATAGATTGACCACTAAGTTGAGCGCTTTGCATGATAGGATGAAGGTTCACTTAGCAGACCTTCTCCGCCCGGCCCTTGCAGCAGAAGCTGGCGAAGATGGTGCTGGCGCTTTCAATGACGGTAGCGATCAGTTTACCAGCGGAGATTTCGCTGAGGATCTTGGGGAAGATTTCTTTGGCTTCCGCGCTCTCGGACTGGACAAGGAAATGGGCCTTGACTTTGTGTCGGTACCGTTTCACTTACTGCAGAGCAGAGTACGTAACCAGTACCAGATGCAGTCTCAGGCCTCTGGCGGATCCAGCAGTGAAATTTTCGAAACATTGCCCATTTCCGAGCCTGTTACGAAAGAGAATATTCAACACCAAGTCGGGCTTATCAAGAATTTCTTTCTGGCCAAGCTCCACGCTAACGGCGATCAACCTTTGGTCGAAGATGAGGATTTGCCTACCAAGCAACGCAAACCACGCCCCCGTCTTGGCGCAAGCGGCAAGATTATTTCCGCCCAGAAGCGGCCACCCAAGGAACAGTTGGCGCTTGCCAAGAAGAAGAAGAAACTGGAGGCTGCAGCAGCTGAGGCCCGACTGAATGCGTCTCCCGTGAAAGGCGGAGCCGCCAATGCAACTCCCGTGAAGAAAACGCCTACGCCCATGCCGAATGGTGCCGTTGCCAACCCAGCGCTCTTGGCTCTAGCACCAAGCATGGAGCGGACGGACAGTATGCAAAGCCAGGGCGGCATGAGCCAAACTGACAAAGACGACACCACCGGCATGATGAGCCCTGAGAGTATTGCGCAGTAGTCACGGGCAGCATTTGACTTTAGACTACCCATGACTTTAAGGGCATACATCGTCTAATCTTAACCAATTGTACATACACGACGAACTTTATTATACGACCTGCTCGACAGTAAAACTTTTTTCCATCAACTACAATGGCCTCTTTACATTGATCCATCGATACGGTACATTGCCATAATGCAATAATGCACTTCAAGAAGTCATCTGGAATTGTGTTGTTAAATGTATATCAAACTCTCTAATGCTTTTCAACTTTTCTAATGATTTCAAACTCTTCGCCCCGATATACCCCTTAAGACCTGGGGCAGTAACTGGGAAGACTTGTTCTTCCTTGTCTTTTCATTTTCTTCTTCTTTTAACTGTTTTTCTCTTCTACCAATTGAAGTCTCCGTCTCCTATTGATGGTTTGGCTTACTCTTTGTGCGGCGTTTGGACGGTTACGACTGGAAAAATGTTTTTGTTTTCTAAATACAGCGAGAGAGGCTGATATGCCCGAGGCTAGTATTGCGGTTTTTACAAAGTCTTTAGGAAAAACCCGAAAATCGAGATTGATATTAAAAAAAAGACGCGCTACGATTATTCAGAGTTCAAGTTCAAATATACAAAAGGCGGGACAAGCTTGCTGCTGCTACCGCCATGAAAAAAACAAGGATGGGAAATAGGAGAGAGAGAACAGGACGACGGGCAGAGAGATGTGCAAATTCACTTGGGGGGTGGCAAAGATTGATTGGTTTTGCGTCTTATTCTTTTATTCTATTTTATTGACTTGCGCAGTTCGCAGTTTCTTTTCTTTACTACTACATCCTCTTTTTTTTCTGAAACCTTCATGTTGTGATCAAACCGTCTTTTCCTAGTCCGGGGGGAGGTCTCTAGAAGTATTATGAGAAAAAGATGGTGGCTATTTTCTGGACCCTGGTCACTTAGACGATGCAAGGGGCCTTTCTCAGGCAGTTGATTTGTTTTGCTCAATTTCGTCCCCTTCTTCCCCTCCCTTTTAAGGGTACGTGATTATATGACCGCCGCAGTCCTGTTATCCAGCTACTGATACTGCTGCTCTTTGTTAAGTTGTAATGACAGTAATGGATGACTTGTCTCATAATTAATACCTCTTAACAGACATGTATACGAAGTTGCCCACGAAAGCGCTATTAATCACATATTGCGAACATCACATAATCACCAAGCACAGCAGTCATACGGAGAACAATTCTTTTTTTCTCTTCTTAGTTGCCCTACTTGTTGAAGCAGGGAAATAGGTCAACACCCATTGTCGACGTTGAATAATTTTTGGTACATGAAAGATTTTTGTATGCCGCAGTCAAAATCCTCCCGAAATCTTTGCCCAGCCAAAAGAAAACTCCTCTTCCACTCATTTCCGGTTGAAATGGAAAATATATATATATAAAACATACGCCAGCCCTTATGAATAATGAAAAATTGCAAAGTTGTTGAACCTTTCGCCGATATTTTTTGTTATTTGTATTGTGTTATGGCTTCCGTCTCATCTCATGTTAAATGCTTGAGGTGGACTTGAATTTTTTTGGTTCTCCATTTTGGTATCTGTTTGATTTCATGCTCAATGGTTTAAATAAAAAAAAAAAAAAAGAAATGGTCTTGGTCACCAGCATCTTGCACTTAGATGCCAGCATCCAGGCGCCAGCCCTCAACGGGGAGAGGGAAGGTGCTAGTCCAGGCAGCAATCTCCTTCTGGAGCTCGTTGATCTTGGCAATCTTGCCGCTGGCAACCTCGGCCTTGAAGTCCTTGAGTCTGTTGGCACCCTTGGGCAGAGAAGCCTGAGTCTCAACGCAGATCTTGATGGCCTGGTCAATGTACTCGACGACGCGCTCAAAGTCCTTCTCTCCGAAGCCACGGCTGGTCATGGCAGGAGTACCAATTCGGATACCGCAAGGAGTCAGAGCGCTCTTGTCTCCGGGAATGGCGTTCTTGTTGCAGGCAATGTTGATCTGCTCAAGGACAGCCTCAACACGGGCACCATCGAGGTTGAACTGACGAAGGTCGAGGAGGACCATGTGGCTGTCAGTGCCGTCAGCAACGAGCTTGTGGCCGAGCTCCTTGAACTTGACCTCGAGGGTCTTGGCGTTGGAGACAACCTTCTCCTGGTAGGCCTTGAACTCGGGGGTCTGAGCCTGCTTGAGGGCAACAGCCAGAGCGGTGATGGTGTGGTTGTGAGGACCACCCTGGTGGCCAGGGAAGACGGAGAAGTTGATGGGGTCCTCAAGGTCGTAGAGGGTCTCCTTGCCAGTCTTGGCGTCAACAGAGCGGACGCCCTTTCGGAAGAAGATCATGGCGCCACGAGGACCACGGAGGGACTTGTGGGTGGTGGTGGTGACGATATCAGCCCACAGGAAGGGAGAAGGAATGGTCTCGGCGGCAATGAGACCAGAGATGTGAGCCATATCGACAACCAGGTAGGCGCCGACGGAGTCAGCAATCTTGCGCATGCGCTCGTAGTCGATCAGACGGCAGTAGGCGGAGGTACCGGCAACAAGGACCTTGGGGCGGTACAGGATAGCGTTCTGCTGGAGCTGGTCGTAGTCGATGATACCAGTGTCGAGGTTGACGCGGTAGGGCATGGTCTCGAAGTAGGTGGAGACGGCGGAAATCCTAACAGCATGTTGTTAACAAAAACTTCATCACCGAGCTACGTCATGTAAAGCTTCGTCTATAGCTTACTTTCGCTGGGGAGTCTGGTAGCCGTGGCTCAAGTGGCCACCGTGGGGCAGATCGAGACCCATGAGGCGGCCGTGGGGAGGCATGATGGCCTGGTAGACCTGCAGGTTGGCAGGGCTGCCACTGAGGCACTGGACGTTGACACCCCACTTCTCGTGGTCGAGGTGGAAGGCATCAAGAGCACGGCGCTGGCAGAGCAGCTCGATCTGGTCAATGTGCTGGTTGCCGCCATAGTAACGAGCACCGGGGTAGCCCTCGGAGTACTTGTTGGACATGGGAGAGCCTAGGGCATCGAAGACGGCACGGGAGGTGATGTTCTCGGAGGCGATGAGAACAATGGACTCGCGCTGACGCTGGACCTCGTCTTTCTGCACGCTTTCTGTCAGCCAATGCTTCAAGCTCGAGAGAGCAATACGATGGCGGGGTATCAAAGCGGCAGAGAACGTACCATGATGGAGGCGACCTCGGGGTCAGACTCGAGAAGAGACTTCTCAAGCATCTATCAAGCAGGCCAAAATTAGCATATTGATTGGATTCTCACGGCATTGAGCCTCTCGATAGCAAAAAGCCCCGAACAAACGAACCTCCTTGTGGCCGGTCGACAAAGCGTAGGTAGACATGGCGGAATCAATTGTGGGATGAGAGTCGGAATGCGACGTAGAGGCCAAGAGGGTAAGTTGACCGGGAAGATGAAGATGGAGGAGAATTAAAGATGAAGAGAAGAAGCTGACTCGAAGAGAAGAAGAAAAATATGCGCCGACTAAAATTTTCCGTGGCGCTCTGCAATAATAGATAGCAGAAGCACATGCGGCGAGATCGGATAGCGGGGAGTCAGGCCGTGGGGCGCCTGTGCGAATCAGCGAGAGC
This sequence comes from Trichoderma sp. CBMAI-0020, assembly GCA_030708095.1. Classification (NCBI taxonomy): domain Eukaryota; kingdom Fungi; phylum Ascomycota; class Sordariomycetes; order Hypocreales; family Hypocreaceae; genus Trichoderma; species Trichoderma sp. CBMAI-0020. The sequence goes on along the minus strand of JAJNCI010000004.1, from coordinate 1,159,842 downwards.
CGTGCCCATCCCGCCGTTATAGCGCTTGGCAGCTGCTGGCGCTCCACTGAAAATGCACCAGCTATTCGGTGTACCTGGCAAAAGCTGCTGTCATTCTCATTTGTCGCGACGTTTCTTGGCGCCGTTTTTTTGCTGGCAGTCTGTCCTACGAGGCAATTAATATCTCAAATGCTGAATCCGCCGTAGCGATAACGGGTGGTTGCTATACGACTAGCATGGTGTATAGTACCAGATGGGCATAGCGAGCATACAGTAACGCAACCAACGCTGAAAATTTTGCCTCTTGCTGTTGAGTAGGTCAAGGTACCATGTATATGGCTTCGTCTATACTGGAATGTAAATCTAAGGAGACGTGCCTGAGTATGAGGCAGACAAGAACCACTACATTTGTATCTCTTGTCTCTAAAACTACTATAACCTTTTCATCACTAGAGACTTGCAGACTTGTCTGAACCCCGGCATCAATCAAGTAAGCAAGATTTTGCGTCTCAAAAGAGCAAACCAGGAACCCGCTGTGGCTCAGTTCCTCAGCCACACGCCGTCATCTGTGGCGCATCCCCCATCCCAATCAAGCCCTGTAACATGTATATTAACACGATAACACACATACCTGGTATCTATAATAGCCCGTATTGATCGTGCCGCGTAATATCAACTACTCTTCCAGTTCCCTCTCCCAAAAAGGGCTCACCATGGGCTGGCCATACCACTTCTTGACCCTCTCCCACGAAGAAGTCCTCCTTCGCCGCCACACCATCGACTACTATGCCGGCGTAGCCCATTACTCAGCCTTGGCCCCGGCTGTGGTCCTCATCGCCCTCCGTCTCATCCAGCGAGCTGCGCGGTCCCTACGCCGTCTGGGGGGTTATGACGATGGCGATGATCGTGGCCAATATGCACATGTTCCCGGGACACCCACTCTCAAGGCTCAGCACAACAGTGCGCTCGGCACGTTGGCGGCACGATGGAGGGCCGTGCGGTGGTGGTTTGGAGACGATGTCGTCTTCTTGGGTGTAAGTTGGGGACAGAGAGATGAGTGGCTGCTGGGGCTGGGGTGGACGGGCTGGTTGCTCATGCTTTGTGTTTTGGGGACCGGAGAAGGTCAGTCTTGTTCCTTAATCCTATCTTATACCGTTGCTTCTATAACTCTGTGTTCTTTTTCTCTCTCCACATCTCCATCTACATCTCATGTCCCCCACTCATAAATTCTCACTATAAGTCTCATCTCAGTCTCACATACCTATTCGTGCCAACTACATTCAAGCCCCCTCTGAAACTTCAACATCATTCAATCGCACCCATAAAACCACAACTAAATCACTCAACAGACTACCTCCACTTCACCAAACGCTTCGGCAGCATCGCCATCTCACAACTCCCCATCCAATATCTCATCGCCCTCAAGGCCCTCAACCCCTACGCCTACGCCTTCAGCTCCTCCCACGAGCACATCAACCGCTACCACCGCGTCCTCGGCCGCGTCATATACACCCTCATCATCATCCACGTCGTCCTGTACAACGTCTTCTTCGTCCTGTCCGGCATCTGGCTCAAGCGCTTCTTCGCCCCCGTCGTCTTCTGCGGCGTGGTAGCCATGCTTGGCTTCGACGGCCTGGCGGCCACCGCCATACGCCGCGTGAGGAGGTACTCGTATCGCATCTTCTTCATCACTCATCTGGCCGTTGCGCTGCTTGCTCCCGTGCTGCTGTTTTTCCACGCTCATTCTGCCCGCGTGTACGCTGCCGAGAGCATCATTGTATTCCTTGTCGATCTTGCCGTTCGAAGAGCAGGCATGACGCATACGGCGTCAACGTTTGAGGCCATCCCAGGAACAAGCCTCATCAAGATATCCGCTCCCATGCCCTCTCAAAAGATTGAAGAGTTCCGCTCCCGACCAGGCTCCCACATATATCTCAGTCTCCCCCCCAAAGGAAGGACTACAAGCTACCCAGCCTCTCAATCGCTCCTCTTCGACTTGGTCTTCAACCCCTTTACGGTTGCTTCTGCCAGCGAAGACAGCCAAAGCATTACACTAGTCGCTAGAAAGCGAACTGGCCCCATGACGAACATCCTTTCACAATTTGCCTCCTCGACTTCGTCCCTCTCCTCCGAGGGCGACAACAAAATCACACTCGCCATAGAAGGACCACATGGTGCTGTAGGCAAGAACTTTCAACATCTTCTCACCTGGGGCGCCTCCCGCATCCTCCTTATAGCCGGCGGTGTGGGAGCAACTTTCATCGTTCCCTTATACCATGCTCTCCAGCGAGAGCTGCCATTAGCTCACGCCCAGTTCATCTGGGCCATCCGCTCAGCTGGCGATGCTACGTGGGCATCAATTGAAAACGGCTTCGAGAAGTCTCTCCTTGACGATGATAATGTTCATCTCTATCTCACGGAGAATATCAATGTCTTCCACAACGATGACCATGGCCACAATGGGTCTATTGAGCTCGGAAACATGAGCCGAACATCATCGCGCCAGCAGCGTTCTGCTGCAAGCAGCCACAACAGCAGGCGTCCCAACATTCAAAAGATTGTAGACGATGTATTCCGCCACAGCGTAGACGAAAAGGTTGTCATCCTAGTCTGCGGCCCAGAAGAAATGAGCAAAGAAGTACGGCGGCGGGTAGGGCCATGGGCGAGAAAAGGCCGCGAGATATGGTGGCATAATGAAAGCTTTGGATGGTAACGACATTGTTCTATTATAAAGAGTATTGCTGCGCGGGCTGTACCAAAATGCTCGGGGGGCTGTAACTAACCAGATTTGGCCAAGCTTCGAGGTTGCCAGGCCCACCCACCAAAACACAGTGTAGACTAATGGCATTTGAAAATTATGTACAAACGATCTCTGTAGTGTAACCTTGTGAGGGTATCACTAAATTCGGTATCACTAAAATCGTTATGAATGAGATTGAACGCCCTATCCCTCCACCGCCGCCGTCGCAGGAGTTTGACTCCTTTGAGGACCTATACAACTTCCTTTAAAGCTTTTATTGTGATAATAGCGCCGCCTTGGTGAAGAAGAACCCGGGCAACTATGTTGAAGTTGACGGCAAGAGGCTTCCAACGCGTTACAGCCTTGTGTGTGACCGTGGGGCATCGCGACCGCCTCGCGGCGAGGGAGTCAGGAAGACCGCGACAAGCAAAGTCGACTGCGAATTCAAGCTCACAGCTTCAGCTACAAGGAAATCGAACTAGAAGTGGACGTTCTCTGTCAGCGAAGGTCAGCACAACCACAACGCCTCCCTAGATCCCTCTGCACACGCGATCCATCGCCGCCGGACCGAGGAACAGCAAGAAGTTAAGAAATCGCTGTCACAGCACAGGGCCCTCGCCGCCCGTGAGATGGGGGAGATCATCCGGTCGCAGAGTCAAGTCCCTTCCTTCTTCCGGCCCAAAGACATCTATAACGATCGGCAGGCGATCAGACTGTCGAAGTTGGAGGGCCTCACGCCTACCCAGCAGTAGGTAAATCTCCTTCAACAACAAGGACTTCGTCACTATATCAGTTACAATAAAAACAACAAGATTACAGCAGTATTCTAGACATACCCTTAGTGTGAGGGGATGTGGAAGCGCTTCCCTGAAGTCCTCAGGCTTAACAACACATACAAGACCAACCGCTTCAAGATGTGCCTCTTCCAAGTCACCGGCGTCACTAACCAGCGATCGGTTGCGAACTTCGCGTTCGGCCTCATTAGAACAGAGCGCCAGGAGGGCTATGACTGGCTTTGCGACCGGCTAGGCGAATTCCGAGAGCAGCTTCAGATCCCTGAGCCCAGTGTTGTCATCACCGACAAGGAAAAGGCGTTAAAGAATTCGTTGGAACGCGTATTTCCAGGCGCACAGCAGCAGCTCTGTATTTATCACATCCACGCGAACGTTGACGCGAAAGTCGTCTCTCGTTGGAAGGACCCCGAAGACGGCGAGGCTGAGAGTGACAAGGCTCCCTCCCCAGTCCCTGATCCTCACGTTGACGAGCTTGCCGAGCTTAATGCTAACGAACTTGCTCAACTCGATCCACTGACGGCACGAGCTGCCTCCAAGCCGCCGTTTAAGAACAGCAAAGTCAGTCTCCAGCGAGCTTGGCGGTCGGTCTGTTATGCTAAGGAAGAAGAAGACTTTGAGAAGGCATAGGCAGCCTTAACTTCCTTTTTCGCTGGCCAGCAGCCGATTCTCGACTATCTCGTCTCCGAATACCTCCCTTGGGCGGATCAATTCCTCCAGTGCCGCATCAAACGCTATAGAAACTTCGGTCAGCGTACGAACAGTCCAACTGAGACCGCTCATAAGGATATCAAAACGTATCTTCTCACCGGGACAAGTGATCTACTGCATCTCCACGAGGCGCTCGTTCAAATAATAGCGAAAAAGGAACGAGATTACATCCAGGAAGCCGCCAGACAAGAGGTCAAGATAAGGCAGCGCTACATCGGCCGGAGTTAGCTGGGCTCCCTGCCAACGCAGATTAGCTACGCCGCCGTCAAGCTTCTTGCCCAGCAGCACAGCCGGCTTAAGGCCTCAATCAAGGAGAAGAAACCTCTCGCGCCGTGTAAGGGTTCCTGTTATTTTACGCAGCAGTATGCTCTTCCTTGTGTTCACGCCATCAAAGCGCAGCTTCAAACGGGAAGCCCTCTGACGAAGGAAATAGTCCATCCACGCTGGTGGCTGGACAAGCCTTTGGTATGTTTCCCTGCAAATTCACACTAAAACCCTACTAACTACGCGTCCTAGGATATCAACGAGCCTCTCCTTCGAATCCAAGATCCCGACGTCATACAGAACCTTCAAGGCCGGCCTCGGCTTCCTCAGAACCATAAAGTCCCCGTCAACATAACTCTGCAACCGATCTCAGCTCCTAGTTCAACAGCTCCTCCCAGCACAGCAGCGGCGGCGACCTCGTCAACACAGCGTTCTTCCCTGCCAAGCTCAACTCAACGAGGCGGCAGGCGCCTGACTTCAAGCATCCGTCGTACCCGGACCGCTGCAGAGATCGAGGTCGCCAGCCACCAAGCCTCACAGCGGTCGTCAAAGAAATTGAAAACAGGCACAAATACTAGGGGGAATGGATCTAGAAGAGGACGTGCCGGCAACAGCAGCCGTGGAGGTAGTGGTCGCGGAGGCAGCAGCAGCGCGACTGCAAGAGGAACGCCGGCGCCGACAGCAACGCCGGCCTCGACGGCCTCGTCAGCTGCTAAAGAGGTTATTCCTGCTACACAGCTTCCAGAGATACGGCTTGGAACGCCGCTACAAGAGGACTAGATACTATATGTGATTTGGAAGGGAATATAGGTCTTTTGGTGTTGTTGTTTTTTTCTATATAGTATTGTATACAGTTTTTGCTTTCCATGACTTACACTGTAATTTTGCGGGGCGGCGTGGATTTGCAGAAACCTAGGCCAAATCTGGTTAGTTACAGCCCCCCGAGCAAAATGATACAGCCCGCGCAGCAATACTCATTATAAATGCGGTTGGTGTGTATATAGATATAGACAAATCTATTGAACATAGAGAACAAGCAACGAATATCAAACAAAGCAATTGATGATTATGTACATGGCACAGAAGTTGAGTGGGTTTTTGATAGTTTTTATTTCTAGGCATTTTATACCTCTTCACATATTGGTCGTTAAACCCCCTGCAGGGCCATCATATCTTGATCCTAGTAAACAGAACCAAGTCAGTGGATGAGAGTGCTGGCAAACCCAACAAGGTATGCCGAGCCCAATCTCGAGCAGTGCATATCTATCTGTTTTGGACGTTATTCTCAAAATTCCACAATGCCATCGTCATCAGTAAAAAGCAATTGTGCTAGGCCTCCATGTGGTATCAGAATCTGCAAATTACGCAATCATCAAGAATCATTCACGCAGCTTCCGTCCCCAGAATCCCAAGGGAGGAAGCCGCAGAAAAAGGAAAGAAATAGAAAGAACAGAGGAAAAAAAAAAAAGAAAAGAAAAGAAAAACCCCAAGAAAGACAGAGGCTACATCACTGCCGGTAACGAGCCAGCTGAGCCATGATATTCTGCACCTGGGCTGCCGCATCGCCTGTGCCTGCTGGTTGCGCAACAACCGCAGGCTGGCCGCCGTACGGACCGCCGTACTGCATCTGAGGATGAGCTCCATGGTGTTGTTGATGTGGTGGAGGCGGAAGTGATGCCGCTGTACCTCCGTTGAGAGATCCTAATATTGCTTGGATATCAACTTGTGGTGCATTAGCGGCTGGCGCTGCAGGATTGGCGCCGCCATGAAGACCGCCAGGTATGGCTCCCGGAGACCCCGCCTGGATGGATGATAGAAGCCTTTGTAGCGTATTATTATCAACCTGCCCTATGAGATTCGCGATGTCGGCGGCAGACGGCATAGACGGCATAGACGGTGCAGCTGGTGCGGGTTGCGGTGGATACGAGCCGGGCTGCTGCATGCCAGGATACGCAGCGACATGATGAGGTTGCGGGGCCTGTGCAGTGTACTGCATGGGATATCCACCGGCACCGCCATAAGATTGACCATAGCCCGAACTGCCAGAGGCCTTTGCTCGCAATATGACTTCTGCTGCCGTGCTTGGCTCCAGGTCGACATATTGCTCGAAGCGAACGTTGTGGATACCTCTAGATCGGTCAAATGAGTGAACTGGAATTTTGGCCGTGCCCTGAGCGCGAAGATCCAGGTCTACAACTCCGTGCACGCCTTCGGCAGCCTGTCGTTGGATGACTTGGTCCTTTGGAAACCGCGGGTGCAGGTACATGACGTTGGTTCTCAATCCTTTGGCCTTGAAGGCGCCTTCAACCCAAGTGCCAAAGTCTGGGCTGACATCTGGTTGCATGACGATTTGCACATCAGGAACATCCGCGCCATAACGACGAGGCAGATCAAGCTCTGGTTCATGTCGCGATCTACCGTAGGGACTGGGGCTTCTCCTGCGATAGGAGTCCTTTTCGGTTCTGCCGTATCCACCTGGAGATCGTGAGCGGCCGCGACCTCTGCCTGAGTCATGGTAGCCTCGATCTCGGCCGCTGTAGCTATCAGTCCTATCGACCCTGTCGGCTCTATCGTTCCGGTCGTTTCTATCGTTCCGGCCATAGTAGTCATTACGACGAGGCGATTGATTGCGTGCGGATCGGTTATCGTCGCGATACTTTTCTCCCCTACGACCACCTTCGCCACGACCGCCACGAGCTCGCTCAGGACTGCGGTTTCTCTCCTTTTTAGATTTATCTTGAAGGCGAGAGATTTCCAAATCTACAGATTGTCAGTACTGGTCTCAACTTCAAAAACAAAAGGTATATGTTGAATGTTGACGTGTTTCAGGAAAGTGACTTACGGATGCGGCGTCCTTTCACCTCCATGCCCTGAAGATTCTCCAGAGCACTATGGCCTTCCTCGACTGTGTGATACTGCACAAAGCCATATGCCGACTTGAGGGAGATCTGGGCCAGTCTGCCAAATCTGTGAAAAATGTCGAAAACATCACGCTTAGACACTTTGTCGCTTGAGAGATTCCCTACAGCAAGGAAAGAAAAAATCACATTAGCACGCATACACCGTATAAGTCGGGAGGAGCTGGAGTATAAGTCTCAAGGCAAAGCCACTAACCAATGAAAATACGTGAGCCTTCAGGGAATCTATCCCATTTGGCCTCCGACATGTACTGCCGCTCATCGGCCATGAATTGGTCCCACTGGTGCTGATATTCGGCATCATGGGCTCGGTCAACGGGATATCCGGGCGGATTAGAAGCATAGGAAGGGTTTATGGACGCGGCAGCAGCCGAGGGATTCATAGCTGTGGCAGGAGGGGGTGGAAGAGCCCCTAGAGCTTCAGTCGAGGTTCCAGGGGCACCGGCAATAGCAAAACTAGAGGGCTGTCCCGGCGCGGGTGGCACCCCGGTACTCCCTGAGACATTGGAATTGGTTCCGGGAGGATGGTGCTGAGAAGCATACGATTGGGGAGCGACTTGGGGCTGCGGAGGACGCGGTGGAAGAGAGGAAGACAGTGGTAGAGCAGTGGTAGTGGTAGCGGTGGTGGTGATGTTGGAGGAAGGAGCAGAAGTAGTAGTAGGGGAAAAGGGGTTGGACGAAGCCGCCGGGGCATTGGCTGGCGATGCAGAAGCCGGCGTTGGGTCAGGGTTTCCGGGTTTAGGCTCAGCGGGATGGGCAGTGAGGTCAGCCACGAGTTGTTGGATGTCAACAGATGAAGAGTTTTCGGATTCTTGCTTGCTGGGGTCAGCTCCGGGCAGCGTGGGCTGGGCCACTGGCGGGATGGAAGCCGCTTGCGCATCGCCAGGCTGAGATGGAGCTGCGCTGGCAGGCTCAGGGACAGCCTCGAGCTGAAGAGTAGGGACAGATGGGTTCTGAGCACCTGGGGCAGATGCGGATGAATCAGCAGCGACATGAGAGACGTCTGATGGGCGACTAGTCAAGTGATCGGATAAAAGTGATGGATTCTCGTTGGATTCTCGCGGTACTGATGATACATGCTCGGCTTCCTGGTCTTCTTCCCCTTCCTCAGGACCGATAGGAGAGTCAAACGTCTTGGCGTAGTCGTCGTTGTTGTCGACCATCTCCTGCCGAGGGGGCTCTACGGCCATTTCCTCCGTGTCTTCGCCGTAAGCGTCGCTGAAGCTGTCATCATCTACAACATCGTCGGTTTCACCAGCAGTCGCGAGGGAAGGGTCGACAACAGGGGCGTCAGCGACCCCGTTGGGGAGAGCGGCAGTGGCAGCAACCATGGCGTCGATGGTATCGACGGTCTGCTGGAGCGCTGGCACCACGAGAGACGCGGCCGTGTGGACGGGCGAGGGAGAGACGGGAGAGAGATTGGCTGTAGCCTGCAGAGCTGCTTCGGGCTCTGGCTCTGGCTCTGGCATGAAGCTGGGCTGGCGGGCTAGAGAAGATCTAAGGGGTAGAGACTGGGCGGTAGCATCCGCGCAGAGAGGCTACTATGGAGTACCTGTTGCCGTCGGCGGTTGAGGCGAGAGAGGGATTATTATAAGCTGTTGTCGAGGATGGTTCGATGTGGGGCTGGCCGTAGTGGGCGCGCAAGGATGCTTTGATGCTGCAAGTAATAGGTAGTAGCGGTAGTAGTAGTAGTGGTAGTGGTAGCAGCAGTAGTATAGGAACGCAGATGGGTGGATGATGGCGCTCGCGACACGAAAAGCTAGGCCCAGCTACGAGAGAAGTGGCAGTTGCCTTGATGACGGAACAGGCAGCACAGCCAATCTGCAACCCGTAGAAATGCGCCGTGGCGTGCTGCTCGGTGTGGCTGGGGCTACGTTGAAAAGAGATTTCGAGGTTGCGAGCAGACGGGACTGGGAGTGTTGGTTGAAAGAGCAAAGAAGAGGCAGAAAGGCTGGCGAGCGCAACTGCTCAAGGCAGACGGAAGCCGCCTCAAATTCTGTCATGGGGCTAGTCCCGTTTGGGCCGCGGCAGGACTCGGCGCGGGGCCAAGAAAACTCGGTAAGGCAACCAGCCCGCTAATTTCGGGACGCTCAGCAGGCCTGGGCCTATAACGACCTGTATTCCATGCCACCTTATCTACCACCAGTTGACCTGTATTCGACCTATCCGACCCATCTACTGATGTATGTACGTATGTTGGGCGGCACAGGACATTCGCACTGAGCTAATGTGATTAGCGCTTGACAGGTATTGGGTAATTTTGCCGGCGAATGAGAAAAGGCTTCGGTGAAGGGGGGCAAGGCTTCTTGGGGCATGCTCGGGCCAACATGCGGCTTGTATAGCGAAGAGAAGGGATAATATTGCGAGTGCATACCAGAAATCGCTACCAGCATACCTCTCTATACGCCATGCTACTATCTTATCTGCGAAGAAGAGCAGTGCTATCGGCAGCCGCGCCGAAGCAGCCGAGGCCTCTGCTATCTCAGTCGATAAGATTCAAACGCTACGAAGCATTCGACGCTCGATTGGACCAGGATGCCTTGGCTGAGGCGCGGCTCTGGTATAACTCGTTTGATGCATCGCAACTGCCCAAAGGTAGCACAACATACGCAAGATCCAGCGGCCCTGGAGGCCAACACGTCAACAAGTATGGAATCTCGTCATCTCTCCGACGGAGCCAACCATAGCTAACATCAGCCGGTTAAAGAACTGAGACCAAGGCAATCACGGTATATCCCGTAAACGAGCTGCTTGGCGTTCTCCCTCAACTCCTCCATCCCGCAGTCCGGTCTTCCAAGTATTACACTGCCGGCAATGACTCGCTCACATTCGCAGCGCAGACTCACCGGTCAAGGTCTGCCAATCTCGATGAGAACCGGAGGAAGCTTATAGATGAAGTCATGAGCATCTATCGCGACATGACTCCCGCCGAAACAAGCTCTGACAAGAAGAAGAAATTCCAGGAGGTGTATGTATACATCATAACGGGGGCGGTTGAAAACACTGAGCTGACGTTGAGCAGAGAGAAGCGATTTCACGAAGCACGAGTCCAGGACAAAAAATTCAATAGCGCCAAGAAGCAATCGCGGCGGGGGCCACCGCAGTAGTGAAGACTGCGGCAGACTTCACATTTCACCTGATTGCTCTTGGTTATTCTAGAGCCAGATGGCGCCACGAGCTACCTGTTTAGATAGCAGCCGCCAATCGGCTCAGCATGTTGCTCAACCCTGCAGTGGCCGTCTTGGCCATTGGCTGCTTGAGAGAACGGCATCGTTGCTAGTTGCTATGTAAGCTTACCCTCTCTGTATGCAGCCGCTTAGCTCTGAAACTCGAGCCTCGGCGTAAATCCTCTTAGGGAAGGGAGGGAACAGGTGCAGCAAGGCAAGCATTTGTTAAATATATCAACAGAAAGATGCATTTTATTAGAGTAGAGCGAAAAATGAGGTTATGGAATCAAGAGAGCGGCTGGTACCTATTCGATACTCTAAGCTGGCTATCCGGCACTTGGCGGGATCTTCTCCATCTGCTAAAACCACCAGACAATAACAGCTGTAAATCATTACTTGATGTCGTTTCCTGTTTGTTCTTTCGTTTCTAAATAAAGCTCCCCGGCAAAGCCTAGCACCCAGTCACTGCGTAAAGAAAGAGGCCGAAAAGACAAAGAAAGGCCGGCAAACATGAGGTGCTATACGGTAATACGCAGCAACTTGATCCTCTATTACTAAAAATACAGGCCCAGGCTGCCTCTGCTAGCCCCCAGAATCTCGGGCATGATAGGCTGATCGAGCCTCCCAGGCTGGGATCCCCCTTTGGGCCCCTCCCCCACCTGGTGTCTGTTTTGAAGACCGCCATAAACTCCCCTTAAGCCGTACCAGCTCGCAAATGCCCAAAATCCTCTTCCCTCCAACCCAAAGTCGCAAGAACCCATCTTCTTGAGCGGCTCTTTTTCTATTTTATTTTTTGGGGCGCATCAAAACAAAAGCTTTGTGTCGTGTATACCCGCTACGTTGTTTTTCGCAGCTGACAGCTGAACGCCCTCCGCCACCTTTCTCAGCTCTCAACCTCTTGTCTCTTCCACGCCACACTCGCTCAGCATCCGGGCTTCCACGGGCTCTTCAGCCATCCACGACGGCCCACGATGAGCCGCCAGCAGCCACAGCAGCAGCCCCAAGTCCAGCCTTGCAGATACAAGGTTGGCAAGACTCTGGGAGCTGGCTCATACTCGGTCGTCAAGGAATGCGTCCATATCGATACCGGGCGCTACTATGCCGCCAAGGTTATCAATAAGCGACTGATGGCGGGGCGAGAGCACATGGTATGCAAGAGCCTCTCTTTCTTCAGTCTCTTCAGTTTCTTCGGTTCTCCGTCTAGAAAGAAGTCTGCCGCTATGCCTTCGTGGAGAATACATGCTGATCCATTCTGGGAGTGGGAAACAGGTCCGAAATGAAATCGCCGTCCTGAAAAAGGTGTCCATGGGCCACCAGAACATCCTGACGCTGGTCGACTACTTCGAGACAATGAACAACCTCTACCTCGTCACAGACCTGGCCCTCGGAGGCGAGCTGTTTGACCGCATCTGCAGAAAGGGCTCATACTACGAATCCGACGCGGTGGATCTGATCCGGGCGACTCTTTCTGCCGTCGCATACCTCCACGACCACGGCATCGTCCACCGTGACTTGAAGCCCGAGAACCTGCTCTTCCGCACCCCCGAGGACAATGCAGACCTGCTCATCGCCGACTTTGGCCTGTCTCGAATCATGGACGAAGAGCAGTTCCATGTCCTCACCACGACCTGTGGTACTCCTGGCTACATGGCTCCCGAGATTTTTAAGAAGACGGGTCATGGTAAGCCCGTTGACCTGTGGGCCATCGGTGTCATCACCTACTTCCTCCTCTGTGGCTACACCCCCTTCGACCGAGACTCCGACTTTGAGGAGATGCAGGCCATTCTCAATGCCGACTACAGCTTCACTCCGGCAGAGTACTGGCGCGGCGTCTCCTCGCACGCAAAGGACTTTATCCGGCGGTGCCTCACCATCGACCAGGACAAGCGCATCACCGCCCACGAGGCCCTTCAGCATCCCTTTGTCGCCGGCCTCATTCCTTCAGATGGCGCGGGCGAGAACTTGCTACCCACGATCAAGAAGAACTTCAACGCGCGGCGCACGCTCCACGCGGCCATCGATACTGTCCGCGCCATCAACAAGCTACGCGAGGCTCAAAATCTCATGATGGACGGCGCTCGTTCCCAAGAGCCTACACGCAACCGCGGCGCTGGCTCCAACGTCCCTGCTCCCGTCAACGGCGTTCGCAAAGACGACAGCGCCATATCCATGGGCTCCAGCCAGGGCAATGACAGCGAATCCAGCGCAAACAGGCCAACCGACGATGTAGTCATGGGTAACACAACTCCTGCCTCTGACGTGCCTGCAGCGCTACAACCGGGCAACATGGCGAACCGTCTCGTGCAAACAAGCAAGGGCCTCTGGAACCCCGAGGCTGCCAGGTAGCTTACCTCTGCCGTATAGATATGGCAACACGCATTTCTTTTTGGCATGCCAGCGACAAGTAGCGAAAGAGAGAGAGAGAGAGAGAGAGAGAGAATATCTCTAAAGGGAGAACATGAGTATGTGTGCACCGGCGCTGGCAGCCCACTTGATACCCAACCATGTTTCTCATAGAATCTACTTGAGGGGGGGGAGAACGTTTCTCTATTTTGTGCTTTTCCAACTACGAGAGAATGAAGTGATGGATTCGATGTATCGCGTTTTTTTTTTCTTTTGGAATGTTCCCTATTGCCTCCGTCATATGCCTGCAACGAAAAAAAAAATTGAATTTAAACATTTCTCCCTTCCGTTCTATCTTCGTTTCTCTTCTTTCTTTATACTAAACTCGGTTGTCATCATTGTTTGTCAAAGTCATGGGAGTATAATGGGATTTTTTTTTTTTTTCTTTCTTTCTTTTATATATAACGCCTGTAGTCTCTGAGTAGTAGAAACAGACAAAGTCAGTCAAGTGAGAAAGAGAGGAGAAGGCGTAAGGAAACATATCTGGGCTATATGTAGCAATGGAATTAAACACCTAATTTTGAGTAACGAATGGGAAATATATAACAGAAACTGCTTATCTGAAACTATTGCGTGACTGGTGTTTTGAAACAATATATCATGATGAAATGTCACGCCATGGTTTGAGACTCATGATTTGATCGATATCAAGGCACATTATACTCCATTCTACTTTATTTCATACCATTCATTCACATCATTTTATTTCTTTTCACTTCATGATATTCATCATGCAGAGCTTTAGACTTGGCTTTCATCTTTTTTTTTTTCATTTGTTCATTTGTGCCTTTTGTTCAAAAGGTTGAGCGAGCGGCATCTTTGGTATCTTCTTCGCCATAGGCCTAGTATAACTCTTTCCCAAGACCGCCCCCTCCTTCATGTCTGAAAGCCATACCCATTATCATCGATACGGATGCGTCTCTCCCAGCTCATTGCTTCCGTCAGTGGCCATCCCATCCTCATGGCTCACTTAGCGAGCGTTCAGTGCATGTACTCAATCCTATCCATCCTCCCATGCACGGATTATCCACTTGGTATGTATACATTACGTACTCTATCTTTTGAAGTAGTAGTACCCTTTCCTTTGTCGAATATATGCAGTCGAATCATTTGACAGGTTCGAATGGAAAATAAGAATATCCTTTTCTTTCCCGTGATTCCCCGATCCAGACTCCCATCCTCCCAGTATTAAATATTCGATATCCGGTTTGGTAATAACGAAACCGGATTTGATCCCCCACCCCTTTCACCAAGAATAAGGAAAAAAAAAAAAGCCAACACCACATTGCGCCATTTCGCTGTGCCGATGAATGCCAAAGATGTTTAGAAAAAAGGCTGTGCTGCCAAATATTAATTACGAATTTTGAATTGAATCATAAGCAGGTTCGTAACGCTCAGACATCCCGTCGTATTAGGTGCCGAGTTGAGAGATATAAGAGATGGAAGTAGTGAAGAAATTCGTATCGTCGAGTAAAGCGAATTTCCGACGGGATCGGATGTCAAGACTTATTACCGCGAAATAACGACCTCGCTTAAATCGACGTCCCGTGGTGGGATATGTCCATCCCAATTCTGTCCGTCGCCGGTCAGATCCATGATTCCGGGAGTAGAAGCTTCGGAAGTGGTAGGGCTGAGAGTGCCGCTGCTGGAGCTGCTGGCGACAGTCCATCCGTCGCTGGAGTTGGAGCGGTGGTGGTCGATGAATCCAAGGCTAAAGTATCGGCCAGTCTCCTCGTCTTGGACCTTGTGGCGGTCGCCGACTTCGACGTAATCGTACTCCCATCGGGTAAGTTTGTCGGCCTGGCGTTGCGGCAGCCACCTAGCGCGGCAGTAGTAGTAAAACGCAGAAGCGATAAGACCACCAGTCACCAGATCGATGGCATAGTGGTGGCTCAGATACATGGTTGCCCACCAAACCCAGCCGGCGTACGCTGCAAAGAAGAACTTGAACTGAGGGAAGCAGTGGCTCATGAACAGGGCCTCGAGAACGGCGTTGGCAGCGTGGAGAGAGGGGAAAGCACCAAATGGTAGAGGGGCGTTGGTGAAGTTGGTAGTGTAGAGATCGATACCAAAAATGGCGTCAACACGAGCCAATCCAGCGGGCGATCCATGCATGCCGTAGGCGGCGGGAACAAGCCCGTTTTCATTCTCATACCATGGCGGCGTGCAGGGAAAGATGAGCTGAATGGAGACGCCGAGGATGCTCATCCAGCCGAAAGCGCGAGCAAAGACAGGAGTGGTGCCGGGAGCTGAGAAGACGAAGATGATTGCGGAGCACACAGCAGGGGCTCCGAAATGCATGATGCCATATGGAAGCCAAGCCAGAATATCGAGAATAGCATGCTTGTGAGCCGAGAGAATGTTGGAAAGGTTCGCGCCATAGAGAACGTTTTCCAGAGCAGGCAGGATTCGGACCCAGATATGAGGACGATACTCGGTAGGAATAAATCTGAGGGGAGGAAATGAGACGCGATTAGCGAGCCGATTGACCACCAGGGCCACCATCAATGGCGGGTCATGAGGGGGGGGGAAAACTTACCGACTGCAGAAAAAGTAAACGAGCCAGACCCAGATTGGCAGCGACGGAAGGAAGAATTGGCGAGTGGCAGGCATGCAGAGAAGCCAGGCAGCGCCCATGAGGGCAAACAGCTTCAATGCCGCGGCCGGAGGAGCGATCCAGAGCGAAAAGAGCGTCAAGCCAAGGAGCACGGGGTACTGCAGGTCGGAGAATCGCCAGTGATGCTTCTGCAGGTCTCGCAGGCCGTCCCAGAAGTTGAAGGACGTCTGCAGGCTCGTGATGTCCTCGCCGCGATGCGTCGTGTTGGACTTTGCCCGGGGGCGTCGGCGAGCGTAGCGGGCGGGAAGGCGGTTGAGGAACGCCAAGTTGACGTGCTCGGTGAGGAGCGCCGGCAACTTGGGCTTTCCCGATCCAAGATCCATCGTAGCTTTGTTGTTTCTTGTTTTACAATCTGTCCCAAAAAAAAAGATGTTCAAGAAGATGAAAGCGAAAAAAGTCGTCGTCGTAGAAATGCGATGCGAGGAGGCTGTCGCGATTCTTTGTAGCAAAAAAAGCAACGTTTGTGGGGACAAAAAAGGAGTCGATGCTCGTCGGCTCGAGTCCGGCAAGGTAGGAATACAGCAGATTGTCCCAAACGCTACCTCATAATACCCAAGGACAATCCCGAAGAGCCAGAAATTCCGCGCAGGAGCGTGTTCGAATGAGAGATGCAACGAGCACGTGCAGGGCTGGTCAAAAAAAGTCGTCGGCGACGGGGTCGAAGGGACGACGAGCAGCAGTTCCACAGGCCGAATTAACGGGAGTCGGAGGCTCAGCAGGGGGCTTGCGAAGGAACAGAACCGGCGGCGGGCTGTTGTTCTTCCAAGAGACTGCGGGCGGGAAAGGCCAGGAGCGCCAGAGGGGACGGCGAGGGAAGAGACGAGCGACGAGGCGTTGGGGATAGGAGAGGACAAAGGAGAATGAAGCCAAGCGGAGGAGGAGGGGACAAGTCTAGTATGTAAAGGCTCAGCAAAAGGCAGCACGAGAGGGTCTTGGTTCGTAAGTGGCAGCAGAGGTGAGGTAAGACAGGGCAATGATGACAAGGTGCAGCTGGCGCTGAAGGTACCTCCGACGGTGCGGATGGGCGTGTGCGTGGCGCTGGAGCCCGGCAAGAACCTTGTATCTCGGGCTTGGGCCAAGGCACTTTGTACCGGGCGGAGAGCGAAATCTGCACGAGGCGCCGCGGGTAGCGGTACAAGCTCTAACTCGGTGCAGTAAGACTGCCAGGCTACGGCAGTGGTGCGCAGAACGAACTGGCGCCTCTTTTTTTTTTTTTTTTTTTTTTTTTTCTCCCTTTCCTTTGCTGCTTCTTCTCTCGCACGCCGCCTTTTCTTCCTTGGAGGCAAGGCGCTCGTCTAACCCAGCGCCGCTCCCTCCTTAGCGCACTTCAGCGGGCACCCGGGCTCTTTTCGCTCAGCGACGAGCAAGCACAGCAGCGCGCAGATGGCGTCGGGCTCAGGCGCTATCTTAGACACACAGGGCCTGGGCTAATTTGGGGGACGTGGCCCCGGAAGCTGCGGCCCACGAGTACCTGTACCTCCACGGCCAGTGCCTGTGCGCGGGTAAGGTAGCGACACCTGGGGCTCTGCGCTGACGCCCCGTATCAGCTCGCATCGTGCAGGTACCTATACGTAGCGCGCGCTGTGTGTGAAGAACTGCTGCTCCGTTGGCCAGCCACTCCACGGCCGCTTCACAGCACATCCAAATTCTCACCTCGCACAAGCGCAAGGCCGCTGCCAATCCCTCAATCCCTGGAACCTCTTAGCGGCCTTGGCCCTGGGCGCCTGATGGTGAAATTGCACAGGGTCGATGAGTGGCTGCGGCTGCCTCTCGGTGGGGTGCGCAGACTTTTGGGCGTTGAGCGCCGAGAATGCCGGCATGGGATGGGGGAGCATTAGAAAATGCGCACAATCAATGCGTGCGGCTACCAGCCAAGACGTTGAGATTATCCTCGGCGTTGATGGCACTATCTCGCGAGTGGTTTTTTTTTTTTTTTTTTTTTTTTTTTTTTTTTTTTTTTTTTAACGAGCTCCGGTAAACTTGAACAAGGGCCACTTGGCATCTCCTATGTACAAGAGTCAGGATACGCGTACCCTTTTTTGCTCTCTGAACAGTAACAAAGTCCGCTCTGCAACTTGAACTTTGTTCGCACACCGACTATGGTATCAGTACAAGAGCCGTGACGCTACTATCACCGAGAAACTGTGGATGCCAGTAATTAAGGGCTTGCGCTAAAAAGCGTTTTTGACTTCTTTGAGGAATCGGGCCAACTTGTGTAGATGCGGGCAAGACATTCATCCCATCGGGGCAAAAGTTTCTTTCAGTCGACATATAAATAAGCCAAGCCTCATGGAATCATCGATGAAGCGCGGTTGTTGCTGACAGCGTACCTGCAGCTCTATTCTTTTGTCCCAAGCACTCATTCATCTGCTACTGTAGCTCTAAGCAATTGGGGGCGTCGTGACAGATACAAGGCCTTCTCTCTGATAGCGCCCCCCAGTCGGGCTACCGGAGGTTGGTAAATGCCGATGAGTTAAATAAAGCGCTGTGGGTTATCACTGCGGCATCAAAGAGGAAAGGCGGACGTTTCGGTGCAGGGTCCCCCGATCTTCAGCTTGAACCGAAATCTGCCCATTGGGAGCGGATGGACAGGATTTGCAGGAAATAGCGGCAGCAGCAAGATTCGGATACTTTAGCTGACAACTCTATTGTACGTAAGAAGCATTAGCCCAACTTGTAGAAATCCAGGCCACGGCACAAATTAGTAAACCGCTGTTGCAACATGACGATGACGCCGTTGCAATGGGACAAGAGCCGAGCCCGAAAGAGGAAGACCCCAAAGAATGAAAAAAACGACGAGAAAGCAAAACCCGGTCACGCGATGGAAGCCAATGGACGATGCAAAGATGCCACAGCTGCCGGCGATGCAGCCAGTTCCCACGACGATGCCTCGAATCCAGTTAAAGCGCCAAGAAGCGACCATTCGGCTAGCGCATGACAGCCACTTTTTTTTTTCTCTCTCTTTTCCTCTAATCGTCCAATGTACTCCATCACTGATTTTTTTTTTCTTCCTTCGCGGTGAGCGTGCCGCCGCCTCGGCATGGCGGTCCCCCCATTTGCCCCGTAGTCCGTAACCCAACCAATCGTCCGGAAAACATGCGATCAGGCAGGGTACCGTACAGCACTTGGCCCGCGCAGCAATTAGACGACGATGCAAAATTGAGAGTTTAAACATTAGTTTGGTGCGATGCCGCTAGGCTGCCCATCGTAATATACTGCTACTGTAGCATAATTGCTCGTGCAGGGACAAGGTGGAACACATCAGGCAATGTACCTACTTGTCTGGCTCAGACAATTCCGGGCGCTTATTCGTGTACCAAGCCTGTGAAATAGGGATCGATGGGTTGGCCTAGCCGTGCCTTCACATCACCCCTGTCCGCTCTAGCAGAGCTCCAGGCGCTTGATGAGAAGGGCAAAAACCACCAGGCCGTTTCAAACGGGGCCAGAAACACTTGAGACCCCTCCTCGAGAACGGCTCTCCGGCAGCGTTAGCGGAGTTACAAGCACCAGGTCGCACAGCTACGGAGCGCTTATATGGAACACGGCCACGTATATCGCTTCGTTCAGGGAGAGGCAGACGGGTGGACGGGATGGCATTAGTCGTGAGGGGACATGGTTACAGGCTCCATGTGCTGCTTCTATTTTCTTTCTCGATCCCCTTTGTCTTTTACGCCTCGGCCGCATCTGTCCCGTCACAGTCCGATGTATCATCACCTCGGAGCGTGCTGTGGAGTTGGACATGCGGGCTTCGGCACCGCGTCACTGCACCTCCGCTATCAACCATCACATCACGCCAGATGCATCTCGAGCACACGGCTAAAGCGAGACGAACGCACACGAGCGATGATGCATGGCATGGATCAAGTGCTTGATAACGGTGGAGAAGAACAATCGGTCACAAGGAAACGGAATTACAAACATGGCATCAATGGCTACGATAGCAGCACTACTGTCCGATGGAGCCATTGCCAAACGCAGTAATCGCTGCTCTTCTCGACGAATGCTGCAAAATAGCATCGAGGTGAGAGAAAAGCTTGGCCGCACTAAGTGGTCTCGACTCTCGTTCCATCTCCAACCTCGTCTCAGACAGACAGATTCGCACGCCTTGTGCTGGTCTGCGGTGCACTGTAAGCAATTTGCTTTGAGACGAGGTGTTGGTGCACGTTTCGTTTCAAGCTACTTTACATGCCTTTTCTTCTTCTACCCCAGCATATAAGCTGTGTTCTAAAATCCGGGAGCATAAATCAACATCGTTTGGCGTATATGTACATAGTAGTAGGCATGTGTGTAAATATAGAACAAAGAAAAAAACGCAATCCCCATGTTTTCAAAACGGCAGCTGCCTTATCAGACAATGCACCTCCATCTCCGGAGAAGCGCAAGAATAGTTACATACCCATGGTCGCGTGGTCCCCCAGTCCACTCGATGGTGCGAGAATGAGATAGATACGTGTATCAAGCTGGCCACTTGACTCGCCGCATCCGGCTCGCGGAACAATGCAAAGATCAAAAAGAAGTTGAGTCGCGCAGAGCTTTCCCGTTCAGAGAGGCCGGCTGAAAAAAAAGCACATGTCCATGGAACAATGAATATATGTCATGCCCACCCTCTTTTGGCGCTTTCTCACGAAAAAAAAACCCCCTGCTGGAAACGCGGGAATCTCGGGCGGGCACGCAGCTCCCAGCATCTGCGCCTAGACTCAAAGCAGTTCGACCTGCTGCTGCAGCGGCTTGTCCACCTGGTGCCAATTCGTAAAAAGAGACAAATACATGCGTTGAACAAGGCATCAGGGTCGAGCTACTGTAAAGATTTCTAACACTAACCGCGGCTACTGCGCGCGCGGGCTGAGCGACGAGAGAACCGAGAGGAAGAGGCTATGACGACATCGAGCAGCTAACGCACCGATGCGTAGAATTCCAGCCAGCGTCTACTAATACCTCCCACTACTGTACTTTTTGCCCCGTGGGCGCCGCTGGGCGACGAATGAGAGTCCGCGGAGTCGGGCGGATCTTCTTCTCCCCAAGGCCCTTTTCCCTTCACGGCCCGGGGCAAAGACGGCATCCCGCCGCGCAGTCTCGATGGATGATGCGCGTTGTGATGCAAATCGGGTAACCAGCCAAGATCCGGGATTTTCGCCATCGTTTAACGAGATTTGCTGCCTTTGTACTGTACCTGTACTTTGCACGCGCTGGTTCGAGCTTCAGTTGCGGCGGCCTACTCCCCAGGCTCTTTTAGCGAGCGCATCCCTTGTCTCTGCTCCGCAACTCATCAAAACCAGACAGACAGACAGACAGCTCAAACGAGCGCTGCAAGAATCCCATTTTCGATAAAAAGTGACGACACAACAGCTCTGTAGCTTGTCCACCATCACGTCAGCTCAGCTCAGCAGGATCGGGGGAAGCCTCTATTTGCGCCTCGTCCACCCAGCCCAAATGCAGCAAACTCTATACATGTACGCTGCGCTGCGCCTCGTTTTTGTTGCATGTCATCGCCGTCTCTCTTTACCCAATTGCGTATTCTGCTAGCTCTAGTCATGCGCCGTACCTTATTTCAAGCTATGGCTTAGCCTTGTATGCTGCAACACCATCTTTCTACACATTCAAGTGTCGACGATTTCAAGCATGGTGAGCACCAGTTTCTGCTTTTCCGTGTTGGATTTCAAGCAGGGAGATTGGTAAATTTCTTTTGACCCCATGTCCGATCACATCACACCACCTGCCAATGGCTAGAAATGGGCCAGATCCGCCCGCTCCGATAGGCTAGGAGCCATTTTGGTCAAGAAAGAAAAAGAGAGAGGGAAGCGAAGCGGGCCAGTCTAAAGTCTCCGATGGAGACGATGGCTCGCTTCGCCCTTGAACTAAAAGAGAGGAAAATCCATCTCGATCGGTCGGCCAACGATTGAAGTTTGCGATGGCAGCAATTCAATGGGCCGATCCAGACCCATAAGCCGAAATTGTCACTTTGGAAGAGAAGAAAGAAAAAAAAGAGGCTCTAGTATTTTCTGTGCCGCTGCTGTTGCTGTTGCTGCACGTACATGCAAGGAGAATCGCCACACGAATCACACCACGATCCATGCGCTTTGTATTTCCCCCCCAGGCCTGTCCTCGGCTTACATGTGCAATTTGTTGGAGCGTAGCGGCATTCTAATGAAAGGGATCACTCACCTTTGTGCCGTGCGCTCAAGCTTCCTTAATTTCTTGGCAAGGGAAGAAGCAAAGAAATGATACTAACCAACAAAAATGCTATACATGCAAGTATACGTACTTACATGCGCCGCGATCTCAGAAACCCCATCGCCGCGCCAAAAGCCACGATCCTTGCTCAAAGCCTGGCCCCCCCTTACCTTGTTGCTGTGTCTGCTTTCAGTATAGAGCAGCGCTTTGGTTAATTGCGGTTCTGGGCACTATTTGCTGGGCCAGTTTCACGAGGGGGGGGGACCCTAAATGCTGATGGCCTCGTAAGATATTTCCTTATTCGAACCTCGCAACCCCATCTCAATGGATGCCATTGCCACAAAATAGTATCACAGAGTATACCGCCTAATAAGATACAGAGCAATTAATAGAACCGCCCGCTTCCCTGGCCGTTAAAATGACCAGAGCTCTCCCTCTGCAGGAAGCGCCTCAGCCCAAACGCCTTGCATATCGCACACCCCCCACGACCAACCAGCTTGAAATTGCATGTAGCTCTTTTTGTCTCACCTCCACGAAATGAGCCACGTAAAAAGCTCCATTCAGGTGACGAGGACTCATCCAAGTATAGGTACAGATTGACACATTTGGAGACATGAAAGTCTCAAAAGTAGTACGCATAGGGGGGCGTTTGAAGCGGACTAAAAAAGCAAGAAATTCTGTGAAAAATCAGCCCAACGAGAAGCCGCCAGCACAGCCCAAAACCAAGAGGATCAACCAGCCACGATTTAACGCGTACACACTGTAGATCTAGAACCTCTACGGCAGCAGTATCCGGTAGGAATCGCAGGAGAGCAGCTACTATAGCTTATAGCCACGTACTATACCGTCAATGGATATACCAAGTATCTATACCGTACTCTGATAAATCTTCTTCTCGCGTACCCAAGTCCAGTCACTACCTAGCTGCCCCTGCATCGAAATGCCGCGGCTCCAGTACCCTCCGTCCACGTATAGGCGGCCTTGTATCTCCCCTTGTACAACAAAACAAAACAAAGCCTCATTTGCGAGTCCGAAAGCATCAACCGGACCGGGCCATTGCCTCTTCTTAATTCCCGTGGTAATATCCATACTTTAGCCACTCCGTAAGCCTCCCTAAAAAGGGCCGCGCCGTACCTCGCATACACGGGAAGAACAGTACCTAGGCATCTGCATGCATGCATGCACGTACAGCTCTCCCCTTTTTCCTCATCCACCGGACGCATCACCGCCTTGTCTAAGCCTCTCCCGCTTTTTTACTTTTTCCTTAGAAACCTCTCACCGATGGGCTAACCGATCGAGTGGTCAGCACGTGTCAAAGTCCGCGTCTGTATCCACTCCGCGAATCGGTTGACCGATCTTGTCCATCTCAGCGTCCCAACATCTAGGTCCAGGAGGGGGGCTCGCCCAGGGTCTTTTGCGAGCCAGGGGGTGATGGATATATCGCGTATAGAAGAGCAGTGGTGAGAATAGTACCCGGTAGTAGGTAGTAAACGTAGGACGGATAGCTCTGGCTTCTGCATATCAACCACGAGTATTCTGTTGTGAGACTGTTACGAGACATGAATGCGTAACAAGCAAATTGTCCACGTGTTCTATGAAGTGATGTGTGCTAATACTTCATACAACACCTGGTTGGAGCTGGTACGACATGTTCAATTCCAATAAATTAGATTGATGTGTGTGTGAGACGAATCCTTATCCTATGCGTAGCCAGTTCAAGCCCCGACATCCACTCGAAAGCCCAGTCCTTCCAACGGATGGCCCATTCACATCAATATATGTTCACGAGACGTGAAATTAAATGACAAATGCAACGCATTGCCTCCTGCAATGTTTATAAGGAGAAGTTATCCAGCACCTCAACTTCATTATCCAACACCCTAACTGTTGTTCAACAAGGCAGCCAGTCCACATATCAATTACACAACTGCCAAATACAGTTAAAAGTAGAAACAGCAACAGCAACAGCAGCAGTAGCAGTACTAATAGGTAGTAGTAGTAGTATGTAAAGTGTACTATGACTAACTTCTCTGTACAAGCTCCCTAAATATCCTTCTCTCCAATATCCAGACCTCATCCTCTATCTACAAACGCGCATCCCCATCCTCTCTCTCCTTTGTATTTTTAGATAGCAAAGCAAACTGCTCTTCCCTGAACGCCAATTTCCCCTAATCATGACAAAGCTCTGGTTCCATGCAATCCAGAACTGGTGGAAATCATCCACCTGCAAGCAAAAGTACTTCATGAACCGCATAGTTCCTGGGTTTAGTTGAAAACCATCGATTCCATCACATTTCTGTTTAGGTACCACTATAAATGTGATCACCGTAGCCGTACATCTTCTGAGATACAGGCTATAGTTAGCTGCGTCTCACAGCCACCTGAACGATCTGGGGCTCTAGCCCATATTACCGGCTTTGCGGGCAGACTTCTTCTTATCGCCACCCTGAGCACTTGGTGGGGGGCTCTGTTGCGAAGACCCGGTGGCGGTTACCTCGTCCTTGCTCTTCTTGCTCTTCTTGCTTTTTGACTTCAGAGGCATTGAAGCTGCGAGGCTAGAGGACGGCGGGAGGGGAACTGGGGATTCCTTGGGCCGGGAAGTAAGCGGGATGTTGGGAAGTGGAACAGCTGTCTGTCGCGGCGCAGGGACAGGAGTTTCGGGCTTCGCCTTCTTGGAAGACTTCTTCGCTGCGCTTGGAGTAGCAGCTGCTGGTTTTGAAGGAGTGGCAATAGTGGTAGCTGACGATGAGAATGCTGATGAGGGGATAGCTGGTGGTACAATTGGTGTCTGTTTCTTGCTGAGTGTGGGCAGTTCTGTTCCAAGATCAGGGCTAGAGGCCCGAGCCACCTTCTGTTTCTTGGATTTTGTCTCTGCAGACTTATTCTCCTCTGCTAGCTGCTGTGCAGCGGCCGAGGCATCATCTTCCGAAACATTGTGCTTTCTCTTGCCTTTGCGGTCGGCTTTGGCAGCTTCATCAGTGCCTTTCTTCGTGTCCTTGCTCTTTGACTTCTTGGCGGATTTTGGAGTCGCTACCGTCTGGGGTGCCTCCTCCATCTCGACATCCTCATCCTCAGGCATATCTGCTCCAATATTGCCCATCGGGGTGTTCACGCCAAAGGGCTGGTACCTGGCCCTGAGGCCCTTTGGTTGGGGTCGGGGCGCACGACGAGGCGCAGGGCCAATAGTAGATGCGCCTGCACCACCAAGGCTTGTAATTCTCTTAATATGCATAGTCTGATCAATCTGTTGGCCAGCTGATGATATGAGTTAGCAACTGATGGGTAAACTAATTAAAAGTAGCTACTAACCGGAATGGTACTTGGAATCGCCGGAAGAAGGAATCAAGATCTGAATCGAGCTTCTAGGCGTTATCGCGTCAAAGGTGGCGCCATAGTCTTGACCATCATGAGAAAAGACAGGGCCACCGAACTGCGATCGGTCCATAGGGATCTCCATATTTTGGATGACAGAGATGGGGACGTTGGAAGGAACTGTAAAGTACCAGACTTGCTTGCCTTGCAAGTTTGCTTCGTTGCAGATTCGAGCTACATCTTGTCCATTGGCTCCGTCATCTCCCTTGCGAAGGGTAAAGTCGGGGGTGATGAATTTCGGCACTCCAAGTTGCTTGTCCATCTCACGGTCAGAAATTTGCATAGATTCATCAATCTGATCGTCACTCTCTTCTGCTTCAGAAGCCTCAGCCTCAGCTTCAGACTCGGATTCGGATTCGGATTCAGTGTCCATTGACGAATCTTTTAGTGCTTTTCTTATAGCTTCGGGATCTGTAGCCTTGGGTGTTGCAGGTACAGGCTTTAGGGTTTTAGGCGTCGCGGCTACGGGCTTTGCAGCTTTGGGAGTTGCGGCTACAGGTTTTGTAACTTCGGGCTTTGTAACTTCCTCTTCGTTGTCGCTTGATTCCTCTTCACTGCTTTCCTCTTCGCTGCTCTCTTCTTCGCTAGAACTGCTTGACTCGTCTTTCTTGGCGACGGACTTAGTATTTTCTTTGGCGACGTTCTTGGTGTTTGCTTTGGCGGCGGTCTTGGCACCCTTCAGAGCAGCAGGTATGGTGAGCATCTTTGCTACAGCTTTGGATGTCTCATCCTCATCACTAGAGTCGTCTTCGCTCTCCTCTTCAGAGCTGCTGCTGGACGAATCCTGGGCGGCGGTAGCTGGCTTTGCACTGGCTCCGTTTGTCTTCGCTTTCGGCTCACTTTCCTCTGACTCTGACTCGCTGGACGAGTCGCTCGAGGATT
Organism: Trichoderma sp. CBMAI-0020; assembly: GCA_030708095.1. Lineage (NCBI taxonomy): Eukaryota > Fungi > Ascomycota > Sordariomycetes > Hypocreales > Hypocreaceae > Trichoderma > Trichoderma sp. CBMAI-0020. The sequence goes on along the minus strand of JAJNCI010000004.1, from coordinate 1,133,827 downwards.
CAGACGAAGACTCTTCCTTCTTCAGGAGCTTCTCTTTCTTGGCGGCAGCGGCTTTCTTGGCAGAAGCAGTGCGCTCGACGTCGCTATCGGCGATCTCTTCGTCCCTGCTGCGTCGCTTGGGAGTGGGGGTTGCGGAAGGCTTCGTGCCATTGGCGCCAATCTTCTTTATGAAATTCGTGCTGTTGTCTTCATCGCTGTCACTATCGCTGCTGTCGCTAGACTCGTCGCTGTCGTCATTGTTCCCGAAAAGGCTGGCATTGGCAAGGCCAGGCTCCTTCTTGACAGGCACAGCTGCCGCCTTGGAACCAGGCCGCCGGTTGTACTGGGCAGAGGCGCTGAGGCCCTTGTTGGTGTCCTCGACATGCTTGGCCAAGGAATGGACCTTGAAGGGCTCTTTGGGCGCCATTTTGGTTGAATTTGTAGTGCAATGCGCCTGGCGGAATGCTCAATGGGAGAAGTTCGAGGGTTTGCCGAACTTTTTTTTCTGCGAGGCTCAGATAAATTTTGAGATGCTCTAGATAAGCCCCACCTGACGCGACCGAATCGGGGAAAGTGTACTTCTTAGGTGCGCGCTGATGGCGGGACGTGTTTGGAGCTCGGAAAAGTTTTGGCATTTTAGTGCGCTAGAGATCTTATCGATAAGCCCAATTTCAGCAGCTTCGGGGTGCCTACCACAAGGATCCATGGCTTATACTGGAATCTAGTCTTTATCATGTTACTGACTAAATTAATCTCACAAATCTATATTTTTTAATTGGGACTCGTCAACACGGTGCACATATGCTTATTTTTGTTTCGCTACTGAGTCTCATTTGAGTCAATCCATCCTCAGTTGCCCCTTTCGGAGGCCACCTCAGCATGTCTTCAAACAAGCGTCGTAAACTCGATACACCAACTGCCCCTACATGTAAGTCTGTCAAATATCGTCATGAGAGGCATTGTACCAGACTGTTACAAATAACCTCGCCTAATAACATGAGTTTATAGCAGCAGTAAGCGCCATAAGCGCACTTGCAGCTCGTCGTCGCTTAGTTGCCAGCACACCCGTCAAAGAGCCCAGCTCCTCTCCCGAGCCTGAAGAACGAGCACCGGCCAGGACAAATTCCTTCAATGTCTTGCAAAAATTGAAGAGCCAAAGTGAGCCGCCAAAGGCGCCGCCCAAAAGAAACGGGCCAAAAGGCACCCGTGGCGAGCCAAGGGCTACGGCACAGGGCAGTAAGCTCGGGTATGTCGAGCGTTATTCAAATCGCCCTTCTAATGATATATCCGCGAACTAATGAACGGGTTTTAATGCAAAAGCGATTCATCTATACAAGAGACGGCCACTACGATTTCTCGAACTGCATTCTCATCCTTCTTACCAAGCAAAAATAATTGCCGTGCGACACCACAGGGCACTATTGCGTTGAAACTAAGAGACAGCGAGGTGTGTTTGAACCCATTCAGTTTCATACTCAAACTGCGGCTAATAAGTTGCATCTAGAGATTTATTGTCATTGGCAGCTTTGGAATTAAGGTCATAGCCGGTGAGGTAACTGTTTTTGGAGCGACTCTTCGGCCATCAGACCCCATACACTGGATCCACGCACCTCATTGTCACGCAGTTCCCGTTCTCAGAACCTCGGAAAAGGTCAGCCTCGAGCTTCACAATGACCCAAATGCGGACTCTTTACGGCGACTGAGTCGTTTATCCCCCCTCTTCAAAGGCATATGGAGCGAATCAAAGGATGGATCTACAGAAACAAGCCTGGGAAGGGGGCGCACGTTCCAGATTGTATGTTTGAGAACCTCACATACTCATCTATATACCTGAATGCTAACTCTTTACAGGTATGCAGCTCCGATGACGCTCCTAAGAAGTGTGTCATACAGGAGCTCTCATCCCCTCCAGCATGGAACAAAAAGCTAGCCGACCTCGTGTCAGTAGCTAAAGGCAATCCTTTCACGACCCTCGTATGTGGTCCTAAATCTGCTGGAAAATCTACCTTCTCCAAGATGCTCGTAAATCGCATCTTGACGAGCGATACATCCACGGCTGCCCGAACGGGTGTCGCCGTTCTGGATCTGGATCCTGGACAACCTGAATATGCGCCTTGCGGGACAATATCTTTGGTTCAAGTGATCCGGCCTAACTTGAGTGCTGCCTTTACACATCCAGACCTCGAAGATGACTCCTACAAAGCCGTTCGATGCCATGCTTTGGCGTCCATAACACCAGCTGCAGCTCCAGAGCACTACCTAGAGTGCGTGCTGGACCTTCTTGACAGCTACCGAAGACAACTCCGTAATTGCCATCTTCTCATCAACACCCCGGGCTGGATCCTGGGCACCGGTCAAGACTTGCTAGTCGAAATCATCACTCGAATCAACCCGCCTGAGGTCATCTACATGTCTGAAGATGGCCCTGCGGACGTTGTCGAAGTTCTGCGCGGCGCAACAAAGAAGACCTTCACTACACTTCCCTCACAGCCATCTGAATTTGCTTCTCGAACCGCCGCTCACCTACGAGCCATGCAAGCCATGTCATACTTCCACTTGCAAGGCCAGGGCAGCCCGACTTCTGGGCAACGGTCAAGCTGGAATTCTTCGCCATTGACGTCTATTCCGCCTTGGCAAGTCCGGTACTCGGGCCCGGAGCGAGGAGTTTTTGGCATTTTACTATACGACTACCAGGCCCCGTCTGAGCTGCTTTCGGAAGCCATCAATGGCATGATCCTTGCAGCCGTTGACATTGAAGACCGTAAAGCATTCCGCAACCTCGCCGAGACAGCGCAGTCACCAATGGATGGCATGGACATGGATGGCTACTCTGCTATGAACAGCGTCATCTCGAACACAGCTGAAGGGCTACCATACATCTCAAACACAAACGACATCACGCTCGATCCTCGCTTTTCTCAAACCGTCGGCCTCGTTCTCGTCCGAGGCATCGACGTCGCCACCAAAACGCTCCACATCCTCACTCCCATCCCGCCCCAGAGAATAGAGCAAATACGATTGCAGGGCCGACAAATCGTGCTGGTTCACGGGAAATTCGATGCACCTACCTGGGCTTACACAGAGGACTCCTACGAGCGCACACGGCAAGAGGACGCCAATACTGACAAGCCCCTCGAGATTACAAACGAAGACACAAGCGAGGACGAGGACGAAGATGACGTTGGTGATGACGATGGAGAGGCCGATATGCCGCTTGGTCAAAATGCCGGCACTTCAACCGCTCTGCCGTGGGTAGAGATTTTACGGGGAAATCAGAAGCGGCCAGTCGGATCGCGTGTGTGGAGAGTGCGGAGAGACCTAGGCCGCAATACCGGTGGTGACTGAGTATTAGGGGCGAATGAGTCGGACAATAACATTCTCATGAGCCAAGTAGGTAGTATTGGCATCAAGAGTGAAAAGGGAGAAAGGGAAAAAATTGCGGGTGCTGCGGGGGATTGACCAATGAGCTTTGGATACAGTGTTAAGAACACAAGGAACGAGTCGCGTCCTCCTTGTAAGACAGAACGTTGGTCAGAAATGACCCATGATTACTTAGGCCGAACGTGGGGAAAGCTTTGAACTCCAGAGGTTTGTCATGGCTTCGTAAACGCAACACAATAGACTTGATATATATACCCACCAGCGCTGGCCGTTTAAGAAATGAATATGAGCATGTAGAATGCGAATATACACAACGACAGAGCAATTGTAATAAATAAACCCCTTGACTTTATTACCGCCAATTCTCTCTTTTTTTTTATAGTCAAATTACAAGGCGTCTACATCGTGCACTGCCAACATGGAAGCATCCAAGGTCGATGTGCTCATTGTCGGCGCCGGTCCAGCCGGCCTCATGCTCTCCCTTTGGATGGCCAAGCTGGGCATCAAGACGAGAGTAGTGGACAAGCGAACGGGCAAAATTGTCTCTGGCCAAGCTGATGGGTAAGTGAATTGTTATTCTCTCTCTCTCTCATACAAGAGTGAATAGAGGTGGAGGGGCAGAACAACTGCTTGTATCAGGAACTAATGCACGCAAACATCACAGCTTTCAGTGTCGTACCCTAGAGATTTTTGACAGCTTCGGAATTGGCCAGAAAGTATGGCAAGAGTCGAATCACATGCTAGGTGAGAGATACTCATCATCCATACAGCCCATTCACTGGTGATGTATGCATGCCAGCTAATTCGACTTACCGAATTACAGAGGTCAGTTTTTGGAACCCCGGCGAGGATGGTAAGATTCGGCGCCACCATCGCGGGCCCAACACGCAGCCGAATCTCTCACGATTCACCGAGTCTGTGCTGCAGCAAGGCAGGGTCGAGAGCTTCCTCATCGACACAATCAGAGCATCTGCCTCCCCGAAACACCCACTTGTTGAGATTGAGCGGAGTGTTATGCCGACCACATTGAGCATTGACGAGAGCTGTGCGGATGATGAGGACGCTTACCCCGTGGAGGTTACGCTGCGGCATCTGACCGAGGAAGAAGCCACTCCGACGCAGAGGCTAAGCAATTTGCAAGATGGGCTATACAGAAGTAACCTTGCCGAGGATGACACGGATAAGCTTATTGCCACTACACGGGGCGTTAGAGAGGAAAAAGTGCGGGCCAAATATGTGGTGGGATGTGATGGGGCGCATTCATGGGTCAGAAAGACACTGGGCGAAGGATTCGAGATGAAGGGCGAATCAACAGACGCTATCTGGTGAGTTCCTCTGGTCCAAGGCGTACAACAACAGCAACGCTAACTACTTGCCAAAAGGGGAGTGTTGGACATCGTCCCCATCACAGACTTTCGTAAGAGCTTTCCCTGGAGCTGGCTGTGGCCCATTAAGAGAGAGACTAACGGGAGACGGCAGCGGACATCAGAAGCAGATGCATGATCCATAGTGCCGAGTTCGGAGCCATCATGATCATTCCGAGAGAAAACAAGCTTGTTCGAGTGTACACGCAGCTCAAGGAAGTATCCACAGGCACCGGGCGAGTCGACAGATCACAAATCACGCCCGAGCTAATCTTGCAAACAGCGAGAAAGATCCTGAGCCCATATACCCTTGACTACCATTACATTGACTGGTGAGTCTCGCCTGTCCGAACGGCGTTTGATTACGCCGGGTGGAGGAGCCTATCAGACAGACACACGAAGTGCTGCATGCTAATTGAAACATTGCCAGGTGGACCGCATATCAAATCGGGCAGCGAGTGGGCGACCGTTTCAGCAAACACAATCGAGTTTTCCTTGCAGGAGGTGAGCAGAGCGGCCTCCTATTGCGTGAGGGAGGGCGGAGCCATCAGGTTTGCTAACACACGCAACCCAGATGCGGTGCACACGCACTCCCCCAAGGCCGGCCAGGGTATGAACGTCTCAATGGGGGACACGTTCAATCTTGGATGGAAGCTGGGCCTCGTCTGCAAGAAACTGCTGCGGCCGGAAGTCCTAGACACATACGAGCTGGAGCGAAGGCAGATTGCCAGGCAGCTCATTGCGTTTGATCACAAGTTTTCTAGACTCTTCTCGGGACGGCCTGCCACAGATGACTCTAGCGAGGGGTCCTCCATGAGCGAATTCCAAGAGGCATTCCGGGAAGCACAATTGGTAAGCGGAACCTCCCTTTGCCTGGCGGATACTACTTGGAGCCTCCCCCGGCCCTGAGTCGTAGCGAACGGGCTGTCCAGCTCTCACCAGAAATTGAGCTGGATGGTGTTGTCCAGATTGGGCAATAGAAGCAGGCTGCTACTGGCTGCAAGTCCTGTTTTCCTCCTCTTGCTAATCTGGACCATAGTTTATCACGGGCGTGGGTATCCGCTACCAACCCAGTCTCCTCGTATGCAGGGAAGACGGCGACGCTGGAGGAGACTTGGGAGGAGGCCTTCAGGCAGAGACAGCGCCCCAGAGCTCGGCGACAAGCACAGGTGGGCTGGCCACAAATTGCAGGCCGGGCACGCGGTTTGCATCGCAAAAGGTCATGGCCCAGTCCGACGCTCGGCCGTGGGAGCTCCAGCTGCAGATGCCGTCGGATGGACGCTTCCGCATCGTCGTCTTTGGCGGCGACATCTCCCAGGCCACGCAGCTGGCCACGGTCAACGAGCTCGGGGCCTGGCTGCAGGCCAATCTGCTGTCGCCAGCAAAGTCGCCGCGCATCAGCCTCGCCCCCGGCCCAGACCCGCGGGGAGGATCAGGCTCGTCGCAGTGGATGACGGACCAGGACCCGTCCATTGTGGACGTGCTGCTGGTGCACGCGGCGCCGCGAGAGAAGATTGAGCTACTGCAGGACTTGCACCCGGTCTACCATCCCTTTGACAAGAAGCTCGGCTGGGACTATGGCAAGGTGTTTGTCGACGGCCAGACGCATCACGAGGGCCACGGCAGGGCGTACGAGCAGTTTGGCATTGATCCGGCGCGCGGCGCCGTTGTTGCGGTGCGTCCCGACGGCTACATCGGGCTTGTGACGGCGCTGCAGGGAGAAGAGGGCTGGAAGCAGCTGCAGGCGTGGTTTGGAGGACTGCTGAGGTCGGTCTGAGTTGGAGGGGAGATTGAAGTCGGGGTGGTGGAGAAGGGATGGAGCTGAGGTCAATGCGAAATTGCGAGCCCGAATCAGCAATTGGATTTCTGGCCGATCTCTGGGGGCTAAGAGCGCTATAATGGCACTGGGGCTAGCGTTCTAGGGCCATCGGCGTACGCTTTGCCCGATTTGTAGGCAACGTCATGTGAAGGCAGCAAACGCGCGACTGAAGGCCTGGAGCACATGGGGGCCTTTGTCCAGGACGAAAAGAAGCTGTAGAGGTACGCAGGCGGATAGCTAATCTTGGGCACCCATTGGGCTGGACGAATGAATAAACCTCTGTATGTGGCATGGTTGTTTTCTCGGCTGCTTTGCGAGAGTAATGGGTGCTTTCTGTTTCCCGTTTGGGCCATATGAGCGTCGTGTGATTGGTGCGCACAAGTACATGCATGCGGTTTGAAGCCGGGAGAAATCATCTGAGCCGTGGTACAAGCAGCAGCAGGAGCAGTAGCAGCTGTAGCAGTGAGTCCTCTACTGGGCGAGACATGCGTCTGCTCCATCTCCACTGCATCGATAGCCTGGCACGCACTTCGGAAAGTGAGCGAGCAAAAAGCAAGATCAGGGGTTGCATCATGCTAGACTCTGGCACGATGTTGAATCCTCCGAGATCTTGTCATACTGCTCTGTAGGCCGCCCATGTCGGTACGTGTCGTAGTGCTTTCCGGTACAAGTTGGTACCTTATCATGATATCGACCACCTTCCCGGGCACTACTACTACCTAGTAGCAGATGAGGTCTACATGCATATGTCTAAGTCTCTGTCTCCTATCGAGCACCTTTCACTCACAGTATCCGATGTCCTGTTTTGCACAACAGGCTGGCTACATGTGCATATGCATGGGCTGGGCCAAGTTCTAACGGTCCTGCAAGTGCATGGAGCAAATACGACGCTGTCAGTGAGGCTGGCCAGGATCTTGTGCGCTAGCAAGTGGGCGGATAGCGCCATGCGAGCAACTCCATTCAGACAAAGGCCCAATTCTAGCTGCCCCTCACAGGAGATGATGATCTCGGAGGACCAAAGCGAAGAAAATAACGGCGAGGCCCCTCCCATTCCAACAGTAGATGGACTGCATACGTGTGCGCCATTGGCTGTTGTAGACAGGGGCCTCTCTAGCTTCAACCGTCTTGCATCTTGTGCGTCTGGGCTGCGCTCGAGTCGAGCCACGACTGCTTCTGCTACTGGCGACAGGGATGGGACCGGTAGACGTGCATCGGTATTGGGGGCCGCCATGGCGAAAACAACAGCTCTCAAGAGCGACAACTGCGCTATGAGAGGGCAGCATCGAATCAGAGTTGCCACCGGCCTGGACAGTCACCGAAAGACGGGCTGGACGAGGGGGTCCGCTGCGGGACTGGAAACGGTGCGATAGAGGAGTTGAGCAATGACCGTCCTTTGAGACGCTCCGAGTTGTCTGCTGCTATTTGTCTCTGCTGGTAGGGGATAGATTGCTGACGCTTCTGCGTCTTATTTCCCTCATCAAGGCTGAGATCAAGCCCGGGCTCTTTGGACACCCCTATACATATAAGTACGTACATGTACCTATATATATATCGAGCAAGTTGCCCGGCCACAAGATCCAGGATCACAACCACACTCCACCTCGCCTTATCTCGTTTGATCTCATCTCATCTCACTCCCCGGAATACACTCGGTATTGCCATACTATCTACTGCTAGTCCCTGCACTAAGACAAATCCCCATTGTCGACCAAATCTCCCCGCTGAGCGTTGCCACCACCGACCATCCACCAGCTCCACGGGCCAACCGGCTTTCGGTTCACTTACCGAGACGCCGTTTGTTGGCACCAGCTTTAGATCTGCCCTCGCCCGCTGCCGTTCCGTTGTTGGCCGTATCTGTCCCCCTTTTTACATTTATTTCATAAAAGGTATTCTTTCCTTGGAAAAGATTCTTCATCGACATGCCAGATGCGGTTGCAAAGACAACTCCGTGCATCCAAGCACAGAATGCCTTGGTGGCCGGGGACTTTCAGAGCGAGACCCAAACGTTCATTCGCTCCGCCTGCACGGAGTGTAAACGGCGGAAACAAAAGGTGCGTGAATTCCAATGTTTTGTCCTATCTAATCATATTGCTCGTCAATGATCCGTTGTCTAACACGCCCCTAGTGTCTCCGGCATTGGCCATGCCAACACTGCGGCACTAGACGAGTTGGAAACCAATGTATCTTTCGGACAGTTCTTGATGTTCAATCCGTCGATGAACGCAAGGCTCAGATTGATGATTTCTTATCACGGATGAAGGGGAAATGCTGTTTTTCTCATCCCCCTAATGGAGAAGAAGTAGACGATGGTGATGATAGCACGGAGAAGGACCTCGAGCAGTTTGGATACGCCCCTACCATGAATTCGGAGGTACGTGGGTCTTGATCGATGCCATCAAAGTAAATTTTATTTATGGGATATGTATTTTTTATATTAGAAGGAGTTATAACACAATGTACAAATACCTCGGAGGCCTGCTGACTTTCAGCAGTTACAAACTGCTCTCCGGACTTTGCCATCCAGACAGTGCCTTGGTATGTCGTTTTCTTTTGATCTGTGAGATAATGACGCATTTCCCTTTCACAAATTAAACTAAATGTTATTGAACGTAGATGCTCTGGTCCATCACTTTCTCAACCATGTCAACTATCGCTACTATTTTTTTCATCCTGCAAAGTTTAGACAGGAGTACAACCAATGGTGGGCTGATAGAGACAACGGAAAGCCCCTCGGACTCCAGTGGACCTCTCTTCTTCTAATGATTTGTGCTTGTTCTACCCAGCACCCCAACGATGCACTTCGACAAGTCCTTCGGACAGACAAGGCCCCACCGGCTCTTGAGTTGTCAAATAGACTTCATGGTGCCGCTTCCGAGCTTCACAGAGCTATTTCTCCTGACGCAATGCATCTATATACAGTTCAACAACTGCTCCATTCATTCTTCTGGCTCAAATCCAGGTCTTGCTACGCCGACTGTTGGGGTGCCTTGAGGAATGCCTTTGTGGTATTCCGTGGGCTAAACAAGCCGGCCTCCATCGCCGGTGGTATTGGTAGACAGATTTACTCTGATAGCTCTTTAGCCGCTAATGGCAATGAAGACTCTAACTATCTCAAGGAAATGGGCAATCGAGCTTGGGTTGTCATGACCAGCTGGAACTGGTGAGCGATTTCACTAAACATCAGTCTTGACTATATGAACCATCCACCGCTAACCAATATATATCTAGGCGACTTCCGGCCATTATATCATGCCCTTTTTTTTTTTTTTTTTTTTTTTTTTCACCTACTGAATATCATATTGACCTGCCCAATTTGAGCTTGGATGAGCCATCAAGAGAATCCGGCTGCTCTCCTATCGTGATCACGGCCCTTCAGTGCATACTTGCCAACAGGCTCTTGGAGAAATATGGCCCTCCTCTCTCTTTCGACAAAACTATGGAGGCCAAATATCCATTTGAAGAGCGTATAGCCGACAATGGCAAAAATCACAAGGCCTTTGACGAAGAAGGATCTGAGAAGGAAGACTACGAGTCCCCGCGTATGCCAGACCACATGCCAGACAACATTTCTTGGCGGATACAACCAGTCAATTCGATGCCAATATTTGGGGCGCCTTGCAGGATTTCATTCTGTCCATTATGCGTCTGTCATCGGCATTGGACGCTCTTCGCTCGCATCTGATGAAACCGATGTCGCACGCTTCCCCGGTCATGGAGCTACGATCTCGACAACAGGCTCTAAGAGTAGCTCTCAAATACATGAACGGGCTATTCAAATTTCTTCGTTTCATTTTCCCCGAAGACGGAAATTATCACATTATAATATTCTTAATCTTCGATGTGGCCACGCTTCTGTGCTCCGCAGTTTTGCACGACAGCGATTCAAGCATGCCGACGCGCGTTACAAGCTGGGAAGCCGTCCAAAGCACACTCTGCATGCTGAAGAAGCTAAGCAGTAAAGTGCCGATAGCGAAAAAGGTCTTTGAAGTTCTCGTCCCGATGTACAACGAAATGTTGAAGCAGTCGACAAAGGATGAGGACGTGCACCAATGAAAGAGGCCGAGGCTGATGAATCCAGACGGCGTTGAAGCAAGAAGAGACTCTGTTCTCCTCGGACAGAGTGATCCTCTTCGTCCTAAAGTTTACAATCTCACCTTGGATTTTCCCAAAAAGGACCAAGCAGGCCGTTTTAGAGTGTATTCTCTCTATCCTTTCTCTAGCAATATGCGCTTCTACATGGACCCTTTTGCCACTCAGTCTATGCCGCCAAAGTGGGAAAGCGATGATATAACCACGACGCGGCTAAATTTAACTCAGAGGAGACTTGAAGCTCTGATTCCATCTTTACCGTCTCCAAAAGATATATAGACCCCAGGTGAAGTCAACCATGTCCCTGAAGTAAAACGTTCCGTGGGAGATACGTCTTTGGGTATTATGGAGGGACTATGGGATTATGGCCGTGTGAATTTGGAGTATCTGTCGCCGTAACTTGATCATTGATGTTGTGGATAGCATAGTTCAGAGGACTGTTCTCCAGTTGAGATAGTGAGCGCGGACTTGGTGTTGCAATTTGGTTGGTAGCTTTAGCCGCCTTAAAAAAAGATGTGAGGTGTTAGTATTTCGGATACTCTTGTGATTCGGCTGCTGTAGTTATAAAATAGCCAGGTATATGCTTAAATCCATATAATAGGTATATTAAAAGTAGTAGAAGCAACCATAGCAGCAGCAGTAGCAGCAGCAGCAGTAGCAGCAGCAGCAGTAGTAGTAAAAGTAGTAGTAGTAGTAGTAGTAGTAGTAGTAGTAGTAGTAGTAGTAGTAGTAGTAGTAGTAGCAGCAGCAGCAGTAGTAGTAGTATAAAAGCTTTAGATTAATAAGGAAAAGGTAACACGATTTCCCTCTTAATATTCCTATATAATATTATATATTGTAAGAAATAATTATAAGAATTAGTAAATATTTAAGAAGATCTATAATAAATTAGAATTAGTCTTACTGTCCTAGATTGCGGTGTGCTTCTCTCGCATACAGTGCCAGGGGGTGGAGGGTTTAGATGGTGCCGAATACATGTATATTATCATGGAAATCTAGTTCATTATTTTATCTGTGATGCACATTTATAGCTTCAATTGAAAAAGATAAGGGCTCCTCCTTGGAAGAAACGGTACAGTTGAAAGAGTCATTACTGAGAAGAAAAAGGGGTAAGCTGCCCACTCTTTCGTGGAGTTCAGATAGCCTAGGTCCGACGCCATCACATCGCAGGTCTAGGATTAGATGAATGAATCGATTTAGAGTTACTGCACATTGTTGCTAGCAGCAGGGAACAGCCTTGTTGCAGCGATATGTTAGATTTGCTGACAAAATTCTACGACAAGGAGACAAACAGGGCCGCCTGGCATCCCCGCATTGACTACGGGGGGATCGATGGAGATTCCATCTCTAGATCGTAGATAGTGCTGTGGAGGCCATGAAGCTGGAGTTGGTAGGTACCAGGATGAAAAGAATGGATAGCTCCTTTACGGGATGCCTTGTGTCAATCACCTGAGTGCATTGTTGTATCTCTATGAGAAACAGCTTTTTTTACTTCTCTGCCATTATTACACAGCCAATATTATTGTCTTTTTCCATGTGGAAATGGTAATAGCGTTTGATAGATGCTTAGCAAATCTTGCTGCATATTTATCGTGAGTGATTCGTTCCATGCCATGTAGAGATAAAGTAAATTTGATAACGTCGACTGGTGATCTAATACTGCGGGCATTATTAAGCACCTTCTCATGTTTAAAGAACAGTTTATTCGCCTTTGTACGCATAATCTGCACGGAGATTTGGATGACTTTGTGTGAAGATTTGGCTTAGTAGCTACCTTATCCACAGAGACCAAGCAGGGCATGGAGCATGGGCAAATACATGAAAGTACTTATGCCGCATGTCCAATGCGCTAATAGAGAGGGCAATAGTAGCAACAGATGTCAAGGAGATACAACTATCTTGTCAGTAGAAAGGTATGGATTCCTTCTTCTTGCCGCCACGTGGTTGCATGAACCTCATACTAGATACTCACAAAATTGTTAAGCCCTTGTAGTATCTCCCCTATCCACACTATGCTATCATTCTGCTCTTTTTTCTTTTTTCTTTTTTTTTCTTCCTTCCTTTTTTTCTCGGTAATCAGACATCGGAGAAAGAAAAGAGAAGAAAAAAAAAAGAAGGCGGAACGGCAGTGCCAGTGACAAGGGTTTGCTCAAGCAGCCACGCCAATGCATAACGCTTTCTGTTCCGTGTAAAAAAAAAGTAAATAAATAAATAAAAAAATAAATAAAAAAAAATAAAAAAAGGAACGGAAAGGAAAGGAAAGGAAAGGAAAGGAAAGGAAAGGAAAGGAAAGGAAAGGAAAGGAAAGGAAAGCAAAGCAAAGCAAAGGAAAAGGAGGCGAGATTACCGGCCACTAATTAGAAACAACTTTTCTCTTTCATTTCTTTACCCACATGTCAGATGATCACCGCCGCTCCAATAAGCTGCTAGAACACTAAAAGACCTCCATGGAGGGCATGCAAGCATACCGAAAGGAGTAGGGGTGGCAATCCATATACATGTGCCCTGTACACGAGACGAGCGGGAGGGGTAAAGATGAAGGAAATATTGGGCAGAGGGCGTATGCCGCATGTTGAGTACGTGCATATGCTTATTGACAGGAACTGCTGTAAATGTAAAGAAAGAGTAGGTAGTGTAGATATTAGGGGTGACACGGCTGTACGTAGTAGACAAGAGTGTCTGAGGGTTGTAGAAATTAAATTGTCTAATAAGAAGCAATCAGACGAGAGCGAGTAGATAGCAAGCCTTTTGTTATTAAGAAGATCAATGCTAATGTCTATGTGGTATGTGTAAAAAGAAACAGGTGCTGCGCTGAAACATTGTAACAAGAAACAAGAACCAAGGCACGTTTTTTTTTTTCGTCCTTTTAACTCGCTTTTAATATTTTTTTCCCAATATATAACCCTTTGACCAAGATTTCCAAACTTTAGCCCTCCTTCAGTCCCATGTCGCCTTATTTAGTTGCGAAATCGTTACCGCCGTAGTAGCCGCTTCTGGAACGACGCCGTCCTACCAATCTAAATGTCGCTCATCTCGATGTCTTCTGTATCTGACCTCTTGTATTCTCCTTCTTTGGGCTCATCGCGGTGGCTCTGCTCCTCATTCATTCGCTCGATCTGCCGAGTGACGACTTGTTGGAATTGTTGGAGGTATTGCTCCAGTTGCTCCAGTTGCTGAAAGGGTTGCTGAAACTGATGGAAGCACTGCTGGAAGCACTGCTGGAGCTTGTGAATGGACTCGTCAAGTTGCTGAAAGCTCTGTTGGCGCGTCTGGAAGGGCTGTTGTAATTTCGAAATATGAATAGGTTGCTGGATCTGGTGGATAGACTGTTGAACGTGCTGAAACGGCTGCTCGATTTGTTGGAACGCCGGTCCAAGCTGTTGGACGGACCTAAAGCATGAGGGTTAGCTGATAGCCAACAACCGAAACAGAACAGCTCCACCAACCAGTTTATGTTATCTAACGATGGAAAATTTGCCAGAAAGTACTCCATCTGGCTGTCGACGATATCCTTGGACATTATGAGAACTTGGCGGCTTGTTGGCTGTAGTTTTTCCAAGACCCAGTTGAACGAGGATAGACGAGGGTACAAACGCGGTAGTAGAGCGCAGAGTGAGTTCTGGAGGTGATCGAATGCTTGAAAGTCCGGGGCTCGAGGTAGTATATATACATGCAATGAGATGCTAAAATGTATTCATCGCGACGATTGAGCCATGGCATTCGTGCTTGCACATACTAGCATATCGACTACAGGAACCCCGGACACGCTGTCAACCTGGGTCCCAGATCCATGCTCCGCAGAAGGGCATGGTAGAGAAAGGAAGAGGATAAATCTGCATGGGCATGGGGGGTTAAGTCGGGTCGGCATCATTGACACTTGCGTGTACCAGCTTGTCGCGAGTGTCTGTTAGTCAACTCCATGGCGCCAATCTCTTGGTCTTGCGTCGACGTTGATATTGTACAGCATATAACCAGCTTTGCTATTCTTGAAGCTATTGAAAACAAGGGTTTGATCGCTTGATACGGTGCTAGAACTAGAGTGTGTTTGGCTACCTCTACGCGCATGACGACCTGGACGCGGACTTGCGTGTGGGCTCATGTCAAGGCTGGGCCGTGGAAAGGGCAACATTGGAGGCGTTTGGTTACCGGGGTGAATCCCAATATGCTAACATTCTGTCGCCGTGCGGGCGTCATGGGACAGTCGGACGCCTTTTTTCGCCTCGTTTCCCGCTGCCTTATTTTGCTGCGTTGATCGGCAAAGCCCTTGCCGCCAATCATAAAGAGCAAGCATGTTCTTTCATACATCAAAAACACCATTTATTCACCGCTTCTTTGCTCTTTTACCTACAGATCCCGATTCAGTGTGACTTCTTTTGATTCGGCACACTCTGTGTTTTGGTTTCGACGCCTGTCGCTTTTGTATATGCAAGGGCGACGGGAGGGTTCTGAGTGTAGGATTGCCCAGTGACTCATGTGCTGCTCAAATGCGACTATATGCACGTGCAGCTTTGACGCTGTGTCATTCTCATGTGGCTGACATGCTGACATACATGAGTTTATCTTCCCATGATTGGTCCGGAATGATTCTCCGTTCGAGATATAGACGATGAAGAAGTCTACAAGCGAGTTATGCTTGCGTTGGCCGGGGCTGCAAAGCGCAGCAAAGGGGAAAATTTCAAAAGAGACTTCTTTATATAGATTTAGTACTAGAAAATAATGTTGAAGAGAAGCTTCTCTAAAAGTATCTTGTAGCATTTAGTACGGATAGGTAGGTAGGTATTGCGTTGCCGGCTTCGCGCAATGCCAAGGAGAGTGGCCTCACAGTGGCGTCCTGATAGAGCTTCATTCCATGCTCAGCCCTACAATTCACTAGACCACTGTAGCCAAGGAAAGTAGTAGTTTGTAACTAGTCAAGAAAAGGGGTGCTATTCGGCATAAGAAGCTGAAGGACGATAAACCCTGCAAAGGGCAGTGGTGGTAGCTTATAGGAAAGCCCCCCTTGTACGAGACAAGAGGTAGTGCCATGATAATACGTTTACTAATTTATTGTTATCGAGACCTCAGAACGTATCAGCCGGTAGTATTGAACCCAATATGGCGATGCTTACTTTAGTATATATCTATGAGACGCTGCTTCAGAACACAGGGCATACCCGGCCATATTAAATCTAGGTATTGAGATCGGCATTCAGCAGGTGACAAGCCCAGGGACCTCATCTCTCTTGAATCTCTGCAGCTCTGAGTAGTGTGGGGACCATCTACCCCGATCCCCCTGGACTTTTAGCTGCTTCTTTTTCCGCCTGCCAAGGCCCTTTGAAGTCCGTCATAGCCGCTTTGACAGTGAACTGATAAGTAGCAGTGATTTCATCTCATTGGAAATGGAGCTACCAGTCTGAGCAGATGTAATAAAGGAGGTGGGCAATCGGAGCCGTCAGTGCCGCTATCTCGGACTGGGGGCACTGAATAGATACCAGTACACATTTGTATGCTCCATCCTTACCTGCTTATTTCCAAGCTGTTACTTCAAGTCCGTGTTACTTTTCGTGAGTTGAGAGGCGAAATCAACCAAGAGCGGATATGGACTCTACCGCATGTGGCAATACTCGTAATTGGGGAGGAGACTGGCGTGCAGCCTGTTTCAGGCAGTGACAATTGCTGTAAGGGATGCGCAGGTGGCAGAGGCCGGATGCTACCTGGTATTAGCTACATGTACCGCAAAATTAGCAGGCACGGAGTGTCGGTAGGTAAAATGAGAGGCAGAATCCGGGCTAATTAAATGAGTGACAAAGTACATGTACACGTGTAACTGTACCGGTGGAAGCTTCACTGTTTGCTCTCTTCTCCAGAGTCAGAATGTGCCATGTCTCATACTC
The DNA here is from genome assembly GCA_030708095.1 of Trichoderma sp. CBMAI-0020. Taxonomy (NCBI): domain Eukaryota; kingdom Fungi; phylum Ascomycota; class Sordariomycetes; order Hypocreales; family Hypocreaceae; genus Trichoderma; species Trichoderma sp. CBMAI-0020. The sequence continues at coordinate 1,117,322 of JAJNCI010000004.1, read as the reverse complement.
TGGCAACGCCCGGTATTCGGGTTGGATTGCAGTGTACATGTATTCTTTTCAATCGGATATGGCCATCAAAACGAGCCTTCGTATCTCTGGCTCCCGCCGAATCACTGCTCTACGCGCCTTCGTTCCGCCTCGCGTCGCGTAAATGCATAGCACCTTGCCCGGAATAGAATACGATTACGAGACATGAGTCGTGACTTCAATAAAAACAATCCGCCCCGAGTAGTTCTTTGTATCTGCCTGTTGCCCTGAGCTTGTAGCGTCTGCGGCCTGACCCGTGGCGGCCCGGGCGTAATTTCCGCTCTGCGAAAATCAGCCTATTTGTTGGTTCACGTTGTTTGGCAGTCGAGAGCTGATGGCCACACAAGATCACGGGCATCCCGATCGGGCTCGGCAAAACGTGAATATGTGCGCAAAGTCTGGCTTCAAGATTTTGAAAAAGGGTATGTGTTTTGGTTTCAATTGCGCCAGCCAGGTGAAATCCCATCATTCTGCGGGCATCGCTTTCTCCTCGTTCTGCTTCACTCTTTAATAACTTGGAACTCCCCACAATTCCATCTTCATCTCTGTCTTTTCAGCTGAATTGTTGAGTCACTAGTGCTTACGGTTATTTTATCTATGTTTCAGGTGCCTTGTGTCGACTATTGTTGAGGCACGTCTATCCCTGAAAGAGATCTTTCACCTAGGGCGTGAACAACGCTCCATGAAACGCTATTCGTTGCCTTTTTTTTTTTTTTTTTTTTTTTTTTTTCCGCTGGGTGAATGGCAAGGAGCAGTATTTCCCTCGGTTACATGTTCGTAATAGCTAATGCCAAACTCCTTCCATGTCGCCTGGGTTCTCCATAGCTGTGGCATCATACCTGTAATCTGATGGTTTCGAGAATAAATATGATCATCAAGAAACAGATTAAACAAAACATCTCCAGTCTTTCTTTCCACTGGATAGGCTAATCCTCAGTGAGTCGGGCAAAGCGCCCGCAGATAGGTCTTCTGTTAAAAGTACATGATTACTTTAGTCCGACACTCTCTTTCATCAAATCGTTTTTGTTTCATTGTAATCGTTGACGACTTCCTATTGTTACAATATAGATTGCCTCGTGTATTGCTATAAACACCGTCTTTATTAATCATTTAGTCTATTTCCACTCTATAGCCCCAATCTCATTGTTAGAGCTACATACTTACCTACATACCGCTTTGTAATATATATAAGAGACAAGTCTTGTATAGTGTTACGAACCAACAACCATAAGATACGTACCTACGGAAATACCACGGACCGATGAGCCAATCAGGAGAGGATCACGTCTCATGTCGTGAGCCACCTATGATGGATCGTAAACACCAGAGTGAGCCATCCCAGAGGATCACGATTGGGATCGTGAGCCACTCGGAACGACTTACTATATAAGACCGTTTACTATGCTTATTAGATAGAACTTAGATAGTCAGTCGTTAACATAGCACTTTCAGATAATAATTAGATTGGTTATTTATAACCTTGTTAGCTACGTGATTACTCTGCTCATCAGATCCCTTGCATCTCTCTGCTAACATAAACCGACGCCTTGGTTTATAGATTGGGAACCTACCTTATACCTAAGTATGATAGTATAGGTTAGGACGTTACATGTTAACGACTCTTGTTCAGAAAGATACCTTGGATCTTTTGAGCAACTTGAATCACTATGCCTGAAGCAACCGGATTGACTAGCACTTCTGCTGACCCAACCCCTGAGAACACCCCTATCTTTACTTAAGATGCTGATGGAAATATTGTTATGGGAGAAGCTCCTGATTGGGACAATATGTCCAAAGATCAGATTGGAGCTTTCCTCTAAGACATGTTTAACCTTAATAAGCTTCTTGTGAAAGTAATTAAGACTAGGAAGTCCGTGACTGAAGACATGGGAAGACTTATTAAGCGTCAACCGCCTCCTATGTTCAATGGAAAAACCAGCGAACTTCGCAACTTCTAAACTTAACTTAGGGCTTACTTTATCGACTTCGAGAACACCATTGACACCGAAACCAAGAAAGTCTCCTTTGCGGCTACTCGCCTTGAAGGAACTGCACTCAAATGGTTTCGCCCTGTTTGGGACGTGTATCTCGATAACCCTACTGGACCATGGCCTGCTTATGTTGATGAAATCTTCACTAACTTTTCGAAGTTTGAAGAAGAACTCGTTAAGGCCTTTGGGGACGTTGGAGAAGTACGGATGGCCGAAAATAAACTCTCGGAAATCTACCAGAAAGGAAGATGCTTTGACTACGCTGTGAAATTCAGAGACCTGGCCTCCAGAGTTACTTGGGGATAATCCGCACTTATTAAGAAATTCTATGATGGACTCAGCATGAAAGTCAAGGAAAAGGTCTATGACATTGACTGAACCAAGCACGATCTTATCTCATTTATGGAAAAATGTGTTGAAGTAGATAACCTCCTTTATGAACTCAATATGGGGAACCGCAACGCATAGAAAGATCAATTAAACAAAGGTAAGAATTGAAATGAATAAATCGCTAAAGACAACAGTGGTACTCCAGGACCTATGGATATTGGCATAATGTAAAAAGGAAATAGGAAAAGGAAGGAATTTAAATGTTATAATTGCGGAAAGCTGAACCATATGGCGCGCAACTGCAAGTCACCTAAAAAGGAAAGAATCCCCGAATTGAAGAATAACCATGCCATGGAGAAAGATGATAGAAGCGTCCACATGATGGAACGCCTAACCTCATCCGATAATAAAGACAACTATGAATTCTATCGTTCTGAATCCGAACTCTCAGATGACTCTAAGACACTGGATGAAGAACCGGAAACCGAAATACCTGACCGACAGCCAGTCCCTCAGATCAATTACGAGCTTATCCACTGCAAAGGAACCGAAAACGGACGAGCCGACGCCTTAAGCAGAAGAACTGATCATGAACAAGAAATACCAGAATTCACGGCATAAGCACTACGGTATAACAACAAAGGGAATATTGAGCAAGTGCACATTAATGCAATGTTTAAAGTATTGGAAAACGATCTAATGCTTGAAGAAATCAAGGAATATGTGAAGGATCACCTAGATAAAGACTATCCGGAAGACCTTACTTTAGACGCAGGATACCCTGAACGACAAGGTAAATTATGGGTACCTGAAGAACTATGAAGAAAAGTAGTTAGATACGTCCATGAACACCCGCTACATGGACATAAGGGCATTAGAAAAACGTACAATCAAGTTCTCATATACTACGATATTAAAGGACTTAAAGCACATGTATAATACGTTATATCATATTGTAACACATATTAGTAGACGAAAGACGGAAGACATAAGCTATACGGAAAAATACAACCACTGCTAGTACTAGAATGACCATGGGAATCAGTCACCTTTGACCACATCACTGATTTGCCCCCATCCATTGAACCACTTACTAAAGTCAAGTACGATAGTATATTTGTATCAGTCTGCCGCTTATTGAAGTAAGTATACTTTATACCGCATAATAAGTCACACACTGCGGAAGAGCTCGCTTACACCTATATGAGAATGATCGCCGCTGAACATGGATTACTGAAAGAAATGATATCGGACAGAGGACGAACATTCGCTTCCAAATTTTGGCAAGAACTTATGGCTAAATTAGGAATAAATCATAAACTGAGTACTGCATACCACCCTTAAATAGACGGACAAATAGAACGCATTAACTAAATCATTGAAGCCTATTTACGCTGCTATGTTAACTTTATATAAGACAATTGGGTAGAAAAGCTACCAGTGGCCTAATTATGCTATAATAGTACACCTTTAGAATCCACAGGGATTACCCCCTTTTATGCCAACTATGGATTTACACCAGAAGCATTTAGACTACCATAGGACGGACCTAATTCTGAAAAAGCTAGACTTATAGTAGAAATGATGATCGATTTACATTAAGAAATGCGCGGACAACTTGAAGTAATTTGAGACCGAATGAAGAAATATGCAGATTAGAATAGAATTGCAGGACCAATTCTCCAGAAGGGAGACATGGTTTATATACTGCGATATTCATAAGGCCATAAGCTACCGAATATTAAAACAAATAGGCCAAGTGATAAACTTGACGTTAGAAAAATAGGACCTTATGAAATTCTTGAGCAGATTGGAGAAGTAAACTATAAGCTAGCTCTACTAGACACCATGAAACTCCGAATTCTAGTATTTTATGTGTTATAACTTGAAAAAGCATAAGTTGATGAGAACACTGGAAGACCTATTTTGGATGAAATCATTGTTGAAGACCAAGAAGAAGAATATGAGATTGAAAATGTGCTTGCTGTATGCTAGAACTCTGATATAAACAACATAGAGTACCTTGTTAAATGGAAAGGATACTCTGAACTAGAAAACTCATGGGAACCAGTAGAACACTTTAACTCTCAGGAGCTGATAAAGAAGTTTCTCCGTTCGGTGGGACTAACGGACCAAGGTCCTTGAAATCCAAACTAACGCCAAGGGAGGACTAATTGACGTCGTTAGGAACCCCTATATGCTGAAGATCGCTTACTACTCCATCTTCTTCATCCAACTCCCGTATTCCCCGACGCACTAATTCACTACCACGCTCCTTCATCTTACTCTTAGTACGACGAATCCGAGATAGCCGATTTACGGCTTTAGACAGTTTGGCTTGTAAATCAGTTAACTGAGCCTGAAGAGACTCCAGGGCTTCGCCCGCAGCCTCTTCCTCCGCTTCCAGTCTTTTCTGCTGATCTAACATCCTCATCACTATAGACACGTTAGCATTTTGAACATTTCAAGGGAATTAAGCTCACCCACAAGAAGAAGCTACTAGAATACCATCACAAGAACGGCCACGTTTGACACATTCATGGCAACGAGAAGAATCCTCTATCATACGACAAGGAACCTTTTTCCGAAAACAATGAGTGCATGGCATATCTGAGTTAGAACCGTGAGAAAGAATAAATGACGCAAGAAGATTGCGCTCGCGGGTTTTGCGAGAAACTGGCTTGGATACTCTATTAGTCATCCCGATATTATTTGAGGAATTAGGTTAAGGAACACGGAACATGGGAAGGACGACGTACTTATGGATTACAAAGCTAATGCACGTTTGGCCTTGAGGATAAGACTAACGGAGAGGGGACATCGTGTTACGAACCAACAACCATAAGATACGTACCTACGGAAATACCACGGACTGATGAGCTAATTAGGAGAGGATTACGTCTCATGTCGTGAGCCACCCATGATGGATCGTAAACACCAGAGTGAGCCATCCCAGAGGATCACGATTGGGATCGTGAGCCACTCGGAACGACTTACTATATAAGACCGTTCACTACGCTTATTAGATAGAACTTAGATAGTCAGTCGTTAACATAGCACTTTCAGATAACAATCAGATTGGTTATTCATAACCTTGTTAGCTACGTGATTACTCTGCTCATCAGATCCCTCGCATCTCTCTGCCAATATAAACCGACGCCTTGGTTTATAGATTGGGAACCTACCCTATACCTAAGTACGATAGTATAGGTCAGGACGTCACATATAGCCATCTCCTATGCTCTCATTAACTTGCCCTCTGTTCTGATGCTCTAATTTTCCATCACCTCTCTCTGTCTTTTTTTTTTTTTTTTTTTTTTGTTTGCATTAAGAAATGATGTTACTGAGTTTCATCTTTCTCCTTGATACCTAATCATGGCACTGCATTTTCTCAAAAGAGACGTGTGAGTTTACTTAATGCCGACCTACGCACCTAACACTTACTAGATCACTTCAAATTTTGGTATTCAAATAGAAAGACCACACTTATTCGGACCATCAATGGAGTCTAGGGAAGTGGGTTTTGTCGAAATGGCATTGGAATGGAGTTGTCGCAAACCAATCACTGGGATGTACCTGTAAATGCTTCATGGCAATAATGCGGTGACAAGCTGACTGGGCGTTTTGGCCCTTCAACTCAGGTAGCGAGGATAATGAAGTCGATATAGAGTTTGACTCCGCAAACTGACGTTATCCGCAAGTCGCATACCAACGGCGAATGGAACGGCATAGGAGTAGTATTTCGTGCGGTGCTATGCAATAGCGGCTCACTTACAAGATCTGCCAAGTTTAGCGATACCTCATATGGACTGCTCCTAACGTGCCCCGTATTACAGTCGTTCCTAAATGATTGCAGAGTAAACTCGTAAACGGAGCAAAGAGTTAAGATGGATTCGTGCTAAAGCTGGCGTTAACTAAGCTTTCGCTCGAGTGCTGGGCAAGATTGGGGAAAACTGGGGCGTGGTCGTAAGATCCTTGTGTATTGAATCTTCAGTATGGCCTTGCTCCACGGTCAAAAACAAAGAGACAACAAAAAGCAGAGGGCTTATGGCCTCTCCGGACTGCAAGCGCTGTAGACGACAAGCATGTACACACAGCACACGTATGTACTTTCTGGTCAGAAACAGTTTTGAGCTCGTAACGTGCGAGAGGTCAATATATTGCCAGTCGGTGAACGAAACGGGATAGCGCTACTGTAACCGCCACTTCGCTGTTGATGAGATAAGCGAAAGCACATGAATGCATATCGCTGGCATTTTAGAGCCTATCATTGAGCTCATTGGTCTGAAATAGGTGCTCTGGGCAATGCATGATGCGCTGAGAACCCGTGGATGGAACTTTTGTGCATTTGCACCTATATGAGAAACCAGCATTAGTCTAGCGAGTTTCAGTTTCCGCAGTGATACGTACTGGTAAAGAGCAGAAGGCAATCTCCCTCTTTAACATACCTTTTTCATAAATGCACGCTGAATTGTGAACAATATCACAAAGAGCTCTGTGCAATGTAGCTGGACGTGTTACACCAAGTTGCGGTGAGAGTCAGGGGGTGGCGGTTTAGGATATTGCCTCAGACAACAGCATAGAAACCCAGCTATGTAGTCAGTCCTCAGTGCGTATATATCCAAGTATTAGCAGCTAAAGAATTGAGAAATAATAGTATTCAACAAATCCAATGAAGGCATCGTCGCTGGGAAAAAAAGGGGGGTGGAGCAATTCACCATGTGGAGTGCGTATAGCATCAATCCGTCGCCATCGGACCGCCGCATCAGTCTAGGATACCCCGGAAATGTAGGTAAGAATGAAGTCGAAATAGAGTTACTGCACATCAAGTTGCTAGCGACTCGGAAGAGCCAGATCGGCCGATGAGAACTCCACGAGAAGGAGGCTAACATTGACGGGAGCCTGGAATCCCCGCATTTTATACCGGGGGAACTATCGGCGATTTCATCTCTAGATCACAAATACTAGGTACTGTACTAGTAATGTGCAGGCCATGAAGATCGCGCTGAAGGGTCTCTAGATTGAGAGTTGGTACCCCCTTTACAAGATGCCTGGCATCAACGGCATCATGCAATCTTGATGCCAAGAAAGTTCCTTTAACCCTCAGCCATTACCACTTCAGCAGACAATCATTCTTCTGTTTTCCCGTGTGGAAATAATGAAGAAGCTTGACACGTGGCAAGCCTTCTAGCATATGCATGGTGCGATGAATAACTTCCTGCCGTATGTAGATAAGCAAGATGGATGATTCCGGCTGTTCATTTAATGCCGTGGGCATTATAACTTGAACAGTAGTTGATTCCCACGCAGTCTTAGCGGACTTATGCATGGCTTCCCGGGGAGATACGGCTAAACAGCCGCCTTGTGTACTGTGTACTTGTAAGCATGAATCAAGCATGGTATGGGGGATTAGACAGATACATGGAGGATACCTCATAGTATTATGCAGCATATCAAAGAAGAAAAAAAGGATGCTGCACACTGCTAAACGCAGCAGTATAGGGTAGGTAGGTACATGTAAACAGCTGGTGCCAAGGAGACACGGCCATTGTCGATAGAGAGACGCGAAAACAACCGTTGAGGAGTTGGTCGATTCTGGGGCGCAGACAGGCTGGGCATTAATAACGTTACTATAGACAGTATGAAGGTATGTAATCATAGTAATTGTGTTAATGAAAGAAGTTGGGTTGCGATGTGGCAAGTTGAAAACGCCCTAGGTGGTTGCCTGAGCAGGCGAGCTGAAGAGTTAAAAACCCCTAGGTTTACAATAGGCCAAACGGTACACAAAGACGCGTCACAAAAATGTCCTTTATTCTTTGTTTTGTTGCTCCCTTTTTGTCACCTCTAATGCAAGAGCCTTATTCCCGTACGCTATCCCTCTATCTGGTGGGCCAATACTACCACACTCCTTCGTATAAGGCATACATACCTACCTAGGTACTTACATAGTACTCGTTGGACGTGATGTATCATTTGTATCCTTGTCAAGCAACTGTGACAGTTTATACATGTATCGTGTACATAAAAGGCGGTGGGACAAAGCCGGTGGGATGAAAAACGGGTATCGACAATACGCAGAGAACGCCGCCGCCACCTCTGTACACCCCACTAGGATCTAAGTTGTTAATTCACGACATCTTATCGACTTCTTTGCCACCTATTGCTATAAGTAAAACAAGCGTATATACTTATCTATATACTAATCTACGCATACCTTGTTATCAAAGCACATTGCCATTAATAACACTTTATTACAAATAAAATTATATACATCTAGCGGTATAAAGGCCTATTACTTACTTTATAGTTATGACAGGACCTGTAGAGGCCTGTGGGCGAGATGCTCTATAAGCTGTTGTAGAGGGAATACTACCATAGCTTTGCTCCATGCCGTGTGGGCTGATCTTTTGCTAATAAATCCGTTTTCTTTTCTCTTTATAATACCAGAGTAGCTGAATATGGAACTGCTTGTTAGGTATGGGCTGTCCATTGCTTCATGTGACGCGCTATATTTCTGAAGGATTCTTAGTGGCTACTAGCTCGACACGTACTACTACCACTCTGATATCTAATATACTCCACGACGCCAGAAAACGCGGAAAATATTAGTATTATTATTAATACTATTAATATTAATACCATTCAGAAAAGAGCTAGCTGCATAAAGGGGGACTAAAAGCAATAGGCACGCCCCTTTGCCTTTATGAAGCATGGCGTGCAGCCTCATATTCTTCGATCCATGCCATATTGGGGCTTCTAAGGTAGGGCGAGAGTGCATGGAGCTGGTTACCTTTTTTTTTTCCTCCCCTCCCCTTTTCTTCACCAAGTCCATGTCTGCATGCTATACGCACCAGGATGATGCAGAATCTCTTGGCAGCCAATAGAAGGGCACAGGTGCAGCACCAGCGCGAGTCGTGCACGGTCGCAGTGCTATGAGCGGCACTGTCAGTATTCCATACCCTTACGGACTGAACGGCGTCGAAGAATATACAGTGTTTCTTTACACGGAGCATTCTGGGAGTTCCATCTTCATTTGGCAGAAGCAGAGTGACGGTTCGGTGCAAGTTGCCGGATATCGCCATGAGTTGCGCGTGCTCTCAAGATTCGTATCCTAGAGATCTGGCGGGTAGTAGAACATGTAGAAAGTAGAGTCGGAGCAAGCAGATTGACTCCAAGTCATGAGAAGATTCATGTGGTATGCGTAACTAATAGCGTAGTAATACTGCGATGAAAACATTTTAACAAGAAAAAAAATCAGGACACGCTTTTCCCCCAATGCTTTTTGTTCCTCCTTTTTATACTTTTTTCCCGTCTATTTGCCTTTGCATCTGATACCCAAGTCCCGGCGCCGTTTTGAAGATGATGAAGAAAACCCTCCCTAGTCTATAGTCGCTGAATTTTTTATAATGTAGTCCACCGTAAAGCTGTTAAAGCTGAAATAGCTGTCTCGCAAATGGAGTCGCTCAATCTGGAGAAGTGCCACCCATCACGACGTCCTCCATATATACATCTTCGCGCTCGCTCTGGTCGCGCTCGTCGCGTCCACCCCCGCGTCTTTGGCGGCGTTGTGCGTCGATTTCGTCGATTTGTCTGACGAGAAAAGCTCGCAGTTGTTCGAAGTTCCTAAGGCGAGGAGGTTGGTAATCAGCGGGCAATCGAGGCAGAGAGCGATTCCACAAACCGGACGGTAATTTCTAGAAATTGGACCATTCTCTCACAGTCATTTCTATAATCGTTATTGGTAGTGTTCGACATGATGCGAACTATATGAGGATTATGTATAAGGGTTATCAGGTACTGAAATGTCTAGAGTTTAGGGCACAATATATGTGTGTGTAACAGTGAAAAGACAGCTATGCATTCGTCGAGATGAATGGTTGAGCTTCTGCGCTCGCGATTCCATGAGTGCCGAACAGGAACCCCGGACACTCTAGTGGTCTGGGGACAAGAGCCACTCTCCGCAAAATGATACAATAGTAGGGAAAAAAGATAACGCCAAGTTACCCAGCGCCCTACTTCTGTTATCCAGGACTGGAGCTATGGCGCGGGCTACTGCTGCTACTGCTGCTAGGCACTGATAGATCAATGATGTGATTAGCAGGTGTGTATTTTACTACATGGACTGGTTGACTTGTTTAGGTAGCTACAGCTGGGGCGGTGGATCATGAGATTCAGGTGTAGAGAACTGTTCCCGGGGAAAAAAAAAAAAGAAAAAAGAGAAGACTGCATGGATGGTGAAATGGCTGAAATGGGCGGCATCACTCGCCAACTACATGCATATAGTGATTGCCAGACTCCTTCTCTCGTTACCGACCCTCTTCATTTGCACCGCTGATTTTCTCCCCAATTTGTGCTCTTCATCGAGTCATTACGAGAAGAGGCGATGCCTTGATATGATTTCTACTGCATTAGCTGCGGCGTGCTGGTGGGTTTAGCCCGCGGCCCAGTCACTCACCGGCACATGCGGTATGGATTGACTCAGGTTGGGCATCAACCAGGCCATGTTTGTTGCAGCAAAGGTTGAGTCAGTAACGTTATGATCAAATACATACACTGATGTTGATGGTCTACTAAAGCGGCGAGCGCCACGGTACGCCGAAATCCCTTCTGTCTCTCGTCGCCCGCTTCTCTGTTCTTTCTCTGTTCTTCCGTGTTGCGTAGCATCATGTTGTCTACCAATCTCAGTGAGCAATCATTTCGAATATTCCATCAAGATTCTTCACCGCCTCCTCGCATCTCTTGCTCGCAGTCCGTCTTAGGTGTATAATCTCTAATGGCATTGGCTTGCAAGTGAATCCAAAGCTCGTTGCCTTTGCTTGGATAAATGGGAGGCCCACATATTGGCATTGCTCTTCCGGCGCACTTTCCGCTCGGCAGATGGCCTCACCGCATTATTTCATGTGTGGCTAATCAAAGTGCTGTCATGGTATCCAGTGATTAGCTCACACCTCTCGACAGTGACCTATTGGAGTTATAGAGGTTAGTGTTGTATACTTTGTAAGTATCGCCAGCTGCAGGGGGGGGCGTGCAATGTAGAAATCTACAGAACGAAACTTACCTAAATACTTATTATACAAGTACCTGAGCGGAAGGCCTCCCCAAGCACCTTTCTGCTATCTGTGTTGGTCAGACGCATATAATCCCTGCACGCCTTTTACGAGAGACAGAAGTAGTAGTAGTAAGCCCACTTTAATCGCTCTAGTCAATATTTATTTACTGGTTGCAGTTGCCATGGGAGACCTTGCAGTTCAATTAATTATCAGCTATACTGAAGGGAAATAATTGATCATTGAATAGAAGCAAAATTGTTGGGTCAAAAAAGCTGGAGCTCATACATGATTAAGCACTCAGAGTTATATAAAGGTAATATCTAGATGTCGAAGCCAAAGTTCAATAGCTTACGGCTCCGGGAGCCTGAGCTTCCTTTCATTTCCACAATTGTTTTTTTTTTTTTATCGAAGCCGTGGCTGCCTCGCGTTAAAGCAACGCGAAATATCCCAAAGTGTAAAAAAGGAGGGTGTTCTTGTATCATGACTGGTTCCTTGGGGTCCACCAGGTCCCCGATTTGGAGGCCTTGAGACGTATCGAGCCACACTGAAAGTCATAAGACCACTTAATCTGCCTTGTGAGAGACGGCTAGTATTTTCCCAGCCACCGTGATTAATAGGGACAAAAAATGGTTGATATGCCAAATTTCTGTCCCTGGCAAGACGGCGAGACGGCTTCCATGCACTTCCACGTTGTTCGCTCGCCGTCTTTGCATCTCACAGGACTTGTTTCCCCACCCCTCAGTCACGTCCTCGGCTCCTTTTGTTGTCTTGCATGTAGCCCGGCAAATCGAGCTTGCTCTGATACAGCCCCATAAATGGCAGTCTCGGTGTAAGCTATGCTCTCTAATTTCTTCAACTAACGGATTCGTTTGCGGAAGAGGCAGAAGAGCTGACGTGTATAGGCTTCATGAGTGGATAGCAGCATGAATTTCCCAAAATGGAAATGCAAAACCCATACCTTTAGGGTCCTTGTAATGAAAGAGTAGGTCGGTATGTACCGTGCCTGTTTACGGGTGGCCCTTACTTTAAGCTGAATATCTAAAAATCTGACATCAGTTGGCTCTATTTGTCCATGCCCAGGAAGAGTCCCTCTGGTCATTCTAGACTGAAACCTATTTGGGGCTTGAGTGATAGCGGCAGAGGACTTTGAATTGCCCGACGGAAGTAAGGACAACTGAGAGCCGACATGAAATGAGCGAAAAGGGGGTCAAGGTATGCTGACGGATGCCGATGTGTCGTGATGGAAGCTATTCCTGCGCACCGTCATCTATCGTATGTTGTACAGATTACCGGTTGGTTAGCCTACGTCCGCACAGGCATACCAGTAAATGGCGTCATCTGAATTTATCTGAAAGTTTTATCGCTGCCCTCAAGCGTGAACCTGAATATTGTGATTGCATATGCCCGTCACCGTTGGAGGAGTGACTTGGACTCAGCACACACTTGGTTATTTCGGCATGCAGCACTGCTCCCTTTGAATGGAATAAAGTGAATATGACTGCTTCTGGCTCTCACATAATCATGTCGCACACGTCTTCATTTTGCATCGACTTACGTGAATCCGGACCGCAGTATCTGGCCATGCGCGCGCACGGAGCCGGGCACACGGAGAGCTTTTGCCGTCTGCCCAACACGGTTTACATATCAACGCGCTCTCGTATCTGCCGAGATAATGAATCAACAATTGAGGAAAATTTTCTTGTCCGTGTGGAAGGATCTGCTAAAAATAGAAGATACCCAACTTGCGTTGACACCATTTTTTGCTGGATTTAGCCCGACCCGTTGGTGCTGCCACACACACAAACACCCTGGACATCTCGACAAGGCTCAGGAAATCATGACTGTATGATGATGCGATAAAAATGCTTCTTCTCGGTGTTGTGCCAGTCCAAGACGCTTGTGCTACTCCTCACATCTATGTTGATTTTTCATTCCGTATCTAAGCTCATCCATGACTGGCTCGGGACTCCCATATTTTCATTTCCATTTCTACTGGCCCATCCAAATTGCTGGGTCACTAGTGCTTACAGTCCAGATTTAATAAGTTTCAGGTGTATTGTGTATGATATGTGATATTATTGAGTTACTTCTGTACTTAAAAAGATACTTGACAGCTACCTATACTTGAGACAGAGTGCCTGTTACTGACAGACAGTGTGGCCACCCCAAAGCGAAAACGATTCTCGCCTCGGGGGGTACCTGATTGCCGCTTTTCTTCAGGCAAATGGCTAATTAGCAATGGTTTACATAATGATTTCATATCTTGACTAGGAAGCTTTCTGTGTTTTAGTCTTTCCTTTGTCGATTGTATATTACACGATCTGTTTACAACGTATTTTCGCTATATCGAAATTTCAATGATATTAAACAACATTGTTTCTCTATTGGTCAAAATTAGCCTTTAGTAAAATTTGGCGGCACAAATCTCTGTAAAGGGCACTCTGCTACTTTAATAGCAATAAGATATGTGAAATCGTGTAAGAGACAAATTTTGCCTAGGAGCTCTATGTAGCCATGTAAAATTATTCCTCATACTGAACTTGGGTTTTGATCCAAATCGTAAGTGACGTAGATTGAGTCAGCAACATTATGACATTTGCAACCCTTTACAATAAGCTGCCCATTGAGCTGGCTTTCTTCTCTCTTTCTCATGTATCTTATTACATTAGAACCAGTACCCTGGGGATAAATAATCCTCATAATAGCCAGTTTCGTCAGTCCACAACAGAGAGTGGTTGATGCTTTTCTTTCTTATTCATATTGTGCGCCCCCATCATTGACAGATATTGGGGGCCTAACAATCCTATTTCCTTCGAGATTTGGCGGACAAAATAGCCACTGGATGACAAAAGAGAGATGAAAAACTGGCTAGTACCGTCTCGGCCCTAGCCACGAACTAATGACGGCGAGACTTTGTGAATTCGAGATTAAGTTTGGCTCTAGTTGACTCATGTTATCCACAATTGCCTACTAAGCGCAAGATATCCTGCATTCATATTCCATACGGCATTAAGACACATTGCTGCGAGTTTTAGCGATGCCGTAGTCCAGATGACATGTACGCCATGACGCCCTCCATATTGCAGAATTACTAGATGATAGGAAGCTCGCCAACCCAGGACTTCTCTACTACGCTATCGGCGACAACCAATGGCTGTGCGCACCGACAACTCTATTGACAGAGCATGCAAACTCCTATATGATGACCGAGCGCACATCGGAGCATGTAGAATATAGTAGCAATACAAAGATGTGAGGTTGAAGTGCAATAGAGTGAACGCAGTGATTGTTATTGTGATGATGAAGAAGCTAGGTTCCAACTAGCTAACAGACGTGGGTACCGGTCTTATATAGGCTGCGGGGGTCCAACCTTCCTCGATACCAGCGGAGTTGATTTCAACAGCATGAAGGACCTAGAAGTACTCAAAAAAACATGACAAGGTATTCGCAATGCCGTAGGCTTCTATGAAGTAGAGAGTTTATAAAAATTCTGATCCAAAGCCAAAAGGCCGTGCTGGGGATGAGTCACCAAACACGACTCAAAGAAATGTCAGAGATTGGCAACTAATAGTAAAGAATATAGATAGTACGATATACCGCAGGTATCATTTAGGCATGAATGACAAAAAGCAGCAGAACTAGAGCAGAAGCTTGACCATGGCGGGAAAACGAGACTGTGAGAGTCATTGATGTTACACGCCACTTTGGCTTCTACTCATTTACTTACAGTAACAGCTACACAACGGGTAGCGAGACTTACTTGAGTACCCGCGCGCGCCGTGGCATTTTCTAGCAACGGTTTCTACCAGGGATATCCTCTGGTCACTCATCTGGTGAGCCTATTCATGCCTTGAAAAAGCTTACGGAGGCCGGAAAATTGTTTAGCACCCTGTTACAAGGGGAGAAAATGTCACTAGAAAACGGAGTGGCGCGCGATGGTATGTAATGAGAAGCACTTGAAATGGAAGACGTATATAATAGATGGCAATAGGAAAGGTACACGTATAGGTATAATAAGTAGTAGAGACTGTATAAATAGTAGAGATAGTACAAGCAGTAGAGATAGGCAGTAGAGATAGGCAGTAGAGATTGGCAGTAGAGACAGTAGAGACAGTAGAGACAGTAGAGACAGTAGAGACAGTAGAGACAGTAGAGACAGTAGAGACAGCAGAGACAGCAGAGACAGTAGAAACCGGACAGATCAATTCCTCCCAAGAGTTATTCCCAGTCTTTCCCCCCAAGTACTTTAAGCCCATTGGGACTTGCCGTACTTATTAATGTAGTATATCTTGCCTGTATTAGGGTCGGCGTGGTAGGTCGTTTTCGAGGTCTGGGTATACTCCCTCTCTCTATGACCACTTTCTGCCCTTCCACCATATCTCTTCTCCATATATCCTCTCTCTGTCACTTCCTGCGCAGCTTGCCGTCTGGATACCTGCGTTGGGACTAATTTAGCACTGCCTACCAGCGCAAGAGGTTTCAAACGCTCGTGAAACCGTCAGCTTCGTGTTGGTGACAAACAAGCTGTTGGTGGTGAAGATTGAGCCTTGCGCCTGTGATTGACTCACTGACTTCTAGCGCATGCTTGTGCTAAGCCCCAGCACATTTGGTGGGCGCTTGCAGTGTATTTGTTTCGTGTGGCTCGCCCTCTATCAACGGCCAACATACATGTACGCAGCACAACTCATGCCATTGATGGAAAGGCTTTGTTTCCTTTCTGCATCTTCTGTACATCCACTTTGGAGCGCCATATCTACCGAAATGGCCCAAGAACAGTAGTAAAAAACGTGATGAGCTACAAAATGGTTAAATCACCAACCTCGGAAATAGATCTGACGAGGTTGTCTCCATGCCATACGTCGAGGGCGCATCTCTACAACTTGAAGTCCTACAAAATTACCAAGACTTGGCTTTACCCCGAATGACTTCAGCATTCAGCAGTTCTTAAACTCTACGATCGCCGTTTCTGGCTTGATCTTCGCGGCAACGGATACTTGACGGAACATTGGCCTCTGACGGTCGCAAAGGAAGCGCTGTTTGAATCCTTTCTATCAAAGCTCAGGACTTTCTTTACGATGACGATGACGATGACGATGACGATGATGATGACGAAGACAAAGACGAAGACGAAGACGGCGAGGGAAAAGCTGACGGCGATGGCGGCGATGACACTGAGAAAAGCGTCAAATACGAAGCAGCCCTGTGGCAGGAATGCGAAAACATGTTTGACTGTGAGGTCAAGGCCTACGAGCATTTGAAAGACTTTCAGGGCACTGGAATACCGCATTTACTGGCCACCGTCCGGTTAGCTGGTGCAAGCTCTATCGTTCCGTCAGATCTTATCAACGAACCGGCTGCGAAGTACTGGGATGTCAAAGGCATCCTTTTGCAATATATCCCTAGAATTAATCTGGTGAAACTCGACAGCTCATCAATAGACGTCAGGGAATGGGAGCCCCTGGTACAGCACTCTGTGGATTTAGCTCACGAGATCAACAAGTCCGGCTTGGTTATGAGAGACTGTTCCCCGCGCAATGTGATTGTGCATCAACAGTCGCAACAGCCTTTTATCATCGATTTTGCGCAGTCTTGGCTCAGGCATGAAATGAGTATAAGCTGGGAAACTGTCTCAACTTCCGGCGGCGAGGAGGACCAGAAGGAGGAAGAAAAGGACGATTTTATCCTAGACGATGAGTATTGGGACCGGGCGGGGACGGCTAGCAATCATGGTGGTATTGGGGCTGTGATGACTACTCAATTGAAGAGAGAAAAGGGTATCAAAATTAAGATCCAATACCCGGATACTATTAAACTCATGGTCATGCCGCAACACTACTACCCAGACGACCGACCATGAGATTTAAGAGAAGTATCCATGGTCTTGGCACCCCAATCGTGGCACTGTTACGTTCTCTGTCCTTTTCCTTCAACAATAGCAATTGTGGCTTACGCTATGAAGAATTGTTGAAACACGTTATGGAATAGCGATTTCAAATAATTTTAGAGTTATTATATAATATATATTCAAAGGTATCTCCTTATCATAGGCAGTGATATATGGTTCGGATCTGCCCATCCAAGTATATTCTGAGGTCATCTGTCTCGTGTGAGAGTGCGACAGTCACGGGGCAGGTCGTCCTTCTCATTTTTGAGAGCAGCAGTAGCAGCAGTATGGAGATTAAACTTGATTGGTATAAAATCCTTTACATAAAGTCAAGCCGAAAACTATCTTCACACATCATACAACAAGCGCCCAAAGCGTACCAGCAAAGAACAAACCTGGTATCTCATATATCGTACAAACGCTGTATTGCCGCACATGTTCTAAAATCTTTGTCAGCAAAAGCAAACATACAGTCCCCTATTCCTTCTCTCTCAAAAGAATTTCGACGAAATAGCTCCCATAACCATACTCCGCTTCTGCCTCCCCACAAACTTGCTAACATCGTCCGCCCATCCTTCGGATTGCTCCTGCAATGTATTCATCGTATCCCCCATGAGATTCAGCTTCTCCGTCCTCTCGTTGAGCTGCCGCGTCAAATAGTCTCCCCAGCCCTCCTTGGAAGATCCTACAGTATTGCCAATCTTGGCAGCACGTTGCTCCGCCGCAGCGGCCTCCATCATCCTCTTACTAGGCGGTCTGTTGGGGCCTCCGATCAAAAGGTCGAGGTCCAGCGGCGAAACATGCTGTGTTCCGCTTATCCATTGAAGGTTCGAAATCGTCGGCCGGGTCGGGATGGGAATCTTGGGGTTGATCAGCACATCTGGAGATTGCTGCAGCTCCTTGCCCGCTCCCCAGACGTGAACGACGGCCATTTCTGCCGGTCCTGCCCAGGCGAATATGTCGCCTGTTTGCGTCACAATGCTTGCTGTGCTTCGAGTACGGTCCACCATTGGGAGCTTCGCGCTACCGAGGTCTCGCATGCCCGGAATGCTATATGCTCGAGCTGACCCGTCTCTGAAAGCCGCAACAATAGCATAGCCATTCAGTTCAAGCTCTGCCACGCAAGCCGAATCACATATGACATCATCGAATTCTTTAGAAGCACCCTTCGAGTGAGCAGGTCTGCATATTCTGATTTCCTTCTCGGTAACTATTCCCAGTATTAGCTAGACCGTCTATTGCATGATAGTCATATAGACTTCGCCTGTAACCCGATGGATGGCATCAAATAGAGAGAATACTTGCCTGCAACCAGAGCGCCATTCACTTGGCGTCCCTCTCGCAAACCACCCACAGTATGTCCCGTGGCTAGCGCTGGTTTGCCTGTATCAGCCTGAATGGGGTTCAGAGACACAACTTTCCCATCAAACGTCACCGTTCCTGCTACCTCGGCCGTATACGATCCTCCTCCGCCGGGCAACAGCTTCAAAGTAATGACTTTGCCCATGTTGGTGCCAACAAAGCAACAAATTGATGAATATTTGTCATCATCCAGCGTCATCACACCAAACTCAATCGCCGTGGGCCACTCTTTCGGCGGTGCTGAGCTCGATCGCGAGTGGCCCTTGAGAAACGACATTCTGTTCTCCGTCTTTGCGAAGTCAGTCATTGGGGCTTGGAAAATGATCTTGGGGCCCCGGAGATCGATCAGTGTCAAAAAGCCAAGCTCTGATCCAACCGCGGCGAATCCAACGTTTGATATCTGAACGGCAGTGACCGGGCCCTGCATCATCTCGTACAGGACAGCTGGATTAAGCCCTTCCTTTAGGCTCGGCTCTGCCCTTGAGCTTATGTCTGAGAGTCCCTTTGGGTTTGGATCCAGCTGCTTGGGCTCATTCCTCCCATAAGAGTGGTTTACTCCCCAGCGAAATATCACAGCCTCTCCCGTCTTGGTGCCGACAATGAACTCAGCGGTAGCGCTGGACAAGCTCATCGCCGTGACTTCCACGTCTTCGAATCGATCCAAGGCCCTGGCCAGATCAACCTGCAGCTGGACTTCATTTTCAATTTGATCAGCGTGTCCAGAGTCCCATAGTCTGATGATACTATCAGCATGTGCAGTCTGAATGATTGTGCGATCTTCAAATCGTTTTCTCGGCCTCGGGCCAGCTGCTCCGCCCTTCAAGATTGGTTCTCCTTGGTCTCGCTTCTCCACCATCGTCAGCCACCTAGGCCGATCGACACTGGAGACATTGAACTTTGTGACAAAGGGGTGTACGAAGAAGGTAGATGGATGAAGCTGGTTGGTGGGGCTGATTTGGTATCCTGATGGGAAACTCAGTGTAATCAGCTCTCCAGAAGTGAGCAGCACAACCACGGCGATGGGATCCTGCGCGCCTCCAAAATAGGGGGAGTCTCTTGGGATCAGCAGAAAATCCACCGCTTGAGCTCCCGGCGGTAGAGCTAACGGAATGTGTCGCTTGCCGCGGAAATGGTTCTCCAAAGCCTGCCACGTAGAGGTAGCGTATATGGGCGTCATACCAAGCTCGATGAATGTCAAACTCTTGGGCGACGCATCCACACCCTCACCACCTGCAATCAATAAACCTGTATCGTCGCAGTTCTTCTTGCAGCACCAAGCTATCTTGACAAAAGGATCAGCGTATCCCGGTGTTGGTGCGCTCGGGGTGGCATGATGGATGCCCATCTCAGTGAGGGTTCGTGCCATGACAACTTTCCCTTCCTTGGGATCCCAGAAGACCAAGCTTCCATCTTCGTGTGCGGTGAGGATAAAGGTTCCGGAAGGATGCCACAGCGCATGGGTCAAACGAGGGCGGCGCACAGTATCCATACCGACACTGCTTCCTCCAGGCGCTCCAGGCGGCAAAACATATTCCATGAATTGCTGTGGCTGGTTCTGCTTAAACGTATAGACGACTGCGCCATGGCTATATCCGATCAGGAGCTTTCCAGCGTCTCGAGGATGCATCGACATGGTGACCAAGGTAACAGTGTGCTGCGTTGGATCCTTGTCTCTCCAAAAGTTTGGGAGACGAAACTGCCGAGCGAGGCCGTGTCGATCGAGGTCATAGGCCAAGACATCACCGTTGTGCATTCCGATAAATGCCCAGTCGAGCATGGGATCCGTCACCATTGCGGCCACAGCTCCGCCAATGACCTGCGTCGCCACACGCTCTCCCGTGTCGAGATCCCAAAGGCTGAGCTCATTGTTCCTGTCGAGGCTGACGAGACGGTTTGCGCTGAACTGCACGGAGTGGAACGAGGTTCGTCGCGGCGGATCAAAAGTCTTCTGCACGCGTTGTTGGCCGAAAACATAGATCTTGCCCGGGCCAAACTTGCTCTCGGCCGTTCCGATGGCCAGCAGAGACTGTACAGGGTCGTATGCAAAGCAGCTGTTTATCGCAAATATGTCAGCGATCGCACTCACACCAGTTTCCCTCTGCCGCCGCTGTGAAGAATCGCCATCGCCATCGCCATCGCCATCGTCGTCTTCGCCGTCGTGGTATGGCGGGGCATTTGTTGCGTCATAGCTAGGACTCGACACTCACCTTATCTGCGAGTTGAGGCCGTATCGCGCATGGTCGTCGGGAGTAAAGAGCTCTGGTCGGATGCTGCCAGACAGGTCATTCTGGATGCCTGCCTGCTTGCCTCGCAGAAAGCCAGCCATGGCGCGCCGTAGCTAGCAGTGAGTTTGCGAGAGGTTGGATTCAAGGGGAGTAGCAGCATTTGTTTGTTTGGTCAACAAAGAGCTGACATGAGCCTAGGGCAGTGCTCCATGGCGGGGTCTTGGGGCCGAAGCCACCGGCAGTCCCGCAGCGCCTCTGGGCATTTACACGCCAAGCACCAGCTTCGGCCAAACTCCGCATCACTACTACCGCAATACGAAGATACATACAAAGAGAAGGATGAAAGATGAAGATTTTCAAAGAACAACCCACTTGATGAATCTATGGTAGAAGCTGTAGAAGCAGTAGAAGCAGCAAAAAGGGCATTGTCGTCTCGATTGTCCGTCCTTCACTCGTTGGCCTACTCCATCTCCAAAATCTCCCCCTCGGTTTGCCCATCTACTATCTCCTGACAACACGCTACTGTACGTGCTGATCAAAATTACAATCTTTTACTGGAATTGTGTGAGTATAGCTATGCATTTACGCCACCATTACAAATTTTGTATATCAAGCAGAGCGTGGATATTTAGGTCCCCCGCAGGCAACGTTCGAACTTGAGGTAGCGCAAATCACCATCCATGGCACATATAACTTTGTAACTATTTTTGTTTAAAAAAAAAAAAAAAAAAAAAACTTCTGTTAATTAGCTAAATTATACGAACCCATTATAGGAGCAAATAACTTCCACCGCCACTGCCCGCCAATCCGGTCGCCCCTTTTGTGCATGTTGGGTACTGGAAAGTGCCCCATATCTGTGAAAGAACGGCCTAAAAAAGAAAGCCTCCTGTCAAACTTTCTACGATAAACCCCCCTCATCAATGTTCCATCCACACTCTCCTATGAAAGCAAATTTCTGTCTCAAACCTCGCCTCCCTTCGTTGCCTCGCAGTGACTACTTAGATGTACCACATGGTGGTTCGGAAGAAGTCTCTCTGCCTCAACTCACCGTTGATGGGACTATTAGAATTCTCAGGCCGACCGCCAAGTTGGAGGAGGGCAGGAGCATCGCTTCCCCGTTGAGGGGCACTGAATGATTCGCCTTTGGCCACCTTGTCACGAATCATCTCGTGACCCTTTGCGCCGGCTCGGAAACCTTCGCTGGTTGCAATATTCTCGTGAGCTCGAGCTCGAGCACCGGCGAGATGCGCGTAGTAGACTGCTGGATGCAATGATACTGGTGTTGTTGATCGGGCATAGGAGTAGCACTGATGGTAAATCATCTTTTGCAGCTCGTTGACCGGAATGTTCATCTCATCGAGAAGAACGTGGTAGTGGACGGGTCTGGCGGTGCCTTGAATAGCTACATGCGAGCACAAGTAAAAGTCGAACATGAATGGGTGTGTCACTTCCTTCTCGACCAGCGTTCCTGGCAAGGCGTTGCCGTTTCGGTCTCCCTTTTCTGGGAAAAATCGAATATGATGGCGCTTGGTGGCCACAATCACCGTGAATTTGGGCAGCGGCTGATCTGGAGCTGCTCGTTTAAAATAAGCCTTGATCTCTTTAATCTCTTGCTCCATGACATGAGCAAACTGGCCCTCGGCAACGCCGTCACGGAAATATATGACGTGCTTGGGGAATTGGCGATCGTGACCACCCATCCACACTTTACTCAGGTGTCCAAACATAAAGTTGATGTTGGCAGAAGTGAGCATTTCCACCCGATAACCATTCGTCTCAACCATGGCTGCATATTTGGTTGCGTCTCTGTCAATAGCCATTGTCATAGCGGCCACGGAAGGCGAGGGTCCACCAGGAGCAGCATGAGAGATATCAACTCCAATGACCATTGTGGGACGGTCTTTGGGAAAATATGTGCCTCCTGGGGCCAGCTTCCACGGGGGGTTCGTACGTGATGTCGCTCCGCCGAGCTTTGCATTGACTTTCATGCAAACATTCGAGTGGTACTGGCCATTGTTTGATGCGACTTGGCTTCCATTCACGACCTGAGTCAAAATACCGAAACGGCAGTCGGCAGACTTCTTCAAACGCTCGTAATGAGGGCTGTTCTTGTGCTGAACAACAACAAAGATGAGTTGAGTATAGCCTCGCTCTCGCATAATTAATTCGTGTGCATGTGCAAGCGCTTGGGCAACGTTTGATTTGATGTTGCCAGGAACGGTAATGAACATTGGATCATTTGGGCATTTACCTCCATGGCCCATGAAGGCTGTTTTGAAAGTTCGAGCAAATTGCTGGAGTTGATTGGTGTTGACACAATCGTCCATCACCAGGAAACCCCAGTTAATGAGAGGTGCTATGTTCTGCTTGAAAAACTTCTTGCCACGTAAATCCCAACGGCCAGTGTACTTGGGGTCAGCTGTGCCTTGTCTAAAGTTCACAAGAGGCGCGTTCAAGACTCTGGCATCCGTCTTCGAAAATGTAGACTCCAGCTGGATTCCATAGTGCTTGAGATAAGGGTCCCTCTGTAGCTGAAGATCTCCGACGTTCTTCATGATGTCACTCTTGCGAACATTTGGACGAGTGACAGCAATTTTGATCATTGCGGCCGTTTGATCGGGGGTTAGCTTGTAAGCATATCGCTGCATCGGCTCAACAAACGCAAACTCCATGGGAATGTGACCATTTTTGCCCGTGGAGATGAGTGGAAGATGCGCATATCGCAAGTGAGCGTTGTACTTCTCTCGGTAGTAATCCGCGACAGACAATTGTCGTCCGTTGTAGTCAAACGTGACCGTTCTGGCATTGGCGCCCTCTCCACCGTACTTCTGGTCAAACAAAAAGTCCACTACTGTGTATACCTTTTCAGCAACTTTAGGGTTGCGGTTGTTGTGTCTGATGGTGAACTTGAGTTTTCGCAGCTTTCGCAGCTGCTTAAAAGCATCAGATGACTGCCACTCCCCTCTATTGTTTTGCGAGGGCCTGAAAAGCGTCGTGGTCGCCGGGTTAATACCCCGATAACGCTTAGGGTCAAGAGAGGCCATAAAGTTGACCATGATCTGATCCAATGTTTGGCGGCCAGTCCAAAAGCAGGTGTTAGTAACATCTGCGTTAAGAGCCAGACCAATGCCACCATTGCTGAGATTATTGGAGAGTCTCAGCGAAGCGTACGTTCCTTTGTGAACTTCAATGACACCATCACGTAGGAGAGCGATTCCAGTCTCATTCTTCTTGTAGAAATTGCGCTTGATGGCGAGTAAATGCTCTGATGGCCATTGGCGAATAAGGTGGTCCATGAAGTTGAGTGCTTCCTGGACGTTGTTGTTGAATTGGATTTTTCTCTCCAGATATCCTCGAAGAACACCCATCTGGATCTCCGTTGTGTTGCGCAAGATGACGTGGAACTTGTTGGAGCGGCCAGCACGAGCTGGAGGCTGACCATCATCAAGATCAACAATGACGCGAACCTCGCCGCGATCCACCAAAGAAGGAGACCATGCCAGTCTAGAGCCATCGATAATCCACATTTGGTAGTTGTAGGCAGACAGCGCCTGTCGAAGACTTGCGTGAGCCCAAATCTTCTTCATCACCGGCCCACGTTTCTCCGGCTCAGGTGAAAGGACAATCTAGTGAGAAGTGTCAGTGATAAGATTTTCCAGGAGTTTTGATTCAAGTATACGACTCACATCATACTGATATATCTTCTTATTGAAGTCAAACTTGGTCATACGAAACTGATTGACTTCAACCTTTTCCATACGACCCTCGGTGTTGAATTTATTTCCACGAGTAGCAAAAATATCTTTGCGATCCTCGTTGGAAATGAAGGCATCCGGAGGCAGTTCCATGCGGGTGTTGCCCTTTCGGTCCTTGCTTGGTGGCTTTGCCGGGTCGAATCCCATGCCAGGTGCCCAGCCAGTCTTGGGATCACCGGAGCCTGAAGTCTGTGCTGGGGAAGCAGCTCGGCTTCGGCTAGAGCCTGACGCAGACGGTGGCCGGGATTGAGGTGAGGCGCCATGCGCAGAGCCGGCAGGGGAGCGGCCTCGATCAGACATTCTGACTGCAGATGCAAGTTAGTAGAGAAACCAAGAAGAAGAAAAAGAAGGAGGAAAGAATGAACAAAGGAAAGAGAAGAGACTAGATGTATATTCTGTGCATTTGATAGGATGTGAATGCCCAAGCCGGCATACATATGCAGTATCATATACCGACCATGCAAGAGCAAGGTCAAGAGACATGAATGAGAGACTTACTTTGACTTTCGCTGTGAAGCAGTCGCTATTTCTGAGTGGCGGCTTCTCGACAATGATCTAGAACAAAATTATATATCTTTGAGCAGATAGATCAAACGAGAGATTCGAATCAAGAGAGAGAGAAAAGCATAGCCGGACCAATAGCTCAACCAGCTTCCTTATAGCAGACGTACTTGAGTGTATATTCAGCTGCTGCTAGTTATGCTTGGAAGTGTCGGGCGTTGAAGAATAATGTAGGATTTGTAGAAGAGCTCAATGTCGGGGCAGTCTCTGCAGTGTAGTCTTTCTGAGAAAGTAAGTTAGCTGACACAACTCATGACATGTTGAAACACGGCGACGAAATAATTCATTTGAGTTGAAGAGCCACAATGAGATCAAAAATAGACCCGTGTGCTTGAACGAGAAAAGGTGAAGGAAAATTGAGAGTGTGTAGCTGCTGTTCAAAGAGTCCAAAAGATTTCTCTCTGTGATGGAGGGTGTAATTAAATGCACAAGTGGGAGTGATGTATAATGAAGATGGCCAACTGACGAAGAAAATGACATGTAAAAGAGTAGCCTGAGCAAGACCACAGTGGAAGAGAGCACCTTCAGGTCAAAACTTGACGCCAATAAGCTTATTGCTAAGCTGGAGAAGTGTGCAATAGCCAAAGTCGTCACACGAGTGCAAAGGCCAAGAGGAGAGAGAAAGATGGCAACAGAGTGAAGAGTTGGACATATCGCGCAAGTAATCAGGGGGAGGATGAATCGATACCTCAAGGAGTTGGAAAAGCGGCAAAAGAGGACTAGAATACTCACCCAGAAATCGTACTCGTAGAGCAGGCAACAAAGGATCTCTGTGGGGAGCACTCTTGATGGACGGGAAGAGTTCACACAGAATCTTGCTGGTGAGAGAATAGATAGACTGCAAATAAGACTGCTTGCGAGCGTGGTGAAGAGGAAGGAAAGAAGAGAGGAGTAGGGGGAAGAAGAGAGGGTATCTTATAGTTGCGAGAGCAGGTGGCGGCTAGAGGAGTGATCTGTGAAGCTGAACACGTGAGACCAAGTGTCGGTCAGCCGCAAAAATAGGTGCAGCGACAGCGCTGCAGTAATGTGCGAGGTGCCTATGGATCAGTGCAGATTTTCCGGAATAGAAAGAGCCTATGGGACTGAATTACCGTGGAAAGAGAAGCTGCAATTCTGGCGATACGGAGAGTTGAGTGAGGCGGAAAGGTGGGAGGCATAACATATCTCCACAGATATCCAGTCTGTCCTACAGAGAGAGTTGCACAATAGGAGGCCTTGAGGCCCAAACGGACATAAAATGAGAAGGACGTTGTCCCTGCACCGCTTTTGTCATGCACATAGCCGCGTGAAGGACGTCTACTTGCTTTATTGTGACGTTTTGACGGCTTCATGCTTCCGATGGGCGGACCAAGTAAGAGGATCCGGCCATTGAAACTAATTACCCGGTGATACAGGCTTGTCAGTCAAGCTCTGGGCACTATATTTGACTTTTTGTTTAGTCTCGTCGAAGGGCAAGGCGAGCGGTGATCAAGGCACACTTGCAGTTATTAGAGAAACAACGGATCAAGTAAAAAGTACTATACAAATGCCTGTAAATTTGCTAGTCAGATATTATCCAGTGTGCCACTTCCGAGATATACCTGCTAGGTAGTTCCTTGATGTAGCGAAAATTATTGACGTGTAGCTACTCCATCCAGGCTTCCTCTACTTCTTCTACATTCCCTATATAGTTTCCCTTTTCTTCTCGTTTTACTAATATACCCCCGAATATATATATATACGCGCGCTAATCGTCTTATGAAAGTTATAAATAGCGTACTAGATCACAAAATCAGGACGTGGAATGGTAGCTCCATTTCCATAGCATCACTTACAAAACATTTCAAAATTCGAGAATAGTAAAAGGTATGTTGACTTTTTTGTCCACTACACTTGCTACCCACGAGGTAGCAGCTGTCTGCCGCAGCTCAGCCATCCTAAATCGGGCTTCTCCCAAAAGATGCAAGCACAAATGCTCGAGTGTGATATCTATGTAAGTTAAATTACCCGTCCAACTTCTTATTTCCTGCCAAACGCCTTCGGAATGCATCGAGAAGAGTAAGCATTTACCGTCAACCCTCATGTCTTCGAACAACAAGCCATGTTCTTCCTCTCCTCCCATCTCCTTCATTATCCAGTCGTAAATGTCCAATTTGCTAAACATACTCAAGCCTTTCGTCACAATTCACCAACTCTCCTTGTTTTCTACTGAAAGCGATATCCTCCAAACTGGCCTGGAGCTGGTGCGCCGAATCCAGATGGTGGCGGCGCCGGAGGCCATTGGTTTGGAGTTCCACTTGCGTCGGTCGCTCCGTAGGGAATCGTTGGGAACGTGCCGCCGGTCTCTGTTCTTAGAGGCGACTGTCTATAGACATTAGATGCAGGTGCAATTCGGCCATACGGGCTGATTGGCCTTGGAAAGTCTCCCGAAGGCTGTCGCCCATGTACTGGAGCGGTAAAGCGGTATTGTCCCCCGGTTTGTGCCTTCCAAGTTCCATAGTCTGGAAGCGGCGTATCGCGTAGGAGAGAGACCATGTTGGCTGCACTGAGTCGTTGGGAGTCATAAGTATGGGCAGGAGGAAGAATTCCCAAGAGGAACGTGATGTCACGATGGAGGGCCGATGACTGGTTGCGGCGCTGCTGGTCGAGCCGTCGGCCAGCCGCCCCTTTGAGAGGGGACGATCCTCTGGCGAGCCTCTTTGGAGGATTGAGCTCTTCGTCATCTGGACCTAGGGGGCGCTTCGGGGAAGCAGTAGCTCTGATATACTGCGGCCGTGGGCTCAGCTCTCGCTGCGGTGGAAAGCTGTCGCGTGCTGACGCAGGTTGCTCAGTGATGAGTGAGGCAAACTTTGGCCGCATTTGTGCAGCCTTCGAAATAATGACCGGGGCGGCGACGGGATCGAACTTGTCAGTCGAGTAGCGGGCAGCAAAGATGTTGAGTCTGGGGTCCTCGGGGAACAATTCCGCCATTCTCGCTTCGATCTTGTGGATCTGAGACAGTTCGCCGTATTGAGATTCGTATTTGTGGAAATATGCGTATAGAGGCTTCGCCTTGTGAAGTGTCTCTGGGTTGGCGATAAGGCGGTTAACGCAAGTCTCGAAAACTACTCGAGCATCTAGAATGGCAGTTAGACGTGATAAACTATACTTTAGCCGATGCATCACGGCAGTTGAATGACTTACTCGTAGTATCGTCCTTGGAATGCAGAAACTTCAAGTATTCAACGATGAAGCCCTCATCATTTGGGAACAGGCGGGCTCCGCGCTCGAATATCTTGGCGCCAACTGTATCTTTGTAAACTACGGATTCCAGCAAAGCAACGGCAACATATACGTCGCTAGTCAGGCGCCCCTTTTGTCGTGCATCAGTGAAGACTTTGCGCAACCCGCCGTCTGTTTGGTTGCCCTTGCCTTGAATACGGCGGATTGCCCTGGCCATGGCAATCCACACATATGAAATGGTGCGGGAGAGAAGGTTGGTCTCTGCGGCGTAGCCTTTCTGGATTACGGCGATACGCTCCTCGGTAGATACCTTCTTCTGCGCCCCTTGTTCGTAGTCATCGTCGTAATTCTGTTCGATTGACTGCTGTACAGGAGCCTCCTGCGCAGCCGCTTGCCGGAGGGTGGATATTTCCAGCTTTTCACGCTCTTTCGCCTTGTCTCCCATCGCATACAACGTGTTCAAGACATCATCAAAAGGCTTCCGAACAGCCTTGGCAAACTCGGCTTTATCTCCTTCCCGCAGTGGAGACGTGGACTCAATGTAGTCTGCATGCTTCAGAGCGAGTAAAACGCTCTCCGGGTTCGCAGCAATGCCTTGTACCAAAAACTCGGCACCCATTTCTTTGTCAACGTCTCCTGCATCGTTCTGAAGACACCATTCTGCTGCATCGACCCAAAGTTCGGGCCAGAAACGCAAAGCCATCAATGCCTGCTTGTAGCAGTACAGGACTCGCTGTGCAAAGACTTTGGGCTCGTCTGCCTTGAGGACAAGCGGATCTTCCTTTTCCCACTCGATCCACTTCTTCCATAACGCAACTTGGTCGCGAAACTCTTGATCACCTTCAAAACCGGGCGCTGGTGGCAATCTGGGGAGGTTGGAACGCTTCAAACCCCGCGTCATATTATCCAAGGCAATATTGCCACTCTTGGCAGACATGTAACCAGGAGATCGCTCCTGGATAAATTTGCGTCCCTATTATCGAGTTAGCAGAAGGCGTATCATTATCCATGGGTGGGGAGACGCACCGTTACTTTATTAAGCGCCATTTCGAATTGATCGTAATCTTTCCACAGGTTGTTCACCGTCGACATGGGTACGTTGATTGCACGATGGTACGCTTTACGCAGCTGGTCCATCTTCTGTTGGTCTTGCCAACCAGTGCCTCCAATCTGTCCGGGGCCGCTTTTTATAAACTGGACGTAATCCTGCCAGATATTTCCCGAGTCCCGGTCAACGCCAATGTTATCGATTACAAACTCATACGATTGGGTTACAGTTCTCCTGGCCTGGCCATTCGAATCATTATTGAGGTCGTTTCGACGGCGAATGTAGTTGAGATAAACGGTCCAGAGCTTGACGTTGGGAACGGTCATCAAGCATCGTCCGAACAGCTGCTCGGCATTGACGAAATTGTCCATGCCGAGCTCCAACTCGATCCATTCTACCCACATGTCCGCCTATTACTGTCAGTCATACATCAAAGATTTGAAAAGAATAGGGGCTCCTCTTCGCAAATTTGGAGTGGTCGGCCTCTCAAACTTACCGATTGGGGAAAGTTCTCCAAAAACTGGTTATAAACCTTGCGAACATCATCCAGTCTGTTGTTGCGCCTATGTTCGGCAATGAGATTCACCCAAGCATCCATATCCCCCCGAGGGTCCTCTTTAATGCGAGCCTCGAATAACGTTACCGGGTCAAGGCTAGCCATAGGCGTTGCAGTCACGTTGGATGGAACATTAGTGGGTACAGGAGGAACTGGAACATTGGCCTTTTTTATCTCAGTGGGCTGACCAACTTGGCTCTGCGATACCGAGGACTCGGCCGGGCCTGAGTTATCTCCTTCATCGTCTTCTTCGTCGTCGGAGGCTTCCACTAAGAAGCCACCAGACATTTTTGGTTTAGGTGTTAGACGTTGAGAAAGGACAGCGGGGGCAGCGGGAGCGGGAGCGGCGTCTTCAGGGACAAGAGGGTCTGGGAGAAATGTTTCAACGGGGACATATTCTGGGTCATAATCCCCTCCATCCTCTGTTCCATTATCCGCTGATTCACCTGACACATGAGAGTCTTGAGCAAAGTTATCAACTTGTTCGTCGCTATGCTGAGTATGAGCGCCTTCGGCAGCCGCAAATCCATCATCGTCCCACGAAGTGCCTTCGGAAGCCATCTTGTTTGGCTTTCTTTATAATTCAACTCAAAGCACCACAGGGGATATCAGTGAAGCCCCAATTGAGCAATACTTTGGCGATGGGGGGAGCGTCGATGGCTCACGCAACGGAGAATCGGAGGTTCTTGCTCAGCAGCGACGCTACGAGGGTGTCGTGACAGGTAACGAATCGATCGACTCTGAGAAACTATGGGGTTACAGTTAAAATACCGTTGCTATAGCGAATGATGGTAAGCTCCAAACCTTTGTACGACCACAGTGTAGCGGGCAAGGTAGATACCGTTTTCGTCCTTGCCGGCCAGCAAACCGCGTCGCTCGTCGTCAGCGTCAGGCAAGAAGCCGCAGCGCTTCCGTGGAGGTGCGAAATCGGGATCGATACAACGCGACAGAGCTGCCGTCCAGCTAGAGCAAGGCGAAACAGCGGTCCCTAGATCAGGATCAGGGAGCACGCGCCAGAAACGTGTTTGACCGAGATGATGCTGGTGCTGAGGTGGGAATTGGAGCACTTGAAAATTAGAGTCACCCAAGCTCCCAATTGGGGAAGGCTGTGGACCAGGCTGGCAGTCTTGCGTGCGCGAGGTACTGGGTACGGGGCGTTTCAGCGGCAGGTACGTGCTGGCTGGCCGGCTTGCCAGCGCCTGACCCGCTGAACAGCCCGGCCGCTCCTGTCTCAGCTCGGGGCGGCCAGGGTACTCGCAACCTCAGCGACAAGGCATCCACGAGGTGCCAGCCCATGTACCTGTGTACCTCTGTCGGATCGGCCAAAGCACAGGCGCCACACAACCACTTTACGCGAAGCGCTACGGTCGCGTCTCCAGAGGCTAGAGAGGTATACCCGATCAACCTGTGTTCACCTTTTTGTCAGTTTACCAAATCTGCCACCAGAAGCAGCCGCGTCGCTTCCCTTCTCTCTGCACACATAAAAGCCAGCGACTTGCCGATTCTCTTGCATTTGCGCCTCGACTGGGCTTTCTCTTCTCCGCCGCACGTCGTTTTTCCAGGCATCATCTCCACGGTTACCGACTTTCTTGGTTGCCCCTCCGACGACTTCTTCGTCCCTTCTATCCCTTCGACGACTGGACCCTGCGCAAACTTTTCCCCATCGCCTTGTTCAATTGAGATTCGCTCGCAGCCAACACATCACCTCTGCTAATTGCTTGTTGTTATTTTCTCGAAAATCCGCCACCATGTCTGTCGTGTCACTTCTTGGCGTTAGGGTGATGAACAACCCCGCCAAATTCACCGACAAGTACGAGTTTGAGATCACATTTGAGTGCCTTGAGTCGCTTGAGAAGGGTGAGTCGCGTTGATGTAGCACCCCGAACCTATCGATATGCGGTTTTTTAACTGACTGCGCACAGATCTTGAGTGGAAGCTGACCTACGTCGGATCTGCTACCTCGTAAGAACGACCATCTCCGTTGGGCATCATCCCCTCCCTCCACCAGTTCTAACCCATCGCAGCGATCAATATGACCAGGAGCTAGACTCCCTTCTTGTCGGCCCCATTCCGGTTGGAGTCAACAAATTCGTCTTCGAGGCCGAGGCTCCCAACACCACTCGCATTCCCGACGCTGATGTCCTTGGCGTGACGGTCATTCTCCTGACCTGCGCCTACGATGGCCGCGAGTTTGTGCGCGTCGGATACTACGTCAACAACGAGTACGACTCGGATGAGCTCAACGCTGAGCCACCTGCGAAGCCGATCATTGAGAGGGTGAAGCGAAACGTCCTCGCCGAGAAGCCACGTGTGACCCGTTTCGCTATCAAATGGTGAGAACACATCCTGCATCACACATTAAATGACAAATTCTAATGGTGCTGTCAATAGGGACTCTGAGCTCTCTGCGCCCCCTGAATTCCCTCCTGAGCAACCTGAGGCCGACCTTGCTGCGGACGAGGAAGAGTACGGTGCTGAGGAAGCCGAGGACGAGGCTGCCGAAGAGGCTGCTGAAGAAGCGGTCGCCAAAGAAAAGGGCGAAGACGATGAGATGGCTGGCATTGAGAGCGAGCACCAGAACGGACATGATCACGATCATGAAGAGGACGAGATGTCCGAAGATGGCAGCGTTGACATTGAGGGTGAGAGTGAAGACGAGCTAGAGGAAGAGGAAGAAGGCGAAGGCGGGGCGGATGGTGACGATGATGCCATGGAGGTTGATGGTGCCGCCGCCGCTCACAACCCCGTTTCAGTCGTGTCGTAATTCACCATTACGCAGCTCCGACGAGCCTTTTCTGTGTGCGGGTATTGAGCACACTTTGCTTTTATGGCGTTGTGCCATTTAGACGGGACATAGAGTTACGAAGACACTATGGGATGGGATGGCATCGGCTGGGAGGGAGGGGTGGATAGGCGGTTTCGGTATTATTGGTGATATCCTCAAAGATCTTGTTATAAGTAGTGACAAGAAGACAAAATGATAGCATATGACGGATGACGGCGCTGCTTGTCGAGGCTACCATGGCGTCGATAATGGACCATGATTGTGACTAAGGAGCATTTGTCGTCGGCCGCTGGAGTGGACGTCTCATCGCCCCGTCGGACAGACGGAGCATCGACATTATTCCTGCCGTCTCCATGCCTCGGGTCTCACGTGCGAGATCTGCGTCATGGGCTGCGCAAGCGGAATCTTGAAGCCTCTCCGCACTCGGCTGAAGCAGAGATCTACTACTGCTATTATGTATGTATGTGCCGCGAAGCCCCCCACGCGCTTTGGTATGGCAAGCAGGCATCTCTAACATGATGGAAACTTCAGTTTGGGGCGTTGCCACCAGCAGCTTCATGGCCTCGGCCGCCCCCAGCCGCACCAACCCAACTGTCCACGCTTAGACGGGCGAAAGACGCACCTCAGCCTCACTTTTGCTCGCCTCACTTTTTGAGCGCCAAGAAGCGACTTTACTCAAAAGCGAACATGCTGAACAACAGCGAAGGCAGCAAAGGATGCCCCTTTGCTAACCACACCAAGACACCGAGCTAAACACAATTAGACAGCCGTCGGCCTCGTTCCCCGGCGCCTTGGAGGATGGACCTGTGCTCACAGGACACAGCTGCACGTGGGGTTGTGCGACGCCATCGCCCAGCCTTTTCGCATCGCGCAAAACTGCAGCAGCCTGTAACGGGCGCCAAGGCAAAAGGAATGGCATTGTTCTTTTTTTGCTTCTTCATGCTGGCGCTCTAAAGCATGTGCCTGGCTTTGTAATAAAGAACACGTAGGCGGGCGACTCCGAAACACTGCAGCAGCGCTGCGTCATCCGTCTTTTGGCCTCGGTGGATGGAAGAGGCAGCCGAGCTGAGCTGAGGTCTGGGGTTTGGAGTTGGATACATGTATATAACGCCCTCCTTGTGTTGTGAGATTCGATAATATGGACGCCCTTTGCTACTTTTGCTACTTTTTGACAATATTGCAGAATTATTGTTGCTGTTGCTAAATAATAAAACAAGATTCAGACACTTGATATCGTCATCCTTCGACTTGATTCAACAAGATCCTCAACTCAGCCATGGCTGCTCAGCCGCGCAGCAACACCAGCTTGGAAGAGCTCGTCAGGTCAGTCGAGCATCATCACGAGCAGTATCTGCGCAGCCTCCACAACTTCCACGAAACCCTCGGCGCCCATAAACGAGAGCGCTCCGACATCCACGGCCTGGCAACGCCTCCTCTGCGAGCGCTCACCTTTGCCAGCGATGCCAACAGCATCCTGCTGCCTCGGCCACGCCGCGATACTCCCGATACATGTACCCATGAACGCCCGTCATATTATCCATCTCCCCGGATGCTTCCACTCACGCCAAATCTCAACCATCCCACCGGCAGTGGCTACGGCAGCATCCCGGACGAGGAGATTCCCTTCATCCCTCTTCTAGATGGTTCGACTGCTCGTCATGTTCCAGCCGAGGGCACATCTTCACAGGTCCGCGGGAAACTCGCACCAAGGAGCTTCTCCGACGAAGAACTCATCAAGCACCTCAGCGACTCGGACTTTTGCAACGGCTTCTCCAGCCGGCTCAACGACAGGGACGAGCCTTTGCCGCCGTGGGAGATTGACTCCATGCAGTCTTTTCGCGAATCTGCTGCTGCTGAGGGGGAGCGTTTTGACAGTTCGACGTTTGAGGTATACGAGATTGGGCAGGATGATCGGCCGGTCAAGACGACGCTGGATGTTGATGTCCAAGGCTTCGTCAGATATGTTGGCGACGAGCCGCCAGAGTCGCCCGAGTTTATCGTCGATGCGCCGATTGTGTGGGAGTCTATCAAGGAAGTCAACCATGGCGGCCAGGCTGTTGGTCGGATCACGTACGTTGTGCTTTGCCCCTTTTATGCCGTCATCATCATCCACCACTCACCATTCGTTTGTTCGTTTTGAACCAAGTATATGCTACCTCTGTTACCTCTGCTAATACCAGCGATAGCATCGTCCAGGAGCCAACACCACTCATGCTCGCCGCCCTGCATCTCACCATGTCGCCTCACTTCGACATGACGGAGCTACTCCACCACCTCCTCTCCGACGACCCCAACGGCGGCCTAACACACGCCTTCATGCATCGGGCCTACGAGCGATCTCCATCCTCATCAGCATATGCATCTTCAGCATCTCCCATGTTGTCCCCCCTGAACATATCCAACAACATAAAGGGCGGCGGCACATCGTCATTCTCTTCCTCATCCCATCTCCGCCAACGATCCTTCTTCTTCGTCTTCAAATACTACACCCTCGTCCCCAAGGATCTCGACCCCGCTCCCTGGCAGCTCTACGAAAGACGCCCCTCGGACAAACGTCTCGACGACCACATCGACATTGCCGAATGCGGCTCCATCCTTGCGCTCTCCTTGGAAGGCGAGCCAACCAAGACGCTCAAAATGCGACCTCGCAGAGAGCGCGCCAAGGAAGGCTTTCTCTTCGACACATTCGGGCCCTGGCACCTCCTCAGCATCCAGAGCTTCCCCGACGACGAACACACAGTCAGGGGAGACGACTTCCAGGAGCTCAAAAGATTCTGCAACGGCCCGTACGCCTTCCTAGAGCTCCTGATAACAGAGTACCGCGACGCCGGCAAGCGGAACCAGATCCTCCACGAGCGCATCACCAAGCTCATCACGCCTCCCACGGAATTCATGTTCAACCACCACCTCCGCGACAAGCTCCTCTTCGAAGACAAGCACTTTACGTATATCCGCCGCTACTTCTGGGCCTACAACACGCTCGCCGTCATAAACACCGGCATCAAGGCCATGATCGCCGCCTACGTCGACACCTTCACCGACGACTTCTGGGCCGGCACGCACCCGCTGCTGTGGCCGCACCCTTCGCCGCCGCAGTCCCCCGACGCAACGGACTATGCCGCCAAGATGGCCGTCTTGCGGAGGGAGCTGGACAAGGTCGTGAGTGATTTGAGCGAGGTGCTGAAGCGGAATGAGCGCACGCGAAAGGAGATTGAGAATCTGAGGGATCAGCTGTTTAGCGGGAGTTCGATCAAGGAGAGTAGAAGGGCTATTGACCAGGGGGACAATATCCGCATCCTGACAGTGATTAGCATGCTCTTCTTGCCTCTTACGTTTGTGACTGTAAGTAAAATCCCTTCCATTCTCATGCCCAACGTCATCTCTTTCCAGTACTTCCATACTAATAAAGCCAAAAAAAAATTATCAGTCCGTCTTCGGCATCACAGAGCTCCACATCCCCGTCACAGACTGGCGCTTCCCCGTCACAATGGTCCTCGTCGGCGTCCCCTTCATCATCCTCCTCTACCTCATCCAAACCCGGCCCTTTGTCCAGTGTATCCAAAAGATTCACGAGTTGTCTCACTCGCTCCTCCACCTACTCGTCCATCTCTTCGGCTTCTTCCCTCGTCTCTTTCGCAAGCTGGACTCTTCTACTTCTAGGGATGCCCGGTCTGTATCCGCGCTTTCGCCGTCCAAAGGCCGCAAGAGGAGGCTCACTATGAGACGGCCAGCTGAATGTGGCCCTGGAGGGAATACTGGTGCTGGTGGTAATCACAAACCATT
The DNA here is from genome assembly GCA_030708095.1 of Trichoderma sp. CBMAI-0020. NCBI lineage: Eukaryota > Fungi > Ascomycota > Sordariomycetes > Hypocreales > Hypocreaceae > Trichoderma > Trichoderma sp. CBMAI-0020. Next base: position 1,080,773 of record JAJNCI010000004.1, on the reverse strand, counting down.
GTGGCGTCGGCCATGGGCTTTGATGAGAAGAACAGCTTGTGGGGATGAGAAGGATATAGTATGACACGTGTAAATATATAAACTACTACACCGAGACTTACTTTCCAACGTATCATACAGAATAGACAGCATTACACCGTGATCAGAGTACATCACAAGCATGAAGGAAGAAATAGAAGAGCTCCTAATGCGTACCACTTCATTCAGAACTAAGTAGATAAAAATACAGCAAAACCTTCCAACACTCTCCCACTAGATTGTCGCATTACCAAAGATGATCATTATTAATGACAGCGAGGAGAAGGGAAGTGTAAGCAATAGAAAAGAGCAAAACAAAACGAACTATCCATTCGCATAAGATTTCAAAAATACCTCCCAATTCATGGACCAGCCATTAGAAGGGGAAAACACATAATACGGCATCTCTCCTTCCCATCATTACCAAAGGTATAAATAAGTATCGTGACAGACCATCCACCTGCTCCAAGGGAAATAAAAATGAAAAAAAAAAAACGAAAATGATAGAGAGAAACTGTAGTTGAAAACTAGGAGCGTATCAAAGGCGCATTACTAGTTGACACACTCAAACAAAGGAAACGAAAAGGTTTCCGTGATGCTCCATAACGCCCGGTGCCTTCTTTTCCGCCATCCCTCCATTCCCCCTTTTGCATATAGTCGTGATGCGTTGAGTATGATATGCATTCGACATGGCAGCAAAATTAGTATTAGCTGTGGCCATCATCGGGCGTAATTTACCACCCCTTCTTCCGAGCAAATCTCTTGTTGAGCAGTGCAAGGACTTTGGGGACGTTAAACTGAACGTATTCGAGATCCAGCTCGTCCTGGTTATCTTTCTGCATCTCAAGCAGATCATCGAGCTTGAGGTCGAGTTCGAGCAATCCTCGGTTTCGGCCTTTTTGTTAACCATGTTAGCGATCAATCGTAGAGATCAGGACCTGGAAAGAGAAAAGACCCTTACCTTTGTAGTGTAGGGAAATGACAAATGTACCAGGCAGTGGGCTGGTGAAGTTGAAGTAGATGTTGGCCCGTCTGTTATCCGGGACATTACTCTTCTGAATAACACCCTCCTTCTCAAGTTGCTGGTGAGTAAACTTGTACGGTCCGAGGACCTGCTGCTTTTGCTGCTTTCGCTTAGTGCCTTCGCTCTGGGATCGTACATTGTGGAGGTAGCTCTTGTATGTGTCAAGCTGTCCGACTAAATAAGCGTTGTGATCACGGATTGTCTTGAAGACTTCCTCGAGCTTCTCAGTCTCAGCAATCACAGCATCCTTCAACGAACCCAGATGCTGGAGCTCCTGCTCAACCTCATCCCTCAACAGATCAAACTGGTCGGCTTTGTCGATGACGCCAAGCTCTTGGAGCTGGGACAAGAGCTCCATGGCCCTGATGCCTTTACGCACCATGACGGCGTCATTGCGGCTGGTGGCAGCAGCATCCGCAACACGCTCAAGCCGTAGCGGCCGCTTAGAAACGGCACTGCTCTGAGGAATCGTTCGCATAATCTGCACAAAGATGGACTTGGCTTCCATAAAGTACACTTCCTCCTGTGTAATATCCAGAGCCGCGGTCAAGTCATCTATTGCAGTCTCCCATCTGCTAAACAGGGGAAGGTTGATGACTCGGTTCTCCTTGCGAGGTACTTGAGGAGGGGCCGGACCCAGCTCAGATACGATGATGGCCAGGTGCGATGCCTCATCCTTGCACAATTCGGCGTTGTGCTTGTCAATCAGCGAGTGCATCGCATAGACTTCGTTCAGCGTAATCTCAAGTCCAAGGTCCTTTTTGGAAAGGGCGACGTAATTGTCCATTTCCAGACTTTCATAAAAGTCACCGACTTCACACAAGTCAAGCATGAACTTGTTGATCCTGTCCTTGTTCTGTTGGATAAAGGGCTGGAGCTTAGCCATGTATGGCTCCTTGGCATAAGAGGGCTTGTTTGCCAGGTTCTGGAGCATCTTGGCAATCAGGGTGAGGGTTCGGCGAGGGCGTTCGGCGGGCGTTCCGTCAATGAGCATGTACGACTTGGGGGTGACAATGGCTGGATTGATGAAGCGCAAGAAGAAAAAGCCACCGATCAAAGTACAGATAATCTGGTCGTTAGCATCAGGATATTTGCGCTTCGTCAAGCTTCTAATCTGCTTGCAGATCCAGCGAATGCCGTAAGGGGCCTCCTCCAGCCCGTCAATGATGGTGGACAAGAAACCATTGGCAATCTCAATGAGCATGGTCAGTCGCGGTTCGATAATGGCTTGGACCTGAGGATTCTCTGCGGCCTGCTCGGCAGTGACGCCCTTGGGAAGATTGGGAGGCAGTGTGCCAGTATCTTCTTCAATCTGCTCGACCATGCGCTCATACACTTTGAGGGGGTTGATTTCCAAATCCAGGTCTCGCAACTCGATCAAGCTGTTGATCCTATCAGCCAGCGCAATCTTCAGAAAGCTCTGACCCGGGCCTCTTCGTGTATAGGTCGTCATCATGCGTGAGACGGGTGTGTTGGCTCGAAGTAGCGAGGAATAGTCGGGAGTGTTATCGAATTGGTAGGTGAGGACAGACTAAGTAGCAAAGAAGATATGTTAGCTAGAAAGGCGTTGCAATTGCAACCACGCGTAGAGGGCATCGTACCTGAAACATGGTGAGCAGCAGATGCTCTTCTCGACTTTCATACTGATTTCCGTAAATGGTGAACATGACCGTCTGCAGAAGTGAGTCGATTTCCGACATTGAGACGAGTCGGCATAGATGAGCAATGTGCCTGGGCTCGGATTGCAAGAGAAACAAGAGGTTGCCGTATTTCTGAGTCTTGTCGTCATTGGGGAAGACACCTTCTTCCATCTCGCCTTCTTCAAGGTGACTGGCTACTTCGTTTTGCTGCATAGGCATTAGCAAGTGTCATCAGAGCATAAATCACACCGCACTTCAGACACGTACTTCTTCCAGCGCCATGCGGTTTTGGATAAGCAGCGCAATTCTCGAATCAAGGTAGCGGACGTCCTTTTCGAGGACAAAGTTCTTCTTCGACTGGGAGGATATTTTGGATTTGAGATCCCGTAGGGCTTTCTGGGCTGTAGATTGGGGACGTCAGTCTTCCAATATTATCAAAAGGGGAAGCAAGGTCCGCAGCTGTGGCTGGTGCATTCTCACCTTTAGCGAGATCGTCCTCAATCTGCATCTCTCCTTCATTCGCCGTCATGGACATGTACAGCGCGGACATGGAGTACCGCTTCGACTGGCGCGCCGAGCGCGAGCCATCGTAGGTGGACATTGTGTTTTGGCGCGAAAGCTGTTGGAAGGAAGATGTTGATGCTGTGGAGGCTCTCGAAGGGGTATGCAGCATGACAGGCATTATGGGTATTGGCGCTGTGCGACCGAAGGGAGGGTCGGGCCTTGTCGCCCCAGGGCCTCGGAATTGTTGACGATGGGGAAGATGATGGTGACTTCTAAGCGATAATGCTCATCACTCGAAAAGGTTATCGTCTAATCGAAGTCTGCTCAGGCTGGTTGAAATGTTGTTTTTTTGTTTTATTTCATGCGTTGTCGATGAGACCGATGGAGGCGATGGAGGGGAACAGACAGGCTGTAGCCACCAAAGAGAAGGCAGTAAAAATTAGAAGAAGAAAGAGAAGCTCAGAACAATGCAATTGTTAATGGCACGCTCGTAGTACAGTTTGCGTCGGCTTCGGAGGAGCTTCACAGGCGATTCAGCGATGGTGTAACGATTCGATCGAGGGTATCCCGTGCAGTTCGAAGAATGGGCGAGGAAAAAGCGAGAGCGCTGGCGTCAAAAATCACTTTTCGAATCAAGTAGCGTTCGAAATTCTATGTCGACCAAGCAAAAAGAAGAGGACAAAAGCTATGCTCGATGCTTCAGAAAGACAGGAACACACGTGCTGAATCCAAAAAAGGAAAAGAAAAGAAAAAAGAAACGAGGATGATTGATTAAGAGGCGAGATGGTCGGTCGCGCAGGAGAGAAAGCTGAATAGAGACGTCAGGACAGCGTCGCTAGCCGAGCGGTACACAGGCAAATCTCGGTTCGAGCGAGAGAGAGAGACGCGGAAGGCAGAGGTTTGAGTCGGGCAGAGACGATGCGAGGCGAGGCGATGCGATGCGATGCAGAAACAAGGTGCCGCGGCGTCTCGTCTAAGCTGGCGCGCAGGAGTTGCAGGACGGATGAGACGAGGGCACAGCGCAGCAGGAAATAGGTTCCCAGGTTTGTGGCTGCACGGCTGGCTGGTGGTGATGGTGGTATCAAGAGAGCAGCGCACTAAAACTGGAGCGCGTCTTGTTTGGGCGGGCTCGAGGAGAGGGGAAGCACGTCGGGTCCAGGGGCTGCAGCGGATTTGTCCCAATCAGCACAGGCGAGCAGATCCCAGCAGGCCTTCAGGTTGCGGCGGGTTGATGTGCAAAAACAGCCCCAGAGCAGCGTGCCTGGAGCGCCACACGCGGACTCCATTCCTTAGCGCACGACGCCGCTAGCAGCAGGCAGGCCCAGGCACTAGCACTGCTGTACGACGGCCGCCCTGCAGCGGTCTGGGGTAGCGCTGCCAGGCCCTGCTCAGGGACAGACGACGGAGTACCCGCCCGTCTATCGGAAAAGGCTGCAGTGCACAACCACGCTTGGCAGGGCTCTTGGCCAGGGGTATCCGTGGCGCACACCACCATCGCTAGTGGCCTCCATAGCGCTGCCATGGCCCTTTGGCGACGAGAGGCCGTCACCTGCATATCGCACTGGTCCATACAGCGAGCATGCAGCCATCTCAGCGCTGGAAGGACGCCCCGTCACACCGTGGGATTCTCTGCACAGTCACTTGGGCGTTGGGGAATGGTGGAGGATGTCTCCCCTGATGCGGCATGTAGGCGTCAGGGTGCGCCGACGAATGATGTGATTCATGGGGCCATCCGTGGCATCAAGAGTTGTAAACTGTATGCAGTCTGGTGCAATTGCTGTCGAGGGTACGTTAACATGTACAGGTACAGTATCAGCGTGCGGGTGCATGAACCCGTGCTCAGTCAACAGAGCACAGCCCATCAATGTCTCTTTCGCTCCAGTCATATATCAGGCACTATGACTTGTACTAGCATCTCTCTCGGTCTCTCTCTCGTGCCGTTTTTAAATTTTCGATTCTTTAATCCACCGTCGTCATCCCGCGGCAGGGCGCTACGTTAATATCCCAAGACACGAGAAAAGAAAAGAAAAAAAAGATAGTCCAGGGCATAGTGCCGTCTAGCCTTGCTTCGGACGCAGCAAAGGGCATTTAGCACGAGTAAGGTGCTGATCCAATGTGCAATCCAGAGGGGCGGCGGGGTAGCGCTGCGTGTAGCGCCGAGCCACAGGCATGTACCTGCTACTCGGCCTGAGTTTTGCATCAAGCGTCCTGGAGCTGCTACAGTATTTGGACAAGTTCCAAAGTCTGGACGTCGTATCGGCCTGCCCATCGCTATTTTGAGCGGCAATGATACCCTCAAGAGCCTTGGCTAGCTCCAGCCACCGGATAAAGTACACATATGCCGTCAATGATACTTTTCGCAGCAGCAATCCAGCAACATGGCCCCCATGAAGTCGTACTCGTGCCAGTAAGCGAGCAGGCAGGCAAACGAGGCTCGGCGAAAAAAGTCAAACACGGTGCTCTCGACCACTTCCCGCCTTGCCAACATTTTTGTCTGCTGCGTTCGCCTCACAACGTTGAAACTGTGGACGCCGCGTCTCAGATATCTACGGGTACAATACAATGCAGCTTATTCAGGGGTTTTAGGATGACGTCTGGCCTCTTTTGTCGCCAGAGCTAGCGCTCGTACGAGAGGCAGAGGCGTTCGCACAGACGGCTGTACTAGTACAGTATAATACTAAGGGATCAAATAGACGCAGGTTAGCAGCGACTAGTACAGAATACTTGCTGCTCCGTGCAAAACTCCATACATGCACTCCAGACCAGCCCCTGGCAAGCGCCCATGTATCATCACACTGATGAATCTTTTTGCTGAAACGCACCAGTTGCTGGTGAGCGGCCTGTCGCCATGTCTGGAGTAGCATGGGTGATGCGCCAGGGGCAGGTGGGGACTGGAGCCAGAAATTGACTGGATGCCTTTGCCTACAGTACCTAATCCTTCAGTAGGTACTAGGTATGTCGCTGTAAACGGAGGATGGTCTGCAACGCAAGTGCTGCCTCGATTTCGCCCCCTTGGCGCTGCGATACTTGTATTCCGTGCGATGTCCTACTATATTTCCTGGACACGGCGTCGCAGTCTTGAGGATCGCCATGCAGAAACATACGACTTTTTGTCGAATATTTCTCCCGGTTCCGCGTGTCAAATCATGCCCAGCCCCTTGCACGTCGACGAAGTAGCGCATTCTACTACTGTTACTGCTATTGCTACTGCTACTGCTGCCACTGTCGCTACTGCTGTCGCTACTGTTCGATTGCAGCACCGTTTTACTGCAAATGATAGGCACCTCTCCCTCCCTCCACAGGCCGCATCCTTTCATGGCCTCCACTCACTCTCCCTGCACAAGCCCACTTGCAAAATATATCCGCTCGTCGAGGGGTCCCATGACTGGTTAGAGAGAAAAAAGTGAGATAAAATCGCTGGGGAGCGGGCTGGTGCTGAATGTGGCATAGGGCCAGGCACGGATTACGGAATGCCAACTGAATATAATTCCCGGGAAAAGGACTAAAAACGGCGAGAAAAGAAGAAAGAGAGATATGATCAATTCATCCAGGTCATCCAGGTAGCACTGTAAGGAACAGTAGTACCGAATACAGAAGCATTATGGAGCATCAGGCTCGGATAGATAATCCAACCCTGGCGGTTGCGAAGATAACCCCCTCGTGTGCCAATGCAGTGATTCCTCCATACAGGTAAAGATCGATCTAATTATACTCTGTACTACGACCAACTATCTGAAAAGTATTCATGTTACTACAAGTCTATGCGCCTTGCTCGCCCCCACGCTCTCTCTCTCTCTTCGGTAAAATCCACAAATCCTCAGGCCATCTCCCAAACGCGCACTCTTCGCTGAGGCCGTTCCGGCTCTGTCATGCCCGATATCTGACTGGTGCGCCCTTACACATGCGCATGCAGTCTGCGGCGCCTCTTGTCCCTGCAGTCCTTCAATCTCACAGCAATCCCAGAATAATCCCAGAGTGCAGGAAACTCCCCAACGGTCCATCACCAAAGCACGTCCCTCTGCACTGCCCGTGCTTTAACCCCCCTGTGATCTGCTGGTTGCCGAGTGAGGTTTTTGCCGGCATGGGTACGTCAGAATACATGCAGTACTTGTAGTAGCCCCTTTTGCTGGCAAGCCTCCCAAGCGCCACTAGTTCGTCCGGGACATATAGACGAAGCCATTCGACGGGCAGGTGCATGAACCACTCAACAGCCGGATACTCTGGGGGTTTTCGAGTAAAGGTTGCCAACGATGAGTGCATATACTACACGTACATGCACAGTGTTACATCATGATCTTATGGAGCATGAAAATGTAAAGATGTGAATTTCGTGTACGTGTAGACTTCAGCTGTAAGCTCGTATCATCCACTTAGCCTCTCCGTCTTGCTTTCGCTACGCAAACTATTAAATTGCGCGCGGAGCTAGATTGCATCTTAATTCTATCATTTATGACGAGAAGAGGGAGAGATAGCGCGATGAGCGACAAATCAGGGCAAAGTGCTCCAGCTTGTTGTTGGTGAACTCTATCAACCCCTGTTTGTGGGCAAATATCACGCTTGACAGTACGACCTAGTGTTGGACGCTCCTCTATTGTAAAGCATGCCGCGAGCAGGAGCTATAAATTTGATAAATGACGGAAGTATCACATATTCCTCCATGCAATATTGTGAGAGATTTAGTAATTGACATTCCTATGGATGTCAACAACAATAGAATGCCCATGTCGATAGAGCTCCATGGCAATACCGGCCAATACATGCAGGGTAAGACAGCAGATTCACTGTCCAACATGCACCGATTGGCGCTGCATGCAGTTACGAGTATATTATATAGTGGCCAACGTTGAACGGAGGACAAGAATTTACGGCGCGGGCGGGGCCGACAGTTGAGGCTAAGCCGAGGGGGCCCGGCTGACTGTACTAGCAGCTCGCGTCGTTGACGCCACTCGTCATCCTGAAGCTCACTCGCCTTGTCCCTTTCTGCCATTCTCCCCGCCATCACCACTTTAGCTGTCAGGCAGTCTTACATACCTACCCAAGCCCAAACACCGCTGACAATGGCGTTCCGTCTGCCCCTCCGCCGAATTGCCCTGGCACGCCCCGCCGCCGCGCGTGGCTTCCACTCCACGCCCCGGGCCTTTGTCAAGGCAGGGGACGAGCTCCCAAGCTTCGAGCTGTTCGAGAACTCAGCCGCCAGCAAGGTCAACCTGGCCGACGAGTTCCAGAAGGGCAACGGCTACATTGTTGGCGTGCCCGGCGCCTTCACCGGCACCTGCTCCACCAAGCACATTCCTTCGTACATTAACCACCCCAATCTCAAGAGCTCCGGCCAGGTGTTTGTTGTTGCCGTCAATGACCCTTTTGTGTAAGGAATCGCAGTCGCATCAAGACGCCTGAATATGAGGGCTAATTGTTTTCTATAGCATGAAGGCTTGGCAAGATCAACTGGATCCTGCCGGAGAGACTGGCGTGAGTTCATGCTGCCATCAATCACCGCCAAAAAGAGCTGCCGCTGACTGTGTGTATATGTAGATTCGATTTGTTGCCGATCCAACTGCCGAGTTCACAAAGGCCCTTGAGCTTGACTTTGACGATGCTGCGCCTGTCCTTGGCGGCACTCGAAGCAAGCGCTACGCCTTGAAGATTGAAGACGGCAAAGTCACTGCCGCTTATGTCGAGCCAGACAGCACAGGCACTGCCGGTGAGTTTTTGTTGATTTCAAAGCATTGTCAAGGCGACATCTATTAACCCATTATTTTATTTAGTGTCAATGGCCGAGCAGGTCCTGAACTAAGAGGTAGAGCGAATGCATGGACAGAAATTTGGATTATAGGAAATCATTGTGCCTAGGGCTGTTTGATGTCATGCTTGGCTTGCTCTCTCTTCGAGTAGTAGTCTATATTATTGGTTAGCAAGGCAACATGCTGCTCATACGCATCGAACAATGGAAGCACCTATAGCCTTACAATGAATACATGTATACTGCTACTACCGCCACTTTTGAACATATAGATATAATATCTATGTAATTATGCCTGTATAAAAACAAATTGTCGTATAAAACTATAACTAGAGTGTTATCGCTAGAATCGGGGTGCTGGATAGCCATCCCATGAAAAGACCAAAAGAAAACTCTTCTTGTGTCTGATGCCCTTGATATGGGATCCATGGATGACATAAGGCACTTGTAGCAAGCCTGTAAGCCTCCTGCCTGATGTGAATCCCTGGACAAGGCTTCAAGGCTGCAATAATATTTGGCTAAGACTAACCATTCTCACCAGGCCCGCGGTCTTTATACACCGCTACTCGGCGTCTTACAAATAAGTTTTCCCTGTGGTGAATACATCATACCTACACATCATTTACGGAGAAGATGGCAGTGATAGCGAATTAACACTGCCTATTTTCGGTGTTTGCTGAAAAGGGTAAAAGTCTGATAGGGATGTGTTGCTAAGTTGTGACAGCACCGCGTCCTCAGCTTAGGCATCCAGCCGGCTTTTCCTCTCCCATCTTTTTCTTCAGTGGCCAAGATGCATCCGGCCATTGGCTGCCTGCCTGGCCACCCCAGCTAGGCGGCTGCGATGCGCTAAGACTGCCCGCAAGATCGCTCGCGCAGGCCTGCCGTTGGCCACCTGATGGACCCACCGCCGCCGCCTGACTCAGCCGCTGCCGAAGAAATGCCGGCACCTTATTCGGCGCTCGACCTGCCCAACTCCATTCTCTTCATCTTGTCCCGAATCACTTAGACGATGATTTGACGCATCTGCTCGCAATCTTTCTTCTGCTCGATTCACCCGGCTCGCCGCGCCGTCACACTTTCGCCCTACGTCGTCCTACGCCATCCTACATCGCCCTGAACACGCAGCAGCGCGCTGTCCTCGCCTGGTTCCCGCCCTTCTTGTCCCACCGATCCGGCGTGCACCTGAGTCCACCGAGTGCCGTCACAAGGGCCCCTCTTAGCGTGCTGCATCACTATTTCGTCTGCCAGCGCACCATCGCCGACCTGCAGGCTTGCTGCTTGCCGCTCACCACCGTCACGATTCCTCCCATAACGAGAAAGCGAAAGGCTGCCGAGGCGACGATCACATCTGCAGACGCCGAGAGCACTCCCCAGAAGAAAATCGTCGCCTCAGCCAGTCTGCCTGCCGCACCACCCACGCCCCAAACCACCCGCGATATGGACTCCGAGGAAGAATACATGTCTCCCATCTCGACTGATGATGATGAGATCATGCAAGATGACAGCGGCGATGAACTCTCCGGTCCAGATGGTAAGTCCAACTCTGCTGTCTGCACTCGCCCGGCCGTCTCGGAAGCTCCTTCCCCGTGAGCCTGACTAATCCATGCTGCTTCTCAGATTTCGACGAGGATGATTTTGACGAACCCGACCCAGACTTTGGACTATCGGCAAAAGACATGGACAAGAAAAAGGCGGCCGCTCACGCCGTATCCTTCAAGGTTCTCGAGCCTTCCGATATTCGACGCCAGCAAGATGACATGATGAGCGACGTCAACCTGATCCTGGACTTGACCAAAGAGGATGCAGCCATCATGTTACGCTACTTTCGATGGAACAAAGAAAGACTACTGGAAGACTACATGGACCGCCCAGAAAAAGTTCTAGAAGCCGCTGGCTTGAACAGTAATTCTTCCAGCCAGCCAAAACTGCAAGCCGTTCCCGGCTTTGTATGCGACATCTGCTGTGAGGATGAGGACGGCTTACAGACCTTCGCTATGAAGTGTGGTCACCGCTATTGTGTTAACTGCTATCGCCAATACCTCACACAGAAGATCCAGGACGAAGGAGAGTCTGCCAGAATCCAGTGTCCTTCAGATGGATGTGGTCGCATTCTGGACTCGCGGTCACTCGACCTCCTCGTCACTCCGGAGCTGACGGTTCGCTATAGTGAATTGCTCAACCGCACATACGTGGAAGACAAAGACACTTTCAAGTGGTGCCCGGCTCCGGACTGCCCTAATGCCATCGAATGCGGCGTTAAGAAGAAGGACCTGGATAAGATCGTCCCTACTGTGGAATGTCTCTGTGGCAACAGGTTCTGCTTTGGATGCGCAAACCCCGACCATCAACCAGCACCCTGTGATTTAGTCAAACGATGGTTGAAAAAGTGTGCCGATGACTCGGAAACAGCCAACTGGATCTCGGCGCACACAAAGGAATGTCCCAAGTGCAGTTCGACGATTGAAAAGAATGGCGGGTGCAACCATATGACATGTAGGAAATGCAAGTATGAGTTTTGTTGGATGTGCATGGGCCTGTGGTCTGAGCACGGCACAAGCTGGTACAACTGCAATAGATACGAGGAGAAGAGCGGAGCCGAAGCGAGGGATGCGCAGACCAGATCACGCACGTCTCTTGAACGATACCTGCACTATTATAACCGATATGCCAACCACGAGCAGTCCGCTAAACTGGACAAGGATATTGCGCAGAAGACTGAGAAGAAGATGGTGCAGCTCCAGACCACATCAGGCATGTCTTGGATTGAGGTGCAGTATCTCAACTCTGCGTCTCAGGCCCTCCAGACCTGCAGACAGACTCTCAAGTGGACTTATGCTTTTGCCTTCTACCTGGCCAAAACCAATTTGACGGAGATTTTTGAGGACAACCAAAAGGATCTTGAAATGGCTGTTGAGAACTTGTCTGAAATGTTTGAGAAGCCCATCAATGAGCTATCCGACCCTAAGCTGAAGGTCGATATCATGGACAAGACATCTTATTGCAACAAGAGACGTATTATTCTGCTTGAAGACACTGCCGAGAACCTTGCCAAAGGTATGATCAACGAAGCCTCCTCATAACTATATCTTTCCTCCATCGTTACTAACACATCCACTCACAGCCAAGTGGACGTTCAACGCAGATCTCATGAACGGATCAACATTGCTGCTTAACAACCCCTAGACTACGTCTTTAGTCCCTTTATTGAGACCCATCAGTTTCTATTGTGGGAAATAGACCGATGCGCCTGGCAACTGCTTGCAAGTCCGTTGCCTATCTCGCGATGGGCCAGCATACGACATGACTGGGGCATTTTACCTAGAAATTACGCGTGGCTAAGCATCTACATACGGCGGTTACATACAAGCCATGCACCCGCACGCCAAGGCATACATGCTTTAGTAGCAAGTCGGGATTATTCCTGTTCCTTCTCTTGTCGACGACGTTGAGTCATCCCCACTCATTCAACATATTTGCATTGCAGCGTCGAGATTTTTCGCTCCCCCCCAAACATAGACTAGTAGTGTTATTTTATGATATTTTACGACTTAACAATTGGCGTCTTAGGAATTTGGCACGGTATATGGGGACAGGTGGATTATACGATTTCCCCCCTTTTCATCTGCTTAGTTTTGGTACTTTATGCTTCTTATTTCGCACTTTGTTCCCGTCCCCCCATCACTCTCGCCTTCCATGGCCCTGTTATTTATTCCATATTGCTCTTCGGTTTCCTTTCTGATTGTATGTACACGTACCCCCTGTTTTAGTTCAGCGTATGGCTAGCGCATGCACTCGCTTAGAATACGAGGATCCATGATACATCAGGTGCATTCTTGAGAAGGGAATAGATGATAGCAAATGTCAATCTTGTCTTGAACTTTCTAGTCCCATTTTCGCCCCTGACTTACCATCGTTATGTTTGTCAGAAGTGGTGAATTTGTAAAGCACTATGTGTACTATAAACGAAATGCCTTTGTTAGAACCAGTCAAATCTGAAATAATATTTATCTTGCTTTGGGTTCATTTCTTCTACTAGCCTAATTCCTGAAGCTATCTATCTATTCATTTCCAGTGACAATACCAACACTCCATTGCTAACGCAACACGGTGCTGTCAAACCAGAGAGAAAAATAAAAGGCTTTGACAAAGCACCAAGACCAAGGTCCTTTCCTTTCGTTCCCTCCAAAAAATAATACAAACACCATCTTTCCCGCATGGTCCGTCCTTACATTTTTCTTCCAAAAGCGTACCAAAAGCCTAAACCGATGACCAAAACAAAATGAGCACTGAAAACAAACGCCTGCAAATGTATCATCATTAACACATTAAACTTTAGCGCTTTAAGTAGAACAAGTAAAAAGTTCAATGCGTCTTATAGTAAAGACTTGTGGTGGTATCAATAGAGTAGTATCCATGTCTTTCAAGAATAGACAAACTGAGCGAGATTGAGCTTTTTGGCTGGGAGCTTGGCCTCTTCATCCTCGCCCTCTTCCTCCCCGTCGCTATCGGGGATGATTTGGTCTTCGCTTCCGCATGGCTTGTTCAGCGCCTCCATTTCATTCAAATCGACCTTGGGAAGAGGGACAAGTGCAGGATTGGTCACCCCTCTAGCACCAAGGCCTTTGTCAACATCTTTTCGTGACGCAGGGAGACTTGGAGATGATGCCGGGCCCTTCAATGCCCGTGCCCCCATGCGTTGAAGGGGCGTTTGTCTTGCCCGGGCTGTGGATGGTGCGGTGGAGGTAGTAGATGCGGGAGTGAAGACAGATGAGTATTGCGAGGATCTTGAAGCTGGCGTAGCCGATGATCTGGAAGAGTAGGCAAAGCGGGTTAAACCTGGACGAGGAGGGGTACGAATGGTTTCAGATATGGGGGAAAGTGGTTTTGGGAGAGCCACCGAGTCATCGACTGAAGACTCGGGTGTGCCAATAAGGTTCTGTTGGCCGGCTTCTAGTGAAGTGAGCCCAGTGTCTTGGCTTGCACTTGAAGCTTGGCTAGTCTCCTGCTGGCTGGCCTTTAGCTGGCTATTATCTCGAGGTGTTGCATCCGCCTGAGTGGAATCTTCTTGGCCGGTTTTTTCAGGCTGACTAGGAGGTGGCACCTTGATTTTATCAGCAAAGATGGATACCCTTTTCTTTGTCAGAGCCCCAGACGCCCACCCTTCAATATCAGGTAAATTATTGAGGGCTTCATCAAGGGAATCGTCTGAAAGCAAGTATGCCTCGCTCTTTGTCTTCCGCGGATCCTTTTTGACAACCTTTTTCTTATTAGCAGGGAAAAATCGACTCGTTTGGGGCGAGCCGTCTGCCTCCACGTCAAACGAATCGTCACACAGGCGGGCCTTCTTCGGGGGCCTAGTGGAAGCCTCTGTCTGGGGAGGTTGGCTGTTTGAGACACTGGCTAACAGATTTGCGATCGGCTCTGTTCGTCGTCGGTTCAGGGCGGACCGTGTTGTCTGATGAAAGTTTGCACCATCTTCCCCTGACTGTCCTGACTGCTGTGATCCGGGTATATAAGGTCTCGGTAGTGGAAACACGCGTGGAACAGCTCCCCCGGCGGTAATTTGCGAAATTCGCTGGGGATCGACGGAGAAACAGTTGGCGTCCATCTCGCCCATGGGTATCCGATGATGGTCTTTGAAATATGAATTAATGGGCTTAGACTGTGGACGGGTTTCGGTAGGCGTAGCGAGTTGAGAGTGCCTTCGTTTGGACGGCGAGACAGGCAGGGCAATTGGAAGTTTTGTAATGGGATTAACGTCGCCGCTTGCGATTTTGCGAGCCATCTCTGGTTCGACGTAAGATCCGATAAAAGGCATCTCCTCTGCCGTACGGTTCGCATCCAATTCTGTAAGATGGACAAGTTCCTTCTTCGTGGGGCAAAACACCCATTGGTGTAAAAATGTGAGCTCGGCTTGATAAAATAAGGTCAGATAATTCTCTGATATGCGCTTCCCGTCGAATTGCAACATGCGAACAATCCGCTCTGGTGATTTGGACTTTCGCAGTAGCCGGTGTGCTGTTTTAAGTCCTACTCCGGGAAGGCCATTGAGATAGTCGCAGCCGCTCATGATGGCCATTCGTCGAAACTCTGTGTCACTCCAGCCGGTCAAAGAGATTTCACGACACGCACAAAAGTCTCGTCGGTTGATCTCGATGCAATTCCCGTATTGATCTAGCTTGGTAAGTAGCCGCTTGGCACCAAAAACGAGCAGATCTGAATCGTCTGAAAGAATGCCTCCGACTAAGCCCATACGTTCAAGATAAACGAGCTGAGCATCGGCTTCATAGGGGGCCACCACGTATGGAATATCCATCTTCTTCAACTCTTGGATCAGGGCGGACGCCATCTCCGGCGTAATGTCAATGCATTTCTGGAACTCTTGCACTGCTTGAGAGGATTTCCCAGCTTTGAGGTATTCATTGGCAATCTTGAGCTTCTCCTCTCGCTTCTTGGCACGAGACTCTTCGGTAGCAGCTTTGCTAGGGAGATAGTCGCCATCAAATACCATGTAAGGCGTGACGCCAAAGTGCTTTAGCATCCTTACTCGGTGCAAAGCCGCATTGATAAACCTAGAGAATGACGGCCAGTTAATAACACCAAATCCTCAACCACCGAGCGCCTCAAACTCACTTTTTAGTAGGCTTGCCTTGGGCCAGCTCGGGGGCACATGAGTACGCGGCGCGGTGCAGCCATCCATAGCCGTCAACAGCCAACGTCTCTCCGTTGAACTTCTTCAGCTCTGTTGGTCTCTGGATGGACTTGAGAATCGGTAGCAGCCCTTCCGACAGTCAGCACAACAATTGCCCCTCGTAGCTAAGCGGCTTTGACCATGCAATCCGCTGCCATGTCGTGCCATGTCATATCCATACCTGATACACCCATTTTGCAACCCCGCCCAAAAATCCAGCGTACGAAGAAGAGAACAGCAAAATTCCAGACTTTTCCATGCAAAAAACCTCAATCCACTCCCTCAGTGTCTGCGCGGATCAGCGAGTGCACCCATACATTGACCGCCCAGCCTCTGGACGCGGTGACTGCCGAGCGCAAGGCTCAAACAGACAGGGCACGTCAAGCCGTTCGAGGCGATGGACTGCGAGAGGCCTGGATAACGCGTCGTGACGGCGGCCTGGTCGGACGGAGAGTCGAGAGAGACGGGGAGCGTCTGTTGGTGTAGCAGGTGAAGCGATTCGGAGTGGAGGAGATTCACGGCGCAAGACCCTGGACGCTACTGGCGGGCATGTTGAATCTCGGTTAACGGGCGTCTGGCTCTGCAGTCGCTGAGACAAGCAAGCAAGACGCGCTGGGGGGGCTTAATGGGCGGGTCCACGGTGCCTGGAGCGCGTGCCGTAGCGCTGTTGGCGTGGGAGAAGATGCCCGAACAGGGATAGATTAACCTGGCAACGGGCCATTCTATTTACTTTGTGCGAGCCTGGAATATCTTCACGAGGCGGGTTGATACCACCGGAATTTAAAGTCGTGTATAGAGAATTGGATATGTACATCACAAATTTCCAACTGCACAGATCTTGGGCGCAGATTGGGTCTAAAATCGGCGGGAAACTTGCTCTGTCTTGTCTGTTGACATGGGACCACTGTAGACTGACAGCCCGTCACTTTTAGAGCGCGGGGGCGGGAGAGATGTTGAGATTCGCCTACGATATGCCGTATATGGGGGCTTGGGAGGCGAACTTTGATCAGAGCATCTAGATCGCTGTATAGAAGTAAAATAACATCGAGGAAAGGTACATGTATTGGTGTTATAGACAATCAAAGCTGCTGGCATTGCGCTGTCGCAGAGGATGCACCAAGTCGAGACGCAACAAAGCTTTATCCGAGCTATAGCCGGCCTCTTGGTTCAAGCCACTTGCCCAATTTAGCACCAGACCCCTGTTCGTACTGTAGGAGAAAAAAAAAACCTTGCGCCTAAACGACTGTCCAGTGCCGCTAGTAAAAGAGTTGAAGATTTCAATTAAGAAAAAAAAAACTGAAGCATTCATCTCTACAATCACCTACTGAGCCATAATCATTGGATTCACGAAGACGAAGAAGCCTTTCAAAATGCCCAACACGCTTCAGAAAGTGCGCAAACAGATCTCCAAGAAGCGCAATGGAGACATCAACGCGCTGCATGAAAAGTCCAGAAACTCCATGAGACTACACAAGGCCGGAGTGAGAGACCAAAGACTGGAGAAACTTGCTGCCGCCAGGAGTAAGAGGGAGCAGCCCATAGGTATGCAATCTTGGGATGGGATTATGAGTCCTGGTCCATAGCTAACCAGTGCATTAGTGGAACGCGTCACATTTTTCCAGCAGAATGTGAGAGACCAGGGCGCTGAGCCGCTTGAAGTGGCAGCCATCCAGGCACTTATTCACACGTGAGTATTCCATCGCTTACCACACACACAAGGACTCGAAGCTGACTGTACGTCCGACGAAAAAAGCTTTGTTCATCAGTACGATGAAGAGTACGATGCTGTGAAGAAGACTCGCCGTGCCGGACGACCAGCCAGCACCAAGGAGGACTTGTTGAGAATCAAGATAGCCGCGCTTGAAGAAGAGTACACCAAAGGATTCTGTAAGTTATTTCCAAACTATATCGACAACTAGAAAGGGTTGTGCTAATATGGCCGTAGTGCTCCCCGATGTTACTTCAGCGGAAAACGTCAAGCTCTTGGATGGGTGGGAAGGCTCATGGGTTTACCTTACCACCATCCCCTGGATCAAAGTCACCAATACTGGCAATGTTCGCAAATCTGAGCCGCCTTCAAAGGCCCTTAACTGAAAATCGCCTGTCCTCTGAAATCTTACACACGAGGAGCAATCAACAGCTCCCAAGCGAGGCACAAAGATGTATAGAGCACCCCTGAAGGTGGCTGCTAGCTGCCTGAGCTCGACCGATTCGCATTTTCACACAAGTATAGGAAGATTCAAAAAATGCTCTTCCGTTCTGCCATGGTTGGGCTTCAACCGCCACAGATTTCCGACCATATGCGGGTTCTGTGGGAGATTGGAGTTAACGATGGAGCTATGTTGCCTTGGAAGAAGGCATGAAGATCAAAATTGCGTACAGGAATACCCATCCACTTACGAATAATGCCGGGCCTAATTTTGAGGAGACAAGGCGCACATGCCGGACAGCATATTGCATTAGGTCAATGTCGTTTCGCCAGCTCTTCTCATGTCCAATTCAGGCACTGAAATTGGACATTGCTCATCCAGCGGGACAGCGGGCCTTGCGAGGCCATGCACTTTATATATGAATCAGATGAGAATTCACATTGATTAATCCATTTTCTGGTATTTTCTAATATATTTCCACCATATCTATGATCACGTCTCACTAGTCGTAACGAAATCCACAAGCTCTCTCATCCATTTGAGTGCTTGCATGCCAGTTGATCAATCACGTGGGGCCATAGAGCTGCCAGCTCCAGTAAAAATGGGGTAGCAAAGCAAAACAGCAAAAAAAAAAAAGTTTTAGCACCACTTCGCAGCTACTACATCATTCCCTTCTCACGAACCACCTCCCAACGTCATAATTCCAAAGCAAGCCCAAAATGCTCTTCGTCAGAAACCTCACACGAGCCGCTCCTCGGACGCTCAGCCGCACGGCCGCGGCCTCCCTGCGCCCATCAGCCTTTGCCCGCCCCAACACCTTGATCAAGTCCCCCACCATCAAGGCCCTGCTGCCCACCCGAGTTGCCGCCTTCTCCACGACCGTTCGCCGAAGCCAAGAGGACGACGTCGACGTCGACGTCGCTCTGTCTGCCAAGCTCGACAGCGAGATCCAGATCGAGGAGGACATCAAGGTCAATGAGCAGCAGCCCGCCAGCATCAAGGACTTTCTCGACAACAGCCCGTTTGAGCTTGTCGATACTCCCGGCCAGGAGGTTGTCAAGCTGACCCGCAGCTTCAACGAAGAGAAGTAAGCTTCAACTAGGACAGAGCACACACACACACACTCTCTCTGTATATGAAGATTTGAAGATTGACCAAAATTAAACTTTCAGAATCACCATCAGCTTCTCCATCGCTGACATCACAAACTTCGACCCCTACGCCGAGGACAACCTCTTCGAGGAGGACGAGCTCCCCGAAGACTCCCTCCAGTCCGACAAGCAGCAGAATCCCGACGACGCCCTCGACGGCGAGGCCGACGAAGAGGCCGGCGCACCCATCAACCTGTCCATCCTGATCGAGAAGCCCGGCAAGACCGACGGCGCCCTCAACATCGACGCCACCGCCCGCGACGGCGAAATCGTCGTCGACAACATGTTCTTCTACGAGGACGCCACCGTCGCCCGCATCGACTCCCCCGAGGCCGCCCAGAAGCGCGCCGACGTCTACCCCGGCCCGCCCTTTGGCAGCCTCGACGAGGACCTGCAGGTGCTGATGGAGCGCTTCCTCGAGGAGCGCGGCATCAACGAGTCCCTGGCGGTCTTTGTCCCCGACTATGTCGATGCCAAGGAGCAGCAGGAGTACATCCGCTGGCTCAAGAACGTCCGCACTTTCGTCGATGCTTAAATGTGTTGAAGCGAGGACGGGGAAAAGGAAAGGAAAGTGTACGAGTCTAATGTTGGGTTTTACGGTTTACGTCAAAAAAGTGGAAAATGAAAAGGGAAATTATGATCTGTTGTTGTTTGATTTCGACACAAACATTTGTGACTATAGAAAACCTGATCTTTTTTTGTTTGTTTGTTTGTTTGGGAAATGTCCTCACTCATGTATTATATAAACGGCCAACGCTGCCGCCCTCTTATGGACTGATATCATGGCAAAATTCAATATTCAAATATCTATCATTTGTTATTAAGACTGATTCCATAAGCTAAAAAGAGAACGAAATATCTATCCCAAAATAAAAGTAGCAACTATGTAGTGTGCTGCGAACACAATCTATGCGTATAGGCCAAATCAACCCGCGTGGTATATGTATATCATCAAGCCAGATTCAACACCTCCCTCTCTCCCTCCCTCTCTCCCTCCCTCTCTCCCTCCCTCTCTCTCTGTCTCTCCCTTATCCATCCAACAAAGAAAAGAAAATCTATACCAATATGCTTTATCCAATCTTTGCCATTTCCTACCCTGCCTCTCGCCTTCACCTGCCACACTTATTCCTATAGAATGCCCTCAAGATTCCATTCGCTCTTCTGAGCAAGACCTAAAACCTGTTTGCCCTTTTCAGTGAGGTCGGGCTTGCCGCCATTGCCAACAACGTGTTCGAAGAAGACAGGCTGCCAAGTCTCCTTGTTCTCCTCTCGCTTTCGGGCCTTGTCTCGCTGGGCCTCTTCGAGGGCAACCTTGACCTCGGTTGCCTTGGAGTACTGCTTGGCGTGAATGGCCTCGGTGACGCCAGACCACAGGCGAAGCGATTCGTTGGGAAGCATCTGCTCGCTTGGAGGCAGGATCTTGGGCGCAACATTAAGTGGGACGATGTCGATGATGATGTGCTGTTCCTCGGGAGGGACCAGCTTCTGTAGCAAGGCAATGTGTTAGCTCTCTTCGATACAAATGATTGACACAGGCAAAAGACATACCACAGGCCTGGGACCCAATGTAAAGACAACCTTTTCCCTCCAGGGACCACTCAGCCGGGCCAAAACATCCTCATCCGGAACGTCCTGAACTCTAGTCTTGGTATCGTTCTCAGGGTCATACTTGAATATGACACCATCAATCTTGTTTGTTGTGCGGCCCAACCAGCCTTCCTCAACGTAGTGAAGAATGACCTTGATCTTCGTATCGGGGCATGTGATGTAAGCCATCTCGCTGACCGATACGCTCAGCGATCCGCGGAAGAGGCCACCCAGATGGGCCGCAGGGTGCGTCAGCTGGTAGGTCTCGTTATCCCTCTTCTCAAGCGTGATGAAGATGCCCATGTTGTGCTCGCCGGGCAGCACCTTGACAGATGTGCCAGTAAACTTGGCAGTGATTTGATCAAAGCCCCTAGCCGAGATGCCCTTCTCGGGACAGGCGACATGGAAGGCACTGACGGGAGGGTGATGTGATGTCTGTTCGGTGAGATATGAGATTCGGAGGAGCGGGGCAGCCTCGCCGGAAAGGGCACCGTGTTGAGGGACGGTCAGAGACACCGACGAAGAGCTCTTGTCGCTCTTGGCAGCCGCCTTCAAGTTCGCCGCTGCTCCCTTGATGGAACTCGAGCTCGAGCCGGGGGTCTGAAGGTCGATGGTGCTTATCCTGGGCGCATTATCTTCTGTCTCCCAGTTACACTGTTGGAAATCTCGAGGTTAGCACAATGCCGTCGACTGGGAGTTGTTGATTCCCAGACAAGTGTTTGACGCAACATCCAACACCGGGTAGCGGGGCTGAGGCAGGGGGCTCACCCGGAAGAACTCGCCGAGACACGAGTTGTAAGGCTTGCAGGGCTTCCCCTTTGCATATTTGAGATCTTTTGTGAGCCAGAAGCGGACTACTTCAAGCATTCGATCGAGGGGCTCGTCGGAAGTGCCGATGGCGACGAAGGCGTTGGGTGCATCGAGATAGGTCCAGTATTCGAGATTGGGGGTGGGCTCGAGCAGCTGCGAGGGCAGCGAGAATCGGACGCTGGCGAGATCAGAGACGCCGATGAATCTATTCCACAGAGCTCGTCATTAGCATGTGTTCTGACGGAGAATCCAACATTTTCATCCGATGAAGAGCCATTCTGCACAGCAAATCGACCGTCTCTCGGTGACGCGGCGCTCTGCTGTGTCAAGACTCCAAAGCCCCACTAGGCTTTACCGCCGATTTCGCGTGACGGCACTCGGTCTAGGTGATGGTATCGCCTTGCCACCGAAGCAGCGCGCCATGCAAAAGCTCTACATCAAACAAAAAAAGGGCACCAAAAAGACCATGTCGTACTTTTTCAAGATGCCCAGAAACGTCCGCAACTTGGAGCCCTCGTTCTGAGGCTCGTCCGGCGTCGTAACGGTTGGGGGTGCTGATGACGACATGGTGCCCTGAGTGTTTGAGAATAGGCTGAACAACGATATCGTGGGATGGAGGGGAGGCTCCTAATCGATATGCACCGCCTTTTGCCAGATGAAAAGGGGGCCGATGAATGTTTGTCGACAAAGAACAAACACTGTCGATCGGGAGAGACGGGGTTGAAGAAATAAAACAGACGGGCAAATAAAGTTGCTTGTCTGCCTCTGACCGCAGAGTCGCGGGCCTTGTTGGGAAAACGCAGGTGAGAGAGGATAGTTCAAGCTTGATGCGCCGCCCCAGCCAAGAGGAAAGGGAAAAAACGCTCTGGAGCCGGCCGAGCTGTGGCGTTTCAGAGCCTAGAGGGGTCGCCAGAGGGCCCTAGAGGCAAGGGACAGGGATTCCCAGCACGGCGGCAACCACTCAAGAGCGCCGCCAAGCTGGATGCGCCTCAGTGCCGGGGCGACTTTTGGAGGGCGAAGCAGATGGGGATGGGAACTGCCGGAGGATCGATGTTCGATCTGCTGGATGCTGCTGGAAGAATCTGGCGATGGCGTCTCCCCTCGTTGTTTTCTGTACTCTTTCGCATATAATTATCTCAATGTTTTCCTCTCTTCTACTTCTTCCTCCTTTCTCTACTGCACACTCACTGATAACCACATGCAGAAATTAATCCCAGGCTAAGACGACCCTGCGTGCATGCCCGTGCCAAGGCGGAAGATCCGTCAGGCCAATCAACGGCGCACATGGCCAAGTCGCTGGTTCTGGCGATGGCATCCGCAGCGGCCAGCCCAGGCCGTGACCTCGACCCCGTGTTTCTGCGGATTGGTCATACGCGATACGACAAAATTGTATGTTGGCTTATCCGTTCCTGCAAACACTAGTGCCACAAGTGCCACAAGTTGCTGTTGGTCGTTGGTGGTACTGCCATGTCTGCCACGTATAGCATTTGGCAGCCCAAATTTCGATTCGGACGGATATGGCCGTGGATGCGCAATCGGGACTTTAGACTTTTCGGTGTGCCGCTGCAGCCCGAGTGGCGCGGGAGGCGTGTGAAGCGTCAAGAATGGCTGAAGCTTACTCAGAAAACAGAGGCGACATGATTGGGATGTGATATCTATCCCGTTTCAAAGCGCCTTACATAATCCGCATGCGCTCTGACTGAAGCAGATCATGGTGAAGCGGTTCAGGTCCCATCTTGCCTTCACAGTACGGCAGATTGGGATCGCTGTTGTATTCGCCTCCACAATATAAGCATTGATGGGTGGCATTTCCAGGGCTTGTTCAGGCGGCTCTGATGTGCCCGAATATGTGACTTATCACATGGGTATTTTGAAGTTGCGTGCGGACTGGTCCTGAGTGTTTAGTGTCATTATCATTATCATTACCATCACGGTCTGTGTGTCCGAGTGCTAAATCATGGTTCATATTGCAACTGAGCATTCAGCTTCATTATCATTATGATAGCCGCTATCTAACTACTATGATGTAGCGATCAACTCTGATAGAACCTGCTCATATCACGCATCATCTGCTACCCAGCTCCAGTAGTAACCAAGACTCCCACCTTGCACCGATGCACTGAGTACTCGTGCAAACCGAGAACTCCGCCTATACCAAAAAAACTCCTCGAGATAAACATTTCGCTAAATACACTGACGCTTAAATTCATGCTCCTGCTGCTCTCTACTCCCAAAACAGAGCCGAATCTGCCTCGGGAAATAGTTCCTGGTGAAGCATTTCATGCTGCGTCTGAGTGGGGTCAATGTGCAGAAACTCGGGGATGGGAGAACCGCCAAATGAGGGAGTTGACATTGAAGACATGGACTGATCGCTCGCAGACGATGGTGAAAAATCGAAAAGGGGTGGGAACACATCTGTCGGCGCCGGCGCCTGTGTCTGTGACATTGCGAAATCTATGTTGTTGGAACCCCATGGAGGAAAGTGTGGAGATTGCTGAGGCAGTTGCATGGTGGCGGGAGACTCAAATGCCGGCGGCGGAGGAGACATGGAAGACGGCATAGAAGAAGGAGAGTATTCCTGGGGAGAATATGGCTGGAGAGGAGAGGATTGCTGAGAGAATCTGCGGGCGTGCTCATCGGCATGCGGAAACATCTGAGCAAACATCTTGTTGACGTCGTTTTCACGCCAACTTCGGTCAGACTCTGCCAGCAGGTCTCTCACCGTGTTGGGGTTGACGACAAATCCGGGGGGCGCGCTCAAGCCCATGGCTGTGAATCTCGGCAAAAGAGCGTCTTCTTCGTACATCTCCTTGTTGAGCACTCCGGCTTCTGAGACGAAAAATCCTTTGCCGGTACGTGCCTTGTGGATGGCACTCGCCTTGTGAGCGGACTCTATCCGAAGCTCCAAGGTGCGGTCATCCCGGCGTGAAGCAGCAACCAGTGCACGCTCTGTGAATTCGAGACGAGGGAGTCTTTTCTATACAACCAAAGAATATTAACTTCACAATGTCACTCTAGGGCAACAAGATGCAGCAAAAACATACCTCCTTCTTGTCCTTCTTGCTGGTGCCACTAGTTGCTGATAAGGCGTCTCTCGACTTTGTGTGTCTTGGCTTGGTGGTGGCCTTTGGCTTGGTGGTGGCTGTCTGCCGAGCCATCGCGAGAGAGAGAAGCCAGTAGGAACAAACACACACTGGATAGATCGGCAGGCAGTTGTGGACTGGTGATGTGAGTCTATCACCAGCGGCTCGCGAAGTATAATGAATTGATGGTTGCTATTATCAAGATGGTGATGATGGCGATTCGAGATATAAGTCAGCAGAGGTTAGCCGGACA
This sequence comes from Trichoderma sp. CBMAI-0020, assembly GCA_030708095.1. NCBI lineage: Eukaryota > Fungi > Ascomycota > Sordariomycetes > Hypocreales > Hypocreaceae > Trichoderma > Trichoderma sp. CBMAI-0020. The sequence goes on along the minus strand of JAJNCI010000004.1, from coordinate 1,056,122 downwards.
GAATGAGCTCGGGGGAGGGGATCGGAGAGTGGCCGCGTTTATATGTGCCAACCCCCCCGGGCTCCTGCGAAACGCCATGCTCTGGATTTCGAGGCTAATACAAGCTCCCGATTTCGATCTGTGCAGCTCCAAGTTTGGGCAATCGGATTCTTGGTAAGGCGATCGATCTCGATGGCAAGAAGCAGTTAGTGTGCGACCCAGGCTAAAGTACCGGCAAAGTAGCTTGGTGTGGCGCCAGGTGTCATTCACTGCCTGTTTGGGCAATGCTTTTTGCGGTCCTGGCCAAGGGAGGGGAGATAACGTAACGGACAGCCACAGATGGCTTTTGTATAAGAGGACCGGCACGAAATTCGCTGAACACGCTTGACACGGGCTCACGTTTCTGTACGCGCCCTCGTGCTGTGCAGGGGGCTGGCAATGGCAGTTGTATGGGGAATGCAGCGAAGCACTCCCCCACATCCCTTGAATCGTGATGTCCAACTTGGCTGTTCCTATACTCGGTATGGCATCCCCTGCAACAGACATCTCCCGGTGCGGTCTCAACGCACGCTTCCGCAGGTCGAGAGGCTTTAAGATTCATGCCACAGTCGGTATCCCAGCTTCAATCCATCCGACTCGCCCAGAATGCCGACCGTCGATATCCGCAGACATCACAAACGCACAGCACGGCAGTGTCGCCGCCAGCAACCAGCGTGAACAGAGGACATTGAACAGTGCTAGCAGTAGTAGAGCCAGCAGACGCCCACGGAGCTTTCGCTCCGCCCCCCCATCCCGTGCTGAGCCTGCCCTCCCCTAAACTGGCGGTACTTGCAGGTACAAGCGCCTCTTAACAGCGCCTCCTCAGGCTCTAGCCACAGCACCCCTGCTCGCTATCCGCGGGCTAGGCCGGAACGCGATAAGCCCTGGACCAGCTCGCACTTCACCCCAGACGCACGTCACAGCTCAGGCACTGCGTGACTGCGGGCTTGCGTCAGAGGGGCTTGCCGAACAGCGAATCTGTGTCTCCGTTGGTGCAGCTCAACGACGGTTCCAGAAGCTGCAAGCCTGTGCTGCGCGCTGGAATAATTGCAGCGTCATGCTGATACGATCGCCGGACGATATCGGTCCCGTTTGGATCTTTTCGCTGAAAGTAATGAAACGCTGGACGAAATCGTGAGGCGCTTCGTCAAGGCTGGCCTAAGCGCGTATTGGCGATACTTTTCGGCGGCTTCTTATTCACCTCCCCGTCGACCCAAGCTGTAGCTCGACCGCTCCGAATAAAGAGCAGCTCTGTCTCTCCATTTCCAGCAATTTTTGCGATTAAATTGATTGCAAGGGCGGGAAACAAAATCAAAAGCAAACAATCTTTTTCTCTCTTTTTTTTTTTTTTTTTTTTTTTTTTTTTTTTTTTTTGGCTTTCTCAATGCAGCTACTTAGACCTTGGTTCAGTACCCAATGCTTCTCCTGACTACAAAAGCGGTGGCTGGGCACGCCCTGAAACATTTGAGCTAGGTCAAGCTTTAATTCTGGATACATTATGTCTTTGTGTGTTGCAGATCGGAATTTGCATCTTTACATGCAAGTTGCAAATTAAAATCAAGCGTGCAAGCTCACACAGACGCATTTGCAAAATCACTTGTCCTCTGTTCTTTGTAGCCTTAAGCGCCAAGAACAGTCGGTTGCTGATAAAACTCTTGGCATGCATTGCAAAAGCCTGTTTTCTTTGACTTGCTGTTTACGATGCCGACGATTTAGACACTTGTCATTTGGTGGCTGTGCTGGACCTTGTTACCACTACCAACGCGTGCCTCCGCAGCCCTTTGTTAATGGCTTGCAATCTGGCATTGAAGCTTCCTCCTGACTATTATTTAAGTAATAACAAGACTACTTGTAGGAAATCGGAGGCGACACGATCTTGATGGCTATCTTGATGCTGGCTTACAAGACATCTCATCATAAAATAATCAAGACTGAAATTGAGGGTTTTCTTTTCTTGGCTTATGTAGGCGGGCGGGGAAGGCACACATTCCAGGATGCTTCAGATGCAGAGATACACATAAGCAGAGCACGCGAGACTGAAGAGCAGACTAGTTATAGGTACAAGATAAGGCTGGTCACACACTCGATATGTGCAAGAAGGCATACAATCTTCATGGCGAGATCTCAAAAGAGATTTTACAGATTCCTGTACGAGTTACTCAATATGATAGATCGTCGATATACGTAGCGTCCAAGGCCTCAGTGGGTGTTTCTTTTGGTAATATGACAAGAAAATTACGGCATCAGAGTCATTGCCAGCACCAACTATACCTTACTAGGCGAGTATTGCCCATCGTTTGGTATATATCCTATAGCATCGAGTTTCTTGAGCACGACTCGTCCGGAGAAAAAAAAATATACTTTGCAAATCGTTTTGACTCGCCAGGCCACTGTAGATGTGTTGATGATGTGGTCGCAGGAGAGTATACTCCGGTGGGCGAATACGTACTTCTTGAAAGCTTCTGCCTACGAGGCAACGACCGAATCGACCGGCCCGGATCATGTGGGCAGAAGTGGGAAAATGGGTAAGAAAAGACTGCACCAATGGCAATAGACAGTCTCCACGCAATAGTGAAGTGGAGAATAGGAATAATACTAAAAATGGAGTGGAAGAAAGCCGGACGATATACTCAGAAGAGCCAGGAGAGACTGGTCTAATAGGCCCTGGATGGATGGGGATGGAATGGACCTATGAGCTCATAGTTACCAAATCCATAAACATTCCCGAATGTTGCAAAGTCACATGTGAGAAGTCTATGAATGTGGCAATGTGCACAGTTATCAATCTATAACGCTAGTACTCCACGTAGATCATAAGGAAACGACATGCACTCTATACTGCTTTATTACCTATCTACTAAACAGCTTTCAAATACCTTGAGTAGTCCAACTGCTGCCATTGGCGAAACGAAGCCGAAGCCCATGCTCTAAGCTCTGGAATGAGAAAACAAGAGGTGCTATTAACCTTTGCGCGAGTTTCCCCAATAATGAGGGGCTGGTCGGCAGAGTACTCCTAAAGAGGAAATTGCATTTCATTGCTTACAGATGTACTACCAAGGTGGTATTAGCCGCCTGCTGAAAATGATGTCAAATGACGGTACGAGGTTTTGGAGGAGGGGAGCGTCCATTCACTGACCACTCGAGTTACATTCTAGCAAGATATATCAAATCAAGTACACGAATGTAAAAATACTCAACAATGCTGACAACATGATTCAATAATTTCATGTGAACTGCCATACTAGGCATATACTCATGCACAGTTAAATATACCTATGTATTGATGATCCAAATTGGCTTCATGAGCTGCAGACAGTACCTCCTAGATGTTGAGTAGCACTTAAATGTACAGGAAAGTAACAACTTGAAGTAATGCCTTTGGGTGCACTTTCCATTGCATTGACACTGCTCTTTCACTTGTGGATGATTCGACACAGACGTTGGTGCAATACCTCAGGCATACATTTGTCAGGCACCAAATTAAGGGAACACAAGCTTTTCTGAACAAGCGGAGCAAATCTGCCCTTAATAAATTTTGCAAACCGACCAACTCCATTTCTACCTGAATGAAAGAACAAATGAATAGATTAAAGCGTATAACCTTATGTGTATCCCTTCCTTCCAACTTTGAAATCGCTCCTTTCTATGGCCTTTCCGTATTATCTATTCAAGGTTAGATCAGGAAAGTCCGTTTGTTCTAGGTTTCTGCTACTAACATTTCTCTAACAAGACGCTGTCGCTATTCGACTGATGGCGTTCCACGCTTCCCCTAGCAGCTCGTACTTTCGAAATCGTTAGCCATTCTGAATATCGATTCCCTATACGCGACTGATACACACATTTATAACGAACAAGTACAAAAAAGATTTCACTTGTAACTCTGGTTGTCGGCATCGCTCATCTCGGCGTCTTCATCGATAATGCCAGATGGTCCTGTGCCCGTTTGGCTGTAGAAGCCATGAAAAGGCGGCTGGGTATTCGGATTGGTGGTGTAGTTGGCTGGAAAACCATGCTGGCTGGCAGGCATAGCATAGAATCGACCACTCCTCTCAAACTGATGCTGTTCTACCCTGAAGTTGGCGGCTCCAGAGTTGATTGGTTGGCATGGTGCTTGAGTGTTGACGAATCCGATACCTTGGCTAGTGGAGACAGGAACTGCAGTTCTCGAAAAGACGCCCAATTGCGCCTCAGAAGAGACACCATGGTTGTATTGAGAGTTGGCGTGCATCATCCACGATTGCGAGGCGTTCTGAGCTGAACTTATTTTCAAAGGGTTCTGGTACAGCTCGGGTCCGGCCATGTGCTGCGGAATGAAGCCCGTCTGAAAGCTCGGATGAATGCTCATAGGAACAGCCGAAGCAAAGCGGCCAACTCGAGACGCTCGAGGAGTCATGTCCTGGCCATCTCCATCTTGGCGGGATGGGTTGTTAGGAGTGCCGGCACGAGGAGTTCGACTTGAAGCAGTCCTTTGTCTAGCTCGAGCCGCGGCCTCAGAAGCTGGCGAGCCCTGGGCAGTCCCAGTCAAGTCGTATCCGGAACGAGGCATCTTTATGGGTGTGTGGTTGATGAAGAGTAACAGATATTTGAGGTGGAGATCGGTTGTAGACGAAGGGTGACAACGACGACGAAGGAGAAGAAGAAAACAAAGTGTAATAATAGAGACAATATAATCTTCTAGAAAACAGCCAAAGCCTAAAGAGATGCGCTTCACCAAACCGATATATAAATGTCTCCACGCGGTGGTGAAATTATGTGTATTCGGGAGTGAAGCAGCTTGCAAACGACGTGATAATGCCGCCTCACTCCCGAATACCGTGCCCTGAGAGAATGCGCGATTCCGCAAATGCGGGTAGAGACTCACTTCTCAATCAGATTTCGCCAACTTTACCAGCTAGCCGGTTAATGGGCGTTTGTAACCGACAAAAGGGGGCATGTGTTTGCGAGCCGGCAGGAAGATTTACAGGAAGGTTCAAATTAAAATAAACTATTACACGGGAGCAGGCTGTGGCAGCAATAACCACCTACCATGCAAAAAAAAAAAAAAAAAAAAAAAAAAAAAAAAAAAAAAAAAAGAAAAAAAAAAGAAAAACAGGGAAAGAAGAGAAAAACAGGGAAAGAAGAGAAGATGTCTATGGAGAGCATGTCATTCTTCGGTGCTACGGCGCTTTGACGTGGGAATACTTTGTTTGTGGACGACAGGAGAATCGCGGATAGCTTCCGGCTCCGTAAGATTGAATGACCTTTTTGTGGTATATACATTTTTTTTCCCCTAAAATACATGCGAGTGATATATGCAAAGCCCTTTGTTGAGCACTCTCCCCTTTTTTGCCAAACGCTTGGATCGCCAGATAATGAGAGTGGTGCCTCTACTCTTCGGCATCGGCCATTTCCACATCCTCACTCTTAGACTTGTTCTTCTTCTTCTTCTTCTTTTCCTTGTCCTCACCTACTTCGTTGGACTTTTTCTCCTTTTTCTCCTTCTTTTCTTTCTTTTCTTTCTTGTCCTTCTTTTCTTTCTTGTCCTTCTTCTCTGTATCTTCCTCTTCTTCCTCCCTCTTCTCATCGCCCTCTACATTCTTCTCCTGCGCGTCTTCCTCCATCTTGTCCTGTTCCTCATCAGCCACCTCGGCATTCTTAGTTGCCTTTCCTTCCCCATTGGCCTTTGGTTCTCCCTTGTTCTTGGGGGCAGCAGCCTGCGGGGCCTTGATCTCATCAAGCTCCTTCATCCAGTTCTTCCAATCGAAGCGTCGTGTCTTCCACATGTCTCCCTTCCATGTTCGCCAAACGCTTCTGCCCATCCATGATTCTCTCAGCGTGGATTCATGCGCGCCTAGAGAGGCCATGATCTTGTCTTTGATATGATGCGGTACGCTCCAGTCCTTGCCCTTGCTAGGAATCTCGGCTATGGCGTTGATGAGGTTGTGGCCGTACTGGTTTGTGGCCAGCTCCGGGATGTGTGGTAGTAGCGTGTTGACAAGGCCTTTTTGGAAGATTGAGTTGGTAGAGGGTGTTGCGATTGCGGTAGTGAGGACGGTAACGGTAGGTAGGGAAGTAGTGGCGAGACGAATAACAAGGTCAGATGGTAGAGCAAGAATAGACTCTTGAACACCCTTGGAAGGGCCAGAGATTGATAGCAGGGTCGTGAGTAGGTTGGCTCCATGAGATTGGATGGCATATTCGTTCTTGCTAAGCTGCTGCACATCCTTCTTTTTTTTCTTGTCTTCCTCTTCACTGGTTGAAAGAGAGCAAAGGGTCGATACTAGGTCCGCAGGCTGCTTACCGCATCCTTCTTTGAGTCCCTTCATTAGCTTTCTAATTTCGTCATTGATGTTTCTGGCAGCGCATCGCTCAAAGAGGGCTGCTATGACATTGTATCTGGATTTGGAGACTAGTTGGGGCACGGTGGGTGCAATTTGATCGACAGCCTTGGCAAGATCATCCTTGCCTAGCCGCTTGAGTACTCGAATAGCAGGATAGCAAGAAATGTCGTTTCGTACATAGCCTTGTATTCTGGGTAGGAATATGTTTTGGTTGAGAGCCTTGAAAATCTTTCCTGGCACATGAGTGATGAGTGTTTCGACGAGTCGCGAACCAATCTGGTCGTAAATCATGCCATTGATAAATTCGGAAGCGGCAGAAGAACCGTCAGATAGTGATTTGGGAGCCCCCGGGAGAAGCTGCTGGAGGAGAGAAGGCGAGGAAGCTGCTTCGGTCGTCTCCTTCTCACCCTTGGCCTCGCCCTTGCTGAGCGTCAGGTCGAGCTCCAAGATGAGCTGGAGAATCGGGTTTCCAATGGGGTGTTTGGCCAAGACTTGGATTCCTGTGGCATCCATTCCAGAGACGGCGTCTTGCATGATCTTGTTGGCGGCCATGGTAAAAGATGCCGGTACAGCTCGTTTGCCATGATTCTGCGCATCCGCCGCCGATGACCCGCTCACGGTAATCTTCTCCTTTCTTTTGCTCTTCAATAGAGTACGCGACGACTGTTCCTCCAAGGGCATTCCAGACAGCACCAGCAGCAGCACTCGCAGCGTATGTGAAGCGAATCGGTCGGTGATGAGGTAGCCCAAGCTTCCCTCCAGCTCGTCCAGCGTGGCCAAAAACAGGCGCTCCATGGATGCTGCCGGTTGCTGTTCGTCGACATCTGCCCCCTTGGTGTCCATTACAAATTCTTCAAACCCAGCCAGCTCCTGCGTGACAACGCCGGCAGAGCGAAGGAAGAGCGCCTCGCAGCAGTGACTGGCAAAGCGATGCTGCACAAGCGACAAGAAGTGGCCGCCGAATGCCTCGAACAGCTGCTTCTTCTGAGCCGTATCGGCAAGCTGAATCAGGCGCTCCATTAGGCGAGAGCAAGACTGACTGCTGGCAATCTTGCACTCCTTGCCTTTTGCTTCGCGATAGACGCTCTGCAGAAAGATGTCTCGGTCCTCGGGGGTTGGGAATTGGTTCAGCTCAAGCATCTCGTCGGCGCGGCGGAAGTATTCTTGCTCGTCATCGGCAAGCATGCCAAAGAATTCCCTTTCGCCGGGACCGTTCTGGTGATGTGAGAACTCCTGATGGCCATTTCCGTACTCGTTGCCGTTGCTGTATTCGTTGTCATTGTTGTACTCGTTGCCGTTGTACTCGTCATCGCGGCGCGGGCGCTTCGCTTCTACGTTGAAATTCCCTTCCGCATCCTCGTATCTCTTGCGCTTCTCGCGGTCACCTCCTCGTTTTGTTCTCGGCTTCGGCATTGTGTCCTGGGCGATTGGGTGGACTGACGCTTGGGTGAGCAAAGAAGGCTCTTGGAACTTTTTTTTTTTCTGGAGTGAAGATTATCAGCGATAAGATCTTATCGCAGCTAGCGTGCATGTATGTATGTACGTTGGAACCTCTAGTCTCAAATCCGCCTGTGGGGAGGCGCATTGGCGAATCAATCAATAGCCAAGGCCAAGGCCAAGAATTGGATTATCGCATATACATAAACATCAAAGTCAAAACACGGATCAATGTATCTCTCAAGGGTTAAATAGACGAAATTGAGCAGCAATCCATTTTGTGTCTGTAAAAAGTTATACTGAGTTGTCTAGTCTATGTTACACTGCCAAATTCGAGTCTAGTATGCAGAAATTAATAACAGACCACCAAATAGGGAATATTTGTTTGCCAAACGCCATCTATGTTTGTGCAACGTTCCACGTTCTTCTCACGAGGATGTCTCTTGACTCAGCTCGACCATGGCCTTCACGATACCCTCAACCGTCCCCTCCAAAGTCTGAACATTGACCACTACACGCAAGAAGCTGCCCTTGTCGCCGGGGGCGTAGTCGACCATGAATCCTCTACCAACAAGCATATGTGCAATCCTCTGTGTTCTAGCGGTATTCACATTCTTATCGGACGTCAATTTGCCTCCAGGGGCTGAGTAGAAGCAGACCTGGAGACACGGTGGAGGGTATGATGAAACCATGACAAAGTCGCCGCTCTCCTCCAGGAGGCGGAACAAGTAACTTGCCATGTCGAAAGCGTGATCGATTTGGCGCTCGAATCCATTGGCGCCGTAGTAAAGCCAAGCCAAAGCAACCTTCAAAGCGTCTCCGCGGCGGCCGCATTGCAGAGACAAATCAGCCAGATCCCAGACTTCTTCGTCGTCGCCCCGGTGGAAGAGATATCCGGCCGCAGTGCTGTTTGCGCGTTGGAAAATCCGCATGTCCGGGCCCAGGAGCAACGAGCAGGTGCAGGGGGCGTTGAGCATCTTGTGCGGATTGACAGTCAAGGAGTCGGCCAGATGCGAGCCCTTCATCTTCCAGCTCTGCGCCTTTGAGAAGATGACGCTGCCGCCCCAGCTTGCGTCGATGTGCAGCCACATGCCAAACTCCTTGCAGATGTGGGAAATCTCTTCAAAGGGGTCGAAGGAGCCCATTACTGTGGTACCGGCTGTTGAGTTGACGTAGAATGGCGTCTTTCCTTGCTTCTTTGCCAGCAGAACCAGTTCTCGAAGGGCTTGCGGTCGCATGCTGCCCTCGTTATCCACGGGAACCGCCCACACGGCAGATGAGCCCAGGCCGGTGATCATGGCGGCCTTCTCCACAGAGTAGTGGCCGTGTGCGCTTGTGAAGACGACAAAGTCACGCTTGCCATTTCCTTTTGTTTTGGTTTCTGGATACAGCGTGTTCCGGGCCACAATGAGAGATGTGAGGTTTGATCCGCTGCCACCGGGACATGATATACCACCAGCGTGTGGCCCATCAAAGTTGAACAGATTCGCAAAAGCCTTGGTGGTTGTCTTTTCGATAACAGTCAAGGCTGGTGAGACGTGGTAAACATGCACCTTGCGGATTGTTAGATACTAAATCGAGACACGGGGCAGTCGTAGATTCTCACATTTGTGTTTAAAACAGACAGGATGAGATCTGCGATGACTCCGACCTACATCGCCCATGTTGTCAGTTAAACTTCCCGCTCATAGGTACCTTGTATATGAGAGTACTTACTGGTGTAGTACTTGCGTACAGCTTGTCCATGAAACCTTGGTCCCACGTGTTCACGCTGTACTTGAGAAGCTTCTCAATGCTCTGAAGGAGGCCATCTTTACCCAGGCCCTCCTCAGGGAGAAGGAATTTTAACTTGGCGACGAGCTCAGAAGGCCTTTGTGAGTCGATTAAAACATTTTGAGCTTCTCCGTTGGCATCCAGTCCCAGATGTCCTGAGGCCCGGTGAGCAGCGGCATCATCGGCAGCTTTAATGAAAGGAATGATGAGCTGCTGAACAGACTCTAAGAGCTATAAGATGAACGTTTAGTTTACGGGCAATGGCCATTGGAAGACGAAGGGTTCAATGAGTCATCACGTACATCGGCAGCTTCCGCAGCCCTGTTGAGCTGGGAGTTGGGTTTGCCGTTGGCAACGTAACCATTGCCAATTGAAGGCATGACAGGCGATTTATAAACCCAAAAGGAGGGAGGGGAAGCTAGAATTTCAAGAAAAATGATGTCTCGGAAACAGAACTAAGCTAAGTGGAGGGGAAAAGCGTCGCCCTTTTTTCCTGAGTATCACCCACTTCGTCTTGCTGACAAGTGGGATGATGAAAATTTAGTCGAGAGAAAATACCAAGCCCAACGCAAATTCTAGGAGTTTACAGAACAACAGAAAGCCTCGGCCAAGCCATGTCTGCCAGGTATATTTTTTTCTAAGCACTAAAAGAAGGGGGAAAAAAATAGTCAACCGAGCCTTTACCGCGTCAATTGCCAAATACACGGCGCCCCCGGGCAATATGAGGCGCGCCATAGAAAGTTTGGCTCAGCGACAGATTATCAAATTGCGCCATTAATCGGCCTTTTGTCGTTTTTTTCCTTACTTCGGCCTGTCGGGCCTGCGGGCTCTTGGCTGAGCGGATGAATTTGAGATCCCTGGCTTTGGCGGCGGAACAGCACTAAGATCCTAGCACTATTCGATGGTTGTAAAAGCGATGCTCCGGTGTATTGAGCATTGAGACTTTGATGCTAATAGTGGGTCGTCCAGAGCAAAGACAATGGCCGTCTTTGATTCTTTGACAACGGCTCGAGTGTCACCAGAGTGGATTCCGCCAAGTATTTTCTCCGAATCCGGGGCGTTATGCTCTCTGCTGCTACCACTCAAAGATGCAGGGCTGGCTACACAGAGCCCTTTTCAGCCTCGGGAAGCAGGCAGCCAGTAATTTTGCCGTATTATCAACGCCGTGGCTGGCGAAGGCTGCACCATGCCAGCAAAACAGATGTTGCTAAAAGAATGAATAAACTGTTGTGGTTCCGACTTATGGTTGTCCATTTAACGCTGCGCTATCTAGCCGCCTATGGCCTACAAGCTCTCCCACTTCGTATCCCTCAAAGGGCATTTCTTTCACATCACGAGGTCCACATGCGGCTCTGTCGATCAGCTTCCTATATATACCTACTCGGACTTGGGTGCCGCCGAGTCTGTGCGTACCTCGTCGCACGGGTTGCCAGAAGCGGGTTTTGCCAGGGGACGGCCACATGGGAATGGTGGTTGTATCCGGCAACTTCAGGTGACTGTTATCTTCCAGGGGACGATAATTCATGGTATGGGCGTGTGTATGAAGGGCCGTGGCAAAGTCTATTGGTAAACAAAGCGCTCTAGAATTATATAGCCTTGGATCGAGAGTCTACTTACAGAAGTCTGTTTACAGGGTTTGGATATCACGAATCATGCTTCTTACAGAGAGGGCAGCAGTGAAGCTGAATTTTGGCAAGTTTTCAATCTTGGCGAAATCGTATATGCTTTTGAAACACACCGAACCAACCGGTAGCTACCCATCTACATGTACCTACTAGTACATGTGTAAGTCGTGCCGCTACCAGCCAGACACCGGCGGTGAGCAGGGGCAACATTACTACACAGAGGTAGTCTGCATGAATCGAGATGCATTGAAATTGGGATTAGGTGCGTGATCTTGCATTAAGCATTATTTCATCTCATATTCCAGCGCTGCGAGCAATGCAGCCATTGTAATCGCAATACGCATATGAAGTTTGTTTACAGGGTAAGGAGTTGACCGAACCATCGTCCGAGTGCAAGAATCACGCTGAAATTTTCCATCGCTGCCAACATGGCCGTGATTGCTTCGTGACAGCAAGTCAGCCAGTCCCTGGCAATGGCTTTACCTGTGAATCTGGGCTCATCATTGGCCAAGAAGCGTGGCAAAGGCCGATTCGTTACCACGCCATACAAGCTTTTCGCAAGTGCACAGACGCCGAGTCGACTCGGGCTGCGGGTACCTCTGTTGATAATGCAGCCGACGTGCATCCATCACATTGCTTTCATCACAATCGCCCGAGACGGCACCGCAGCAGCTGAATATCCACCAGACCACCAGAATGCTACTCTTTCTCTCGGACCAAGACACGGCACAAATGCTCTACAGTCTTTTGACAGTGTACCTACAGTATACTGTATTGCCGTATAACCAGAGTCCCGTTCTCGACGTATCACATCCCAACGGCAGTGCCGCCGCCCTGAATTTCATCATCGTGCTTGGATTCCTCTCCCACCACCTCCAGACCCCTACTAGACTCCCCGGTTAAGGTTCGCGCGCATCCAGCGGCGGGGGCGTCGCCAAATGTTGATGGAGGCCACCTGCGCTTGGCCCAATGAAGCCCGTCCTATCGGCGACGAGCGAAATTGCATCCGGGCTGCTGGGATCCAGGCGTGGGTGGTGGCTGATCCCTGGCCTGGGCCTGCATTGCGTCCTGCACTGCATCCCATCCCTCTGCTCGTTTCTGCAGGTCCCGCTCGGTAATATGAGCAAGAGACAAAAGAGAGGAGAAGTCGAGATTGCGAGGAGGAAGAAGAAGAAGATGTAGATGCAGAGGACGGACTTGTGCTGAACCACCAACCCCGACGTGTCCTTGATGCTGCAGTATGGCCAGATATTGATGGCTTCGGCTCCTCCTGCCACGAGCAAACCCCTGATGTCCACCCCAGACTTCAGCTGGCTTCTAGTACTGCATCATGGCTTGCACCAGAGAATTGCTGCATCGTTTCTGGCATCATCACCGTGATCCCGGCCCTCTCCCCTGACGGACTGGTCAAATCCTACCACGACCTCCAGCTCTGGAAATTTCGCCTCCACAACAAGCCCAATGCGCTCGTGATCCCTACCTCTCTCCTCTCCTCTATCGCGTCCGCCCTCCACTTTAAACCAAATTTGCCCTGCCTACTAGCCGTCTGCTCGGCCGATTTGGCTCATTCTTCAATATCCTCGTTCTGCTGCTTCTGCCGGCCGACCAAAAACATTTTATACCAAGGCCTAGTGCATTGGCGAGGACTCCGGCCACCCCCCGGTCTCCTCTCCAGGTTGCGCCCAAATTCCGCGATAGGTTGGTTCATGTTGGCTGTGGGTGTGGCCCTCTATTTCAGTCCCTTTTTTTAAATTCTCTAGACTGGCTGTTGCTTCTTTGCCTCGAACCATGGACGCGGTCTTGGTGGTCGCGTAATACTTGCTATACAGTACACACCCATTTGCTCGTGTTGGCGCAAAGTCTCTTTCGCTACTAGTTCATTTTTTTTCTTAACCTTTTCTTCTTTTCTCGCATTCACTCCATCTTTTGGTCTTACAAATCGTAGAGAGCTTTTCGATCTTTTCTTTTCTTTCATAATCTATTCATTTCTTTTCTTTGCTTTTTATACCCGTTTTGAGCAAGCGAGCGAGTTGCGTAAGCGGAGTCTTTCAAACGTTTTGCTGCTGCTGCGCATCATCACCTACCTATTTCAATTTTCTGCATCTCGAGTCCAACATCTGATCTGCACGGCATACTGGCATAACACGCACCGGTGTATAGCCAGCCCACTCACTCATTTCAGCAACCCGAGGGCGTGCTTGCTATAGTCGACCCGAGGATCAAGACCGTCTATATCTGTCTGTACAGACCAGCCCAGTTCAAGCAATAAAAGACGCCTCGTCCTTCTTTGTTCGCTGTTGGCGCAAAGAGACACCTCACAGCTGCATCGCCCACCATGACAGCACAGGACCAAGCCCCCGTGCCCATCTCCATCACCATCTGCGGCGATGGCGGCTGCGGCAAGTCGTCCATCACGCTGCGCCTCGTGCGCTCCGCGTGGACGTCCGACTACGACCCGACCATCGAGGACAACTACAGCGTCACGCGCGTCATCGACGGCGTCACCTACCACCTGTGCCTCACAGACACGGCCGGCCAGGAGGAGTACCGCGGCATGTGGGCGTCGTCCAACCTCGGCGCCGACGCCTTCCTCATGGTCTACGACATCACGTCGCGCGACTCGCTCGACGCCCTGCAGCACTTTGACGAGCTCATCAGCATGGAGTCTGAGGTGCGCCTCGACAACGCCGACCGCGCGCGCATCGCCGGCATCAGCCCGGCCTACACCGGCTCCGGTGCCGGCTCCAGGACCGTCCAGCCCGTCAAGATTGTGGCTGGCAACAAGTGCGACCTGCAGGACAAGCGGACGGTGCCGGCGGCCACGGGGCTCGAGTGGTCGCGGTCGCGCGGCTGCGGCTTCATGGAGACGAGCGCCCGTCTCGAGGTCAACATTGAGGAGACGTTTGCGCTCATCGTCAAGCGCGTGGTCGAGGCCCGGAAGCTCGCCGAGGAGGGCGGCGACAGCGCCGACTTGAGCGCGCGGGGCATGACGAAGCCGTTGACGCCGTTGCCTGGCTCGGGGGGCGATGGCGATGAGAAGCGCGGTCCTGGCGTTCGGGGTCCCATATTGAACGGGGACAAGGTCGGGCGTGGGCAGGGCGGCTTTTGGAAGAAGCTGCGTTGCTGGTGACGATGATGATGGATATGATGCTGTTGGGAGGGGGGTTGACTCGGGGAAGAACGAAAAAGATATATACTTGTTGATGTTTTGTATACTTAGTCTCTCTTGTTTGCACGTTTTGGATCACTGTTTGCTTATTTGATTGTTGTTTTGTTCATATATACCATGGATGCGTATGGGGCGTCAAGGACGAAGTGCTAATGATATGGGAAAAGAAGAAGAGAAAAAATGGCGTCTTGAGCATAGCAGATAGTGTAGAAATGGTGGACATGGACTGTACATCTTTTTTATATACCATTGAAGCGCCATGTATATGGCGTTTGTCGTGTCTCAACAGGATGAAGCCTTTGCTTGACTTTTCAACTTGACCTCACAAAGAGAAGAGTCTCTGGGCTCTTGGACTTCTAATTAAATTAGCAGGAGAGAAAGAGCTCGATTTCAACATGTTTTCCATTAAATGCAAGACAAGGTTTATGAGTAGAGAAGAAGGAAAACAAAATCCTGAGCGGAGAAATCGTCTCTGCCACTCTTCCTTGCATAACACAACGTCTATAAGCGCCGCAAGTATTGTAGTGTATCATTACCATCCCCTGATAAAACCTCGAAATATTACGTGTACCCATTTGAACCCAAACATTAACCGTCTGTGTCTATAAAACGCCCTACCAGGCCACACCGTCGTCGATGAGCCCGTTCATTACTGCTTGCTTTCGACCCAGTCTCTCCACTTCTTATACTCTGGATAGTCGATGCTGATTTTCTTCCCCTGGTAGCGAGTTACTTTGATGTCCAAGTCCTGCCACTTGGATCGACTGCCCATCCAGCCTGCCTTGCGGATCAAGCTGAAGAGAGCCTCATCCTTGGTCCATCCTTGCTCCAGCGCCACGTCAGGAAGATACGTTGCACCGTAGCGGCGGCCGCGATCTGAAAACGAAATCCGGATACCGTGAGTGCCAACCACCCAGTCGTGCATGTCGTCTGCGTCTTCAAAGTCTGTGAGGAGCGTTACGGCCGCCTGAAGCGAGGGCAGTTCGCGCTTGGAGATGGGGCGGAAGCGTGTGTCTTGCAGGGCGGAAATGAGAGCATATTCGTGGATTCCTTCCGCCAGAGGCTGAGACTCAAAGGTGCCGATGCAGCCACGGAGGGAGACGTCCTGGTCGTCTGGATCGACGGTATTCCAGGTGATGAAGAGGGGAGCTGCCGTTGGCGGGGCGTCAGGAAGGGAGGACGTGGATGTTGCAGGCGTTGAATCTCCTCCTGTTGCCGAGAGCGACGTTGATGATGAGGAAGATGAGGACGAAGACGAAGTGGCATCAGCAGCGAGACGGCGGAGAGCCGGATTCAAGGGAGCGTCGGCGGAGGCAGGTCTGCTGGCTTTGTACGCAGCCCAGGAGGACTGGATTTGTTCAAGGGAGAGGGGTTTGCGGCTGTTGAGTTCGGCATCAAGAGCCTCGAAGCATACGATACAATGTTCGGCGGTGGCCATGGTGCGGCTGCGGCTGGAGCGAGGAGACACGGAGAAGAAGAAGTAGTAGGACAAGTAGGACAGAGAAGAAGGAGAACAAGTACACGTAAAGAACGTCACGAAGGAACCAAGGCTGAAGAAGATGCGAGTCTTTGCCTGCTGCCAGAAACCGCGAGGATCAGAAGAGGCGGGGAACCGCTTGAAGAGGGAACCGAGGAGGATTAGAAGCACGGAGGAAAAGCTAAAAATCCAACCACGATGGTCAAGAGGCAGTGGCAAAGCCAAAGATGGATGTGGAGGCAAGGCGAAGAATAAGGTGGAAGCACAGGCAAGAAAGAGGAAAAGAGAGAGAAGGAAATCCAAGCGCGAGTCGTGATTCATCAGCACGCAGTGACACTCTTCTCGGGCAGCACCGCAAACAAAATTCCCTCTTTTCCCCCTCCCCACCGGGGATATACCCCGCGATGCTCGGGTCAAAAGTGGCTGGGGCTGCAAGAGAGAGGGAAAAAAAAAAAAAAAAAGAGGCTGAAGGAATGGAGTTTGGCTTTCGGAGACTTGCAGTAAACGGGAATTTTTCTTATTTCTTTCTGGGCAATGACGAAATCAACTTGAGCACTGACCCAGGTTTTTAGCCACTGAGGCTTGGGAACAAAAAGGAACAACTAAGCGAGTGAGCGTGTGGCGCATAGAAGCGTTGCCGCTTTAGAAGGGTCAAGTACGTACTGCAAGTTGCTGCGGGGAGAAGGTTGCTCCGTGCTTTGAGTAGAGAGTACGTACCTTGGTGTCTGTTTCGTCTTGCGTTTCAACGGACTCGTGGCAAAGAGGCGCATCAAACGCTGGTGCTGTCAGGAGTGCTGCTATTGCCATGGCTGTGCTCAGTGTGCTGTAATCTCAGCACCCATGCTTCCGCTGAACCATGTCGCTACAGCGGTTCGCGGGCTGTGGGGACGCCGTTTTGAAGCTTGCAAGCCCGTACAATCTAGATGGCCGCTTGGCACTTTGATGATGCTGTTACTCCCAGAGATCTAAATAGTATCTTGACGAATGATACTATTTGTGTTCCATTTCTTTTTTTCTTCTTTTCCCTAAAATAAAAAGGGCGGACTGCGCTCTTTCGAATTGGCTGCGGATGAAACCGTTGCCAGCCTGGTAACACCAACGGCCACTTACACGATATACGACGCTTATTCACGTCTCAAATTCGTCGCTGCACATCAATCACGCACAAGCAATGCTACGCTCTGTCAATTTCCGTCTTTCCAAATCCATCGACTTGCATGGCCAAAACGGCAAATATACGCGCCGCCCTCGATCGTTTCTCTCCAAACCTGGCCGGGCCCGGATAAGGGAAATCCTGAAGCACGCCTGCGTTTCAGGTCCCTTATCCCCCCCCTTTCTCCGTGACGGTCCTCTTTTCGCGCACTGATCGAAACAAAATGGGCCAGCGCATTGCCTCTTTAGGAGCAATCCGTGAAACCGAATATGGGGAATTCAAGGGAGCTCTCCAATGCCTCTGAACGCTGTCTGCTAGGTATAGATTAGATGGGGGGTTGCTAGGCCGTGCAAGGATACTGGCTCGAGGGATCCTGTAATACTGCCTTTTCGTTTCGGCGCCTCGCCTGGCCGTGTTTGAGATGATTCCGGCTTGCCGATGACAGCGAAATAGTGCGTTTGACAATCATGGCCTTGTAGCCGGACGGCATACATATATGGCTGGGTTTCCCTCCCCTCTTGGATTTCGTCTTTTTTCCCTTCTTCATTCCTTTCAAGCATCCTTCATTCACCCTTTCGTGTTACTTTTTCTTGGTTCTATCTTCTTGACTCTTGTCGCCGGTCGACTTTTTCAATCGCTTCTTTCATCTTTCGATTTTCTCTTTTTTCCACATCAACAAAAAAAAAAAGTTTATATACCCCACCATCAAATTCAAGATGCAGTTCTCCATTGTGACCATTCTTGCTCTGGCCGCCGTCGCCATCGCCAGCCCCACAGGTATGTTGTCCCTCTTCCCAAATACATGATCAAATCAAGCACCAGTAAACTAATTCCTATACAAAAGGCTTTGCCAAGCGTCAGGATATTGGCGCCGACATCCCTGCCAGCACTCCTGCCATGTCAGATTCCCAGGGCAACGTCGTGCCCTTCAGCTCCAAGGACGTCCACCTGGGCGATATCAAGCGAGGAGTCTACATCAAGAGGAGCTTCTAAAGAGGGAAATGGAATTGAATTTGGAGTAATGGGATAGATAACTTGTCTAAAGAGAAAGGAAAGAGGAAATGTGCAAGGAGAGCCAATCATAGTGCACTGAGGGGGGGAGTGAATAGTTATTCGCAGGGTGTGACAATATTTCAATACAGCGGCTCGTCTCACTTGAGGCGAGCCGTTCTTTTTTCTAAAACAAGTTCTGGAACGGCCTTTTGTGATTTTCTTGTTCCACGTAGCTGGAGATGAGCAGCAAGTCCTTGTAGTACTGCTGCATGGAAGTACGGCGACCGCCTTGTCCAGAAAGGGGGTTGGGGAAATAAGCAGCATCCATGCATGTGAATTGAGCCGCATCGCTTGTCGCTGCTACTGTAGCACTCTTGTCGCCTCTAATTTAAGGGTATCACTGCGTCCGGGATATTGTTGCTCCTGCTAACAGCATCGAGGCTCCCGGGGTAGCATTGGGTGATTAGTATCGTTGATCAAGCGGGAACAAGAAGAGAAGATTGAATCGACGTGGGTTCCAGCGAGATGCCAGCGCCGCGGCCATGGGATTGTGGCTGAGCAGCGACAAATTAGTATCCTTCCGCCGGATTCTTAATGTCAACATACGCATCTTGAGTCTTACTGTACGGGCACAGTTTCTTTCCAGGGACTAGCCTGGCAGAAGACGCCGCAAGCGCGCTTACACGAACCATTCATGGACTCACCTTGCACACCGCGACTTACAGCTTCTATGTTTAGTACCTAATATAGACAAAAGGAGACAATGAGCCACTGCTGGTTTGCTTCAGCATCCAAACGGCGAACTCAGCGGAGTAGAGCAATAGCATGGGCGTCTGTGCACAAAGCGTTGCACCGCCACATTTGCTCCAGCAAGAAGCTATTATCGGCAGCTGTTAGCATCATGATCTTTTCTTCGCTTTCTGGGACCTGTATAAACTACAGCAAGTGCAATATTGATGCTTGAACTCGGTTGTACAGATAGCGGAATTGTCCGTTTTTGTAAGCTACTGCAGCAGTCTATCTGCTTGTGGCACGCACCTCTCTATATGCCGCTGCAACAACATTTGCAGTAGTACTACCCAGACCTGCTCGTCTTGTCGTAGCACAACTGTCGACTCCGTAACAATAACTGATAGACACACGTGAGAATGCGCTGGCCCAGAAGCTGGGCAACGGTCAAGCTCCTTTCGGCTTTCGGTGCTCTTGGCCCAATCAAGACTCAATCGTGAGCTGAGCGCCTCCACCTTTCCCACCTTTGGGTGCCCAAAAATAGTAGCCCTACCATCATCATTCTATACTCGATACGTGTAGTGGTCTGCCATTTTCGCAGTTCCGGAGCCATGTGGCGGGTTCGATCTGGCAAAAAGGCCTGCTGGGACTCCGCTTGGCGACTCTGCAAGCCCGCGGCATCTTAAATGCTGACATGCGTGAAATTGGATCCCAGGACGAGCGAGCCGACAAAACATTGTGCTCGACTGATGGGACCAAATGCGGAATAATGGGGGACTTTGGGCTCCTGCTTCGAAATACAGACATACTTGTACATTACGCTGCTGGATTGCCTAGTAGTACGACTACTAAGGGTAAACGATTGCACCAATAGCTTTCTTGCAAGGGCAAAAATAGAAATCTCACGCCTCTTTCCCCCTTCCTTAGTGAGCCGTCGGTGAGAAACAAAGGACTGGAGGTAGAGAGACCGCTTACTGATACGCCTGGCCACTTCTATGGCGTGACGTCTTCTGAGACGTTGTGAGGGGGACTACATCCTCTGTAAGGAAAAGAGGGAAAACAAAAGCATACAAGCGAGGGCAGAAAAGGCGCGGTCTGTCGATCTCCATGGAATGGGCTCGGGCTTTCATGCAGCTAAGCTGTTTGCTTTGTTGGGCTGAGGCCCATTGAGCTACTAGCGACACGGCGTATGCACATAGGGCTGCGTTATTTCATTCGCCGTGGTGGGCAAGTTGCATCCTTCGTGTGTCTCCAATAAAGAAAACAGCAAAGCTCAGCTCCTGGTTCAGCCGCAATAAGCCCCAACCACCCCCCCGCGTCTACAAGCCCACATTATAGGCTGCCTACATGGCCAGGACCAGCAGTCAACTGGGACGACCCAGTAGCTTCCCTTTGGCCAGTCCTCCCCTTGCTTTCGTGAGACGGGCGGTGGCTCAGTCGTCAGTTTCTGTTCCGATGGGATGAGGCTTGCTTTCGTGGGCGGTTCGGCTAGACCCAAGTCTAGCGGATTCCAACAAGCGGTGGGGAGTGTCTAATGAGAGTCGAGTTAGAAAGCCGGGGCTGCAGGGCAGACTGGATGAGGCTTAAGAGCCATCAAATCAATAAATAGAAAAAAATGAAATAAATAAACCGGTGGCAGTCCGCCTCTGTGCATGAGGCATGGACGGAGGGGAGACCCAAAGGCGCCTAACCAACCGGTGGTACATGCCCTAGCCAGCAGCCATACATACCTGCTCGACCTAACCATTCATCTATACACCTCAAGACAAAGGGCATGCAGACTATCGTCGAACTTAGATAGATAGCAGCCTTTCTCGACTCATCTTCTGCTTCCCCTGTTTCCCGGCTATAGGTGGACAGCCTCCGATAAGAGCAAAGCTATAGCCTGCACGTCATACACCATCCGCCATGGCCAACCCAAGAGCACATGCACAGTTCGATCGTGCAAAATGGCGATTATTTATTCTTGCCCCGGCCTGGTCATTGCAGCTGACTCTGGCGCTTGGCATGCTGGGACTATTCTCCTGGAGGCTTGGAGATACTGTCCATCACTTCGATGAGAGGGACAAGGCGGGCAAAGCCCCCATCATTGAATATGTGTAAGTGTTGTCGTCGTCCCTTGGTTGGGCGTTGGGCATCGACATTAACAACTCGAAAGCTGGGAAGCCACCAACATCGCAATGTCATTCGTCGTGGCGCTCTGCACATTCTTCGAAATCGGCAGATACTTTTCCGAGTTGTTGACCCCATGGACCATGCTGTTTACTCACGTCGTCAAGCTGGCCTGTGCATCTGCCATTCTCGCCTTGGACGTTGTCGTATACGTGCAGCGAGACGACTCCCATTATTCTCTCATCGGCCTCGTCATGGATGGTTTGTTAATGTAGGTGGCTTCTTGTGCAGCAGGCGGCGATGACGTCCCAAAGCTAACACGGATAGGCTCACTGCTATTTCGCTCGCCAGTTATGCTATCCTCGCGTACCGTCGACTGTCCAAATATGACGAATACTCCAGTCCTGTCGACGCCAAGGCATATCTCTTTAACGACGACATTGAGACTTCATATTCGAATGCTTCCTATTCGAGCCGACCGGGAGATCGAGGTTCGGTGGGCAAACAAGAATCGCTGGGATCGTCACGCCTCAGCGTCGGATCTGTCACAAACCCAACCTTCCTTGAGCCGGTTGAACAACGACCAAGACGCTATAGCCACGAGCGAGACACGCAGTTCGACGAATATGTCAGTCGCAGGGCCTCTGGGGGCTACAAACCCAACTCAGCCCCAGCCAGCCCTCCGATTGTGATTACTTTGGACGATTCATTGGTTTCTCTGGGCACTGTTCATTCTCGGTCAAGAGGGTCGAGTGTGTCACAGCTCACCACCAGCGACCACGTCTTGGTCTCGGTGCCAGAAGAAGAGGGCGAGGCATCACCAAGCCACCACAAGCCCAGCCAACAGGTGGGACTTGCGAGGTGATGACTGTGGAGCGTCTCAGATCACAGGACTGAGAGCAGCGAGTTTTATGACTGAAACAAGCAAGATGCGACGCTTGCATTAAGAATAACGATGGAGATGGAATATACCCAAGTTGAGGGTCAAGGGGAGAATCTTGGCCCTTTGAAAATGAGGTTGTGGCATGGCCTGGCGTTTCTGGATGGGAGGAGATTACATACGGTATGAGGGGTTTGCTCCTATGAATTTAGTAGAGAAATGAGTTGAATGCGAGGATATATAGAGCTCGGGGAAAATGCGCCTGCGTCTAGGTTTTCGCAACAGCATTATCCCTGTAAATAGATGGAATTCTGGATCATCAACATATAGACCAAGTTTTTGTAAACAGCAATGACGAAAAGAACAACTCAAATACATGGTGCAAGCACGTTTGTTCGTTTACAAGATAAGCGCCGTAGCAGCTGAAGCGCCACAGCTAGGAGGAAAAACCCACTTGCGATCTTCAAGTGATGCGCCGTACTCATTGGGCTGGAACTCGAGTCACGTGAATGCCAGCGATCACCTTCAAAAGACACCGCATCGGCGGTTCCTCATTGGCGACGATTGGCTGCGTCTGGGATTTCATGATAGCCGTTTCTGGAATCTGGTTTTTGTTTGCCCTGAGCAGATTCTTGGGAGGTTTTTTACTCGTTGCTTTTGCCGGCAACTGCCCAAAGGCCGCACTATCAAACGCCAACCGGGGAAAATTCCCACTCCAAAAGGACGGCTAAACCACCATCCCACCTTCGCCCAGACCGCCTAGGTAGATCCTCGAAAACGCGCCCAACCAATTCATGTCGAGCGTCGAGAGTGGCTTCGAGCCCATTGTCTAGAGCTGCGCAAGGCTGACGCGTGGCCAGAGGCGCAACCCCCCAAACACCGTCAACATGAGTCGAACGCTGCCTGTCCGGCAGGCCGAGGAGCTGTAGGTATATGGGCCACTGTTTACAAGGGTTTTTTTTTTCTTTGGCGGGCGGAGGGGTAAAGCGAGAGAGAGAGAGAAGACGACGGAGGGCTTTTGAAGCCAACAGACATGATATATTTTCTCGCCCACGTGTGTATTTCTCTGCTAACCATATGGATCCCTATTCGATAGGCACAAGTCGATCATTGCATATCTCTCGGCCAACAACCTCCAGAATACCGCCTCGGTGCTCAGGGAGGAGCTGAGCCTCGGCGAAGACGTGTTCGATGCGGCGACGACAAAGAAGTATGAGACTCTACTAGAGAAGAAGTGGACGAGTATTGTCCGGCTACAGAAAAAGGCATGTCCGTTCACCTTGGCTGCCCCAGCGCGCTTACCCGACGGCTGTCTAACAGGCGTTGCGACCCCCAGATCATGGACCTCGAGACTCGAAACGCCGAGCTGCAGTCAGAGGTTGACAACGCGACCCCGTCGTCGCTCGCACAGAAGAACAAGGACCCCGTGTCCTGGCTCCCGAAAGCCCCCTCACGGCATACCCTCGAATCACACCGGGCGTCCGTCACCTGCGTGGCCTTCCACCCGAGATTTACGTCCCTGGCCTCGGGGTCTGAGGACTGCACGATCAAGGTATGGGATTGGGAACTGGGCGACCTGGAGCAGACGATCAAGGGACACACGAGACCGGTGCTCGATCTCGACTACGGCGGACCAAAGACGGGTATTCTTTTAGCTTCATGCAGTTCCGACACAACGATTAAGCTATGGGATCCAGCAGATGGATATAAAAACATACGAACGCTCTCCGGCCACGAACATAGCGTCAGCGCGGTGCGATTTATCCCCTCTGGAGGCACTGGATTCTTCTCCTCCGGAAACATGCTGGTCAGCGGATGCGGTGACAAGACACTCAAGATTTGGGACGCCAACACGGGATACTGCGTCAAGACGCTAAACGGCCACGCTGGCTGGGTTCGAGACGTCTGCCCGTCCCTCGACGGAAACTACCTCTTATCCACGGGCGGCGATCACACCGGAAGGCTATGGGAACTCACAGTCGCGAACCCGGAAACAAAAGTCACGTTATTAGGCCACGAGCACGTCGTCGGCTGCTGCGCGTTTGCCCCTCCCGCCGCATACGAGCACCTGGCTGCTCTAGCAGGCCTCAAGAAGCCTCCGCCCGTGACCAGCACAGCAGAGTTCATGGCGACCGGATCACGCGACAAGACGATCAAGCTATGGGACGCCAGAGGCAACTGCATCAAGACCCTCGTCGGCCACGACAACTGGGTTTCGGGCGTCATGTTCCACCCTGGAGGCAAGTACCTGCTCTCCGTGGCAGATGACAAGTCGCTGCGCTGCTGGGACCTCAGCCAGGACGGCAAATGCGTAAGGACGCTGTCGAGCGCCCACGAGCACTTTATATCTTCCCTCAGGTGGGCTCCGGCCAAGCCCAAAGACGGCCCCACGGGCAACGGCACGGCGCACAACGAAAGTGAGGCCGCGCCTCGGAGGGCAGCCGCCGCAGTAGATGTATCAGAGATTCGCTGTGTCATTGCGACGGGCAGCGTTGACATGACGGTCAAGATATGGGCAAACTAAAGAAAATAGAATGGGGGAAATGTAGCCCAAAAAAAAGTTTAAAACTGCTCATCGAGTCATTAAAAGGTGACGGGAGAGCTTGAAATGATGTCTTTCGAAATACACACAAACAAACACAAACACGCACAAAGAGGGGGTAAAGGGGCGGTAGAGCGGAAGGGGAGAGGCGGGACGGCTGAAATACCGCACTTCTATACGGAGCACTGTGTTATATAATTGATGAAGTTGGCTAGCTGAGCGTGAGACTGGTTTTTTTTATCTATCTATTTATTTATTTATTTGAGATGAGTGGGCATAGAAGAGGAAGGGAGAAGAGGAAGAAGGGGAGAGAGAAAGCCCATAGGAGTGAGAGGGGCTAAAGAAAATTTATTCAAGTTCATTGCATGCTACCTACTATTGTTCCGAGTGTGTTATCCGTTATAGTACAGGTTTCTTCCCCTCCTTGCCCTGTTGCTGTATCTGACGCCTCTATTTTGTGGCTTTTTGCTAATAAGACATGGATTCTGGCGAGCCGTGGGTGAGATGTGCTGGAAGGACTAGACGCCTGGTCAGGGGAAGCTGCATCTCAGCCGCAGGCGGATTGTAACATTACTAGCACTTCTACCACTAGTATAGTTGTCTGGATTTACATACCTACCGTAGCTACAGCCGGCTGTCGTCATTGAAATCGGCAGTCGGCAGTCAATAAGACTCGTTGTAGCACGATCTGCAAAGTATGATCGGGGTTGCCGTTGAAATCACGGATGGTAAGGAGTAGGGTACATGCCCGGCACATCTCGTGGCTAATGTGGTAGTAACCAATGTGTATATTTAAATATTGACAAGTAATATGAATAGATAGGTTATCTAATTATAACATTATGATCAATTATAGTACCTCAAATATTGTAATGTATCAAGTAAATGCGCTTTTATTGCAGGCGAGCAATCCAGCTCTGAATCTTCTGTTGAATCTGGTCGCTGTTCTTCTCCATGAAGAACATATGACCATTCCCATGAATACCTGCCTTTGGCAGTTCAAGGTGGGTTGTTTGATTGCAACCCGCTTGTTTGAGGTAGCTGACCGTGCAGTAATCATAGGGCACATGATACGAAGCCTCAGATGTAACCAAAAGGATGGGCTTGCTTGCTAGGTTCGTGAGCTTTCGTGGCGGGGGGCTAGAAGCCTGGAGTATACATTGGGTATGGTTCTTGTCAGGCGCTGGATATGTCTGCTGCACGAGATCCACCGCGGGAACGGTAACAGGGGGAGTGTAGGTGAGCGGAATGTCAGCTAGTCCCCAAGCACGAGCGGGAGTGGTGCTGAAGATGGCTTCCTGGAAAGGAGGTCCAGTAGGTTCCAAGAGGATGAGAGCCTTTGTGAATTTCGGACGAGCATCGGCAATGACAATGGGCATCAGGCCGCCCTGGCTATGCCCAACAAGAATCACGGGCTTTCCAATCCTGTCCAGCAGCGCCGCGCCAGCATTCTGAACGGTAAGCTGCTGATACGCGGCGTTGTTGATAAACTGGACGTTGGAGCTGTAGAAGGTATCAAAGATGGCATCGCCCATGGAGCCATTGCCTGGCCACTGCGTATGAAGAACAGCCTGCGGCCACAGATTGTAATTTTGAGGAGCGGTGAAGCGCTGCTCAATAATCTCGGCGGAATAGGTCGACGGCTCAGCCACCATGTAAGCGGGCTGCCATGGGGAGCGTGCTCGAAGCGTCTGGTCCACGAGGTATATCTCATAACCTTGATCCAAGAACTGCGAGGCCCAGCCACGGCTACCATCAGGCTTGTTCAAGAAGTTCTAGACGAAAACAGGCGAAACATTTATTAGCGAGTATCTCTGCGGGGTTAATCTTGAGATAGTATGGGATAGCTAGCACGTCACGACCTGATCCGCGTATTTTGCCTTGGCTCAAGGAGTCCAATGATGGCAGCGATTCAATCACCAGTGGGAGATTTCGGAAACCCAATTACAGACACGCGTGTAGACGGATATAAATCATGTGAGGAAATATGAAAGTGAATTGAGCTTACAGTTCCAGTCTGGGCCTGACCATGGATAAAGACGATTGGGCTGGGTTGAGTAACCCCTTTGGCTGGCTGCAGCCTCTCGACATACATCTGCTCGCGAAAGATGTGCCCTCCGGCACCATCATCTGCATAGCCGCCACCAGCATAGAAAAAGGAGCGAATGGCAGCGACCTCTGAAGGCGCCGCTGACACGCTGCCGGAACCATCTGCATAAGCAGCGCCAGAAATGGCCGCCAAGAGGGTAGCAGTGGCGATGAGCCGCATGGTGACACAGCGATACTGAACTTGGAGAGCTCCAATTGGGATGAAACCAGCCAAATCTGCCGGTGCGAGTCAGAAGAAAGGGTGCTGTGGATGTCGAGTCGAGGCACGGACACGGTACACAACGGCAAAGGAGACAGGCCACCACGAACAATGGTACAGTAGTAGTACTAGACGATATGTCTAGCAGTGTTGCTTGGCGTCTCGTCCGTGTTCTTTGCTGCAATCGTACAGTATACGATGGTCTGGGATTTCCACGTGGAAGGCGAGTGTGGCAGCTTGGGCCGTGCAGGAGGGAAGGAAGGAAGCGAGGTATCTGTGGCAGCCATAGATGAAGGAAGGAGAGCTGCACCCGCGTGGAGATGGCTACCTCCCTGTGCCTCGCTCTCTCCTTCCTGGCATGGGCACTTCCGCTCATGACATGGGCCTCCGGTTGTGTCTCGAAGCTGAGCAGGTGCTGGGCAGGGTTTAGGCGAACTTTCCCAAATGGGCCCTGTCAAGAGCATGGTTGGTGGATGTGATTCTGCGCTATGCCGGTTCAGATGCTGGATTCCATTTATTCCGCCTCTTCTGGAGATTCTACACCAATGGCCCGGCCAGTATCCGTACTGTGTTTAGAATTAAAAAATTGATGCCTGCACAGGAGACGATACACACCGCATTTGGCAGGCACTAAAATAGGTGTCACCTTGTTTTTTCTAATACGCTCCAATACGCTTTATCCTCAAGTCCAGGTTGTCGTTACAGAGGGCCAGTATATGCTTGGGCATTGTATCTGCTGCGGTACTTATGCGTGCTCGTGGACTCCAAAGGAGCTGAGTCCTGGGTTGCAAACCCCTCTAGTTGAAAGGTCAAGGATTATGACCACGCCGCCAGCTTCACTTGCGCATACCAAGCCAGCTAATGCAAGGTTCAGAGCTGCTAAATGCTCTGAACAGTATTAGGATAGTCCAGATGCTTTGCACGACGGAATATCATCCCTTACAAGTGCATTTCTAGTATGCTGCTTGTACTAATAGAGGCATTGGGTACTACTAGGAGACTATTTCATTACGTGCCAATAGGTATTGCTAGCCCTGAGCAATCCCTTGTTATACCGCGGAGTTAAAACAACGCATTGCGCGATGATCCTAGCACAATCGAAGGCTGAAGATTTTCGTTGCTTTTTCCCACGATGCTCGCAGCTTCGACCCCCAAAAGCTCTGCCAGCACTAGCACAGCGACTCAAATTTAACCAGGCTCCTGGATTCCATCCCTGCCAGCCGCGTTTCCCGTTGGACTCCAATTGGCGCAGTTTCATTTCACTCCGCGGTGTTGCAATGCTGTGGTGGTGGTGGTGGTGGTGGTGGTGGTGGTGCTAATGCCTGATGGAGCAAGGACCAGCATTGGCCTGGCCAAAATGTGCCATCCCACCCGGATACGACCCTGCTGCAGCATCGGCAAACGAAGTGCAGCAGTTGATGGCAAGTTCATGCATTACTGGGATTAGTAGTAGGTATTAGTAGGTGCTAAGGCTCGTGGACAGAGGACACTACTCCATTACGAAATGCGAAACATGCCGCCAAATGCCATCGTTTAGGCGAAATGACCTGCCTCAACTTACAGAAACAAATGAAACAAACATTCCACTGACAACGGGACGATGTGCTCTGACGAAATCACAAACAGCGCCCGCCAGAACCGCAAACACGACAATGATCGCACTATGTTGACCCATATGCGGACGGCTACGGCCCGCGTGAAACTGCTAGTCAAAGCCTTCGACGTTCGATTTTATGCTTAGTGTTTTCACTACCAACTTAGGTTCTCCGCTGCGGTAGTGGCTGGTGCTAGGCCCGGCTCTCGCGTAAGCTGATGTCGGCAAGATGTGCCTGCCCTGTATGAACAGCATCTCCACGGCATCCCTCCCTGCTATTACTATTCGCCTCCAAACAGGGACTTCTCCAGCCGCAACTCCCCCTCATTAACGCCTCAAGGGCCATCCCAACCCCTAATACGATCAGATGATTGCCGCTTTCTACAGCACCTCGCTTTCGGCCCCAACTGGCACCCTTGCCGGCCCTGCAAACTGCGCGGGCCACGGGCCACGGGCCGGTTGATGATGCCAACGACGCGGATGAGATCCCAGCAGGGCAGCCGCCGCTCTTGATACGGAGTATTTTTGCATGAGTCCATCTTGATCGTCGAGCACTCCACCGTCTTAATCCACCATGGCCCGCTGCCTGTCAATCATCACCCCGTGGAAAAAACTCAATCTCACTCTGGCTCCATTCGTTCTGATCTTCGTCGTTCTCTTCAACAACTTGTCCTCTTCGTTCGTCACGTCCAGATTGGTCCGTCAAGTGGGATGCCTGGTAGGACGCCGCTGCAGCCATGGATTCCACGCTTCTTATCCACTGGCTCTTCACCTGGCTGGCCCTCTTCATCATGGCCGCCAGACTTTGGGGGAGGAAGTATGTGCGACAGCCCTTCAATAGGGGCGACTATCTCACAATGGCTGCCGCCGCCTGTGCCCTCATCAGGCTGGGCATGATTCACGTTGTCTTGACTTGGGGCACCAACAACATGACGGCTGCCCAGCGCGCACATCACCACTTTACCCCTACCGAGATCTATCGGCGGGAGATCGGCAGCAAACTGACCATCACGAACCGAGTCTTCTACAACTCTTAGTCAGTATACCCTGGGGAGGTTACTTTGTACAAAGTACACGGCTAGCGAAATGAGCATCTAACACTTGGGGGACGTCATTGTAGTCTTTGGCTGCAGAAGCTCGTACTGCTGGATCTCTATCGACGACTCATCCAGGATCTTCCCTACGAAAAATGGCTGATTCGGGCTTATCTTGCTTTTTTCTTTGTGACATATGCGGCTGTCCAGATTTTGACCTTTGTCGAGTGCAAGCCCTTTCACCTTTACTGGCAGGTTGTCCCTGATCCAGGTATGATTGACTCTTTTCCTCATGCCTAGCTCCCTCTCTTTGGCTCCTCTGACTGTCGACATAGGCCCTTGTGCAGAGGCTCAGGTTCAGCTCATTGCCCTCGGCGTTCTCAACATCATAACCGACTTCCTGTTGATCATTCTACCGCTTCCCACTATTTTTAAGCTGAAAGCGCCACCGAGCCGAAAAGCCCAACTGGTTGTGCTGTTTACGCTCGGCATATTCATCATTCTCATCACCATCATTCGACTGCCCATCAACTCCCAGAACGCGACTAGCCAGGTGAGCCGTACAACTTGGGCGAGCACCGAGCTCCTTACCGCTGCTATTGTGGTCAATGCTCCGACGCTCTACTCATTTTGGAATAAGAGACGGCGAGAGAAATCGGGAGGTCAAGTCCAACAAGGAGATAGTGAAAACGGCAAGGGGGCTGGCCAATTCGCCTTGGAAACGATAGGTGGCAGTACTTTTTCCGGTGATGGGAGTAAAAAGCGCAAGTCGAATGTAGGCGTGTTGCAGACGAAAGATGTTACCGTGACCGAATTCCGGAGGAGTGGCGACTACATCAAACTGGCTGACGAGCGAGATCACATGTCGCAGAAG
The DNA here is from genome assembly GCA_030708095.1 of Trichoderma sp. CBMAI-0020. NCBI lineage: Eukaryota > Fungi > Ascomycota > Sordariomycetes > Hypocreales > Hypocreaceae > Trichoderma > Trichoderma sp. CBMAI-0020. The sequence continues at coordinate 1,026,084 of JAJNCI010000004.1, read as the reverse complement.
TCAAGTCAGCAGGAGAATTCATAATCGGCTAATTCTTGCGGTTCATCTCTCCTTTTCCCTTTTCCTTTTCATCAGCACATGTACCTCATGAACAATACTTTAACGATTTTTTCTTTTCCCATCAGGAGTTTGTATAAATAGTCACGGATCAAGACTAAATTTGATACCCTTGAATTCACGATACATATCGTCTTCACATTTAACCCTCGTGGCTGTAGGATACACGCGACGCGGAGCACTCTCCCAAGTTATAGCTCTGGGTGACTTCTAATGCTTTCGGCTCCTTGTCTTACCACCCTTCCAGCGCAACTTTCCAACCCACTCCGCAAACTTTTGAACCTCTTCTTCTTCTAATAACAGCTCAACCGTGTAATAATGTCTCGCCAGGTCTTCGTGATTCCTAAAACGATGTACGAATCTATGACAAGCACCACACAACCACGCCACGTTTTGCAAATCCTCCTTGCGGTGCCATCCGCGCTTGACAGCTTTCTCATGCACAAAGCGAGGAATGAGGTGGTGATATGACAAGGGGATCCAAGAACGCTCGCAAAGCTCGCAGGCTTCTGTGCGAGTAGATGCCGTGGCCGGCGGTGGTTCGATGAGAGGAGTGAGATATGCGGTGAGTATGGGCAGCAGAAATGCCTCGGGCGTGGATGGCAGATGTGACGGCTGAGACGGGTCTGAGGAGATGAGGTTGTAAGTGACGAGCGTCTCGCATATGGACGCCGGCAGAACAAGCTCCGACAGGCTGTCCTCCGTCAGAGGCAGGGAATACTGCGTCTGCAGCGCTTCAGACTCCCTCCATGAGCGGTAATCCAGTTCCTGCAGGTCCTGCGGCAGGTTCTGGAAGATGCCGTCGGCCAGGTAGTCGATGAAGTCGGCGAGTTCCTGGGCGTCCCGCTCCGGATCCGCAGCCGCAATCGCAGCCGGCGCCGTTGACGTCGGCCCCGCCTTGGCTCGTCTCCTGCGCTTCGGCTCCGGCGCGGGCGTTGCGGGCTGGAGGATCGTGGTGGAGAGACAATCTCGAAAGAGTGGGTAGTTGAGGCTTTCGTCGTCCAGCATTGTCCTGTTCGGGTGCAAGTGAGACGGATCGGTCGGCAGCCGGCTATGCGAAATGCTGAGGCCTCTTCGTTTGGTTGACGTAGAGTGATGATTTGATTGGATGGCTGGTGGCTAGATTGGGGAATTTGCAAGTTCTAGATTGAGGGGCTGCGGATAATAGTTCAACAGAACGTGATTGATTACCGAGGATGGGACGTCAATACATCATGAAATATATATTGTACAAAGACATGAATACGAATTTATAAAAGAACAATAATATAGCTATTGTGGAATCTCACAGAACTTCGTCGAGACTCCTAGCCTACAATCAGTATCCCTTGAGTGCATCTTGCAGCCTGCAGGCTAACTGGTTGCCGCCTGACTCACTCGGCTTCACTTAGTCTTTTACCCTGGACAGCTGAAAGACCATGGCTCCAACCACCATTGCATTCGACCTCTACGGCACGATCCTGTCCACCGACTCCATTGTCAAGGAGCTGGCTAAACTATTCGGAGATGAAAAAGCCAAGGTAGTTGCGACGCAGGCCCGGCGCTACCAGCTGGAGTATTCTTGGCGGATCAATGGCATGGGTGAGTTTCTTCTATTGGGGCCGCTCAGTTGTGATGCAGACACTTGATCGAAACTAATTGCTCCCGCTCAAGGCATGTATCAGTCGTTTGGCGAGCTCACACGATGGTCATTCCGGCACGCTGCTGCAGAAGTCGGCGAGAAGCTGTCACCTGAGCAGGAGGAAAAAGTGATGAACGCCTACAACGGCCTAGACGCATTCCCCGAAGTCGAGGCCGGCCTCAGTCTCATTGCCAAGACTCCTGCGGTGGAAGCCTACGTCTTCTCAAACGGCACCGAGGCCATGATCACGTCGTCCCTGCGCACATCGCCGTCGCTGGCTCGATCCAGCTCCGTCCTACCGGCGTCACGGGTTGTTAGTGTTGATCCTGTAAGAGTGTTCAAGCCCGACCAGCGAACGTATGCGCACTTTGCCAGAGTGGCGGGCATGGAATCTCAGGTGGACAAGTTGTGGCTGGTTTCCTCGAATCCTTTCGACGCTCTGGGTGCGAGGGCTGCGGGCTGGAGAAGTGCTTGGGTCAATCGGAATCCCGATCTGGGCTGGATCGATGGACTGGGCGGTGCGGTTGGGCTGAAGCCGACGGTGATTGCAAAGGGCGTTGATGAGGCTGTGAGGAAGATTATTGAGATTGAGAAAGGCAAGCCCATAGATGGCTGATGGGCAGCAGGAGTGATGCTCCCTAATGCTGGAAATATCGAATCCATCTTCATACTGCCTACATACAACTAATATGGTATACATGACATTCACAAGCCACCTCATTGATTTCTATCGTGGCATAAGAGTAAGTTCCATGATATGTGAAGAAAGGGCTGTGATTTAGCCATGCGGCAATGACACCGCCCGCTATAGTTTAGTGGCGGTCACTGTGCAGCATCCCTGTACAGTGCTATCGATACGCGTGACGCAGCTTCCATTTTCAACAGCACTGCTCTGCCTCTTACAACTTTCAAGCTTTCAAGCTCCAGTCCATATACACCTTGGAATTCCCTACATCCAAACGAGACTCTCTCTTTTCAAAGTACTTTTGCTTCCTCTCAACCACCTACGTTCAGTCAATTCCACTGCATTGCCACACGATTCGAAAGTTCGTATCGGTCGTTATGGCTTCGAAAGAAGACCGTAGCCCCCATAGCTCGTCGCGCCGACATCGGGATAAACATGATGACTGTGAGAATGGTTCTAGGCATAAAAGAAGACGGAAGCTAACGGAACCAAGCACCTCGCCGCAACCGCGACGATAGCCGAGAAAGACAAAGACGACGCGATCGACGAAGATCTCGGACGCCGGAGGACTCTTCTCGGAGACATCGAAGCCGTGACAGGGACCGAAGCCGCGACAAGGACCGAGAAAGGAGACGCGACAAACGTCGGGACCGAAGTGGCGATCGTGAAAGAAGATCTAGGCGTTCGCCGGAAGAAAGGGAGAGCCGTCGGCGTCCACGGCACAATCGCTCTGGCGACGACGACTCCGAGCGCGACAGCCGCGCATTAACTCGGCGCCAGGATGGTCCTCCGGTCAGAAGACCGGGGCCGCTGCCCTCACAGGCAGATTCTTTTGCCGGCACAGCAGAGGGGGGCGACGATCCCGAGAAGCCCAAAGAGAAGCCGAATATGGGAAACACGGGCCGGCTAGCCGCCTTGTCCAACTCGGTTGCCCAGGCAGACGGCACATCAATCGTGCTCAAGTATCACGAGCCGGGAGAAGCACGAAAACCTCCGCCGAGCGATCACTGGAAGCTCTTTGTTTTCAAAGGTGGAGATATTATCGACACCATTGAACTGAGTGCAAGGAGCTGCTGGCTAATAGGGAGAGAGATGGCTGTGGTTGACCTGCCCGCAGAGCATCCGAGCCTCAGCAAACAGCACGCTGTCATTCAGTTCCGCTACACTGAGAAACGGAATGAATACGGCGATAAGATTGGCAAAGTGAAGCCGTATGTTATTGACTTGGAGAGCGCCAATGGAACCATCTTGAACGATGAAAAGATTCCTAGCAGTAGGTATCTCGAGCTGAGGGACAAGGACATGTTGCTGTTCGGACACAGTACGCGGGAGTATGTCATCATGCTGGCTCCAAAGGATTAGGGACGACACCGGAGCTATTCAAGACGACAGCCTGAAAGAAGACAACATGAAAGGAGACAGCCTGAGAGGAGACAGTCTGAGAAGAGACATCCTGAAAGAAGACAGTCTGACACTACCGAGAAAAGCACTGATATACCCCCGACTAGTCAAAACACTAATTGGTGGTGACATGGGGGACTCCACCCATCCAGGCTATAATGTAGGCCTGCTGATGAATTATATTATCAATATCTATTCAAGTGTAACAATATAACCAACATGTATTTAGAGTCACAAGAGGGAGCTATTTGCATCATTAGTCTAAAAACCCGGCTATACACTGCTACATTTAGTATCACTGCAGCAGAATTTGCTGGGGTTGTGATGGTATTATTAGAACGAGAGGGCCTTTGGTAGCTCTGACACAAGTCGGGCTGATATCCTAGCTGTCAAAAGGATCATGTTAAACATCAAGTTGAGAAGAGATCTTAGTCTAAGCAAGCAATCTCAACCGTGTCTGTTGCAAATCCATATGCAAGGCTTAATCCGTCCAAAAGAGCCATCTCTTGTGAGGTCCAATTGAGTGGGGTTGGAGCAACCAAGGTTCCCAGTATATAGAGAATCCATGCGCGAAATAGCCCTGCAAGAAATGCCACATGACAACCATCGTGAGATTTTTAGCGCTGCAAGATCAGATCGTAAGGCTGCTAGGGTGGGCGCTCTTGAGCTTGGTTTCCACAAGCAGGTGAGTTCTATGATATGGATTGTTTGATAAGATAAAAATGGCTGTAAACAGGTTGAGAGATACAACCTTTGGATATGAAGTGAAGTCAGATGCATTTTTTAGAGAGGAATATGTCTCAATCAAGAAAGCGTGTGTTTCTCACCAAGATCGTCAACGATTACGACCAATCCCATTCTTTTGTTGCATTCTGTGTGTGGAAGAGAGAAACAGAAAGCAGATTCAGCAAGGAAAGCCGCATTTTAGTGGCTGATGTTGCCATTACATCTTGAATGAGATGCTTTCCCCTTAACTACTGGATATTTCCTCATAGCCACCTGAAGAACCATTGGATATCGGAAAGGCGGAGCTGAAGCAAGCGGTGTGATTTCGGCGTTTCAATTGTCATCGCCGATTGAAGAGAATCGCCCGATGAGAATTATTCATGAAATCCGCTCTGACGCACATGTGGAGACCGTGATTGGGCCAGTGCCTGAAATAGCCATCAACTTTGTCATTATTTTCGCTCACCACAGGAGAATGGTAGCATGCCTGTTTGGGAAATGGCAGAATGTTTGATATTGGAAGAGCATCATATTACCGTACCATTTCGTATTCGCGATGTGGAAAGTAAACAGTATAGCATAGCGTTAGATACTGCCGTGCATCTTTTTACACACTACATCTTTAAGAGGCTGAGTTTGGTGTAGAAGAAAGGGATTCAAGCTGATCATACCACGTTGATTCGATGATAACTTGCCTAGAGCTCAGTATACATAATTTATTGAGATCGCCTGTAAATCAGGTCCAACTAGGTGTGAAACATGGCGTTCTCAGATAATCCTACGATTGATAAACTTCTTAGCAAGATGGCGTTCCGGCATCATATGCATCTCGGGTTGCAAACACCGACTTCTCACTCTCTCTCTGTACTAGATTTGAGCTGTGACCTGGCAGATTCACCAAACGGCAAATAGCATGAGTAATGTGCTCCATACCGATATGATGAACCAAGCTTGCCGACTATACCCGGCCAGCTTCTGGCGAATGATTGGCCCTGTGTTGTACGTATGTAGGTAGTTACGCTGAGATAGAGTTTTCCGCTATGTCTCGTATCCATATAGGCAACTTTTTGCATGCGCTTCTTCCTCCTCTGTATAGAAGCAAGTACTATAGTCTAGAACTTGCAGAGCCAAACACAACGCCCAATCAAATTGGCATCAGGGATCAAACAAGTGGCTGCTAATGTGCTCAAAACAGTGAACAAGGGCACAAGTCAAGCGGTTGCTGCTGATCATATTCCAGATTCAAGTCGAAGATCAACTTGACGGCGGCATAGTGGGCCATGCGCAAGCATTACGAAGTTCTTTGTACCTAATCATGGCTTGGATCTAAAAAGGGGAGGTGGGAGGGAATTTTCATCTGAAAAGTCCCTGAGAGATTGACTGCCGATCTATGCGGTGCTTCTGAGTTGCTTCCAATAATGTTTTTTGTAGTACACCAACGATAGCTTCACCTTGGTTCTGAATCAGAGTCAGTTTGATGACTTGAACAGAATAAATAAATAGACTCATTGGCTTCTTTGCTGATCTGGGGATAAGAATCTGGGGGTGGAAGTGGCAGTGCCCACTGAAGAAGCAGTCCGTTGTAGCGTTTTGTAAGCGAGTATAATTGTGGGCAAGAAAAGCAGAGCATTAGTACTGTTACTAGCATGTATAAACCACATATATAGACCCACGCAATGTTTCCGATCTCTGTACCCACGAGTCAGAAATCCAGACTGCACCCGTTATTTTTCAAGTTTACTGAGCATGTCAAGACTTTTAACGAAATACTGCATTATTGTAGCAGTAGCTATTGCTCTGTGTAGTGAGGGAGTGTCGGCATTAAGGAGTAAGGGTCCTGCAGCATGACGCAGCAGGTATTGGAAAGGGACCAGGTGAGTCGAGATGCCAGGTATATACCAACGAGCCGGCTGCAAAATATAGGTAGGTAGAGATGGCTAGGGTGAAGGAATTGCATGTGCTTGTACCTGTCTGTGTACAAGCACGCACTTTGTACTGAGGCCTCCTGGAAAAGAACTGCTCGTATCACCTACCTGATACATGCCTGCAAGTACTCCACACACTCCTTGGTAGTTGTCCATGTCAAGATTTCAGTCTCCGTATCAACACATAGAGTAGGATAATGGAGTCCAAATTGAATGTCATCACCAATCCGAATCGGACAAGTTTGCGGTCAGCCCCAATCCAGGCATCTTTCGCAGCTAGACCTGTGACATTCGGCGGGAATATGACGTCAAAACAGTTCGATGTCCGACGCCGCCAAGGTGATGGTGAGGAACTTTATGCAGGAAAAGTCGGCCGTCGGTGTTGGGAAATTATTGTTGTGGTGTATGGATGTACAAGTAGAAAGCGATAACAGACATAGGAGGGAGCAAGGTCCGTTGAAGATGGGGTAGGTGGCTTGAGTTTTGCGGCCTGTGAGGTGCCGGATCTGTATTAGATCTGCATTGGGAAAAGGGAAAGAGATGAGAATACTGTATTAAACCGAGATAAGATGCCCAAGAAGGGGGTGATACTAAATTTGTAGATGTGAGTATCGAGTACATGGAAACAGTAGCTAACCAAATTAAAAACGAACTCTGCGTTGTATATTCTGCAGTCTGTCAATTTTGACGCTGGCCGGGCTCCGGCTTGGCTGAGCCGACACGGAACGGCAGCCACAGGCGAGGTAGCTGTACTTGGTTAGCGGCATCGCATTCATCTGCTGCTCTTTCCCCGGGGGAAAGCACTTCTGGCTTGGCTGCCAAGCTGCATCCTGGAATGCTTGGGCAGGAGCTTCCAGCTGCCGATCTTTGCAGTACAAGCACACAATCTCTCAGCGGTGGGACAAATTACGTCGGTGGTGGGACGCAAATGCGACTCAGAGACGGTACATGCTGCAGGTCGAAGCTGGTACTGCCAATCTCGTTGTCCCAGCGGTGAGTATGCGCATGGCATGTGGCTGATTTGTCGTACACGGTACAATTCGCAGATGTACCTCGACGTGTCAGCCACCAGGCATCGCACCTTCTTTCCCACGGCCACTCGGGGAATATCCATGCAGAGACAGCAATGCACACACACAGATGCTTCGGGAATAAGAGAAAACTCTTCATTTGGCATCGCCTCTCTCCGTCAAGATCTTGCCGATTAGTTATACGGATCAAACGCCTGGGGCTTCTTCCCCTGAGGACTCAGCAACGGCAATCCTTGAGCTCGCCTCACTTCGGGCAAAGGCACCGAGAGAACTGATGCTGCTCCATTTACATCACAGGCCATGCTCCACTCGATATGGGTGATAATAAGAAAAGGTTGAAGCCATTCCGCGCGCTGGCTTTGCTTGTGCTCCGCGCAATCGGTCAGTGAAATCTTCCCCGTGGGCAACATAAACAAGACGCTGATTTGCTGTTTAGGCCGCGCTCTCCACGAGGTGGAACGATAAACGCCGCAGGTTTTATGGATTCATCTCTTCCACGCGAGCGATGGAAACCGGGAATCTCTCGCTAAAGCGCACACGGACGGGCTGGTCTGTCACTTTTGGCCGGTCAAGACCCATAGCCCAGCTATCGCGGCTTCCACAGCCGTCGTCATAACGCCGCGGGCTCATGCATCTCGCGAGGCTTTGAGACTCTCATAATCTTGTGTCTCACATCGGCTGGAGGGCGAGAAGAAAACACTGGAGATTCTGATAAAATGCCGCATTTGGGTTATCACGTCCTCCACCAAATGTCCACCCACACTCCATATCTCCAGACAATCTTGGCGCCGCTCAGTCTCGTCTCGTATGGGCCGATTCATGAATAGTATTGCTTCAGGGGCCCGTTCGACTCCACCGCTGTGCTGAGTTGACAGAGGCGGTGTTATGAAGAGGAAAGTACATCGCATGTACGTACCTCTGCGAGTGCCAAGACGCTGATAAAATCGCACAAGGCAATGTACCACGCTGAATGGGACGGCATCTCATATCGGCATCTCATATCCATGACAAGTTGAAGGGGTGTATTTCATACGTAGAGAAATGGATGAAGAGGTGGCATATTGGAAGCTTCTAGGACTCAAATTTCCAGATATTTAAGCAACTGTCAATCCCCCGCAAACCCATCAATGTTCTCCATTATGAACCTCCATCACTCCGCAGACTTACACGATAACCATCTCAAGACCCATTACCCGCAATCTACCGCTTCAAGAAGCGGTCTTCACTTCCTCTACTTGACTTTCTACGCCCATAAGACACAACATTCCATACAAAGCTTCTCAAGCCCTCAATCACAATGGCTCCTATCGCGATCACCCCCGAGACCTCTCCTGAGCGTGGCTCCAACCTCAAAAAGTCTCTCTACCAAACTCGATCCCACAGCAGCTCTATTTCTTCTCTTGCCTCTGTTACTCTCAACGATGGCAATGTCATCCCTCAGGTTGCCCTTGGTGTATACAAGGCCCCTAACGGCCAGGAGACTGAGGATGCCATCACAGCTGCCCTCGACGCTGGATACCGTCACATTGACTCTGCTGCTCGATATGCCAACGAGGAGGCTTGCGGCCGTGCCATCCGTCGTTGGATAGAAAAGACTGGCACGCCCCGTGAAGAGATCTTTGTGTGCTCTAAGCTATGGGACTCTGATCACGGCTACGAAGCCACATTCAACGCACTCTGCTCTTCTCTCGACAAGATGGGCCTTGAATACTTGGATCTGTATCTGATCCACTCTCCCGCTTCAGATGAGCAGAAGCGTCTGGAAAGCTGGCGTGCTCTAGAGACAGCCCAGCGACTTGGCAAGGTCAAGTCCATTGGCGTCTCCAACTTTGGCGCTGCCCATATCGAAAACCTCATTGAGAACGCACGTGTAGTCCCCGCTGTCAACCAGGTTGAAGTCCATCCTTTCTGCCAGCGCGAGGCTCTGGTTGATCTCTGTGATAAGTACGGTATCAAGATCGAGGCTTACTCCCCGCTGGCTCGGGGCAACAAGCTCGAAGATCCTACCATCAACGCCATTGCCAAGAAGTATGGCAGAACGCCCGCTCAAGTTCTCCTCAACTGGAACGCTGCTCGGGGAAATGTTGTTTTGCCCAAGAGCTTGACCCCATCTCGCATCGAGAGCAACCTCCAGAGCTTTGACTTTGACTTGTCTGAGGAAGACATTGAGATTATCAACGCACTGGGCAATGAGAACTACGTCACTGGCTCCATGCACAAGTCCAGCGACTGAATGAATCTACGAATTGACCACATGAGATACGAAATCTTCGCCTTCACGTCTGGGGGCCATTTCCCCCTCCTTGTTTTGCACCTTCTTTTTCAGGCTGGATCTGGATATGGAAATTGTGACATGATACCTCGTCTACCAAAGTGCTCTTTGACGAACTGCAGGACTCGCAGCGTCGTGACCAGAAAGCATGAATGGATGTATAGACGTTTATGGAAGAACAGGCTCTGGGGTCACAGCTGCTCAGAAGGGACCTCGGCATTTGCTTTTTATAGTTGTTGTTATTTAGCGATTACTGTCCAGCCGAGAAAAACACAGATTGTTTTTTATTCCAAAATATGACGATGGTCCTTTGCTTAGTGATCTTTAACGCATCAAACGTAAACTTGTCCAAAATAATCCCATCGTATAGAAGTACTAGGAGACAACTGCCGTTTTTCGTTGGATGACATCTTCAGGAGAAGAGTTTGCTGTCATTACAGGAACAATAAACTGACTGAGATCGATCGCAGGATTCATTTCCACCAATTCTTCTTCTGGCATTGTGGCTCATTCAGAGACAGAGGCAAACAATGCAAATCCACAATTATTGAGACATTTTGCTCAAGAGATGTCTCGGAACTCTGAACTGGGCAAGGATAAGCGGAACACACTGCATAAAATGATATGCTCTCTTTGTCAAAGTAATGTTTAGGTAATAGTATCTTCGAGTAGGGGTGAACTTGGGGCAGTTTTATTTCATTTAGAAGGAATGAGGTGTTGTCTAGCTTGGGAGTCATACTATCGATTGAACATATAAGTAGCCTCTACGACTATAAGATATTGCTGTCAGTGTGATCGGCATCTGAGATGATTTGAGGGGTAAAGACGGGGATGGCACGTGCTGGGCCACAAAAAACAGACACTTCTCTCCACGATTTGTTCCAACAAGAAATGTCACGATAGTTGGGAAGACTGGAGAAGGGAAAAGGTGGTTCCATTGCGGAGAGGCCCATAGAACGGGGATTTTTCATGCGAGAAATAGGGTGATGGTGCATGACTGCTCATTGCGTGTTATTGCATCTTTATTGCCCGTTAAAAAGTTGAAAAGCTGCGTGAGATAGGGAATAATGCTTCTCTTATTATTAGTTCTCTTATTTGTTATAGAGTATAGACATGCACTGCTCAAGTTCTTGTTAAGCACAAGAGTCCTCAATAAAGCTGGAAATGTAGAAGGAGAAATGAACATATCTCTTCTAATCTGAAGATTAAAAAGCAAGATATCAACTGGCGATAACAGTCTCTAATATACTTAGCTTATGACCTTAAACTCTATCATCACATTCAAGAAAGTAACAAGACATTGGCAGGTATTTATCCGCTTCGGATACTTTTTTTTTTTCACCATCGGATGCTTTTCAAATCTTCGGATACTTCATGTTCGGATGGTTTTCTTACTCCCTCGGATACTTTTAATCCCGAAAACTATTATCCGCTACCCAGAGAATACTACAATAAGCTGAATAATACCACTGTTTAGTATCGCCAAGAAATTGCATTACATCAACAGTAGCTTCATTTGATCTGAGCTGAACCTGCTAAGGAAATAGCTGGACAACTCTATTTAGACGTGAGCTGCCGAAATGCAGGGAGCATTCGATCACGGCATATGAAGTTTTTCCGGCCTGCATGTAAGTAGTACGTACCGACTTAATTGCAACTGCATGTCGCCCCAGGACTGGGAGCAAGACATTTATAGCTTATTCGTCCATGATGAAACATATGAGCCTTGCATAGTTTCGTGCAAAAAAAAAAAAAAATAAAATAAAATAACACAAGTTTGGCATATGTTATTGAAAGAAGGCACTAATTTCTGACAGAGACTCCTATTTAGTAACACCATGTTCTCCAAATATAGGCAGTTGATTCTCACTGTAAGCATCGTTATATTGTTTACTTGAGCAAGTAACAAAAAATCACCAAAATATTCAGTTTGTCAGCCTGGGGCTGGAGCGCAAGCCCCAATCCGTCTGGCCTGGAAAAGGTTTGTCAAAGACCCAGTGTGGCGTCCTTACCAGCTCTATATCCAAATCATATACTGTGATAGGCACAATATTGGTTTCTGACTAGCAGTCCAGTGATGAGATTGATCATAACAGTCAATCTTGTACAGTGACAATCACTTTCGACATACTCAAGCTTGGCCCGTGGCTCCACGACCAAGACGTGAAACTCGGGCACAAAACAGCCACAAAGACCAAAAAAGGAAAGAATCACTAGACATAACGTAGTTTATTAATGTTGGACCTAAAGTTTCTCTATATCTCATTGTTTCAAGCCCAAATCCTAGAGTTTCCCAAACGCCATAATAGACCCAATGCCTCAGCAGTTGTCGCTCAAATCACAAATCCACATGCCTAACAATGCGACCCCAACCGATCATTCCCATTAATAAGAAAAAGGGGGGAAAAAAAGAAGAGAAGAGAAATTGCGCTAGTTGTTCTTGAAAGCAAAACAAACGTGTGGTGTACAAAGTTTAAGGGGACAGCGCTCTATAGTGTCTTTTGCGCGTCAGGAGTCCAGCTCAGCACAATCTGGTTGAACCTCTCCAGCTGGGCCGGATCCGTAGCCCAAGTCGTCAGGAGTCTCACGACGGAAAACTCGCCATACTTTTCCCACTCGTAAAACGAAAACTCCTGCTGCAGTGCCTTGACGAGGCCCTGGGGCAGCAGCGCAAAGACCTGGTTCGTCTCCGTCTTTGCGCTGAGCTGGTAGCCGGCACCGACAATGGACCGCGAGAGCTTCTCGGCGGCCAGATTGGCGCGGCCGGCGAGCTTGAAGTACAGGCTGTCGTCGTCGCGGAACAGCTCGGCGAACTGGACGCCCATGACGCGGCCCTTGGCGAGCAGCGAGCCGTGCTGCTTGACGAAGAACTCAAAGTCCTCGGCCAGCTTGGGGTCCTTGACAACGACGGCCTCGCCGAGCAGGGCGCCGTTCTTGGTGCCGCCGATCCAGAAGATGTCGGTGAGCTCCAGCATGTCGGCGAGCGTCATGTCGTTCATGCTGGACGTCAGGGCCGCGCCAATTCGCGCGCCGTCGGCAAACAGCAGCAGACCATTCGCCTCACAGAGACGCTTCAGGGCCGTCAATTCAGCTTTGGTGTAGACGGTGCCAACTTCCGTGGCGTTGGAGATGTAGACGAGGCGCGGGCGGGCCATGTGCGGGAAGTGCCAGTTGTCGTCGAGGGCCTTGGTCAGCGACTCGGGCGTCAGCTTGCCGTCCTTGGGCGCCACGTTGATGATCTTGTGGCCGCTGGCCTCGACGGCACCCGTCTCACGCGTGACGATGTGGCCGGAGCTGCAGGCGATGACGGCCTCGTGTGGGCGAAGACAGGCGGCGATGCTGATTGCGTTGGCCGAGGTGCCGCTGGGCACGAAGAAGATGCCGACGTCGTCGCAGCCCAGCTGGCGGCGGATCAGCTCGCGGGCTGTCTCGCTGTAGCTGTCGTGGCCATAGCCGACTTCTTGGGAGTTGTTGCTGAGCAGCAGGGCGTTGAGCACATCGGGATGGGCGCCCTCGCTGTAGTCGTCGGTGAAGCTGTACTTTGTCTTGATGGCTGCGGGGCCGGAGGCAGGCATGCTGGGTGGTGGGTGTATATGCTGATGTTTATCGATGAGAAGAAGCTGACGAAGCGTTTCAAAGTTGTGAATGGATGGAATTGTTGTCAACGGATGGATAGCAAACTGAGCTGGGATATATCAATGGCACCGCTCTTGCGATAACTCTCTATATCAAAGACAATTGGCTGTAGAAGGAAGGAGCAGTCAAGCCAACAAAAAGAGTAGGGGTCTCCTTCCTTTAGCACAAAAGATAAAGATAGCAACGACCCTAAATGCAAGAAACAGCAAGTCACAACAAAGGCAAGAACGGAGCTCCTCTCGCTTAGGCCACGAGCTAGCGAGCAACAAACTCCATCCAAAGTTGCCCGAATTGATGACACTTCATACCGCATGAAACACAAATTTTGCTATTCCATTACGAAAAACTTTCCCATACTAGGATTCTCCAATAAAAAGTTCCATTGTAATGTTTACAATTAGCAAATGGGAATTGGTCTAGACGCCTCGAATGCCAGCGCCGTCGGAGCCGGCACCTGGAGCTAGGGCCTCATCCGGCAGATGCCGACACAGGCCGGCCGCGATTATCGGACACGGGATTCCGGGATTTCTGCTGTTTTGGGAGAAGCTTTGAGCAGAAAGGGGATTACGATAGCGATAGACAACACCATTGTCCAATTGAGGGAAGCCTGGCAGAGATAGCAAGAGGCAAACCCTTTCCTTTATCTTTCTCATTCCCCCTCAGATGACCTCATATACAGACCACTTTGCTAGTACTCGGATTTACGAGTGGTGGAGAGAGAAGGAAAAAGAAGAAATTGACAAAGAGATGCGATGGAGATGGCGAATGGACCTTTGTTTAGCGGCGGCCAGTCTCGTCGCCGCAACGGCCCCACGTTGAAGATTTCAAGTAAGCTCCGAGCCTGCCATGCCGCACCGCATGCATAGCCAGCCATAAGCCCATCATCTGGTTTTTTGCCCCATCAGTCAAGCAAACTGCCACGGACAAGACTCGGTAAGTTTGATAGGTGCCTGCTGGGATGGAGGCTAGACCCAAAGGATACTGCCAACATATACGAACGAGGATTGTTGAGTTTGCCTCACACCATCATGCTTTGTCAAAAGGTTATCAACCCAGCCCCAGCCAGATGCAAAAGGCAATTGCGTCGCCCTCTCGTTGAATAAGCCGCCCGGGACACCATTCCCGAGAGTCGCACGAGCATGACGAAACTCAATTGACCCCTCTCTTCTCCAATTTGATACAGAAACGACACAGCAGGTACCAGGCATGGCTTTATAGATGACACGCTTGGCATTCCATTCGGCGACTAGGCAAGGTAGATAAGCAAAACAGACTGCCAATGCAGCTTCTCCGCCTTTTGTCCCTCCTTCTCTGTCAGTCACGAGATGCATATGCAAGGATGCTGAGCTAAATCACTTTAAGCTCCGATATCTTGTTTGCATGAGAAGGCAGAGTTTGGGATACTACTGGGTGGCACTAGCTCGGGATGCAATGCAGCGGTCTGCAAATTGTTGAGGCACCTTGCACAAACCCCTCCATACTGCTTACAATTCTTCTTCAATTTGAAGGGCATGAATCGCAGTAACAGTGCGATGGATTTTGGATGAAAGAAACGTACAGTTAATTGACCATTTCAGGGCCCTTCCCAAGCCCCATATATCAAAATACTCAACTATCAAAGAAAGTGTCGCTTGCCTGAAAAAAAAAATACTGCAGAAAAGTATGTGTCATGTAAATCGTCAACTCACCAAATAGCCGCCATCATCCAATCCCACAGCCGGAGTCATCACCCGAGTCGTCTCCCAGCTTCGCCATCTCTTTCCTTTCTCGTCCCGGCTCAACCTTGTCCGAGATTTACAGCTCGCCGGGCTCTTCAACAACCAACTCCACCTTGACCTTCTCCAGACCCAAATCCCCCTCGCTCATAGTTGCAGGAACGTCTTCCCGGGAAATGCCGGCTGCATCATCGACAATCAGCCTTGCCACGTTCATGCCCATCAAGGCGCTCGTCTCCATCGTCGAGATGAAGCTCTCGATCCCAGAGGTGTAGTACAATCCACTTCCCAGAATAGGGTCCTGGAACGTCACCCGCGGAAGCTCGACCGGGTAGGCGTAGAACCAATGAGGGTAATACCACGAAATGGGATCCACACCGCCGTTGTCGCCCCCGTTTTCCCCAGATCCAGACGTGAAGGCCTCTGGCACCTTGACGCCAAAAAGCTCGGACAGGAACTGTGGGGTCACGGGCTTGGGCGAAAAGATCTTGTACACATATTCTGTGGTGTTCGTCTTCGGGTTGAGCGTCGTCCTGAGTGTGCTGACAGAATAGAAGCCTGTCTGGCCAACCCCTTCGGTACCCTCCTTCGGCTTCTCGCCCTCTGCCAGAGTCGTGTACACGTTGCTGGGGGCTGTGCTTCCCGGTGCCAGCTTGAAGAATTCGGGGTCCAGCTTGTGGGGAGAGGAGAAGAGTGTCACGTGGAGCTTGGTATAAGGAATCTCTTCAATGTGGTGCTTGATAACTCCCTCGCCGGCCTCGATGTTGCTGAACTGCCAGGGAGAGGCGATGATCACATCATCAAATGCCGTGGCAACTACTTCTGGCTCTGTAGATGATGAGCCGGCCGAAGCAGTGGAGATCTCATACTTGGGTGCTGCAGACGAAGTCTTGTCTTTTGCAAAGGCAATGGCTGAGACAGTGGTATTGTGGTACAGCGTAGCGCCGCTGTTTCTGACCATTTGCTCAAAAATGCGCCAATTGCCTCCAACCACGGACATGGCACCATCCGTAGCAAACGAGACCTACACGTTCGATATCAGAACAAATTTTGAAAACAAAGCTGCAGATAATGACTTGCCATGGTTTCCAATCCATGAAGATATGCCAGGTTCGAGGCATAATTGACTCTTGTAGCAGCCTGGATAATGTGTCTCGAGAACTTTTCATCAATCTAGCGAGGAATAGTCAGTCATTGTCGTAAAGCTCATCATCTCTGTCTTCCTCACCTTGTTCTGCGCAAGAAACTGCTCCCCCGTCACCCCCGTAATCTCCACCAGCCCCAGCTCATACGTCCTCGCCGTCAACGACCGGAACGGGAAATACGGCTGCTCATACAGCTTCAAGAACTTGCCCACCACCTCCTTGACCAGGTTGACCGCGCGGTACGGGCTCATGCCGTACCGCCACCACAGCTTGCCCGCGTCCCACCACCAGGCGGTGCCGTCCGTCGTCTCGTAGACAAAGCTCTCGCCGTCCCAGATGGCCGTGACGTCGTCCTGGCTCTCGGCGACGCGGTAGTTGGACCCGATGGACAGGTTGAAGTTCTTGGTGCCGTTGTAGAGGATGTGGTTGACGGCGACGAAGATGCTTGCGCCGAGCTCGATGGGCTGCGCCGGGTCGTCGTGCGCGTTGACGGTCAGGGTGCGGCCGCCGATGCGGTCCGTCTTCTCAAAGATTGTGATGTTGACCTTGACACCGGCTTCCTCTGCATATTGGCGCAGGTGGTACGCAGCTGAAGCCCCGGCAGCTCCAGCTCCTGTTGGCAGAGTGTGGTTAGTTTGCAGTTTGTGGCCGTCATCTGTCTGTCTCTATGTCTCTCTCTCGGTGTATGCATGTCTCAAATTCCAATCGTGGGATTCATCCCCGCCCATATCCCCGAGACCATGGAATTGACGTCAACCAGGCAAACTCACCGATGATAGCAACATTCTTGACCCCAGCCGACTTCACCTCGTCCTTCGACGCCGAAGCCTCCGCTGCAATGGCTAATCCCGCCACCAAGGCCGAGCCCAATTGCAGCCGCATCTTCACTTAAGGGCCCAAAAGCACAGCAAGGCGAATGAATCCAAAAAAACACACAAATGTGAGACGAGGTAAAGGGACAATGTCAGTCGTAGAACCAGCGCAGACAAGACCAAAAAAGAGTATGTAGCTATTCAATGGAGATTCGATATATATCAATCGCTTGATAAGCACTACCAAAGCAAAACCCCCTCACGCTGATGTAAAGCCTCAGCCTGATGCAGCGATCAAAAGGAGCTTCGTGTGTGATGCGGGATGGGATGGCCTGATTGCGTAGTCAGGTCCAGCCACACAGTGAAAGCCACACTCTAGTCGGAGCTTGGAATGCGTCGAGTAGTACCTATATCACGTGCTTGGGATCGACACCAATCTAGGTACACTTTAAAACCATTGAAACAATAAAGGCGATGCTATTTTGGTACCTATGCATACAATAATCCCGATAGCTCGGTTCCCAATGCTAGGACTGCGGGACCAACCGACGCCGAGCTACTTGGGGCAGCTCAAGACCCATGCGATACCGCTCTACAGTACAGCCTCAAACTGTCCAAGCATGATACGCTGCCAAGGGGTGTGAAGAAAAAGAGGGAATTCCAAAACAATCAGCACATATTTCTTAACTTTATACACAATAATAATACTAACGTTATTTAGCACTAGGTTGCTAATACTGATATTATTACTACTGCTATTATGAAGCTATATTAAGGTCTAGTATTGAATAATAAAACCAAGGCAGTATGAATAAATAGCTTTTCCTTTAATAAATAGTGTTAATATTTTAAAACTTTTGGACATATTTTTGTTCACGGTCCCTATTTTTCTTTGCTCCCCTTGGCTGCTTCGCTTTTCTCATCACTAACAGACTTATCATTTCACATATTGCTTTTTGCCTGTAATGAAGCAAAATGCACATTGGGCATTCCTCTTTTCTCGTCCATGTTTCACACACTTGTCGGTACCAGGAAACTTGCATACGGATGCTATTCGGATTCTAAATACACGGCTCGAGAAAAAGCCATCTGTACAATCTCTCTGTACTACATATACAACCGAAATACTAGATAAACAAATTCATTAATCGCACGCTTGGGAAAACCATGCGTTTGATGGGGGAATCTCCGATTTTCAACGCCAGCCCCCCCCAGGGATATATAACAAAAGTTCATTAAACAAAAATTCAGTAACCGCAGAAATCGAGTTGTTCCCGACAGATATCCTGTCACCAAGACAAACGAATACCATAAAGCTCGCTTTTGATCTCTGCTTTCCAACAAGCTGCCGTTGTCGCTTCAATACGCGCCGCTGCTGCTAATAAATCATGACAGGACGCTTCATGGGGCTGCTGTATCAGCGCAGCTCGCTGAGATACACACATAGCCCACGTTCTTCATACACCTCTCAAATCATCAAGGGGCGTGCAATAATATCAAATCTCGCGTACAATCAGCCACTCCCTTCGGAGCTGGTGTTGTACCCGCTCTCGATGCCGCCTCCTGCAGTCGCCGCAGAGCTGCCTCCAGTGCGGAGCAACACCTCCGCACTAGCGCTGTTGCTTCGTCCACGAACGGTCCCTGGAACAGCCTGGGTGCTAGCCCGCGATCCGCGTGGACCCTGCAGAGAGATACCATCCATGACACTGGCTGGGTCCTCAGTCACCGCCATGTCAACCTCGTCATCGGGCTCTTCGCCATCCTCGTCGCCGCTGCTCAGGTCCACCCCGTCGGGGTAGTCATCGGATTGATGCGGGTTGGCTCGACGACTCATAAACTCTTCGGAGAAATTAAGCTCGTCGTCTCCATCGGATCCATATTCGTCTTCGGACCACGAGTCTATGCTAAAGGGCGGGAAAAATATGGCAGGCGGAGGGAGCGGTACTGGATCAAGGCGTCTTATGCGGCCGGACATGTATTCGATTCCAATCCTGGGAACGTCACCTTTTGATGGCAATTGACGAGCAAGTGGGCGAGGCGATGACGTTGACATTGTCGCCAGCCGATTGATAATGTTGTCAGTCACCTCTTCGGAAAGTTTGCGCCGCTTCACGCCGGATTGGCCGCCGTGAGCATCAAGCTTTGAGCGCCTTGTCGTTACCACCACCATGAAGTGATCTTCTGGCCGCACGCCACCAAGGCCGCAAGGCTCAAGCGGATGCATCTCGAGAGTTTGCTGCTCATCTCCCCAGGAAAGCTCCACATTGAGCTCGCTGGATTCATCGCCCGAGTCAGTCGAGAGCTCAGGCACGCTAGCCTCATCATCCATGCTCATCTCAGAAATGGCACCCAGGCTGAGGTCAGCGTCACTCAGTGGTCGTCTGCCCAAGGAAGATCCTGATCCTGATCGGAAGGGCAATGGCCGAACAAATTGGTTTTTCTGAGAGGCGGTCTGTCCTCTTTCACTGGATAACAAATATGTCGTAGGGGATACATCTCCTGGGTCGCCTGATAAGTCGGTACAGAACGGAGCACCACTGTAATAGATGATGGCGCCGTCCCGGAGGCGTTTCCGACGATTGGAGGTGCCCGAACCGCTTCGGCCCCACCGCGAATCTGTATTACTTTCGAGAGGACCGAAAGACGACAAGGTACCGTCCTCCATTGACGATTGACCGTTGGGCGACTGCTGGTTGACGAAGATGGGCTTGTAGTGGAAACTTTCAGAGGGGGCAGACATCAGTGGACCAAATTTGGATGGCTGATTGCCCGAGCTCCCAGAATCTCCCGTTGAGCGGCCTGTTCTCTGCCTCTTACGGTGCGCTACTTTGGTGTTCTCCATGTCGTCTGTTTCAGGACTTCGCTGTGAACTGTCACCTGAGCTCTCGCTGCTGAACTTAGTGCCGTCTGTGCCTCCGCGCCATCTGATTTTTCGGCCATCTGGCGACAGCTGAAATTTGGAACTGAGGTCAATGACGGCATTGCGGACAAAGTCTGGGGTGACATTCATAATGTGCAGCTGCGCCATGTTGCAGAGAAGGTTCAAATAAACCCACCCTTCGGCATCGGGGAGAACGTCAATCTCTGATGGTGGATCGGGTAATAGCTCTGGAGGGACAAGACCCAAATGCCTGATGTACTCCATGTTTTCGGACGGGATTTGAATGCGATCAGGATCGAGGTCTTTGGGCCTTGTGGGTCGCTGTTCAGGAGGTGGTGGCATGGGCGGAGACGGGTTTGATCCTGTGCTACTACCATTGCCATTGCCGTTACCCCCTGATTCTGTCTGATCTCTGTTAGAGTTGGACGCGGAGCCTATGTCTTGCGATCTGCTCTTCTTTCCGGCGTGATGAAGTTCCTGGGGAAGGATTCGAGCTTCACGTAGGAGCTCAGATCCGGCAATTGGACTTGGCTTTAGTTTCGGCTGCTGAACAGAAGAAGGCCCCAGGGGAGAGTGTACTCCTGGAGGCCCCAACGGGGCTTGCGCAGTAGATGCAGGTACCGTTTGGCTTGGCTGGTTCCGGCGGGCATGCCGGCCTCCAAATTTTCCAGTGAATAGCTGCTCAAGACGTCGGACCACAAGCTTCTTCCTTTCCTTTTCCGTCATGGACAGAGAACGGGGATACAGCCCCTCAGGGATATCGCGCAAGTAATTCTCGACTTTTGCCTCATTAGACTTGAATCGCGCGCCTCCTTGTGGCCTGTTCAACGATGTTCCAGATGAGCCGGCACCAGTCGACATGGACGCATAGGCCGAGTCAACTGGCCGCGTGTGAGATCCGGACGAAGACGAGGCGTGTTTCGATAGTGACATGGAGCCTGACCCTGAATAGATTCCATCGTGAGTAGCATGCCTGGACGGTTTCTTGTCGCGCTTCGATGAAGAGGTGTCTGGTGAATCCCCCAAGCTTGCTGTAAAGTCTCGGAGCGTCGCTTCCAGCTCGCGCTTCTTCCTCCTTGGTAAACCATGTACCTTAATCTCGAAGAGCTTATCTTTTCGAAGCATATCAGGGCCGTGCTGTCTATATCGCTTCAATTCTTCCTTCAACTTCTGAATCTCCACGGTGAGATCGTCAATCACGCTTCGGTAGTCATCGGCGCTACTGCTTCGAGCGGGGTTGAGCGTTGGAGGAACGGCTGTTGGATACTGATACGGCTTGTCTTCGTTGGACGAATCCGATTCTTTCTGGAAAAAGGGTGGATCGACTATGCGAGCATGAGCGGCGTGAAATGTAGTGCTTTCAGGCAACCGATAGGATACTTACCATCCATGGAATTGCTGTCGAAGGTAGCTGTGGGATTTTGGTTTGACTGGTTAAACCATTTGTTGGCGTCGCTCTGGCCGGTTTCGTTGCTCTCACCCGACGAATTTCGACGGGGAGATGACGAATGGTCATTGGTTTGGTTTGGCGGAGCTGACCCGCGGCTTGCTTTCAAGGACGCATCGCGAGCTAGCTGATGATGTCGAAGGGTAATGGAGTTTTCTCCAGAAGTTCGTCGGGGGAGAGGATGGCCTGTCGATGACAGTTGGGGTTGTTTCTGAGGATTGCCCTCTGTCGCCTGCATTGTAATCTCAAGTTATACTCATTAAGAAGCTGGCGGGTATTGGGTTAATTTAATGAACCATGGTTCTTTTCAACTGCCCTGGTGAAGCTTCTTGCCTATCAAGCTCTCAGGGTCCAGGTAATGTGACTTATGACGAATGTGACGTAGCCAAGCGGGCCCCCTCGCCAAGCGCCTATGCACTGTAGAAGCATCGTTAACAGTGAGTTCTTAGAAAACTGTGTGTCTGTGACGAGTAATTGGGTGATAATAGTATGGGGGGACGCCGGTTTGTAAAGCACAAAAGTGGCGTGTCATTGGTCGTGGCACTGTAGGCGATCGATCGATCGAGCAGGATAAGCAAAAAGGGCCGCAACAACTTCGGGCAACTTACCTCTGGAGTGAGTAGCGCTGCAAATGCCCACCTAGGCTTGCTAGGCCCAGCAGGCAGTTAACAAGGCCGGGTAATAGAATGAACAACAGAAATGACCAGCTCGATCCAAGGCCAGTCCACGATTCGCGTGCGTCGTGAGATACGTTGAAATCTCGATTCCGCAGTCAGCGACGAGTGCGTGCGCGTATGTGACGCAGCCAAGAAGATGGACGGCTCGATGGAAATCCACCACAAGCCTTCGCCCTTTTGTCGCCGATCCGAAAGAGTGTCCACTGGCTGGTAGAATAAGAATAATCCTTCTTGTCGTCTTTTTTTTCCTTGTTGAAGTGAACACCTTTGGAATGTCGTCGTCTGCTCAAGTCCGGCTCCTTTCGCGCCTATTTGCGTCCTCAAGCTTGGATCGGACTCAGGGCCAGCTTTGTTGCCACTACAGCGTCTCCCTAACCAGCTCCAAGCTAGGCTTACCAAGTCTGGCTATGCGGCCAGGCGCGATTTTGTTGTTTGATCACGCCTACGGCTTCAGACTTCGTGGGACAGTCGCTGTTGTGAATTATTCCAGGAATGGGCTGGTGGAAGTGCGCTCGGGTGAAGCTGAGCCCAAGAGAGAGAACCCGTGTTGAGGGGAAGCGAAGACGCTGACGGAAAAACAAGCACACTGAGAGCCTGTGGGGGGTGAAGGAAGGTCGTCCTCAACAGCAGCCCCCGTAGGGTTTGATGGGGCCGGAGAGGTACAAGTCTGAGTTGAGGTCGATCGCCGTGTGAGGCTGGCTATACGCGCCAGCTCGTGGGAAGAATTGGGAGAAGAGGGGCGTGCGCGCACGGCAGCTGGATAGGGGAGGAGAAGGTTTAGAAAACGGGATGAGGGTTTGACGATGTGCGCGCGCGATCTAGCAGATGTGAAAAGCCAGCCTTACTTCCGAGGGCGATTCGGCTGTAGTAGTCAAGAGGAAATATTTGCATCTAGAGTTTTGAGGGCAAGTCGCTGATCGTCGTCGCAATCAACCCCTGCGAGAAAGTTCTACTGTAGCATGAGTAAACCTTTTTTGCCGCCGCCAGCATGTGGGCAAAAACCCTGGCCGATGCGCCGACCGTGAGGCTTCGATTCGATTCGCAGACAAGAGGCAATGCTCGTCGATCGGACAAATCGCAGAGCAATCAATCCAAGCCATAGAAATCAGGGTCTTTCTTGGGAAGCTAGCGAGGCGGCGTCCCACTCCGGAGGGTGTTGTTAGCGAAAAGCTTCCAATCTGTACTCCGTACAGGCTGCTGTTTCGGCACAGGGCACGGAAAGTAGACCAATCGGACAGCAGCAGGTGGGCTTGCGGGAGGCAGAAGGTTGAGTGAGAAAAGGTTCGAGCACACGAGGGTAGGATTATGCACATACAAACGCCGCGGCTGGCTTATATGAAAGAGTGCCCGTGTCGTCGCCTGTATGCGCTTATATGCCATACTGTAGGTTCTGGCCCTGTTTTATTTTTGCCCCCCTGAGGACAACGAGCGATGGGTGGTGCCAACAAATTTTCTCTCGTCTCCCGCCATCAATGCTATTGATGGGTCTTTGTACCTCGATATTGAAAGTCACAGTAAGAGGACGATAAGGCGCTGGGCCGGGACTCAGGTTGAAGGGATACCTACTGTAAGGCAGTAACCTACCGCTCTGCCTTGCCTCGTTTGGTGACGTTGGGCTGTCTGTCGGCTTGAGTGTGTCTCTTATTTGCCTAGATACCTACTATAGTAGTTGCCCAATGGTTTGCCAGTTCAGTTGCCATACCTAGTTCCAGCACCACATACCTGTAGGTACAAGGTAGAGCACAAGCTGTAACGACAAGAGACAGATCTGCCACTTCCATGTCGCTGGCCTAGCTGCTATCGGTGAAGCAGCACGCTAAAGACAAAAATCAGGCAACTTTTCAGTGGCGTTGCTTTAGTGCAGTGGAGAATGAAACTTACATACCCATTTGCGCGGACTTAGCTCCGTCCAAGGTCCAATGACATTTCGCTGCGGTTCTCTCGTTCCAGGTGAGTGTATTCCTTATACTGTAAAAGTACGGAGAACTTTGCCCGGACCACGGGAAGAAGGGAAATGTGCATACTAGTACTTTCGAGCAACACGAGCTGTTGAAGAGTGGATATTGTGGCCACTTTGGTAGGTGTATAGTTGGTTCTGTGTGTCGATTGTTCCCGGGTTCCCAGCTTTGCTTTTTCAAGCCGGCCAGAGTCCACCTGATCTTTGGCTGTGCACGGCCGCCATCACTCCACTTGTGGGCCCTGGCAAACTTCCATCACCACGGTCTGGTGGGCGCAGATCTTGTTTTTCGACTGTCATCGGCCGGTGGTGTTTTCCGGGGTCAGCCCTCGGAACTATCATGATCCGAGACATCTGGCTGCGCGTGTCTCGCACTGTCTCGTTGAATTCGAATATTGACCCGTTGGTGTAGTGAAAGGCTGCTCACCCAGACTATTCGGCTGCATTATTGGTGATACAGATACTAATGCCTCTATCCCTTCCAACGTACTTGCGCCTGTATTCATGCAGTCGACATGCGGCCTGAAGCACGCACACAGGCCCGCCGCCCCGCATAGGCTGCCTCGTTGTGAGTCCAATGAAGCTTCTCCCACAAGTATCTCAGCCCAAGACCAGTCAGGGGGGCAGCCCTTTAAAGGACTGTTTGTGGCGCACTGGTTACGTCGCATGGCACCCTTGAGAGTCCAGAACCCGTACTGTGCAGGGAGTCGACGGGTCTGGATCAGGCCTGTCTTGCAAGAGGACCCGGACTGCTGCGTGCCTGGCGAGTGGCCCTAGTCTGCGCTATCGAGGTCCAGTGGTGCCCGTCAACGTTTCCCAGTGGTCTTGTTCTTCTCCCGGACCACTCCCTCTCGACTGGGCTCCGGCTGGTCATGTACTGTAACGGAACTTAATTGCTGCATGCCATGCCAATTGGCATGGGCATGATCTGCTGGCGAGTCATTCTCTAGGAACAGGTGTCACTTCAGTCGGCATAAACATCGGGCATTGCCCTCACCCTTATGGTGGCAGGAGAGGAAAGACAAAATTGAGTTTCCATATGCCTCAGCCAACGCTATACCTAGTAGCAACCTACTGTACGAGTACTGTACAGGTACTACTGTATGGCGAGCTTCCCCGCAAACGGTATTGATTGGCGTGCTGAAGCAAGGTACCGAGTTCTCGTACGGAGTACAGAAACACATGTGCTTTAGTCCTTGGTGGCTGCAGGAAGCGGCTCACAGTCTGAAAACTCCACCGGTTCCTTGTCCACGACCGTTTTCCTCCCACCCGATGGAGACAATGACGTATGAAGATCGCCGCATTACTTACTGTATACTGAAAAACGCTTTCAATGGCCCCACGCTCCGACGAAGAATCCTCATTTGCAGATTCCACATGCGAAATGCACTCAAAAAACCCGGAATGCCCTCAAGTGCGACCCGGGGACGTATTTAGACCATAAGCCCGGCAAACTGGTAGTTCGAACCCGTCGCGCTGGCCCTGCTTTCCCGGCCCTCTCTACTGTGCTCCAAGATCCATCGGTAGCAGCCCTGCTCCTCTATTAGCATTAACTTGACTAAACCAGAAGCAAGATTTGTGACTCCTCGTCCTCTTCTCCTGTCTCCCGCGTTTCGAGTATCTTATGCTTATTTTTGTTGCGCAGGAACTTCAACGGTTTCCCTATCGCTTCTCGCACGCCACCTCGATGCGACAGCCATTTTTACGCAGTCCCGCAACCATTGACACGCCCATGTCGAGGTCAAGTTAACCTGTTCCTTTTTTTACCACGTCTACGCCCATAGGGTGAGGGCCTAAACCGCCTCGATCTCGACGAGCCGCATCCTTAGCTCAGATCGGACAGGCTCCTAGCACCATCTGTGGAAGCATCGAGCGTAGGGCAGTGTTGGGCGTGCGCATAAGGGGCGAGCAAATAGGAACTGCGATTGCCTCCTGGGGAAGGCATCAACATGCCGATTCGTCGGTTTCTCCGTTGAGAGCTCCAGGCGCTGTTTTCTTGTTCTCTTCTCTGGGAATACCATGTTATTCGACGGGGCCGGCGTACATAATTCCACGATGTAAAGCAAGGCAAATCAAGTATCTTGACTTGTCCATCGCCACGTCGCCACTGATCCTGTTTGGTCGATAAGACCCTGAAGATCGATCTGCATGGCGGCCGCTAGGTGCTTGATGCGAGTGCCCCGGAACTCTACGAGGCATACCATCACATGAATCTGTTCTAGCCCATGTTCAAGAGAGCTCGATGTGACTCTTCAGTGGGAGGGCTAGACTGGGTACCTATGGGGTATAGATTAGATCAAGAGGAGGGAAAGGCCGTGCAACGTCTTGAGGATGTACTGAACTGTACAGGTCAACATCATTACGCTGTACACGGACAAGTATAACTCCATCCCCATCATGCCATGTCCCAGAGCGCCGGGTGGGAGCTGTACAGCCAACACATACGAAGGATCTACATTACAAATTCCGACCCTTTGGCGAATGGCAAATTTTTTCCCGGACCAGTGGGGGAGGCTATTCCCATCTCACCCACTCACCCCCGGAACAACTCTGTCCTCCTGCAGCCGGAGCCCCCAAGCTTGGGCGACAGGGCGCTCTGTTACCGCCCATAGCTCGTGACAATCTACATCCAGGGTCCCAGATAGCGCCTCGATACACCCCGATCTACCGAGCCAGCCGGAGACAACGCCCCTGGCTGGAGATGAGGCTCTCACGGCGAGCTAATGCAGCTCTTGGTCGGTCTGTGGTGGAAAGAGGGCACCGGACTGATCTCCATTCTGAAGCACCTAATTCGGTTTGCGCCGATTCGATGTTGTATTCCTTCCCCTCCCCTGGCTGGTAAGTCTGGGTTAGACAGCTCGCCTTTCTGCAGTGACGCGCGTAAAAGGAGTACCGGTCAGCCAAAGTGGCTTTTTTCACACGTATTCCAGTGCATAACTCGCAGCCATGAACATGAAACTCGTTCAATACATACGAGTAGGTACTAACTTACTTACTTATCGCAGCAGATTAGCAGCGTTTTCTGTCATTACACATTGGTAGGGACAGATCCCAGAAGTGTCAAGTACCATCCATTGCGCGCCACCTCGTTTTCCGGTGACGATTTATTATTCCCCTGTAACAAGAGGAAATCCCTTACAGAAGCCGTCACCAGAAAACATCTTGGCGCACAATGGTACCTCAGTATTTCGTATTTGTCGCCCGCATATTCGG
The DNA here is from genome assembly GCA_030708095.1 of Trichoderma sp. CBMAI-0020. Taxonomy (NCBI): domain Eukaryota; kingdom Fungi; phylum Ascomycota; class Sordariomycetes; order Hypocreales; family Hypocreaceae; genus Trichoderma; species Trichoderma sp. CBMAI-0020. Next base: position 998,883 of record JAJNCI010000004.1, on the reverse strand, counting down.
TACTAATAACAGCACTCTATTATGGTCATATTCAAGGTAATGGATATTTCGTATTTATCGTTTCCATATTGAATGTAAAGTCTTTATGCTCCTCTTCATCTTTTATCCATATACTGCGATAACAGATACTTAAAAGGCATAGTAGATATTTCATATTTGTCATTTCCATTTTGAATGTAAAACCTTTATGCTCCTATGCATCTTTCTTCTACCCATACGCCGCCTTTTATAATGAACGTTCATACCTGGGTAATACATACTTCATATTTGTCGTTTCTATCAGGAAAGTAAAATCTTCACGCCGCCCTTTTTCCTCTTTCTTCTATCCCTACTCCTACTTCGCCTCTAATAATGCTCATCAAATCATTCTATCTGTAATTTGCTTTACGTGGTATCGTTTTCCCAATAAGTTTCTTTACTCATCAGCGCCCCTCTTGAGGTCCTTAGCCAAAAGAGACTCGCCCGTCATCTCCTCAGGCTGGGGCAGGCCCATGGCAGCCAAGATAGTAGGGGCAACGTCACCGAGAACACCGTCCTGCTTCTTGAGGCTCCATCCCTCAGGAGCATTGGCCATGATGAAAGGCACCTTGTTAGTGGTGTGGCTGGTCTTGGGCTTTCCGTCGGCAAACTTCATCTCCTCAGCATTGCCGTGGTCGGAAGTGATGAACAGGATGTAACCTTCCTTCTTGCAGGCGTCCAGAATCTTTCCGATAGCCTTGTCGGTGGCGGCACAGCCAAGAATGGCGGCCTCGTAGACACCAGTGTGTCCAACCATGTCGGGAGGGGCAAAGTTGTTCATGACAAAGGGGAACTTCTGCTCTGCCAGACGCTTGGCAACCTGGTCGGCAACGCCATCCGCAGACATCTCGGGAGCCTGGTCGTAGGTCGCAACTGTCTTGTTGGAGGGGACAAGATCCTGGTCCTGGTCCCGAGTCTCGAGGTGGAAGACCTTCTCAACACCACCGTTGAAGAAGAAGGTGACGTGAGCGTACTTTTCAGTCTCAGCAACGTGCACCTGCTCAACGTTTTGCTTTCCAAGCCACTCAGCCAAGACGTTGTCCATCTTCTGAGGCTCAAAAGCAACATCGAAGGGGTAGTCAGTCTTGTATCGAGTCATGGTAACGAGCTTGTTGATCTTGGGGTAGGGGAAGTCGGGCAGTACGGATCGATCAACATCGCCGAGGAGCTGAGTGATTTGTCGCGCACGATCAGATCGGTAGTTGAAGAAGAAGACGGTATCGTCATCTGATCCACAGAGGTCAGCCCGGTGATCATATTCCTATCCGGCAATAATTCTCAAAAAGCTTACCCTTGATGCGGCGCTCATCGCCACCGACAATGATGGGGAGAAGGAATTCATCTCTGTTGTTCTTGCCATCTGTTTCGTAGAGTGCCTTTACAGTAGCGACGGGGTCCTCGCTTGCCTCGCCCTCGCCGAGAACAAGGCCCTTGAGAGCAATCTCAACACGCTCCCATCGCTTATCACGGTCCATGGCGTAGTATCGGCCGACAACGGTGGCAATCTCGCCAAGGCCGAGCTCCTTGATGAAGTCGACCAGCTCCTCCATGTAGCCGGCACCAGACTTGGGGTCGGTGTCACGGCCGTCGCCGAAGAAGTGGATGAAAACCTTGGGGACCTTGTATTGCTTGGCGGCCTTGAGGATGGCGTACAGGTGTTCCTGCTTGGAGTGCTAGATGGCTGTTAGCATTCTACAATTGAGACTTCTCAAAGGCTAAAGTCGAATAAGTAGGCCACTTACCACACCACCGTGAGAAACCAGACCGCAGAGGTGCAGACGGCCATTGCCGCTGACAACACCCTCAAGCGTCTTCTTGAGAACCTCGTTGGAAGCGAATTCCTCCTTCTTGATTGACTGGTCGATGCGGACAACATCCTGCCAGACAACACGTCCCGCACCAATGTTCAAGTGGCCGACCTCGGAGTTGCCCATCAGGCCCTCGGGCAGTCCCACCGCCAGCGATGAGGCATCAAGCTCGGTGAATCCAGTCTCGCTCTTGGAAAGCTCGTCCATCACGGGCGTCTCGGCGGCGGCAATGGCATCGCCATCCTTGGGGCTCTCCTCGGAGGGGATACCCCACCCATCAATAACGACTGTAAGACCGCAACAGCAGTAGGATTAGCCACCCAAGCTCAAGATACACCAACACGAAGCAAAAGGCAAGGACATAGTCGGGGCTCTTGGGCGGCGGGCCATCGCTCGTCGGGACCGTGGCCGGTGCCGATTTTACGCGGCGCATGTTGGGACGCGGGATGGGCTGAGGGCCAGGAGATGGATGGCGGGGCAATGGCTGTGATTGAGGAAGAGACAACGTACTGAGGCAGGCCTTTTGCTCTGTCTTGGACATGGTGAGACAGAATGAAGCAGTATGCGGGCTCAATGGCAGATTCAGCTGGACGAGAAGAGTGTAGGGAGGAAGAAGGAAGCCCTAGGTGCGTGATTTGATGGGGAGATCAAGTGTTTTTTCCAAGCTGCAAAACCAGAAACATGCCGCCAGTACTAAAAGCATTGGATGGTGGGGTTGATAGGCTGCCGATGTCATATCATGGACAGATGCGCCGCCGATAAGTGTTGTAGCGCCTCCCTAAGGGACGGGTTAGCAGCTTCTAGGCTGGCTGGTGCTGCGGCTGCGCTAGAGAGCCTCCGTGCATCGGGCCGTTTTTTGCCCTGGCCGCTAGGCTCCGTCCAATCTCTGGCGGCTGCTGGCAACATTCCCCTCAATAACGCCGTCAACCGCTGCCTACAACAAGCAAAATCTCCGTGGGCCAATCAATCGGGGCATGCAGCTCGCAGCCACAACAGGCGATCGTACTACGAATGATTAGCTATCGCGATTGATCACCAGGTATCTGTCGTCTAGCGGAGCCTCTCTCAGCACCCGGCTTGTGTAACCAGCGCAAGAAACAGCTACAGCTCCCAAGCTCCTCAATTCACACGAGCAGTCGACATGGCCTCAGAGCTACCAGCCCTCGCTCTGCCTTCCACTCTGTCCCCAGACGACCTCGACTCGCTGTCCGAGCTATCCATTGTCCTGGCAAAAGTCCGCGCTGGGCTCAAGGCCTCTGCTCCTACCGGTGCTACGACAGAAGCGACTCCCGGAGGACCAAGCAGTGGTGGCCAGCAGCTGTCTTTCAAGGACGTTCCCGGTGCTACTGATAAGCTCAAGCACAAGTTGCAGCACGCCAGAGCCCAGGTCCGCGCGTTACCAGACATGGATCGCTCCATCGACGAGCAAAAGGCCGAAATCAAAGAACTCGAAACGCGAATAGAGATGCAACGCGCCTTGCTAGAAAAGCTTCGTGAGAACGGAATGCAGTTCAGCAAGGACGCATACGCGGGTGGGGATAAGATGGAACTATGAAGAGACACAGCTGCAACAACATGAATCGCGCACGAGCCCAGATTGAATTCGAACGATCTCCGGAGATTCTCATGTAGTTACGAGTTGGCTATCAATAAACTTCGCAATGGCTCAATAATACATTTGCTAGGACTTTTTTCTTCGCCAGCTTATTTTGGCGGAATCTTAACCTTGTTCAGTATTTCTTCCACACTGCAACCTGGTTTTCCCGGCACAACTTTCGTCCACACTTCATCGTCGAGCCTCTGGGCCTCAGATAGAGTGGTCCAGTTCGGGCTCGGAGTTGTCTTTAACCATTTGAAGTCATCGACCTGATCCCACTGGTTCTCGGTCGATTTATCAGCTTCCGTCAACTGTATGGAATTAGCATTGCTCAGTACTGCGCAACATATGACATCTGGACTAATAGACGACGGTACTTACATAGCATGACGGAAGAGGGGCGAAGCGCATGCCCGAGCAGTCTTCGATGATTGGGTGACTGGCGCAATGCAGATAGATGTCGACATTTTTGCAGTTATGGATGCGGACTTGCCGCGCTATAACGACCAGAGTACTGTTAGACACATCATTGATGTGTACAGGACCACTGACACGACCGGTTACAATAAGGCATCTATCGACATTCTTAAGCATAAGACCGGGGAATGGTGCTCCTTGGGCCGTGGGTATTGAAAGGTCAATAACACAATTCTTGAGATCCCGAAGCGAACCTGATGAGGTAGCTCGCGAGGCCGAGGACGGAAGTATGATATGGAGACCGGTCTGGTCGGAGATTCCAATGCTTTGAGCAGCAGAAAAACTTGGTTTGCGGATCGATGAAGGATCTGGCTTGGCCAGCTCTTGGTTATAGTCTTTTTGCTTCGATGGCAGGTCTCCTACGATATCCTTGGCCTCGTCAGAAATGTCTCTCGTCGCTCCTGGTGCGTCTTTTGGGTTATGTGGGCGCCGGGATAGGCTGCCAGGATTCAATCGCGGGTCGTTCTCTGGAGCGCCCATGTCAACGTGGTCGGTACCCGTGCGTCTAAATTGGAACCGTGACTTTGGAGCTACTTTGGCCAGCGTTTCATTGAGCTTGTCTTGCACGCCTTTGATTGCCTATCAACATTGCAATCAGTTGGCTTCTCTGAGTATGGGGCTATTAGGGGTGACGGACTTCTGAGTATTGGCGCCGGTCGTATGCAGGAGTGAATTCGGCAGCATCAGCAACTTCGTTCTGAAGCTTGCTGATGCCAGCGAGGATGTGGTCTGTAGCTTCTTGTCGTTCGCCCCCGATCCCAGACATATGGGTCAATTGGCCAATCTGATCTTGCAGACCTGATGGGAAAACACAATGAGAATGAACGTTAGCAGTCATGCAGTGGTTAATCAGCCATCATGTATAAATCGGAAGTGACCACCAACCTTCGACGGAATCGCGAAAGTGGCGATAGAATTTCTCTTTGGGATCCATGATGAGATAGCTTCAATCTGATATGCAATGATTCGTATAACTTGTGCTCTTGATCTCGTGAATAAGATGGTAGAATAGGCAGCTCCCCAAGATCTGCCGAGCGGGTGCGCAGGGATTTATTTATGTTTTCTTATGCGAGAATCGACGCTGCCTGGCCAATTGCTTCGTATAGGCTCGTCCAGCTCCGTCCCAGGCAGCTTCCAAACGCAGCTTCTTACACCGGGGCCTGTCAGGTGGCCTTGCCTTGCAACACAACACGCGATCGCCACGAGGCAGCCAAATTACACGGAGCTGCGGACACAAACAACGCTACGGTTGGGTTGGGCTCTGGATTGCGTGCAGTTCTGGAGCAATCGTGTGTATCGCGAAAGTGGGGGTTTGGGAGAAAAGGTGATGGTAAAAACCGAGGAAGAAGAAGAAGGGGGGGAGAGGAGAAAGGAGAGAGAGGAGAGAGGCAAAAGTTGGAGGAGCTGCAAGAAGCAGGGCAATAATGGAAGAAGGCAGCGTCATGCCGATATTGAACCCCACGTACCCTTTATAGAGCCCGGGATTAATATTGGGGAACTAAGCAGAACGGAAAAAGAGGGGTTCGGAGCAGCAGCTGGTCAGGGGATCTAGCTGCGCTTTAGCTTTGATTCAGTGGGGACGGGCTTGTTGACTTGGAGACGTCATTTGCTGGACATGGTGATTGTTTGGGATAAGCTGTGGCGGGTTTCGTCGAGCAAAGCTGCAAAGGCAGCGTTGTAGAGGTGGAACGTAGGTGAAGTGCCTTGTAGAATTACTTTGAGGGAATATGGAACCTTTATAGGGGGCCTTGGCCTTGGATCAAATAACAGTACCATCTATTCCACTAATTTTCTTGCAAGAGGATATCGTTTCATCACTAGAGGAAAGAGATACTAGTACTTTTACAGTGTTCTCAGCTGCCAATATATGCCAAGGACAAAGAATAAATGGGACTGATAGGCCAAGAGGGCTGAAGATGTCTCATGTTGTTGCTGTGGACTATAAAACTCACCACTCTGCACCCAACGATTTATAGGTCCGTTATATGTATACTAATGATCCTTTTAAACATACATTGATATCGCTATCTTGAAAGATACACCTAACGACTGTTGTAATCACTTGTGCAAGGTTTTTGGACTTTTGAACGACCACGACTCGCAATACACTCAAAGAAGTCATTCTGTGTATATCTATCGGTGCGACTGTTGGTGGAAAATTTATCTAGCACCAGTTATATTATCCAACACTCTAAACATAATATGGCCTATTTCTGCCGGTACTACTGCTACCACTTATCAGTATGTAGTAAATATATACAATCTATTTTAGTAGCCTGCAGATTGCCTGCTTTGTTGAGCTACGTCTGTCTGGGATGTTGGACAACAGAACTGGGGGTGCTAGATACATTTACCTATGTTTGTGGGTGTAAGACATGATGTTTCTTTGTATTTGAGACTAGCCATGGAAACCGGCTTCAAGAGCGAACTTTTCAAGACAGACTTGGGGAGTGCTGAAGACTGAATTTATGAAAGAAGAACAAGGAGAAAAGAAGAAAGTAAAAGGAAGAAGTAAAAGAGTAAAGATGAGAGCAAACAAGCGGCTTTTCTTGCCCTTGTAGATGCTTTTGGCGGACATCAAGCTTGTTTTCTTTTTGAGACTACTTGTTGCTCATACGACTCATGTTTGGTTTATAACTGGTTTGTGTTGAGTAGAGTTTGCTAGCGGAAAGAAGTTTGTTTAGTTGCCTGTCGATTACTTCCTAGCCATCGGCGTTCGCTGGATATATTTTGCATTTCTTCGGCAGCCCGGTTGCAGGCTGATTCTCTTGTATTCCTCGACTGGTACGTCCGCAATTCCCTTGTTCTGGAACAGTGTTGAGAAGCGGTCTATCAAAGTGACTTATCGCGTTATTTATGTTTGTTTTCCATTGTAAACCCTCACTGCCGTGGCGTGTTGGAATATTTTGTATCTGAGTGTTTGATCTGGCGTGAGTAGGCGCTTCTCACCCTGGTGTGACGTCTCCATAGCCATGTCTGCTGCTGCTTCGCGTGTTTTGTGGTCTTCCGGGTGAAGGTGGCATGCTGTAGGTAGGTACATGTAGTATCAAGCGATAGCATCAGTAGCATCGATAGCATCAGTAGCATCAGCATCAATCACTGGATAATGGCTGCTGGAATATTGTTGAGGTCACATGGAAGTTTCAAGAAGCAACATGTAGCACAAAGTCATTCAATTCCAGTCCCAAGTTAACAAACAGTATCCCAAAAAACCAATATCCATAATGCCATTGCGCCATAAAAACCCAATATCCATCTCATTGCGTCGTAAAACCCCAATGTCCATAATCTCGTCGCTTAGTAGAATCCCAATATTCGTTGCGTGTAGAGTCCCAATGTCCATGATCTCATTGCTCAATAGGAAAAGGAACCCCCCCGCCAGAAGCAGGTTAACAAGGAGGTTGATGAAAAAAAAACCCTTTTCTTCTGCCATTCTTTGGCTTTCCAATCGGAGTGCCAAAGTTTGATGGAATCCCCCCGTTGTAGTGGCTTTGGGGGTTGCCTGTTCACCCTCTGCCTCTCTTCTTCGTTGTCTTGTTCTCTTTCCTTCCTTCTTTCTATTGTCGCAATCTGAGCTCGTGACAAGCAGATGCGTTGCAGATTCCTCTTCTCCCATTTTCCGGCCTGACGACATGCGAAGAGGTTCTGTGTGAGGACCCTGCTCGGATGGATCTGACCAATCTGATCTATATCCTTTCCTTTGAAGCCACCCACGACAAGTGCCGGCATGCACGGCCGGTTCAGCTTCTCTTGTTGAGCAGCCATTTTGACGATGCGGTCTTCTGGTTGAGTAGGCATTTCATCAACGGCCATGGCTGCTTCAGGCTCATGCGGTGTGTCGACTCGTCGGTGAATAACAGGCTTCGACTCTTGAGCGATGGCTTGGTGCAGGAATTTGATACCATATTGTGATACGATCAACATTGCCGTGGCCGAGAATCTGTAGATATTCCGTTTCTTATAGCGGGTCTCCTTTGCGACTTTGCTGATCTTGGTGAGGCGATTGATGACCTTGTTGTGAGAGGAGCCGTTGCGAGTAGGCACTTGACCTGGGAGTCGGTTCTTGACGGCACTGCCAATGACTCGTAGCAAGGATTTGTCGGTGAAGTTGAACATTGCGATGAAGTTGAGAAAGTGCAAATTATTTCGATGTGCAAACGCTGTGCTGATATCGATGTCAGTATTTAAGAGCATTGTGTCGATGCTGATTGCACATACATGGGAACCTTGTTGGCGTTGAGCGTAAGAAGTTGTAGACGTCGTTGATATTGATACCAGGTATCTGTGAACGTTGTATCGATGTTGATCATAAATATACGTGAGTGCTGTGTCGATATTGATCGAAGATATCCAGTGTTGCTCTGAGCTGAAGCAAAATAGTGCAAGATGCAGATATCTCAGTATGTCGACATGGGTTCCGAAGCAGAAGATATTCTCGAGCAAATGCAGGGGCGCGGAAGAATTTATAGATATCCAGAGACTTGATTGTTTACACGAGCCACGTCACTTGTTGTTTGTATCTCATATCAACATTAATCCACAAAGTCTTTTACCGTCCAGATGATCCGCAAATCAGTCGACTAGATGAAGGCTTGACGCCTAGTTCCCAAGTTTACTTTTACAATGAGGATATATGGCCGAACCTTTCGAAATCGGCACATTCTAAAAGAGGACAATGTATAGTAAAAGTGTCACTATCTCCACCATATCGACGAAGTGGCGCTCCATGGAGCCATCTCTCGAACCTTGGGTCTGTTTTGTTTTGTTTTCTTTCGCTACAAGGCAACCGCCGCCTAGAAGCCAACGAGTCGTTATAAAAAAGGATATTGACTGGATGATACAATAACAATGGCAGAATATTTACAAGCATTCACTTCACATGACACCGTATATACTTTGAGGAGATGGATAGCGAGGTACGTAATCAAGCCATACGGATGAATACGAGAGATGGACAAATGACAATGGTCTCAATTCAATATATTATGTATTTTATGTTTATTTCAGGCGTATGACCTGGCTCTACCAAACCCTGCCGGCCGCTTGCCTCCATTTTGTAGTTGGGGAATGTTGGGCAGCTGAAACGGTTTCTTCTGAGGAAAGTCAATTTCCGTATTGACCGCCCGCCACATCTCCCACATTGTCGCCCTCTTCGCAGGCAACATGCTGTACTGTAGACTATACAGATTCTTCCTGTTGATTGGAGGAACAAATTGCCCAGTTACTAAACATAGCAACACCCGCGGCGACAAATAGTGTTTTCGAATACGGTGGGCCAATTGAAAGTATTGATGGAACATGGCCCGAAAAGGGAGGGGAATACACTGCAAAGATTAATTTCAGGTCTTGGCCAAAACCACAAACAAGTATAGGACATGAGGGGACAAACTCACCTTGAGGTAAATAATAGAGGTAGGGGGCTCATTAAAAATTTTATCATTAGCATCGGAAAGTTTATAATCATGGGTATCTCGAAGTTCAAAACGAATGCCACCTTAGGTCCAAGTTAGCCTCGAATCCAAACGGCTCTGTATGGATGCTGCCGCGTCATCCGCGCTCACCTGGTAATCTACTCGGATCCTTCAATCTCAACATTAGGGCAAACAGGGGGAAGTGGTTCAAACATGATAGTAGCGTATCAAAGCCCGCCTTCATTGAAATAATTGTCATTCTAGCAATGGCGAAATTAAGGTAGAAGACCATGACGGTAGGCAAAAGAAAGAACAAAAGGGTGAAGAGAATTGTCCCGACAAGTAGCTGATCGAGGTCGTAATCGCACGAATCGATACGGTTGCGGAGAACGTTGTGTTTTTTGCCTCGAAATAAGTGGAACAGTGAGCGTAGGATGGTGAGCTGCCAGTGGTATATGCGTGCAGAAGCGAGATAGAAGGAGTAGATGTGCATAGTAAGGACCGATAAAAGGTCAGAGAACATTGCAATTGGCATGCTCGCGCCGGCAAAGGACGAAAACCCCACGAACCAAATGATATGCGGCAGGGCGGGGCTCAAGGCCTCGATGCAGCCTGCAATGCGAGGCTATGTGTCAGCTTGCAGAAGTTCCACAGTGGTAAAGGGGCTGCCACTTACTTGACCAATAATCAATAACCCAGAGAAACAAATCGCCAAGAAAGGCAGCCAGTTCACCGTTGAGCTTTAGGCCCGCAGGCCAACCCATCAGCCATGATATGCCGCTTTGAAGAGCTTCCACAGTGTAGACACGCAGGAGATCTCGTATTTGGTCTGCAACCCACTCCTTGTGCTCAATAATGTACGAGCCCACTGCCATGCCGATAATCACATCATTAGCAACGAGCCATAGGCTGTTGTAGAAACGAATATAGTCCGGATGACTGGTGGTAACGCTGGCCCAATTGGCCTTGCGCTGGCGGAGGGTGACATATTGCATGGGCCAGTAGCAAAATTGCTGGAGGCGAATCTCAATCTGCTGGGCCGTCGCTGATATGTCTTTCAGGGCAGCATACCCCGGCTTGGCCCGGAATTCCAGGATGATGAGCAGGATTTCAGCCAGTACTCGATGGAAGAATAGCACGAGGATGAAGGCCTGCTGCACAATCGGGAAGAGGTATACGGACAGCAGAGTCCACAACTGCACGAGCACATAGTTCCGCATTGTCGTGGCAGACTCTACTACCCTCTCAGAGACGCTCAGACCTCTTTTTGGCCTTGGGCCAAGCCGCCCTACGTTGTGCTGTAAGACTTGCTCCAGTTCCCAAGACCAGTTTACCTGATTGACGATTTTGGACAGCGCCTTGTCTCTGGCGGAGGGTACTCGCTTTATGATACTGTGCTGTTTTAGCTTCTCCATTAACTTGCGCCGATTTTCCTTGTTCGCAGCTGCATGCTTAGCCTCTACGCTATCATCCTCGCCACTCGTCACATCGTCGGGAAACGACCCTTTGTCTCCAAGAGCCAGCGCAATCGGGTTCAGGGATATGTACTGCATGCCCTTTGGGTGAGGTCTATCGTATAAGATGAGCTGGACGCTAGAGGCCTTGGCGCAAGCAATCCTGGGATATTGGCTGCTGGCGCTGGTCTTGGCGCATACCCAAGAAGGGTCAACCTCGGTTTGGCTTGCAACATTGGCAACTCCTAGGACATGCATCGAAGAATGGCCGCAGAGGTCGTAGATGCGGTTCGGAGAGTGGGGGCCACTCCGGAAGAAGGTGCCGGACTTGAGATGGAACTCGACATTATGCGCCTATACACCAAGCGAATTAGCGATCAGACTCGAGGTCAAAGAAGGAAGCCTTGGCAGGAAAAGAGCTAACATCAACGTATTCGAGGATAGTGACGACGAAAACATCAAGTGTCGAGTTCCTCCAGCCTACAACAACGCCAGCGCGATCGGATCTGCGAATGTCCGTCGGCCAAAACACTCTCATTAACCCGTCATGCTCTACCATGACCGAGGATAGCTATCGGCAAGGCGGAACGTTGCACTCAGAAGGAGCCTCGTCGTCTGAGCTGTTCTCGCGCAGAGATACCGGTTCCGTGTTGTCGTGGGTGCTGCCATGGTGGTTAGCCTCGAGACCAGACCAACAGAATAGGTATATGCCTTTTCTCGCAATGTTGATGTATAAAACGTACAAGCCTTGTCTCTCCCCTCGCTAGTAGGGCCACTGGCACAAAGATAGTGATGAAGATGACAGTCAGGACCACCAGGCCGCGGGCTGCACGCAACTAGAGTCCAAGAAAGAAAGATACACGTCAGACATGCCCAGACTGCATGGCGCACGCCCTTGCGACTTACAACAACTCCGTATTCGGCGGCAAATAAGACGAGCTCATAGAGGCGTGTAACCAGGTCCCAGCGCGCGGTGATGTAGCCAGCGACGAAGATGCCGAGGGTCACGGTCGAGAAGGGGTGCATAGAGCGTTACTGCTGCCGGTAGGACATGCCGCTGGCCAAGGGAGCAAGGATCGATTTTGGAGGCCAGGCTGCGAGCTCGAAGGTGGGATGGTGGGCGAAGGTGGGCGGGAGTCGCGCGTGTATCGTGAGAATCTCAGCGTCGGGTTTCTTGTTGGCCAGCAGCGCTGTGGTCGTGATGATGGCCGCTGGAGAAGTGGGATACCCAGCAGATTCCCGGGGCTGCACACTGGATTATATACCGAAGCCAACAGGCGCTCAATGGCAGCTCGACGGGTTTCAAGAGGCGTTGTCCAGCTATCCCTGATGGCACGTAGCCAAAAGTGCAAAGGCGAGCGGCTGGCGGCGCTCCTCCACTAAAAAGCCAGCGACCCGCCAAGGGTGGAGGCTCTTGGGGGTGCTGCGGTGGCCGGTAGCGAATCACGTGGCTTGTAATTGACGACGTATCCAAGGGATGCAGAGAAAATTGGAGATTATAATCTAAAATACACATATAAAATTAAAAATAAACACTATATCATTAAATAAAAGGTCATGCAATACTTTATTTAATACTAGAACTTAAATATAACTTTAATAGTAACAATAGCAACACTATTCTATAGCAGTAGTAGCAGTAGTAGCAGTACTAGTTTGTAGAACAAGTATAGTAGTAGCAATAGCAGCAGTAGCAGCAGTAACAGCAGTAATACTAGTAGTCAGTATTAGATGCTTTATGTGTAGGTAGTGTGTCAAATTGGGAAATATGTGCTGATTGTTCAAAAATCCCCTCTTTTTCTTCACACCCCTTGGCATCCTCTGCTTACGTATATCGCGACTGCTGCGGCCCAGAAATGGGCCAGAAATGGGCCAGAAACAGGTTGTTTGGGCTGGACTGCGCCATGGAGTATGCATATGATCAATTTACAGCACGTCAGAAAACGACGTTGCGACATTTATATGTACAGATGTGAGGTGCAAATACGACATCTCAGGTCTAAGCCGCTCCGCGGGCCAGCGCATCTCGGCCTTACCCATGGATTTAAGCCTCCTTCTTTCCAAAATTTGGAGCAAACATTTACTACTCTAGGAATAATTAATAGAAAAAGACATATTCTTAAACTTGATTCGTGGACTTACTCCTGGGCGCCGTTAATCTCACGTCGTTTTCTTTGTTGTCTTCCCGGGCCTCGTCAAGAAGCTTATCTATGCCTCGGTCCTTTAGTGCAACCTAGATTCAAAAGGTCAGCATGATATCGTTTCTTTCTTCACGCCTCATTGTTTCAGGTTTCATACACTTAGGCACTTTTGGTATTCATTGAATAGACCGGCACATTCCTTGTTGTCTTTCTCTGCCCCTCGAAGATACTCTGCATATATGTAAGTTCAAGAACCTCCTAACAGATATGGACGTGAAGATAGAAAGGTATATCTCACTCTCGCTATACCATTTTAGAAAGCAGGTATCGTAACGCCTTGGTTCTCATATAAGCATATCGCCATCTCTCCGTATCAAGAAGACACTTACTCCTTCACTTCATTACACTCCGGTGCAAGTGATGCCGACATCTTGGATAGGTCGAAACGAATAGCTTTGGGATCAGAAGCCTAATCCGCCAGTATTCAGTGCAATGGATATGGAATCTTTGACCGGAAATAGATTCAATGTCGCTAGATCAATCGAAAATGACGTCGAGAGAATCAATATTTTGAACTTTGAAGATGACAGGTTCAAGCAACGGCTCATTAGTGCTGCCGCCACAGCTAAAATCGACTTCTCCAAACGCCAGCATTGTATACCTCAGGCTTTATCTCCACATAAAAATCCACAACAGCACACGTCATTGGTTTCATTGGTTATACGTACATACGTAATAGGTCTAGTCTATCTTACCGACCCTGCTCCGCCCAGCGCAAAATGTCCGCTCGATGTAACTTTGTCTAGCGTAGCTCGCCAGCATCAATTAAAGCTCTCCAATCACAATCCGATCGCGTCAGAGACGCGCTTTGGAAGCTCAACAACGACAGATACAACGTCATCTGGAGCCTTTGGAAATCAAGAGCTGTCATTACTACCAAAACTCCAAAAAATATAATTTCAATTGATTTCTTTTTTTCTTTCGAACTTTGCCCGCCATCATGGCGCCTTCAGCCGCCAAGCTCAAAGAAGCACTCATTGACGGAACCTGCGAAATCTACAAGGCAGAACCTGACGGCACCTCTGTCAATAAAGTCCGGCGGCTTGTCGAAGAAAAGCTCGGGCTAGAGGATGGCTTCTTCACTAGCGACACTTGGAAGCAGAAAAGCAAGACAATAATCAAGGAGCAAGTAGTGAGTATACCGAGCAAAGCAGTTCTGCCAATTGTGCTTCATCTCCAACTTACCCCGCTAAATTTATATCACCAGGACAAATTGCTCGACGCAGATGATTCCGAACCAGACAATGAACCTGATACTAAAGCCGGCATCAAGCGACAGTCGTCTGAGGTTGAGTCGCCGCAGCCTAAGCGTCGGAAGAAGGCATCTGGGCCCGTGAAGAAGAAAGAAGATTCAGACCTTGATGAAACTCCCAAGAGGGAATCGAAGTCCAAAGTCAAGAAGCTAGCATCACGCGGCAAGGCTAAGGCAGACGATTCCGATGAAGAAGATACCAAGTTGGAAGAGATTCCGTCACCCTCTAGAAATCGAAAACGAGACGTAAAGGACGAATCTGAAGATGAACCGAAACACAGCACCCCCGAAAAAGGCGATTCTGCTGCTATTAAGAAACAAGAAACACCGGGCGATGAGAAAAAGTCGTCATTAAAAACCCAGCCAGATTCAGACGCAGAGGATGCAAAGACGGATATCAAGGATGAGTCAAAACCAGAAATCAATGAGGACGAGTATTCCGATGTAATAGACGAACCACCGCCCACAAAACGCAAAAGGGGCGAAAAGAAAGAGGGCTCATCAAAACCAAGGGCCTCCAAGCCAGCAGTCAAAAAGGAGGCCACCGCTACAGATGATCCCAAAGATGCAGAGATCAAGAAGTTACAGTCACACCTCACCAAGTGCGGTGTTCGCAAGCTATGGCACATGGAACTTAAGCAGTATGGAGACAATGCTGGAGCCAAAATTCGTCACCTGAAGAAAATGCTATCCGACATTGGCATGGACGGGCGTTTCTCAGAGGCCAAGGCCCGCGAGATCAAAGAGATGCGAGAACTACAGGCGGATGTCGAGGCAGCTCAGGAGATGGACCGCCTCTGGGGCACAAGCTCTGGCGGCAGGGCCAGCAGAAGCAAGAGCAACGCAACCAAACAGGAACCCAAAGCAGACAGCGGGGAGGATCACGAAGATGAGGGTGATGACGACGAAGAAGAGCCAACTACTTTTGCTGCGAGGCGGAGGAAAGCTCACGCGGATCTTGCATTTCTGGGAGACGACAGCGATTCCGATTAGGCGACTGCAGGTCAGTTCACTATCTCAACCACTCAGTGTTCTCCCAATATGTCGGATGTAATATTTGTGAATGATCATGTAGCGGCATAGCATTGTAGTTATATTTAACGAAAATGTCACAAAAGAAGCTAAAATAATGTCATTTTACGACTTTTCTTCTTGTTTCTCATATTATCTGTGTTTTTGCTATGAAATGCTTAAACGAATGGAGTATCGGTACATAGGAGCAAAACCAAAACAACTTCATCATTTCATCATTATTAAACGCTTGAAAATTACTCTGTCCAGGCCTTGTACACGATTCTAGCACCATAAGTATCTCCCTTCTTCAAGATGACCATGTCCTTCCATTCGGGGACATTGCACGCGTTGATCCAACGGCCGGGCTCGCAGCAAAACGCACTTCGTGCGCCTCTCGCGGGCAGGCCCTCAACAGCAGGCACGTCGGTCATGTCACCGGTATAGAACTGGAATGATGGCTCTGTGCTGAGGACCTCCAAGTGAATGCCGCTCTTGGGGTGGAAAGCAGACAGATTGAGAGCAAGGGGCTGCGAACGAGTGTCGATCGGTACGGATGACGGATCAGTGGTGGTTACGAAGCAGCGATCGATTGCTGGTCCGGTGGCGCCCAGAACGAAAGGCTTGGAGGTGTCAAGCTCGGGGAAGGGAACAGGGCCGCTGAGAGGAATAGAATCCTCCTCGGCGGGGAGATGGCTGTTGGTCGCAAGAGTAACGGTGGTGCCCGTGATATTCTCATCGCCGGTGAGGTTGAAGTAGGAGTGGTTGGTCAGGTTGATGATGGTCTCGTCCGCGCCTCCAACCAGCTTCGCCTCGTACTCAATACCCAGGACGATGATCTCCTTTCCGTCAACAACCTGGTTCCCAGTAGTGTAGATGACCTTGGCCTCCACAGCGCCGGGGTAGCCCTCATCGCCATCCTCACTGCGGAGAGTGTACTCGACGCTTTCGCCACCCTTCAGGCCCTGCACGCCAGGAATCTCCTTGGTTCCCACGGGTGTAGGGCCCTTCCAGATACGCTTGCCCCAGCCGTCGTTGCCGCCGTGCAGAGTGTTAAGGCCGTCGTTAGCAGCAAGCGGGTACTCCTTGCCGCCGTTGAGGCTGTTGATCTTGGCGTCTTTGATGCGGTTTGCGATGCGCCCGATGGTCTCTCCGAAATAGGCAGAGTTGTATTTCACATACTGCTCCTGCTCGGGGAACCCAAGCACAATGTTTGTGTCCTTGACCTTGAAGTCCTGGATAATGGCCCCAAGGGGCAGGAATTTGAAAGGCGCGTCAGTCATGGTGATGTGATGGTTGGAGCGGGCAAGTGGTTGAAACAAAGTTGCGCTGGAAATCTGCAAGGTCTTCCGGCAGTGTTTATATTCGGCAGACCTGTCCGACGGATACACAAGCTCGGTATATATAAAAACAAGGTGCTACACACAACAACGTCAGCTATGGGGAATTTACGGGCTGCAATGGCGATTATCTCGGATATATTGTGGCTTCCAGGTCCCCATTTCGTCGGAAAAGAGAGCGTATTCAGGCTGTTTTAATGCCTTCGCGGATCCTCTGCGCGGATATATGTGCAAAGGAGCTCCACCGCGTTCGATGGCGGCGGGGCAATGGCGGGGTAGTTGGAGGCAGTTGGAGACATTTGCTGCGCTCGCATAACAAAATTCGGGGGCCTTGCAGATGCCTAGAAGGAAGACAATATAGCCAAAATATGGTTGTTGACTCGCCATTAAGGGCCAATAGCATGCGAAACGGCCTTGGCATCCGAAAAGCTCAGCTGTGCTCTAGCAGCTGTCTAATAGAGACAGCGTCACCTGAAGACCAAGTAGACCAGTGCCCAGTTCTTCAAAAATAAACGATTCGATCATGCGATTTAACTTCACGGCAGTTTGCTCCCTCTGTCATAGACTGCCCCTTTTAAGAAGCTCTTCATTTGGGATCTCAGTTATCTAGAAGGGTATATGTTTGTTACTTTACGATGGAGGCTTGAGCTCTTCGCCAGAAAATTACGAGCCAATTACATGCCATTGCTGTAATGAAATCCGTCTCATCATTGCTTGACGCCAAGTTCAGAGACTAGTTTCCTTTATGGATATTTGACTCTCCCATAGTCGTGAGGTCAAGCATAGTGCCCTGTGCATCCGCTCCCATCTCGGCTGTTTCCATTGACACCATCTTTCGCATTGCCGTTCCATCGCTTCCACCGGGGCCTCGCCTGTAAACAGCCTCCGCCAGCATTCGCCGCTGTATTGGGAACTGAGGGTCCGCAGGTCTGGCCATTGGGACGTATCCATCTCCAGCCGTCCGCAGGCCGGCTTTTCCACGTTATGCCATCAAGGAGGCAACAGGCCCGAAACAGTGGCAGCTCTCCTCAAGAAATTCCGGAAACCACGCAGCCCGTCAGTGTTGCCGGCATGAATACCGCCCTCCATAAAATCGCCTTCCATGGCATAGGTACTATTTCCAGGTCCTGAAATGGCTGGAAAGAACAGCGCTGTAAATATAGTCGATTGAAGTTTCAATATTCCACATCATTTATAGCTGTAGCAAGAGAATGTGGTAACTTATGTACATCAATACCAGCATTTGCCTTGGCTGAAGCTCCCGTGATTACTTATGCTGGTCCCGCCGAGGCGTACCTTACAGCGGGCTTGTGCGTGCTCCCCGCAGGTGCAGCCCGCTTTTGCCCGGCTGCAGAGCGCCATCAGATCGCTGCTGCTTTCCACGTGGCGCTGCGTCGAATTCGCAGAGGCGCCGCCGGGTCTTGTGATGCGCCAGTCCGATCAACCCCAGACAGCTGCGTTTCTGGCAGCTTCAGGCGATTGCGGTCGTGCCACTGATGCAGCCTGTCGGCCGATCACACGCACAAGGTCGCTGCAAGAGTCATCCCTGCTTGCGCCTCCAGAAGCCCTTCAGGCTGCGCCTTTCTGTTGCCGGCGAGGCTGCTTGACCGCTTTCCGGCCCCCATTCTGATAGCCGCTAACGCCTCTTTCTCTCAACCTCCTCTCCAATTCTCTCCCCGCAGCGCCTTTTCTCAATCCCAGCTTCAGGCCTTAAGATACCCTAGAAAGAAGGCTGGAAACCATGACTGAATTTGTAGCCACCCCAAAGCGGAAGAGAGAGTCAGACATATCTACTTCGCCGCTAAAATTCTCGTTCAATCTCTCCGCGACCGGCCCACCGGAAGATGGCAGCAACAGCCCACACTCCTCAACCGTCGTGCATAGGTTTCGCGGTCTCGCTCTCGGAAGCGGGGGCAGAGTTGTCGAAGCTGCTGATGAGATGGACATAGAACCCGATGAATCTACTAGGAAGCGTCATAGATCAGACGAAGGTGCCCATACTACTATTGCGGAGATGCCGCCAGACCTAATCCCACAGCCAGAGCTAGCACTACAGCCAGAGACAGAGCCGAAGCCAGAGATGGAAACGCGCGAAGTGGTCGAAATGGCTCTTCACCCTTCGTTGCAGCTAGAGGTTCCAAATTCGTCAACTGAAGGCCTGCTCCAGGAGGCATATCCATCCATCAACCGCCCATCCGAATCCCCGTCTAGAAAGAAGAGAGCCGGCACCCCGCCCCTGCGCTTCAAAAAGGGACATCCTCATGAGGGACTGTCCGACGCCGATGATGAAGCAGAAGTTGTAGATCCTCTGCGGGCTTCATTAACATGGCATGAGGACGAAATCACTATTTACGACCCGAACGATAAGGATGACGACGGCACTGGCATTAATGGTATTGGGTTCAAGCCCACTCCAGCGCTCGCTCATGCACGGGTTATGAAGAGGCGGCAGCAGATGGCAGAATACAGAAAACGAGAAGAGAACGAGGCAAGGAACAAGAGGAGTCAGAGACGTCGAGGGGAGGTTGGTACACCCGCCAGGCGGGATCACAAGTCACTTCCCTCAAGGAAAGTCAGATTTACAGATGGGGAGAGCAGAAACTTTACTATGACGGCATGATTATGATACTATTGATGATTGGCGAACTTGGAAGCCATATCTTGGCACGGGCAATGGTATCAAAACGATATCAGATGAATGATGGCGTTTGATGGGACTTTATGGCTTGAACGGAATATTTTTGCGATGCTCTTGGAGGCAGATGAGGAATATGAGCTGGCGGCGTTGGGATTTTGGAATTTGGGATCATGGTACTGTTTGCGAACAGCAACCAAGGAATGAGCTCAGGGCTTTGCAATACTTCTGTGGGGATTTTGGATAATTCTTTATATATACGCTTTCGGCAACCCTCCTCATAATATTGTATTGAACAGAAATTGGCCGTAATATCCAAGTGGAATCTCTTCTTCTTTTATTTATACACATAATGGTACAAGGCAGCGCATCTGCCTAAGCTTCACCAAAACTTATACCAAGCTCGGTTTCGTGCTTTTTGCTCTTCCTCTATCCTCTGCTGCTCACGCCTCTCTTCAGCCAGCTTCCTTGCCTGTTCTTTTTTGTTCTGTGTGACAACTTCAATGTGTCGCTTCATCTGGATCTTCTCGGAACGCCGGAGGTACTGGCAGTATTCGTAAGAGGCTATGCTACCTAACATGAAGACTCCAACTGCCCAATTGGCAGATTTGGCGGCATTGCCTGCATTAGCACAGGGTGTTAGCGAACAGGTTCGTCTTCCACTAAAATACTTTTGGTATTAAAGACGTGGTCGCCAGCGTACCTTGAAGCACAAATTTCAAGCCGCCAAGGCCAGCCCCAGCTCCAATGCCGGTCAAAAGTCCTTGCCGTGCACATGGTGTGTTCGCTACGTTCGCAAAGTCCTCTTTCTTTATCATAGAGACCGCTGCTGAAAACGCAGTCTGAGAAGTTGGAGTTCCATCCGGGTTCTTGGCCGACTCTGGAACCTGATCGCCTTCTGCTATCGGTTTGGACCACACATGCAGAACCTTTTCGTTCGGATTGGGCCGCTCATTGTCATTGGTCGGGGCCATTTCTGGCTACCTTGCTTGTCGAACTGGTAGCATGGACGATCTGGGACCCGGGCATCGACTGGCAGCAGTTATGACGCTTGCACGATTTATCGTTCGAATTGGTGCTTCGAGTGGGCTGTGGCTGAGCCGAGCTCTTCTGTGGCTGAAAATCAATTAAAGATGTGGCGCTTACTAGCAAGGCTGGGTCGCGTATCAGCGCGTACCAACGCGTCTCCCTGATAGCTGCCCACACACATCTTCGCGAAAGATCCTCTGCGGGCGATTGTCGTTTGGTACGGGCCACCACTCGATTTTGTTTACTCGCCCGGCCAACCACTGCCCGTTCTGCACTGCAAACAAGATAATAGCAGCTGCTTCGAGACGACCCCATCGACATCATAGCAAGCCGGTGCAAAGAATATCATAATCCATGACGAGACTATCAACCAATTAACTTCGACTTCTCCAATTGCCAAGTTGGCAGCGGCCCCTCTATAACGCCTTTGCGATGCCAAACACATCTCTGCGCCGCCCAGCAAAGGGCTACAAAAGAGGGGGCAAAGTTGCATACCATGGCCCAAAAACCCGAACTTTTGCTGCGTCTTCGCGGGCCGAGGGTACCTCTGCAGACGAAAAGTGGGAGCGTACTCGTTTGTCCCAGAGCATTGACGACAAGATGGGATTTGCCCGTTACGAAAGTGGGAAAAGAAAAGAAGGGTGGCTAGTCAACGTTCAGCCCACTTCTATCGAGGACGAGAGGATACCAGGTGGCCGAGCAGCGCTGGACTGCTACTTCATAGAACTTGATGGGAGCACATTCAAAGCTACCGTTGAGTACGATCCTTACTTTATAATCGCGGTCAAAAAAGGCCGGGAGTCTGAAGTCGAGGAATGGGTGAAGAGAGTGCCTGGTGGTGGGGTTGTCAAGTCCGTCAGGAGAATGGAAAAGGAGGATCTCAGTATGCCGAATCACTTGATGGGCTACCGACGGACATTCATCGAACTCAAATTTGCCAACGTCAGCGACCTGATGTCCGCCAAGAGAGATATCATGCCGATTGCAGAAAAGAATAGAAAAAATATGAATGCCATGGATGCATATGCCGAGGTTGCGACGTGAGTACCATTCAAAGACATCGTGGAGGGGTATTTCTCTTCAATATTGGAGATTATAACACTTACGACTACAGAATGAGCGGCGATTTCGATCTTTTTAATAATGATTTACGAGATGACGAGCGAAACGCCAGTAATTCTATTTCTGAGGCGAGCGATTTCATCGTTGACATTCGCGAATACGATGTTCCATACCATGTTAGAGTAATGATAGACTTAGGTATATGACTTTGTATATGGCAAGATCTGGGAGTTTAGCGGCATTGCTAACCAGCTTTCTCAGATATACGAGCCGGAAAGTGGTATTTTGTTGAAGCAAAGCATGGCGTTACGAAGATTATACCAAACGAGGACAGATCCCTGCCAGCCGATCCAGTTGTCATGGCATACGATATCGAGACATCGAAACTCCCCCTGAAATTCCCCGACGCCGCTACCGATCAGATTATGATGATATCGTACATGATTGATGGTCAAGGGTTCCTGATTACGAATAGAGAAATCATTTCTGAGGACATTGGCGATTTTGATTATACGCCAAAGCCCGAGTACCCTGGCCCTTTCATGATTTTCAATGAGCCGGATGAAAAAGCCGTCATCGAAAGATTCTTTCTTCATATCAAAGAGGCGCGCCCTACCGTGATTGCGACTTACAACGGTGACTTCTTCGATTGGCCTTTTGTCGAGACGCGAGCGAGCATAAATGGCATCGACATGTACCACGAGATTGGCTGGAAAAGAGACAGTGAGGACCAGTTCAAGTGTAACTATAGTGTTCATATGGACTGCTTCCATTGGGTCAACCGAGATTCTTACTTGCCCCAAGGATCTCGAGGTTTGAAGGCCGTTACAGTCGCCAAACTCGGATATGACCCCGATGAACTCGACCCAGAACTGATGACGCCATATGCGCAAGACCGACCGCAGACGTTGGCAGAGTATTCAGTTTCCGATGCTGTTGCCACCTATTATCTGTACATGAAGTACGTACATCCTTTCATCTTCTCCCTCTGCACAATTTTGCCATTGGGAGGCGACGACGTCCTGAGGAAAGGTACCGGTACTCTCTGTGAGATGCTTCTGATGGTGCAAGCATACCAAAAAGAGATTGTACTACCGAATAAGCACGTAACTCCGAAAGAAGCTTTCTGGAATGGCCACCTTCTCGACTCTGAGACGTATGTCGGCGGCCACGTCGAGAGTATCGAAGCCGGTGTCTTTCGATCTGACATCCCCGTCAATTTTGCCGTTGATCCCGGCGCGGTTGATGAGCTCCTGCGAGATTTGGACAATGCGCTGAAATTCGTCATTACCGTTGAGGAGCACAAGTCTCTAGATGATGTCACCAACTACGATGAAGTCAAGCAGCAGATTAAGAGCAAGCTTGAGGCCTTGAAAGAGACGCCCAACCGAAACGAAAGGCCACTCATTTATCACTTGGACGTCGCATCTATGTATCCAAACATTATGACAACAAATCGATTACAACCAGACTCCATGATTTCAGAATCAGATTGCGCGGCTTGTGATTTCAATCGGCCAGGCAAGACATGCGATCGACGGTTACCTTGGGCCTGGAGAGGAGAGTATATTCCTGCCAAAAGAGACGAGTATAATATGATTCGGCATGCCCTTGAGAATGAAAAGTTTCCTGGGAAAACACCTTATGCTCCACCGAGGACGTTTCAAGACTTGTCGACAGATGAGCAAGCAAATTTGGTGAGGAAGCGTCTTCAACTCTACTCTCAGAAGGTATACCACAAGATTCACGACTCCACTACCATTGTTCGCGAAGCAATTATTTGTCAGCGTGAGAATCCTTTCTACATCAATACCGTCCGTGATTTTCGTGATCGCCGTTACGATTACAAAGGCAAAGCCAAAGTGTGGAAAGGGAAAACGGATGCGCTAAAGTCATCTGGAGCACCCGGCAATGAGATTGACGATGCGAAGAAGATGATCATTCTATATGATTCTCTACAGCTTGCGCACAAGGTTATTCTGAATTCTTTCTACGGATACGTCATGAGAAAAGGTTCTCGGTGGTACTCTATGGAAATGGCGGGTGTTACATGTTTAACAGGAGCCACGATCATTCAGCTCGCTCGTCAACTTGTTGAGCGCCTTGGAAGACCCCTCGAGCTGGATACCGACGGTATTTGGTGCATGCTTCCCGCTTCTTTCCCAGAAAACTTTGCGTTCAAGCTGAAGAATGGCAAAAAGCTGAACATATCATACCCCTGCGTCATGCTTAACCATCTTGTGCATGACAAGTTCACCAACCACCAGTATCAGACTTTGGTGGATGACAAAACCCATAAATACGAAACCCATAGCGACAATTCTATCTTTTTCGAAGTTGATGGTCCCTATAGGGCCATGATTCTGCCCACTTCAAAAGAGGAGGATAAGAATCTGAAGAAGCGATACGCCGTGTTCAATGACGACGGCAGTCTGGCAGAATTGAAGGGATTTGAAGTCAAGCGTCGTGGTGAGCTAAAGCTCATCAAGATTTTCCAACAACAAATTTTCAAATTCTTTTTGGAAGGAGAAGATTTGTCGCAATGCTACACCGCTGTTGCCAAGGTTGCAAACCAATGGTTAGATGTGTTGGATAACAAAGGCTCTACCCTTGCTGACGAAGAGCTGATGGAGCTGATTTCTGAGAACCGAAGCATGTCCAAGACTTTGGAAGAATACGGAAGTCAGAAGTCGACCAGTATCACAACCGCACGACGTCTTGCCGACTTTTTAGGTGAGCAGATGGTGAAAGACAAAGGTCTGAATTGTAAATTCATCATCTGTTCTCGGCCACGAAATGCTCCTGTTACAGAACGAGCCGTTCCTGTAGCCATCTTCTCCGCGGAAGAAGCTGTGAAGCGAACATATCTAAAGAAGTGGCTCAAGGAGGAGCCTGCAGATACCGATCCTCGAGCCCTTCTAGACTGGGGTTATTACTCGGAGCGTCTTGGATCTGTGATCCAAAAGCTCATCACCATTCCTGCCGCTTTGCAGAAAGTCCGCAATCCCGTACCCAGAGTTCCTCATCCTGACTGGCTTCAACGAAGAATAAATATCAAGGATGACAAGATGAAGCAAAAGAAACTTACAGATCTCTTCAGCAGCAAAGAACCGTTAGCAGATATCACAAACATCAATCGAGCGGAAGACATGGAGGACTTTGGTGCCAAGTTGCTTAAACCGAAGCAACTCGGTGAACTTATTGCATCGTCACAACCACCGGCCGTTTCTCAGAAACGAAAATCTCCCGAGCCAGCAGAGAATCCCAATCCAATGGCCGCTTTGCCAGACGACATGCCTGATCCATCAGACGATTATGTTGGATTCTTGGAGTATCAGAAGAAGAAATGGAAACTGCAGAAACAAGCACGTCTTCGGAGGAGGCAGCTGTTTGGCGAGAGACGAAGCAACGCAAACAGCAACATTCAGCAAACATTCATGAAACAGGCGCACTTTACTTTCATGAACACATGGCAGCTGCTTCACCTCAAAGCCACCGATACCCCCGGCGTTGTAACAGCACATGTGTTGATTGATGCAAAGATCCACACACTGAAGATTAATGTTCCTCGACAAGTCTTCCTCAACCTTAAGAAGGAAGAGCTACCAGACGTCGAGATTGCTGGGTGTGAGGTGGAGCAAGTCAATTACACTCTTCCAAATGGCCATCAATCCAAGCATCTCTTCAAACTTACTGTGCCGGAAGACGTATATTTCAACGAGGCGGAGAAATTTTCACTCTTGTTCAATCATCCTAGTGTCGAGGGTGTGTATGAAAAGCAGGTGCCCTTGAATATTCGCGCAGTCCTTCGACTGGGCAATCTCTGCACTATTGACGAGCAGCAGGAGGCAGTTCTTGGCAAGGGTCTTGAACAGGGATTCGATCTGACGGGTCTGAAACGTCCTATCAAGCCAAAGACATACCTGGAGTCGTCTCCGTTGGCTTATATCTATATATCGCACATTACTGCGGGAGATCGCCAGATTTTCGGCCTGTTCTCTACTACAAGCGACCAGGCTTACGTCGTGATATTGCAGAAGGGAAGAGACTCTGGTTCAGATCTCCCCAATATCACGAGAATGTACTCGGAACTGCTTGCAAGGCGAGCGGAAGAAGCTGCGGGTACAAATTGGCAGGATTGTTTTAGTTATCAAGAGAAGGTTACTTTCAAGATCACTCAAGTGACAACACGGCGCAAGGCTCATTTAGAGATAGCCGATGTTGTGAGGAAACTGCGCAAAGACGAATCACGACCACAAATGATGGTGATCCAATCGTCTCAGCACAACCTCCTTGTCCATGACGTCCCCATTCTAGGCGAATTTCCCGTATTGCCCCTCAAATACGACGCCTCTGATAGCTCATTACCACCTTTGGGCTGGCAAGCGGTCGTTGCGCGACGTCTGGTTGGACATTACCTGGGGCTGGGATCCTGGATCTTGCATCTCACAGCTCTGGCACGCTACGGCGATGTTCCGCTGTGTAATCTCGAGCGTGATGACCCCCGATTCTTGATTGACATTGCTTACGCTCGACGGCTGCAAGCGAACGGGGTGGTGTTATGGTGGTCACCAGACCCTCGGCCAGATCATGCCGGTTATGAAAAGGATGATATTACCGGCTCACTTGACACGGTCAAGATGCCTAGTATTAACAACCCCGGAACGTTTTCGTCGGTCTGCATTGATCTAGATATCCGCAATCTTACCATCAATACGATTCTGACATCTTCTTTGATCAACGAGCTCGAAGGCGCTGAATCAATCTCCTTCAATCCTACAGCCGATGGGTCTGAGATTCTTGCTTCAGAGAATGGATTTGCGAATGCCGGAGTATTGGTTCTTCGCGAGATGGTTAAGGCATGGTGGGCGGAAGCTTGCAAAGGCAGTACCATGGCCGACGTGCTTGTTCAACATCTTGTCCGATGGGTTGAGAATCCAGATTCGTTCATGTACGATCGAGCACTGCATTACTACGTGCAAATGATGTCGCGAAAAGCGTTCCAGCAACTGATGTCAGACTTCAGGCGCGTCGGCTCGCAGGTCATCTTTGCAAGCGCCAACCGACTGATTCTCCAGACGACCAAAGCCGAGGTTGGCAACGCGTATGCCTACAGCCAGTACATCATCAAGTCCATCAAGAGCAAATCCTTGTTCCATTTCATTGACTTGGAGATCAAGGAATACTGGGATTACTTGGTATGGTACGATGAGTTCAACTACGGCGGTCGGGCTACCCAAGTGGTTGCAGAATCTGAAGAGCAGGATTTGGAGACCATCATGCACTGGCAGATGGCAACATTCCTGCCCGTTCGTCTGCAGCCCATTTTCCAAGATTGGGTGATTGAGTTCATTCAGCTCATGCATAAGCTAAAGCGACCAGAAAGCAATGATCCTGACTCTACTCCACGGCTCACTCAGCTGCCAAATCGGAAGCAGGACCCTGATGGCGAAACTCAAATTATTCTTGGCAAGGCTTTTGAAAAACCAATGAAGAAAGTCATTGTTGGCCTCATCAATCAGCAGAAGCGCGAACTCATGCATCCAGAACTGGCAGAGGACTACAGCTTCCCCTCCCTGCCTGGTTCGCACCTCGCCTTACGCAATCCGATTCTTGAGCTTGTCAAGTCAATCATGCAGGTACTGTCTCTTGATAAGAATATTACACTAGAAGCGAGACTGTTGCGCAAGGAGCTGCTCGCACTCTTTGAAATCCGTGAATTTTCCAAAGATGGTACGTTTGCAAATCCTTCGGAGAGTTTGAAACTTCTACAGGTGTCTTGTGACAGCTGTACCATGACGCGTGACCTGGACCTCTGCCGTGACGAAGATTTGTTTAGCTCTACCGGAGAGAACGGCGGGCAGAGCTGGCAGTGTAGCTTCTGCAACACAGAATACGATAGGGTGAGCATCGAGGAGCGGCTACTCGCCATGGTGGAGGGGTGGACGACGGAGTGGGCTTGTCAGGATCTCAAGTGTGAGCGGTGTGGTGCGCTGAGGGTGAATGACTTTATGGAGCATTGCACCTGCAGTGGTGGATGGAAGGCGGTGTTGTCGCGGGACGAGATTGTGCGGAAGCTGGCTGTTATGAGGCGAGTAGCAAAGTATTACGGCTTGAGGATGCTTGGAAATGTGGTGGATGGATTGTCTGAGGCGTTGTAAAAAGGGGGAAAAAAAGGCATGAAAGGCTGGGGAAGGAAGATGGCATTGAACTGGCGTTGTTGTTTTCGGGAAGATAATCAAGGGTATAAGAAGCTACTATTAATGTTGGCTGTGAAAATCCATAGGAAATATACAATGTATATGGGCTAGGCTAGGACATTCCTAAAAGAGATGATTCTTCTTTGAGATGGAGGACGGTATCACACAACTTGTCGTGCTACTGATCGGAAGGCCAACATGAAGAAATAGGAACCATGAAGCTACAGGAGAAGAAAAGGAAAATTAAGAGCGTATGCCAATTAATCACCACATGTCTTCTTGTTAGTTAATGCAACAAGATTATCTCCTTTCTGTCTTGGCTTTCATTACTCATGTCTGACAATCCGTTATGAGCCAAAGACATATGCGCGCCTGTTATCATTAAATATCTATAGGCAAATTAAGAAAAATGGACATGATTGCCTTTACATTCTCCATCTTTATCCAGCAAATCCTCCACGGGCCATCTTCTTAGCCCTCGCATCTCTCCTATTGTGATTCGCCCTCGCTCCCTTATGCGACTCCTTATTCCTCCTCGCCGCCTCTGTTTCCTTCTCGCCCGACGGTCCGGCGACGTTTCCTCCTCCTCTACCACGGCCTCCACGACCGCGACCTCCTCCTCCTCGCGCGCGGCCGCCTCTACCGCCGCCACCACCTCTGTTGCTAGAGTTACCCCCGTCGAGATCGCTCTCCTCGGCACCTGAACCGGCGGGGCTGGCTCTCCACGCACTGCGGTCGAGTGTCGCCTGTTGGCCGCTCCAGGCGTACTTTGCCTCCAGACGCCTCATCTGCGCGGGATTCCTCTGCAGCATCACTGCCCATCCTTCGATGGCTTCATCGACCATGCCCGTTTCATCTCGTAATTTGCTGCGGGTGGCGCCTCTCCTTGTGTCCGCGTCTCTTGCGAATATCCTAATGTCCGCTTGGAATGCGCGGAAGAGAAGCTCTTCGTTGCTGTCGTTGACACCGTTGGCTTCCTGGTCTCCTGTGTCTACGGTGCCTCCCACGTCTGCGGCATCGTAGGTGTCGTCTCGCTCGTCGTCGTCTGGGTCGAGCGATGCGAGGGCGGATAAAATAGCTGCCTTATTTGGAGCAGTGGATTTGTCTTTGAGGATGTCATCAGCAGTCTTTTCTGGGTTCTTGCCGAATGAAATCTTGGAAGTATCAACTGCCAGTCGATCAAAGTCGTCGTCGTCGAATACATTGCGTCTTGTGGGTAGCTGCGGTGGTGTAGAGTGTGGTGCAAGATCTTTATGTGGTCTAACATCGTGCTCCGCATGTGATCTTATTTCATAATGTTAGCCACGTACTTCATCTCATCATCACAAGATGTGTCAAAAACTCACAATGTCTCACTCCTATCTGCAGTAGCAAGATGGGGTGGTAATGATTCGTCGAAAAGACTCGCAATGACTTTCTCCACATCATCATTGTACTCATCCAAGCATTTCGCTATGAATCCAGCTCCCAAGTCTGGGAAGATATCCTGGATATTAGTAATCTGGCTCATCTTGTGTACATGCATTTCCGCATGTACATCCTCAACTGCCTCCACCCCCTTTCCTTTATCTATCTTTCTCTTGACTAATTTCTTTGGCCGAACAATGACGCCTGTCTTGAATGATTCCAGGGCTGTGATGCGATTCTTGAGATTGGATGGCGCCGTCGGCGACGACTCTAATTTTCTGAGCAAGACTTTGAGGATGGGAGTGTTTGTCACAAGATCTGCCGCGAGAGAATCGTTGGGGTTCAGAGTTCCCTTCTTGTGTGTTTCCGCCGCAGCTTGAATGGCGAATAGTTGATCGCTAATCATGGACCACTTTGGAGGCTCAATCTCAATCAATCCGATAAGACATAGGTAGACGGTGGTGATGATGGCTTTTCGAACAGGAGGATTGATGACCTGAAAACAAGTGACGAGGCCATCAAAGAAGTCAGATCCGGCCAGGAGGAGTATACACGCATTAGGCGAGACGTGCAGCAGCGGATTTAAGCGAATCAGCTCTGCTTCAATAAGTCTTAGATCTCCTTTGCTTCCGGCATCGAGCTGTGGAATGAGGAGCTTTTTCAGAGAGAGTAAGGAGGATTCGATGGGAGTGGCGTGAGAAGCGAATAGCCGTGAGAGCAAAGGTCCCGTGTGCTTCTTTGGGAATATCTTTGCAAGACCGGCCAAAGTCTTCACGTCAAGTAGCTCAGGCGGCGGTGATACTGTGAGAAGCCGTGAGACGAGGCGGAATATCGTCTTCAGCAGCCGTGGTGATGCTGTCTTTGCGCCAGACTCTGCAGCCGTCTCCTCCACAAATGTCGATACAAACACCGTCAGAGATTCATCTCCAGCAGCTGCCTGTTTGAATGCTGCATCTTCCAGGCCCAGATAAGCTTGTGACAGCGCAATCCAAGCTTCGGATATGGCATCCCAGTCGGGAGATGAGATGTGCTGCCGCCATGAGGCCTTTGGGAACGGCGCAAAGGGTGGTAGAGAAGCCATTGCTGTCGACGATTCTGAGAAAGAAAATGTAAGTTTTCTGGTCAAACGAGTGTCAGATACAGCAGCTGCCTTTCGAATATTAAATAGAGCCCCTCGCCGCCTGGAGCTTCTCACTGGTCATCGCCCCCATCATCGCCGGATGATTCATTGCAAGGCTCGCAGCTATGCTGCTAACGGCATCTTCCAGGATCCACATCCCCCAGGCTTAGACGAATCTCCCCCGTCGTCCAATCACGGCGCCTCAATAAATCAAGCGCTGTTCCCTCATCGAGCTTAGCGCTTCGCACAGCCAAAGCCCTAGCTGGGCGAATTTGCGACCCCACCAAAATTGAAAAATAGTTCCGCGATACTGGGCCCTTTTTTTTCCTTTGCTTCTTCATCAACGAATAAACAGCTTCATCACTTTGCCGCAACGCAGGTCGCACCCATTCAACCTTATTTAACGATCCGTTCGAGTCGTGAAGCCGTCAAAATGTCTTACCAGAAGAACGACAAGGATGTCCAGGAGCCGGCTGTTAGTCTTCTACACCCCGAATCTGTTGCGACAACTGCCATCTATGATCTCATCTCGAGGAGAAAGGAGAAGCCAAAAGCTAACCTGTGTCGTTCAATTGCTATAGAAGAGCCACAAGATCCGCATCACTCTCTCTTCCCGCAAGGTCCAGGTCCTCGAGAAGGTTTGCACCGAGATCATCGACCGTGCTAAGAACAAGGACCTCCGCGCCAAGGGCCCCGTCCGTCTGCCTACCAAGCGTCTGACCGTCACTCCTCGCAAGACCCCTTGCGGTGAGGGTTCCAAGACCTGGGACCGCTTCGAGATGCGTATCCACAAGCGTCTCATTGAGTACGTTTCCTTGATTCGCTGGTGTTGTCATCAAAGACCCTTTGTCGCTAACCCATCATCTTTGCAGTCTCCACGCCCCTACCGAGGTCGTCAAGCAGATCATTGTCAACATCGACGCTGGTGTCGAGGTTGAGGTCACCATTGCTGCTTAAGCGAGCTTCCAATATCGTAAAGACGTTGGAGTGACCGATACCTTGACGTCGGGAGAAATTAAACCCTCTCTCGACTCCAATAGGCTTCTCACAATAAACTGGTTTACGACATACATGATCTCTCTCTCTCTCTCCTATTTGCATCAATTGTGACTGCTTCTGTCATATGACATGCATAATACATCTCTTCGTAGTACTCGTATTCTTAAACTAAAATCGCGAAGTCAAATCTGCAAAAAATCTACAGCCGCTGTAGTGGTGAAGCCGGTTAAACGCCCTGAAATATCTGCCATATATATAGAACACGAAACCATATCGATAAACGCCGTATTGATCTGTTTGCTTATATCCCCTTTCATATCCATTGAAACCCCAACAGTGTTGGGTATGTCCTTCGATCCAAATCGTTCAAAAATCCCAGCGCGTGCATACTCGTGGTGGCGGTAGTTCTGGCATTAGCCCATCGGCAAATGTTCCCGTTTGTCCAAATTTATCCCACTGCGCCTTGACCACGTCGCTGTATTCCTCCAGAGCTAGTTCAGTATCCCCGTTATATCCTGGAGGGCCGTTGGGGAACCATATCCGCGTCCAGGTACCATTGAATTCCTTGATACCAGGCTGCCCATCTTTATAAGTGACGGGCTTCCCTTTGAACTGAGCAAGCCGTCCATCCATTGACTTTGAGCTGTAGCTCTCAACAGGCGGATGTTGTATTTTGCTAGTCGGGGGATAGGGGTTGTTGCCACCTGCCGCTGCTTGGGGCTGCTGGTTTGCACCGAACGGATTGGGCTGAGAAGGAACACCATTTGTCTGAGGCTGGCCAAATGGATTGGCATTGGGCTGTTGCTGTCCAAATGAGCTGGCGTTGTTCTGCCCAAAGCTCGTTCCAGAGTTCTGGTTTGTCGGTGCCCCAAATGGCGACTGCTGCTGGGAAGACTGTTGGCCAAACGGATTGGTAGCATTTGATGCTGGTCCTTGCGGTGGGGCTCCAAATGGGTTGGCGGCAGGAGCAGATGGCTGTCCAAAGGCGGTTGGAGTTGTCGGCTGGCCAAAGGGATTAGGTGCGTTGTTAGGCTGGTTCGCGGGGGCTGATCCAAAAGGACTTGATGTAGTGCCACCTTGACTAACACTTGAGCCGCCAAAAGGGTTGGCAGCTGGCGCAGCGTTGCTGCCTGCCGCGGCAAAAGCACTCGGTGCTGCAGTCGTCGAAGGTCCAAATGGATTCGGTTTCTGACCAAGTTGGCTAGTTTGGCCGAAAGCACTTCCTTGGGTCTGCGGTGGTTGTGGCTGGCCAAATGGATTGCTTTGGGTATTTAGTTGGGGTGCTTGGCCAAACGCTGGAGCACCAAACGGACTAGGCTTGGCCCCAAGCATAGACGGCTGGCCAAAAGCTGATGTTGACTGAGACGGCTGACCAAAAGCCGACGTTGTCTGGGTCGGTTGTCCGAATGCCGAGGTGGGCTGAGATGGCTGGCCAAAGGTAGATTGCGAGGGCGTGCCAAACGGATTAGATGCCTGTCCCAGAGCAGACGGCCGGCCAAAAGAACTCGTCGTCGTCGCCATAGAAGCATTTCCCCCAAATGCGTTTGCAGCTGGATTCGGTCTCTTTCCCACCAGAAACTCCCCAAATGGTGCACCTTGTGTTCCTTCCCTGCATATATCAAGTCTGTTCGGATGTCGGTTTTCTCCTCCAACGATGAAACGTGCCGCCTCGTTCGGATTTCGCGCTGCGTTTTCCATCTGCTGCTTCGCATTTTGCCATAGTTGTTGCGCTTCGTTCAACTGGGTGCCTTGAGTTAGTATACTCGATTGCTCCATGACCATGCGATGTAAGCGAATGCAGCGGGATCGAGGTAACTTACAGCTTGCTGCTCATTCCCTGATGTTTTTCCGATCATGTAATGAAGTCTCAGCTCTTCAAAACTTTGTTCACGAGGGTATCCTCCAAAAAGCTGGTCTGGAGCGTCTCGCCCCGGGGCATAGGCCGAGAGGATCCATTGCGGTGCTTCGGTCGTCAAGTCCTTCTCAATGACATCGGGCGATATGTTGTACTTTGCTTTATATGTTCCTAAGAGTCAGCTGTATTCGAGTGAATTCGGATTCGACTGCCTTACATAGCGTGGCATCGCCTCCGCTTGTGTTATTTCCTCCGAGAGATCCAAAGCGGTTGGAGGAGGGTTGGTTGCGGTTACCACCAGAATTTACATGTTCATATCGGCAACTATCTGAGGCAGATCAATTAGTCTCTTTCCCTGGACGATCAAAAACTGGTCTTTCTCTTTTTTTGGGGGGAATTGAATCAATCGGGAAAAAAAGGCAATGCAATATCCGATCCTCAAGCAAGCTGGATCGGGACAGAGGTTGGAGGCTCACGTACTGCCAAACTTGCAGTAGCCCTGTTGGAAGAATCTGCATAGCGCCATGGTGGGCAATCAGCGTGGGATAATATTTATATAGTGTTCGCAGCGGCTATGCCATCGCGAAAGGCCGTCTTTTCTACGCCAAGTCACGGCGGTGTCGCGAGAAAAGAGGAGGGGAAAAAATGATGCGTCGAGGTGGTTGAAGCCCGGCGATGAAAGATAAATAGAAGCAGGTGCTAAGATAGGCAGCCTTGTGCAGCCTTGGGCGATTTAGCGGCCTTCCAGCGCCTAGAATCAAGATGCTGGCCAATCACAGCGTAACCGTCCACTGTAGCGTCCCTTTGCTCCAGGCAGTAAGACAGCAATACTCTGGATGGCCCGACATGAGAATGCTAAGCCTTCAATGCTGATGGAATTTTACGTAGCATACGTGTACCTACAAGAATTGATCTTTGTGCTCACTTTGTATACAATTATGAAGCCTGGTTTGATTTAAACAGATTTTATTGTGTTTTTTTTTTCTGTCTCTTTTAGATTTTATTTCCTTGCATGAGCCTTGACAGCTCCATGCTTTGTATAATGTTCTTTTGGCTCTTATTTCCATCTCTGCGCAATTTCGGTTTCGTTTGCCAATACATGCCGTCCAAGAAATTTATAGGTAGTCATCAATATCTCATCCAACAACGTCATAAAATACATGAAGCCATAAGTGAAAATTTAAGCCTTCTCGGCACGTCGAAACTCAACAAGAGGTCCGCACTTGCCGCTGGTGAAGATGTCTCTCAGCTGGAACTCATCGGTGCGGTGTCGTCCAAACTCGAGGTCAGGGTGGCCTTCGGAGATATCCTGAACACCGACTGCTCGTCGCATATCAAATAGGTAGATGGCTCGGCCAAGGGACAGGGTCATTTCGACATAAGCCATGGCCTTGCCAATGCAGCCACGGGGTCCAAGACTCCAGGCGACGAAAGCGCTGTGTGCCCTCTCGACCTCTTCCTTGGTGGTTGGCTTTCCGGTGAGGGGGTTCATGTCGCCGGCAACCCAGCGCTCGGGGACATAGGTGAATGACTGGGGGTAGTAGGCCTCGTTGTGGTGGATGTTGTAGTGGGCAGTTCCGACGACGGTGCCTTCGGGGAGCACCTCGCCATCAATGGCGGCGCCGCCAGCCATGACCTCGCGAGGAGGAATACCGCCAACAGAGGGAGACATGCGCATGGCCTCGTCGATACAAGCTTTGAGGTAGGTGCAGGATGAAAGAGCAGGGCCCTGGACAATCTCCTCGACGTCGTTGAACTTGCCTCGGATTTCCTCAGTTACCTTCTTCATGGCCGCGGGGTTGCGGGTGAGGTAGAACAGGGTAGCGGCCATGGCAGTGGAGGTTGTGTCAGATCCGGCGATGATGCTATTTTTTTCACGTCAGTATTGGCTTCATATGGTGTATGTATGGAGAGAAGCTTACAGCAAGTTGGACTCAGCCCAGAGTTCAGGAGTAGTAAAGCCCTCGCCAGTTTCGGGATCACGAGCCTTGAGAAGGTACCAGAAGAAATCGCGACGGTCCGCATCCTCACCAAGCTTGGTTCTCTCCGTCAGTTGGGCCTTGCTGTAGGCCATGAAGCGAGCACGTCCAGCGGCCAGAGCAGGGAACATGTACTTGTCGAGTCCGAGGTTGTTGACGATGGGCATAGTACCGCACTGTTCTCATAGTTAGTACATGGCTTTTCGTGATTCACGCCGTGGAGCACCAATAACTTACAACAAGGTGTCTGGTGGTGGCGGCCTCGACCAAGTCCAGGGCAAAGCGGTTGTCCTCGCTTTCCAGCATGCGGAATGATTTGCCGTAGCACAGATCGCCAAGCACGTCAATGGCCAGGTAGTTGCACCAGTCGTCCATCTTGCGCGGCTGAGTCCAGCCCTTGGAGTCGGCGCCGCCATCCTCGATGCCAATCTGCTCACAGAACAGGCGCACATTGTTGAGAATGAATCGCTGCATATCCTTCATGGCGCTCTCGGAGAAGGCGTGGGAGAGCACGCGGCGCTTGCGGGCGTGGACGGCCTTGTCGCGAGTGTTGTGGGTGTTGTGCACCGGGTGGGCAAATGAGTCGTAGAACTCGGACTTGCGGACGTTGGCCTTGAAGCCGTAGATGTCCTGCAGCGACTGGTGGGTGCTGAATGAGAGGGAGTTGGGGCCAAAGCGGACGGTTTTGCCTTTGCGACACAGCGCATGTTAGACGCGACTCTTGCCATCTCATTTCAGAGCACAGCTCATCTGATAGGATGTATCTCACCGTATTTCTGGTGCAGGCGCCAGAACTGAAGGTGGCGATCGCCCCTCCAGGCGTAGTAGAGCTGGTAGGCATCTGTGACCTTTGCGATGAGAGGGCCCGGGTATTTTGCAAGAGGGTGGAAGAAAATGCGGTAGGTGATGATGGCAAAGACCTTGATTTTCCATGTTAGCACCGCCGGACTTTTAGGGCCGCCCAGAGCATCTCATTTCGCAATTTCTACGCCGCGTAGAGCTCTGTATCGCACATGCTCCCTATCTACAGCATCAAAGAACTTACATAGAAGACTCCGCCGCCAAGCAGAATCCCTAGCCATGCAAGAACATGTTGTAGGCTGAATGATTGCAGCATCTTTGCAGAGTTCAAACCATCCACTGGTCGTACGTGAAACTCTACCAAGAAGGAAAGAAAAGACAATTGGAAGAAAGACAGAGAAGGGAAGAAGAAGAAGAGAAAACGAGGGAAAAGGAACACACTTTATTCACAGCCTCCCCCGTACAACAAACCCCATATTACACACACAAAAAAAGCTTCATGAATCCCGACTAGCCCGCCGCCATTAAGAAGTCAAGCATTATCAAACAGCTACCCCAGTCCTCCAGCATTGTCCAAAGCCCATTGAATGCTTGCATCATCGGCTTTCCACGGCACACACGGCGCAGAGGCTTATCGATTGTCTCGTCCAACATGCCCCGGATGCAGGCTTTTGCGGCCAAAGCTGATGACATATGATGGCTCGAATCAGCCCTACTACCGCTTAGCTTCGGCGGGGAAACGCTTCAATTAAGCGTCTGACGCGAACCCCCGGGCGTCCGGTGTGCGGGGGAGCAGCAGTTGTGTGCAGACATACCGTACAGTACTGTACGCAAACGAGCAGTCAAGCAGAAAGAAAGTAAGCGCCAAGACGAGATAAGGGAGTTTTTTTCTTACAGCGAGTAGGGGGGCCGGCATTACGAGTCAATTGTGGAGGGGCAGCTTGGAGCTTTGGAGCGCCATCTCAGATCTGGGATGTTCTGATTCTGTTTCTGGATTGGATTGGCCTTGGTAGCGACGTCCATCCCGAAAACCGAGTTCCGCTTATACTTGGGTTCAAAGCTCGTTCTTCTCCAACCAACTGCTTACCACGTCGCCACTTTGAGGTCATGAGTTTCAGGTGTTTTTTTAATATCCTTTTGGCTTGATCATCACACCTCTACTGGAATGGGGGTTTAGTCAGACATTAAACCTTCACTGTACATGTCAGAGAGCAGCATGAGCAAAACACACCGTCACCTCCGCCTATCGCCCAATAAGCCGTAAGAAAATACGATCCCTATTAGAAATGGCCTTTCCCCCCATCTTCCCATCTGTAAATTCCCCGTCCTATCAATTTGCATAATCAGAAACAATCACAAGGTTACTACTTCCAGCATCCAGACCGAAAGAGAAAAAAGATAAAGCGACTGAAGCCGCGCCTTGGAATCAATTCCGCCCCCTTTCCGCTCCTCGATATCGACTTTTTGCGATTTCTGTACTGCGTATCTGCATAAAGCGGAGCCGAGTCGTGCCGCCGGTATCCAAAGATTGCGAGGGCCCCTTCTTCGATCCTCTCCACTCTCCACTTTATCGGTCCGGGCTCGAGTGGAGCTTTTGCGGTGGTCGTGGAGCGAGAACCTGCCGCGGAATATTTGCTTACTCTTTTCGTTTCACTAGTTAGAGAATGTACTGTATGACCATGTCGTAATAGGCTCTCCGTACGCTGCAAGGATATGCCGGGGAGGTAGATACGGTGGGGGGGAGGCGAAACTTCCACCAGGAACCTGATCCAAACGTGTACGTCCATCTACTCACCTAATCGAGTAAGTAGCATTGCAGGATTGTTTGTTCATATACTATAGGCGAGTTGACCAGTAATAAATAGCATATTCTTACGAAATATGAAATAATATAGGAGCTGCAAATCGCGTAATCTCACTTATATGCCTTGTACGTATGCCTGTCCTCGCTGCATGTAGAGCATGTATAGCATATACGAAGTAGTATTCGTGTTTAAAAATTCACAAATTATTTCTACAACTACACAGGTTATATGACAAAAAGTATATGCCCCCGATGATCATTAATCAGTTACAGCCCGTTTTCCATATCAAAATCCATTTTCCCTTTTCCCCCTCCGCTCTTTCCAGCGAACAGGGGAGAACAACAGTAAAGAAAAGCCCAAGACAGCCGCCGTACAACCGCCAAATAACTCCGTCCAGACAAGTATACAATTCCCCGCCGGTACCGAAATCAGTTGAAGTAGCGTGGTTCGTCAAAGACGTGGTATCGATGATCTCTTACTCCATCTCCTCTAAACATGGCGGGATAGCGCCATCCTTCAGGAACGTCCCCTTCCTCTACGCGATGATCTCGATCCTCAGCAGACTGGGTTGCTAGTTCTTGGATCTCAGCGTCCGAGTGTGGAATAACAAACTTTGCGGTCTGAAGCTCTGTGTCGGTGATCGTGCTTCGGCTGACACGCGCGTAGCCAACTCGCTTGATATTCTTGAACAGGATATATTCGCACCATCGGTCCCAGTCGGTCGGATCAACATCGTGCATGCCCGAGGTGTCGCTCACATAGGTATTGTAGTTGCCCTCAAGTGGCTCCGTCACGAGGTAACTAAGTAAGAATGCTGGTCGGTCCGTGGAGCCCATGAGGTTCGCAAGATACTCAGATTGAAGACGTCTGTCCTCGGGATCTTCCTCCTGCCCAGAGTGGAAAACGAAGACATCAACAAGTTGGCCGTAGACATCCAACGTAGCGTGGATTGCCGGTGCCAGTTCACCCACTGGACTAGGCAGGAGATGATGCTTGGATTCCACAATGGGGAACTTGGATAGAAGGGCAGCACCCCAAGTGTGCTTGTTGGGGCCGGGACCGTAGTCAACATACATGCCCAAGTCTTCGGCGAGGAACTGGGTCGTGTCTCGGTTGCCCATAATGATACGCTGAAGATCTGACTCCAGGAGACCAATGACATCTACCTCCATCTCCTTGATCAAATCCCGCATGCGGTATTCAGAAGACCACATATCATTGTCCAGGGAAAAGTGTATCGTCCAAATACCCGCAGTGAGGATCCGATCTTCAGCATGGTACGGTTTATAATCATTGGTGGGGAATCGTCTGAAGGCCGCACACATGAACAGGACGTTGACGATGATGGTTGAGAGACCAAAATACTTCTTGTGCTGCGAAGGGGAGGAGCGACGAGCAAGCTGGTAGCGCGGCTGTGATGTGTTGAAATCATACACGCCGGCACCAATCAAGAACATCATGGTAAGCATTACCCAGTCAGTACGCTCGCGAACGAGCGGACCTCCTGGCACAAATGCGTAGGCAACAACCCATACATGGAACAATACCACGAAGTTATATACCAAAAAGCCCAGCCCAAATGTGACCGCTGGGTTCTTCTTAGCGGCATTGGAAATCAAGGGAACGGAGACTGCCATGAGATACACCGTCAGACCGAGGCCACCATAGTAACCGAACCAGTGACTGAAAAAGGTCAGGATCATGGCACTGATGAATCCAACCGCGTATTGGGGCCAGCTTCCGGCGAGGCCGGGTCTGTTGATGCCCAGGAAGATGCCTGCAGACATAGCAGCAACAGTAAACCAGCCGTGTGTGGAAAAATACGGGCCACGGATTGGGAAACCTTCCCATACCCAGAGAATCATTGTACTCGTATCAGACAGCAGCGAGTGCAAACCAAAGAACAGACCGCCAACACCGAGAGCAGCCAGGAGGTTGGAGCCTTGTTGCTTTGGCTCTTCCGCGAGAGAACCGGTAAGCGGGCCCTTCCTTGTGAACCGGAGGGCAGCAAGAATTCCTAGTACGAGTCCAGTGCCGTTCCATCCCCCATTTTCGGCATGCATGACAGGCCAGATAGGGTTATTCGTAGTCCACGCAAACTTCATGGTAGAAGACAGGATCAAACCAATCATCCATCCAAGCAGCTTGCTCTCGAACCGAACATTGTGAACCGAGTCTGCGTGCAGAGAGCTAGCCCATCCAAGACAGGAGAGTCCAACACCAAGTCCCACGGCGCATAGTCGAAGCACTGGGTCAAGAACAAGGTACGCGGCAACTCCAGATAGCGACAAAAGATGAATCAGTCTCAGGTTGTTGACAACAAAAGATCGAACAGGTCCAAGTCCCAATAATGCCGGTGCGATAGTCACCATGACGAAGGCTTCGAAGCCAGAAATGCCCATATGCCAAAGCGGGAAGTCTAATGCGTGTCAGGACAGGGGGGTCAAAGTATAAAAGGGAAAAGAAAGATTTGGAATCTTACACCACACGACGAGGCCAAGACTAGTAAGCATTGACCAAAAAACAAACTGCCAAGAGATTAGTTCCGCATAGTCGTATATAAGAGTGTACATCGAAGGTAACGAACCCCATGATAAACGCTGGCAGCAGTATCGAGAGCATCCGCAGTAGTGAATCGGATAGAGAAAAAGCCCCCAGTAATCTGCTCCTTTCTAGATAGAGTCGCTCGTAAGCAAATGCAGAATTTGTCTCTCAGCACACGGAAGAACTTACTCTTTCTCCAGAACTGCAGATGGGACAGAAGAGTAGTTTTCACTGCCAAAAGGGGACGTATTAGACGTTTTTCTTGTAGAATAGATATATTGGACACAATTTCGCATAAAAAGAACAGCATTTCTATTTGGGGAGCCATTGCACGTACCCCTTGCTCGTCCCTTTGGCATCCCTCACCAAAATCTCAAAGGTATTAAAATCGAGGGCTGTAACCGCATCGAAAGCCACGTCGAAGAGAATTAATGCCCATTCGAAGAAGGCATACGTGGTATAAGCTGGCTCATGGTTAGTTTCTGATTCGGCATCCATTCATTCACGGCTGAAAGAGGGGAGGGGGGGCGCAAGTATACCTCCAGCTATGCGGTGCACTTTGTGTTGGATGAAGAAGTAAATCAAAGGCACCAGAGTTCCAAAGAAAAGACCCGCTAGGCGCTTGCGCCATTGAATTGCAGAGGGATTCGGCGGGCTCAGAGCAATGCAGCCAGTTGTCCACGGTAGAGTGCAGACAATGTAGGATATCATGAGAATATCGTGCCAATCGTGGTCGTCCGTAGATGTAATGTACGTCCAGCCGCCACAAGTCAAGGTTCGCAACAAGCCCATGGATGCGACAAAACCGGGGAGCTTCGAATTGGGCCTACGAGTCAAAATGTACCACAGGCCAACGAGCGCAAACCGAGGCCCTGTGCGGATCAAAAGAATTCAAAAGGTCAGCCTCGTCTCGAGTCATGGCGCTGCAGGGTCGCTTCTACCTGATGTGATGGCAATGAAAATCATAAAGAACGAGCGCTCCGGATATCGATCGCCGATCGTCGCAGAGACGGATGGGAACCACTCGTCGGGGTATCCATAGAATTCATTTTGAACGATCTTGTGGTAATGCAACGAAACGCCAACTATCAATGCGCTGATGAATGCAGCTGCGCGAGTTTTTCGGATGC
The DNA here is from genome assembly GCA_030708095.1 of Trichoderma sp. CBMAI-0020. NCBI lineage: Eukaryota > Fungi > Ascomycota > Sordariomycetes > Hypocreales > Hypocreaceae > Trichoderma > Trichoderma sp. CBMAI-0020. The sequence continues at coordinate 957,748 of JAJNCI010000004.1, read as the reverse complement.
AAAATCAGCTTCTGACTGCGCAAATCTAGGACTTTGCAGCCCGTCCACAGCTTCAATTCCGCGGCGACCGAACTTACTGTAAGCTACGGCTGTATGCGCCCAGCTAACCCACTGTCCGTTAAAGCTGAGGACAATGCCGCCGTCCTTGTCCTTGTATCTCGACGCCATCGCGACAAAAGGAATGAATGAAAGGTCGCGATCAAGAGAGCGGCCGGAGCATCCGGAAATAAAGACTGGTGGGAGTTGGATGAGGGGAATTAAAAATCATAAGAGATTGGATTTATAGTCGCCCGTGCCGAGGGCCTGTCGCGATCGTGTCAACAGGCGACTTACCCCCCTGTGCCCTGCTCTCTGTGGGGATGACAAGGATTGGATAGTGAGAACACGTCTCGGCGCGAGCTTTTTGTGGTTGAGCCCCAAATTTCCTCTCACCTAAACGTTTAATAATGTACAGCCCACTAGTTTGCTTTCGGCAGGGAGCATCCACAATCGCTATATAGACTGCCTTACACGTGAAGTCAGCACTGCCAGCAACGCCGATTTAACATGATTCGATCAAATGTTTTGTTCTTGGTCTTTGGGAGTCATTCAGGAGCTTATCCGGAGATGATCAGGGCGTAGTCTGAAGCTTTAATTAATGCTTGGCCTTATACGATATTCACGAGCATACACAGCCGCAGCGTGTTGTTTTGGGCTTGCTTCGGACGATTGCAGTCGAGCGAGGTCCGTGAGCCAAAAACAGACTAGTCCCCGTACAAGTCGATGGATCTTACAATAGGCCTAGGTAGCCACTATGATGACGGAAAAGAGCAGGGGCCTTCTAAATACTGACACTAAACTTTTTGCTTCAAATAGGCTCCACTAAAAATTCTGGCAGCCTCGTGAAAAACTTCGGCGAACATCCGTCGCAGACGTTGTTTGGACACACGCAACAACAGCTTCAATTTCTTAGAGGGGGAGGCTATACTTAACATGGCCGGAGTCGCGGACAAGGCGAGGTTCTTCCTCGAACGCTCGGTGCCCCAGCTGCGAGAATGGGAGGAAAAGTCCATCTTTTCCAAGGTGAGAGCGCAGCAGCAGCAGGCCTCCATTGGCAGATTTAGCTAACATCCAATGATCAAGGACGAAATCCGATCAATTGTCCAAAAGCGAAACGATTTTGAACACAGGGTGCTGTCCCCTGGGAGCACCCCCTTGGAATGGTCGTCCTACGCACAATGGGAGCAATCCGTCGAGTCTCTCCGCTCCAAGCGCTGCCAGCGTCTGAAACTGCGCAATCTCAATTCTGCACACGCCGGCCAAGCCCGTGTGTTGTCAATCTACGACAGGGGCGTTGGGAGGCATCCCGCAAGTAGCGCGCTGTGGCGTGAATATCTCACGTATATGGCCAAGGTCAATGCCGCAAAACGCTGGCGCAAGACCATGACCCGCGCTCTTCGAATGCTGCCCAAGGACCCCGAGATGTGGGTGATGGCAGCGAACCGATTTGCAAGCAACGGTGATATGGCGTCCGCAAGAAATTGCTTCATGAGAGGATGCCGGTTCTGCTCTTCGGATTGTACCCTGTGGCTCGAGTATGCAAGATGCGAGATGAAGTGGCTGGACAGGATTGAGAGAAAGAAGGCAAAGGGAGAAAAAGTACCGGCTCCACGCCCTAAAAATGACGACGATGAGCTCCTCCTGCTCGGCAGTGATGAAGAGGACGAGGATGACGACTTGGCTCTTCCGGAGCCATCCAAGGCACAGGCAAAGGTGATTGACGAAAAGGCCACGCAAGAGCTACAGTCAAACCCCGCCATGAACGGCGCCATCCCCATGGCCATTTTCGATATATCGCGGAGGCAACCCTTTTTCAAGCCCGAAGTCGGAGAGCAGTTCTACATGATGTTTGTTTCGTTTAAAAAGCTCTCGGTCCAGCCGCGGATATCGCAGCACGTTCTGGATGCCCTTGATGAGCATTATCCTAACGACCCTTCCACCTGCAACCTCCATATCAGACAGCCCCTCTTGGGAGTCTCGGCATTCGCGGCAGAGTTCCCCCGGGGCTTAGGGACAGTTTTGCAGCGACTGGGATCATACCTGGAAACTACTACGAATAGAGCGGCGTTGGAGAAGAAGACGATTGCTTGGATTGATGAATATCTGCAGCTGGAGGGCTTGGACCAAGCTCTGAGGACGGTATTGGAGCGTACTAAAGAGAAGCTGAATGCGGGCGCAGCGAATTAGACCTGTACATATTAATGCTACCCTGCACACCTACACCAAGCACTTGCGTTGTTTGTCCTTTGGTCAATATGGGTCATATAAAAGACTTTATAGCTTTCCTAATACATTTTCCCCCCAATAGCTAGCATGATATATGTGCGCTTGATTGATGTTATGCTGTGCTGAAGCTGCTATTGTATGTGTGTTAGAACAGCTACAGTAGGTACAAAAGATGCAAAAAGCCGTTTCAGCGAAACTGTCAGGCTATTCCAAACAAAGGCCGAGCGCATCATTGTCATTACCCCTGTCTAAGCATTTTTAGTGGTACCAGAAAGATACAGCTACGATTACAAGGAGCATCAAGAATACGTAGGAAATGGCCGCGTCCACATTGCTTATGCTCATATAGGGAATCCTTCTCCTAGCTTAGGTGAGATATCGTATTCCTCAGTCATTTGGGGTTTCCGCAACACTCGCGACGCACCCAATGCAGTCGGTGCCAGGTAAGCTGTCAGGTATAGCGTCTCTATGGTGTGCGGCTAATACTCGACGAGCATTAGTTCCCGTACACACCACACTCCGGCTCCGTTCACAGCTTGGAGGAAAGATAGGCGTCAACAGGCAGCTGGGCTGGATATTATGGCCGGGAGAATGGCTGCTTGCAAAGGCCGTTTGATCGGTGGAGAGGCAGCGAATGGAGAGGACGAGTGAGCATGCGGATACTGTGACTGATATGCAGCGTACATACACGAGTGATGCGGCCATTCATTGGGCGTGCGAGCACCATGACCTCATGCTCAACCAACGGGCCACGCTGCCCTGCATACAGATTTTGCGGAAACCCGCAATTTATACGCAGCACTTCTGTACAAACCTTCCTAACGCGGCTGCTGTTTGCACTCTGGCTTACACCTGTTTGTCTACCCAAGGAGCAACTGCAATGTGTCGAAGGGGATGAAGGAGGAGGAGGGGGAGCAGTAGTCCACCTAGGTCGTACGTATTCAGCTGTAGATTCTCAGGGTTGTCAAACGGCGGCAAGCAATCAATGCTTTTGGAGAAGGCGCAGAGATGTGTTTAAAGAAGCTGCAGATATTGGGTCATGCTGGTGGCATGCGGGGGGCCCTGTACGATTGGATACTCAACCCTGGCCGTCACTTTTGACGATGAGCGAATTGTTGGGCTCGCAGACGTTCGTCTAGCACAGGATTTGTCGGCTCGTCGATGACAGACAGCTTGTGTGATCCTTTCGGATTGGACGATGATTCACGTCTCCGCAGACGGTGAAGGGACCTGTTGCTGCTCGTCTAGCTCCGAGGCCCACGATTCCACTTCACATGGTGCCGTGTTGCGGGCCTTGCTCTTTCTTGCCCTCACTTCTCTCTCAGCTGCTCGAAAGGAGGAAAGGTGTGGACATCCTGGCGTGCGGCACAAAGCGAAGCGCGACAATGGTAATCTCGGCTGATGGCAGCAGTAGCTGTAGCAAACAGTTTCGGAACGTCAAAGCCCTCTTGCTAGCGCCGAGGCATCGTCTCTAGCCTCCAGCTATACTTTCCGCTTCCCCGGGGGAAACTCGCAGAGGGAAGCTTGCATTTGAATAGAAGAGAAAACAAGGCATCCATAAGACGACTTTTCGCGGTCGAAAACTTTATTGAGTCAGGCTCACGTCGCAATCAGCTTGGTGTTTCATAGCGTTCTGTAAGATGCCGCCAATGCAATGCAGCAGCGTCTCGTCGAGGAGTCCAAGCTCTGTGCCGTTTCCGGCAGCGCCAACCGCGGCCCCCAAAAGGGCTGAATCTCTCTGTCAAATAGGAACGAAAGCCCGGGGGGAAATGGCTTAGCGACGGCGTAATTGGACACATGTAGTCAACTCACCTAGTTCCCGTTCCTTTTTTGTTCTTTTTTTTCCTTTTCAATTTCTTATTAATGTGGGTGGCAAGAGAAGGGAATGGCGGGAGAGCCTGGCTCGGCGGCCAGCCCAGGCCACGCATGATGGCACACAGCTAGCCCAATCAGCCCAAAAGGCCGCAACGATAAAGGAGGGGGAATCAGGGTCGGATAGAGCGACTTGGATTGTAAAAGCCTGTGCTGCAGGTGAAATAGATGAAGAGCTGCTAGCAATCCGCCATTGAGGCGGTGATAAGCGCGAGACCGTCTTTCTCTCCTGTGACGCGGGTGGTGATGGACTAGGCGGGAGCCATCAAGCTGTGATCAGCAGAGGGTGCTTCCACAGACGCACACTAATTAAAACAGCCGGAGCACGTTTTGCGCCTGGCATCGTGGCCAAGTAAAGCTCCACTTGTCGATTTTCTTTTTGCTTCTGCTTCTTGTGCTTTTGTGCTTTCATCTTCCTTTTTTTTGTATACTTTCTTTGACTGATTCTGTGATTCTTTCTTCGCCGCTGTATTTCATTTCATACAGGCAAGGAACATCGATGGCGAGGGTGCGCCGAGCGAGGCAGGCGGTTGGTGGTAGTCGGTTGGGCGATAATACGCTCGGTACGTGATACGTGCTGCGCTGTGGGGGTGAATGACCTCCGATGCAATTCACGGGTTCTAGGGCACTAGAATGAGCGAATATGGCGAGGTAACCGGCAACCCCCCTTTGGCCTTTGGGCTGCAGAGAGCTCGAAGACGAGTCGTGGAAAAGCAATGGAAAACATCTCTACTTCTCTCTTCTGTTCCTCTTTCCACGCCTACCCCTGGTGCAACGGCTGATGATGGCTGGAAGCGAGGGTGCTGATGCTATCAGTGGCGGCGTCATTAATCGTGTGCCAGCTTTATGCGTGTGCTGCCCAGCGCTGCGCCGTAGGCACCGTTAGTAGGCGTAGTAGGTCGCAAGAGGTACCTGTAGGCCTGGAGCTAATGGCCATGGCAATGCCAGGTCCCAGGCGGTAGGTACCAGACGGTAGGCAGGCTATTAGGCCTCTGCCTCTCTCACCCATAACTACCCCCCCTTCCCCCGTTCCTCGCCGGATTTCTTCCCATTTTCAATCTTTCCTTCGTCCTTGTCCCCTCTTTCCGGCCCTTTTTTGCCCGTCCTCGATGCCATTTTCTTCGTGCGTTGCCGTGCGTGGCTCTTCTCTGCCTCACGGGCTCACTTACATGGCTTGGACCTGATTACCTCACCCAGCCTGTGTGGAGGACCCCCACGACTTGGTGTCAATCGGAAAAGAGAATAGCGACCGGCGAAAACATTTGCAGTGCAGAGACAGCGGCTCGCAATTCAGCAACGGAGGGAATGGGCTAGACGGCCTCGCCAACGCACGGATTTGCCCTCGGGAGAAACACAATGAGCAGCAGAAAATCGTCGCCGATGCGGGAGCCGGTCATGTCGGAGGGGCCCTTGAGAGACTCGACCATGGCCCAGCGGCGCTGTTCTGGCCGCCATCAGAGCGTGCGCTGTGACAGGGGTGGCTGACCCTGTGGAGACTGGACAGCGGCATCAAACGGTGTCACAAGGCGACACGACGACCCCAGGATTCATTGCATCCCCGTCGCGGCTTGGGGGCAGACCGGCGCCAAGTCCACTTGCTCGTGCGCGAAGACGCCGGATTTGCTCAGCTTTGATCGCGCCGCTGAGAGGCCTTGGCGGCTGCAAAGAGCAAATCGAGTGAACCACGGCCTGAGGTGGGAAGCGAGCGTCTCAGCCAAACAGAATGCTCTGGACCGCCAAAGCCTGGTTCGTGGCTTGAGGTGGGGCTGCTCCGGTCAGCGTGCAGTCGATTCCTGATCTGAGCAGGGCCACAGAAGCTTGCGGGAAGTAACACCGAAAGCAAGCTGAGTCAAGATGCAGCACGATCCATTGGCTCAGCGCCCTGATGGATGAAGAGCTTGGCCGAGAATGAGAGTTTTGGACTGACAGGCACGGGCTCTGCACTGCGCTCAGCTCAACACACCCTATTCAAATTGACTCCCAACGCCGCGCCTCCTTTCTTACTCTCCGTGTGGCGTGTATATATGGGACAAGGGCTACGTTAGCACAAACAGATACAGAGGTATCCCATTCTGGGCTGCAGCCTTGGTGCACCCGATCAAATCACCGGCATGGAGAAATCGACTTTTGTGGCCATATTCGACGCTTGTTTGTTGCGGATTGGGTATAGACGAGGGACATTTCCTTCATGTGCCCATTTACTGGAGCCAAAGTTGGTATCCAAAAAGGCACATCTGGAGGTAAATGATGCTCGATTGGCTGGTTTCAGCTCTCTTACATGGAGGACCTCATCGCCTCCCAACTTGAAGCTCGAACAACCAGAATGCACAGTCGCCCGGTTTACTAAAGTGCATAGCCGCACCACAGGGCAGGGAGAAGAAAAAAAAAAGCAAAGCAGCCCGAAGAAGAGAGCAGCCGTTGAGAGCAACCGTTGAGGCGAAAGGGTGGATATGACCGCGACTGCTGGCGCATCAACCTCACAAGACAGATTTGCTTTACTTGACGCCATGGCAATGGCATCTGCTCTGGAATAACATCCTGCATCGGCAAGAGGTGGGAAAGAGCACTGCATGCTGCCTCGTTGATATCGTGAGCCGTCTAGTGGTGTATGCGATATTCCCTCTTGGCTGGATTAGGCTTGCTTTGCTCTTCGGAATTACTCTCCTAGTCGGTGCTGGCCTTTTTTTGCGCCGGTTGTTCAACTTGTTGCGGTAACGATAAGGCGCTGGTAACGACTTTGGCTCATGCGGTTAGAGATTGTGCTACAAATCAGGGCACTATCACTAACGCAAGGAGCAGATGGCATTATTGCGACACTAACGCGACGCGCTCATTGGCCAGGAATCCACTCGGTGCGCTAGCGTCAGTCAGCGCTAGTCCGAAACGGCTAGCCGTCTCAAAGGGAGCATTTCACTTCGGCCTGAAACCAATCTGCCAATCCAGCGAGGACTCGCAGTCATCCACCTCAACGCGCCTTAGGTAAGACCTGGCTCTCCATTCACTTCACGTCGCCTGCACCTCCTTGCTTCTTGCTGGCCCCCAGGCGACATACCGAATCTGTCTCTATCGCATCGCGACGGCTAGCGAACTCCTCTGCCCTGAGCCGCCGAGCCTTGGGTGCTGCGCGGGTGTCGCTGAGGTGTCTTTTTGTTACTGCATCAGCGCCGATCCGCCCTCTGGAACGAAAATTTCTCTCTTCCAGCACGCGCTCTCACTGCCCCTGCGCTACAAGTCGCCAATAATTTCATAGGAGGACAGGTGTACCGGTACCTTTGCGCGCACATCCTGCGGTGCCCTGGCGCAAGTATCCGTACAACGGCGTCTCTCTTTTTCGCCCTAAATCTCCTGCACCAAGTAGCACCCTTTGCACCGCCCTCGGACCCGTCGCGGGTATCAAAAGGTACGTCCGTTCGCTAGCACTTGCCGCCGCTCGCCGAGGTACCCTGATTAGAGGGTTCTCGCTCCCCCCCTCCCTGGGCGGCCGGGTCTCTGCTGGCTTCAGCGCCTCAGCACGCAGGTGGCCCAACAGCCTGCCCGGCCAGGCTGACCTCGCAGCGCCTGGCCTGCTATTGCTAGTGCTACCTGCGCAGCGTCCGCCCAGGAAGCCCCCCCAGCCAGCGCCCTTTGTTCGCTGGTCCGTCCTCCGTCTGCCATTTCCCACCCGACACCACACGCACACACACATCCACATACATTCTCTCCGCCAACCCGCGACGCGACTCAACGTTGTCGTCCATCAAACCACCCACTGTGCCGTGTCACGGCCCCGTCTCCGTCCATCCCTGCGCCCATCAATGGGCTCTTGGCCGCCGTGCCTGCTGAGTTTGCTGACGTCGCCGCGCACAGCTTGTCGGGCTCATCGCCATGAGCACCTGGATGAACGACGCAGTCCCGAACCACAATGGCAACGGCTTCCCGCACATGAATGACCCCAGCGCCGCCAGTGCCATGATGGACCCGTCCGCCTTCATGGCCAACCCGGGCCAGTTCAACCCTGGCGCCCAGTTTCCCAATCAACAGCAGATGGCTGCCATGCAGAACGGCCCGATGCGCCACGCCTCGCCCGCGGGCTACCAGGCATCCCAGGCCTATCAGACTAATTCTGTCATTCCATCAAAACGCCCGCGGCCCCGTGAGGATTCCATCTCCGGCTCTCCCCGACAGAATCCGGGCATGCTCCCGACGTCGCGCTCCGAAACGCCGCAGCAGCAGAACTTCCCCGGCTTCCAGCCTGGCGCCATGCCTCCGCAGAACGCCGGCCAGTTCTCGCATCTCCAGACCAACGGCTCGGCCAACGCAAGCCCATCGCCCATCATGGGGAACCAAATGCGCCCGGGCAGTGTTCCTCAGAGGGTGGCGACGGCCTCGCCCCATCCATTTTCCCCAGGCGCCCAGCAGTTTGGCTCTCAGACATCGCCTATTGCCTCGGAGCACGGTACTCCTCAGCCGAATCCTTACATGCAAAACATCGCCCAAGGTTATAACCCGGCCTTCACGCAGTCACCATCGAATTCGCGTCCGTCGCCAAATCCGAGCGCCATGGCGGGGAATCCCATGATGGCCCAGCAAATGAATCAGATGGGGCAGCCCATGGGCCAGATGCCAGGCAACGTTTATGCTCAGCTGCAACAGCAGCAGCAGATTCAACAACAACAACAACAGCAGCAGCAGCAACACCAACAACAACAACAACAACAGCAGCAGCAGCAGCAGCAGCAGCAGCAGCAACAGCAGCCCTCAGCCCAATCACAGCAACAGCGGCTCCAGGCCATGCCAGATGGCAAAATGGCTGCGTACCAGATGCGACTTCAACAGCAGCTTCAAGGCGGTATGCAAATGCAAGCTCAGATGCAGGCCCAGGGCATGACGCGTGGAATGATTGGGAAGCAGCCGATGCCCGGTGTACCGAATGGCCAAGGTCCCCAAGGACAAATGCGACCCCAGCACCGACCTACGGGCAGTGTTAACGCGGAACAATTCATGAAGAATTTGACAACACTTATGCACGCAAAGGGCCTCCCATTAGATCCGAACCCAATGATCGGAGATAGGCCCATTAGCCTGGTGATCCTCTTCCAGGCCGTACAGGCAAAAGGCGGCTCGAAGGCGCTGGCCGTTGGGAATGGCTGGGCTGCCCTAGCCCAGATCTTGGGACTTCAGGCGCAAAACCCTAACGTTGTTTTGGCGCTGAGGCAGATTTACGAACGAAATTTACTCAAGTTTGAAGAGGCCTGGGTGGCTCAGCAGAAACAGAGATTGATGCAGCAACAAGTGAACCTCGCGAATCAGAACACACCGCAGAAACAGATACCACAGGGGCAGCCAATGAATCAAGCACAAATGCTGCAAGCGCACCAGCAGCAGCAACAACAACAACAGCAGCAGCAGCAGCAGCAGCAGCTTCTTCAGCAGCAGCAACAACAGCAGCAGCAGCATCAACAACCACAGCCACCACCCCAACCTCATGCGCAACAGCACACTCCTGTGAAGCCTGGCCAGCCTGCTGTCAACGGGTTTTCTACTCCGCAAACTCCACAGCAACTTCAGCAGCCCAATGCTATGTCCAGCCATAACAGAAACAGTCTATCCCGCAGTATTGATGCAGCTGGGCCGAATGATTTCTCAATACCGTCGCCGGCTCACTCAAGAACCGGGAGCATGCCCTTGGGCCCAGGCGATGCTAGGCCGATGGGTATAATGGGTGCTGAGCAGCAGATGCCCCGACTGCCTCCAAAATCCGAGGACTATAATCCTTGTGCACGGGAGCTTTCTACATATGGCGGTGTCGACCTCCATGCGGCTAATCTATTAGGTGGGGAGTTGGAGCGGTGGAAACCCACCGTCCCTCCTGTCAATGACCTCGGCAACATCGACATATCTGCCTTAACACGCAGCTTGCAAAGTGGAATACATGGGGAAGTTCGCCTTGCTTTGGATACGCTTGCGACGGTGTCCCACTCAGTGAACCAGGCACATTTCTTGCAGCTACGATATTGCGATGACTTGGTCGATGCACTCATCGACTGTGCGGAAGAGCAGCTCGAGCTTTTGACTGAGCACACAGCGGAAGTTTCCGATGATATTCAGCTTACTTCGTACGAGGAAGTTGTCAGGGCATGCCGCATAGAGCGATTCGCAATTCGCGATGTGCCTGCTTTTGGGACCGAAGACTATGAGCTTGACAGAGCTGTTGATCGACTGGTGTGCATCTCGACTATCCTACGCAACGTCTCCTTCCCAGGCGAACAGAACGATAACCACAATATGCTTGCTGATGAATCTGTCATCAAGTTCCTGTGTACCGCTATCCGGTATCTCGGCACAAGGACCATGCTTCTTCGCACTCACAGCAACACCCTCGACTTCATGAAGGATGTGGTTATCCTCCTTTCTAATATTTCTAGCTCGATCGAAATTCCTGGCCGGGAGCAAGCGTTTTGTCTACTACAATTCTTGCTGTCATTCGCTCCGATTCCCAGCCCAGTAGTGACCGGTGAAACTCTCTTCTTTAGCAACTACGACCCGAGCGTTCATACATACCTTCCTCACGCTGTTGATGCATTGGCAAAATTACTTGCCCGTGACGAGCCCAACAGAAGCCACTATAAAAACCTCTTTGCTATTGATGCTACGAACAACCCCCCATACGAACTTCTTACTCGTACCTTTGCGTTGGCAATTTCCCCTGTACCGGACAAGGTTAAAGAACGTGATCGACCGACAAGCTTCCCCTCGCTTGTGGAAGTCCGGAAGCCATATCTTATGCAAGGGCTCCTGTCAGCGGAGATCATTGCATCTCTGGCGCCTGGGGCAGAGTCACATGTTGTGAGGAGCTGGCTGGCCGCTGGCAATGGGCTTGCAAACAACCTCTTCCGTCTCGGCCAAGAGCTGAGTCGTATGTACGAACAACCACAGGCTTTCGGTCGAGGAGTGGGACGGGCTCAACCCAGGAAAGATCCTGAGCTCGTCTACATCTCTGCTCTCGCAGTTACTTTGTTGAGGCGATTGGTAGAAAAGTCAAGAGATCCAAACAACCCTGCTATTTCGGCTGCGGGGGCCTTTTTACCGACTACGCAAACATTGTTGGAAGCCTTATCCATGCAGAGTCCTGAGTGGTCAAAAGAAGGTTTATTACAACATTTGTCGACCATCACAAGCCTAGCAGGTTAAGATTCTGGTTTTGGATGTTTTTTTTTTTTTTTTATCTATCACAAAAGGTCTTTTCGCAAATGAGCATTTGTCGTGGGATGGGCGTCCCTTGGTCTAGAGTGAGAAGAAAAAAGGAGGGAGAGGAGGGAGAGACAATGATCAACGTGTAAATGTTACGTATGGGGTTGATAATGTTTGTTTTAGCCGTCCGTCATAATTGCGATGGTGCATGGGTGTTAAATATCAGCGGGCTTGGAAAGGTGGAATTCTCGCGCACTTACCGCGGCGTCTGTGTACATAGGAGTAGGGATGTTGCATATTACACTGATACCTCTTTTGGTGGTCTGGATTATTCATTTATTGAATGTTGTACATATATATGTTGAATCATAAGATGTGGCAGTTACACAAGTGAGCTTTGCCAATGCCCACTCCAACCTCTACTCGATGCCATTTCCCCTTTCCTCCACACTGGTTCAGAAACCCCGGTCCAGTAGCCATCCTCTGGCCCTGTCGAAATGATCTCCCTGAAAGAGAGGCACGAGCTGTTAGTAATTGTCTCTTCTGGCCTTTTTACTGACGAACAAGGGCTTTGAGAGATCCTTACCTTTAATTCTATATGTTGCGTAGTCGGGTTGATCCGTACTTCCTCTCTAGCGATGCCGAGGCTACCAACTAGATCTTCTAATAACCGTCTTCGATCCCCGTCGATCTTTTTAATCAAGACTACCTGACGAGTGCCACCAGACATCCATCTTCGGTATACGGGCAGCTGGACGGAAGGTGTGCGGCGCACGATATACCCCAGGCTAACAAGTTCTTCGGGAGTCTTGGTCGGGGGAGGTACAGGCGCGCGACTCAGTTGCCGTAGGTGTGGTGCAATTTTGAGCTTCTGGTTGGGATTCTGTCGAGCAGAAATAGGTGAGGGCTTGGTTGAGATTGATGCTGCTTGGCTGGTAGATGAGAAGGGATGCCTTGATGCGAAGGAACTGAATTGAGTATGTGCTGCAGGTCGGTAGAGGCCCAAGCCCCTTAGAGGAAGCGCTCTGGGAATAAGGCAGCTCATGGTTGAATATGGCGATGCGAAAAGCTGTAAAGATATTTGCGATGATTGGAGTTTGCGATAGGCGAAAATCGATCGTCTGGTGGGGATTGATCCCTGTGACGGGTTCGGATTTGAGCGAATGGAATTGGAGGAAAAAGAAGGTAGGAAGAAAGATACTAGCCAAATCCAACTGAGAGTCAAAGCCGCCGTATCAATGGCGCATGAGGCTCCTAATACAGATCGACTGCTGTCTCGCGACTTTGCCTAGAAGTTGCTTTTTCACCAAAAATCTCGAGATCACATGATGAGAAACCAAAACGTAGTTCTTCGCGGGAAGTGGCGGCAGAATCTCGGCTAAAAAGTTCAATCCCCCACAACCACTTCGTGTATTCGCGAAATTAACCAAAAATCTGCCCCTCCATTTACGGCGACCTTTTCCCAGATTTAGCGACGAGTTCCTCCCCTTTCAACGAGCAAAAGGAACAATCCAGACGCCTTATTTCGCCGGGGACCGATTCAATTTCTCACTGCGAACTTCTCCTCTACCCACCATGGAGGACATTCTGAAGGCCCTGCCAGCCGATGGCGCGTCAGTCATGGCCAACGTTGCGCCGCATCTGAGCCGTCACCTGCTCTTCCCGCTCATCCAGTTCGAGGGCGACCAGGCCGAGGAAAAGGGCGATGCCGAGCTGGCCAAGAAGATTCTGTCGGGCAAGATCAAGCTGCTGGAGGACACCAACATGACCGACTACGTGGCCACGCTGTACTGCGAACTCCACGGCGTTTCTGAGCCGCCCGCCGAGTACACCAAGAAGCGACAGGATGTGCTGACGCAGCTGGACAAATACGAGAAGGAGACGGAGCAGATTGCGAACCTGTTGACGCAGGACGAGGTCGTCAATGGCCTGCGAAGCGACAAGGTGGCCAACTTGGAGTTTCTCAAGAACCAGCACGGAGTAGGTGCAATCCAAGGCAGAAACAGACTAGGCTGAGCTGCATAAAAAAAATCCCTTCTGTCTGAGCTACTAGAAATGCTAAAGATACACAGGTTACCCTCGAAATGGTGAATGCTCTGTACGATTTCGGACAGTTCCAGTTCCGATGCGGCCAATATGGCCCTGCCGCCGACATGCTCTACCAGTTCCGAGTTCTCTCCACCGATAACGACAAGGTTGCCGCTGCAACCTGGGGAAAGCTTGCTTCCGAAATCCTGTCCACAAACTGGGAGTCTGCCGTTGACGAGCTTAAGAATGTTCGCGAGGGCATCGACACCAGACTCTTCAACAACCCCAGAGCTCAGCTGGACCACCGGACCATGCTTATCCACTGGTCCCTCTTCCCCCTGTTCAACTTCGAGGGTGCCCGCGAGCCCATCCTGGACATGTTCTTCTCTGCCTCCTACATCAACACCATTCAGACCTCTTGCCCCTGGATCCTGCGGTACCTGATTGCTGCCGTCATCACCGGCCGCACACGTGCTCGCAACAGCTCTGTCCAGCAGAAGCAGCTCAAGGACATCGTTCGCTATGTCCGACAGGAGGCCTACGAGTACGCCGACCCCATCACCCAGTTTGTCAACGCCCTTTACATTGCCCACGACTTCGATGCTGCACGTGAGGCCCTCCGCCTGTCAGAGGAAGTGTGCCGAAGCGACTTCTTTCTGGCTGCATCCACCGATGCGTTTGTCAACGCCGCCCGACACCTCATCTGCGAGAGCTACTGCAAGATCTTCAGCCGAATGAACATTAGGGATCTGAGCGCCAAGCTTGGCCTGAACCCTGATGACGGCGAGAAGTGGATTGTCAACCTGATTCGCGAGACCCGCCTGGATGCCAAGATTGACAGCCAAGACGGCACCGTCATCATGAACCACCCGCCCAACAACGTTTACCAGCAGGTCATTGAGAAGACCAAGGGTGGATTCTTCCGAACGCAGGTTCTGAACGCTGCTGTTTCCAAACAATAAGGGGAAACATCCACTAGCAGAGTGTATTCGTAAGATATCAGAATAGCAAAAAACGAACACTTCATCCAACGGTCGATCTTTGTCGAAGAAGGGGGTGGGAAGTGGATCTTAGAGATGATGCTGGGCCTCATTTTATACACAGTCCCCGATTTGGAAAAAAAGCGAAGAGGAAAGGACATTTGAGCACAACGCGGACATATATGGGCTACTGCGGACCAGAGAAAAAACCCCGGCGATCTTAGATGCAAACATGGCTCTGGTTTGAATAAGGAGAGGGAGGCTGGCAGGCAATCTAAAGAAAAAAAAAAGAGCCAAAAGAAGCGGTAGACTGGCCCTGTTTATTTTATGTTCATATCTCTCTTTTCTCTCTGGTGATGCGGTTTGCATTGCATGGCGTTTATTCGGATAAAACAGGGACAGGGAGGATGTCATCTTGAGAGGGAGAGGAGGGAGGGAGAGCAAATGGGATGTAATGAAATTTTTTAGTTAAAATTGTGCAAATGATGAAAAGAGATTTGAATCCACTGCTGCTCTTTGAAATTACTCGGCGTGGTGAAATGGACAAGTCAACATTTTTATTTTTATTTTGGTGCATGTTACTGACTATGTATCTATGACATCCCAAGAGTTTTCTAAAACTTATCATAATTCGTAATATAGTAAAACCAAAGACAGTCTTGACAAAGAAACAGCCCTTCCCCTTTCATATAACCCCTGTTCATTGCTCATGCTGCCGGGCCGCCATCCACACTTTCCCCTTGAGGGCCTCAATGGCACTATCTCTCATCCACCATGCACCCTCTGCTTTTTCATCCTCCTTTTCTTCCTGTTCTGGAGTAGCACCGTCTCTCGACCCATGGTGAGGCGTAGCTGGCTTGATGGTGCTTTGACTATCCGATATAGCGGCGGCTGCTGATGAGGCCTGGCAGAGATTCTCTCGAGCATCGCCCCATTCGAACAGCAGCCTCGCGCCTTCAAGGCGCTCTCTATCAAGTCCCTCCATGACGCCTCGCTCCATTTCGAGCCTCGCGTCGACGGCGGTCCCAATTGAGCCCTGTTCTTCATCGCCGGTATCCAGCAGGGCAGCTTTCTCAGCGTAGCTCAAGTCCTGCAAAGCACCCAAGTTGAGTACCCATCCCAGCGGGTTATCGCCTTTTCCATCTTCGCCGAGTGCCCTCAGCGTGGAAGCGAATGTGCCTTCGCGCGGCGGTCTCCTGCGGAGATAGAGTGTCTGCGTCTGCGCAAAGGATTCTCTGAGCTTTTGATTGGAGAAGTCGAGCTCGACGTCCCAGAATTGCGGCCCACCGGCGGTAGTTACGCTGGAGATCTGGTCGAGAGGAGGGAGCAGGCATGGAGTGGTTCTATGCAGCACCGACTCTATAGAGGAACTGCCTCGCATTCTAATATGCACAGGCACGGACACGGGCTGTCCCGTGACGGCATCCTTGGCGACAAGACAGCGTTGCTCAGCTGCAAGGACCCAGAAATGTCTAAATGCCTGAAGATGCGATCTGTTGTCCATAACATTGACCGGGAAAATCGGGTAAAAGGCTACCAGTAAGGCTGCTATTGCTTTATTGCTTGACCCAAAGGTAGTTGTTCCACAACCAAGGAACAATGCTCCAATGGCAAGATGAGCGGCAAGGTGCGAGCCATACGGTGTATCGGGGTCATCCCTACCATGCAAGGCTCGAAGTCGACGGAGAACGGCAATGTCGCCTGTGCCAGCCATAACGATGGAGCAGGAGACTGCAAGGATATCTTGACACATTCGGGCATTTGTCCTGGCCAGCTCTTCGTCATAGAGCGGAGCAGCGTCTGGATGCATTCTCGGAGTTGCTGGAAGTCCAGTGATGCGCATGAACTGATCCAGATAATGCAGTAGTAAGTCTCGCACCTTGGGAGAGGCACTTCCAGAGAAGCGCAGAGAAATTGAAAAGCAGAGACCGGTCAGAATGCTGAAAAATGGCAAGTCAGAAGATCTCAACTTAGATGTATTGCTTAATTTGTGGCGTGAACGGTAGGCAGCGGGAAGATTTCTTTGGATCCAACTAAACGTTGGTTCAATCTGGGACCAAAGAATAAGATTCCTTGTCATAGTTCGGAGAAGGAGAATGTCAGGGCGGACGTAGTCGAATTGAAGTACCGAGTCGGGGACATCAATCTTGCGTGCTACAATTTGATCCTCTGACTTCATGAAAATGAGTGCAATGGCCATAACTGCGCCAGCCGAGGCTCGGTCCAAGACATGTACAATCTCAACATTTTTAGTCGCAGTTGCATGCGTGATGAGTTTCTCTGTGAGTCGCATATCTTGTAAGCCCTTGAGGTCATTTCCCTTGCCAAGGTTGATGAAGCCAAGAGCAAAGCCGGCCGCAAGGCGGTAGCATTCACTCCTCAGCGGCTCCTCTTCGTCCTCATCCTCGACGTGCTCAATCTCCGAGAGCATAATCTCGCTCATGCGTCGATGTTGGCTGCCACAATACAAGAGCCCAATTCCCATAATGCCAGACGTTTGGGTAAGGGGCGAAAGATTGAGTTCCGCAGCCCCGCGTGGAAGCATACGTGTGGCATGTACAGACAGGAGACGGGTAATGAGAGAGTCCATAGTGCCCATGTACGACGCAGCGAGGCCTAGCAACAGACCAATGGAGGTCATGGTATGCTTTGGCGTTAGGTACTTGAAAGCCACCCACTTTGCGACATCTTTGAGGTGCCCATTCAGCCCCAGAGCTAAAAGGAATCCAGCGTGGCGATTGCTGAGATCTTGTCCCGGTTTGTTGTATAAAATCCACGAAGTATCAATGCCTTTTGCCTGTGGAGAAATAGCCAACCCTGCTGCAACACCTTGATGGAAAAATCCCCAGCATACTTTCTCTTCTGTGAATAGCGCCTTGTCCACACCTACGGTGACATTGTTTGGCTTTACAATGCAGTTCAGGTTGAAACCACCAATATGGAATTTCTGAGTAATGAGAGGAAAGCGTAGACTGAAGTAGAGCAGTCCTCTTCCTGCTGGAATAGCCAGAGTTCCAGTTGCGATCCGGGAAACTAGCTCTTTTTGCTTTTCCAGATACTCATGGTCAGGTAAGCCTGGGTCTTGGGCCAGACTCACAATTCTTGGTTTGTGAGTAGCAAGCAAGTCTCGGGCTTCTTGGAGGCGACGGTCATCTTTGAAAAGCGCCCGGATAACTGATTGGCGTTCAGTTCCTTCGCCTTCATCGTAGCCTTGACTATTAGTTTGCTCAACACTTTCGCAAAGCAGCTTGTATTCCCAGCTTGCAGTATGCGTGGGTGTCTAGGCATCTTATTAGTAATTCACTTCCAAAGGATTGGGGCAATGGTCGTTGCTCACTAAAATGTTCGACATGGCCGGGCGAGGGCGTTTACTGGAGGCGAGAATCAGACTAATATCGGTTCTCTTTACCAATTCTAGCATCTCATCTGACCACGAAGAGGGAGGGTGGGGTTGACAGAGCGCTATGGCATCTTGAAGAGGTATTAGAATAGCTTCTGGGAGAGTTCCGAGGACATGGCCCGTTAGCCCGCAGTCTTTCATCGCCTCGACCATTTGTCCTGCTGTGGCGTTGGGCTTTACAAGACTGAAGAAACGCTTGAATATCAAGGTTCGTGGAAGTATAGAGTCCCAGCGGCTGTCAATCATGTTGTCTGGTTCGGGTAATTGCGTTGCGGCATAGAATATGTCTGCTGGAGTGACATAGTGTTGACCGCGAAGCCCTACAAAGCAGGATTGAATCCACTCTATTATATCTGGCCTGTCCGGTGGTTCTGGAATTGGAGATTTTAAGCGAAGTTCTTGACGATTAAGCTCATTAGTTTATTGCATCAGAGGTAGCAGAGTAGGAGGAAGAAATCGTACCGTGGTCATGACGTGGATCAACGTCCTCTTGTATCCCTAGCTCATAAAAAGATGAAAATGTGTGCCATTTCAACCATCTTGCAATTTGACACAAGATGACTCGAAAGTCAGCCCGGCCAGAGGGCTGGTACTCGGCAGACATGATGTTGAGCTTCTGTTCTTCTGATAGTAAGTGCAACGCCATGAAAATATCCACTGCGACTCTGCGCTTGTATTCAGAGTTCCTGCCGAGGGAAGTTGGGAGGTATCCAGAAGGGCCCAAAGCAGTTATCCCGAACGATGAGCTCATGTACTCTTTAGCCAGAGCAATATGCCTGGAAAGGAACTTTGCGCCAAGGCCTTGAGCACCGCTTTGAGATGAGGCTTCTTCCACATCATCTTCTAGTACCCATTGCCATCCGCGATTAATCATCCATGACGGACAGCCGAGAGAATTTGCAGACTCCCCCCTTTCTAGAGCTTTCCAGTCATCAGAATCTCGAACAGATGCGAAAGAGCCAGAAGGAAGCCTCCGCTTCCGGACTGGGGGCCTTTCTGAAGGCGGATTTCGAAGTTCTTGCCGGTCTAAGTTTAGGAATAATGCTAGGAGTAAGGTAGCCAATGCAGACCATTCTACATTGGCATCGGCTTTGCCTTGGCTATAGAGCCACTGCATGGTGTGAAGCCATCCGGTATGGATTCGCTCTCCTAGTGAATCTGTCAAGACACTTCTGCAGACATTGAGAATATTAGACACCGGGCTGCTCGATGGGCGCAGCTGGATTTTCAACTGATGCAAGCGCCCTTGGGTGTCTACAACGTCAACGATTCCGCGATGTCTAGGGTGGCAAACGCCGACAATGCTGCCATTGGTGAGGTCTATAATTTCGCTCTTTCTTTGCCTAATATCTCTGTCAACTGCCCTCCCGCGGAATTGTAAACTTTTTGTGTCGTCGACAAAAAGGAGAGAGATTGAGAGTTTGGTCATATCGCTCCATGGTGCCTGAGCGCTTAGCTCATGTCGGCCATCCATAGATTCGGATAGAACAAGAATGGCAGATTGGTTTCCATCCACAATTTTGCATGAGTCAACGACATTCTGCGCCCTCTTGAAATCACCTGGCAAGATAGTGACCATGGTGTGCGGCGACTCCCCTCTCTCAGGGTTTGCCGTAGCGTCAGGCTTTTGGTGAAGCTTGAGAGGGAAGGTGACCATTTGAAGGCGCTTCTCTACAGTCTCTTGAATCCCAATAAGTAGCTGGCCCGCTTGGTAATCATTCGTAGCAAACGGAGGAGCCGCAAGGATGAAAACTTTGGGCTGGTTTCGAACTGCGCCACTAGATGCCGAATAATGAACGTTTGAACTATCTATCGGAATGATGTGGATTTTGCTAAAGAGCATTTCGTGTTGCAGCCCATCAAATTCGCGATCATCAAGCCGTATGTTGTGAAGACGATCATCTAAGCCACCATCTAGGGGAGCTTCCAGCAAACTGCCAAGGCTATGATGACCCTGGTGAACAAAAGAGGCACTAGAGCGGCCATGGTGGCCAAGGGAATCATGCCGTTTTGAAGAGGCGCTCCCCAGAGTCGACGACTGTTCAGGGAATATTATCCTGTCGTAAGAGGCGGAGAGATCTGCGCGGGCCAGCATTGAACTCAGCCTACGTGAGCTCCTCCGTCCGACTCCAAAGCTTTCCATATCCTGCCTCTCCAGCGACGATACCAAATCTAATGGCTTTTCGACCTTTTCGCTCTTCCGTGGCCGTTTCCCGGGAAGCGGTGCTCCAAAGCTATCTCGATGGTTTGCTTGCACAGGGGTTGATGTGCCACTGGCGAAACCTGGCTGCATAGAGCTCCGTCGTCGTGATGCCTTTGTGCCAGAAGACTTGTGACGTTTTATAAAGTGGTCTTGGTGGTCCAAATATGACAGTCTCCAGATCGTATAGGCATTGGCCTCACGATTGATGGTGACTCCCAATATCAGAGACTCGTATGGATGATTAGGGGAAGTACCGGGGATGACAATTTTCTCAATATGGAGTATCTCCTCGCAAGGATCAAGGAAGCCATGCCTCTTTGAAGATTTGGTTCTTCCTCTTCTTGTCGAAGATGGTTTTTCGGAATCCGTCACCACAAGCCCAATATCCACCAATGGGTCAGTGAGGGCTACGAGTCGAGGCCAATGGGATTCGGACTGTTCCAATGGCGCGTCCCACATGTTCTCCAGTGTCATGTTCAATCCCACTGGTAGCGACCTTGGGTTGCCAAGACTCTCCATGGAGAAGGCGGTTTGTTGGGAGCCATGCAATGCAGTCAACTGGGACGAAACAAAGGAGTTGGGCGGGACTCGAGGAAACTTTAGGGAAATTGGCGCCAAGTTTTCCGCCTTCTGCTTCGTCTGGATAAGGACTCCAACGGGGGCAGCGCATGCTGATTCAACCTCGAACGGCATGTGGACTACATGGCTCGTCCCCGACAACATGTAGATGTGAGCCTGGGTCTTGAGAAAGACCACCAGGCCCTTTTCAAGAGCCACGGGATGGCGATCTCCAGCACCAGAGGAACTGCGGCCACGGCCCTCATCCCCAGAAACTGGAAAATATGTGAGAAGAGCCTGCGTTATGGCCTCTTTTTCAAGGTCGAATTTGAATGTTTTGCGGAAGAGCCCTCCACGAGACCACACAACACACGTTTCAGTCGTGAGCAGTTCGTCCTCTGTCTGCGCTCCATCTCTGTCATCAATGAAGATATCCCAGGCATAGGATGAAGCAGGCGGGTCCGGGGAAAGCAGCTGTTCGTCAATGGCATGCCTGAGCCCTGCCGGTTGATGCAAGCCCAGAGATTGAACAGTTGCCATATCGAACAAGGATGAGCTCCATAAGCCCGTTGAGATAAGCGTCGTGCTTCAATAATGCCGCCCACTTAGTGTTTGTTGGATCCTAGCCGAGGCATCGTCTCTCGTTCAGGAGATCCCAGCTAAATGCGTGGCAGACACAGGCTATCATGCCAGGATGATTGTGCTTCTCTCTGTTGGTAATGAAATATTCGCGTGCCGGCGCGTGGCAGGCGGTGCAGCATAGGGCAGCTAAGCTCTAGTGGGGTCAGCGGCGACTGGTACTGTAGCATCCCACAGGGGACTTGGGCATTGTAGCAGCGGTGCCAATTAGCGGCCATGGCTGCCTCAGCTGGCACTAATGCACCTTTAAGGCGCTGATAGCTCGTGACGTCGACGTCCAACAGCTCCCGTCAGGTACCAAAGCTGCAGAGTACTGCTACCTGCATAGCATCCTCATCACCACCGCCCGGGTTCTTTTGTTTTCGTTTTCCACCCTGTCGAGCGGCGGCCGTGTGCTGCATGCTCTGATATTCGTACTCGAGCCTCATCAGCGATCCCATTGGTAACCAGAATGACACATGCGCAGTCGCCATCATGACAGGACAGCCGCCCCAGCAGCTTGATGGGCAACAACCCCAGCCGGAGCTCTCTGATGCGCACAGCGTGAGCTCCACGCCAGCCAACAAAACGGAAGACGAACACAGCGCGCAGGCGAATGCTCCTGGAGCATCAGAAGATGGAAAGTCAGAAGGCGAGCCGACTGGAGAGGTGGGAGAAAGTGTCGAGGGGCCGACGACCGAGAGAGATGGCGGTGACGAAAACGGCGAGCGAAGCAGCAAGGTAGAGGGCAAAGACGGGGAAGTTACAGACGCCGATGCCGACGCCGAAAACAATAAAGAAGCTGAAGGAGCTGAAGATGAGGAGGACGAAGAGGAGGACGGGGACGGGGACGAGGACGAGGACGAGGACGAGGACGAGGAAGAAGAGGAGGAGGATGATGAGGAAGAGGAGGATGAGGACGACGACGAGGAAGAGGAGGACGAGGAGCCGCTTCTGAAATCTGTTAGGCTTACTCAACACCTTGGCGCGGTCTATCGCAACGGCGATGCGACCAGTGCTTGTCTCGTCGCAGGCGACAAGATGGTATGGGTCCTGAGGCACTTGCATATACATGAGCTATACTGATTAGATGATTACAGATCGTTGGCACGCATAATGGCAATATCGTAAGTAGCGGCGATTCAGCTTCCCGAGCCCTGAATGCTAACTAGCGACCTAGCACGTTATCCAACTGCCTGGCTTCAATACTTTGCGTGTATACCATGCGCACTCGGCTTCCGTCACCGCCATATCGATATCTCCATATCCTCCTCCTCTTCCGGATGAGAGGGCCGAGGTGCTTCAGCGAACGCAAACCGGATCATCTGGACCACCTGCGAGACCATCAGACATGTCTCCCTCAGCGGCATCAAAACGGTTAAGAGAGGCCCCCCAAGTACCTAGAACCCCTTCCAACGACATCTATATTGCTACAGCGTCAATGGATGGCAACGTTTGCATCCAGTCTCTAATAGACATGAAAGATGTTCAGCTTCGAAACTTTGCTAGGCCCGTGCAAGCAGTCGCTTTGTCACCAGATTATAAGTCGGATCGTACATATTTATCTGGCGGACGAGCAGGGCAGCTCATCCTTACGGTAGGGGGTGGCCCTGGTCGCAGTACCTCAAACACAGTCGGTACGGCGGCTGCTGTTGCATCCGATTGGCTTTCCACTATAGGGGTCAAGAACAGCGGTGGAAGAGACACAGTGTTGCATTCCGGGGAGGGAATTATCAACGCTATCAAATGGTCTCTATCAGGGAAATACGTCGCCTGGATTAATGAGCACGGTACCAAGATCATGAGATCCAAGCTTCATCTCGACAATACAGAGATTGAAGACGCTTGGAAGAGAATCGGTCATGTTGATAGGCCACACACAACCCAATGGGAAACTATGGCGGGGGTTTGGAAAGGTCGTGCTGAATGGATTGATGAGAAGTCGGTCGAAAGTGACGAGTCAGAGGTTAGCCCTCACGATCCAACCATTTCTTCTTCTGCTTCGTCCAGCACAAAGACTTTTGAAAGACTACTTGTTGGCTGGGGAGGAACAATGTGGATCATTCATGTTCACCCGGGCGGCATAGGTTCTGGTAGGCACGCTGGTGAGAAGACCATTGCACGAGCTGAAATTGCCAAGATGTAAGTGGCTCTCTCCTCTCTTCATGATCTGTTAAAAACGGCATTTGGTATAGTACTGACAGTTACCCAGCCTTCACATAGACTGTATCATCTCTGGAATTTCCCTATATGCTCAGAATCAGCTGCTGGTATTAGCATACTGCTCTCCAGAGGATGAAGATGATGCTGCAGAGGATGACACATCTGGTCCATCTCATGCGCGGGATTCACCCAAGAAGCACAAGTCCAAGCATTCCACGTCGTCTGCGGAAAACGAACAACACCATGGCCAACGGCGCTTAAATGCCCTACCTCCAGAGCTGAGGCTAATTGATCTCAAATCTCAAGCTGAAGTAGATCGACACACTCTCACTATTAATCGTGTTGATAGGCTGTCTGCTGCTGACTACCATATGTGTCTCCTACCTGCGCAAAATGCTGCTTCAGTAGTAGCCTCGACAAAGGGCGCATTAGAAGCACTTGCCGGCATTGGATCAGAGATGTGGAATGTTGCGATAAACCCAAAATCACTCTTCAGCTCGGGAGCCAGTATCTTGAGTAGGGAGAGTGAAGATGGTGCCTCTAAAGCAGGAAGTATAGCAGGGACCATTCGGTCAAGCTATATTAGAGCTAGAGTGCCAACGGTACACCCTGCACTCTCCAAACCAGGAGTGAAAATATTCATCCATAGTCCTTACGACAGCATCCTGGCTACCAAACGAGACCTCTCTGATCATCTCACGTGGCTAGTAGAACGTGAGCAGTATCAACAAGCATGGGAACTTCTTGACGAGAATCCTGAGATTTTGGCGGAGTCACTTGATGGCGTCGTAGATCCAGCGGCGCCTGCTACGCCGTCCAAATACCAAGGCGGGGCTGACGATTTTTTTGATGACGAATCTGTGGCAGACACTATCCAGAGAAATATGTATTCTGCTGTGGAAAAGGAGAAGAGAAGAGTTGGCGAGCTGTGGATCCGGGAAGTGATTGACGATGGCGACTGGGAATTGGCCGGCCAAATCTGTGGCAAGGTTCTCACGACTCCTGATCGTTGGGAAAAGTGGGTGTGGACTTTTGCAGGCGCCAATAAGTTTGATGAAATTACCAAGCACATGCCAACAAAGCCGATGAAGCCGCCGATACCGACGACCATATACGAGGTGCTTTTGGGGCATTATATACAGAACAACAAGCCTCGGTTCCGAGAGCTGCTAGATATCTGGTCAACCGACCTCTTTGATATACCGGCGATCACAACGACGCTTGAAAATCAACTCAAGTATCGCGATGTTCGTGAAAATAGTGTTGAAGATGGCGAAAAGGGCAGAGACTGGAAAATCGTCGTAGAAGGCTTAGCCAAGCTTTACGAAGCTGGTGGTCGCCACCGCGATGCACTGAAGTGCTATATCAGGCTTCAGGATGCGGACTCGGCATTCCGCTTGATAGGCGATTTCCATCTTGCAGACGCCGTAGTCGACGATATTCCTGCATTCATCGGACTACGAGTTTCTCCTGAACGGCTCAAGCATATGACTGAACCTGATCTCGTTGCGGCAACCAGCGAAGCGATTACTCTGCTTGTTGATGAGGCCCAGCACGGCCTTGTACGACCAGAGGTTGTTGTGGAGCAACTGCAAGCCAGAAATCTTCAGCTCTACCTGTTTTTCTACATGCGCGGCCTGTGGAGAGGCCAAGGAATCGCGGAGCATACTGGCGAGAACCTTGAACGGCTTGTCATGGACAGTCAGTCTCTAGTGGATAACTTTGCGGATTTGGCAGTTCGCCTATTTGCTACGTTTGACAGGCCACTTCTTATGGAATTCCTGAAGACTTCGACTTCATACGGATTTGAAAAGGTAAGATTGATTCCTCTCCCTCTCTCTCTTGATCACTGCTTACACAGCTCGTCCTCGTATTTAGGCCGTCCAAGAGTGTGAGCAATGTTCATACTATGACGAATTAGTATATCTGTATTCCAAGACAGGGCAAATGAAGCGCGCGCTGTATCTCATCATTGACCGATTAAACGATGTCAACAAAGCAATCGACTTTGCGAAAGAGCAGGACGATCCTGACTTGTGGGAAGACCTACTCAATTATAGTATGGACAAACCTAGTTTCATTCGAGCCCTTCTGGAGCAAGTTGGCACAACCATAAATCCAATAACATTGGTCCGGCGAATTCCCGAGGGCCTTGAGATCCAAGGTCTAAGAGAAGGTCTCATTCATATGATGAAGGAGCACGAGCTGCAGCACAGCATTAGCTGGGGTGTAGCAACGGTACTACGAAGTGAAGTCGCGACGGCTCAAAACGAACTTCGAACAGGGCAACGCAAGGGCATCAAGTTCGAAGTCGTGGCGGAAGAAGATGCTGCAGAGAAGGAGAAGGAGAAGAAAGAAGGCGAGGAGTATACGGCACCGAAACCTGGCCAGTGCGCGAAATGCCTCGAAACATTCACCGAGTATGAGATGGAGGCTCTGATGGGATTTGTGTGCGGACACGCATTCCACGTGAGCCATCTGCTTGAGATGTTACATACTGGCAAGAGAGTTGATGTTGATCTGGGGCCTGGACCGGAAGAAGGTGGACGATATTCAGTCGCAATGAAAGTTATGAAGGCGAGGCTGTTGAGAGACAGGGTGAGAGGAGGTTGTCCAATTTGCCACCCAGCTGAAGCGTAAACAATTATACATGCGTATCTTGGGCGTTATCGTTTTATATATCCGGAGAATTCTTTTCATAGCCCATTGCGACAGTACCTATGTTAGATCTAGTCAGTATTTGATACATTATAATGCACCCGGATCGAAGCACAAGTGATTTTTTCTCATATGTAGCTGTCCATTTTATCTTATTGCCATATGTACTTCTAATGTACAAATGAAAGAATTAAAGCAACTGTATGCCTATTTGCCTATCAGGTGGCGATGTCATAGAAATTTCCCAAACGTACAAATCAAATCCAGGTATGTGACCTCTTAACCTGTCCTAAATATCAACCTCATCGAAACATGCAGATGTCGGTGCTAA
Source organism: Trichoderma sp. CBMAI-0020 (assembly GCA_030708095.1). NCBI lineage: Eukaryota > Fungi > Ascomycota > Sordariomycetes > Hypocreales > Hypocreaceae > Trichoderma > Trichoderma sp. CBMAI-0020. The sequence goes on along the minus strand of JAJNCI010000004.1, from coordinate 931,502 downwards.
CTGAGTCCTGAAGACGATATGCAGCACTATCTAGATGACTGATTAGATGAAATAAGTCATGACCATGACCGCAGTTCCAAGGGCAACACTGGAGATTGCCTTGATGGCTGCTCCGGCGCTGGTGCGATCCGGGGCAGAAGGAGCAGTCATGCTGCCAGAGGGACTATCATGGGAGGAAGTAGCAGTCGAGTTAGTCTGCTGCATGCCCGTGGTAGATCCCGAAGCAGAGCTCGAGGCTGAGCCCGAGGCTGAGAAGGTGCCACTAGTGGTAACGGCAGATTCAGTAGCAACGAGAATAGAGCTGGTCCGGAGAGTTGGGTTGCCAAGGCTATCAGTAGTCGAAATGACAGTGCCAGCTGTCTCAGCGGTGGACTGAGGAGCACCAGAGGAGACCTCAGTCATGACCGTGGTTGGGGCAAGCTCGCCGGGAACAATCGTCGCCTCGAACACTTGGGTGGCGGACGCAGCCTCAATGGTCGACTCGATGGCAGGAGCAGAATAACCGGCAGAAGGAGTCTCAGGGGCAACAGCAGTGGTAGCGGTGGCCAGAGACACGTGGCACTGAGTGCTCTCGATGACGGTGCAGTAGTTCATGGAGTACATGAGGATGCCTAGACAGCGTTAATGATTTGAAAAATCCACATCAGAGGAAGAGGGGAGACAAACCGTTGGAAGTGGTGGAGCCAATCTGCTGAGGCTCAGCAGTAACAGTCGACTGGCAGTCCGCTGGGAATGAATCAGTCAGACGGTGATAATTTGATCAGTTGAGGATTTTCTGTCGTTTTTTGAGAAACACTCACAGTAGGGAGTAGTGGCAAACGCGCCAGACAGGAGGAGGCTTGCGAGAGCCATGGTCATCTTGGGGCCAGCCATTGTGACAGCGTGGAATGACTAGATGGAAGATGATTGCGGGTTAAGAGTTGTATGACACTGATGGACAATCTAAAAGAAGTTGATCAGTAATGTGGGAAAAACAACGTGATGATGGTTAAGCGGGATCTGCAGGAGTTGGAGGTCGTGATGCTGGGCAGCAAAGAGGAAGATATTGCTGATAGGGAACCAAGAATGCCGTCATATCATGAAACATGGTGCTTCAAATGTATAATCATGAAATGAATTCCGTACCTTGAATATTGTATGCGTTGTTTGGATCGCAGAGGTGACTATGTGGTGACGATGAAGAAGGGGAAGAAGGAAGGAGAAGGAAGGGGAGGACGAGCGTAAATAAATGCGGCCCCACTAATTCACTTTGTGATAAGATCAGTAAAACGCGTCTCTGAACTTGGGGGGGGGGGGGTTTGCTTGTTTTTTTCTCTATTTGTTTTTGTGCGTTTGTAGAGATGGGAGTTGAATGGGGGCATTTGGAAGTGACAGCGGCTGGCAGCTGGCAGCTGGCAGCACTCTGGATCAGGGCTGCTAGAATGACGGTTGCCGAGGGGATTGGATGCTATAGTGAATAGGATGTCAAATTTCAGGGTCTAATTGTAAAGAAAAGGAGCGCTCTTTTGTTATCATACGAAAGAGAGCGTTTGACAAGCTGCTTCACGCATGCATGTGAAGGTGGTCAAAAGGGAGGCTATTGTTGGAGACGATTGGCTAATTGAGGCGTAACTGATATTCGATACCTAATCTAGAGTGCAGACAAGATAAAGTGGGCATAATCCATCGTAACTGATTTGTTTGCTATTGATACTTTGTTTGCCATCTTGCTGGAGAGTGCCCTGCCTTTGCGCTTTCACTTATGCCAGCTACCTACCCAAGTTTATATAAGGACATAACAGCAATATGACATTGATCTCTAGAGTATAGCACACGCATAGGGATATAATAGTAAATGATATACTAAATTGATCATTATGCGTTGACGACTTCTTTGTTTAAACGTTTATGTGAAGCATAAGATATCCCCATTGTTGTGCCAGTAAACCGAATAAGCAGGTACCCGAGCCGTGTCACCAACCAGCTGACGCAAAAACAGCAATTCATGCCATGTCATCTGCCTCAGACTAAGCCTTATTCCAGAAAAGAAGCCATCCATCTCACCACCGTCTTCTTAGGACAGCACTCTATTGGCGCCTCTTTTTTTCCCTCCTGTCCCTTTCCTTCTCCTTTACGTGTATTTACGCACCTGCCTCCAAGTTTTTTTTTTATCTTGGGGTAAAAGGTACCGGCCATGGGGGATAGGCTGCCTGCAGACCAGGAACAGCTGAAAGCCAGGGCTCTTCCGCATTGGGGGAGGGCTGGTGAATTGGCTTCTGCCATTGAGCAGCGGGCGCAATTAGGCTCCAACTTTGTTTCTTTTCTTTTCCATTCATTCAATTGATTTATCGAATAGAATAAACCAAAACAAGCTTCCGTCCTGCCACCGCCGCGTACCATCGGCCGCTGATTCATGCCGAGACCTGCCTCCATTGCGCCGGCCACCAGAGCTGCTGTGCTGCGTCGGCCTATCTGCGGGCATTTGCCCGACTTGTGCGTGAGATGGCCTCCAGACTCCAGCGTCAATACTTCAAGCTTTCGGAGCTAGCATCGTCACTAAACTGCTTTGACGGCTGCCGGCATTTGTGCTGTCACGGCTCCTCCTCCCCACACATGGCCGAGAAGGGAAAGCTGAAGCACCTCCAATCTGCAGGGCAAAACTTGCAGCAAGCGGACGATCGCGAAGCCTCATCCAAGCCCGTCATACCTCTGAGACACGGGCAGGCTTCGATCAGGCTTCGGGGCAGGTTGCTGCGGCATGCCAATTGCTCTTCAAGACGAACATCATGGTGAGATCAAAGAGCAGACATCCCTGTTCTGCCGGCAGACGATGACGGCTCATGGCGGGGCCCCAGACTCAGAGAAAAGGCCCACGAATGGCCATTGACGCCACGAGCCTCCAAGACTGACTCTCCAACATCCCCAACGCCTCGGCACTCTTAGCTCAAGACTAAATCTGCCACAGCTTGACACTGATTTGCCGAAGCTCTGGTGGAGCTCTGGGAGCTGCAATGCGAATTGCTCGATTTGCTCCTCCCACCCGCCAACCGCTTAAGCGACCGTCCCAAAGCATCGACATTCCTGCGAATCAACGCCCTTCACTACTATCGCCCCTCGACCGTGTCCCGAGAGTTCCGGCCTCTAGTCCGGGGTCGAGTCACACGATGCTTCGATACTAGGCCATTGAGATGGCTTCGAGCCTCGTTGGTCGGCGATGAGGAACATCGCTGTTGCTCCATATCCGACCCGTCAGGCCATCCCAACGGGGTAGTAAGATATAGCCCAACGCAGTAATCCAATGTATCCTTATTCCACCCCCCGCTTGGGGTTTGGTCTATGATGGCTGCATCCAGGAGTCAATCTACTCTCTTCTCAGCTAGACAAGCTCTGCGACCTTGGCACGTTTTTACCCAAAAGGCTTCGCGGGGAGGGGAAAGGCTCCATCACAACTCCAATAAACATTCGACCTATTCGGGGCAACGGAAATAGTTTAGAAGAGACAAGGCCGGTATGAGGGGGGAGCTCCATTGGCGCAGAAACAATGGACACGGCACGAGTTGTGTATATAAACAAGCTGTCAACTCAGAAAACGCCATCTCTTGCTCTCAACTCTTGCCTACCACACCTTACAGCTGTTCCCATCAAAAAAGGCATTGTCCTACTACAAGGCTTTAGCTGAGAAACTACATCGTGAAAGAGACTGAAAAAGACTCTTATTCAGAATGTCTGGTCCTGCTGTCGGTTCAGACCCTGTTCAAGGGTATAACAAAGAGAGTGAGGCGCCGCCGCCAACCAACGGGCTTCACGCTCAGAATCAAGGCAATCCCGCTGGGATGTCACAGTATCCGAATTACCAATATGTTCCGTTTGGCAACGCCCAAGACCCAAATGCCCAAGGTCGACCTCACCAGGCCATGATATCCCAGGTCTATCAGCCTACCTTGGGCAAGATTGGTAACCCAGGACCTCTTGGCCTGATTGGCTTCGCTTTGACTACATTCGTTCTCGGGCTTTACCAATGTGGTGCTGGGTAAGCTTACTTTGAAACTATCTCTCGCTATGAAGGATTTGCTAACGCAAGGGAAAGTCTGCCCAACTCCAACCCTCTGGGTACTGTTGGTCCTGACCAAGCCGTCTTTGGTGTTGCCGTATTCTTCGGAGGCATGGCTCAGTTCGTCGCCGGTGTCATGGAATTCGTGCTTGGCAATACTTTCGGTTGCACCCTCCACTGCTCATACGGGGCTTTCTGGCTTGCCTTTGCCATGTTTCTCGTCCCTACTCTGGGCATCCAGGCCGCATATAATGGAGACCAACGCGCCTTTAGCTTTGCTGTCGGCATTTTCCTCATTATATGGTGCTTCCTCACCATCATCTTCTTCGTTGCGGCGCTCAAGACCAACTTTACAATCTTGATGGTGCTTGGCCTGCTTGCGCTCTCTTTCTTCTTCCTCAGCATCGCGCAGTTCGTCTCGACCGAGCATCTTACGGCGGCGGTCCGCTTGAACCGTGCTGGTGGTGCCTTCGCCGTCTTCTGCGCCATGTTTGCATTCTATGCCGGTGCTGCTGGTCTCATGCTGAAGGACACGACCTTTGTCACCTTTCCGCTTGGAGAGATTCCATATCCCTCAGTCAAAAGGGAGAAGGCGGCGAGGGCTCAGGTTTAGTTGTAAGAAACAAAGAAAGAAACATCCAAGACGACTGGTTCGTCTCAGAGTATGCCACTCAGTTTTGTCATTTACGGCATTACTCAGGCTGCTTTTTACAATTTTTACACAAAGTTGAGAGCGAATGATTCTCTGGAGAATCAGAAAAAATACAGAGGAGTGAATTAATATGTTTAATGTATGCTGAATTGGATAGTAGTCGGCTTTGTCTGCGGACTGATTATACCCTCGCTTTTGATACCCGCTTGCCTCGTTTCGGCTTTTGACCCTTGGGAAATTGGCAATGATGGTAATGCCTAATGGTAGTGGGACAAACAAAATTGGAAAATGAAGTGGGAAAAAAAAATTGTTTCGATACAGGTCAGGAAGAGAAGGCCATGTATATATCCATTATACCCTGGGCAGTTTGTTCATGTTGCTTAACTTTCATTGAATGATGATTAACAATGAGACAATCTCATAACTCGCGCTTAATAATACAAATGATAATGATTGCTTCCCATATTTTCCATTCGCCATATTGAATGGTTTTGTGTCATCGTAGAATCTCACATACCCTATTGTTTTCCCCATCGATTAGTTCTTATCACTCAAACAAGTTGCTCTGCATATCTTCCAAACTTTCCTTGGCTTTTCCCTTTGTCTCCGCGGTAGCTCCCTTTACTTTGCCCCTCACCTCTTGAGCCTTGCCCGACATTTCTGACATCTTGCCCTGGGCGCGACCTTTCATCTCCTGTGCCTTGCCTTTGGCATGAGCCGCTTCACCTTCGACCTGGTTGGCAACACCGCTGTTGGAGAGGTCCTCGGCTGTTTCTCTGACTTTATGTGATGCCGCGGCTGTTGCAATCAGTTTAGCCAGTGTCACATGGATATATGTATATGTGGCAAAATAAAGAAGAGATGAGATAAGAGAAAAAAAAAGGTCTGACATACAGGCAAGGTTGATTCCATCCACAAGCTTGTCGCTCACAACTCTGTCAATGTGCTTGAGCTCATCCTTTACCGTCTCGGAAGCCGTCTTTTGAGCAGCGAGCGAGGTGGTAAACGTTCGCGACGATCGGGCCACGGCAATACGCGATGCAGGTGTCGCAATTGCGGCAGTCCTGCTTGCGTTAATGGTGCGAGTGAGGAAAGACATTGTGGATGTTTGTGTGTTTGTGTGGTTTATAAAGCTTGTAAGAGATATTGTTTCTTCAGTTGGTTGATTTGATGGATTGATTGAGTTGAGAGAGTAGAGAGGCGAAAATGGTTTGCAGAGAAGAAGAGATGGGGAAGAAAACTGTTTTTTAAAGCTACCAAGCATTCGCTAGACTTCAGAAGCCTTGAAGCACTGTGAAAAGACTTGCTTGCTTGCTGAAGCTTTTGGGGTGGTGGCACTGGTCGTGATGTCATCGCCACCAGCTACCTCCACCTGAAGAGCAGCGCAATGATGACGCAGATGCGATGTGATGCCCCTTTGTAACGTGATTTTACCCCAACCAGAATTGAGACCCCCTCTGATGTAAGAGCGCGGGAGTTTTTTCTTTTTCCCCCAGCTTTTGATCTTCGTGTGTTTACCGATTGATCGATCGCTTGGCTTTTTTTGTGGGGTGAGGTTGGCGGATGGGCTGTTTTGGCTGGAATCGAGTGCATCATTGACACGAGCTCTGAAGGAATGGTTCCAACAAAAGCAAGCCCTGTTTACCTGCGGAAACATAAAGCTTGTCCAAGTCTAACACTGGTAATGATTTTCTAGAGATTTGTTTCCTAATTGCTATGTAATTGCACATGTTTTATCCGTCTCTTTCCTGCTGATAGAAGAAAGAATCCCCTTTTCACTGCCTGCCGTGAAATCTATCGATCCACAACCTCATCGAGCTCTCAGCCGTAGCGGGATCGATCCTCTCCGTGGGGCCGAGGCGCATCATCTTGCCGACTAGATACATGAGCTTGCCTTGAGGATACTTTTGCTCGTCAGCAAACTCCTCTAGCACCTTGTCTTCACCCTCAGCAGCCAGTCCAGCAAGAGCGTTGTACTCTTCCTTGGATATCTCCTTGAACCAGAGATCGTTGGCATTGATGGCCTCCAGGATGCCTCCCTCGAGTTCCTTCAAGTATACCGCAATGAGCAGCTCCTTTGCGACTTTGCCGGTGATGTGCTTGCGGTAGAGGTGATAGAGGAGATGCGACAAGTCCTCGTCTGGCACTTGGGCGCACTCTCCTAGTTGTGTAAATGAAAGATCCCCTGACGCTAGTGGCCCGGCTTTGTATGTTGTCAGGCGGCCGAGCTCGTGAAGAATCCAGTTAGCCGCCAGAGTCGAATATGAGGCGACGTCGGGAAGCTCCGCAAGATCTGCGTCAGCTTGCAGCTTAGCCTCCAACAAAGCGAGGACTCGATAAAAGTACTGCACGCGCGACCCGTTGTCGAGTGTGATGAGTGAGAGAGCATCCTTGGGTGTGAGGCCGTAATGCATAACCAGCTTATCAAGCTCAGTATCTGGCAGGACAGCGAGCGTCTGCTGAAGGCTTTGCACAAGGTCACTCCCAATTACAAGAGGCGGCAAGTCAGGGTCGGGCATATAACGATAATCAACCTCGCCCTCTTTACCACGCAAACGACGTGTTTCTTTGGATCCAATGGTCCAGCCACGCGTTTCGCCAGCAATCACGTTACCTGCTTCCAGTTCTCGAATCTGGCGATCACGCTCGGCGATGATGGCATCTTCCACTGCCTTGATGGTGCTCAAATTCTTAATCTCGGTGCGGGTGCCGAGCTTTTTGCTCGGATCGTCAGTCCTTCGAACAGACACGTTCACGTCAGCTCGAAGTCCGCCCGTCTCCATACCGGACACACAAGAGTCAACTGTGTTGAGGAGAAGCTGGATCTTGCGCACAAGCACAGCAGCCGTGCGCGGGTGATGCATCTCCGGCTCGGTGATTATCTCGATCAAGGGTACACCAACACGGTTGAAATCTAGCCAGTGGACGCTCCCCGTCTGTGCAAGGGTCTTGGCCGTGTCTTGCTCGAGCTGGACCTGCTTGATTCCGACAGTGACACTCTCTCCGTCCTCGGCAGAGATGCCGTCGCGAGCAAGTAGCGTAATGTGTCCTTGCTTGGCAAACGGTTCGTAGAATTGCGTAATCTGGTAGCCCGAAGGCTGGTCCCACCAGAAGTAATGCTTTCTATCAAACCGGCTGACAGGCTGTATCTCGCAATTAAGGGCCAGTGCTGCCCGAAGAGCCGGAATCAGTGTCTCCTTTTGAAACAAAGGCTGACTGCCTGGCATTGCAACATCAAACAGCGCCACGTGGCTGTTTGGTTCATCATTGAACGAGGTCGTAGCTGGTGAAAACAGCTTGCGGGAGGTGTTGAGCTGGGCATGGATTTCAATACCAACAGTCAGCTCCCAGCCATACACGGTCTGTGAATCATCCTTGGACTTCTTTTTGCCTTGCTTCTTTGCTTGCTTCGCCTGCTCCTTCAGTTGCTTCCGCAAGGGTACATGAGCTGGTTGTGGTACTCCTGCTGCGGCCGGCTCAGTTTTTGCGTGTAAGTGCCGAAGAGCATAAGGATGGCGTAGTGATGGCCAGATAGGCACTGTCCGTGAAGATAGTCGCCGGCCATTGACACATCCCCGGTGTGATAGATGGCCCTCAAGCAGGTATCTGCTGAGCTCACTAGCAGATCGGCGACTCATTCTGCCTTAGTTGGAACGATACTGCGGTAAGATTGGTATCGACTTTGTGAATTCTTCTGGATAAGAGCGCACTGTAGTTGAAAGACAAGCAATTGAGTAACAGACCAGTGGAAATGGCGTTTGGATCGAGAGCTACGGCCCGGCAGCCCGAGAGGAATCTTGTCGTCGCCTAGCCAGCCAACCGGGAGAATGATGTGAGCCCGATGCACGTTGCCGGCCCTAGGCGTGCCTCAATTGGCGTAGTTTGCTATGCCCTCTGCTGTGGTGTAGTGTCACGTTAGTCCCTTCGGAATTGACACAATGTGGTGCGGACGTCGAAGCTGAGCGTGGCCACGGTGAAGATGTCGCTCTATCAAAAACCATCATCAGGTGGAGCTCGCGCAGTCAGATCAGAGATGGCATGCGGTCACTTTTACGCGCCGGCCCGCTAGAAAACCCGGCAGGTCGGGAACCCACTTGCAGCCTCAGCCATCAACTCAATCAATCACGTACAAGTTGACATGTTTAGCTTTCATCACTTGTTTAATATCATTACAAATATGAGACCAAAAAGAGGATGACACGAAAACACCACATATCTCCTCGTCTAAGCCACTGACAGCCTGTCACCCCGCTCATTAGCCAGCGAATAGTCACCAAAGGCCCGCAGAGGTCCTGTTCCACAACGCCGGTGGTTTGCCTTATAAACTGAGCTTCTCTGCAGCAGAAGATGCAAGGATTCCCTCGTGGGCACCAATTTGCGTTGCGTCAGCCACAAGAGGAGAAACCATTGGCCCCTATCTCAAGGCTTTCCTCTAGGCCATGCGCCTTCTTGCCATACCACCCTGAATCCGAGGCAGCCAATCCTGGGCCGAGCTGACACCAGTGTGCGAATACTATTGTACGCATGATCGGGCCTAGCAGGGCCGCATACGACTATTTTACAGAGCCTGGTCCCCGACAAAAAGGAATCTTTTTTTTCTGATTCCTCTTAATTGGTGTTGGTCGCCATCGCCCTTCATATCATATCACAGCACAGTGACCTCGTTGATACTCTTTTCAACGCCACTGGTACTAGACAGATATTAGCTCTACAAGAGTATCATTTTGGCCGCCACTGTCTGATTCAATTAGAGGGCAAAGGGCATGTTTTTTGATGTTCTTGTTCTCGCAAGAGCTTCGTCTGTGTTCCCGCAATCCTCCGGGTATCCTCGAGTAGGAACGACTCACTACAACTGAGCGTCGGAATAGCCAACCCAGCCCTCGTCACCTGGAAAGTAAATAGTCGCAATATAACTTATCGAGAAACACTAACAGCGATCTGATTGATTCAATTTGGTCTTTTTGAATCCTTCACAGCACTCCGGAATGCGGTTTCCGGCTGAGCATTAAGTCAATCGCTTGCACTTGTGCCCCGCGCGATCGCAAGGCAAAATTGCCACAGCTTATTGCGACAGAGAAATTTCCAACCGTATAAGTGACTATACCACAATCTCAAAAATACCAGCATGTCCGCTGAGGCAGAACCAGGGCCGTCGGATTCGTCCAAGGTGGATAAAGGGAAAGGCGTGGCCACGCACTCTCGGCATGTCAGCATTGACGAGAATCCGCACTCGGCTGGACGTTTGAGAGCCTCCAGCTCACCCTTTACGGCATCGCCACTACCAAGTAGATGGCCTGCATCAGAAACCGCTTCGAAATATCCGCCGCCTGATGAGAGCAAATCGTCAGAAAATAGTTACTCGCATCAGTCTTCTCAGCCCCAAGCAAATAATCATCAACCTCCGGCTACACCTATAGCAGCATCATCATCATCATCGGCAAAAGGTAACAAAGAGGGGGTGTCGTCCAACGCTCATCTAGAAGAAGCAAACGAGACAGCTCATGCCAAAGAGAGGCCAAGAATTGATCATCGTAGACGCTTAAGCTCAAAAAGCCACGCCAGCCCCAGGCAATCATCAAATCATTTGGACCATCCAGGGCAGAGTCCTGAAGACCCAATCAGAAGTACGCTCTCTTGATATTTTCTGACACTTTCATCTTGCAATTAAAGCTAACATTGCACAACAGTCCCAGGCCATCGTCACTCCTTCAATGGGAGACCCCCAATACCTCACGAAATGCCCAATTTTAACCCCATTAACACTCAAGGCCAACCACATCAACCTTTCTCCGGAAATTTCCATAATGGAGGATATGGCCCTCAAGGTATTCCATTTCCTGCTCCAGATCCGCCGCAGCCGGTATTTCTACCATCGCCCATGCAGGCTACCTTCCCCCCACAGCTCCCAATGCCGAATTACCAAGTTCCTGGGCTGCCACTTAGCGGTTATGAACTCTTGGTAGCAAGGTTGACGGGCAACATGACGGGAAAGAAACTTGCGCCCATATATCGTCGATTTGAAGGCCTCCATCACCGGCTACTGCTATCGATGCAAGATGAGCTCATGGAGATGGAAGAACAGCTACGCAATCTTGATGCAGCAGATACCCAGCTCCGGAAACACCATGGAGGGATACACCCAGCATCCCGGCGACTGGAGGGCAATAGCTCAACGGACACTATCTGGAGGAGGAAGGATCTTATAAAAAATATTGCGGGAAAACTATACCAATACAGTGTGTGGCGCCTCTCTTATATAAATGAAACTTAGGCCGCGTCTAATATTGAAACAGATCAGGTCATCACCTCATTCAACGCTACTTACGGCTTACCCGAGCCAAGCCTTCAAGAAGTCCTCGCTTATCAATCTTACCTAAGAGATTTCAATCCTATAGTAGAGGGCGAGTCCCAGTACCTAGACTTTGCAGGCGACCTCATCCATCTGGGACGGCGCAGGCGGCGGCCGAACAGCAATCCTCCAGACGAGCCGGCTAGCCCAATCTCTCAGTTTGCCAGCCCGATATCTCAATTCGCCAGCGTGCTTGGGTTTTCTCCACCGCCTAGCAGTCAAATCTCCAACGCCAGTAGCTCAATCCGTACCGCAGAAGGCAATTCAAAGCTGGCTCTAAATCGCCTAGCTATAGCTCTAGCAGTAATCGTGCTTGCGCCAATAGTCAGCTTCGCCGTGATCCCTGGTTTTGTCGGCCGTATGACAGTCGTCTTCCTCGTGGGTCTTGGGAGTGCTGCTGCCTTGTTCCAGTCCGGACTGCTTAATTCTATGGCAGAGAAGCGAAGCATAACGGATTGGTTGCTTTGCGTGGGAGTTTATGGGGCAGTGATGGCTATAATTGCTGGTATTATTTGAAGAGAGGTGTTTATACCGGGATAAGGACTATTGGGAGTTGGTGATTGAAAAAGAATAATGATCCAACAGAATTGATGTGAAAAAGCCTCAATTCATTAGCAGGAGCACGTGCCACTAATGACTGAATGAATAACCAAGACAGCAAAAATAGAGTTTGTTGACAAGCGGATGATGATTCACAAGATTGAGGAAAAAATGCAAAAAATATAACCATGGACGAACGGGGAATCGAACCCCGGACCTTTCCCATGCGGTTACACAACTCGAAGGTTGCATTATGCTAAGGGAAAATTATACCACTAAACCATCCGCCCATTTGCTGATGGATGGATCGAGCTGATTTGACTTCATGAAGTTAGTCATTGCAGATTGATGGGGCAAACGCTCCGCTATATCTTCACTGGAAGGCTTCTCTTCTTATGTAGCTTTGACAGATGAGAACGACTCTTGATATCTTTTGGAGGTTCATGAATAAAACGCATTCTTTGGAGAAGAAGCACTCGTGCATTCAACTCCTCATGGTTACTCGCTACACGCTTATATGGAGAGCTGTCAGAATTCAGAGATTCCCAGAAGATAGGCCTGAATAGGATTAGGCAATGAACCCTGCGATCAGTAAATCGGTAATAAGTATGTAAGATAGTCACATTGTCCTGTTTTGCGCGTTTACTGGTTAATGTTAGCTTTATCTGTCCATCCATCAATACGATTAAGACACCAAGATATGGAGAACAAAGAAGGCGAGGGTCAAAGTAGACGATGCTGGAGCTCGGCCCTCATTGCTTCTAGAAACAACACGAACGCTTCTGGAAAATCGTCCGAGCGCGCAGGAATAGTTCCAGGCTAGTATCCGCGGAGAGATTCGGCCAGGTTCCCTTTTTTCTTTGTTTAATTGCCATATGGCTCCCTGGTCTCTGGAGATGCTAGCCGCGTGGTACCGTTGTCAATAGTCTTGAGGCGGCCCATAAAATGATGACTTTGATCCTTCGCTCGTACCACTGCCTAGGACATGCCATGTTGTTCTTGAAGCACCGAATATGCCTGTCTGCGCCTGTGCTTGTGTGTATGTGAAAACTATTTAGCCGGCTTCAATCAATCTGCGACAATGCAGCGCGCTTTGCCATCCAATCATTGCCTCTCATTGGCACATGCAGATTTTGCGTTGTTTCCCGGGTAGGCCGGTGCTTAGACGAGGTGTGCTGCATCGTTTAATTGTCCTGCACACACTTTCTTTTAGTGAGTGATATGATCTTTAAATGATCCTAGCAAGCGCCTCATTATCCTAGTGAGAAGACGGCATGTTAAGAAAAAAAAAGGGGTCAGCCAATGGCGGCAAAGGGAAATGAGCCATCCCAGCCTCACCGTAGCCGCCAATTAAGATCCATTTCGCCCAACGACGCAGCTTGTGATTTTCTTTGAATTTTCTGTCTTCCCCATTCTGTTGGTGTGAAGTATTGCGCTACAAACAGCCGGCGCATGTGATAATTCTCCTAGCCGCTCTTAGGCTCTCTGCTAGTAGTAGTGTGTTCTACTGTAAAGCGCTGTTAACACCACTGGCTGCAGGTACATGCACTCTTTTTCACTAGGTAGACTCGTCATTCTACTCGTGTACAAACATCGTGACAATTGTCTAATTGCCTCCCCGGTCAACCTGCCTTATTCCGGTCTCAGCCTGCACATCGCAATCCTCGCTTGCCTCTCCGGGGCTGCTGCAGACTGAGACACGTGCGGCCAGCCAACTGCAGCTGTCAGAAAGGGTGGACCGCTGCATATCCAGCGTTTCATGTGCCAACCGCGCTGATGGTCCAAATTTACAGCAGGCAAAAGCCCACTTGGGCAGGCCGCTCAGTGGGCACGGGAGCCGTTGCAGCGCCTGGCCTGCAGCGCGGATCCCTCTGCTCGTGGCAGCCCTTGCTGGCTTTGATTGATTTTCTGGCGATGAAACACGATCCTCCTCTGGTCTCTTCCATCTCGCGTCTCGTCTCGTCTCGTCTCGTCTAATTCTCTCCTCTCCCTCCCACATCCCTCCGCCGTGGCCGCTAGCAGCCGTCTAGTTGCCATACTACAGCGGTCTTTATGGGCGCCGTGACCTGCCGCCCTCACTCGCCCTCTCGCGGATCGCCTGTGCGACCACTTTAACTCATCAAACCCCTGGGCCGCGATTCATCCCCATCCCCCTGTCCACCCCGAAGTGACGGGGGCGGAGCAGATCCAGCGCGCCATCATTTCTGCCGGCGTGCGAGAGCCCACAAATTCCAGCAATGCAGTCAAACCAGAGGCACCAGACGACTCTTCCTCACCGCAGGGCTCCAGTGCCCAAATTGAGCCTCGTCACGTCCCTTGCGTCGCGGCCCAGGAGCGAGGTTCCGCACACAACCACCACTAGCCCTCTGGCCAAGCCACTCATTTTATCGGATCCAAACGCCAGAAGGCCAGAGTTGTACTCGCACCAGCTACGGGATCTGGCCAGCACGCCCCCGACGGTGACTGCCACGGCGACCCGCAACGTCAATGCTTCGTTTTTAGATGACCCGACGCCAATTGAACCCGAGATGGCCGACCAACACGCGTCCAGAGCGCTGCGGGACTCTCACGACCTCTCGCTGTCGCCCCGCAACATCACTCGGGATTCCCTTGTGAATAACATGCTCCTGTCCCTCGACCAGTTCTCGCTGGGACAGACCACTACTTCCCCTTCGGGCGGCTTATTTGGCGGCAAGGCGCTGACATACGACGATCCGAGACCCTGGGCCAACGATACCACCTTCTCACGCGGGAGGGGGGCCAACACCACCGGCAGACACCATTACTCCTACAGCTCAGACTACGACGACGACTCTACGCGCACCTCGGTCCAGATCCCCAGGGCCGACGACCGAAACCGAAGCCGACGACAAAGAAGCAACAGCAGCTCGACCTTCCAGGCACCCCTTCCTACCATCAACAACAGCAGCAATAGCCCGAGAGACTTTACGCAGCGAACCCATTCAGGGCCTGCGCCGCATGAATACTATTCTCGGGCTCGAGCCGGCACCAAGAGCAGCATCAGTACCAGCGGCAGCATCGACGCGGGCTACCCCCAAAACATCGCCGGCCCTTCGAGCTCGGCTCGCGGTGGCTTCAGGCGCTCGGCGAGCTTTGATTTCGGCCCTCCGCAGATGCAAACGCAGCCATTGATGTCCCCGTTCCACCTAGATTTCCCGAGCCATCCTGTGTCTGACGATTACGGCGCTGCACCAACGCCCACGATTCCCGGAGGACCACGCCGTGTGCCGTCCAACTTGGCCATCCCTCACACATCATCCCATCCAACCGAATATACGAGCCTGGAACGCAGTCGCAGCCCGGTTCGTTCCGTCAAGAGTTCCTCGGGACGCACCAAGCGACCAGTCAACAACCAGTTGGTAGCACCTGCCATGGCAATAAGCGACTTTGATGCCGCCCCGGCCCCCAGCGTCAGCTACGGGAAGTCTAAAGCAGAACAGCAGATGGCTGCCTCGCAGTCTGCTGCGGCGCTTTCTCAGCCCAAGGAGCGCCCAGGTTTCTTCCGCCGTGTGTTCGGCTCGTCTAAGCCTGCCACTGTTCCCGCAGAGACTCCGGCGCCGCGCTTGACCAACCCAGTCAACAGCCCGGCCCCTCCCCCTAAAGACATCCAACCGGCACCGCAGTCACAACCTGTGCTGCAAAAGAAGCCGTCTTCCTTCTTCCGTCGGCGCAAGAAGTCCATTGTTGATGAAGCTCCGCCATTACCAGGCGATGTGCCCCCTCTTCCTCCCCTTTCTGCCGATTTCGATCGGCCGGCCAGTCCTGCTAGCAGCCTGAGACAGATCATGAATCCATATCTGAAGGAGAGTGCTTTGCCCGCGCATCCTCTGGGTGATATTACCAATAGATCGGCGACTTCGGCGGTTGAAGATGATGACGATGACGACAGAGCGGAATTCCAGCGAGACTTCTCCCCTGATTATGTACCAAGCCCCAATGCAAAGATTAGAGCAGTCCAAAAATCTGATTCCGACCAGGAAAAATCATCCATCGACACGGATTACCGTCCGAGCAACGGCCTCAAGCACAGGAACAACTCCTTCTTGGATCTCGACGGCGGCAGCGACAACGACGACTCCCCTATTAAACAAAAGGCGACAAATTCATTGGCGGTTGACAAGGAGAACAAGAACAGGGATTCTACCGGCACAATCCGCCCAAAGAAATCGCCATATCTTGACGGTCAAGAAAAGCCCAACGGCGGTCCTGTTCGTCCCACGGTCACGATTCCCGCAGACGCACACCGGTCGACATCCTTTGCTTCAGCATCGACTGATGATGGAGATTATAAAACCGCTCCGAGCACAAGCGGGCCTCCAAGCGCAAGCGGGAACCCAAGCGTTCGTATCGAAAGGACGAGCATGTCAAGTCCCAAGGGGCTGGGGACGCTCGACTTGCTCAAAAACCGAGATCTAGACGAGCCCGAATTCGTCGTTGGTGAGCCTACCGAGGACGACCAACAAAAGGCGCAGCAGATATACGATGGAGTTGAAGATTTCATCCCAAAGGAGAAGGCTGCTTCTTGGATGGGCGAAGAGGGCCCCATTCGTCAGCGGACTCTGAAGGCGTACATTGAGCTCTACGACTTTACAGACCTGAGCATACTTAGTGCGCTGCGCAAAGTGTGTGGCCGTTTAATCTTGCGCGGCGAGACACAGCAAGTTGATCGAATTCTGGTGGCATTTTCCAAGCGGTGGTGCGATTGCAATCCCAACCATGGCTTCAAGGCGACTGGTAAGCTTCTCACCCAATCAACCGGGCAACCATTTCAAATTTTCGTTGTTCTAATGTTTCTTAGATGTCATCCACACCATTTGCTATTCAATTATGTTACTTAACACCGATCTACACATGGCAGACATAGAACAGAAGATGACTCGCAGCCAATTTGTCAAGAATACTTCGGCAACAATCACTCAAGCTGTTGAGGAGTCTGTTCCTGATGCCTTTGAGCGCCCCAGCATTTTACCTGACAGGAATTCGGCGCTTCACGATGGAATGCGGCCGTCAATTGACCCTCAAGATAAGAGGTCCTTCCGGAACTCATTCCGCCCTCAGCCTCGCGGCGAAGCTCAAGGCGGGGACGCCCACGATGAATGCGGACCGCTGGTCAAGGTAGCCTTCTATGGTTCGATGAAGGCTTGGGAGGAGCAGATAGAGATTGTTCTGAAGAGCATCTACAACTCAATCCGAGACGACAAATTGCCACTGTTTGGGGCAGAACCAGAAAGGCATCTCAATACCATGCCATCCCAAAGCAGTCTTTCTGTCATGGGTATGCTGAAGAGGAGCCCCAGTGTTCTCAGCAAGGCGCCCTCTGAGAGTCAAATGTCCACACGAGGCCGGCTTGCCGACAACAGCCGCAATCCTGGCTCGCGATGGGCCTCGAAAAGCCGATCACGACCGGGACTTGGACGTAACGGATTCAACTCGAGCCGAACAAGCTTCGACGACGCAAACTCACTGTGGAGCCCAGCAATGTCATCGGCGACTTGGAGCCGCTACTCTCTGGGCCGGACTCAAGGCTCCATGTCCCAGGATTCATTTGGTTCAGCAATGCCCCGAGGTGATTATCAGCAATCTATTGGGTTTGCAAATGCTCTTAGCCAAGCCATTGTGCGCGATGAAGACGCAAACGGCAACGATAGCATGTCCCTTATGAGCGCCGAGGTGCCCGCCACCCAACTGCTGGATGATGAGTCACTAGAGCTGGCTGGTCCTCCATGGATGAAAGAAGGCAGATTGATGCATAAGCATCACTTGGATGGCGTAGGTAAGAGGGCAAAGGAGCGAAACTGGACCGAAGTCTTTGCCGTCATCCAGAGGGGCCAGATGAGTCTCTTTTCGTTCAATGCGCCCAAATCAACACGGCAAAAGAGCCGCACGAGGAATGCAGAAAAGGCCAATGTCGTAGTTGGCGGCGGTAACTGGCAAGACAATGCCGTCAGCTTGGGTACATTTAACCTGCGACTGACCCTCGCATCGGCGCTCCCGTCTCCAGGTTACTCACGATCAAGGCCGTACGTGTGGGCGTTGAGCCTGCCCACTGGTGCTGTTCACCTTTTCCAAGTCGGAACTCCTGAGATTATCAAGGAGTTTGTGAATACAGCCAACTACTGGAGCTCCCGTTTGAGCACACATCCGCTGATCGGTGGCATAAGCAACATCGAATACGGATGGAGCGATGCGATTATTAATAACTCGCTCGTTGGCGCTGCTAACGATAATGCTTCTATACTAAGTGGCGGCCGAAACTCACGCCCAGGCAGCCGTGCCAATCATGGTCGTCAATCGAGTGTCGCAAGTGTTACTCGGCCTTCATCTAGCATGGACCATGGATCTGGAGCATTTACCCAGAGTGGCGGACGTGGTAAACTTCCTGGAGATCGCATCACTATTGCCGAATGGGCACCCCCGACGCAAAGCATGCGACCAAGCAACTTACCCGAGCCAGAACAGCTAGAATCTTTATTCACATATGTTAAGAGCATTGAGGATGATTTACAAAACCACAATCAGCTTCGTAGCCCCATGCTACTTGCTTTTACGCCTAGGGGCAGTAACGCAAACAAGGCCATGGCGAACTGGGAGCGTAAGAGCGCATATCTATTAAGGGAGATTGTCAAATTTAGAACGTACGTGGAGATTCTTCAGCAATCAGAAAGCAGAAGAAAAGAAATTCACAAAGAGCGAGATTTGGCTCGACGAGCGGCCAGAGGCGAGCTTACCGACGGCGATATGGATCTCAGCGAAGAGGAAGGCGATGAGACATTGCGTCCTTGAAGTATTGCTACATGATTGCTAAAGAAACGCATCAATCGCTTTTGTCTGTCTATTATAATTGGGCAGAGGGGAGAAAGAAAGAAAGAAAGAAAGGGGAGAGACTATGAGCTGCGATGAGGGGCTGGAACTTTTATTTTCTTCCTTGCCCTCAATCTTATTCCGTTTCTGTGTTTTTAATTGTTTTTTCGGCCATTGCCATTTTTGATACCTCCTATCTGGGGACGTTTCTTCTTCTTTTCTACTCAAAATAGTCTCGTTGATTAATAGTGAAGAGGAGGGGCATATATTGTACCATTAGTTTCCATTTCACTTGATTGTCTTTGTATTTGGGAATCCGTTGAGAAAGCGTTAGGAATGTTGGAAGCATAAGCGAGCATTTGTTTATGAAAATAACAAGAGCAACGACACCTGTGATTACAGCGGTCATTATTTCTGCGTTCAAGGAGCCCACGTGTCTGAGTATCTGTGCCTTGAATAAACAAGCGAACGAAGATGTGCCAAGCCCATTATCATTATGGATGTGTGCGATCGAGATTCTCCTCATTACATTGAAATACCATTCGCCATTATCTGTGAAAGAAGATTCAACATTTAAGCCGTCTTCATCGCTTCCTCCCCCTTTCCGCCCCAACTTCAAATGGAAAGAAGCCAAAGTAAGAAAATCACGGCACCAAGGGGCGAAGACGGCCTCCCGTTTGGCAGTGCAGCACTGTCACTATCATCTCCGCTGCTCTCAGACTCGTTTGGATTCTGCTCGCCTGTCCGAGATGGCGCGCCAGGGGAATTCGTAGCAGCCGGAGAAGAAGACGAAGGCTGAGAGCCGATGGACGAAGGCGGCAGAGGAGGAGGATAGACGCCGGGGGATGTTCTCTTGACACAGCCCTTGACTTTGATGTTCTGCCAGCCGTTTGTGCGCTCATTGTACAGATACTGAATCTCGGCGTCCTGTTGGGTCTCGTTGCAGCCGCCGGCGTAGTCCTCCAGCTCGAGCGTCTTGAAGTACGCCCTGTAGGGGTTCTTTTCGGCGTCGCGGCCATTCCAGTCGGGCAAGCCGCCGGCCCAGACGACGGTGCCCGGGTCGCTGCCGTTGCTCACGGACCAGATGCCGAGCTTGAGTTGCATTGGGGTCTGGGGCCACTTGTAGGCGGGGATTGCGCTGTCGTTGATGCGCCAGGACTTGCGGACGACGTTGTCGATGGAGAAGTTGATGTAGGTCGGGGTCCAGTCGATGCCGTATGTGTGGATGGAGGTGAAGGAGGATGTGTCGAGGCGGTAGGTTGTGTTGTAGGTGTTGAATAGGGGCTCGCCGTCGAAGAAGTAGTTTGTCTGGGCTTGGTCCTCAAAGGCGCCGAGGAGTTCCTTTTGTCACGTATTTGGCATTTAGCTTCACGGTGAGAGAGATGGGTGATTTGAAAAAGGGAAGCTCACCCAGTCGATTTCGTCTCCCGAGTCGGACTTGAGGACGATGGCGGTGATGAGGCCTGGGCCTTTGGCGGCCTGGACTTGGACTCTGACTTTGCCGAAGAGCATGTATTTGTTGCTGGTTAAGGTGGGAGCCTGGCCGTCCTGCCAGATGGAGAATGCGGCGCCTTTTCCATCGGCGCCGTTCAAGATTAGTTGGCGTTTGTCTTGGGACGTGGAAGAGTCGACGGTCCAGAAGGAGGTGAATCGGTCGCCCCAGGTGGATTTGGTGAAGTCAAAGGTGATTTTGCTGGCGAATGCGGGATCAGGTGGACAGTCTGTGTTTGTAAGATTAGTTTGTTGTTCAAATGTGTATAGGACGAGTTGTATTACGGGCGTCTTTTTTGAGGGGATCGCAGTGAGATAGGTCTTTGAGGCTGGCTAGTACGGGGAGAGCCAGATAGGTGGATAAGAGGGCGAGGATGAGTTGACGGAGCATGTTTGAGGCTGAGTATGCAGAATGAGGATTTAGAAGGTGAGATGAGTGATGGGTAAAGAAATGTGGACTAACAAAGAGCAAGAGAAGTTTGCACTCTGGAGAGTTTTTAAGGGAGCCATAGTAGTTTGGACGCATGTTCGTTCGCAAGCCCTTTTTGCTTTTGATTTAGTCTTCTCGGCAGCATTAAAGTGCTGGTAGCATTTGGATCACCTGGCACAGCATGATTGGTGAGATGAAGTACAGGACAGGAGAAAGGAAGGCAAAAGGACCGGATGGCGAATAGAGATATGAGCTACCTACATGCAATAACTTTGACTTTGATATGGCGTTGGCTACCTAGATACCGGAATGACTGGTGTAACAGAGCAAACACTATACAATAGATAACACGCGGATGAATGAAACTGCATTCTTTTTCAAGGTATGTCGAGATATGTATTACTTTTCAACGGTCTCTATATATGCATAAAAACGACTGATCCCAACGACGTTCCCTTGAATATAAAATAAACAGTTTCACGGAGCACTGTTTCGGGACTGTTTGACAGGTGACATCAAACAAACACCGGCTTCCCCTTCAGACAAGTCAATTGTTTCATCGCATCTCGGCTGCGGAGCAAACGGATAGGCTTTCGAGCGATGGCTTTCTGTGTTCCCAATTTTGGTGGTCGGCCACAGTCTAGAGAGACTGTATGTGCCGCCTCGTTTTAAGCCAAGTAAAGTTATCCAGCACTCCAGGCGTAGCTTCACAAGGCAGTTAGTCTAGGTATATACGTAGAATATTACTTTTACTACATGCATATACACTCAAAAGCATCAGCAGCAGCAGCAGCAGCAGCAGCAGAGATACAGATACGGAGGCGGTGAAGAAAACAACTAGAGAAGTTATTTTAATATAGATGTATATATTATTCCAATGTTATTAGCACTTCTTCAACATAGCATCCAGTGCTGTCTTTTCCGCACTTGAAATCGTCAGCTCATAAGAGCTCTTGACCTCGATCCAGGACTTGGCGTAAGTGCAGTAGAAGCTCGACAGGGGAGGCTTCCACTTGTCGGGGCTCTTGTCGCCCTTGGAGCGGTTTGAGCTTGCAGAGACGGCCCAAAGCTGAGGAATGTTGATGTCGTTGGCGAAGGCCTGACGCTTTGCCGTGGTCCAGTCTGAAGCACCAGACTGTTGATTGTGCGTGTAAGTGATGTGGCGCTGATATTGTGCTATGGGGAGAGTGTAGATTGGTAGGAGACTCACAATCCAGGCATTCTTCAGAGGAACCATATGATCAATGTCCAGTTTGGATGCGTTTGTGAATGCTGCATTATCGTAAGGGCTGATCCAGTCTCCAGACTGGGGCACACAAGCACTGTTGACCACGACGCCCGTACCATCACGCTTCAACACAAATTCGCTGTCAATCTTCTGTCAGCTCTTGATTCCACGTTCGAAACGCCTATTCTGTGTTACTGTGGACGTACCGAGCATCGCAGGTGCCGGAGATGGTGATCCAATGGGGAAACAAAGTACGGTTGTAATCGCTGCCGGAGCCGGGGACGGCGACTATGAGGTTGTTGAGAGCAGTTCTGGCGCCATCACTCGAGGGAATACCGGGCTATTAGTTTGTATGAGCAAAGATTCTCTTTATGCGGAACAAGTAAGATTCATTGGGATCATTGCTACATACCGGTGTTGGCATGGGCATAGGAGCTGGAGCAGCCCAGGCCATGATGGCGGCGGAGAGGCCTATTACGATGGAGAGTCTCATGGTGGCTGGAAAGCGTGATAGTCGAAATATACGTGAGTATAGCTGCGCCTAGACTCTATCCTTGTTTCTTGGAGTATAGGATGCGATGCGATGCGATGTGATAAATACGCCCTCAGAAATGCCGAAGCCGAGAGAATCAAGCATGAATTTATACCCAGCCCGACTCCTCCTCTCCCTGTCCCATCCACTTGTGCCTACCTCTTATCTGACTGTTTTCCATCCACGTGTATATACTAATACTACTCATATCAGACATGCATGATGGGCCTCGGAGCCATTTCTGGCTTCATCACACACCATGTCTCAGCGCTGTGCGACTCACCAGGAAGTAAGCCCGCATGAGATATTATCGGCTAAACATCACTCTTACTAAGTGCCAACGATCACCTGCCATATTCACCTGATAAACGGACTCAGATAGATGAGATGAAACAGCTATTATTGAGCGTGAAATGCGACGAATCCGACCTTGCTATATGTGCCTACCCCGGCATGCCTATCTTGAATACCCTTTTATCTGCTGGCCTTTTTACCCCGGCCTAGCCTCTTGGCCCAATCAGTAGACCGAAAGATGCATACTTTTTAGCTAATCGCAACCAAAGAGGAGAACCCTTGAAAAAGACGCAGATCCAATATCAACCTTCCTGAAGCGGAAATGTCCACTGCTATGAGGAATTACTGGTACGATGCAATGAGTGCTTGGTATTTCTGCTTATAATCTTCGTCCGAGATAGCCTTGGCTTGGTACTTTTCCCATAAAAGCCGCTCGCCAAGCGTAATATCATGCAAAAAGTGCCTCAAAGGGTCGTAGGCATTGACTTTTTGCATGCGCAGGTACATGAGCTTATGCAAAGCCGTCTTGCCATTCTTGTCCGTAGCTTTGATGGATGCGCTAAGTTGGAGAAATTTCTTTGCATGGGCAACTGCTTGAGAGGGTTTGTAAGTCGGGAATGTCCGCAGCCTTTTGACGATCAAATGCAAGAAGCTATTTCCATCAGCGTGGATGTAGCTGCCGTCGAAGTTCTCGAATCGCAAGGCATTGGAGAACCGCTTGAGGTCGGCATCCTGGATGAGGGCCATTGCGGCAATCTTTTGGGGGACCGTACTATTCGGAAATTCGCTTGGAAGCATGTCCCAAATCTTCTCCTCGCCGTTAATACAAGCACTATAGGCATAATCGATAGAATCTTGAGTGATATCCTTTCGATATGCGAGCATATCGAATGGAGGAGTTGTATTGCGAAGGCTGATATTGGTCACCCACAATTTGAAAATGGGGTTAATCTCATGATGTGCGAGCTTGGCGTTTAGTTCCAGAAGGGTTTGGAAGAATGCCAAGGGTTCACGGCGAAACTTGTCGATACAAGCTCCCAGCATAGAGATTCCAGAAGGAAGAAGCGCGTTGACATCAGCTCCTCGTTCGGTAACGAGTTTCTTGAAGAGCTCTAGGAATCCAACGGCATCATCTCCCTTTGCCTTCTTTCTTTCCTTTTTTCTCTGTGAAATAACCCAGCAAAGAACGCCGAGAAGCGAATATCCCTGGTCAGATTTTCCATTGACGTCGGCTCCATGGTCAAGTAAGAGGTTGATGATTGACGATATATCTTTGATGCCATTTTTCCAAGTGATTTGCTGGATATCGTTTGTGAGCCCCTGGGCAGCGCAACCCAATGGCGTGTGCAACACTCTGGCATCTGAATGCCTGCCAACGCTGGCATTGCAGGATTTGACTAGGAACTGGATGAGCTCCATGTATTCCTTTCGTATTTCCCGCGTCCTTCCCTTGTGAAAGCATTTGATGGCCTGTATCAACGGAGTAATTCCTACCTCGCTCACTGCTTCAATGTCGCCGCCGTTTGCAATTATGTCTCTGATCAAATCAAAGTTGCTATGGCGCATTGCCATAGACAAAGGGGCCGCTCCTCTGGGAACAGGCACGTTAATGAGGTTGGAGTATCTTCTGAAATATGATAGACCAGTAGCATCTCTATACTCTCGCTCTTTCTGAGATGCAAGTATGTGTAGAATATTGATGTTGCCTGTCTCGGGGGTAGAACCCATCCTGTTGGGGTCGGGGATGGCAAGTATTGGAGAAGCGCCTTTTCTCAGTAATGCCTGGATGATCTCATCATTCTTCAGGACAAATGGGACGAATAAGGGGCGCCACAGGCTGAAACGAGAAGAAACAGCTATCTTCTGATTGATGTATTCCATTCTTTCATCGAACTTCCCATGGTCAAGAGACGATTCCATATTGTAGAGATATCCCTCTCCGAGAGCGTTGGGATCGGCCCCGTAGTTCAAGAGCTTCTTGACGACTTTTATGTTGCCGCGGGCAGCAGCCAGATGAAGAGGAGTAGCGTGGAAAGATCGAGGCGCTCCTGAGCCATATGTTTTGTTCAGGTCGCCGCCATATCTGATAGCAAGCTCCAAGACTGTCATAACATCCTCATTGTAGACCCCAGCTGGGTCGACCGATGCTGCCCAAAATATAGCGCGTGGGTACTCCTCTTTGTTGTCTCTCTTGTACATGATGGGGGTGATTAAGTCTTTAAAGAAAGCAGAAGTTTGAGCCAAGCGTCCAAGATCACTAATAGATAGGTGTTGTATGATATAGGACTTGGGTTCGATGGGTAGATGAGTAATATAGTCATGATTGGCGATGGTGTACAGAGAGAAATTCTCGTCGGCTGCAAAAGCAGCTGCCAAAGAGGCCATTTTGGCTGCTGGTGAAGAAAGGAAGAGGAAAGAAGGAAGAGAGTGCGAGCAGCTGCGAGGAGGTACATTTATAGGCCGTTGGAACCTCGATTGTCAGGCAGAAAATGAATGAGTGGAAGGTTCTTGATTGAAGAGGGATCAATCACCTGGTGTCAACTGGCAGATTGGATGTATAAGGGAGATTTTGAAGTAACACTATAACTACTAAAGTTGGCACATTTTTACAGCTGCCGATGGCAGAGGTAGCAGAATTTACCTCCTTATATTAAAGCTGGAGCGTTGGATATTAGAGCTCGGTTACTGGGTGTTTTCCTTTGTACATATTATAAATAATATATGAGATAGAAATATTCTTCTTCTAAACTTAGAGAATTCATTAATTTTCTGAGGCGCTATCGTACTCATTAATAACACTCTGTGGTTTGACAAATGTCCCTAGAGGAGTGAACTTCAAGTGATCAATCCCAAAACCTGCAGGACCACCAATCTCGATTCCTCTTTGACTCCCCGTCCATTTGTCGCTCGCAGCCAGCCCCAGGACAACTACTAGCAGCCCATATCTATATTCAGGGGTACCGATGGCTTCGCCGTTCTGTGCATCAATGACAGTGATTAAGTCGGGCACAATGGCCAAAACATCTTCTTGCCGCTCCTCTTTCCCGTCGTCTCGTACCCTGAGAGCTGCAATGTTTTCGTTTTTGAAGGGAATCTTTATGGTGCCTTGAAAGGAGGCTGGGTAAGTCCCATCTTGCTGTAGGCCATCGTTATCCTGCCTTACATCGACTCCTTCGATGAAGCATTCGCCATACACGTATCCCCCTCTGAGCGTCCTCTCAACACCCACAATCTTGCCTTTCCAGAGCACTCTACCGGCCCCTTTGCCACCACACTCCTCAATGATAGATTCGGCCACGTTATCCACCCTGTTTTCTTGGCGGGCACGGGCAACGCCGCGCCCGATTCTCCAGGCCTGTGATATAGTGTGCTCTACAGCCCACCGCTTCGTTTCTGCTCCGGTCACTGGAGACTCGGCAGCTCCCGTATGGGACCCCATTTGGGTGAGAGCGGCTCGCAAGATGCGTTCAACAGCCAGGTCAGACGTTGCTTTCGGCATGACGACGACATTGCCATTTCCATCGGACATGGCGATGGGGGACCAGATGGGGGATCGTTCGTTGAAAACAATAGGCGTCGTCTGCCACTTTGTTGGATACGCCCGCCCCATCCAGTCTCCGTCAACGGCTGGCAGGTTCATGTTCGTGCTAGCCCCCAATATCATCGCTTGGAGGCCATTCCCACCTCCAATCTCGATGGAGATCATATGAGTGGCGGGCTGAGAACATATCTTGAAAATCTCCTCTTGGGCCTCTAGCAGCTCATTGGCGGGAAGTTTCTCGATACCAACTGTTGGACTGCCTACGCCGCCCCCACAGCCAATCTGATCGTCATCGGCAAGATCGTGAGGATTCACAACTCTCACGATCGCCCCTTTGCGAAGCTCTTGTTTTAAGCGCACTAGATGAGAATAGGGGGACCCTCCACCGCCCGTGCCGAGGATATAACAGCCTGTCGCAATCCAATCGGCATCTGTTTCCGATATGTACCAAACGCGATTTTTGACAGCCGGTTTGTAGTTGAGGATGTCGACTTCTTTATCTTGCTGCTCCTTGGATGAAAATTCCGGCGGCCTCGCCAATTTCTCGTATTGGCTCATGTCATCAATGTTTTCTTCTTCATTCTCCGCTTCAGGAGTTGAGCCGATTTCTGTTTTCCCCAGGTCAAAATCGCCAGCGGCGCGAACGATGAACCTAGTTTTATGAGCAATATACTGGAAAACGGTATACAATTAGTAACTGTGATTTGTTTCAAGGGTCCATATTGGGGGCCTCACTTGTAGTGGCAGTGATTCCTTTTCGACCACCTCCACAGTCGTAGGCGATGCTCCGGCAGATATCGTCTTTGCAATCGCCTCCTTGCTAACCTCCTCCAGCAACTGAGCAGTAGTCTTTGACTCTGTGGATTTGACGGTATCTACAACTGCACTGACTCTTGCCATGGCTGCACCGATTGCGTTGGCGACCTGCGCCCACTCGGGCTTGAGCACGCGGCTCGCTCCTTTAAGCTGATCCGGCGACAGAATAGCTCCACCACCAACAAGAAGAACAGGAATATCCTCTGGAGATGTTTTCATCTTGTCAATGGCCTTTTCAATCTTGTTCTTGATGACGCTTCCGAAAAGCTCAAGCTGCTCGGTAGTAAGCAAATCTTTCACAAGATTGGCATCACCTACCTTCAAATCAGGATTCGCTTGCACTATGCAATCTGTAGTCGTGGTGATGGTGCCACCGAAAACAACAGACTCTTGTTGGAGCTTATGGCCAACGCTATCCGGACCGACAGTCAAGCCATTGCCAGTCCTGACGATGGAACCTCCCCCAAGTCCAATGCTCTTGATATCTGGGCAGGAAAAGTTCATTCTTATGCCAGCAAGGTCACTGTATGCAGCTTGCTGCCGGGGAAAACCGTTGGCATGAAGCAGGCCAACGTCTGTAGTCGTTCCACCAATGTCCACGACCATGATTGCTTCGGACACTTGGCCTTGGGCAAGAAACGCCGCGCCTCTCATACTATTCGTTGGGCCGCTCGAGAAAGTCCTGATTGGTAGCCTTGCTGCCATGTCTCCTGACAAGACAGTCCCATCATTTTGGGTGATGAAGACGGGACAATGCAAGCCGAGGCGTTTGATCGGTGCTTGGAAAGATCTGATGGTCTTCCTGGCGAAAGAGAGGATCGAAGCATTGAGGATGGCTGCATTTTCGCGCTCCAAGAATCCCAGATTGGCGATTTCCTTGGAGCAAAGAACATCGCAGCCAGGCAAATTCGCCTTGATAATGGCCGCAGCTCGCTCTTCCTGTCTTTCTATGGTGTCAATCGGGCTGAAGACCCCATTAACAACAATGCTCTTGATGCCCTTTTCGCGAATAATATCGCACTGCTGTGTAATCTCTCGCTCGTCAATGTCCGAAATCAAATTGCCGTCCACTTCCAAGCCGCCCTTTAAAAGTGCGTAATGCCCTAGAATCATCTGTCTCATGTCATCTGGCCAATCCACGCAAGGAGGAGCATGCTTGGAGAAAGGCCCGCAGAGTCGGATAACAGCCACGGTAGATAGCCGAGCGGCATCTCTCTCAACGACAGCATTGACAAAGTGAGTCGTTCCAATAGTCACGCTTTCAACCTCGGATGGATCAATAGCAGCGGATTTGAACATGGCAATGATGGCATCGTTGATACCAACACTAGGATTTGTAGTCGTGGGGGATTTGTGCCACGCCAGGATTCCCTTGCCCGGAGATGATGCTTGGAGGGGGTCTAAAATGACGCCGTCTGTGTTTGTGCCGCCGACATCGACTCCTATGCGAAGGTGTCTGCGCGAGTCTGGGGAAGGCATCTTGATTCGAAGTGAATATTTGGATGCAATATCAAGGGAGAAAGTTGTAGTGACGTTATGCTTTAAAAGATAAAGATTCGGGTATATGTAAGTACCAAGAGGCACTTGAGTTGTTTATCAGAAGATCAGATAAGATGGAAATTGCTGGGAATCTATCCAATCGGCCTCCCGACTGCGGAGATGGCGGGGTATAGGATTGCATGTGGGCTGCTAAATGGAGCTTTACGGGAGAGATTCATGCAATTGGCATGGCCGGCGTGGTAGAGACGGAGTCAAGAAGACATTCAGAACTGTCCTAGAAGATTTTGTAAGTCCGGAGAGTGGTGCCAGCATATATATTACATGAAGAGTGGATATGCCCTTCTTGATGTGTCTTCAGGCTGAAGCATAAAGAACATCCATAATCCCTTCTGATCATCTCATTCACTCTCATCTTTGCCTGTTTCCACCTAGTCGACTGGGTACCTACTCAGACCTGCATCTGGCTGTTGGTTTGCTGGATTATGGTTACGTGTATGTCTTATAACAAAAGAGCTATTTTTATCTACCTACCTACCTACGTAGGTAATTACAGATAGTGGAAAATAAAAGCATAGCTCTACTAAGGTACTCATGAAATGGCCTCCTTTCACCAGGTAACCTGCGTCTTTTTGCTTGGGCTTTATACATTAACTCGGCCTATGGTCTAGCAGTGACGCTACAGGGCACCCGGCGCCTCTTTCAGAGCGCTGACTCAGCACCCACTGCCGCAAACGCCAAGTGCTCTGGCCGCAATTAGCAGCCGTCATAGACCAACAGGCCTGTTGATTCCAGCGACGTCCTTGGCTGCGTCAGCCGACCGTGACCTTGGCCAGGCAAACACGCACTTCATCAATACACGAGTTAATCCGCCACTGCGTACGCAAGCAATTACATACGCCGCTTCATTCTTTGCTGCGCAGGGCAGCCCAGAGGTTCGTCATTGCCACGTCTCGACTCTACGATTCTCGGTTGACGTATCTCAGGGACAGCTGCAGCAATCTGCCGACCTCTCCATGCCCTTTCCAAGCCCTTCGCCGAACGAGATTCCCGCCAAGCAGATACAAGCGGCTTCGACTCTGCAGCTTGGCTCTCTGATGCTCTGAATCAACATTTATCTCGAGATTTTCATCAGTATTAAGGAGCGCGGGGTCGGATATCGCTCGTCTTTGGGCGTCGAGCTTTCAGCATCAAAGGTGGCAGCCGTCTGCTACCCCTCCATCTCCATACCACCTTGCCCCCTCCGAGAAGCAACACTCTATTGCCTCAGCTAGACAGTAGCATATAATCATGGCCGGCGGGTATGATTTGCGGTCGCAGGACCTCGAGGCGAGTGCTTATGCGGTCTTGCCCGGGACGCAGGCGGAGTTTGTTGCACACAACATGACGCCGCTCAAGTCTAATCTGGTCGGGCGAGAAATAATCGGTATGCCGACCTCATAATTGGTCTTTACCAATCCAAGCCTTCAAACTAACTTTGCGCGTAGGATGCCACCCAAGTCGCTGGATATACGAGCTGATCAATAATAACTTTACCGTCTGTGACCTTTTCCAGCGAGCTCGGGAAGCCAAGCTGGACAGTCACTATGCATGGGATCACCCCCATCGGCTAGTCATCAATGGAAACCAGTCTTATCCGACATCCTCGTCAAAGGTTTTATCCTCCATCTGCTTGGACTGCCATTATCACTTCTTATTCCGGGTTGAGTGGGAACAAGAGCATTCAGATGTTTTATGCCATCATACCCACAGTGACTGGCCCATTGGCGATACTCAGTTTCCCTGGCATCATTTAGTCTGGGCGCCATCCGAGAGCGACGCTGAGATTACTCGAGATCGATCAAAATACTATCCGTTGCTAGCTCGCGAATATTTTGCCTGCTCGGCTCCGTCATGCACGTTGCAGGTTACCCTTGACATATCAGAACCGCGGATGCCCTCGTGGTGGGTCAATCTCTTACTAGACCATGAGACTATTCTTCAGCAGTTGAACGCCGCGAGAAGGGATGAACCTACACGATATGAGAGCGCCACCGATGACTGGGCCAACCAAGCGCCATCCAATCTTAATACGTACCTAAAGAATCTCTTGGAAACGACCCCCGAAACTACCAGAAGTATTTCGAAACGGAATAAGAGATTTGCTGTTCTGTTTGGACCCCGTTGCTTCTCCATCTTTCGAGAACTCGAGTTCAAAGAGATTACCGAGATTAATGACGGAGTCGACGAAGGGTCATTTACTCCAACTCCTCCACCGCCAGCAGACGGCATTGCCGGGAGCACCAAAGTGGGCACATTTCGCGCCTATCTTGAAGATGTGCGCTCTGAAGTTCAAAATCTCATATTCAAGTCTGGAAGCACTGCGGAACGTCCCACATTTTGTATTACTGCTCTGCATAATCACCTGGGCTGCACCGAAGTCCCTCATGTTAACACAAACTCCTTGGTCAACATGGAGCAATACAAATTCGTAGGGACTTTGCCTGGCCAGTCAAAGGAGATTGTTGTAAATGCCTATAAAAGGCAATGGGAACTTGTGCCCTCTAGGCGAAGGGAGCTTGTGGATATGTTACGGAATATTGCGAATGACGCTGGCAACGAACTTTTGTCTGCCTACGCCATGACACAATCATCCGTCTTTGAAAGCCAGCTTCAAACGTATACTAACAATGACGATGATGGGCTTGCCTCTCAAGCATTAGAATTCCTTGGTCTTAGCCCACCTAATAATTATAGCGCGGAGGCAACGATACAAGCCTTCCGAGAAAAGCTGGCGCGAGACCCATCTGAAGCGGGTACTGCGAGGAGCATGCTTTTAGTGATTGCCCAGTCATCCAACGATGACTCTTATCAGGCATCTCTTCTCATGGAGGCTGATGACAAGATGTCACTCGAGACGTCTAAAGCGATTCTAGAGCTGGATACAGTTGACGGGCCGTGGCAGAACGCAGTTGATGCTACAAAAGCAAAGGTAAGTGAGGGAAAAGAAAAAACATTTCTTTCTTTTTTCTTGGAAAATTTCAAAATTCAAGTCTATAAAAGACAACAATGACCAAAGAAATGCACCTCATTTCCCATTATATGGCTAACTGAAAGAAATTTACAGCTAGACAAAAGCACATCAAAGGAAGCCAAGGGCGTATACCTTGACGCATTGGATTCGATCGCTGAGCACACGTCTTCGCCCTCGCTCAAACATTCAGTCGTGGAACTTCGGCATTCCCTGGGCTTCAATAATTCTGAGTTCGATAATGGCGACTCCAGGGCAGCCAATTTGGACCTTCCCATGGGCCTGCACAACATTGGCAACACCTGCTATTTGAATAGCTTGCTCCAGTATCTCTTCACCGTGAAGCCTATTCGTGATATCGTATTCAACTATGACAGCTTGCGATTAGAATTGAACGATGAGAACATACAGGCACGTCGACTTGGTGGAAACAAAATGCAAATGGATCGGGGGGAGGCTGTCGTTGCGCAAGCATGTAAGTGTAACCTATCCTTGAGATTTGGAGTAAAGACTTGTGAGAACTAATGCTGTTTCTTGTGTAGTTGCGGAAGAAATGGCTACGCTGTTTGAAAGTCTTCGAACTTCTGACAGAACTGCCACTCGGCCTTCTCAAAGACTCGCCAACGCAGTTTTATTATCAACCCACACCCTACTCTCTGGCTCGAAGCAGGCGTCCGAGACTCCCACGATAGTGAACCCTCCGCCCTTGCCCGCTCGCCCATCGCCTGCCCTTCCCACGGAAAGCCACGATGATATTAACATGGTCAATGTCTCTGTGCAAGCTGTGTCAGATTCGATAGAAACGCAGAGCCGTTCTAGCACTCAAACTCTCGTTGATCAAGATGACACTCGCTCAGACCGCTCGTATGAGAAGGTTGAGACAGTGACAGATGATACCAGTGGCCAGCCACAGTTCGTCCCGATACTTATTGACTTGGAGGATGACACTGTAATGACTGAGGCGCCGCAAGACGACAAGAAATCGACCATTTTAGTGGATGTGGACGAGTCTAAAGACACTCCTGTTGACGCCAGGCCAGAGAATGCTGATGTCGACATGATTGATGTAGAAAAGCCAGAAACGGTAGATCAAAAGGTTCTCAATGCCCTTGAGCACCAGAAGAGATCTTCTGGAACCGACCAGCAAGACGTTGAGGAAGTCATGGGCAGCATTCTCAACCGTCTCCAGGCAGCGATTCGCCCAACTTCGGTTGATAGCACAAGCGGCATCCAACTGGAAAAAATTATGGAGACCTTCTTCGTCACAACGGTCAATTATACCAAAAAGTTTGATGAGAAGGAGTATCAACATGAGATTAGCTTTGATCGATCAATTACAGCTTTTCCGGCTGCTGAAGGACCCTGCTCATTGTACGATGCGCTTGGAAGAAATTTCGACCAGCAGATTCTAGAGGAAAGCAAGCTCTCGCGATATACCGCCATCAAAACGTTACCACCGGTCTTACACATTTTAATCCAGCGCTCGCAATCCATGGGCAGCAAGAACGGCAACCCAGTTGTTATACCTGAGACTTTATACCTCGATAGATACATGGACGCTCCCCATGATTCGCCCATCTTCCACCAAAGGGTACAGGATTGGATGACTGCAGAGCGAATTGTCGATTTAAAGTCACAACTAGCAAAGGTTGAAGCAAACCCAGCCTACATGACCTTTTTCCAGAACTATGGGAGTGAAAGTGAGGTTACAGACGACACAGCGGAGCAATCCACTAACGGAAGTGACGAGTTCATGAAAGATGAAATAGACTCTGAAAATTGGGATTTCGATGGGCCGGTAGAAGATGACTTTTTGCTTATAACGCCGGCAAATGTCACTAAAGAGACTGCTCCTGAGAAACCCGCCAACAAGATTACAGATATACAGAAGACGCACGCTGCAGTGCTAGAAATGATGGAATCGGAACTGCGCCAACGACAAGAAGCGCTTGAAGCAAGTATGAGCAGCCAGAAGCAAATTTCGTACCGTCTCCATGCTGTCATCTGCCATCGTGGCCACCTGACGTCGGGACACTATTGGGTGTGGATCCACGATTTCGAAGCCAACGTTTGGCGTTGGTATAACGATGCGGATGTGAAGGAGAACAAAGATACGGCAGAAGTACTACAGACCCTAAGCACTAGCGGTGAGCCGTATTACCTCTGCTACGTACGCGACGAAGACAAGGATCAATATGTCAGCGTCCCTAAAAGAGAGCCTCCCAAGAAGGAGGAAGGTGGCGGCCAGGAACAAGAAGGACAACCAGAAGCAGAAGAAACGAAGCCAGCCGTTGAGACTGAGTCAGCGGCCTTGAACGCAGCCGATTGGGACGGAGATGCTGAGGTTATTGACGCAAGGAAGGAAGGTGGTCCAGAGATTGCCCCTGAGGTGGATGCGGTGGCGCAAGTGCCACAGGAGCCGCAAGATTCTCAGAAGACAGTAGTCATGGAAGATGCAAGTCAATTTTAAGAAGGGGATAAATGGTAGAAGTGGGAGGAATAGCTTTTGATGCCTCTTCTTGGGGCATTTCAGTTGGGTGAGAAGCAGTATTAACACATGGCAAGTAAAGAAAAGAGGCGTACGGTGTACCAAAAATAATTTGAGAGCATAAATGGCATTGTCTGCGTCTAGCAATTAGGTAGCTTTATGATGAGTTGATTTACCAAGAAACTTGCAGAATCACAAACGCACGCATATAAAAGAGGGCACACGAATAGGGTTATGATTGTCATTAACGTTTTGCTATTTTTTTATTTATTTTTTTATAATAAATGTTTCTATAAAATTATAATCTTACCGGCCCTTGAAGACGGGTTTTCGCTTCTCTTGGAATGCCTTCAACGCCTCATTTCTATCTTCAGTGTTGACAACCCTCTGATACATCTCATTCTCCTTCTCCTCCCTAGCCCAGGCAACGGCCTGCAGCCCAGCACGGATAGCAACGGGTCCTCCCTCGCAAATCTCCTGGGCCAGCCTGACAGCCTCTGACAGGGCAGACTTGCGCGCAATCTGCAGGATATCCGACCCTTGGCGCTCATCCTCGGGGATGACCTCGACAAGGCGATCAGCAATGCCGAGGAAGTAAGCCTCCGGAGCAGCGACGCGGCGGCCCGTGAGGACGAGATCGCGGGCGCGGGAGAGGCCGATGAGGGCAGGGAGGCGGAAGGTGCCGCCGGCGCCGGGGATGATGCCGAGGCGGGTCTCGGGCAGGCCGACGGTTGCGTTGGAGGAGAGGACGCGGAAGTGGGTGGAGAGGGCGAGCTCAAGGCCGCCGCCGAGGGCGAGGGAGGAGATTGCGGAGATTGTAGGGATTTGGAGGTTGGAGAGGCTGGTAAAGGTGCCGCGGAGGTTGGAGAGGAATTGGGCTGTTCTGTAGTACAATGTTAGCAGATGGAATATATGTATCTATATAGACACGCACTCTTCTGGGGTGAAGCCTCGACGCTCTTTCAAATCAGCGCCAGCACAGAAACATGTATCGACCGCACTGGCGAGAATCAGGGCTCTCGTGGGGCCATGCTCGTCGATGCCAGCAGCTCCGCCGAAGCGCTGCTTGGGAGCGATTTCCTCGCCGCTGGGGCCGTACTGGCTCTGCACGTCATCAATCTCGGCGCGCAGCGAGGCCAGCAGGTCTCTGGAGATGGCGTTTCTGGCCTGTGGGCGGTTGAGCTCGAGGACGCGGATGTGGCCGTTTGAGTTGGGGCCTGCGGGGAGGTTCGTGACGCGGATGAGGGGCTCGGAGGGAGTTGAGTAGAGGCGGCGGAAGATGAAGGGAGTGGCGGAGAGGCGGATTCGAGGAGCCATTGCGGGCGGTTGTGGGATTGAATTTGGGGAGGGCGTGTGGTTTTGGTTTTTTGGGGGGGGGAGAAGGGATTCAATTGGGGAGAGGGATGGCTATAAGTTGGGATTTTGGAGAGCTCGGCTTAAAGGTGACGTCGATTTGGCTGAATGTGCCGATGCGGCTTGTGTCGGTGCTTTGGGCGATTTGGTAGGAGAGCCGGCATTAACGAGGCTGAGGGATGCAACGATGATTACAGGTTTATTGGACAAGTATGAAGAATATTCTGGGTTGTCTTATTGCTGCGGATATTGATTCTATTGTGTCCAATTAGTGAAATTGGTAGTCAATTGCTGTTGATGACCTTGTTCTTAGCTCAAGAGCCCAAGAGCCCAGTGGATGAGGTCGATGGGCGTCTGGCGATCGCTCTGTTTCTTGGTTATATCCTCTTTCGAAGCAAACATGATCTACAAAATTGCCATTGATAATAGCTCAAGGCAAAAGCAAAGAAATGAATATAGTTCACAGGGATGCAAAGACCATGAAGAACTGTCAATTGAGCTGTTGTCGTGGGTCTCAAAGCTCTCTTAGCTAGAGCTCCGCATGCTTCTAGGCTGCTCCATTCACTAACTCGACGCATTTATGCTCATGATGTGAGGCTAGCTTTCGGCTTTCCATTGGGCCCTTGCAGGTTAACAAGCAGTAGTCTCTGCCATTTCTCCAAGTGCTCTAAAACGGTCAATCGAGGTTGGGAGTTGAGGTGCAAGTGGTGTCAATGACTCCGATATCCCAGCTGCCCTAGATGCTAGGCAGGAGCTTCCAACAGCCGCACCTTCCCTTCAACACTGTCCGAACCCTAATCGATAGCACATAGCTTATTTTAACCATTATACAAGTACAAGTAGAAAGACTCCATCTACAACCCATGCTTCTCGTTCCACTCTTGACACATCACTACTGTAAGGCTGCCATGGTGCGTGCAGTTCTTCATGCCGCTTCACCCGCTTCTCGTCTCGGGCCAATGGCGAGCTCCGGCGCGCACCAACTGCAACCACGCGATATTAATCCGGGGGAGGCGCAGCACTGCTGCAGCGCAGTCTTCAGGCCGTTGTTCGATCTTTAACGCTATATAGAAATTGCCCTGCAAGATCTCGCCAAACCCCTGGGCCCGATCATATCTGATACATATGTACGATGTCAATCTAATCTGTGGTAGATCGCGCAGTCTCTTCATTGTGGTCTTATCAGCCATCAGCCGGTCCAATATTGTTTCTCGGCGTTTCCTTTGGCCAGCGTCCACCAAAAGTCCCGCGGACAAGATGCCTGCTCGCCATGAGAGTCTCAATTGGTCAAATTTGACATGGCCGCGTCTCGACCCACACCGTTGGGCGTATGACAACAAATCATTCCCTTATCCGAGATCAAGGAATATTTGTCAGTAGTGATATAAAGAGCCACTGAACGGAGGGCTCCTTGCCAACCTCACCGACTTCGTCTCTCTTGTACCACCTCGGCCTGGGACCATTAGCAGATCCGAGCAGGCTCTCTGGTTAGGCCACTACTGAAATAGGCCCATCGTCGGTCGTCGCTGGGGGCATCGGTTGGTAGGGCACCTATGCTCTTGGAATTTGCTCTTGGCAGTTGCTGGGGGCCGACGGGCGTTCTTTCTACGAGCCATGGCAGCCACCAGTAGTATAATCTCGTCTGTTGTTATTTCGACCACAATAACAGCGGCACCTACTGCGTCGTCTCTGCCGCTTTCGGTCATTGTCGAGCCCAATATAGGAGGAACTCTTGATTTTTTCCCCTTCGACGACCTAGCCAACGTCGGGAATCCGAATGACGATGTCTTCAGCTTCAGGGATCTCATCAAGTCGAGCATTGCAGGCGACCAGAGCATTGTGCTTTTCGGCACCGGCTGCCTGGTCGATGGCGTAGAGGATTGCACCCGCGCCTGCAACAGCACTGAAAACTTCTTTGGCTCACTTGAGACGTTTTACGACTGTATCGCGCTGGCTTCCATTTCCCACTGGACTCATGATACCGAGAGCTACTACATCACCCCCCAGACAGAACGGAATGCTAGCGTTATCATGGGTTCTGGGAGCCTCGCCCATTTCGATTATAAGCCAACCCTCAACTCCTTCATCACTTGCGCACAAGCATCCTGCGGAAGTGACCAGTTAAGCGTGCCATGTGACCCCTCTATCAAAGCGCTCTCCATAGAGCACTCTACTGCCGATGAGATATTTGAGGCCATGAACACGTTTTGCCCAGACATCCCAGCCAATATTGACCCTGACATCTTTGGGCCCGGAGTAAGACTATACCATCAAGATGTAGCCCTATAGAGTCAAGACAACACTAATCTTGCCGGAATAGGTGCTGATTTCCTACGTGCTTCAAGTATGCTTCTCGGGATCACTGTATCTGGCTGTTCAAGCATTCACCCTCTGGGCGCGCCACACCGAAAAGAAACGGGAGCCTTACACCCTCACCCGTGCCCAGTCGTTGATCTGGAGAGACACATCGACCATGTCGCGCACAAGTGTGGCCATGGCCACCACCCTGGTCGAGTTCCAGGAAGCTCAGTGTTGGTTCGTGTTTGCGTTGCAGATCGCCTCCATCCTTGCCATTGTCATCAACTCCCAAGATGGCACATTCTGGGGCGAGATCATCGTCAATGGCGCCGTCGCATTCCATGTCAGTCTAAACGGAGTGCTTCCCATGTTCTTGGTCCAAGTTTGTCTCCATAACGAAGGTATTCGCAACTGGCATACATTCCTTGGCTTTTGTGCAGAATATCTGTTGGCGATTATTGCATCTACGCAAAAGATTAGCTTCTCATCTACCTTTGATCTGTTCAAGCAGCAGCATAGTATCGAAGAATGCGGCGGCAACCCAAGTCCGCGCACGTATTGCGCCGCTACCCATGGAGTTTCCGGACTTAGCTTGACTTTCTTCCCACATCCGCTTTTTTACAAGATTGTGTTTTTGGCATTGGACAGCGTCACATTTATTGCCCTCGTCATCGACCAGCTGAGCTGGACGCTACGAAAACATAGACGGACGAAGCATTTGAGATTCGGTCGCTGGACGCCTGGTCGATGGCCGGAGAACCGACTTCAGCGCCACTGGAAAAGATTCGCAAAGTACTTTTGGAGAGTTTTGGAAATCGTATACTTCTTCATCAATATCCTATACATGGTTTCGCTGGTTACGGTCATTAGTGCCAAGAGTTTTGAGGCAAACAAATGGTCGTATGGACAGATTATTGCAATTACTTGTTGGGGTCCTGTCATTGTCAAGCTGATAGACCTCATTGTATGTAAGTTTCAACGATCCGAGATCAACCTCATTTCTGAAGTCTCCCTCCGCTACCTCTGCTAACCCTTGCGCTTAGCCGGACCACCAAAGAATGGTGAAAAGCTCAATTCCGGGCCGCCACGCTTGCGCATCGACAATATCATTAATCATAGACTGATATCGGAATACACCGATGAAGAGCCGTTTGAGCCTGACTTGAAGACAGCTCGCGCGGCTTACTCTCGTCAAGAGACACTATTTTCGAGGACAGAGACAGAAGCGTCTCATATATAAGAGGTAGAAGCGTCGAATGATGATACGAGTTATTCAATCATGACTAATGTCCTTTACGATTTAATACAATGTCACTTTTCTTATGCATAGTATATAGACAACTATCAGTACATTATATAGAAATAACAGGGTAGATGCAGGGAAGGTGTCGTGAAATCATCATTTATAATAATACACAGGATTGGCCACTGGACGTGCCGCTCCTTCTTGCCAGCGACGGCGAAGAGTTTATGATGGCCTAGTCGGGTCCTCCGTCTCGAACTTGGCCGGCACAAACTGGTAACTCACGTTTTCCCGCTCTCTCAAGAAGTGGTTGACCCTCTCATCCTTGTTGAGGCCCGCGACCATGATTTCGTTCCTCTGCAGTCGGCGCCCGACGTTGTTGTTCTGATCGGCCACCCATCCAGCATACACGGAGCTGCTGTTTTCGGCGCGGTTTGTCTGCGCAATGGCCCCGACGAGGCAGAACATGACGACGATGGTGGCAAACGCCCCATGCGACATGAAGACGGGCTCGCCGGCCTTTCCCGCCTGGGCGTCCCGCCAGTGCTCCCAGTCCTCCCACGTGGCATTGTTCGCAGCGGTGCCCTGCTGGTGGCGCCAGTCTCTGTCAATGTCGCGCAGCGTCGTGACGCCGTCGCCGTGGGACCAGCCGAGGCCGTAGGCGTCGTACATGCGGCGCTTGGAGGAGTTGCTGAGGAGCTCGTTGGCGGCGACGATCATGTGGTAGCGTTCGAGGCGGGTGGCGTGGGGGAGTTGGCTGATGTGTGATGAGGACGACGACGAAGACGACGATGATGCTGACGGCGGTGCTAATGAGGATTTGCCTTGGGGATCATGTGTATCGGGATGGTAGAGCTTGACGAGGTCGTAGAACCGTCGCTTATCGTAGATTGCGCTCTTGGAGACGCCCAAGACCTGGTATGGCGTGGGTCGCGGCGATTTCGGCCATTCGGGGATGGTGTCGCCAGAGGAGGCTTTTGCGTCGGACCACTTCCTTTCGTTGGCTTCGTTTACAGTGGCATATCGTCGTCGGTGCAATCGATCGCATAGCGGCGAGGCAGAGGCGGAGGATCGGGCGCAATGTGAGATGTGATGGGAGGTGCGGAGGGGCGAGGCAAGAGTGCCGATGGCTGGCTTGATGATTGCCATGGCTTTTGAAGGCGGTAAAAAATAAATAGCAGCTGTAAGGAAAGAGAATTTGTCGTTTTGAGGGCGTTGTCGATTGATCGATTACAATCGATCCAGCGAGGACAAACTTTTGGCGCCGATGATGTCGTTCACAAATCGTTGCTTTCGCGGGACGGAGCTACAATGGATTGGATCGGGTCACGCTACTCTCCCCGCTATTTTGGCATTTGTTTGGCAGCTGTGGTGGGGCGTGTTTGATGGGAAGACGTTCAATAGGCTATTCGCCGCCAATCCACTCAACTGTCCTTGAGCTAAGTTGCTAGCGGCCATTACAGCTATTTAGCAGAGATTCTAAAGAGTGCGAGCAGAAGATGTGGTGATGGTTACAAAGTGTCGTTATGCTACTCAAGGATGAGTCAAATTCTTGTTTTAGAAATCTATTCATCAGTCCCCAAGTAAATCCAGAGTTATATTCTCAATCCATCAGTATTCCATTATACTGTAGATCGCCTTTTTTCCCATTGAGATATAAACAGAAATAGGCAAGAAAACAATAGCTTCAAAGTATTCGATCGTAATTTCTTGCTCATGCTCGGAAAACAAGGGGGCTGTTTCACAATACTTATTTAGCACCACTGGCGAGCTGCAGAACTCTCCTATTGAGAAACCTTCCGCATTCCTTCTGCACGGCCTCGGTCGAACCCTTTGGAGGCCCTGCTTGGCCGAAGCGTCCGTGCGTGCAGTGTCAGAAAATGAAGCCCTTGCTTGCATTACGGCGTATTATTAAATCCTCTCTTTGAGAGAGGCCATGTGCTGCTAGTCCTAGCTATGTTATTGTACTGTAATTGCGCGGTTTAGCGCAGTTCACGGGTGTTGTATCTTCATCTGCCTACGGTATGATTTCTTCACCTTTCTTCAAAACTCAACCCACAAATCACTCCTTCGTTTGTGAGTATCATCGATCCTCCTCCATCTCTCATGTTCGATCGATCCCATCCATTCGTGCTACCACACCCAAGTTGCACAGGCTCGATATGTCCGAAGTAGCACCATGGCCTACATTAGTAGGTCGTACGAAGACTGAAGAAGAACGCTTTGCAAGAAGAGCACCTCGATGTATCATATCCAGCTGCAGCAGGGAATTTTTTCGGACATCATCCAAAAGTTGCGGGTTGCAGTGTTGTTGGTTCGTAGCCCTTTGTTTCTGCTTGCAGTCCCGATGGCTTGGGCCAGAGCCAATAAGCTCAGTCATTAGATGCCAAAATTGGAATTTCCCACGTGGGTTCTTGCCGCCCGTCTGAACCAAACAGCCGGGATCTGCCCCAAAAGCGAGCGCCACGGGGAATAAAACTCTTCCACCCAACATGCTTTGAAGCAACATGGACTGCTAACCATGCGTCTATTGTTTCGCGACAGCGTATTAATGCGGACCGCTCCCTGGCCTGTCGCGGAAGACTGCCGGGAAAGCTTGGACATGTCATACAAGCATGTACGAGTGACGGCAGTAGGCAATGCCTAGTGGTACTGCTAATTAATTTCATCAGACGGCGCAACGATGACCCTTGACAGCTCGACAGCGCAACTAGTTTTGGACGCGCCGGTTGCTACCCCAATTGCTCGACTCCATGGATAACGTAGCACCCATTAGCCAGTTATAGCTCGTCGGCGAACGAGATGGGACCTTTGTGGGCTGGCTCCATGCCACCACTTACCGCAGGCCCTCTCTCTCTCTCCGCGGCGACTCTTATAGTCCTCTTTCGGCCCACCGCAGACGCCGTCGACTCACAGACCCATATGACTATCCCCCCTTGCAAAGTAGCAACCGTCTTGGCTCCCTTGGCCATGTCTTTTTGCCTACAAGTCTACCCATCAAAGAGCATGGCCATGTGGTATGGCCCGCCTTGCATGGCGGAAAGAATCTATCCGCTCCCCATGGCCAAGCCGGAGGGAAAATACTATTCGGTATGCTAGTCTAGAAGGGAACCAGCTCGTCAGCTAGGCAGGTAAAAATGACAAATGGAGGGACTAGCAAGCAAGGAGTTGTCCACCTCTGGCGAGTTATTAAGGGTCAGGATGTGCCACAGGGTGTTGCCTCTTACGATCAAAGCATACTAGAGGGGTGCTCGTATTTTGTTTTGTTTTTTAGAAAGCTTTAATGACTAGTTTTTCTTTTTCTTTTTAATCAACTCCCTCTCAATTTCTCCTGTCAGTGGCTGATATAAGAGAAATAAGAGAAGAAGAAGTAGAATGCGCGTTGCCATCATCGGCGGCGGTCCTTCGGGCATCGTACAACTCAAAACACTCACCGAAGCCCATCGGCGCTTTTGCGTCCCGCCCTTTGAGGTTCGGCTCTTTGAATCGCAAGACAGGCTTGGTGGCATCTTTTCAAGTCATAGCTATGAAGAGGCAGAGCTGGTCTCGTCGAAATATCTAACCACCTTCTCTGACTTTCGCGCTCGTAGCGAAGATGACGATTTCTTCACTACCAATCGCTACCTCGAGTATCTGAATGACTACGCCACATATTTCAAGCTGTGGCCCTATATCAACTTGAAAACATGGGTCAAGTCAGTTCGAAGAGGCATCTCAAGTGAGCACATAGTCACTTACCAGACATCGACCGGCGAGGAAATCGAGTGGGAATGCGACGCTATTGCAGTATGCTCCGGCGTGCACGCCACTCCGAATATTCCGGATTTGCCAGGCATCGAACATGTCCCCGTCGTGATGCATTCCTCCGAATTCAAGTCCCGGGAGCAGTTTGGGAAGGGCAAGACCGTCATGGTCGTTGGGAGTGGCGAGACTGGTGCAGATATTGCCTACTTGGCAGTGACTGGGGATACGGACAGAGTCATTCTATGCCATCGCGATGGTTGGCTCGGAGCACCAAAGGTATGTATTCTTGATATTTAACTTTTTTTTATTCAACAAAGAAATATTCTTTTGCAAAAGGTAGCTAACTTGGTTTACAGAGAGTCCCTGGCCAGCGGTTTCTGCCCTGGTTCTTTGGCTCCAAGCCATACGAGTATCCGCAGCTACCCCTCGATGTGTCTCAAATCACTTTGTTCGACTCCATGTATGTTCATCCTATGGTGAGAGACAGTATGATAATATGGAACTATTACCATTTCGTCGCATTGCCTGCTGGATGCTGGCTCTGCGGTGGTTCTCCATATGGCGTCGACCAGTTTGTTGGC
Organism: Trichoderma sp. CBMAI-0020; assembly: GCA_030708095.1. Classification (NCBI taxonomy): domain Eukaryota; kingdom Fungi; phylum Ascomycota; class Sordariomycetes; order Hypocreales; family Hypocreaceae; genus Trichoderma; species Trichoderma sp. CBMAI-0020. Next base: position 888,563 of record JAJNCI010000004.1, on the reverse strand, counting down.
CAGATTTATAGTGAACGATTTCACGCATCACGAGGTATGAAGCATACATATTTCTACATATACTAAGCCATTGTGGAGCTTTATTCTAATCCAATGCCACTCCTAACACTATAGTCTTCTTTAACAAAGCCTGGCAGCGCATTAGCAATCACGTCTCTGCTCCCTGGCGACCATCAAAGTGGCCTCTTGCGACTCGCATCCGTCGCTTCTTCTTCAACACCGACATCCCTCCCGTATCACGCATCATCGAAGTCGCACCAACCCCTTCTCACATCTCCAAGGACGGCACAGCCCACTTTCCGCTCAACAGCCGTCCAGAGTCTGTCCGCATCAACGAGGCCATAGTCAAGCCAGACGTCGTTGTATTTGCCACTGGCTACCTCCCATCCTTTCCTTTTCTCAATAAATCCAAACAAATCAACGAAAAGCCTTATCCCACAGCGTTGCATGCGGATGTCAGGCAGATCTGGAGCTCTGATGAGCCGACAGTTGGCTTCATTGGCTTTATTCGCCCGGGGTTCGGCGCCATACCACCTCTGGCTGAGATGCAATCCATGCTGTTTACCATGAACCTGATGAATCGAATCCCTAAACCGCTTCATCCCGACGATGAGTGGCATTACCGCATCATACACCCCCCTGATGCGCGTGTCTTTTATGGCGTCGAGCACGATAGCTATGCATATCAACTGGCAAAGGACATTGGTGCAGCGCCAACATTCACAGAAGTGCTCAAGCTCGCCCTCGGAACGAAAAATGGCTGGAGACTGCCGTATGTCTGGGCTGCAGGGGCATGCTTCAATACCAAGTTCCGCATGAAAGGTCCGTGGAAGTGGGATGGAGCTGGCGAGGTCATGACTGGCGAATTATGGGAGACTATCCAACGCCGTGAAGGTCTATTTGGTAAGTAACTTTGATTATTATTCTATCCTTTGTTGGTGATTATTCAAGACACTTACTCGCGTGTGATTCAAGGCAACATTCCTCTCAGCATCATCCCATTGATATATCTCGGCCTCGTCAACCTCTTCTTCTTACTTTATGCGCTTTTCTGGGGGTTCCTTGCAAACCTGCGTCTAGCCCGGCCCATAGTCATTCGCAATGAGCCGAAGCGAATCATGCAGGAGATGGAACGCCTGCACCGCAAGAATGAAAATCGTTGAATATGAATCCGAGAAATAGACTATCAAGATGCAAGTTCCGAGGACAAATAGAGCATCTGCAGGAATGTCTGCTCTTTTGCGACATGTTCGAATAAGTGTTTGTTGAATATTCTTCTAAAGGTTCAATTTGTTACTGCTGTCCATGGTGAATATTGCGAGTCTGTCGTAAGTTGTACTGGGGATTGGAGGACCTTTTGAAGGCTCGTCCACAGTATGGTTCCTAGAAGAAAATAGTCCCCGTTTTAAGCATCAACGGCGAGATGGCCGAGTTGGTTATGGCGTCAGGTTAAGGCTACCTTAACAGCAATTCCTGGTGGAGCAATCCGCGTGGGTTCGAGTCCCACTCTCGTCAGTGATATTTTTTTGTCCTTTTGAGCTTTGGAAATCGAGGCGTTCTTTTTCTAAGAGGGCCAATATTCAACCATAGAGGTCTCTGAAACTTGTTATTTTTTTCATACGTCTTATTAAAGTCGGGGTTAGCGTCAGTAAGTGCACTGCGTTCAAGTTGTAAATGTCATCTCCCTTGAAGTTACGCTAGCACCCTCTAATACCAAATCCCCGGCAAATAGGTAGATTTACAGACTACTTCTGTGATTTCAGTCAGATCTAGAGGATATAATCGGTGAAATGTGCGACCACCAGCCAAACACTGTGACTTGATATACGTATCAAACAAAGCATTTTTATTTGCCAACAGTCTCGGTGTAATGGCTGCCAGCTGGCCAGGACGACCTTGCTAGCGAAATTAGTTGGTGCCCGTGTTGAGTGCAGACTTCAGTTCATGCGAGCGCTACATTAAAGGCCCGGGCTCTAAATTAGCGTACAAGCACCGCCATGCACTTCCTCTTGTACCTGACAGAGCGGCTAGGCCTATAAATGCCAACTCAGCACATTGAAGACAACGGGACATCAACGAATAGTTCACGCCGGCTACCGGTTTTGTCTCAGATCTTCGTTCCTCCAAGTCTTTGTAAGCAGCAGGTAGACATTTCATCTCGCTCGTGATGTGTCGAAGCCGTAAAGAGCACGAGACGCAGTGCCTTTTTGCGTGTTAATGTCATCTGCAGGCTTGTTGGTTGAGACATGCTTGCGGTTCCATGTGCCTTGGAGATACGAGTACCGGCTTCCATCTCCGTTGAACGTCCTGCATCTTCACCACTCCAACAACACCACGCCAAATCCATCTATTCATTCAACCCCGATTCCCCCATGATTTCTTCCATGCAGCCATCCACCGCCTTTAGCATTCTTTAGCATCAATTCTTCAGCACACCGACTCCACCCATCATCTCCCCTGCCAGGCTAGAAATGCCCTGCCGAGACTCCAAGTTTCGCATCTGCAGGTCTGCTGACGCTCCTCCACACCACGGGCCAATGCGGACTCGCCAGCTGATCGCCTGCTCCATGCTCAGCCTTGCCCTATGTGACGTCCCACTGGCTGTGTCTGCTCCTGTACGGCTCCTGTGCGGCGCCTCTCTTCGCTGAGATGATGCGATGTGTCAGAGCCAAGGTCCCCAGACAGCGAGCAGAGCGCTGCAAAGTGTCCACAGCTGTCATACCGGGCAACTCAACATGTGATGGCACCTCTCATGGGTCCTGTTTTCTCCTCTCGCTCGCTGCCTACAGCGACAACTCGTATGCGCCTAGTGACTAGTCGCAGCATCTAGAAGATGGACGGCCAGGGGTCAAGTGCCGTGAAGGGAAAAGAATAAAAGGTATATGTTTGCTAGCTCACCACCGTTGCCCGGACCTGCGTTTTCTCCAGCTCGTTTCAGCCCTATCTTGCTGGTGCTGCTGCTGCTATAGTACCTACTTACATGTACCCATTTGCAGAGGATATTACATGAGAGTACAAGTGACAGCCTCTCTTTTTCCTCCCTTTGTTTCCTGTGAGGAGAAACCCTGAGGCGCTTACTGCAGCTGCGTTATTGGCCCAGGCTACATACTAGGTACCAAGTACCTTATATATCTCTCCCAACCGCGATTATCCACGCACCTCCACCATGAAACCTCCAAACCAGCCCAACGGCGCATCGCCGAGATCCTTCATGAGCTCCGTCACCGAATTCTACCGCTGCCAGGTCGGCGGCGAGACCGTCATCAACTACGCCTATACCGACTTCCCTCTTCGTCTCCTAGTCAAAGATGTCTACTACTTCTTCGCCTACTGTTGGGCACTGCCTTGGGTCTTCTTCCCTATCCATCCCTTTGGCTCGGGCGAGCTTGATGAGCTGTATCCGTCGCGGATGAACATCTTCTGTCTCACCATCCACTTCTTCCTGCTCATTTTCCAGGTCGCTTTTCTCATCGCTTTGCCATTTGCGATTTTTTTTCCTGCTTGGATGGGAATCGCAGCCATCGTTGGCTTTCATTCTCTCAACAAGCTGGTCTGCATGCTATTGAATGGCAAAGACATCATCTTTCACTCTGATGAAAAGTATGCCAAAGCTCGGCCGGAACATGAGCATGAGCAGTGGGTGTTTCTAAACGGCGTCTCTACCGGGTGAGTTTGTCCCGCCATGGCTTGGCTGAAATGTATCATGTTTTGCCATCTTGGTTCTAACTCGAACTGAATGACAATAGCGAGCACTGGATGAAGACAAATCTTAATCGCTTGGCGATTACATTTGGTCGCCCAATTCTCGGCATCCATAATCGCACTTCCGGCATGGTTTTCGACGTCATCGAGTGCCTCATACAGCGCAACTTTTCATATGCAACCGGCGATATTCGTGTCTGCTATAGACATATTAAAGATATTCTTTACAACCCTAAAAAGACAAAGGTGGTGTTCATCATGCACTCTCAGGGGGCCATAGAAGGTGGCATGGTTCTGGACTGGCTCCTACAAGAGATGCCTCAGGATCTTCTCGCAAAGCTTGAAGTATACACTTTTGGCAGTGCCGCTAATCATTTCAATAACCCTCACCGCCATGTCATCTCACAAGATTTGACGCGGTCGAAGCCATTTGAGGCTATGCAGACAATCGTGTCCGAGACCGCCTATGAAACTCCGGTCACTACACCGCTGGAAGTCAAGAAGGATCCGATGATGTCTGCAAATTTGTTACGACGATCGTCTTCAATAGCATCGTACCACACTGCTTCTGCTGCCAAGGACAGAGCTATTGGCCATATCGAGCATTATACTCACAACACCGACTTTGTTGCCATCTGGGGCATTCTCCACTTTGCGACCAACAGAATGGCTTCCAGGCAACTACCTCGCTTCCTCGGTCGTCTTTTCAACAGGTCCAATGGCCACGGCGGACATCTCTTCGTCCAACACTACCTTGATGGCTTGTTTCCTCTAAAGCGCGATCCGGAGACTGGGGAATTTGTCGGAGTCGAAGAAGACAATGCGTTCATGGAAGAGGTTATCAAGTTTGGTGTCGAGGGCACCGCCATGGAGAATGCGCGAGAAGCTTTTGAGATTAGTTACGGGGGCACGGGAGGGTTTGGAACGGGCGAGATATCAACCCCAATCGAGGTGTACGACCAGTTTTCTGCCCGCAAGAAGCAGAGAAAGGACGTCAAAGTTAAAGAGCTCAGCAGGCTATGGATGTACAGAAATGGACGGAGCCCACCTGAGATTTCAGCCGCCTTGGCAGCAGAGTTGGCAAGCATAGACAGGAGAAACTCGTTGCTGTGAGACGCTTCATGAGGAATTGGGTAAGTCGCATCGAGAATGGTTTTGCGACGAGTTTGGCTTGCATGCATAAATTGACTGCATACTACGAGCATATATAATTGTTTGGCTTTATGCATTATCCAAAAATTGCTACCACTAATTTCTTTTTCTTCCCTTCTTATTATACCTAGGTTACGAATAGAATGAGCACACCCGATGGAAAATGAATAATAGAATGATACCTCTGATACCTCTTCAAAATTGATGAGACTACACGCCTTTGGATAAAGGGGTCAGTATAATATATCAGGTAGAAATAGTATCACCATAAGAAATGAATTGCCTAGACTACCTATCATCTACTGCATGAATCAACAAGCAAAGGGTAAAAAGGCAAAAAAGATTTGACGAGAGTGGGACTCGAACCCACGCGGATTGCTCCACCAGGAATTGCTGTTAAGGTAGCCTTAACCTGACGCCATAACCAACTCGGCCATCTCGCCAATCACATCGGTTGAAATTCGGCGTGCCTATTCCATACCATGAAGGCGGCATGAGCATGACGGCTGTTGCCTCTGGAACTGGAGCGTCTTGGCCTACCCTATGACATGGTAACGACAGGGCTTGTTTTCCTTTATTCCAACATACCAGTAGCTTTGTCCTGTCAATTCTGTATTTCGATAATATGTATAAGGCTATATATATATATGTAATAAGTTATTTCTTATAGTCCTAATGAATAGCTATGGAGGTGATTTGAAAATAGCTAGAGAATTGCTGCGCGCCATTGCTTGTATCAGCCAATGATGTCATATGTACCGCTGCAAGTTATCTTAGGCACCAAACTGAGGAAATGCCACGTTGCAAGACATGATTCTAGACTAATCAGCACTTGGTCAAACATCTACTATACTGTACTTAACTATCAGGGAGATTGACGCCTTTGGTTGGCCCTATCGTGAAGCACCGCCACAGCCTTGTGTAGCTGGAAGTGGACAAGGCGGGTTTCAAGCCGTGGCGACTGTGGCAAGGGTCTAGCGCCTCCGCCAGCGAATCTTATCGCCCGCCGACCCCTCCAACTCGTGCCCGCCAGCCCGCCAGCCCGCCAGCCCGCCAGTTCTAGCGGCGCATTTTAGCACATACACAGCAGATCACAGGCAGCAGGTTTGTATGGCTGGCTGGCTGTTAGCGGAAGCTTGTTTGGTGCAAGTATGACGCAGTCAAGGCTGGACCGTTTGATCTGTTGAGCCCTGCATGCGAAAGACGGCATTTGTCCACTTTATTACCTTGAACCAACAAAATCATCTTCAACTCTTCTCTCAATCTTTCCATTCTGCACGCTGCGTCAAAGCCCCTGCAAGAGGCACCACTAGATACTGCCTTGTGCTGCAGGCTCTCACTAGGCCTTTTTTTTTTCTTGACGACGGTTGCTACGACACCCTTTGTTTTTTTTCTGTCCCCTCCCCCACCCAAGTTCTGCCTACCGTGAATTTCCTCTCGCATTGCTGTTTTCCTTGTGCGCACTCTTTGAAAGTAGCAACGACGACTGCAGGAGAGCAACGGCAAACACGCTTGCCAAGATGTTCGTCCTTAGAAATGGTAAGCCAAGAACCAAGTGAATGTCGCCCCGAGGCATGCACGAATCCCCAGAAACAGCGTAGCTCAGCTCGGCTTTGTTTCCAATAAAGGCCCCTCGGTTTCTGTTGCCGCCCTGGGATTTAAGGCTCTGGATGCCTTCCTTCGCCCGCGTCTACTTCTTTTCCCCTCTTCCGCTCTTCCACTTCCATTTCATATTTCCAAACCGTCGCACCACTTCTACTAACACCGGCCTCCATCTAGTTGGCAAGCTGATCTTCGGCTCAACCGCCCAAGAATCCCTCATCGAACTTCCCCAAGGCCAGCTGTACCTCGTGCGACCGCTCTCGCCCAAGGGTTACTCAGAACTCATCTTCAAGGACGCTGCCATTCGCATCCGTCGGACCAACCAAGACTTCCAGTACCAACTCGTCGTGCAGCGAGTCTTTGAAGAGGGAGAGGCTGAACTGCTCGCTGACGAAGAGGGCGAGGACGCTGAGATTGACGCTCTTGTAGGCGAGCGCGACGAGAAGACCTTTTTGCTCGACGAAGCCTTGCGCTTCCGCATCGAGATTAGGGAAGGAGGCGAAGAGACTGTTCTCGCTTGGAAGGATCTGAGCGGCGATAACGGCGATCTTTACGAGTTTGTCTGCGACAGTGTTGTTACCAACGCAGAAGCTAAGCGTTTCCTTCAAACGGCTCAAGAGTGCCAATACGAACGCAAATATCGCAAGCCGCATACGACAGCCTCGGACGAGGATCTTGAGCAATTTGACTTTCCCGAGGAGCAACCCATCCCTCCAGCCAGCCCTCTTCACAGCCCGACTCTTGCCCGCTCTATTGACTCCATCGACGACATGTTTGCCAAGCGAACCGCCAACTCTTCAGCTCAGCGCAGATCTGCCGCAGAGCAGCAGCCCGAAACGGTTGTTGAAGAGGTCGCAGCACCCCGGCAGGCGCCAGAGCCAAAGGCTGCTCCCAAGCCGCTGGAGATCTATGCTGCCGTGTCCGGTGAATTGCACCTCTACGACCCGCAAGCAGGACATTTTTCCCAGGTTGAAGACTCTGTCATTGCTGCTGTTTCTGAAGTCGGAAACTGGCAGTACTGGCTGCAGATTAATGCGGATGACAGGTCGATCCTAGGCACTCCCGTGATCGCCGATCTCAACCCGGTATTTGACTTTGAGCATCTCTCTTTCATCTTCAACCATTGGTCTGCAGATGGAACCGGAAGATCGTGGCTTCTCCGTTTCAAGGATCAGCCAACCTTGGAGAAATTCCAAGAAGGCGTCATGCAAGCTCTATGGGAGAAATTGAATGAAACCAAGTGGAAGAAGATCCAAGAGAAGGAACGTGAATATGTATTGGATGCATTCAATGACCTCACCATGGACGATGCGCCACCAATTGAAGAGGAAGAAGAAGAGGAAGAGGAGGAGGAGGAGCGGGATAGGGAGGATGAGCGTGCCCAGTATGATGAGGACGAGGAGTATGATGATGACGAGGAGCAGCAGGAAAGGAACGACGGAGACGTCAACTCTCAACTTGCCGTTGGCTACAAGCATGATCGCTCCTTTGTCGTTCGTGGTTCCAAGATTGGAGTTTTCACCCACACGCCGGATAACCATCTCAAGTTCTCCACCAACATCTCGAAGGTGATGACTCCTGGAGGCAAACTGATGAACCCAAAGAAGGTCATGCTCCACAAGGAAGATAGGGACCTCATCATGCAAAACAACGTGGATCCGAACAAGCTCTACCGCATGGATATCGAGTATGGCAAGGTTGTCGACGAGTGGAATGTCCATGACGACATGTCTGTCACAACATTTGCTCCCGAGAACAAGTTTGCCCAGATGACTGGAGAACAGACATTCTTGGGTATCTCTCACAACGCGCTTTTCCGAGTCGATCCTCGCCAAGCTGGCAACAAGATTGTTGATTCGGAAACGAAGCAATACGTTTCAAAGAACGATTTCTCTTCCATTGCCACCACTGAGAAGGGCTACATTGCCGTAGCAAGCAACAAGGGTGATATTCGTCTGTTCGACCGCCTTGGAATTCGAGCCAAGACGCAGCTTCCCGCTCTTGGTGATCCCATCATTGGTATGGATGTGTCAGCCGATGGCCGATGGATTCTGGGAACTACAAAGAACTACATCCTCCTCATCGATGCTATGCAGCACGATGGCAAGAACGAGGGAAAGCTTGGGTTCGAAAAGGCATTCTCTTCAGACTCGAAGCCCCGCCCTCGCCGTCTAGCCCTTTCACCCGAACACGTTGCCCAGTTTTACCACGAGACTGGCCTGCCCGTATCATTTACTCCTGCCAAGTTTAACACGGGCGAGGGTGCTTCCGAAACCAGCATCATCACTGCCTCCGGACCATACATCATTGAGTGGAACCTCAAGCGGGTCACTTGCGGTACCAAAACGCCGTATATGATTAAGCGGTATGAGGAGAAGGTCATGGCAGATGACTTCAAATTCGGCTCTGACAAGAACGTCATTGTTGCCCTGCCCAACGAAGTCAACATGGTCGCCAAGAAAAGTCTCAAGGAGCCTACACGAGAAAGCATTATTGGAGATGTGCGACTGCTGAGTGGTACACGGAAGTCGGGAAGAATCGGTACGGGCAAGAGTGGCCAGTATAAGCTCGGAAGGGATGACATTGTCGAGTCACCTTATTAAAGCGGCTTCGTATATGCTTGATATATATCAAAATCATATTGGAAGCACATGGGAAAGGATATTGAAGGGAACAGATAGGAGAAGGGAATGGGAATGGGAATGGGAAAGGACGGAATGATGACGACGATGTCGGGATACCACAGGTTGCTTTAGATTACGCGATTAGGACGATGGAGTTCGCTGGGTTTACGATGCTGCTTACGATTGTTGTTACTACTTTTCTACTTAGATACTCTAGTACATAGCTCTTGACGAATCAAGCCAATGGCCTTTATTTCGAGATTGCCAGTATCAGCGACTGTGAATGCATGTCTATCTGATCCCAATAACAACCGTGCAGAAACACTATGATGTATATTTTGACGTAAGAACAAACTAATTTACTTTTCTATCCTCTGCTAATAAACAGCTAATACAATCCATCTCGACGACGTACTACTGCTAACCCTTCCCTTTTCGAACCAGACACCATAATGAATACGTTTCATGGAATATCTAAATAAAAGAAGATATTATTCCCACGGAGATTTAAAAGAGAGAAGAAGTGGGAATTAATATGATATAAAAGGTGGACAAAATAAATAAATAATAGACTCATACATGCAACGTTTTTTTCCCCCACTCGCTAACCCAGCGTAAACAAATACAAAAAAAGAAAACCTTTAGGTTACCAAAAGACCAAGCATCAGAAAGAGAGGAGAAGCAAAAATCGAAGAATAAAAAGGCAGCTAGTAGGCCTATTCAGATGTCTCTGGCGCTCCAGAAGGAGCCGGTTCGCCGCCTGTTACCAACTCCTTGGCCTCTTCAGCGATCTGCTGCACCTTTTGGCCAAGGCCCACGACTGCTCCAGAGATGTTGCGCAGCGTCTTGGACTGCGTGTTCTCCGCAGAGAGGCGCGTCATCTCGGCTACGAAGCTGGCTCCCCACCAGGCGCTCGTGTACTTGAAGACGTAGCGCTCGAGCTTTCGGTAGTTGGCCTCGCGCTGCTCGGGGCTCATGGTAACGGCGTCGTGGATGGCGTTGGCGAGCTCCTCGGTGTTCCAAGGGTTGACAATGAGGCTGCCGTTGAGGGATTGGGCGGCGCCGGTGAATTCGCTGAGAATCATGACACCATGGTTTTCGCGCTGAGTGGCAATGTACTCATACGAGACCAGGTTCATGCCGTCACGAGTAGAGGAGACCAGGCACACATCCGAGACGGCATATAGCGCTGTGAGCTCTTCAAAAGAAACAGACTGGTGGAGGAAGTGAATGGGCATGAATTCGATAGTGCCGAACTTGCCGTTGATACGACCGACAAGTTCGTTGACGACGGCGCGAAGGTTTTGATATTCCTCGACATCTTGTCGCGATGGAACGGCAACTTGCACAAGGACGATTTTGCCAATCCATTCAGGGTGTTCTGTCAAGAAAACTTCTAGAGCATGCAGTTTCTGAGGCACGCCCTTGATATAATCCAGTCGGTCGACACCAACAATCAGCTTAACACCCTCAAATTTGCGGCTGAGGGCGGCGATTCGCTCTTGGACTTTGGGCCGTTGAAGGCCTTCGACGAATTTCTCGGGATCGATGCCGATAGGAAAAGCTCCAACGGTGACAAAGCGGCCGTTCCAATCCACGCCGTTGGGGGTAGTTGGGGTATCAAGAATTCGGGAACAGCTACTGAGGAAATGGCGAGCATAATCGTAAGTGTGGAAGCCAATCAGGTCGCAGTCAAGGAGACCGGTGAGCAGAGCCTCTCTCACAGGCAGAATTCGATAGATTTCACTGCTGGGGAAAGGCGTATGCAGGAAGAAGCCAATCTTGACGTCCTTCTTGGAGTCTCCAAGCTCTTCTCGCAGCATCTGAGGCAGAAGCATCAGGTGGTAGTCGTGGACCCAAATAAGGTCGCCGTCCTGCACATCCTTGATGACTGTCTTTGCAAAGAGGCGGTTGACTTCTTGATATGCGCTCCACGCTGACTCGTCAAAGGTAATCTCGCCGGGGTGGTAGTGGAAGAGAGGCCACAGGATAGAGTCTGGAGAGAGAAGAAACATGACGTCAACATCATTTACCTTGTGATTAAGAGCACGGGCCTATAAGGCGGAGAGGGAAGGACTCACTAGCAAAGCCGTTGTAATGTCTGTCGGCCAGCTCATCGTCGATGAATACAGGATGCGCGCCGTACTCATCTTTTAGACGGCGCTTCATGCCATCGACCTCGTTTTCGGGAACCTCAAGGCCCGGCCAGCCATACCACTGGAAGCTGGTCGTTTTGCTGAGGCCGCTGAGGCCAGTGACGAGGCCACCGGACGACATGGAGAAGCTGTAGCTGCCATCGTCGGAGCGCTTGATGGTGATGGGCAATCGGTTAGAGAGGAGGAGGAGACGGCCAGGGTTGGCCTCTCCGTCGGAACCAACAGTAGCGGGCATTGTGTCTGATTGTTTATAGCGAGATGGCAAGCTCTCGGCTCGAATTCGTCGCCGTAGCTCGTTGTTCGAGATTCGGTGCTTTGATTAGCCGGGCGAAAGATGTTTGCAGTAAAACGAGGCTCTTCAGTAGGATAGTGGCGGCGCCTAACAGCCAAGGAGGCTTGATTCGCTCGCTCGGGATGACGACAATCGCGTTGTAGCTCTGAGACAAGGGTAAAGAAACACTTAGTGCTCAATAGTTTCGGGAGGCGCGAGCTCAGCAAAGTGGTTGCTATTGCGCAAATATACTCGCAGTTGTCAAGCGCACTGATTTAGCTGGCAGACGTAGAATCTTGCTGCGGCTTTGTTGCTTGAAGAAGCGAAAAACAAGAGGCTGATTCGCGCCGAATGCTTACTTATAGCATCCCGTATCAAGAAGCAAAAAGCTTGGAGGGAGGGGCAGTTCCAAGCAGCGGGAGGGGGAGGGGCAGATTTTAGCGGCCATTGCCCGGGCTACGGCGCATTTAGCACAGGCCTAAGGCTGCATTACAGCTCCCTGACGCAGTCACACTCGTCACTTTTGACCTCTGCCTTGTACGGGTACCTTACACACTGCTATCTACAATGTTGATGAGGGATATATTATCTGGGCTTTTCCGTGGCCTGTCGGACAAGTAGATGCGCTTAGACTCGTGCACTTGGCCAGATGCCGATACCAAAACTCTGTGAGGCGGCCGCTTGGACGCGCAGCTGTTTGTGCATGTGCCATGGCGGAGCAAACAGTCCGTTTTGCGCCTGGAGACATCACCGATCATCGATCACTGAGCGACCCAGCAATGCGGCGGGATCCATCAGCATGGGAAATGGCAAAAATACATGATTAAGTTCGACGTTATAACATCAGCATTCTACGTCAGCCTATGGGGTAGGTACTTATCAGCAGCAAACTTTTTTCTTCTTTTTTTCTTTCTTCTCTTTGATCCATTTTGGCTGTTTATTAGGCACTATACTAGGTAGTATCGAGGTGCGCCAAATTCTGTTCCTGGAGGCCCTGGCCAATGGATGATTCTAGATAGACCATGCATGAGCAAAATATTTTGATTAAGTCATTCATCCAGCCGGGCCGAAGCAACGGAAAGGAATGCAGGTAAAGTCATTGATACATGTCAGGTACATGCAGAACAGACGGGGGTTTGAAGAGCCATGGATGCAACTCAAGTTGTTCGCATCTCACAGCTTAATGCGCCAAGACAACAAGACTCGTCCGAGCTCAGACCAATTTCGTCATCCGTCTTTCTCATTCTGTGTATGATCGTGACACGGGATAAGCACATGATGCTTACGACTCTCTCTTTGCAGAATTCCTAGTTTGAGCAGTGACGGCCTACAAAAGGGAAAGCAGAAAAAGAAAGAAATTAGTATGAAGAGCGTAGCTGCTGTCTCTACATGGATTAAAAAATAATAATACTGAATACAGCAAGTAGGTATTCAGCGCAGCTGATCGTAGGGGACGGCGTAATAAAGAGATTAATTCAGTTTATAGGCCTGCAGGCTGCCTGCGCTAGATACATAATTAGGCCTAGAGTTGTTAGGATAGCGGGCAGTTGCCCACTTTTTACAGGTTCTCAGCCTGCCGCTAAATTCATGCGACGCGACCCGACTTTGCTAATCAACTTTTTTTTTATCGATAAGCACTTCTGATTCGAGCCGTATTTTTCGCAGAGTCAATCGCGGTGCCGACGACCTCATCACCCACCCTGTCGCTTTTTGGGGGAGCGGTTGATCGCAATGGACTCGTCACAGGATTTCAATTCCCTGCAGGAGGCAATCCAAAAGTCGCTCGTCTCAACTGTCAAATCCGCTAATCGCATCGCATCCCAAGATCTGAGTTTCCAGCGCACCATCAACCCAGATGTTGCCGAGCAGCTCGATGACAAGACGTCGCGTATTCTCGATCTTTCTACCCGGTTACTAAGCTCGGCAGCTCAAGCATGTGGCCTAAAGCCGATCAAGTTGGAAGACCCCGAAGATGTAGACATGAACTGGCGCGCGGTTGTGGATGTGGTAGATTCCATTTTGGAAAAGGCAGATCGGGCGATAGACGAGTACACGGGTCTTGTCAAACAGAGAGAGAATGGCGACTCGGATTCTGTAAGACTTCTACAAAAAAAAAAGAAAATACATTGATATAACTCTAACCTTTTTCACCTAACAAGAACTCCAAGGCGAAGCAAACCAAATCAACAGGCAAGGTTATCCGCAACGCCAACGTAAAGAAGCCGCAGCTGGACTTTGAATTTCAACCGAATAACTTCTTCGATGGACCTTGGAAGCCTATTCTGACAGAGAAGCCGCATGCAACTGTCCCCTTGGATGAGAGCCTGGTCACATTTGTCCGAAACGATGGCACAACTCAGTATGTTTACCCTGCTTTCTATTCGCTGTATTGCAATATCGAGACTAATAATCTACTTCCTCGTATAGATACAGACATCCATACGAAACAGAGATATCGAGCATGCAATATCCGGACCGACTATTCCAGATACAAGATCCGATTCCGCCCCAGCCAGACGAGACTACCTCGGCTACATGGGTGGACACATACGAGGGCGTTCTTGCTATGCTTGAAGAGCTAAAGGAAGCCAAGGAAATCGCGGTTGATTTGGAACATCACGACTTTAGAACGTATATTGGACTGGTCTCCTTGTTGCAGATCAGCACTCGAGAAAAGGACTGGGTTGTCGATACGCTGAAGCCGTGGCGACATAAGCTCCAGGTGCTCAACGAAGTATTCGCCGATCCCACCATTGTCAAGGTAAATAAATACTCTATCAAACGAATATAGCCCATGTTGCTCACAATTATAGGTCTTCCACGGCGCATATATGGATATGGTCTGGCTGCAGCGAGATCTTGGCCTCTACGTCAATGGCCTCTTCGACACATTTTTCGCCAGCGATGCCTTACACTATTCAAGTCGAAGTTTGGCGTTTCTCCTTTCAAAATTCGTCGACTTTAATGCTGACAAGCGATATCAACTGGCTGACTGGAGAATCAGGTATGATGCAATAGCTCATCCTCGTTTAAATCTTGTGTTCTTCCCCTTTGCTAACACTATCCAGGCCCCTCTCCGAGGAAATGATGTATTACGCTCGTTCAGATACCCACTACCTTCTCTACATCTACGATAAAATACGAAACGAACTTGTTCAATCGTCAGACTCCGATAAAAACCTCGTAAAGCGCGTCTTGGAAAGATCGCGAGAGCTTTCACTGTCAAGGCATGAGAATCCGGAATGTGACGCAGAAACTGGCGAAGGGTCGAGGGGTTGGTTCAACTTTGTTCTCAAAAACTCACAGCTTGGCTATAAAAGCGAGCAATTTGCCATATTCAGGGCTCTCTGGAATTGGCGAGACCTTACCGCTCGCAAAGAGGATGAGAATCCCAATTTTGTGCTGGGCAACAACACTCTGACTGAAATTGTACGCGTCAACCCACCGGACGCCAAGGCCCTCCACAGCCTACTACCGCTGAATGCATCTCTAGCTCGATCTAGGGTGAATGAGATATGGACTCGGATGCAAGAGGAAAAAGCTCGAGGAGGTCCGAGCCTGCTACAGTTTTTCTCTTCCAGAGACCCTGCAACCTTACAAAGCCAGAGTGGAGTTCCGAGGGTAACAAAAACCCAAAGTCAAGCTCTAAAACCCGACGCAAATGTGACAGCCGCAAAACTTGCGCGATCACAGTTGTTTGGCGATGTTGCCGTTAGCTCGCGATGGGATGAAACGAAGGAGTCAGGTGATGTCAAGGAAGACTACTTCCCCTTCCCTTGGCAGCGGTTTGTAGGCGATGTCGCAGATGTCGTGGTCGAAGTCGAGCCCCAGCAAGAACCTGTAGTAGCTGCCCCTCCAAAAGAGGAGACTATACCTGCTGCAGAAGTTGATAAAGACGAAGAATTCACGTTGCGGAGAGGACAGAAGAGAAAGGCTGAGGCTGTTGAGAACGACGAGTCGATATCTAGCGAAGCTGACTTGGCTTCCGACGGCGATGCTGAGATGCAAGATGAGAACGCTAATGACGACGCTGTCATTGAGATAGAAGATGAGGATACTCCTTCTAGGGCGGCAAAGAAAGCAAAGAAGTTGGAGAAGAAGAAGCAGCGAGATGAAGCCCGGGCGGCTCAGGAACAGCAACGCCTAGAGCTTCGTACTAAGCGACAAGAGGAGAAGCTCGTTCGCAAAGAGCAGCGGAAGAACCAGCAACAAGCCAAGAAGGAAGAGCCTACCAAGTACCAAGCTGTTCCTTTCGACTACAGCAAGGCGGCCTCGGTCCTGCACGCGAAGAGAGACGATACTAAGGAGTCGGCCCAAGAAGCTAAGAAGAAGGCATTTGATCCTTATGCAAAGACGGGCGATGACGAGATCAAACCCGCAAGGAAGATGCCGCCAGTTAGGGGCGAAAAGAGCGCTACATTTAAGAAATGAAGAGAGGAATTTCGTAGGGTTGGTTATATGTATAGATTATGATGACATTTAGCTACTAGTATCTATTGGAGGGAATGGAGGGAGAGAATGGCGTTGCACATGATTGAATCATTGAGTGTTTTGGGATACGAACTACCTATGTGCAGCTTCTGCTGTAAGAATCATCGCAAGTTGTCCGCCAATTTCGATACTGTAATTCTAATAGGACGGAAAACAGAATTGTCGTTCTCAATACCATCAGCATGTTGTCCAATGGAGAAGCGTCACCTGGAACTTGGTAATATATGCAACACAAAGATTGCACGCAGCAATAACGTTGGCGGAGCAGAATTATTACCGCATATCATCGCCATTACCATGCTGCGGACTGAGAAGTTTCGCAGTGATTGCTATTACTATTTCGTTCTTATGACCCGCGAAGAAAACTGTCACTTAGCCATGGTCGCCTTTGCCCGACCGTACGAAGAGATATGGTATCCTGAATGAAAAAGGGGAAACGCAGCTCCATTCCGCCCCAACAGCAGGCAATCTAACGATTATTCTGCGGCTTTGGGGATAACTCATTACGTTACTGTTGACTTTCAGACTTATTGAGTACCTATCGAGTATGTTGGTAGTACATAGAGGACGACACAAGGGTTAGTAGAAGTGTTGGCAGAGTTCGACTGCAGCTATCGGCTATGGCTACCCCCATCGGAAGAGATATGGATATCTCTACCATCTAGCTTCGTTATAGATTTAAACAAGATTGTTAGTATTGTGCGAATAGGCAAAAGAAATAAAGCTAGTGTGATTCAATATTGCGGAAACTAAGAGTGCAGTCATCGCAATAGAGGCAACATCGTGCTGTTTAAACTAATACGAATTATCCCATCCTCCACCCATATATAAGCTCTTAAAGTACAGCTTGAGACACAGAGGGAAGCGGCAATGGCGCTGGTACAGATAACACCAAGACTGATGGAGAGGACCAAGATGCGAATGTTAGCGGGGAAGACATTAACACTGGCAATAATTAAGTCAAAGATGGAGATAAAGATAAAAGCGAGGAGGTTGTCAATGCTGTTCCAGATAAGGCTTATGTTTTATTTTTATAGAGAGAAAATATATATACTAGTATATATATTAGCTAGGTAATTAAATTACTTCTTATAGGCTATAAAGTTTTAAATGGAAACAATAAAATGCTATAGTAGTACATGATAGCTTCAGCGATGAGGAGACGAATGTTATTTCCGCGGAGAATGATGGCGTCCCTCTGCAGTAGCAGCAGTAGCAGCCGTGCTGGATAACTTTTCCCTATTCCAGAGAATCTAGGGAAAGCCCCGATACCGTTCCGCTGGTAAACATTGGAAACGCATCAGTTATGTCTGCATTACAGCTTAGCCTGATCAGCTGCGTGGCGTGACTGATCGTCCGACAACAGCCGCATAATTCTCCCTTGCTGCTCTCTTCACATATATGGTATTAACTGGCCGCAGTTACTGACAGCAGCATCACACTTTATATGTATTCAGACTCGAGTGCGTCCTCGCAGAATGACGAGGTCCCGGGAAAATGGCCGCCCATGTTGGTGGCTTCGGCAGCCAAAAGCCATGGCTCAAACTCAATCCTCACAACGCAACCCATACGGCACGCCGTTCTGCAGCACATGCTGCAACGCAGCTCTCTGGTGCTTTCGATTAGAAAATGCCGATATTATCAGCCCATTCTGCAGGGTTAATTCTTCCAATTTTCTCGAAACGTGTGTGCTGATGTAACGTCGTTGCATAGATTCCAGGAAAGGTCATGTGACACGTGAGGGGAATCGTCGTGAGGGGAAGGCATCTCGAATGCATGCCCCTTGCGCCTTCTCTTTGCGCATCTGTCCATTCCCATGCATCTTCTGCTTGTCTCTTGAGACCAGGCTTTTCAACCATCCAAAATGCGATTGCACGAGTGTCCACACGATAAACGAGATCGTCATCCCTCCTAATCGGAACGACGCGGCAGATGGCGCAGAAGTACCGTGATGCACGCCATTTCGTATGTTGTCCCTGGATCATTGATAAAGTCGCAGTCGCAGCTTGCTAACATCTAGACAAAGATGTTGTTCGTCCTAAATCCAATATTGAGCGAGAATGCCACCATCTGAGCGTTTCGTCAACAAGGCTGCTCTTCTTCAAAACCACAACACGAGTAAATGATCACTCAATCCACTTAGATCAAATGAGAACGGCACGCCAAGGATCATCAACGGGGGCGATTGACAGAAGATGATGGTCCAATGTCAACAAAGGCCATGGATCCTTAGCATGACTTCCTGGGATCCGAGCATCTAGCCAAAGACGAATATTGGCGATAACTCATGTGACTTCCACGGGTTTAGTTTTGGGCGCGATTAGTTGACAACATTGCGAAACTCAGCTTGCTGAAAGAGCTGATCGAATAAGACCTTAACGTGCGATCGAAGGCCGCAGGGCATCGAGCATGTTTCATTCGTACTCGGCGGATGAAGCTAATCCGGTTATTATGCTGAGTTGAGACATACAGGACGACGGGCGGGCTATCATTTTAGCCTTGGAGAAGATGGCATATGCTGCCTTACAATCATCCTGATTTCCGGAACAGAGACGTCGAAATATCACCGCCAATTACTGAGACACTGCAAATATATATGATCTCATGCTCTTCAGCTGATCCACTATGGGGCATACAGGCCATCCCTTCCCTTATCTCGTTGAGGTCCACCAGACTATCACCGAGCATTGTTCACGAGTCCACTCTTGAAACCAGCTCGCCAGCTTTGAGTGAAGCACAAAACCCCTCCCCCGCTACCAGACTCGCCCAGCACTTTAACACCGTGTGGAGCGATTCCTTCCCTCAGGTTGTGGACACCTTGGTCGATATATCACGCACAGTATAGCCCTCAGCGCTCACCAAAGTCGGTGAAAACCACAAAAATAATTGCTGATGAGTTCCCTGCCTGCGCGATAGCTACAGTTCTAAAGCAGAGCACTATTTGCTGAAATTTTACGCTTCTCTATCCCGTCATATCGATGAATTTGCCTTTTTGTCAAAAATCGGCTTGATGAATACAAACAAGCGTTTGCGGATCAAGTTCATCGTGCTTTGGCTGGTACATCAAATTGAACAGATCAAAGCCCTTCATTTATTGAAAAGGCGAAATGAAAATTGAGGCTTTTTTTATTTTACAATCGACTCCATGACGGAGCGTGACGGGTTGTAACCCAAAATCTATGAGACAGAGGACATCATTTTCATCGATGACCAAATTCCCCAATCTCTAACACCGTCTATGATGCATCATCTTCCTTATTTTATTGTGCACGTTGGCACCCCAATTGCATTTGACAAACCATCAAACTCCAAATGGTGGACGGTCCAACGTCGTCCCCTTTTATTAATTGCTCCATCCACTGGCCGGAGCTGTTCCAATCTCTCGATAGGCAATTTAGGTCTACGCAACAGTCGGTTAGACAGATTCAATGAAATGAAGCTCAGGAAGTCTCGAAAACACTTACGAACTTGGCCATCAGGGCAATCATGAGGTCGAAAAGAGCGATAGCCTCGACGAAAGCGAAACCCAGAATGGCGTAGGAGAAGAGCTGGCCACGGAGAGCGGGGTTGCGGGCAACACCGTTGATGAGGGCAGCGAAAACAACACCGATACCAACACCAGCACCGGTCAGACCGATGGCGGAAGAACCCATACCCAAGTTCTTGGAGACCTCAACCATGGCCTGGGCGATCTCGGAAGAGTAGGCACGGCGCTGAGCCTGGAAAGCGTTGCGGCCAGCAGCCTGGATGGTCTGGCGCTTCATGGCCTGCATGGGGCTGCCTTTACGAATTGATGTCAGTCATGGAGTCCGCCAATTGAGCTATGCCGATGCCCTCTGGATGATGGAATACTTCAAGTCGACCATCGTGTGTTGAGGGGTCATCATTTGCTGAGGGAAAAAGTTTTTCTTGACTCACCAGTGGTGATGGTGCGCTTGGCGGCAGCGACGGGAGCACGCATGGCAGGGCGAGCGGCCTTGGTGGCCATCTGGGAGGCCAGGCGGGAGGCGAAGACACGGGAGGCCATTGTGATGGTTTGAGGGGGTTTGGAAGATTGGACTGGATGGATTGGATGGAGTGGTGAAGGTCAAGTCTGGAGGAAGAAGGAGAGAGAGAAAAAGAGAACTGGAGCTGGATAGAGGAATGGCAAGAAAAGAGGACCCACCTTGGGGATTGGCCAAGGAGGTCAGCCGGGGCCAAGGTTGGACAAACGAGTGAAATTCCCACCGCCGGACCAAGTGGATGACTGAGGCCAAACGAATTTTTCTTCGAAAATTATGGTGCCCATCTTAGCATCAGTAGGGGGATACCAGCGGCGGTCTACCATCCAATCGGGGGAAGCCGGGTGCGGATTCGCAGGATTCGCGAATGCCTGAGGAAAGCTCTTCGTTTGCACCGTCAAGATTTTTACAGCCTGAGGCTTCTACTCTATTTGGCGGTGCCAATTGGACTTGTACACCAGAAGAGATGAAACTTTGGAGTCGGCATTCCAATGGAGGACTCTGAGGCGTCAGCCAGTGGCCATTGACGTTTCTGCCACAAAGCCATTGGCTTCGCTGAGAGGTCTAAATCTCTGCATACAGAGCGGCAGAGGTCATTATTGGCTTAAACCTTAATCCAACCATATGCAAGACAGCCACTATTAACTTCTAAGGCGTGAAGACTATCAACTTTCAACAAATGACACATGTTTCCCCAGACGACAGTGAGTGAGAATGACGCCAAGCGTGAGGGCAGGTGTGAGTGTTGGCTGTCGAGTGCGTGCTGGCTAACAAACCAAGAAAAATTTTCTGCCTCGTGGTTGTTGTCTGAGGCATAAAGAAAAAAACATCACTAGTATACAGTACCTAGTACTGCTAGCAAATTTCGAGACTCCTACTACTAGTACTTACTCGTGCTATCAGGATCGACTTATCCGATAGAGAATTTTTACCGCCTTCAGATAGCATGAAGTTGTACGAGTGGATGAGGCTCGCTGGCTCATGCCCCCACGCCCCACTTGGCGTCATTGCAGGAATGAAAAAGAAGGATACGAGTACAGCTCAGAACAGGGCCGGCAGCGCAGGTTTTCCAAAGAGACGGTGCCTGACACGTGGGTGGATCTAACAAGGATTCTGGGCTTTGGTTGCGGCTTAGCTGGCCTGCTGCTGCGATACGGCTTTCTGGGAGGGGTGTGCAAGAGGAAAAGCGAAATCCAGTACACTGAGTCGAGGTATCTCAAAGGGCTGCTGCCACGCAGCCTGAAGCAATCTTGAGCTGTTGATATACATTGAGGCCAAGTATACATTCTCGTTGAGATAAGGATGGGGACGGAGAGTCACAGCTCATGCTGAAGTGCTGGAAGCTCAAGCTGTAGTCAGACCTGGGCTGGACCCCCTGATGACTCTTCTGCTCTGTGCAAGAAGCAAAGTTTGCGCGGCAGTATAAAAGGGAAGCTGCCCTGCTGCATCTCTTTCCCTCTTTCTTTTTGAAAGATTTGGTGGAATGCCTGACAAGTGCCCTGCTGCAGGCGCAGATATGGATGTGAGCCGAACCCCCTCCATGCAAATGCATCGGGCAGGGTGACCTTGCTCAGGTCTCAGAGCATACGAGTATCTTCTACTGCTACTACAGCATGCAACCTTGACCACCGAACTCAGTCCCCTTTCGCTTGTTGTTCTGTCGGTTCAAACCATTCGTCCGGTACATTGATTCCGTCACCATCTATGACACGATGCACTCCTATTGAGCAGTGATCATGGTCAGAAACAACAAACCGACGACTCCGGAACAATACGCAGGCACCAACCACAGAAGCAGCCCTGCTCACCACTCGCCGTTGATGAACATTCGAACTACCGAACCTTGCCGCTTCTTCGCCGCTGCTACCGTGCAGCATGACGTGCTATGAATACGCTGCGACTTCATCAATCTCGCTGCAACCCTTTCCAGCGCCGCGGTGTACCCAATGGGAGCGAGACGCCCGACACCATCTTCTAGCACTATTGCCGCCGCTATTCGTGCCGCCGCCGCAGCTACGTCCGTTGAGATTGCAGGGGTGGAGCGTTTGGCGGTGTCCGACCAGTCGCCCGAATGCCCGGCCTAAAATATACACGGAGCGCGCATGCCGAACGGCGCCTGCGAAAAATTTTCCATGAGCCCGAGCCTCACTGCTCAGCTGGGAAAATTCAGGGTCCACACAAGCTGTCGGTCACAAGGCCTTGCGTCCGAACGAAGAGGCGGTATCGCAGTGCTTGAAGGTCAAACGGCTCAAAATGACGCATGTAAGCATGAGTTGTTGGATTTTTTGACATGCGCGAGAGCCAAGGAAGAAAGCCTGGATATTTCGCTGGCCGTTGGAGCATTTGTGCTGCAAAAATGGCGATTATTCAGCTGGGGAATCAGCCAACAGGCGCTCTTCTACCCCACTCTGCGGCTATTGGGGGAGATCTTTTTGCGGTCTTGAGCAAAAAATGATGCTTAGACTGAAATACAAGAGTAGAACGACGACTGTCATCCAGCTGAGAGAACAGCGATGGAACATGTCGTCTTGTAAGCACGTATACCTAGTAGCTACAGCAGCTCATCGAGGCAGCTCATCGAAGCTCTCATTATGGGGGTGAGGTTGCCTTAGGCTTGAACCGGGCGCATGGATCCGTCAATCTGCCGTCCAGCCTCGTTTTCCCACGCCCCCTTGTCCTCAGGCATGCATTCATCCCACGCAGCATCTGTAGCAAGGGGTTCAGGTGCAACGCAGCGGCCATCTTTGCTCCGATTTGCCCAGGCAAGGGACAGGGGGTAACAACTGCGTCAGAGAGGATCCCAGATTGTGCCCTTTCTGCCTGGCTCCGAATTCACGAGAATAATCCGGATCATGCTTGGACCGGTAGATATCAAAGACTCTCTTCGTCTTATATCGCGCATCTTATGGCCGAGGTAGCTTGGAAGAGACATTTTTCCATCTCGGCCCGTTCTCACCTGGTGTCTAACTCAAGACGGGCTCTAGATACAAGACTAAGAATAAAGGACGGGCTCTTAGGCTCCTTTTTACCGCGGAAGCCCGTATATCGCTCCGTGATCTGTAGATGAGCTAGATTTCCTCTTTTGGGTGAGCCATATAGAAGAAGGCTTGTCCGCCAAGGGACCCTATTCGGCTATTCCATGAGCGTCAGAACACGAGCTAGAACCGGCTATTGTGTTCTTTGACAGCAACTAAACCCAAGCGTGAGCATACTACTGCCAATTCACAATTAGCCAAAGAAAGAGTTCTTAGGTTAACTTGCTTCTAACCTCTGGAGGCTTCAATCAAACATACACACACGATCGAGACAGCGCCGTTTGGCATATCAATTAAATGAAACAAAAAAGGGGGTATCATTGTTTGCTCTCGTTGCGCCAGACCCAGCCACCATCACTCCCATTATTTTGCCAAAGCCTCGTCTCTGGATTCCGCACTTTCGCTTGACGCCTTCTCGGCCCTCTTCACGGCATATCCCTCTATAAACCCATTTGGATCACACGTCTTGTCCAAGATGATTCGATGAGCCGCCACGTATCGCCGAACCGCTTCCTTGTCAAGTCGGACACGAGGCACTTCCTTAACGACCGGCTTCGGCTGCTGTTTCTCATCTTCAGCCTCGGCTGATGCTCTCTTGCCGCTCTGCTTCCCTTCCTCTTCGCCGGCGACTTGCTTCTTCTTCTTTTCTTCTTCAGAGAGTGGCAAGTGTGCCTCTTCCACAGCTTCCGGCTTTCCGGGCCCGATACCCGCATCCTCTACGACCCCCATATCCCTCAACACGCTCAGACAGTCCTCTGAAGAAATCCACGTTGCTTGGCTGCAATCTTCCACGTCTACCAAGGTTTCTGATGCGTTTTCTGAATCCGCCGGGGCGATTTCGAGACCAAGTAGCCAACGAGCAATCTCCCCGGCCCAGAAACGTTGATATCCCTTCTTACCCAGATCAGATATAGGTTTCTCAGGCCCACCCATGATGCCTTCTCGTCGAGAGATTTCGTAGGAGGCGCCCATTAGAAGGGCGCCAAGACCCTTGCGCTGCCATGGAGGGAACATGAGAATGCATGCCAAGTTGTTGTTATCCCATGACATCTTTTCCTTTGAGAAGAACCCTGTGACTTGTGGTGTTACAGGAGGAGCAGCCGTGCCAGACGGTGCCGCCGCCGCCGCCGTTGGTGGTGTATACACCAACAGGAAGTAGTTGAAGCCGGTTACGTCAAAAAAGACCGACTTGTTATCTAAGAAGAGTTTG
Organism: Trichoderma sp. CBMAI-0020; assembly: GCA_030708095.1. NCBI lineage: Eukaryota > Fungi > Ascomycota > Sordariomycetes > Hypocreales > Hypocreaceae > Trichoderma > Trichoderma sp. CBMAI-0020. Next base: position 864,319 of record JAJNCI010000004.1, on the reverse strand, counting down.
GCAAAGAGCGATAGATTCTGACAGAAGAGCTGAATCAAGGGTTAGCATACTGAGATGAGAGAGAGGCAAAAAAAGAAAAAAGTGATAACCTCGGTAAAGACTCACCACATCCTGCTCTCCATCCACCTCCCAAAGGCTCCATTCGCCTTCATCCTGCACGATTTCCTCCACGTAGCGTATATTTCCTTCTCCTCGCCGCTTCTTCTGTCCCGAGGCCCTGCTGCTGCCGTCCTGCGCAACATACACCATCCGTCTGCCTTTGGGATGGACATAGACCTTCTTCCCTGGCACATGAGCTCGCTGCTGGCATAGCTTGACATGCCCCCACCAAGCCACGAGCTCTTTGGCATATTTGAAGCAACAAGGGCACACGTACAGCCTCTCTAGCATGGGAGCGCCGTCCTTTTCTTTCTTTGCCGGCGCCTTTCCGCCCGTCTCCGCGGGGCCGTCCTTGCTGCCTCCCTTTGCGTTGCCTGATGTAGCTCCCAGCACTTCCTTGCCGTAGTAACTCGGATACCACGTCCGGAAGCACAGGTTTCCCAGAACAACCTTGTCAATATTGCGATCTGTTCTCGGCGGCGGTCGGTCGGACACGGGCAATGTCGGTGGCTTGGGCGGTAGCACTGGCGTAATGACCATTGGGGTGGTCGCTATTTTATCTAGTCTTGGGGGCGGCGCAGAAGGCCCATGAGGCCTCACTAATGAAGAGAGCCGGCCGTGCTGGTTCGCCTGGGGAACGTGATACGTAATCTCCGGTGCGACGAGATCCGAGGGTCGCCTACGCTCTTTGGCAGAGCCGCCGCCGGTCAAGTCCGCTGCGGCGGCTCCTCGCTTGAGGGGAGCCGGTGCAGCAGCTCCTCTGATGGAGTTGGGCGACGGCAGCGGCGGGACTATCGTGCTAGTATTGGGAGTGGCAGCGCCATTGGGAGCAGCCGCCTCGAGGCTTGGGGGCGCAACAGGGAGAGGAGAGTTCTTCGCGCCAGCCGGGCGAGCAGCGCCGTTACGGGCGAGTCGCTTCTGCGGATCTGGCATGAGCATCTGAGGCAGAGGAACGGCCGTGACGGCGGGCAGAGGCGCGGCAGCCATCTTGCTCGTCGCCGGCACCGGCAGCAGCGCAGACGCGGGAACTGGTGGAGGATGCACGGGAGTCTGACGCGTCGCACGGCGCGTGGACGACAGAGAGTCTGGATCGGGCTGGACAGCGGGCTCGTCTGGTCGCTTGCGCTTTTGGGGCATCGCTTGATGCTTCTTCTTGTGCCAGGAGGAAGAGGAGCAACTGTAGTATATCGGGCCCGGCAAAGGGAGCCGACAGCCTCTCGAGCCTTGTGGGTTGGATTCGACGATCGACGAGGGGCCGCGGGCTGGGACGTCACGGGACGACTGGGCGCAGAGGAGGATGCGACGAAGCCATCTAGGAGCAGGAGATCTAGTTTAGGGGTTACGAGTAGACGTGCACTGTTTCTCTGGCATGGATTTGCTGGCGGGCAGGTGTTGGCGGTCGTTGAGCGCGGAAGAAGCTCAAGCTTGGCCCGTCACGTGGGGCCGCGTAAAGGGCGTACATGAGGTTCTAGGCCAGTGGTTTCCAACTGCATCGGAACACTCAACGCTGCTATCTGCAAACGATATGATCATGGCGTTTGCTTTGTTTCAGACGTGATGCGCTGACTGATTGGACTAACTACGAATGTCTTTGCTGCTTGGAAGCTTCCACCTCTATCAGTGCTATGCTGACACTACGTCCATAGCTCCAGTATCTAATACGACGTATGTCAGGATGACTCTTATATCGCCAAGATGGAAATCCATTTACGGTGATATTGCATTAAATGAACGAATGATTGCCTAACTAGGTAGTAGCTAACGATTTCTCTTTACAGAAAAAAACAGGAGGAGAGAATATTCTCTTGTAAAACCTTGACTGCAGGAGCAGATCAGTGCTGTCCAGCATCCATAACCCGCTGCAAAGTCTCATCGCCTTCCTCCCAATCTTTCACCAGAGTCAGCAAGCGACGGCGGGCCAGTCCAGCATCCCGATTCCGATACACGCTGTCGATCTTGCGAACTACCTTGTCGCTGACCAGCCAACGTTTCTCCTCGGCCATGAAGTCCGCGTACGACACCTCCTCGCCAAAGGTCTTCTTCACATTGGCCTCGAGATGCTCTCGGATCGCCTTTTCAAACTTGATCTGCTCCGTGGAGGGAGCATCTGGGTGAGGGAATGCCGAGTCAATCGACGGCACAAAAGTCACAGATCTCCGAGACGGGTCAGCCAAGATTGATGTTGCAAAGAAGAATATCAAGCTCGGGTTCTCCAGGATCGCTGGCGTCAGCTTGAGCAGACCAGGGGGCGTGGTGGCGCAATGGCCCAAGTTGAAGTACTGCAACTGAGGCGTCTTCATGAAGAGTTCCGATATAGCCGGGATGGCTTCATCTTGGATGTAATTGTACGCCTGGCCGAGATCCTCAGTGGCATAGGCTTGACCTAGATCAAAAGTCTGGATACCGGCATGTCCAGTCAAGGCTTTGCACAGCGCCACGGCACCTTGGGTGCTGACTCCAACCGATTGTACGAGCAGTCGAGCCAGATACGGTGCCTTGGGCAGTGCTTCAGCGAGAGCCTGGACGCCCTCATCTCCCAGCGGATTGAGCGACATATAAATCGAGGTTACACCACAATATGGCGACGCGAGGAACTTGCCGATAGCAGCAGCTCCCTTGGTCGACATGCCAACGCCATTCAAGTAAATCTGTCGCAGAGGCAGCTTGTTACCACCAGGGGGGGAATAAGCGGCCAGACGGGTAAACAAGTCAGCAACGCCGCGGTCTCCAAGCTCGGTCTGATCAAGATCCAGCGTGCTCAAGTTCTTCGTCTCGGTAATGAGACGATACACGTCTTCGGCAGCATCTGGCCCAAGAGGATTGCGTTTCAACCAGATGTTGGTCACGGCGGGTGACTTGACCAGTGCATCTACCAGAGTCTTGAAACTCTCCCCGCCTTGGATGCAATTCCCCGCCAGATACCAAGTATCCATGCGATCTGGGAAGTCGTTGATGAACCGAGCAATAGCCTGGACGCCAGCCGGGCCAATGATGTTATTGCCCAGCAGGAAATGCCGAACATGGGTATTCATCCGCAAACTCTCCATCAACTGGCCAATATGATCAGGGCCGACAACCATTTTGCAGAGATCCATCCGCCCATCTTCATACACAACTCCTCGGCGGAACTCTGCGCCACGGACGCTGTAATACGGCTCGCCGTTGCCATCATGGAGCTCAACAGCACCGTTCACGCCTTCAATCTCATGATCGCCGCTTTTGGACAGATGCTCAGAGAATGGCGCCAGCTCTTCTGCTTGGGCAATCTGCACCGGCATGGGGACAGCTTTCGGGCCCCCGAGCGAGATGGGTTTCTTGACAGCATCCCACGCTCCCTGTCCGGTGATGCGGCTGGCCCAAGCAGGGGCCTGGACGCCAGGTTCGACGCCGCCAGTCATGCCTGGGGCCATTTTACCATTGCGTTTGGTGGCCTGCAGCAAGTCGTAGCGACGCTGGAGAGAAGCCCATGCGCGGAGCCGGACGCGGTCGGCGTCGTAGCGAATGATGGACGTCAGTGAGCCGTCGTGGACCGGGTGCAGTAGCGAAGACACAGCGACGGCGAGATTGTGTCGAGTCGATTTCCGGCTGGGCAAGTCGTGCAAGACGTCTTCGATCCTGTGTTTGTCGAGAGGCAATTCGAGGATGTCATCTGGCGTGTAGCCATGCGAAGGCCTAAGGATGTCGACCATGTGCGTATTCAGATCGTTGAGGGCAGCACGACAGAGGCCCGCCAAGTGGGCTGCTTCGTCCATGGAAGCGTGTGAATCGGCGTTGGGGCCATCTGCTGGCTTGATTTGAAGCGTGAGAGATGGATTCGAGCTGCTATCAAGCAGCGTGACCTGCGTAGCCGAAGCCATGATACCAAGTGATGATGCAGCAAGATGCCGAACTAATGTTGCTGCGAGATGCAATGACCAACGTCTATCTGCCCTCAAGAAAACATCGCGACATTTGACCCTCTTATATATACCTAGACAAACAGACACAGATACATCGACTAGACGAGGCAGACTCCAGTACCAACTAGCCACGACGCCTCCATCCCCTCACTCTCCAACAATCCTGCGAGATGAACACACACACAACCAATAGGAATCATAACCAGTCGCCGTCCTTGCACTAACTCAATTGGAGAAGAAACACGACATGTCAAAAGGCGCGCAGCACAGGCATCCATCCGGATGAGTCAAAAAAAAAAAAAAAAAAAAAAAAGCACCACAGACCGCTAAGCGAAGATCGAATCAGATCGAACTGCGACGCAACTAGAGCGGAATCCTTCACATGGGTCATCCGCATTGAGCCGCAGATGGTGATTAACAAGGGCGTCAATGCAAGGTTTAAAAAATCACATCTTCTTCTTTCAAAGCCGATCTCTGGTATTTTCTCCCCGTAAAATGTCAACGGCAAAGGGCGTAAGGCTGCATATCCATGTCATGTCCTTGTTTGTGGCTGTGTTGATGGCTGCCTGTTTCATGCATGGAACTCGCTTAGAATGCTGTGGAAGAACATGCGATATGTCCACTGTACAGATAGTAGCATATCGCCTACTATGCGTTATAGTCTATCCTCTAGAATAAGAATTCCTATTCCAGAGGTTTTTCACAATTCAATTTCCAAATTTTACTTGGATATCAGTAACTGTGGTGTAGACGTGAAAAATGGCATTTCCACCACACGGGAGCGAACCCCTTTTGGCAGAGCAGGTGCCCATGCTGAAAAGAATACATTCATCTTTAATAAATCCCTGTCTTTTAGTAATGGAACACTTTTGTATACGGCGCATCAAATTATCAAGAAGTAGGTTTACTTACTTGCTAAGGTTACTATCTCACCAATTACCTCTCATAGACCATACGTCCCCAGCCTTCTGCAGATCTGATTCTCACTATTTTGCATGTCTACCAGCACCATACCAAGTCAGTCACAATCGTGTATGCCCTCTAACCACCGTCCCCGAAGCATCTTCAGGGTGAAGCAGAATCACTCATTACATGGTGCAAACTACCCAGTAAATCCTCAGTAATCATCGGGGTTATTGTTTGGTGTAATAGTAGAAAGTAGCCATAGTAAAAACATCAGCGTGGGTTAAAAAGAAGTTATTAGATACCATCCAAGTCTCCACCGAGGTCATCGTCGTCCAAGTCGCCCTCCTGAATCTCCTTGGCCATTTCTCGCTCGCGCTCGCGTGCTTCTTGGGCATTCTTCAGCTCGAGACGGTGTTGATTCATGGGGAATCGCATTGCCTGATAATTAGTTGCGTTAGTTTAAGCTATTGAGACGTATGGAACATTGATGAAAAAGTATGAGGGAGAGTTAAAGAGGGGAAAAAAAGAAAACTCACCTTGACGCTCTCGTCGTGAAGAGCAAGGCACGCCCGAATTCGGTCGTGGAACGCCTCGCCTGGCTCTCTTGTTGCATACACATCACCCACTTCCTTGCTCTTCATGAATCCGTTTTCTCTGTCCAAAGTGGCCTCAATTACGCCGTCTCGGATGGCCTTGGCGACAATGTACTCGGCCGATTCCTCGCTACCAAGATGCAGCCGGATGCAAATGTCACGCAGCGAAATACGCGAATATGACAGAGACATCATACGAATACCGGTCTTGATGACGTTTTGGCGCAGACGAAGGATAAGTGTATAGGTTCCGTCTCGCTTGAAGATGTCGGCGTTATCAGCAATGGTAGTCTCAAAGTCTTCCAGGTTGCCCACTCGCACGGCGCGAACCAGCAAAAAGTACGGGTGGAGAGCATCCTCCAGCGAAGGCTGGCGGAAGGTAGCTCTGTCGGGGATATCTCCCATCAGCAGCTCAACAACCAGCAACAGCTTGGTGGCAGTTTGTGAAAACCCCACAGCACAGCCGCTCGACGGCGCCTTACGGGTGGCGGCTGTGAGATGCTCGTGCGCCTCCGTGTATCGCAGTTGAATAGATCGGATCCGACCCAGATAATACAGGAATCGTGCCACTTGGTTGTTCGCAGCGTTCTCGGGGAACTGTGTATGTGAAACAAGCAGGTCGGCTTGCTTGATATGCGACGTCAGGAGATAGTTTCTTAATAGGAGGACAATGACCGAAGCCTGAGTATCGGTGTCCTTGCGCAGCACGGCAGTTCGAAGGACGGCAAGCAGAGTAGGCCGGATAGCCACAATGGGCGATTCAGGAGACGGGGGCAGCGGAGCAATGTACTCGCAAAAGAGTGAAAAGTAAAAGTAGACCTTGGCGGAGAGGCAGTCCAGCGTTCGGCGGTTCAGAGTCTGGATGCGATCAGACAGGAACTTGGAGAACTCGGCTCCTTGCTGGTACTGTTTGGCGTCAAAAAGATGGACTTGAACCAGGATGCCCAGAAAGACGTCAATCTCCGGAATGATCTCCTTGGGTTCCTTCTTGGAGGTTCCGTTCTTGGCAGTCTTGACGTCGCTGTCCACATCCATCTCGGCGCTGGCGGCACGGCCAAGCGTGACGTCTCCTCGGTCCACGGCAGCTAGGAGGCTCTTCGCAATGCTGTCCGACGCCGAGTTGGCGGGGTATGTGTCGGCAATCGCCTGTGCAATGACATCTGGCGATAGGTGCTTGCGGATGAGAGAGATTGATCGGAGGGCTCGCAGGGAGAAGCGGGCGTCGAAGAGCGCAACAGCTCGGTCAAGAAGAGCAAAGTTGCTCTTGATGTCTATGCGTAGCAACAAAACGAGACCACATGTGAGCGAAAATGAAACAAAAAGGCATCTTCACGCTGGAGATGTATGCAGCCCCCTCTGAATCTTGTGTTGCTTACCTGCTACAGCCTGCACTGCGGGATCAACCTTCTCCTCCTTGCCTTCGGCATTGTCGACATCCATTGCCACGTCGCCTTCAGCGTCCGTCGCCGGGGCAGGCTGCTTGGGGGCTTTGGACGGCGGTACAACCACGGTCATGCTATCGTCGCCGTCTTTTCCAGCTATTCCACCGTTGACATTAGCTTCCTTGGCCTTCTGTATGTTATCTTTCGAGGGGTCCTCTACCGTTGTTGTGGGGTGCTTTGCTAGGCATGGTGATGGCTCAGCACTGAAGATGCTGCAAAACAACTCAAAGATTCTTGCTGAGGATGACTCAGAAAAGTTGATCTATACGATTGGCTCAAAAGAAGATCGACCGAGTGGATGGACCACCTTTGCGTTGGGCCAGCTAGACGTCCACGGAAGCGTGTATCTGCCCACAGCACGGAAGCACGGCTGGCAAAAGGCCGAGTCTGGAGTCGAGAGAGGGAAAGGTTCGAGTTCGTTCGCGGCAGTCGGCCTGGGGCAAGTCGTGAGCGCCGAGCTGGGGACCGTTGAGGCTCGCTTCGTGGTGGTTGAATCGCTTGGTGTTTGGAGGTGCAAGAAGGCTCGAAGCTTGGAGAACAATTGGCACGGCCAGTGCATGAGGGACAAGGCTAACGATGTCGCGGTACCCGCAGCTTCGCAGTGATTTGGGCGGGCGCAGAGGTAGCCTCGACTTGCCTAAGGCCATATGCTGTAAGCTGTGGTCGCTGTGGGGCTGGGCCGCCACCTTGCCGCGCTGTAGTGACGTTTGCCATCCTGGTGCCTACAGCCAGCCTGAAGCACTAGACAAGGGCTGTAAGATAGCAGAATAAGGATGAAGACTGTGATATCCGCCGTGTTTTTGGTAGATACATTAGATTTTAAGAGTGAAATCACAATCTTCATATGCCATCTTGGGCGCTTAATAATTTTCAAATGCAATGAGATTCCCCCTTTCGAGGCTATGTATATGATGATACATGATGAGGCAGGAGATGATGCTTCTACCATTGGCATATCGATACTACTACTAGGTAATCAGTAGGAATCCAGAGATCCCCAGGGTACAGCTCGCATAACAAATTCTAGACTTCAATCATCGCGTCACTCCATGTCGTTATTCCAAGTGAAAAGATTACAAAATCCATTATATGTAATTCGCAATTAGCCTAAGTGCCTCTGGATTATCAGAACTCATCTCCTGGCAATATAAACGGCTAGAAACCATCGTGGGCTGCCCACGCATAGCAAGATCAAATGAGCCGTCAGTTGCTTGTGGCTCTTGTTGCAAGCCAGCCCTCGTGAAAAGCAAAAATAAACAGCCTATATCCACCTAGCCAGGTATCCGTTATTATTATTCCCTAAAACGCCGTTTCGTATCAAATCTCGTTACCATCCTCCAACCCTTAAAACCAAGTTGACCCGAAGCGAGAATAGCAGCCGGGCCGAAACTTCCCCCAATTTTTGTCGAGAAATGCTATGAACAGATGTTCAACACGTCGCATTACTCGCCCTTTCCAGGCATGACCTTGGCTGCTTGTACAGCACTCATCTTCGCGATCCAGCCCGTAGATGGCTGGACTTTGCGTACCGTCCGCAGCTCATCAGAAGAGTAGCCCGGAACACGAATGTTGTAAGTTCGCTCTAGCACGAGCTGAATGTCTCGTATTTCAAGCATCTTGGAGCCGCGCTCTTTAGAATTTCTGCAAGCGGCATGAAGGACGTTGTCGACGAAGGAATCGGCCAGGCTCAGAACGCTCTATTGTATAGTTAGTTACACTCGCACACATCACTATAGTTTTTGTCAGCAGTCATATATCCTCACCTCCTCTACTTCTGGTGTCAAAAAACTGCCGTCCTGACCCTCCGCAGGTCCTCCGCAGACTTGTCGTACAAGCTCATCCAACTTCTTCTTGCTCAAAACGTGGTCGCCTTCAGCATCGTGATTGTAGGCTGGTATTCTGGGCACAGCTGGTTGATTCATGACTCCTCCCACGGTTCCACCGCCTTGAGACATGGTTGGTCGTCCAGGAACGACACCGCCGCCGACTGCCACTCCCTGGGGTACTGCAGTGGCCTTTTCTGGCAGTTGCTTGGGGATCGGCATTCTTGGTTGAGCAGTAGCAGGCTGCTGCGTAGGGTGAGCATGGGGATGGCCTTGTTGGAGTTGTGCCCCCGATACCCCCATATTAGGATTGTTCACAGTAGCTGTAGCTGCGGCCGCGTTCATGTTTGTAGGCTGATTAGGCAGCGGAGCGCTTCCAGGCGTGCTTCCCGCTGCTCTTTGATTAGCGAGAGACATGGCGGCAGAATGGCTGAGAGCTCGTGTTGGCTGTCCAGGACCAGCTACGGGAGTTGCAGTTTGTGGGGTTTGTACTCGCGCCGCTGCTTGAGCAGGAGATGCAGTCTGTTGAGCAACCTGAGCCTGTGCAGCAGCTGAAGCGAGAGCTGTGTTTACCGGCGCGGGCCGTGGTGGTTCCGTCTTGACTTGAACCTGAGGCTGGGGCTGTCCCTGAGGCTGAGCGTGCATCTGCTGCTGCAATTGTGCTTGTTGCTGCGACTGCATCTGCTGCTGCTGCGGTGCATGCATTTGCGGTTGCATCTGCTGCTGCCCTTGCATCTGCTGCTGTGCCGTGGGAGCAGTGTTTGGGACCGGTCGTGCTTGCGGCTGCAGCGTTGGCGTAGAAACACGATTGCCGGCTGGCATCTGCTGTTGGTTTTTGGCCGCCTCCACAGCAGCGTTGCCAGGCATTTGCGCAGGCAGATTGCCATTCTGCGGTTTGTTTGCAGCAGTGCCAGCAGCTGCTACAACTGGCGATGCGGATGGCATGACCGGAGTAGCGTTGCTAGGCTGGCCAGGAGCATGGGCAGCACCAGCGGCGCCAGCTGCGGCTTGGTTGGCATGAGCAGCGGCTCCTTGAAAGTTTCCTTGCTGTTTTCGAACACCTTCAACCCACTTGTGAGCCTCGGAGTAAAGCTTCAGTTGTTGGTCTTTTCTCAGCTGGAATTTTCGAAGTTCTTCATCTTTGAGGGGATTGCCCTGAGCATTTCGATCGTTCATCAGCTTTTCCCAATTGGCAACATTATTCTTCGTGGTATCCATGGTCATGAGTGCCCGTGCAAACCGTTCCTTCAATTCTTCCATCCATTTGGCGCCATTAGCAGATTTATCTGTCAGCTGCACCGGAGGAGGTCGAAGTATAGCGGCGTTGGCCATCTTCATGTAGTTCTCAGGTATCTTGGGTCGTTGCGCTACCGCTGGAGCTGCTGTCGCGGGTGCTTGTCCTTGAGCATTCTGTGCCTGGCCCGCGGCAGCAGCTGCTGTAACTTCGGTTCCTGCACCTTGTGTCTTTTGCTGCTGAGCTTGTGCTTGTGCCTGAGCCTGAGCCTGAGCCTGAGCCTGAGCTTGTGCCTGAGCTTGTGCCTGAGCTTGAGCCTGAGCCTGAGCCTGAGCCTGAGCCTGAGCCTGGGCTTGGGCTTGCAGAGCGGCGTTCGGCTGCTGCTGCTGCTGCTGCTGTTGTTGTTGTTGTTGTTGCAACTGTTGCTGTTGCGGCTGCTGTTGCGGCTGTGCCACTTGCGGCCTTGCTTGAGGCTGTTGCTGGCCCTGCTGCTGAGCAGCAAGTGTCCGTCTCTGCTGGATCTTCCCAATCAACATTCGGGAAAACTCAATAATCTTTTGTCGAGCTGCGATCTGGTCTGGGCTGTTGGTTGGGGAGCCGTTCATCTTAGTCCAGAGACCCCGCAATCCTTGCTCGTATTTGGTCTTCTCATCATCGCTGAGAAAGGGCAGGTTTTTGATCTGGCCGGGCTGGTACATTGGAGGCCGGTTCTGAGCAGCAGGAGCCTGTGCACCACCCTGAGGCTGAGGCTGGCCTTGCTGGGCCATTTGGCCCGGTGCTTGATTCATTGTCGTTTGCGGACCGTAGTCGGCCAAGGCAGGGCTCGTAGCTGACGTGGAGGCAGGAATATCGAATAAAGGCAGGAATTAGATCTCAGGAAAAACGAAGCAAGGGCGGCGAAGCAAGTGCTGAACGGACGACGCGTTCTGAAGGTTAAAGTTGGCTGAGAAGGCTGTCACAGTTGCATCGCAGTTGGCGCATCTACCAATTAAATTCGTCGGGCATAGGTCACTTCGTTTGCACCGGCAAGACTCGGACTTTCCGTCGGCCCGCCAAGTGAATGAAGCCTGCTTACATAATTGATTATCGCCTGCTACAGGCGCAATATCTACCTTGGTAGATGTATGAAGTGGGAGATGTAAGTGCTTCTATTATAACATATAAGAATTGATTTTGCGATGTAATCTCATTATTGCCGTACGTGAGTCTCTGAGTAACTCGAAATTCCATCAATCTTGTATTTTTATGCAGTATACTTGGATTGACGAACGGGGCATCACGACAGCATACTACCTAGGTTAAGGTCAAAACCGCTGTGAAAATCCACTTCTATTTATAGAGCAATTCATGATTCTCATTGCCAACTTGGGAATGCTATCCGTTGCACTCACTTACGTGTCAATGAGCAGTCTAGTTTCCTTTCACGGAGAAGGGGGAGAGATGGCATAGTGATCTAGCAGAGCTCCGTGGAGAGTTCCCCTGATAGCTGCATAGAGATGTGTCTCGCGGCAACTGTTCCTGTTTCCGTGGACCCTCCAAAATGCTGCATGCGCGTGCTTGCTAACACTTGGCAATACTACTACTGTAGTAGAATGTACTCTTTCGTATATACTACTCTATCGATGTGACAGGTAGCTTGTGTGGGTTAAACATATCTCCATGCCATCTCCGCCATTATATGCATAGGTACCTATTGTATAGTGCTAGGCGCGGAGATGGTCCCAGGTAGTTGACGTCACCCATCTGTTTGAAATGAGGTTACCATGAGCATATGCTACCTACCTACAAGTAGATATCCGGCCGTTCTAGTGAAGAAGCAAAGCTATGATAGTGTATGAAGTATCACCAGTAGCTAGTATCTCGGCGTGTACCTACTTAGGTATGTTTGCTACGCGATATGCTTCATGTCAAGAAATGCCTTGTAGTCAATGCACTTACATCGACCATCTCCTCTCGTCGTCGCATGGCCTACTTCTCCTAACTCCTGAACAAAAAGATTCGTCCCCTGGATTGGCACATCCCCCCTTGACGCAGATATATTACTCCTCACTTGATCATCCTGTCATGCATCGCGATTGTCCAATGATACGAGCCAATTCTCCGGGCGGCGAGCAAATCAAATCCTTTATGCGGTTACTCGCCGTGGCCACCCAATCAAGCAGGCCCAGCTTCAAGTTGCAGACCCAGCTGCACGCCCCAGCCCTTGACAGCACGCTACAATAGCGCTGCGGTTAGTGTTTGTTCCAGAAGCAGGTACGGGAGTAGGTCTAGCACTGCCGTAAGATCAATGGCTGAACTGTAGAGTCGCAATAAGATTCGCAATAAGCCAGCCATGCGCCGGGACAAACCAATGGCATGGCGTATCAGGCATTTTCCTTTGACGAACGCACGCACAAAAGAGAGCGAAATAACCAGGACTCTGAGCAAGCGAAGAAGAAAAATTCTCTCATTCGATCCCGGCTATTTCCACCCAAGATGGAAGTTCTGTATGTTCTTCGGTGGAAAGCAGGTTTGAGAGCAGTCTAAGTGGGCAATAAGGCCACTGACGGGTAGAAGCATTGCTGCCCAATGGACCGGGTGGATCATGTAAGGTGCTCGTACCTGCAGTATGATGCTTCCAGCAGCAGCTGTACTCCATCCTCAACTGCGCCAAGGAGCTGCCAGAACTTGCAGGGCTGTGCCGGCGAAGACACGAGGAAGGACGCCGTAACTAGTGATGCTGTGTAGGTTTGGGATAAGATTCGCAGCGCGGCCGCAGTTGTGAGCTGGGAAGGGGATGATGCTGTGCCACACCACGCGCCCCGGAAACTCACAGGAGCAGCGAGTGAGCAGCTAACAAGATGGAAATGCAACACAAGACAGCTGAGGTTTCGTTGTTTTGCCGTCGTCACGCTGGATGGGCGGGCCGAGCCTGAAGCGGCAAGGGAGCTGTCACGTAGAGATGCTGTACTTTGGCTGCTGAACTGCTGCTGCGCATTCGCACCGTCGACCGCATGCGACTATAACAAGCCCGCCGTGCCTTGTTCAATCTCTGCCAGTTCTTTTATGCACCGCAGGCTAGATGCCAGAGCGCCACTTTTGTTGGCTGCATTGCGTCCGCTTCTCCAGACGCTGAAACAAGGTTCCTCAGCCCGCCGTCCCGACGCTTCGGCTGATGCACATGGAGTTACATGTTGTCCTGCCGCTTAAAAAGGCCTCGCCATCCAGCAGCGGCCGGCCATTCGCCTGTCGCCTGCAGCCCGTCTGCAGCACCATCCAGGTAGTAGATCGCAGATCCGCCCAGGGCGGAATTTGGCCCTTTTCGCTCCTGTCTATTCCAAACAAGTTCCTGTGTGCCTGGTGCCTGTTGTTGTGTTTTTCCATTTCTTGTCGGTTGGTTCCCTCAGCCTTTCTCTTTCTCTTCTTCGCCTTCTTCGCCTCTTATTTCATCTTTGTTCCGCCCCCCCCCTCTTGATTCTTCCGTTCTTGCTCTCCTCCCTCTTCTGCGCTCTACCTACACTACTCCTACTCCCGCCTTATATACCGCTGCCGCCACAATCACTGCGCCATCTTCTCTTTTCCTCCCCCCAAGTCGCCAACCAGCTGCTGCTCTTTGATAGAAGCGCCGTGTCGACTGGGTGCCAATCACGGTGTGACCAACACGCCGACAGCCAGCGCCAGGCCCTCCCGAGACATTATCATGCCCTTGACCGCAAACAACGTCTTTTCTTCTCCATCCTGGAGGTTCCTACTTTGGACCCTGACTCCTTGACGCTGCTCCTGTTTCCATCTCCTGTATCAGTTACCTACCGCGAACGCAGAGCCCCTCGCATCTAGGTAGCCTGGTCCTGCGCAACTACTGTTCAAGTACCCTGACTGCGACCACGCTGTATGTCATGATTCCTACTTCTACCCTGCTTTGATGCTGATGGTCGCCACCCCGCGCAATAGACCACCATCTTGTTTTTCGCTCTCTCCCTTTTCTCCCATTCCAAGCGAAAGCACCCAACGCAATCTCAAAGACCCGCGCAGCCAATTGAGCGCAACTTGTCGCGACTCTAGTCCGAGACACGACCATCTTAGAGGACCGAGACAACGGAACTAGCCCGTGGCCAGATAAAAAGAGAGACAGCCCCCCGGCGACTCATTCAGTCATACGTTTCACACAGACGGAAGCTGCTCACCTACGTTTCTCTCCCCCTCCATCACCACTATCGCGGCACGCAACCATGAATCGACACGGCAGAAGTTCGCGAAGGCGATCTTCAACGCCGAATTTGAAGCTGTCGCCTGCCCATCTGGTCGCGCTGCAGACCGGTGACCCAGCTTCACCGCCCGACACGCCTGTGACCTCGCCAGACTTCCCCCGCAAGGACAACCAAGCGGCAATTTACCTATTGGCGAATTCTCTTGCTCAAGACCCAAACATCAGGCCATATGGGAGCGGCCATCAGTTCAGCTACCGCCCGCTGGAGCAATTGAGCCCGCGATCGTCATCTTCATCCGAAGCCGACAAGGGGCATTCGATTGGCGGCGATTCTTCCGACAGCGCTAGCGTTGTCAGCCTGTCAACCTCGGCGGTGCAGCAATTGCTACGCGCTTCGGCCGAAATGAATGCCTTGGCGTCGCATGAGCTGGACGCATCTGGAGATGCCGATGCAGAATCGGAATCTGAGTCTGAGGCCGATTGCGAGGCGGAGCCGGACAAGCTTAAGCGAGCAAGGCTTGCGCACGGTCCGACAAGCATCCCTGAGGCCTGTGACTTTGCGATTGACTTTACGATTGAGGATATGGATCCGATGAACAGCGAGTGGGAAGGCCTGGATGTCGTCTACCCCACTGAGATTGAGAGTGAATCCGATGCCGAGTCGCCCCCAAGCCAGTCTGCGTCTCAGCAGAAGGATCTGGATCAGGACATGATGCAAGACCTCGAGAACCTCAACTGCAGCAATGAGGCGTCTGATGACGAGAGTGAGCCTGACGAGGATGACCAAGAGTCGGAGTTTAGGAGAAGGCAGCAGGAGCTGAAGCGCATTCGAAGAGTGAGCATGTCGAGCAGCTTCGGTAAGAGGACGCACAGCGAGCTGAGCGACTCGGACGACAACGACTGCGCGCTCGACGTAAACGAGGCCGGCTCCAGTGCTCGGCGATTCCACAAGAGGGTCCACCGCGGGAGCTTACTGTTCCAGGATCCTCCCGCGCCTCGAATTGATGAGCTGGAGGAGCCCAATTCGAGCGAGGATGAATATGCCAACGAGATTCGCCTTGCACAGGAGCTGCCATGTCATGCAATGGATATTATGGACACCGACTCGAGTTGACGACAAAGAGAAACAAACAAATCATGACCCCCCCCCCCCCCCCAAAAAAAAAAGTCAAAGCAAAAAAGGAACAAAAATATTTCAAGACTTCTCACCGGAGAACATTCATGGTTATTTGACAGCGAGGCTGCTTTACTATACATGATGACGAATAATGTAACGAGCATTTTTAGAGAGGCACGTTGAAGCCTCAAGCAAAGTTCCCATGGGAAGCCGACATTTACTTATTACGGCACGGTGAATATACAAGATAACTTATCCGGATGGCTGAGAAAGCAAAATCAAAGGCAAAGGGTACTCCAACTTGCTCGCCGCTGCGTCAGTCACTTTTACATTTCAGCATGTACCGAAATCGTTTTCTTCTTTTGATACCTTTATAGATTACTTACTGCGCTTGCATCATTTATCTTTTTTCTTATTCTTTTATTTCAGACTAGAGGGTAGATGGAGGTACACTTGCTTGGTATCTTGATATTCATATATGGCTGCGAGACACATCGTTCAGAATCACGCTTGATAGACAATAGACGAATATTCCTACTGTTTGCCCGGGCTTTGCTCAGAAGACATTGTTTATTGTCCAGCATTCCAGCTACAACGTGGGCTGCTGCTACTAATACTAATATTACTTTTACTGATGCTACTGATGCTGCCTTTAAATATATTTGGCAGTGGCGTATTTTAATACCTTAGTAGATTAGCTGCCTCTACAGCCGGGGTGCTGGATACCTTTTCCTTGTTTATGTCCATGAGCTTTATCCTGGAGTGGGAACACAGCAGATAAGCCCCGCTATGGACTGCTGCTCGGAGCTCCAAGCCGCCACAGATCTTAGTGGGGGGGGGGGGGGGGGGACGCCATTACCGCTGCCACTTTGTTATGACGACCAAGGGACCTGAGCTATCGTTATCAATCCCGCATCATCAAAAATATCCCACGACAGACAGCTACCACTACCCGGGCCCAGGTGTTCTTTGGCTTCTTTGCGCCTTGCAATTTCCCATCTAGCTCTTGCTGCCGCCTTGGAAAACAACTACATATACCTTTACATTGTCCTCGCTGTGCCAAACGCGTCGTGCGCGGCCAACAGAAGCCATGGACTCGTCTCTTATGTCAGTTCACCTCGAGCAAATACAAAGCTCATGTCAGGGAATTGACTCGCTTCCGTAAGATACAATGCCCCCCGTTCTCTTATTAAAAATAAAATAAAATATAAACAACCCTTTGCTTACTAGATCTGCCAAGATTCCCACCTCCGAAAATATTCACCAATGCAATGCTCTCCAACAACGACATCACATCCCTCATCCGCGACACCGAGGCTCACGAGCGCGCTCTATTTTCCGTGCCCCCTCCACCGCCAGCCGCCACCACAGCGTCGAAACCCCCGAAACCGTCCGAAGCCGAGGCCGAAGTCAAGCCCAAGAACCGCCGGCAAACAGTCTTCAACGTCGCCTCAGGCGAAGTAACGACGGGCCTGCCGACGCGAGGGGCGCCTCATCGCCGAACTGCCGTGGCCGCCGTCTTAGGCGGCGAGATGCACGAACAGCTCCGGCGAGGAGAGACAGACCGCAAGGGCGACCTGGACGTGGAAGTGCTCCTGCGCGGCGCCGAGAAGCTCTGCGGGGTGTATGAATTGCCGGGGGCGCGCGAGCGCATTGCGGCGTTGCGGGCCAGGCACCGCAATGGGAAGAACACAACGGCTTACTATGAGGCGAGGGTGGCTGAGCAGGCTGAGCAGCTGGCGAGCATGAATAAGGACTGGATGGATCAGGACAAGGACAAGGAGCAGGAAGCGGATGAGGCTCAGCAAAGCGGTAGTGATGCGTGGACGGAGGAGGATTTACGGAGAGAGGAGGAGGAGGCCAAGCAGATGGAGACGAAGAAGAGGGAGTTGCAGGCGAGGCTAAAGTCCATGCAGAGGGATATTGGAGGGCTGAGGAACATGTAACGATGCCTATGGAATAAAGGCCAAGAAAAAATATATGATACCCCTAAGATATACAAGCGATAGAGTACTTACCTCTGTACAAGACTCTACACTAAGCCCTCGCTCTTCTCCTTCTCCTCCTTTGCCTTGTAAAGCTGCTCAAACATGGCCGTCACATCATCCGCACCCTCAATCACAAACTTGCCATCCACCATAATCTTGGGCACGCCCTTCATCCCCAACCTCTCCATCTCCTCCACTTCCCGATCAACTTCCTCGCCTCCAGACCCGTCCTCAAGCCACTTCCTAGCCACGTCCCTGTCAACACCAGCCTTCTCCGCCGCAGCAACCAAATCCTCATAGCTCGTGATATCGCCGCCCTCCTCGAAAAACATCTTCATCATGGCCATTTGCACCTTGTCTTCCAGCTCGTGCCCACCCAGCTCGCGTCCCAAATGCGACAGCCTATGCGAATCCCTCGTGTTGCCAATCCGTCCACTAAACGTAAATCCGAAGCCTTCCTGGTCGCCCATCTGCGCCATCCGCGCGCGCTTGGCGGCGAGACGGTCGGCACCGAAGCGGGATACGGCAATATCCTGCACGCTGGTGGATTGGCCCTGCGGGATGGACTTGTCCAGCTGGAAGGCGTGCCAGCGGATGGTGAATGTGGCCGAGGACGTGTTGGGGACGGTTTTCTTGAAGAGGGCAATGGCACGGCTGAGACGGGCTCGGGCGAGGTAGCAGAAGGGACAGACGGTGTCGGAGATGATTTGGATGTCGTAGTTTGCCATGGTAGAGGTGGCAGAGGATAGAATAATATCAAGATTAATTGCCTTTTTTGTACTTTAAAATAAAGATAAGAGATTTGAATAATGAAAAGTTGAATGGTATTTTAACAAAAGGTAGGCATGAGAGAATCTGGGCTTGATTGGAGATGCGTACAATTTTAAATATTTTTCATCCTACACATTTATCGATCTAATTTTTTTTTTTTAAATTAAACAAAAAGTAGCTGTAGTCAATATTAGCTGCCTAGGCATATCCGAGTTTCAGTTCAAAGCTGATTGCGTGTCCAGCTCGTCAGTATTTTCGGTGCACTTACATGGATCGGATCTTTTGCGGAAAACTACTACGAGATGTAGCGTTGCATTTTCCGCGGCTTGACTAAGACGTGGGCTAGGCAGACAATCTTCAAACTTCTTGCACGACTAGCTCTGTGTTTTAAAATAAATAAACCTATATTTTAAGGATGCCTAAAATCTCCTTGTTTAACCGCCTATCTATGGTGTGGGTATCATTTCCTTCTATTGTGTAGCCAAAGTAACTCCCAAGTACGCCTGCCCCATGTATGTACAAGCTTTGATGTTCCGCAAGCATCATCACTCCTTAAGCACCTCGCTCTTTTCTTCGCCTGCCGTGCGCATATGGCTCATGCCTTGATTTCCGCATCTCTTCACGGGAACCTCGAGCTGGCCCAGGGCGGTAATAGTCCCCTCTGGATCGCATTTGAGGCGCACCTTCATTTCGGCTCCGGTCTGGCGCCGGCCCGGATAAAGACTCCTCTGATGGAACCGGATCATATTGCACTGCTCGATCCCAGTCTTCGAGCCTCGTGAATGGACTTCTAAGCCATGATCGTAGCTCGTGCAGAAACACCCGCGTATTATCTCGGCCAAGAAACTCTGATAGCATGTCCTCAGCTTGGCCGGCGCTGCCCATGATGTCCACAGTCTTCAGGATGGCAACAATATACTCCAACAAGAATTCGGCGTTGTTTGCTCTCCGCCGCGCTTGGGATTCGTCAGGACGAGAGGCGGCAGAAGTAGTAGCAGTAGTAGCAGTAGTAGCAGTAGTAGCAGTAGTAGCAGTAGTAGCAGTAGTAGCAGTAGCAGCAGTAGCAGCAGTAGGCTCCTCCGCCGTGAGAAAGGAAAACACCTGCAGTTCGCGGCGGATCCACATGCGTGCTCGAGACACAAGATGCTCGTCACGGCAGAAGAGTCTTGGTGTCAGCTCCCGATATAGAGAGAGCCGGTTGGAACCAACATGCTTTGAGAATCTCTTATGTAGGTAAACGTCACGCCGAAGGGTTTGTACTCTTTCTGCGGTATCATTCTGGGCCGTAAATCGAGGTGTCCTCGGCGCTCTAGCTCTGGGGCGTGGAAATGATGGTTGACGGGAGTATGTCCTGGTTGGAGACGGCTGTGGCTTCGGTTCTATAATGGTTGTTTCTCGGCGCTCAGGAGGCCCTCGCTGTACTTTGGCTACAACCCCCTTGCAGAGGGGACATAGAGGCGTGTCATAGAGCCAGTTCAAGATACAAAGATAGTCAAAACTGTCATGCCCGCATGGCAAAAGTTCGCAGGCGTCGCTGACAGTGTCTAGACAAATGACACAGCACGTGGCGGCGTTATCCGACTGTTCTCTTGCAGCCACCTCTTGCAGTGTGTTCTGCAGAACCCTGCGATGTATTTCGTCATTTTCGTTGGCCAGCCCGCTTTCCATGGGTCAGCGCGACGATGGAAATGATGCGATGAAGATGTCGTGGTGAAGATGCCTATGGGAGAAGTTGCGATATCGACTCTGCTCTTCATGGCTTAGTGGGGCAATTGACAGCCGTACAGGGCGCTTCTTCAGTGGGGTTGGCCTGTGGCGGTGGCGGCTGATTTTAAGTGCTTCTGCAAGACGCGCTTTTCTAATGACAGGCAGCGCGCTTGCATGCGCGACTTGCAGTTCCCCACATGACGCTTTTCGACGAGGATTCAAGTATCAATACAAAACAAATCCTCTCCGGCTCTTTGGGTCTACTTATGTTGATTTCCAAACCTGCTTCTATTTCTTGTTGTGGTCGTCTTTGGCATTCGCTGGCGTCCTTGTAAAAGACATGTCTCTTTGGATATCCTGATTCATCGCCTTCGATTTCAATTGGTGTATACCCCGGTGGATTGAGTCGTCGACGCTACAATGGAAGAGAAGGCAAAAAGAGAGTATGAAGCTAGAGCTCAGAGAGTGCGGGCTGATCTGAAGCAATGGGAGGGAGATTGGGCAAAGATGCATGGCGGGAAGAAGCCAGGCAGAGAGGATATCAAGAACAATCCTGATATAGGTAAGCTTGCATTTCCAACTGCCTACCCATAATCTGCCCTTGCTAATTTCGTGAAAGCCCAGAAATACAAAGACTACAACAAGCTTCGCGATATAATAGCTGGGAAGCTAGCTCCTCCCTCAGACGCCTCAATCTCAAAAAGCAAGCATGACAAACGCAAAGCATTTCCCATGCCGGCAGCCGAGACTCCGATGAAGCGAGCAAAACATGCCGAGACTCCTTCGAAGCGACTGGCCTCGAACGGCGACGAATACATGAACAGCCCGGCTATCTCCAGGAAACTCTTCAGTCCTGCGCCGGTGACAGCCATTGGGCCGACACCT
The DNA here is from genome assembly GCA_030708095.1 of Trichoderma sp. CBMAI-0020. Lineage (NCBI taxonomy): Eukaryota > Fungi > Ascomycota > Sordariomycetes > Hypocreales > Hypocreaceae > Trichoderma > Trichoderma sp. CBMAI-0020. The sequence goes on along the minus strand of JAJNCI010000004.1, from coordinate 843,669 downwards.
CAGCGAGATGGAAAAGTGCTCGGGTTGTTTGATCTATTGGTGGAAAAAGAGTTCAAGAGTCCATTGAAGGGCGTGAAGGAGATGGGCCGCCCTGCTAGTTCCCATGCAACTCCCAGCAGGCGCAAAAGTAACTTGGGCGAAGATGCTATAGCCAAACTAGGACTTACTCCAAGCTCTGCCAGCAAACGAAAGCTGTTTTCGACGCCAATGAAGAAGAGAGACGGACAGAATATGGCCGGAACGCCCACGTCCGTGTCCAAGCTTCAGTTTGATACACCAGCATTTTTAAAGAGGCACTCACTTCCAACACTGGACGAGAACACAAAATTCGATGCTCCGCCTCTACGGCTGCCGCGAAAGCCTCTGGTCCGTGGCCTCAGCGAAATTGTAGCCAGCCTTCGAAGAGTTGAGGAGGAACAGCTAGATGACGACCTCGAGGCGCTGCGCGAAGTCGAGGCTGAAATGGAATCCGGCGGCCCCCCTCAGCCTACGATCAGAATACAAAAGCCGGAGCCGAAGCAAGACATATTAGAGCCGGACAGCCAGGCTAAACAGCTGCCCTTGGGTGGGTTCGATGATGAGGGGTTGTATGATAGCCCTACAGAAGATGCCGTGGATCGTGACGGACGGCCAATGAGGGTTTTCAAGAAGAAGGGGCAGAAGAGAACAACACGACGAGTAAACATGCGGCCAGTTCGAACCAAGCGACCAACGAACCTAGCTGAGGAGAATGGGAGTGACGAAAATGAAGATGAAGTTGGTCAAGACACTATTCCAGATACCCAAGCTCATGTTGGCGAACCAGATATCGCAGGCGAGTCTGATGGCGAGTTTGAAGATGAAGATGATACCCAGGATGCGAATATTGCGAATACTGCGAAGAAGGCGAAGAAGCCAGCCAAGGAAGAAGGCGTGGTAAAGAAGGCAACCCGCAAAGTGAACCAGCTGGCACATGCAAACTTCCAAAGGCTGAAGCTACGGAACAACGGTGCCAAAGGTGGACCAGGCTACAATAGTCGGTTCCGAAGAAAACGATGAAAAAACAAGGGATTAAATGCGTAATATCATTTTTCGGGACACTGAACAAGATGGGATCTATCGTGTCGTGGGCTTGATTGGAAATGCATACAGGGCGTTCTTTAGGATGGGACGGACATTCAATACATACACTCGAGCGACATGAACTTGAGAGCGATATTTTTGTACTTATAAACAATCGGGGTACTTGATCTGATGGAGCATGCATTAAGCTATTGAGACTAATTGTCCTATTGTGGTGTTATCAAACAATGGGTGTCATGTGGGTGACCTTGACCTCACTTTTACCTGACTCTGCACGTATCATGGGATGGATCGTTGACTTTGTTTTTAGTTAAATTCTTCGGTCCCTTCTTTTTCTTTTTCCTTTATCAATTCTCTTTCATCCTCTTCTTCTTTCTCTACACAAAGCCGATGCTTAACCAAGAAAGCATGTCAAACCGCCAAAAATAGCCATCGCTCCTGGGAACAAAGACGTCTTTCACCTTTGCGTCTGCGAGCAGCTGGCAGTACACATTTCTGAATCATCACTCCAATTTTTTTCTCGTTAAATTCTTTTCTCAGTTGCATATATGCGATTTGGGCTTGGTTCTTGGTACTTTTTGTTTTCCGTCTTGGGCATTTGCAAATTTTCTGGGATTTTCATGGGGTTTTGAAGTTTTGACATTTCCCCCCTTTTTGTTCTTTTGGTCATTTGGGAATCTCATTGGGAGTCATACCACCGGTTTGGGAGTCATATTCTGCTTTTATTTTTTTGCCATAATCAACATTTAATCGCTTTTTTCGCTTTCGTGGCTGGTCATCAACGCCCGATTTTGCTATCTTTGGGATATGGAAAGGGGCTTGGAAAGGGGGAAATGGAATACAGCACAATGTCCGATGACACAGCCCAGAAGCTGGTTGCCTCGCCAAAAAGGAGACCTATAATGAAGAAAAGGAAAGATGGGATCTCCAAGAAAAGCAATGCTTCCAGGATCAATGCCTGGCGTGCTACCGTCTCTCGTTTCAACACCCGCGGCTCGTCATCGCCAGAGTCTTCTATTCGTCGTCGACTACCACCTTTTGACTTGGATGAGATTCCATTGGATCCCAAAAAGGCTCTTACTGGTCCGATCAGCCAATTCTTGTCTCCTCCTAGCTCGCCGCCTTCGTTTTGCTCGACCGTTCAGGACTCTGAAGCGACTGATCCCTTATCAACCGGTCTCAGTCATAGCGTTGGACAAACACACTCAACTACACTTTTAAGTGTTGATATACACGAATGCATTCTATCCGCACCAAAATCCAGCTATAAGGACTTTAAGCCTCCCGATGGCATGTCAATCATGTCTGAGTGGAGGGCTCTTCAAACACTCTCGCCATATCTGGATGCATCAAAAGAGATACTTCTCAATGACTTTTCAATTTACCTCGACACCCCCGACTATCCGGAAGAGATGCGGTCTCTCCACCACCTAAACACAAAAATAAGGCATGGCAACTTCTTTTTTGACGGCGTTCTCGGCATTGGCAACGAAAAAGTATATGTGCGTCGCATACAGATAGCTGCGGTTCCCATTGGGAACTACGGCTCAGTCTCGAAGCACACTGTCTGGGGCAGCATTTGGCTACAGTCCCCGTTGGGTTCTAAACAGGCGTTATTTTACAAATTGGGAAAACCGGCACGGGAATACGGGCGTTTCTTTTACCCCTTTTTATGGGTTGCGGACTTGGCGAAGCATTTTGTCGACTTTCTTTTCATCATGGCGGAAAACGGGCGCAAGGTTTCTATTCATCACTTTCGATTGACTTTTGTTGCGTGGCTGAAGAAGAGCCACAGGGGAGCGCCGGAGTTTCTGGAGTGGTTGAGCCAACACCCAAGCGAGGACTATCGGACTTCGATTATTGCCAACATCAAGTTTCTCTACAAGGAGACTATAGGGGTGCTGGGCCATCCCAAAGCTTGCTTTCACACGATATGGGCTGAAGTTTTAAAATTCCAGCTGTTCAAGAGCTTGCCTACGGTGGCGGATTCGCCAACAATCGTCACTCAGTACATATACGATTGCTTTGAACATTTGCCGTTTGGCGATCGTCTTCAGGTTATTCCTTTGAGCCTCAAGGCCACCAAGCTTCGCAATGATTTGATTCGACAACGGCACCTGGAGTACCCGTCGAGCTTACACTACGCTGCTAAAGATCTAATTGCGCCGTCACAAGAGACTATCAACAACATCAAGCCAGGTGATACCATTTCGACGCACAGGGATGATGTAGCGTCCGGCACGATATGGAAGCGAGAGCTCTCCAAGGGCTTCTCAGATGTGGACAGATGGTTTGCCCGGGTCCAATCTGTTCACGTTGATAAAAAGGGACTGCGCACGTTTGACGTGATCTGGTACTATCGACCAGTGGACACTCTCTGCGGCTTGATGAAGTACCCATGGAACAATGAGCTATTCCTCTCCGACCACTGCTCTTGCTCAGAACGATCCAAAATCGACGAAAACGAGATTCTCGGCGTCCACGACATCGAGTTCTGGGGAACATCAGCCACGAAAGCAGAGTTCTTCTGCCGGCAGACCTATCTCCAGGAAGAAAGACGATGGGTGACGTTGAAGGAAAGTCACCTGTGGTGCGAGCATACTCGGATACAGCAACCAAAGACGACCTCCACGCCGGCATATCAGCCCGGAGAGACATATCTGCTGCACCTAGACTTGAAGAGCGACATTTCGGAGCCGTGTGAGTTTATCGGCCTGGCCAGAGAAGGCAGTGCCAGAGTTTATCAATTCAGACGGCTTCTGCGCCGCAGACAAGTCGACCCAGATGCGCCAAACGCGCGACCAAACGAGCTTGTGTACAGCGAGAAGACCGTCAAAGTGAAGAAGAGCCAAATCTTGACCTCATGCTCAGTGAGATTCTTCCGAGACGGTGATACGATTCCCACGCCGTATGATCGTAATGGCACAGGAAATCTCTTCTACATCACTCACCGGCAAATTCTCGCTGATGGAGCTTCACTTTACACCCCGTTGAAGACGGCCCCAGCTTCTCTGCAACAAGGGCCTTCTTCCCTCCCCGCAACAGAAAAGCTCCGCGGAATCGACCTCTTCTGCGGCGGAGGCAACTTTGGCAGAGGCCTCGAAGACGGCGGCGCTATCCAGATGAAATGGGCCAACGACTATGACAGCAAAGCCATCCACACGTACATGGCAAATGTCAAAACCCCCCAAGACGTCCACCCCTTTCTCGGCTCCATCGACGATCTGCAACGCCTAGCCATGCAAGGCGAGTTTGCAAAGAACGTGCCCCAGATTGGAGACGTCGACTTCGTTTCTGGCGGCAGCCCCTGTCCCGGCTTCTCCGCCCTCACCAACGACAAGACCACCGCGGCACAGCGCAAGAACCAATCGCTCGTCGCCGCCTTTGCGTCCTTTGTCGACCTCTACCGGCCCAATTACGGCGTGCTGGAGAACGTGCCCGGCATCGTCAACAAGAAGACGGCCCGAGACCAAGACGTCTTCAGCCAGCTCATCTGCGCCCTCGTCGGCCTCGGCTACCAGACGCACTTCTTCTTCCTCGACGCATCCTCATGCGGCTCGCCGCAGCGCAGGCCGCGAATCTTCGTCGTCTTTGCCGCTCCCGGGCTCGAGCTGCCCAAGAAACCGCTGCACACGCATTCGCATCCCGCAAACACGCGCGAACTCGGCATCGGATACCTGCCCAACGGCCAGAGCATGGCCACTCGAGAAATGCCCACGGCTACTCCGTTCAAGTACGTGACCGCAGAAGAAGCAGTATCGGATCTGCCCTCTCTCCACGACGCCCAGCCCGACATCTGCGTCCCGTATCCCGACCACCGCCTGACAAGGGGCCACACAAAAGTGCAACGGGCTCGCATATCGGCCATCCCAACTCAGCCATGGGGCATGGACTTTGCAACCGCCTGGTACGGCGAAGGCCGGTCCAAGGGACAAGCTGGCGCGGGCGCAATGACGGCAGCCGAGCGCGACATGTTCTCCAAGGCAAGCAGCCCGTCGTCAAAGGAGCCCATGAACACGCTCCCCGCCTCCAAGGCCTACGGGCGAATGTTCCCCAACAGGCTCTTCGAGACCATTGTCACGGCCACAACGCCAACAGACGCCAAAAACGGGCGCGTCCTCCACTGGCGAGAAAACAGGCTCATCACCGTCATGGAAGCGCGCCGGGCGCAAGGCTTCCGCGACGACGAGGTCCTGCTCGGAGACCCGGGCACGCAGTACAAAATCGTCGGCAACAGCGTGGCGAGACAAGTCGCCGTCGCGCTGGGAATCACATTTCGTGACGCATGGGCCACGAGTCTGGGAAGAAGCAAGAAGCCCAAGTTTGCGAGCCGTCATGCTGTGGAAGAGGCAGATGAGGCAGAAGCTGTCGACGAGTCCTCCCAGTCCGGGTCTCGTTCTCCCGATACGACGACGCAGACCACTGCTTCCAGGGCCTCTACGCCTTTGACATCTGCAGAGAGCGGGCAAGATGGCGGCGGTCGCTCCACTCGGCAAGCAAAGCTCACGGGCGGTTGTAAACGTGCGTATCCTTCCGAGGCATTCGTCGTGGAGACATCTCAAGACGTGAAGAGACGAAGGTTGGGTGGTGCGCAAAGGCCTGCCGAACCTTGCGCAGCAGAATTTGGAATCAAGTAGATGGGCATCTAGTATCTACAGGTGTATTTTAGACAGCAAAAGTACATATATTGTTATCATCCAGTATGGCGATGAGATTATAGGATAGAGTTTGTCTTCTTTATCTATATAAGAAAACAAAATAGATATATAACGCTCAAATCCGTTGCATTCACCGAGTGAAACTTGTAAGTTGAGCTGTTGCAAGTCAGGTCAGCAGCAGGTACTTGAATGCTCGTATCTGTAGCCCATCTGCCGCAAGTGGACATCCTTGTCCTGCAAAATGCGATGTGTCAACTCAAAGCGCAGCGAGATCTACGGGAATACCATTTTTAGCACGATTTGCATCGGGCAAGACCTCCTGTCCGGGTTTTGTCATTTAGCCTTATTGCCTGATATTAAGCGCTTGACGAATGCAGCCGACAGCAGAGTAATCAGAGCGATGCCGTCGCCTTGTTCCCTTGCCTCTTTCGTCCCTGTGCTTAGGTGAAGAGTTTGTTCTTTGTGGTCCTTGCAGATTATCGATCCACCTACAAGTATCTCATACCGTGCATTTACAGCCCGTGACTCCACGCACAGTCGCATACATGCTGCCCCTGATACTAGGTACCTACCTATGATGTAGACTACCTACCTAGTAAATATCAAGTCATACATTCTGCATAGAGCCTGTTTAGATGAGCCCGAGAACTCGGCACTCGGGCGTGCTGAGGATGACAAAAAGGACCGAAAATAGAGCAGGCTCGGGACACGATCGACAGCCTAGTTGTTTCGGACAGTGTCGAGCCTCGGGCTGCTTATCTCCATCATGGACGGCTTCAACAATCTTGGTTGTTGAAGCTATTTCGGCGTTGCTCACGCAATTTCCCCATCGGGCAACCTCTCGTGGCAAGGGTCTGATGCTAGCTCTGACGTATCGACAGGATACCCAGGCAAGGTGCGCGGTTGGCGATATTGTCTCCATAACAGACGGGAGGCTTGCTCGTGCCTGTGCCAGGACAAGTGCCTGCTGTAAAGTACTGCCAACATCCGTCTTGGCAGTCAGCCGGATCGCGACGAAGAGGGCAGACGACGATGGCTTCGAAGGCGTCGGCAGGCTTACTGCAAGTATTACCGCCAGTCTTAGTCTAAGCAGCCCTCAAGCCACGATGCTGACTGTGTACAAGCACTGTATTCTCACACATGGCACCCACCAGGCGTTCATGGCTTGGTTGCATTTTGCAAGCGCATACCACACGCATGCCACATGCATGTGCGTCCCCGACTGATGGGTAAGCTAAGCTGAGTCCAGAGGCCCTGCCCCTGGCCCTTGAAGCGCAATCTGCGACCTCTAGCAAAAAGCCATGCAAGGCCGAAATGTCAACTCCATGGGGTAAGTGATGCGGTCCCGGGCACGAATTGGCGCCATCGTCGGGGTTGCGCCGGTACTGTACAGTGCTGGATGTGCAGATACGCACGCAAAATCTGTGCTCCGGCTGCCATCTCTGCGCCAGCTTCACATGCCCTTTTCCCTGTTTCTCGTGCTTCTCGCGGAGCACAGGGCCGGGCCAAGGGATCCATCCACATCCCGTTTCTTCCCTGCTGCGCCGGATTGCGGAAGCCAGCAGTGCCAACCCTGGGCGGGTTTCACCGAGCGCAGCACACACGGGAGCTGAAAGGAGGCCGTGGTTTTCCTTTTACTGTGCCCCTCACGCCACGCAGGCTGGATATGCCGCAGGAAGCTTTGGGGCGGAATCATCCCCATAGTTGCAGTAGTTGTAGGTGCTTGCAAGATGGTGTGCGACGAGTACCGGTAGGTATTCCTTGTCCCGCAGCAGAGCGATATGGGCTTATACAGCCAGAAGGCTGGAGGCGGGATATCCATCCGTTCCTACAGCAGGCACAGGATTCGCCGTGCTTTTGCTCCGTGCTCCATATTGGGTGCTTGTAAGTGATGATGCAAATGCACTTTCGGGCTTGAGAGCACCCGCGGCCGGTGGGAGAATTCGCACAATCCCGATGCCACGTGGTCGATACGGACCAGCATCGGCAGCAGAGCCTGTCGAGTGTCACTGTAAGTACAGCATCGTTGACAAGACGGGAACGAAAACGAATCTGCAGCCCTTGTGTGCAGCAGCCCTTGTCGCAGCCAGGAACCCGAGTCGTGATAGCTGCAAGGCGCCAGCAAGCGAGCGCGCAAATCGCCGTCGCCAAGTTTCCGAAAGTACCGACAGGGAGCGGAAACTGCAGCAGGGGGCCCGGCTGTGCTTTATACGGCACTAGATGCTGCAAGAGCACTGGAATGATATTTGATGCCAGGCCTTGCATCCAGTGCTTTACATTGTACTTGACAAGTGATATCCCTACCACTTCATTTACAAACAAGGCAGCTACTATGAGGCGTGGTTTGGCACCTTGCACATGCTAATACCTAGCAGCCGTGACAAGGGGCACAAAATGGGTATATCGTGTATTATAGTACCACCAGGTAATATAGGTAAGGAAGAGCCAAGCTGAAATGGTATTACAATCACAGGTGCCACAAGTACAATAACGTCGCAGCATAAGCACGGGCAGGAGCAATCGTACGACCAAGGTCCTACTTGTACGAAGGAGCAGGCGCAAGAGCAGGAACGAGTCGTCTGGCTTAGTGCCTCGGAGTGAGTGCCAATTAGCTAGATCTGCAGGTACGGGGTTTCTGTTCCCGAAGGAGCGAATGACTGTCTCCATCCAGTGACAGTTGGCGCAAAGAGGAGCTTCGACCTATCACAGAGCGCGGGTTCATAATTCTATGGAGAAGCGGTGCTGGAACTTGCCCGCAGGAAAAGAGAGCGAGACACGGCAGCTATTGTTCTTGTCTTCGTCACACCACTCCATTCAGCCTCTTTTGATGCCCCAGCTTTCAAAATCCAAAATTCGACTGAGCGCGGGCCCGGTGCGCTGATGGTCGGACAAGGCGAATCACAATACGAATACTGCCAGCACCCGTCCTTGTGCTACCTGGACAGCTGGACTAGCAGCCTCCTAGCTCTTTTGCTTGGACAGGACGGCCCCCGAAAAAAAGAGGGCAACATGGGGGCTATGGAGCCGTGCCTTTTGAAACCGGCGACGATTCGGGCATGGCCGACACCTCAAAGCGTCGAATCGAGCCTTCAACGCCCAACAGTAGGACAGGCGCTACGACTGCTTGCGCTGCTAGTGCTCGCACCAGGTGCGGGTGCCATGCCCAATCAAGTACCGAGCAAGTACGGGAATTTGCTTGTGCGAGTTCCAAGGACGGAAAGGAAAAAGCATCGACGGATGAAACATGTGCCTTGAAGTCGCCTCAAAGCATTCGTGCGAGCTTGGGACCGCAACATGCCACTCTATGCTGGGCAAGGCCTTGGAACCACGGTGTCTGGGGCCTTGCCCTGGTCCGGTGCCTGGCTTTTGACATGTCTCGACGGGGCCTCATGCGGTCTTTAGACTCGAAAGAAGCCACGGCCTTCCGAGCGCGACTCCGCAGCGCATGGGGCGGTTGCAGGGCCTCGCTGAACCAACGGCGGCTAACCTTTGGCCCTCCACTTATTTTTCTTTCTGGAAACTGGCGAGGAACGTTTGGTGCGGCGACCGGGACCTCGGGAGAAGAGGCCAGGTCCAAAAGAAGGCATGCTGCGGCACAGTTTTGCCTCGCACGGAGTTGATGCAGCTTGACGGAGCCGTGCTCTCGTTGCAGGCGTCCCATGCCTCTGCTCCGGCTTCTGCTCGTTTTCTCATTGCCTAAAGCGCTGGCCGTGCCTGTCGGAAAGGATGCCCCCCGGTGGCTTGGCAGCAGCAACTTGATCATTGCCGTGCGCTCGCTTGCTGGTCAAACAAGCTGGATGATTGCCCGCTCATGCACGGCGGCTTTCGAAACTCTTTCCTCGGCCAGGCTCGCCACATATACAAGTACAGTCCTGTTCATCAAAGAGGGTTCAATGCAACGGCTGGAGTTGGGCAAGAGGGCGGATGAGAGTTTGAGCGAAACTAAATCGCAGACTCTAGCGCCTTTTGGAACCGGCACGGCTCCCTACTCGGCCGTGTGGTTGTGGCTGGAGCACTAAACCGCCAGCCAGTGCCGCATCGTGCCTGCGTGAGAGAATAATTACTCGTCGAGAGGCGGCAAAAGTCGCCTTTGCGCAGAGGGCGAATGCGATGGAGCCGCGGAGGCGCTGCACGTCGAATGAGATGCCGCCTGTCGCCCGTGTTATGGAGCAGATGCTTGGCCATTAACAAGTGCAAGTATGGCTTGGGACAGGCATATCACTGTATACTGTGTCCCATTGTAGCAGCCAGGGCCGGCTGTCGCCGCTCCAACGATTGCGCCGAGCTGCGCCTTCTTGGCAAGCCTGGCCGATTCGATTGCTCTGATCTACAGGCACTCTCGTAAATTGCAATGCTGTCTATTGCCAGCAGCAGCAGCATCGCCCCATCGCCCACAATGGCTTTCTTAGTAAAGGCAAACTAAACAGGTCGCCGAATCGAACCAAATCTCACAAATGCTACTAGTAGTAGGTACCTGACAAGTACCGCCTGCAGCCTTTTGCCTCTTGCACTGGCTTCCATGTTTTATGGCTCTACAGCACTGCAGGTATCTTGGTAGTGCCTGTGCTTGTGGTCCCCACCGCAAGCGCCTAGACCCCCCCATCTTTAATCAAGACTGCCGGCCCTGCACGCACCAAAATAGCGAGAGCGAGCCTCCTTCAATTGAAAGGCACCGGCATCTCATTTTCTTTTCCTGCCATTTGCTCCTGAAGAGCTCCCCCAAGCTTACAAGGATTCCGTCACACCTCTTGTTTTTCTTCCTTCTTCTACTTGGCCCCATCCATTCCCGTCTTTTCTTTTTTTTTCTTTTCATCGCCCCAGACCACTAGTAGGCATCACCATTCACAGCGCATTGGGCCTCGTCGGGTTCGGCGGAATTGGTCTCGTTGCTTTTGCCTTATTTTCTTCACCTCGAGATTGAATCTCGCCGTCTTCGAAAGACACTTGTCTCTCCTTCCCATCTGCTTGTGACCAGGTCACGAGATTGCCATTTTCGATACTTTGCACACACAACCCCACACATTACGCGAGACGGGGTCTTGAACGTGGTGTTGGAGAAAGTTGGTTTTCTGTATCAAGTACCCGCGAGAGTGTCTCAGAAAAAAGTGAGACAGCCCCAAGGGAGCGACGAAACCTCAGCGGCCCTGCGGCTGGTGGCGAGTGCGACTTACATCGACCGGCCTTGTTTTATGACCTGTTACTGCGCCAGATTGCAGCCTTACCATCAACCATCCCGACCAGGGCCGCCTCCTCGTATACGGCGACGTACAAGAGCTTAAAAATCGGGCAATCGACGACGAACATTGGGAACATTCGACTCGCTTCTCCCGCAGAACAGCTTCAGTTGGGCTCAAGCGCAGGTCGTTGGCACATTCCTTGCAGGCAGGCACGAATACGAACATCATCCGTCACCAACGCTGCTGCTGCTGCTGCATATCTGGAATACTTGCACGACAACCATAGGCCATCCGTCCCGTCCTCGTTTCTTTTTTTTTTTCTTCTTCTTCTTTTTTTTTTTTTTTTTTTTTTTTTTTTTGGCCACTCGATATCCTTGTACCGCTCAACTACGGGCGCCATGACATATATTGTAAGTCGCCTCACATCTCTCCTACACATGCATCACATGCATCTCCATCCGCCTCTTGTCGCTTCCTCCTCTGGCTTCCCTGCTTTGCTTAGCCGTTTCGAAATGGCCCAATACAAAGCCTTTTTTTTCCCTCCTCCCATGCATGTTGCATGCAATCCCAGCCCACCCTGCAGCATGTGCATATGCGCAACCCAACTCATCGTGCAAAGCTGCATTCTATCTTCCACATGGCTCGCCAATCGAACAGCGCCACATTCAACCTCGACGCAGCCGTCCCCGTATTTAGCCTTTCTTTTTCTTGTTCTTCTGCACTGTCACATTTCTCAACCTGATTGCTGGCCCATCCACTGGCTCTTCACCTACATAAACTTCGCCCGCTTGGTTGGCTTGGCCTGGCCTTTTTCACTAGCCGCAGCTTGGGAGCGTGCGTTGGGGGGCTGCCGTCACCATGATTGCTCTTGGACGGCAGAGAAGCGGTACACGATGCCCGTTACATGCAGACTCGGAAGTACACCGCTTCCGGCAGTCTGTTTCCCCCATCTGCCTATCCACATGACTTTCTCTTGCTGGCATCACCCATGTGCCCGCAGCCTTGCTGGCGTGAGTTCAGGGAGCACAGTTGCCTTCTGGATCCTGTGTCTTCTCGAATGATTGGTCCCGTTGGACGAGTGTCCTGGCCTCTAGGAGAGCCAAGACTAAGGGCTGCGGCACGCTTGGTCGATGCTCATATCACACAAGCATTCCTACGTGCCGCTGTTGTTCCTACTTCAAGGGGTCAAGGGACGCCCTTCCTGCCCGCCCAAGTGCAAAGCCCTCTTATCTCGCTGTGGCTCTCTGGTTTCATGGCAACAGCCGGCTACTAGATTTCAACCTCTTCTGGACATGTCCCTTGGCTCAAAGTCGGCCCATGACTGCTTTATATTCCTCCTACTGCGTCTCATACTCTTGATATACCTTGGCCTGCCCATGCACTCGCTTCGGTCAACACATTCTTATGAGCGGATCATGGATCTGACACTCTTGCTGACGCTTAATCTGCAGCTATGTCTGGCTCATTATTGTGACATCCATGGGCCGACTCCCCTGATGGTCACCGAAGGCCTGGCGGCAGCTTGCGGCACATGTAATGAGGGCCCAGCCGTAACAATCGACAAGCCCCCGCGCTCAGCCCCAGCCTCATCAGAGCCGCAGCCTCGAACAGCCCCGGCCGCACTCGCCGATGGTATTCGAGATTTGAGCATTTCTCACGATGCCCAATCCCAACGCCCGGCCCTGCGGCGATCTCCAGGCACTGGCCCTGGCGCTGGTAAAGATGGTTCTGCCATGACAGGCCTCGACACTCCTCCCGAGAGCCCACGGCCCTTGTCTCAGCAGCCACGACGAGACTCGAGCTACCGCAGGACTTATGACGAAACCGTCACCCGCAAACAAGGCCCCTGCGACAACTGCGCCATGACGTTGCCCCGCCGACAGCAGAATGCCGCAGCTGTCCCGGAAGATGTCATTGACACACGATCGCCAACCCTGCGCACTCGAGCGCCAGTTGAGCGTGTCTTTCTTCCTCTCGACCCAGCCGCCTCGCCGCCAAATTCGCAGTCGTCTAGTGATACTGATGCGGATCATGACCTTCCGAGACAGGCACGCAGTAGAAGAAACGTGTCTTCTGTGAGCTCTCGCACAACGTCGTGCTCTAGCACATCCACGACTTCGGAACGCCACCCCAGCCATATTCACTACGTGGACTATACGTCTACGCATGAGCCAATCCTCGCCGAGTCTTTTTCTCTCATTCGAGCTTCATGTCTGCGAGCCCTGACATTTGAAACTCTGCCTCGAGCCCCCTCCACTATAACGCCAACCTCTTCTCCCCAGCATCACAACTCTCCCTCCTTTGTGACCACCCAAAGCATCGGAGCGGCCGCATCAGGCGGCGCCATCTTCTTTGGAGATACTGCGACTGGATATACCACAGCTTACATTTTCCGAATTCCCGATGTCCATGCTCGAGGGCATAAGCGCGTGTACGCCTTTTTGGCTCTCAGCACTCACAAAGAGAGACTTGCCATGAAGTCATTTACGGGAATTTCATCTACCTTTCGCGAGCTCGCTATTTGGATCCAAACCCTCGCTGAGGCTGAGGCAGAGCGCACTGCAGAGTCGTCTCCCATCGGCAGCGTCAAGCACGGCGGCGGACCGAGTAGCCATGTGGCATCGTCCTCATCCACGTCCGAGGCCCCAAATGTAGACCGCAGCGGCAGCAGCTTTCTCACAGGTGGAAGCGGCTTCACCAGACGAATGGGAGGCCCCGGCGGCGTTTCTGCGCTCAAAGCTCGTGGACTTGCCGAATTAGTGGGACAGCCAGACTTCTTCATCAGTCTGCACAAAAAGTTTGTGCAGCTGCTGTTCGAAGTGGGCGTGTCCCTCAATTCATAACGGATTTACGACCACTTGTTCTCCACACCTCAATCCGACCGAGGTTCTTCTTTATATTGTATTAGTCTCTTTCTATCATCGTTTCTACTGATACCCGCCGCACGGCATTGCGAAACATTATTAAACGGATGATTGGGCCTACTTGATGTATGTGCCTAATACTCTTCAACACGGTCTCACGAGGCATGGTCTCATGCCCTTGATACTGTCTTCACTGTCAGCATAGCACCGGTGTTTTGTCTCTATTCTTGTCTGCACGAAACAAGGCGTAACGGATAATGGCTATGCGAGCAAGCTCGGCTCAGCCATTACAGTCTTTACGTCTAGGGCTCAACTCATTCTCTAATTGTCTGTTTTTTCAACCTTGGCATTGATTTATTCCTTATTGTTTGCAATGCGGTGACCATGATACAACCACATCTTCTTCGGGGCCAACGGGCCATGTGTCACTTCTTATTAGCGAGGGAAAGGATCAGGGCAAAGCGAAAACAAAATCACGCATTTCTCATAGATGGAAGCCATTGGATAAGGGAAAAGGGACCAGTCTGGATTTACAAAATTGTCAAAAAGCAGAGGAAAAGGGCCGTCTTTGATGGAATGTTTTTAATGGTTTAATAGCAAATAGCAAATAGCAACTAGGCTCAACTTGATACAATTTCTCATGATGGAACAATACTATGACTGCTTTTGTGATTGATAAGCGGAGCTTGTCAATTATTGAATGCTAGGAATTGCATTATAACCCCTATACTGGATTTTCCCCTACTGCACGGATGATGTATGTTGTCACATTGAGAAATGACGGCGAGATGGATTCCAATGCCGTAGGTTTCATGTATTAAAGACAACACCGACAGCTATCTCCCCCTCCCAAATCGCCAGGCCATCCATCCTATGTCATCAGAAAAAACAAGTTCTTTGACCGTCTGATGGCAGCCCATGAGATAGATACAATGTGGGTTTTTTTTGTGTTTTTATTTGTAAAAGTCGAATTTGTTATCGTCGCTCGTTCCCTTTACTTGGCTTGAATAAGCATCTTCGAGATCGGTCTGGATAATGTTGTAGCGATTCTTGCGGACGGCCCGGAGACCGGCCTCCTGCATGATGGCGGCAATGACGGCACCGGAGAGCGGGTCATTTCGTACAATCAAGCTGTCGAGATCCACCTCGGGGGCCAGGCTCATCTTGCCAGCAATGGTGCTGAAGATGAGGCGGCGCTCGCGGCGATCTCGCAAAGAGGGGAACTCAATCTTTCGGTCGAGACGGCCGGGACGCAGCAGGGCGGGATCCAAGGTGTCGGCACGGTTGGTGGCCATGATGACCTTGACGTTGGAGGTCTGGTCGAAGCCGTCCATCTGGTTGAGCAGCTCGAGCAGGATACGCTGGACTTCGCGATCGGCACCGGTCTGGGCGTCGAATCGCTTTGTGGCAATGGCATCGATTTCATCGATGAAGATGATGGCCGGTGAGTTCTCGCGTGCCATGCGGAAGACGTCGCGAACCATTCGGGGACCTTCTCCTAGGTATTTCTGAACAAATTCAGAGCCGACAACGCGGATGAAGCTGGCAGTGGTGGAGTTGGCGACGGCCTTGACAAGCATGGTCTTTCCGGTACCGGGCGGGCCGTATAGCAGGACACCGCGAGGGGGATCGATACCGATTTGCTTGTAGAGGTCAAAGTGCGTCAGAGGCAGCTCGACAGCCTCTCGGATCTCCTGCTTCTGCATGTCCAACCCACCAACATCGGCATATGTCACATCGGGCTTCTCATCGGCGCCAAGCATGGCAATAGAGGAGTCGGCTTCCGGGGGCAAGATGTCGACGAGGGCATTGGAGTGTCTGTGCAGCGCAACTGAGGAGGAGGGCTTGAGCAATTCGCGGTCGAGAGTGGATAGAATGCGGACGACGTAGTTGGAGCCTGTGCTTGACTGGACAATGCCGGTACTGGAGCGAGAGTGTTAGACAAGCACGATTTCTGTAGCAAAGAAAAAAAAAAAAAAAAAAGCCGACGGGAGGAAAGGGTCATTTACTTTTGGTCGATAGCCTCCATAAACTGGCCAATGACGAGGGGTACACTCTGAATCCGCTTGATCTCTTCTTGAGCCCGCACTAGCTCTCGCTTCAGACTCCTAAGTGATGAAAGAGCAGCAGGTTAGCGATTCGGACTTGTATAGTATGCTATGAAGGTAGATTAGAAGATCAATCGAACCTTTGTTCATCTTTGATGTATTCCTCTTGCAGCTGGATGTATCTAAAGTGCTGGTTAGCAACCGATCCAAGACAGCGTTGTGGCGGCGGTCTTCTGCGGGGAGAAGCTCTGCGCGGAACACCGGGACAGGGGAGAGAGCATTACTCCAACTGCCTCTGAAGCTTCTTCAGGGTCGCATAGTCATCCTCGCCGTCGGTCGGTAGGCCCTCGAAGTCGTCAATGTTGGGAATCGCTGAAGGGGCGGCCTTCTTGTGAGGTGGCACCGTGGTGGCCTGGCTTTCCACAGCGACGTCTCCCATGGTTGCTGCGCGTATCGAGTGTGATTTGTGCAATTAGCTAAAGGTTGACGTGGAGAATAAAGAGACGGAGAAGAAAATAGAGGTCAGGACGATGCGGAGAGAAACGTTGAGTGGGTAGTCCAGGAGACTTCAACAACTGTCAGCCAGCGACTTTGTTACGCAACCAAAAGCTATCGCCAACCAGGCGTCAGCCCAAGACGCAGCCTTTCCTAAGCTCTGCTTAGTCACTGCACGTGATATGCACGTTATCGCGATACGGAGAATGTGGAGTAGGATGTACAACTGGAAGGTACATGCCGTAGCTGCTGCCAGGCCGAAATCAAGCTAGGCCGAATCCGGGATCTATTGGCTGGCACCGGGCCTGTGTCTGGAGCTCCGCCCGATGCGGAACCTTGAATCTTAGTGCTTGCATTTGATGCCTAAAATCAGCTTCGAGGAGGGTGTCTCACGACGTTCAGTGGCCTCTGGCAGGGCCCTTTTCAGCACACTTCCAGTACCCTTTCAGCACATGCACCCTTTCAGCACGGCTGGCCACGGCCAAAGTCTCCCCCCAGGCGTAGCAGCCCATCCAGCCTTGGGCGATCAGCCCCCCTTCTCCGATTGGCCCAGGCGCTGCTGGCGCCATGGAGACTCCAGCCCCGTCCGGGACCCTTGCTCGCTGCTGGGTCGCCTGAGGTCGCCGCTACCTGCCGCTGCTAAGGCCCAGCGCCAGCGGCCGCGGCCAGTGCTAATGCCGCACAGGTACCGGTGCCCAGCGCCTTGACGCCGCTGGGCATCACGGGTTTGGCGTGATGGGCCATTGATGTCAAAGACCCAGCCGGATCTGAATCAGGCGCTGTGACGGCACTGTACGGGGGGGTACTGGCTACCTGCCGCACCATGATGGGCGCTGGGGCCGCTGGAGAGCCGTTCCGGCTTCGCACGAGGTATGGGGTACTTGCGCTGGCTGCCTGGCAACTCCAAAGACGTGCTGGTTGCTGCATGGAGGCACCGATAGGATCAATGCAAGCATGGGCTGCGGTGCTCTGGCTGTCTTTGGGCGCTGCCATGCATCAATGTGCTGCAAGTAGCCAGTGCCGCTGCTACCTTGGATGCTATAGCGTGCTGGTACTGTAGGAAGATGCCGGGCCACGTCCCGTCCCAGTCACCTCAGCGGACGACCTATCGCCAATTATCAAGGTTGCCGCTATTGCTGCTAGGAGCTGGTGCTTGTACCCGGTACGCAGCCGCCCTCTTGAGCTGTTTCGTGCCCAGTGCCGATTCGCTGCGGCAGCGTCAAGTACCGAGTACTGCTGGCAAGGCGAGCGAGGTACTCCGTGGGCCGGACTGTCTCGCAACTCTTGTCCATGCTCATCTCGCCTACCTGGACCTCTGGTCGTCACACTTTCATCTCTTGGCCTCACCTCGCACCACATCCCGCAACGCTCGCCGGCTCTCTCACGCTCTTCGCAGGCCGCTGTCGGCAGACCTCTCCGCATCAGCCTCGAACAGTCTTCCCCAGCCCTGCTGCCCAGCTGTTGTTTTATTGCCCTCGTGCCGACTCGCAGCTCCGTCTCTCCGTCTCTCCGTCTCTCTGTCTCTCGATCCGACTCGCCTCTGTGCGTCATTCACGATCCTTGCGTGGCCAGCACCTCCATCTGCCCTGCCGCTGCCACGGGCTGGTCCGGACAGCTTCTGCCTCGCCTCCAAGCATGTCTTCGTCAATCAACATCCCGGCCGCCAGATACAGCCTCTCGTCGGAGGCGGCCGCCAGCTCGTCGGACTGCTCCTACTCCAGCTCGCCGTCGTCGTCGAGCCCGTCCGCCTCCCCCAAGGGCAAGGAAAAGGCCACGGCACTGGCCAGTCGTCGGCCCAGTCTGCTGAGTGCGTCCACCTCTGAGTTTGATCCTGCTGGCGCGGGCCATGGCCGGCGAGGGAGCTGCCAGTCGGCACAGCCCAATAAGCCGTGTGGTCCGCCCTTGTGTTCCACCCGTTTGCTGACCACGTTGTACAGGCACGGCCCTTTCCAAGCAAGAGTGCACCGTCATTAACATTGGAGCACCAGATGGGCCTCCCCGACTCGTTCGTTGCTCTCTTCTCTACACTGGCCTTGCTGTGTTGGCCGCTGCTCACCCATGCTGACCATGCGTTAGATTTCTTATCTATCCTCGGGCCAAGGCTTCATGTGGAATCCTGGTATGTTTCGTCCATTCTACGCCATGGCGGTTCGATAGAAGTGATAGTCAGGTGGCTAACCCAGCTTCCTTTTCTAGAAATCTTCCTTCCCTCCTACGTCGACTGCTACTACGTCCCTTTGGAAAATAGACGAGATCCCGTACACGAGATCCACCTCACTGATGAGGAGATGAAGAAGATGTTTCCCGAGTGAGACATACAACATTACCTTTATCGCCACGCATCGTACCCTTTTTCTTTCTCTCGCTTCCTTTGGGACTCTGAATTATCTAGATACCTTTTTTTATTTCTCCCTCACGAGATGCCTGCTTGGCTTTGTTGTATTCATCAGTGTCGGTCGGTACCCGACGGCGTCTGACGGCTTTGGGGCTTGTTGAACATTTGAGCTCTTGGTTTTTGGGGGGGTTTGTATATTCCTGGCAGGACGATTACCGCTGTGGTGGCTTGGCGTGGAGTATGGATGACCACTGGCTTTTATTTCTTTTGGAGGCTGGCCCTTGCAGGGCAGCCTGGCGTTTGCATCTGAGTTTGGGAGCAGTGTATTGCGGTACTGACTTGGTCTTTCGTTGTATCTGTTTGGTATTTTGCAGGCTATTGGTTCCTAATAACATCCCGCCGGGTCGGCAGGTGCGGAGCCTCTGAGATTTGGACTTTTTTTTTCTTCTTAGCAATCAAGGCACTGGGTTATCAGGTAGGTAGGTAGGTAGGTAGGTAGGTAGATAGGTAAATTTCTACTCTTGTATTCATGGACCTTTTATACCTATTGTATGCTTCGTGTGCATCGCATGAAGTCGTGTCAGGTGTTTGTCTTGAGGGCTATTGGCATTTGTAAGACTGGGAGCGCCCCGTTGTGCTTACTGCCTACAACAACTAAAGAGCTGGGAGCCGCATGTGACATCGGTTGAATTCATCGTGCCATGCCGTATGTCTTTGCCTCTTGAATTACTTCATGCTAATCCCACCTACCATACTTTATGCACATCTTCCTCGAGTACCGACTCCCTAACGTTTCTGGTGTGGTGAAACCCGATCTGGACCGGCAGGTTTAAGCGTTTGGGGCTGCCCCGCATGCGGCTGTGGGGATGGGGAGCCACAGATACATCTCCCATCTATGTACTGCCAAGGTATAGAGTACATGCTGATCTAGGACTATTACCCCACAGAATGATCATCTTAGCCCACTCGGAGCTGACTACCCATTGGTTTCGGGGGGGGGCTCAAAAGTACCTGCGACATGCTTCAGAGCTTGAAGATACGCGCACATGCTGTGCAGGAATGCGGGACCCCGAATTCTTGCTAGCTTCCTATTTTAGGGGTCCTCACCGAGCTGAGGAGGTGAGCGGTAGTAGCTGCGAAAGAGGAGTTTTTGTGTTTTGTGAGACCTGTGCTCTGCTGGAATAATTTTCATTTTAATTGTTGAATGGATATTGTAGTTGTAATCCGCTAAAATATAAGTGCTGTGTGTTGGTTGGGTCCGCATTTAGCCGTGCGTCACAAATGCTGCACTTTTGCAAGTCGAAGAGGAGAAGCTCCCCGAGCGTGTCTTATGATGAAGCAGCTGAGACATTGCCGCGGATAAATGCATGGAATGTGAGGCTATTTATGGGCGGGCTGGTGCTGTGATGAAATTGAGAATCCTTGATTAGGCTGAAGTAGGGCTGCCTGTCTGCCTGCTTGGACTGGTTGGAAAGAAGGTAGAGTAACTGATCAAGTACTGTCTTTTACAGATATATGATGATACAAATGCCGAGGTACAGTAAAGAAGCTCCAAACACTCATCAGCGCACTTCAACGTTTGCTAATGTAGGTAGTCAACATGGCCTGGTTCACCGCGTACAAAAATGGCAGAGTATAAAATCACTGGTGTCTAATTGGTGGGGAGATGATACCTTGATGGCCGCGGTGACTTGGGAGCTCCCCGCATGTACAGGTATATAATAGACTGCTAGAAACTGGTTGTAGCAGTGTCAATCCCATTTAGTTTAGCACATCTGGCCGATCTGCTCTGTACGACTGAGAGCACATGTCCCAAACAGTTGCCATTGCAGCAGAAGAAGGATGGATACTGCTTCCACTTACTATACGAAGCGACATCAGTAGAACATTCTAAATTAACAAAGTTCAATGCTCCTACACATTCCCCCATCACAAGGCCTTGATACTCAGTTATTTTGTAAGAGCATTTGTATCATTTCATTTCACAGCATCTTTGGCACTTTTAGCTACTTGGGGATGACAGGCGCATAAAATGACCACTCCCCCCCCCACCAAAGATGGGACTAAGCAGTCTAGCACCACCGACGTAATGCGCTTCCTTTTTCTCGACTACTCAATTCTCCCCCATTCATCCCACCAACGCGACACAGCAACGCGTTTTGCGCCGCAACGACATCGCCTGATTGCTTTCCTTTCTTTTGAGTAGCGCATCCTCTTGTTCTTCAGCCCCTTTTTTTCGCTGATTATTTCCTTCTCCTCCTCTTCTTCTTTTTTTGCTACCAATTGCAAACATCTCGACAAAAGCGCAATGAGAAGCATCTCCCACTAGTCGCATAGCAAAAACAGACTCCATCACCACCGAAGCAGATATCAACCGTTACGCAGAGGAAAAAAGATACACATCAAAACCAAGAAATCACTCTTCGATCCATCGTCAAGCACATGGATTCCGAATCCGTCGTCTCGCAGGTCCAGCGCAAGATTGAGCTGCAAAGCCCCGACGATCTCGCCTACCTCATCACAAACGTGCGCAACGCGGCAATCGAGCACCTCAATGAAGCGTTTCCGCCGGTAGAGGGCGATGGAGGAGAGGATGAGCTACGCACTCAGATTGAGTCGCTCGTGAACGAGGTAAGAAAATCCCATACCATCATTATTATTATTATTGTTTTATCATTCAATTACCTTTTGTCCTTGGAGATGGAAGAAGAGAGACCAGCTGAATATGGCTAATCCGCGACATAACAGTACATCAACAAGACCTTTTCCCTCGCCGCTCCCAACCTCACCATCAACGGCCTCCCCGTCGCGCCCGAGGCCTTCGTCGGCACCGCCGCGCCCGCGCCAAACACCGTCTACGAGCCCTTTGACACCCGCAAGCGCCGCCAGGTCGCCGACCTCATCACACAGGAGGAGAAGCTGCTCGAGGACGTCGCCGCGCTCAAGCGCTCCGTGCCCGCCAAAGTGGCCGCCGACCACGCCGAGCGCATCCGCGCGGCCATGCGGCAGGACGAGGACGATCTCCGCGAGCGGGTTGCCAGGGACGCTTCGGCGGCGGCGGCAGAGGCGGACGCTGACGAGGCCGGCACGACGACAACAACTGAAGCTAGAAAAGGTCCGCCGCTGGCTGCGCGGCTGCAGAGGCAGGAGGGCGTCGAGGGGAGCTTCAAGACGGCGGTTCAGGGGCTGAACCGGCTCAAGAGGGACATGCCGGCCGTCGTGGCCAAGATGGAGAGGGCTAGAGTGGCGGGCGAATACGTTGTGTCAAAAGGGCGGTGATGAAGGACGACAACAAAAAAAAAAAAAAAAAAAAAAAAAAGACGGTGTTATTTTCCTTTTGTGACCGAGAGGCGCATTATGCAGATGCAGCAGCGCTCTTTTGGGGAAACACCCTCGTATCGGTGGTGCTGCGGCCCCCTCCCATGTGGTACGGTTCTGGTATCTGATTCGGGCATTTCTTTTGGTTGCTTAGCTCCCGGGACCAATATTGTGGGATTTGGACCGGGGAGGGGGGGCGCTGTTCTTTTTGGGGTTTGTTGGCATTCAGGCGTCAAGGGGGCATGGCGAACAAGGTTACGATTGTGAAGTATTACTACGATTTACATTTTGGGCATTCATGTTTGTTTGGTTTCTCTATTGATTTATTTCTTTCTTGACTACATGTGTCGGAGAGTTTTAGAATATCTTTGTCTTGTCTCATTGTTATCCCGGTACCAGCAGCAGCAGCAGTAGCGTATGCTATGACTAAAGTGCTAGATATGTAATATAGAACCAGGTTACTTGCTATCTTAGATGACTCAAGTTCCCCCTTTTAAATAACATGGTGGAGTGTGAAGCCGTTCAAGTGACTTCTTTTCTTCGCAGATCTTGGCGAGTAATAGCTCCATCATCTCACAATGCTTACGGAGAACCACAGATGCAACAAAACGTAGGCAAAGCGGCCTATTTCTCTGACAATTGCAAACATCAAAAACCTCAGACATGTGTATACGAAAGTCTGTCAACAATGTAAAAAAAAAAAGCTAGCTTTCTCTGCTCCGTCCATTGTGTATCTCTCATCCCTCTCCAGTCTAAATACCTAATCCAGCTACCCACTTTAACCCAATGTAATAATTTTTGGAAGAGCTCTCCTCTTCTTCTGCTCGGACAAGTCTTGTTTGAAAAGAAAACAACAAGACAGAAATGAGCATCCAGAAGACCGTCTTCGTAGTACTAATATTCCTCTTCCCACCATACACCAAACCAAAACACAGACAAAAATCACAGCTAACCCCTTTAGGCCGCAGCAGGTGCCGCATCAGTAGCGACGACCTCCTCAGCAACAACGGGAGCAGGGGCAGTGGTAGTGGCAGTGGCACCGGCCTTCTGCTCCCACTTGGCGGGCTTAGCCCACTGAGGGTCGTGCCATGGGCCGGCATCGCTGTTCTCGCAGCCACCCTCGCACTCGCAAGTACCGCCAAACTCCTTGGGGATGTTCTCGGCGGGGATGTGCTTCTTCAGCTCGCTCTGGTAGCTGCTTCCGAGGATGTTGATCTTCTTGACGGTGACGGGGTCCAGCCAGCCCTTGACAACACCCCAGACAGTTGAGAAGCCCCAGGGAGCATTGATCAGGAACAGCTTGCCCAGACGCTCGGGGTAGTAGTTCTGGGAAATGACAGACGCCTGCTTGACGTATGAGTAGACCTGGGGCACCTTTGTGAGGGTGACGCCCTTGAGGTCCATGATGGTGCAGCAGGTCTCGAGGAGGTGGCCAGCCTTGCGGGAGCAGGCAGGCAGACGCGGGTCAGCCACGCGCTCATACTCGACAGCAAGGTTGGTGAGCATGCGGTCAGCAGTCGAGATCTTGTACATGGCCGTCAGGTCAATGCCGCCGAGCGTCTCGATGTAAACGGGGCGTCCATCCTAGTGCAAAGCGGTTAGTTTCTGCGTACAGACAAAAGGTCGCGCCAACAGCCTCACGTTGTCAATCTTGTGGTAGAACTGCTTGTAGTATTTGGAGATCTCAGGCTTCTCGGGGTAGTCCCAGGTGGGGAGGATCTCGTCCAGCTTGGTCTCGGCGCGCCACTTCTCGGTGTCGAGGAACCTGTAGCGGTCAGAATCGGGGGGTTCATAACCCAGGTTTGAGCTAAGGAGGAACTCACATCTGCTTGGCAAGCTCAACGTCGAACTTTCGCGCTCGGAGGAATCGCAGCTATAGCCATGGCGTGTTAGTCGTTGTCTTATTCCATGATTGTTCTCCTATCCTCAATGCCGGAGCCCGACTCAGCGCCATCAGAGCTTGGGAATCCATACCAGAGTCAGCGAATCCAGGCGCTCGGTGACACCCTCCGCCTCCAGCATCATACGCAGCTGGTGAACCTTGGCCTGATGTTCGGGTTTCAGGTTGCCGTTGTGGCCCTCTAGCGGCTCGGGGCCCTCAATGGGGTAGTCATAGTTGTCATATTTCTCGTTGAGCTCTATGGACGCCATGGTGGGGGATATTCTGGTGTGAGGGGTTAGGAGGAAGACGAAGGAAGGCTGTTATGGAGAATAGAGAAGAGGAGAGGGAAAAGAGAAGAGTTTTGGAAGCCCAAGGAGCGGATGCCAAATTATATAAAAAGGGGAGCGCGCTGGAGGCCCTGGAGGAGGTTGAAGGAGAATCCCTGGCTGGATGGGGTTGGCAACGTAACTTGTAATTAACCACCAAATACGGCGTGGCGGTATAAGAATGGCAGCCACGGGTACTTTGGCCTGCGATGGTGGGGCGCGGCGCTCGTCATTGGCGGCCAGGCGGTGTCTGGATGGGGCGTAGCGCAGGTGGCTCGCGAAAGTAAGCACAGCCACAGCCTGGCAACCCGGGCAAAGGGTCGGGCATGTGATGGGTCACATGGCGATAGCAGATCTTATCGGTGCGAGTCCGTCTTTGTCGATCCATCGCAGACAAAGCAAGCAACGATTGCAGAGTCCCAAGACAAAGAAGAGGTCCATTCTCTCTCTTTTTTCATGGCGAGCCGCCGACTTCCACCATGATGAGGAGCCCTCCGCTGCGCACCACCGCCAACCTCGTCGCCCGCCACATCCACAGCGCCAGCATCGTCGCCGCGGTGCCTCGTCCCCGCCGCGCATTTCATCTCACCACATCTGCCAGCCTGCCCCGGAAGCGCAACTTCTTCACGTCAAACCCATATCTGTCGTCACAGGCCGGCGATGGCGACGAAGCGTCTTCCCAATCCGGCACCGCCAGCAGCTCCAATGCCTCCTCGCCGGTAGCAAAGCGAAAGCCGACTCGAGCCACGCCGACCAAAAACTCCCTTCGTCGAGTCGCCATCATCGCCCAGCAGCCGAAGCGGGGCAGCAGCGAGCATGGCAATGGCAATGGCAGGCTGGGCCTGGACGCCACAGAGGCCGATCCGTCCAACATGATCAGCGCGACATGCATCGCCGAGGCCTTTAATATGCCCGTCGTGATGGAGATCTTGTCGTCGCATGGCTTCGCAATTGATCCCGACGGCACCAGCTTCGACGCCGCAGAGGTTGTCCACGCAAGGGGCGTCAACGGCGGGGACATCTTCGTGTTTCCCTCCGGCACGATTGTGACGTGGTCGCTTGCCCCCGACGTCGTTACGAAGCAGATTCTGCGGGCAGCGGAGGAGCCTCACCCTGACAGTCTACGAGAGGTTGAGGATCTCGAGTTCACCACCGACAACGGCCGCGAGACGAGCACGCTCAAGGGCGACATTGTTGTGCTGGGCACCCGCAAGGAGCACAAAGAGGGCGACACTCTCGACACAACGCTGGCCAAGATTGCCTTTTCTTCCGGCCTTGCCCGCAGCACCAAGCTGGCCGTCCTCGAGGCCGCCCTGACGTCCTACTTTGAGAGCACGCGGAACATCCCGGCCCTGCTGTCCCAGGGCGCCGGCGTCCCACTCAGCCGCAAATTCATCCTGCAAAAGACAGGCGAGCTGCTCAGCCTCCGCGCCAAGCTCAACCACTACTCGGAGCTGACGGACAACCTCCCGGACATCTTCTGGGACAGCCGGTCCGAGCTGGGGCTGGAGGGCTACTACGACCAGGTCGGCCGCGCGCTCGACGTCAACGTGCGCATCCGTGCACTCAACCAGAAGATGGACTACGCACAGGAGATTGCGACCGTTTTACGCGAAATGTCTAGCGAGCAGCACGGCACTCGGCTAGAGTGGATCATCATTGTCCTCATTTTCGTCGAGGTCATCTTTGAGCTGAGGAGGATTGTCATTGAGTACAGCGAGAAGGCGCAGGCTGCCAGGGAGCTAGATGCTGAGATGTAACCGCATTCTCATGCCAATTTTTTTTTTTTCTTTACTTTTTGTCATTACATAGCCTGCGTAGATCGCTCGTAGATCACTCCCCTCCATTCCTCCCCCTTTTTTTCCCACCACTACTCTACTTGTACTACTACTTACTTGTATGCGAAACGCGCACATCACACCATATTATACGATATTTGACATGACGACGACTCAAAAAGGGGGGAAGACACCTTGGAAAAGGGAATTAGACGGAACAATATGACATGATACCCCTCAGATCTGTATAAATAGTTCATTTATGCTGCACAATTACTTGCATCTCCACCATATAACGTTTAAAAAAAAAAAAAAAAAATCTAAATAAAGAAAAGAAAAGAAATTAACACATACCACAGATTTCTGACCTACTGATGAAGTAACAGTCAATCCAAGCACAAAGAAGAAGACAACAAAATGAGAGCCCTCCTCTCTGGCGTCTATTGAACTGAACCCATGATCTCTCTCCAACGGTACTTCACACACTACCAAAGTAAACAAATAACGAGAATCCCAATCAATACCCTTTCCCTTTCCCTTTCCCTTTCCCTGTCCCTGTCCCCTGCCCATTGCTGCCTTGTTGTAATCGTCTTATGCGTGTGCAATCTATGCACACAATCCGAAAAGTAAGAAAAACCTTCGTTCTTGCC
This sequence comes from Trichoderma sp. CBMAI-0020, assembly GCA_030708095.1. NCBI lineage: Eukaryota > Fungi > Ascomycota > Sordariomycetes > Hypocreales > Hypocreaceae > Trichoderma > Trichoderma sp. CBMAI-0020. The sequence goes on along the minus strand of JAJNCI010000004.1, from coordinate 817,076 downwards.
CAGCCCCTTTTCTTATTCTTTTATCCTCGCCGTCTCACTGTTCCCCCTCTGAAATCCTCTCACAAAGTAGTCTCCTGCAAAAAGGAGAAGAAAAAAAGATAAAGGTGCTCTGTCTAGAAGCTTGTTTGTGCTTCCGACCATTAGTTAATTTTGCTTCCAAAGCCTATACCTATGCAATCATATCGACCCTTTCACTAAACTTCCAAAAAGAAAAAAACAAAGGTGTAAAGTATAGAAGGTGATGGAATCCATCCTGCCATCGCCAAAGGCTCCCTTTGCCATATTCCCCCCACCATACGTTCATGTCCGTTCGCGGGTCGCATCTCGCACTTCCCTATTTCCACCCTCCTAGTTCCCGAAACAAACAAAACAAAAGGTATCGGAAATAGTCAACCCTTCTTCCCATATCAACACCCCATATTCCCTCAACCCTCTTAAAAAAAAAACTGAGGGCAATTCCTTGCATTATCGTCTTCGAAAGCGTGTAATCATTCTCTCAAGTCAAATTTTGTGCCAAAAACTCCTTTATACGAACCTAAAGCCCTCTCAACGCCCTTTTTCAACAACGCCATAAAAGTGTTGCTACTCACAAAGGCGTAACCACCCTTTACCAATCCCGTGACATCCGTTTATGAGTTTACCTAAACTATGAAGTCGGCTTGCGTTGCAGGCTAGGAATGACGGGGACTGGGACTGGAGTCACCTTGTAAGGTACATGGCTCGTTCCGGGTGTCCCATTCACGCCGCCAGGCTTTGAAGGGGTGGGGGACTGCGGTTTGTTCTGGTTCGCCATGTTGGCTCGGATAGCCGCGATTCGACTAGCATCGATATTGACCCCCAGACCCATACCTGACAAGTTCGGCGTGTTCCCTTGTGAAATCCTATCAGCAAACATTGCCGATGATCTCTCCTGGGCCGCGACGCGAGCCTTGGCCTGGTCTAGAATCCGCTGCTGCTGGGCTTCCGGGATGACGGTGTGGTATCCAGTCAGTCCAGGGCTCCCGCTAGGAAATCGGTTCATCTGGCTCGCCATGGTCGGAGCCGGCGCTGAATAACCCTGGTTCTGTGGCACAGCAGGCGATGGGCTGAATGTTTGCCGGGCTCCTACTTGGGGAGACATGGTTCTGGCCGGGATTGCAGCCGGACTATTGGCGTACGTCCCGTAATTTGCAGGCGCCTGTGGCGTACCCGGCTGGTGCTGTTGCTGATGCTGTTGCTGGTGCTGTTGCTGGTGTTGGTGCTGGTGCTGGTGCGGGTAGCCTTGTTGGAAGTTATAGCGAGCGTTGGGAACGCCTTGCTGCGGCATTTGCCCATAGTTGGGCCTCTGTTGGGTTGCATATTGTTGCGGCAGGCTTTGGTGGCCGTACGGAGTTTGGGCCTTTGCAAGCTGGGTGGCATACTGGTTCGGATAGCCATTGGTACGAGTATATTGGTTCGGTTGAGGAGGCCTCTGCTGGGGAGGAGCTGGTGGGCCCAGATTGCGAGGCTGCTGATAGTTGGGAGCTGGCGTAGGACGATAGTACTGCTGATGCTGATGCTGAGGCTGAGGCTGAGGGGCAGGCCGAGCGGGTGCACCATACTGGTTTGCCGCCGCCGCCGCATATTGGTTAGGATACGGCACGGCGGAAACACTGGGCGTGCGCTGCGCCTGTCTGGCATTAGCTTGCGCTGCTTGTGCCGCCGCTTGCTGCTGCGCCTTGAGGCGAGCTTGCGCGCTCGCCTCATCCTCATCCATAGTGCCGCTGTACTGGTCAGTGCGAACCATGATCTTGGTGCTAATTAGGAGGTCGTCAAGCTGGTCGCCGTTCAGCTTAGCCACTGCGTACGGCGGCAGCGTCTTGATGATGAGCGCCAATTGGGCCTTGAGCATCAGATAGGTGGCCTGTTCTTCTTCAGAGGGCTGGGGCCCGGCATTGGCCAGCATGTCTCCATTGATGGGGTCGCTGGATTGGCGGTTTTGCGAATTGGGCAACGTCAGGTTGCGGATGCGCTGGTAAGAGGATAGCGTCTCGATTAAGTCGCTGACCTCTTCGAGAATTTCGTCGACCTCCTTGTCCTGTTCATCGTGCTTGGATCCCATCACGTCATCCAAGGAAGGGTCGACAACTGTCTCGTCCCAGTTATCAATGGCTTCTTGCACTGCGCCTTCGTCCAATTCTATTGGCTGCGTGGAGTCGACGGGTTCCGCATCTTGGAGGTCGCCATAGTATTCCACCTCAATCATTCGCTGGAAGCTCTGCTTGCCACTGCGCTGCCACCAAATCCGGCTGGCAACGCTAGACGGCACTACTGCAGCAGTATCATCTTTGCATGGCGCGAACGTGGAAAAGGCCCCTCGGAAGAGCGTCTCCATTTCGGACATTTCCAATTCGGAAAGCGAGGGCTTCCGGCCGGCAAGACTTTGCGCACGCTCATGCTGCTTTGTCTTGGTCTGCCATGAAGGCGTCGCCTGGCTGTAATCCAAGTAATAGCCAGTGGACAGTTTTGTGTTGAAGTAGGAGTTGCCCCGGTACCGGGAGCTGTCGGTCAGGTGCGGATGATAAAAGTCTAGGCGATTCCCCTTGGCTTGTGTCTTTGGTTGTTTGGGCGGCTGAAGAGGCGGAAGTGGTCGCGGGGGAGCAAATAGCTCGCCGAGAGTTTGCGTTCGGTCTTGGGGATTGGAGGGGATAACGCGGGTGATGGACACGCCAGGCGGGAGGCTAAGGTCAGACAAATCGACGTCTTTGGACAGCGGTAAACTAGAAAACAAACGCCTTTCCTGAGGCGCATAGCCAACCAGCGACAAAACCATTTCACTCTTTTCGGACGCAGTATGCACCTCGACTTCTCCGTGTGCAGACTCTTGCCGCGTGTCGGGGTATGCTTTTTCGCGGCGGAGTAGATCCATGGCTCTGTCTCGGAATTCATTGATCTGCGCGGCCCTTTTCAGGCCAACAGCTCTTGCACCAGAATCCGAAGATCCGAGGTCCATTTCAGACAGCGAGGCCTTGACGGCAGAAGCGAGGTCTGCTGCGATGGCATCGAAGGAGGTGTATGCGTCGGCAGCCACTTTATCGGCGATGCTCAGCTTCGTTGGCGGCTCGGCCGATTTCTGACGCTTTGCATGGGGCTCATCGTCAGATTCCGGCTCTGGCGCCGATAGAGGGCGGCCGAGGATTGAGGGTCCGATGGCAAAACTGGTGGTGATGGTCAGCGTGCATGCTCTCTAGCTCGTCCAAGTATACGAGGGACGGCAACGGGGACGGGGAGGTTCTAATGACGAAATTCCATTGATGACGGAACAGAGAATGAGAGAGAACGGAAAACGGAAAAGAAAAAAAAAGAACCGCAGGCGCGGCTCCCGGCAAATGCAATCGTACCTCCGCAGAACCTCGACAACAGCCTTGATAATCTCTCTGCTCTTTGTCGTGTCCTCCTCGGGCTCCGGGCTCTTGCTGTCGTCGTCGTCGTCGTCGTCGTCGGGCTGCTCGACCTTGCTATCCACATCCATCTCGTCGCCGTCCTCGGGCCGGTCGCCATTGTCGCTGTCGCGCTTTCGCTTGCCGGGCGCCGCAACGGCATGGCCGTTCTCGCCCGCATCGCCGTCGGGTATCTTGACGCCATTCGCATCTTCGGGCGTGGGCTGCGCCATTTTGGCTCGATGCCTCTGTCAGTTGGTCGAGGTGCTGTGCTGGCCGCGCCCCGTCGCGATACGCGGTAGTAGAAGGGCTGACTTTTGGTGCGACTCCAAAACCTTTTCGTCCAGGCCGCGCGGGCAGAGCGTCTACATCCAACAGCCGGGGTGCAATGAAACGCCGCGCCTGCAAATCGCCTTGAGCAGCAGCCGGAGACGATGATGGCAAAATTTCCGCAGATTTCCAGGCGGCTGCAGGATGGAATGCCGTTGTTGAGCCAGCTGGGGAAGAATGTGTCCTGGATCGCCAAGTACTTTCCCTGGACCCAGGATTGCGCTAAGGCCCTCGCGGGAAAAGTCTAAAGCTGCCCGCACGTGATTTCTGCTCTGTGATGCTGCGACAGCGCTGCCGGCTCGCCGTGGGCTCCGCTAAAAGAGCCGTTGCTTGCAGGCACCTAGTGACTGGTGCTAGTGGGTGCTTAAGCTTCAACGCTTTGCACCTTGAGATTGATGTCATTGTAGTGCAGCCGCTCATTGTTATTCCCATATTGAAAACATATACAATAACATGTATCGAATAAACAATAGGCGCATTTCATATCACCTTTGGTAATAAGTACATACACAACTAGCCACATGGAAAAGTACCTTATGCAACAAGATCTTCTCCATCCAAGCCGCGTACCCTCCTTCCCTCAGCATCCAGTATTAAAGGCGGACCGTTTTGGCTTGTAAAGTTTCTTTGTTCTAAATGGCACTATTTCGGCCAGTGCTTTGCCCAACTTGGAAGCACAGGCTACTCCTGGTAGGAGCTATGTAGAACCGCCCTTGATGACGAAGGACCGCCATGATTCAGCCCGTATATAGGTAATGCAAGGTAATGGATCCCACGCTGACTTTCAGCTGCCTATACCAAGGCAGGGCCAAAGTTAATGCACGAAACCTCACTGATTACCAGTTCTTACAGTGATACAAACCTCTATCAACCATGTTCTTTGAGCATAGATACTAAGTAGGCGACAGGTAGATTGATGTACCGGGCACCACCAAAAAGGGATCAATAAGGTACTACCTTATTAATCCCTTTTTAGGTATCTACTGGAAACCAAGTACGCACAAAGCAGCCACAAACGCAGTCGCCACCTCAGTTTACGCGTCAAGCCAAAAAGATTGAAAACAGGATCAATTTTTGAATATCAACTAAAATTAGAGCAGCAAAACAAGTACCCGTGTTCCATTATATTACATAAACGGCGCTGCAATCTTGATCCGTACACCTCGCAGTACTATATAGGCAAAGGCGCTCAATTAACCAAAACTGCCTTCTGACAACATATAAGCTGTGCCCATCCTAGCAACACATTCATTCCCCTGTGTACTATATTATTCGATTATTTGGCCTTGGCAAGACCGACAGCTCCCTTGCCGAGATCATAGACTGAGTAGTATCGGCGCAAGAAAGCATCGCCGAGAATGACCAGTGGGCCCACGGGCTCGGGGAAGTCCATGCCCTGGAAGGTAGAAATGCAGCTGCCAGACACCTCAAGGATGTAGTCAGAAGCAGGGAGGCTGTACTTGGAGCCAGCAAGGCTAAAGGTAATGTCGGGGAGGGAGTCGCGCTTGGCGCAGTCGATGGTGTACTGGCCACCGTAGCCCTTCTTGGCGCCAATCTCAGCATTGAGCAGCTCGGCGATGCCAGAGGGGAGAACGTTGAGGGAGGTGCCAGTGTCGAGGATGGCACCAGTGTTCTCAAGCTCGGCGACCTCATCGCCAAAGGCAATGGAGTCAAGGTCAACCTCCCAATAAGCCTTGCGGCGAAGAGGAATGTACTCAATCTTGCCCGAGTAGTGGGACTCATCAACGCCACCAAAGGTAGCCACAGAACCTTCGTCACCGCTTCCAAGGTAGAAGGCGAAAACAGGCTCGTCCAGAAGCTTCTGGTTCACCATCTGGTAAAAGGGAGGAACGATACCATTGACGGAAATGGTATCGTAACCAAGGCCAAGAATGCCATCAAAGCGGCCAAAGGCAAAGGCAAGGCCGGGCTCGCTGGTAGCCTCGGCAAAGTCCTGGCCCTTGATCTGGAGGTCGCCGATGGTGACAACATCATTGGAGATGAACCCAGTCAAGCTACCCGATCCGTAGTGGATTTCGAAATCGGATCCATTCTTCTTGTACGATGACGAGGAGGACGAATCGTACGTGGAGTGCAGGAAGCAGGCAATGCTGTTGCAGGACTGCGAGGGAACCCAAAGGTTGGAGCTTCCCGTGTCAAGGACGACCTTGAAAGACTGGGGAGGAGAACCGATGGTGATCTCGGAGAAGTCTGTCCCATTCAAGTTAGTAAAGCGGCACACTCGCTTGCTGGAGTAGTGCCATTGCACGTTGACTCACATTGGGCATTCATGAAGTTGGTGACGGGGACTGGGTGGCCGCCCTTGACCTTGGGCACGTTGTCGTTGAACATGACATCGACACGGCTAGTAGGGCGCACACCCATGTACTTCTGGCCGAGCTGCTGGACTTGGGCCTCGATGGATGAGCCCTCCTGTTGAGAAAGAGAAGCGTTAGTGCTCGTGCGACGGTGCAGAGGCAGATTGGGGCGGGTTCATACCAGCTGCTGCTCCAGGGAAACCTTTTGCAGCTTCATCTTGTGGACGCCGGCTTGGGCGGAGCCGACAAGCGCCGCAGCGGCAATCAATGCGCTCTTCATGCTGGGCGACACTTGGGACTTGATGATGGAGTTGTTTTGGGGTGAGAGGTGATGGATGGAGGAGGATGAGTTGAGGGATTGGAAGAGCAGCCCGAGGAGAAGGGATGACGAAGCTGCCTTTGTAGTGGCGCCAGCAGCAGTAGCGGGAACTTAGATAAGAAGGCGGCAGGCAGCTTAGTACTGGTCGGCCTCTGGTGTAGCATCGGTGGCTGGCGGTGATGCTACCGCTGCTACAGACCAAGAGGTCACTGGACCTGGGCTAATCAAACAGGGCGGACGGGGGGGTTAGGCCTCGTGCTCGCGCCGTTTGCGTGCTGTCGCGCCTATTGGTGCCTGTGCTGACGGGCTGATGACGCACGGCGGCCCTGCAAGGGGGCCCTTTTGAGTACCGCCCTAGCAGCAGCGGAGGTTCTTTCCCGCCGAAAAAGACACCAGAGGTACCTCCAACAGCGTACCTGGGTACTTTACCCCAACTTGCCCAGACCCGAGCCTAACTGGCTGATGGGGCGACCGAGATCAACAAAGCAGCATCGTGCCTCAGGCCACACTCTTGCCAGCAATATCGCCGTGCAGTATTAGGTACCGATTGTTGGTATTACGGCACCGGGAACGGGAGACTCATCTGGAATGAGTTGACGAATGGTGCTTTTGTCTACCTAATCTGTAGGCACGGCCTGTATCCTCTGTTGCTTGCCACATACGAGCTTCAACTGCAAGCTACCGAAGTATGGCCTCACTTTGCTCCGCCGAGTAAACCCAGCATGGATTTTACTACCGAGGCAAGCCATCATTTATTCCACCTCGAGCGAAGCAGATAGAGCACCCGCTACAGTATCGCTTCTACGGCCATGGCATCCCCACGACATCATATCGGGTACCAAACAATACGCATGATCGCCCTTCGAGATGAGCACAAACTTGAGTCCATCACACAGGTACCCCAGCATTTGAGACACAAGGGAGGAATCCAAGTATGAAGTACTGTACATGGAACAGCGCACATGTCAGTACCTGGTACCTTGGAGAGCAGCTCTACCGCAGCATTTCTTGCTTGGCGCAGTGCTATTACGTCCAAGTAGTTGAAACGGGATGCCCAGCCTCTGATACAGTTCCGAGGCAAGCCGGTGCTGGAAACCAATAATAGCAACGTGAACCATTACCGTCGTCATCTCATACCTCTCTTGGCGACAGAATCATTAAATGTCCCGGGTAACAGTCTGTTACAGTCAATCATTAATCATCCTCGATTGAGCTGGTATGGAGTAGCAATTCTCTGAATGCATGTATGGTCCAATAGTGCCTGTCTACATCTAGTGTATTTGCGCCATATTAGGAGTCCGCTTATTACTGCCTACCCGGTCCTCTTTGTAGGAACTTTTCCTACATTCGCTTCTTAAACATCCAAGTTGATTTAACAGATATTTTGATGATGAATTTTCATTTGCTCATTTATCAGAGCTCCAATGAAAAGTACCTGCTAACATGGATATTTGATGTCGCTATCTCTAGCCACCTCGCTGTAGGTAAGTAATTTAGTCGAGTTATACGATCATCACACGAAAATTTTCTTTACCCCAACAAGTGATTTACAATTACCCAAAATTCAGAATACACACTAGTTAATAAAAACAATAGTCTACTAATAAGATCAAGCCTCTCAAACAATTTTGATACCGCTTTTACTTCTCTTCTTTAAAAGCCTTTAAGTTCTTCGTAGAGTAATAGTCGTCTCGAGACATTGCGCGAATACAGACAATACGCGAGCGCAGCTACTAATTTATCAGGCTCTGAATATTTTCTGTCTTTCGCAAAACAACGCAAAATGCGTCGAATCTATACGGGTTAGTTGATGTAATACCAGGCAGGCTCAACCTGGTAGCTTGTACGACGCAGACCAGGGCCCATTCTAGAGCTTTGCATAAAAATAGGAACGATGTGCCCACCATTATGGAAGATAAGGGTAGATTAACGAGAAGTAGAAGAAAGAAGACATTTTGGATATATCATTCTTCTAGGATCGCCTAGGTAGCGCAGTTTTACCAGCTAATCCCGTCATTTTGGCGTACATCTGTCTCCTAAGTCGATGGCCAAATCGTACGACCGGCAGATTCACTGCCAGATACATAGACCGATGGTGACAACACATCTCATGGCTAGGCTGACTGGCCAACATTAATCGAGGCTTTACTAGTAGTTTCTAGAGGGGTATTTGTGTAAGTAGGCATGTATCTTAGCAAGTTGCAAAGAAAAGTGCGAAGAAAGTGGAAATTGATGTGACATATAATGCAGAAATCTATTGTTAGGTAGATATAAGAGCTCCATCTTCTGTTAACAAGTAGAGAAGTAATATCGGTATAGTGGCGATCGTGTTCTGACAATGTACCACATGAGGAATTGATGCGACGACACGACGCTGTCTATAATCTTTGCGTTTATAAGTTTTCGTTCGCTCAGGCACATTAGGACACATTGCTAGGTAGATAAAGTCAACATCTCTCTTTGTGATCCTAGCGACGCTTACGAAGTACGGATGTTTGCAATGCCAAGAGGTTATACGAGCTGTTAGCTCCTACGAGACGTGAAAATAAGATATTAATGTCACTAGCAGTAACTGTTTCTGACCCAAAGTGATAAGTTGGTACTTTGTTTGCCTCCAACCATTCATTCCATGCCCATCTCGCCCTGGATAGCCGTTGATTCCCAATATGCCCACTCAGAATTTCTAGTCTCAACGTCCCTATAACTCCCTTCAATGTTCAACTCTGGAAATTTCCGATATATTATACGCGATAGAATATTTTTCACCGCCATGCATATTTTCGTTTATATAGACTCTCCATAACCCTTGTCTTTAGGTGACGGCGTGCTTAGGAATCTACGACGACTGAACTCTTGAGGGCTTGGTGTTATATTTGAGTAAAAGCCACCAGCCTCATCATACTGCATCGCAACACAAGAGTGTCATTTATACCTTCTGGTGGCATCATTGTCAAACTGTATCTGCGCCATCTTGCTGCAATATTAAGGTATGCATAACATTTGCATGCCATTGGCGATATCCATCCCATGTCACGTAAAGAGCTATTTTGCATATCAAGAAAGCGTGATGGCGTTGGATCATACCTAGCCCATGTGCCTTACATATACGGCGAGAGTCTTGGAGATCATCACGAGCCAAAACTAGAACGTATTCTAGGGACTGATCGACTTGTCCGGTAAACTATTTCAAGTATCTCTCTATCTCTTGTCGCGAAAATTACCATTGTCGTAAAATCATATGCCAGCCTCGTGATGGGGTTCGGTGAAAGATGCACGGCTATATAAGAACCAAATACTGGCCATCAACTTTGAGCTAAGCTTTCAACTTGTATTGGAAATATCGCTCACTATACTGCATGTTGCTCAGCACAGACATGATTGTTTGCAGATCCCATTGTATAATTTCTATTCAGGGCTGAGGATTTAGAAACCGCGCATCAATCCATTGCATTCTATGGAGTAGGTACTTTTAATAAAGTGGGCGATTATTTTTAGATTCCACCTGGGTCTCTAGAGATATGCACGCAATGCTCCCCTTTTACATGCTTTGTTCAGATCTCGTGGTCAATGTGAGATGAGAGCAATCTAGACGCAAAACCAATGGGTTCGCCTGGGCTCTTGACCAGTTCCTGACAACTCATGCTTGTAGCCAACCCACGGAAGCTCCGGAGCTTATAACACGGAGGAACCATGTATGGGTTGAGAAATAGTACCTTAGCAGTAGATATTATTGGCACTAGTAGCAGTGGAAGGAATTTCGGCTTCGGAAGGCTTCTTCCTCTCAAAGAAAGGATTTCTAATGCTGCTGGCCACCTGTGGGCTCCGGCTTTACCTTGGCACCTTGGGTACATGTAGCTGTACTCCGTCGTTGCATCAGGATACCGCCTGGGCGCCGAGTTGGCAAGCCCTACACAAGATGGTCCATGCATACCTACGCATGATAAGGCAGCCAAATGAGCGGCTTTGCGAAGACGCAAGCACATACATACATATGCACGCAGCAAGTCGTGATACCTGCCGCATGTGAAAAGGGCGACGAGGGGTCTTACAAGAGGAGCAAACACCACAAGTACCTACTACAGTACTACAGTGCGGGACATCGGTTGTACGTGTGGGCACAGCAAGGCTCGGAAGGCCGGTTTGTCTTGATACCCGCTGCCGGTCACCATCGTTGTGTATACTGTACAGTACACGGATAGCAGCTTGGTTGTAACTGCAGTGCTCACGTACTGTAAGTACTCTGTATCGGTGCTAGCGATGCACGGTGCAAAACAGCAAGCGGTGAAGGTGAGATTGTGGCTTCATTGACAATGCTGTCCTTGTGGCCGTGCTGACCTACCTAGTAGGCATAGAGGACCCGCCGCGGTGCGTCCTCGTCCATGGCAGAAGAGGGCCTTTCGGCGCAAGTTCGAGAAGAGGACGAGCACCTGTAGAAAACAGGGAACCGGCGGCATTGACCCTGAGATGATGGCGGCACTCCTCCATCGTAGCGGAGACACACACGTGTTCGGCGCCGAAGAAAAAGCTGAGGCTGCCACCTCGCACCAAGCGCAGGCCGCCAAGCAAGCATCTCGATCTTCGCCTCGCTACCGTGATGTGCAGCGGGTATGACGAATCGGGCAGCGATGGACGACGTGCGTAAGGACATGAAGCATCGAGGGAACTCGAGGCTGTCGCAAGTTGGCACAAAGGAGGGTCGCGCTGTCTCAGCTTTGCGACCATCAAGGCGCCAAATCCGACGTGGCCGCAAGAGAATGAATCAGGACGGCCGTGGCACACCCGTACAGGTTCCTCGCGGCCCACACCTGCCTGCAGTTCGAGTTATGCGTGCACCGGCCGGTGTCGATAGCGAGTTGTGCGTTGACTGGATAAAGGCACGACATGAAACGCACTGCTCTCCTATTATTATGGAGCCCATGGGCCATGGGCCTCTGCCAGTTCCTGTTTTCGCTAGGCGCAACACGAGCAAGGCCTCGGAGGTCGCACGACGACGCATCAGCAGCCGACTGTGTGCCTTTAATATCAGCCAGTTGGCCCGACCCCTGTCGATGGTGGGCGCTATTCCCTCAATTTGTCTCGCGGCTCGACTTGCTGCAGCATCGCCACGAACAGGACAAATACGGGACGCAAGTGACGGGCAGCCGGCCGTGTCGCCCCGGCTCAGGCCCAGGCACAGGCACAGGCACAGGCACAGGCACAGGCACAGGCATAGATATAGCAGGTCGCGCGAGTGAGCTAAATATACCTCCTCATGCTGGCCGCGTCGTTATTCTTGGAATGCCCAGTGAAAGGAAAGGTTGCATTGTGTGTGTGGGAGAGCTTTTGATTGAGGTGGAGTTGGGAAATAGGACGGAACGCCACTCGGACGCCGTCTGCAGGAGCTTCTGGAGGTACCCGCGACTCCGATGCCAGGCTCGATCCAGGGACGCCGTTAAGGTTTGCGCGCGCGCGCAGCGCTGCAGCCCTAACGCGGCCGCGGCACAGCCCCCGTATGCGCTACCTCTGGCGCTGCGCTGCTCCACGCGTCCCTTTTTCCCCAGCCTGTAGCGCAGCTGTTCCTGAAGTTTTTTCGTGCTGTTTGGGCGCCACCGTGACAGGTTCGGGCCTTGCAGGCCTAGCCTGCTCGCGGCCTAGCTGGCGGGTGCCGACGCGCTGCGCAGCCCAATAGGCCCGCTGCATTCCAGCATGGCGCCTGCGATTGGCCGGCACCAGGCAAGGATGCGAGAGACACAAGACTGCACTTGGCCAGGGGCTGGAGCTGCTTTGCTGAGCTTCGCGCCAGCCCAGGAACGAGATGTTTTTTTTTCTCTGGCGGATCGCGGGCACTGCATTGCTGTGGCGGTACCTGCAGGCAATATTCTCTCCCTGCATTAGTGGCAGGACGTGCGAGCGCGGTGTGCTTCGGCGCAGCAGCGTCAATATTGACAACAGAGGGGAACATTGAGGGCAGACATCGATAGATCTGCCTCGATGCCAGCCAGCGATACATTGATTGGATTCAAGGCCAATAGCGTTTGGCGCCCAGCAAGTGCTATCGATTGATTGACGCCTGGATGGTGAATCACCCGCGCAGTCGCTCACGCAAGCACCAGCGTCGTATCCCGGCCTGCAGCGTCCTGTACGTGCCTTTCGTAGCTTCCGGAGTAGGCACTCGCACGCAGCCAAAGCGCCAGCGCCGGGCGGGCCAGCGCACTAATTTCCCCTTAACCACACCAACTGGCCTAATCCCAGCTCCCTGATCCGTGTACGAGTACCTGGCGGTACGTACTCAGCTGCCATGGCCCGGCGCCCACCCCCCCAGGCCGTGCTGCTTGCCTTGGCCGCCCCCCCAAATCTGTCGTTTCTCCTTCTCGTCTCCTCTCCCTTTCAACAAAACAAGTCACGCCTCTAGGACGCTCGTTCCAGTTCACTCCTTCTTTCGACGACACCGACTCCCTACAGCGTTTCTCAAAGCCCATCGGGTCAAAGGAATCAGATGCAGTCGGTCTTTGCTCTGATCTCTTGAGAATTCCCATCTTCCACCAGCAAAGGCGTCTGTCTGTCGAGCCTCTCGTTTCTCGTCCTGCCACTCGCCGCCGAATCCAAGTCATACGACTTTTCCCTCGACTCAAGCAAGGCCCCTCGAATTAGAAAGAAGACCATATCGCACAATCGCCATACAAAGGCGACCGGCCGCCAAAGTCCAACAGCCTTCTTCTCCTGCCAGAGTCTCGTCTCTTTTCTTTATCCTTTGACAAACTCCCCGGTGGAGCCAGCCTGATATTAATCTTTTACTTCTGCCTGTTTCGCATCGACATTCAAGCCGTAGCCTCCACTTTGAGGCTCTTTTTTTTTTCGACCTGATTTCACTTTGACATCTCCCTTCTCTTTCACACGCTCGTTCTATCAATATGAAATCGTCAACAATCATTTCCGGCGCCTTGGTGGCTGCTTCTCAGTTTTGCACTGCTTTCGGTGCAACCCCTATGAGAGTCGATGAGGTTAGCCATGTTATCCGGGCCAATCTCCAAGTGCCATCACAAGCACCTGTGCCAGGCGCCGATCGATCGGCGGGCTGCTGGAGTTCCAAGGGAAACTTGACGGAAACAAGCGGCGTGGTGCCGACAAAGGTTTCTTCCGGCTCGTGCAACATTCTGTGCAAATCCAAGAACTTTGCTGTCACGGGACTGCAGGGTGCCAAGTGTTATTGTGGAATGCTTTATCCTCCCGCGGATGATTTGGCTGATGACTCCAAATGTACTTACGCTTGCCCTGGCTTTGGTAACGAGGCTTGCGGCACTCTTGGAAACCCAGGTTTCTTCAGCCTATGGAACACTGGTATCAACATCGATCCTCCCAACTATACGCCCCCCTCATCAACGACATCGTCTAGTTCTTCTTCAACCAGCTCGACGTCATCTGATGCCGAGAAATCTTCGGCCGCCGCTAATCCTTCAAGCCCGGCTACTCAATCTGCAGAGCCAACTCCATCAGATGCTCCGTCGGGAGGAAAGAAGACCAACGTTGCCGGTATTGCTGCGGGCACCGTTGTTGGCGTTGTCGTCCTGGGAGGTCTTCTGGGAGCTGCCTTTTTCACCATGAGGCGAAGACGGAACGCCGAGATTGAGGAGGAACATCGCCGCAATGCCGCCGTCAATGCCTTCATCAACGGCTCCAAGCCACCTTCTACCAGCGGTAGCATTTCCATGACCGACTCTCGCCTCGACCCTGTCCTGGCCCACCGCAGGCTCAGTGATGGCAGTATTGCAGACAATGAGGACTATTCTCGTCGTATCTTGCGGGTATGTTGACGTTGCCCGCACTAGCGGCTCACTTATAAACCTTGAGCCTTCCGATTAGCTAACGATTTTTGCCAGGTCACCAACGCATAAGCAAATAGCCACATATCCACTTAACGACGAGCGAATTTGCCTTTTATTTGGCCTCACCAATTTCTCCTTCAATCATGGGCATTTACGGCGTTATCGGGATGGTAGCTCATGTCCATTTGGTTGACCCCCCCCCCCCCCCCCCCCCCCCCCCCTCTTGGCCCGATGGCCAAGCGGCGTTTTGACATTTTCTTTTTCTCTTTCTCTTTTCTTTATTTCAGGCGTAGGGATAGACTTTTACTACACAGGGAAATGAATGAGTTTGGCCATCTTCAACATCATACCCCGGCTTTCCCTACGCCGTCCACTCCTTATGTGTCCGATTGACTCTTTACAATTTAATTTTTTTGGCGATTAGAAAGCGAGGAACGCAACGGCATGAAACTCCTCGCCTTCACAACTTTTATGAAGCAAAGGGGAGACGCAAGGCTGCCCGATTAACACGCTTTGCTTTGTTGGCCCAGCGTGTTTTTTTTTTTTTTTTTTTTTAACAATTCCCATTTCCAGGAACCTCCTGTGTATAAACTTGTTGGCGTGCGGAGAGAGAGGCATTAACCGAGCTATCAATGCTTCGGGTGTATGTATGAAAGAGATAAAGGCCAGGGACGTGTGTTTGTGTGTGAAGGAGCTAGAAGATAAAATATGGTTGCTAACTGAGTTGTTTACTTCCTTTTTTCTTTTTTTTTTTTCGGACGTGGGCGATGGATCTTGGGCGGGATTGTGTATGTAGGGATTGCGCATAGTAACCAAGTACCATCATGTCGAAACAAAAAAAAAATTATTCCTTGAGATTGGGAGCGCTGTTAATTACCCTGCTTAAGCTGTTTGAGAGTGCAAAGATGTTCTTTTGGCAGATGATATTTTTCATGAATTACGTCCAACAGTGTGTTCACATACTGCTATTGACGGTATTCCATAGCTGGTGGTTGTGTTCGGTCTATTTCGGCCGATAAACAATAGCAACTGTTCCGTTATATTATCATCTTTGGCCTTTTTTTTTTTTTTCTGTCTATTCTCATTTTGGCTCTCTTTATATGCGTGTTAGCATCTATAGTCTACTGCATATATAACATGGCTCTTCTACGCCGTGCGACGAGTGTAGAGTAGCCACGCTGGAAATCACGAGCAGTGCTTTTTATAAATCTCTTGCTCAGAATCAACAAATGCCATTATATCGACTAAATATCCTGGTTCCCAGGTAGCTCTAAATGAGGAGCCGAGGCTGATACTATCGATGGAAGGTGTGATAGTGCAGTTTAGTACATTATACCGGAATGATTCTCAAAGACATTTCAGATCTAATGCCGTCTATTGAAATCAAAGCCTGGTAATACTAGTATAAATGTAACATACACTTATTTATCATTCTTCTACCAAACATACCTAAGCATGATTAATTTTTACCCTATGGAATACAAAGCTCAGCTTTCAGGGTAGAGGCTGAAAGGCAGCTGCGCGCATCACGTGATATAAATTTCTAGAGCTTCCCTCTGCTAGCATGTCGCGTCAAGGAAAAGTTCCCATACAAAACCACCATCGAAAACCACCAAACACTATCTACTTTGCAATTTGGCTGCAAACGATGCATTAAGGCCCTCCGACGCGAAAATTCAAACATAGCCTCCTACCATCTTGCTCTCACCTTAGGGTGCGTAGCAACAATCAGATCATCTCGCAATGGGCCCTGCGGCTACGCCTAGAATACGTCGAACGGCGCAGAATACGCAGTTTACGTGAGTATGCGACAAAAGCTTCGCTTAGTATGAGACTAATGCCAAGATCACAGATACAACTTGTCACGCCGAGTCAACGATGTCCAGACATACCCCGTTCAATCCCCTCAGGGAGCTACCATATTAATCTATGGGCACGACAATGGCGTAACTTTGGTTTGGCGAGGCGGTCGACGTTTTAAAGCTTCCAAAGAGGCCTCGAAACAGCCGACAAACCAGAAAGAGCAGAGAAATGGGGCTTCTGAAGATTCTGTCATGATTATTGACTCGGATGATGACGAGCCGCCGGCGAAATCACAGACTGGCCAGGGCTTTGTCGACAAGCCTGAGTTCGAAGACACCATCGAAAAGAACCCCTACCCCGAAACCATTCAGACATTGGACCTAGCCTTTGGGACGGCTGTGTTGAAAGTTGCTGTAATGCCTCTAGTACCGTGTTCTTCAGCTGAAGCGGCATCCAAAGGCGAGCCAATCTTGGCCGAAAAGATGGTATTCGCGGTGTCCTGCGCCACAAATGATGCCTACCTTGTCACCCTGCCTCTGACGCCGCCCTCTCCCCAAAGCAAGGCGCGACCAGAACTCAGAGCGGATCTCTTGGCTGGGCAAGCTGGATCTGGATCCTGGGGCGAATCCCTGACGCTTCTTGGTGGCCAGACAAAACACAGCGACGGCCTAGCCATCACCCTGATCGCCCCAAGATCTATCGAATCATCCAGCAAGGCGCCAAGGGCAGTGGTGGCCGCCTTTTCAAGACAAGCCTCTGGCGTTCTGCATCTGTGGGATATCGCGCTAGAAGATAAGATGTCTTCCCAACGGCCAGTTGAGCCCTTTCAGAGCGAGTTTCTCCCTGCTCCCCTCACCAGCATCTCGTTTAACCCCACGAATGCTTCACAGCTCCTTGCAGTATCGTCACCCCACGCTGTAAGGATATACGATTTTGCGCAGCCATCATTACCCCCAGATTTGGATGCCCGAGGGCCCTTCCCGGCTCAAGGCTCCTGGCTACTCTCGTTATACCAGCCATTTGCCAAAATATCTTCCTCACGCAAGCCGATACTGGATGCCGCATGGATAGCTCATGGCCGGGCAGTCTTCGCCTTATTAGCAGATGGCATGTGGGGCATCTGGGACATTGAAGGCGCGAAGCCGCTGCAATCGGGAGCCGCTATATCTAGCAAATTGAAATCGGGTGTTCAGGGCGCTGCCTTGACTGCCTTTAGTGTCTCGGGATATGTTGAGGGAACAGGCGCACTACGCACCGTTGCAACGCAGCAGAAAGACAAGCATGCCGGTGACTTTGCACCTATGACGCCCCATACCCGCAAACAGGCTGCTACGTCTTTGAATGCCGCCACGAGTCTCGATCGCCTGTTTGCAGTTCGTGGAGGTATAAAAGTCATCGGACTTCCTTCAACCCCTGGCAAAGCACTCCAAGATGAGAGCCTGGCTCTGTGGATAGGGGGGCTGGAACACGTCTGTGTCATTCCAGGTGTGTTGAGATTCTGGGATTCACAACTTCGAAGAGGATCTGGTGGCGGCGTCAATCTATTTAGCGGTGCTCAACCCACTAGAATGGTCAAGCTAGTTGATCTTACCACTGGTCTTCTAGGAGAAAGATGTTGTGGAGTTGGTCTGATTCCAGATACTTGCAAGAACGATGATGATATTCCCGACGACGGTGGTCTCCCCGTTGACGTACTCATCCGAGGAGAATCAAGAATAGTCATTGTGCGAGAGGGAGAAGACGGTCCAGGAAGAAAGATTGGCGACGTCGTTGCTAGCCGCAGGAAACGCCTGTTTTCAAGAAATGAGAAATCGGAAGCCATCATAGTCCACGGCAAGCAGGACCGACCCGCAAGCTTGTCATTCAACTTGAGTACCGTGAAACCGGGAACTCTAAGGCAGAAGCAGGCTACCAGAGACGAGTATGAAGGAAACGGAGCGACTGATAAATCGGATGACGTGCCAACCCCGGTAACTCGGTCGCGCGCCGGCTTTGGATTTGCTGATACTTTAAGCGCAGCGGCAGACGTCACATCGGATTTCACCACCCGGAACGTGGAGGCGGAAATGCTTGATATCATGGAGATTGATCAAGCATTAAACAACATGGAGGATGATAGAGGCAGCGGGAGGAAGAAGGTGTTCTTTGAGGAAGACTGATTATAATTAGACATTTCAAGGCGACTGATGAGAACAGGAATACTAGCGGCATTGTCGAATGACAAACTTTGAAATGCGCCGAGATGGCACAGTGTACGATACCCCCGAGCTAATTGGATATTTAGGGACGGCCCAAGAGGCCAGCCCATCGATTTCCCCCATGGTGAAATGCCTCGTCCCATTCTCTTTCTCTTCTTACCTTTTTCCTACTTTTCTCCTTTTTGAATGCATGTGACTGAGCAAGCATCTCATTGCTGAGAATGCTTGCTTTCCGCACGGCAAGGTGGAGCGCAAGGCGAGATTCATCCTTGACTGCTCTGTATTCCGAGCGGTAGATCAAACACTTTTACTCGATGGCATCTACAAGGGATAGGGAGAGGAAGGGATTTATACAAATGACCATTTGCTTTCCTGATCTGAGGGATGCCCTGCTATCTGCCATCCGCTCACAGCTGCGTGGTTCCTCGGGGCTGCTGGCCGTTGAAGATGGTGGGGGGCGTGCTTCCTTGGTTAGGTGGTGGTGACTGTCGAGACATTTTAATAGATGAATGTGATGGAGGATATCTGTCGTGGCTTTCTTTGTAAATTTGGCACATGTTTTACTGTATATTGTATATATATGGCTACTTTACAGAGATGATAAATCAAATTCACAATACATAGAGACAAGATTCATTATAAAATCCGGCACCTACAACCGTCTGTTGCTTTTGATGCTGTTGCGCGCTGGCTGCCTATCTAGAAAAAAAAGTGGAAACCACTTAACATGCCGCCATTTTATTCGCGAATCGGCGCGTCATTCACCAACCTTCAGCGCGTGTCCATCGTCTGCCCATTCAGTAGTCCTTCTTTTTTCTCCATTTTCTTCCAGACGACTAGGCAACCGCACGATTGCTGAAAGAGAGCCCCAGAGCTAATTGGCAGCTGGCAGAACAAAACGAGCTCTTTTCTTCTCTTCTCCCTCGCTCTTTCGTCCCTTTGCCCTCTTCACTACGAACTACGGCACCGTGAATTAGCTTCTGAAGAGAGCTCCGTCGCAACCATGGGTATCAAGCAGCTATTCCAGATTGTCAAGGAGGAGGCCCCGGATGCCATCAAGGAGGGCGAAATCAAGAACCAATTCGGGCGCAAAGTTGCTATTGTGCGTTGACAGTTTTTCGTCATTGCTATTTTCGTGGTGGGCTGCCGTTGCTAATCCGCTATCTCGATGCGTTTTGTCTAGGACGCCTCCATGAGCATATACAGCTTCCTGATTGCTGTACGATCCGATGGCCAGCAGCTCATGAACGAGAGCGGCGAGACAACGTCACATCTGATGGGCATGTTCTACCGCACGCTGCGCATGGTGGACAACGGAATCAAGCCCCTCTACGTCTTCGACGGCGCGCCGCCGAAGCTCAAGTCTGGCGAGTTGGCGAAACGATTTCAGCGCAAGCAGGAGGCTACAGAGGGCCTCGAGGAGGCCAAGGAAACAGGTACCGCGGAAGACGTCGAGAAGTTCTCTAGGCGAACGGTCCGAGTCACAAGAGAACACAATGCCGAGTGCCAGCGCTTGCTCAAGCTCATGGGCATTCCGTACATTATTGCACCCACAGAGGCCGAGGCTCAGTGCGCAGTTTTGGCAAGAGCTGGAAAGGTGTATGCTGCGGCGAGTGAGGATATGGACACTCTGTGCTTCAACACTCCCATCTTGCTGCGTCACCTTACGTTTAGTGAGCAGAGAAAGGAGCCTATCCAGGAGATTCACTTGGACAAGGTGCTGGAGGGTTTGAACATGGAGCGAAAGCAGGTATGTGATTGCATGGTGCTCATATGCAATCGAGCGAATTGTTAGCTAACACTGGCGTTTTTCCTCAGTTTGTTGATCTCTGCATCCTGCTAGGCTGTGATTATCTCGATCCGGTCCCCAAGGTTGGGCCCACCACGGCTCTGAAGCTGATCCGAGAGCATGGCTCTCTGGAAAAAGTTGTCGAGGCCATCGAAAAGGATAGCAAGAAGAAGTACACGCTGCCAGAGGACTGGCCTTACAAGGACGCCCGAGAACTGTTCTTCAACCCGGATGTGCGCCAGGCAGACGACCCCCTGTGCGACTTCAAGTGGGAGAAGCCCGACATGGAAGGCTTGGTCACATTCCTCGTCACCGAAAAGGGGTTCTCCGAGGATCGCGTCCGCAGTGCAGGCGCTCGGCTCGAGAAGAACCTGAAGAGCTCTCAGCAGGCACGTCTGGAGGGGTTCTTCAAGCCCGTCCCCAAGACTGATGCGGAAAAGGCTGCGCACAAGCGCAAGCTGGATGAGAAGAATGAAGAGAAGAAGAAGAAGCTTAAGCTGGAGAAGAAGGAAAAGGCCGCGGTCAAGGCAAAGCCCCGGGGCGGTGCATGAGTAATCTTGCCAAGGAGAGTTATAAGCTGAGATGGAAATTAGAATGGACAAAAAAAAAAAAAAGGAAAAAAAAATATAATATCTACATCAGATCATCTTCAAGTATACATTATCTACATGGAGATGATTGGATGTTTGGCATTGGCGCTGGAAACCCGAAGATATAGGGCATTTACATGGCTTGGCTTGTTTTTACGAGAGCAGTATTACGGAGTTTTTGGCGTGCAGAGGGAGAGTGTTATGCTCCATGTCATACCTATCTGGTATTTGTGCATTTTATTGTCTACAGAGGTAGATTCGTTCGATGAGTTTAAAAGAGTGAAAACTATATCATGGCTTATATGCTGGTGGCGCATAAGCACTTTAATGAAAAAGTACGTGGAGCTTTCAATGTATTGCATGTCATAATAAAGGATATAATTGTTCATTCAATCTATTGGTCGCTCTGTTTGCGATGTAGTAAACAGAAGCTATTCATACTGAAAAAGATTCTTAGAAACAGCACATAGATCCATATCTCAGAGAGATGTAGTCGTACAAATCATATACACGGCAATTCCAACACTTTTGCCTCGACTCCAAAAGCAATGTACAAAAGTCATCCGCATTTCATTATCTCCCCCCTCTTTACAGCTTCATACCCATGGCCTTGGCAACTCTCAACGATTGCCTCATGCTCAGATCCAGCATGATTTCTTCAGAGCCGCCGGGGATGGCATAGGCACGAACGTCACGGTACAGGCGCTCGACCTTTGCGCCCTGGCCGCCGCGGGAGTAGGACAGACCGCCAAAGATCTGACTGGCCTCGCGGGCGCAGAACTCAAAGGTGACGGTGGCCTGGGCCTTGAGGCCGGCAATGGGCCCGCCGAGACGCAGCATGGCCTCGGTCTCGCCCATCTTCTCGCACTGGAAGACGAGGTTCTCGAGCCAGTTGTACGAGGCCTCGATCTGGCGCGCCATGTGGGCCAGCTTCATGCGGATGACGGGGTGCTCAATGAGCTTCTTGCCAAAGGTGCGGCGCTTGTTGGCGTACTTGACCGACTCTTCGTAGCAGACGCGGGCGAAGCGCAGGGACTGGATGATGATGCCCATGCGCTCGTGGTTGAAGTTGGTCATGATGACTACAAGGGTGGTTTTTTGTTAGCAAAACTCATCGGATGTATGTATACACAGGTTATTGAAGCACAATGTGTGTGGGCAAACTTACCTCGGAAGCCCTGGTTCTGCTTGCCGAGCAGGTTCTCAACAGGCACCTTGACGTCCTCAAAGGTGATGTACGTGGTGCCGGAGGACCAGACGCCCTGGCAGTCCATCCGGCGAGTCGAGACGCCGGGGCCGCGCTCAATGAGCAGCAGAGAGACGCCATTCATGCCCGGGCCGCCAGTGCGCACGGCGGTGGTGAAGTAGTCGGCCCAGATGCCGTTGGTGATCCATTTCTTCTCGCCGTTGACGATGAAGTGCTTGCCGTCGTCGCTCAGCTTGGCCTCGCACGTGAGGTTGGCCACGTCGGAGCCGGCGTCGGGCTCGGTGATGGCCAGGCAGATGCGCTTGTCGCCGCTGAGGATGCCGGGGCCGAGGCGCTCCTTGAGGGCCTTGGAGCCGAACTTGAAGAGCGGCGGGCCGCCGATGCCGAAGCCTCCAATCAGGTTCCAGACGAAGCCGCCGGAGCCTGTCCGCGACAGCTCGTCGGTGACAATCATCTCGTGGAAGAGATCCCACTTCTCGGGCGGCACGGACTGGACGCCCGCGGGCACGAAGTCGGTCGGGTACTTGATGCCCAGCAGACCCGCCAGGTAGCCTCGGCGACCCATCTCCTTGTAGATTTCCTCGGGAACACGCTTCGCCTCATCCCACTCGGTAACGTGAGGCTCAATGTCGGTCTCGATCCATTGGCGCAGCTCGGCACGCAGAGCGGCGTGGGTCTCGTTGAAGTAGGGCGAGTGGTAGTTCTGGTACCAGCTGGGGTCGGCAAAGGGGATCTGGTCGCCAAACGCCTCGAGAGGCTCCGAGTCTTCCTCGCCGTGGCTGCTGCTGCTGCTGCTACTTGAGGCCTTGACGACGGCCTTGGGCGCAGCGGCGGGCGCGGGCGCGGGCTTGGGCTCCTCCTTGGGCTTGGTGTCGAGGGAGCCGACCTGGAGCTTGGCCTTGTACTTGTTAAGGATGCCCTCGTTGTGGTACTTCCAGAACTGCTTGGAGGCGTCCTTGCCGGCAACGCGCTGGAGGATCTTCTTACCGCCTGGAAGTAGGTCAGCAGTCTGATGAATTTTGAGATTCTACAGGAGAAAAGGGAGGTGCAAAAGGGAGGTGCAAAAGGGAGGTGCTCACCAGGGTGGTCCTCTTGGAACTTGGTCAAGTCATAGACGTCGCCGTCGACGGTGATGTACAAGCTGTCGGGCTTGTTGTGCGAGGCAACCTCGGCAGCTGTGAATACCTTTGTCATGGTGAATTATAAAAGGGGGCGTAAACGACGAAGCACCGTGGTTTAAAATAGATGAGAATATGGAGAGAAGAAAAGGAAAGAGAACAGATGTTGAATAGCAGACAAGAAACGGTATTTAACAATCCCGTCGGCAAATGTCAATCACATGCTCCGACAATTGCGGCGCGTGTCTTTGATTCAGCTTATAAGCCACTGCACTTCTACATGGTACCCTCCAAGTCCAGCAGCCCGGGGGAGCTTTTCCCCCACAAAACTCCCCCATGCGCGCTCCGCAATTGCAGTTGGGCCTATCCCGGCGCTTGCAATGGCAATTCGGATTCCTGGGCTCTTGTCTGCCCTTCCTACACTAGTCTACCTAGTACCAAAACGCGAAAGACGTTCGCTGTCATGTGTCGTGACAAGCTGTTAGTTTGGAAGCATGTGAAAACTGCCACATTCTAAAACAGAACGGTCTTGCTGATGTCATGGGGGTTTTTGTCGCCGACGTAGCCGCAACCGCAGCCGTAGCGGAGCCTGGGAGATGCCGAGGCACTGCACATGGCTAAATTCCCTTGGCAGGCGCCCACTCTGGTCATTTCATCTACCGCGAGTGTTTGCTGTTTGCTATTTCTAGTCTTGGACTGCAGGAGCTTAGTATGCAACGGGGAACAGAAACAGTAGTTTTATTTTTGTCAGGAAATTGAATATTAGCCGTGCAGATGAGGCAGCCAGGCGGGACAATACAGGCAGAGAAGCGCCCTGGCGGTAGGTAGGTGCCCATTTTCTTAGACTGTTACATGCTCCTTTCTGTAGACGAAGAAGACGAAGATTGTGAGGGAAAGGGAAAAGTCTAGGTGGCCGAAAAAGAACTGCCGGTCATGATATGGTTAATGCAAAGGGCTATGCGGCGTATCAGGTAGGTAGGTACCTGATCCTCTAGAGGCCGGGAAAACAAGAAGCCGCAAGGCAGTAACACGCCTGCATTCCGCACTACCAACTGCTTTATACATGTAGATACCTACTACTACTAGCAATAGTAAATACTATATTGGTCTCATAATACTTGAGATTCTCGCTCACTTTCCATGCTTGGCAGGATACCAGTGCATAGGCAGACACCCAACGTAATCAAGCCCCTTGAATACGCCGCACTTTCCCGTAGAGAGATTATATAACGCAAACAATTGCTTCAATGTCTCATAGTAATGACCCGACTGTCCCTTCTCCAGGCTGAGAGGTCCTCCGGGCGGAGAAGGTACCTGCGCCCTTGTACTATCTGGGGTAGGATGCAGCTGCTTGGGGCCGAACTTGTCAGAATAACCAGGGGCATGTTTCAATCGCATGCGACTGCCGTAATCTTTCGTCTGCACTTTGTAGTTTAATCCCACCTCTGGTGTCGCCCATGGCTCTGCAAATATCCACTAAACACAAATGCAATCAGTGGTCAGACATCTAAATAAAAACCAAACTGTAACATGGGCCTCTATATTTGCGTCTAGAGCGGTGAGGCAAACAAGGCGACCGTCTTAGGAGAGAGGCTGAAAGGCTGGACCTGAGAGCCCCGCTACCACGTGACTCACACTAAAACGACCGCTCTGCAACTCAGTTGCTTCATCTGCCTCTTATCTATCAGGATCCCTTCCAATTCTCAATTCTCTCTTCCATCTCATACCATTTCACACCATCATAGGCCTTTGTGCCGCAATAATTCTCAAGCGACTAGACAAACGGTGATACTGTCGACACTCAACAACCCGGGCTCCTTCACCACTGAATTGCCTGCCTCCCTCTCCTCTTCTCCCTCTCCGCTGCTACCCAAGTCGTATCCTTTCTTCCAAGAACAGGTTCGACTAATCCGCTTCTTCGACTATACACCATCAAACACGAGACCGAATTACAACCACTCCCATCTCGCAACCTTGAAGTTGCAGGGCCCGTTGAACCGCCCGCTATCCGAACCGAAAAAAAAAAAAATTGAAAAAACGACTTTATACCTCGAAAACTCGAGGTTCAGACTCCGCCAAAAATGGCCAGCCAGCTAGCAGATCAGTTGCAAAACACCCAGTTGAGGTTAGAATGGCTTTCCATTTCCTCTCTCAGAGAGCCAAAGACCGTAGCTTCTCTTGGAGCAAGGAGGAGATTCATCCGTACATCCATTGCTAACGGACTGCCGCTATTAGTGATGGCACTTCCCCACGAAGTGACGACTGGAAACAGAACCTGAATATCCCCGCCAAGGATACCAGACTGCAAACAGAGGTTTGTTCTTCTCTTCTGCCTGATGGCCCACCATGGCTCGATTGATGGCTGATAATGAGTGCTGCTTGTTGTCGGACAATAGGATGTCACAAAAACCAAAGGCCTCGAGTTTGAGAACTTTGCTTTAAAGCGAGATCTGCTCATGGGAATCTTCGAAGCTGGCTTTGAGAAGCCTTCTCCCATCCAAGAGGAAGCCATCCCCGTTGCATTAACTGGCCGTGACGTCCTAGCCCGAGCCAAGAATGGCACGGGAAAAACCGCCGCCTTTGTCATCCCCGCTCTGGAACGCATCAACCCCAAAGTCTCAAAAATTCAATGTCTTATTCTCGTCCCCACACGCGAGCTGGCCATGCAAACGTCTCAAGTCTGCAAGAATCTGGGCAAGCACCTTGGTGTCAACGTCATGGTAACAACTGGTGGTACTGGTCTGCGAGATGATATCATCCGCTTACAGGAGCCCGTCCATATTGTGGTCGGTACTCCCGGTCGAATCCTCGATCTCGCAGGAAAGAATGTCGCGGATCTCAGCGAGTGTCCCATGTTCATCATGGACGAGGCTGACAAGCTCCTCTCCATTGAATTCACCCCCGTGATTGAGCAGCTGCTTCAATTCCATCCCAAGGACCGACAGGTCATGCTCTTCTCCGCCACTTTCCCCCTCTCGGTCAAGGACTTTTCCGACAAAAACATGACCAGCCCCTACGAAATCAACCTCATGGACGAACTCACCCTGCGAGGCATTACCCAGTACTATGCCTTTGTCGAGGAGAAGCAAAAGGTTCACTGCTTGAACACCCTCTTCTCAAAGCTGCAAATCAACCAATCCATCATCTTCTGCAATTCGACCAACCGAGTCGAGCTGCTTGCTAAAAAAATCACCGAACTCGGCTACTCGTGCTTCTACAGCCATGCCAGAATGCAACAGCATGCCCGAAACCGAGTCTTCCACGACTTTCGTAACGGCGTCTGTCGAAACTTGGTCTGCTCAGATCTTCTCACCCGAGGTATTGATATCCAGGCTGTAAACGTCGTCATCAACTTTGACTTCCCCAAGAACGCCGAAACTTACTTGCACCGTATTGGTCGATCTGGTCGTTTTGGTCACCTTGGTCTGGCCATCAATTTGATCAATTGGGACGACCGCTTTAACCTTTATAATATTGAGAGGGACCTTGGAACTGAAATTCTGCCAATCCCTGCGAGCATCGACAAGAGCCTTTATGTCTACGAAAATCCCGAGTCGATCCCTCGTCCCATTTCGAACCTCCCCAAGAATGCGGTTCCTCAGCCGCAGGCACTTTTAGGTCCGGCGCCAGGCCAACCGGCTTACCACCAGCAGCCCCAAGGAAACTGGCCTGCTCAAAATGGTCAACACAACGGCAATGCCCAATTTAATGGCGGACGCGGCCGAGGTGGGCGTGGCCGCGGTTATCGTGGTCGAGGTGGTAGCACCGGTGGCAATGGCAGAGGCCGCGGCCAGCCACCACGCGACCCTACATCCTAATCTATCTTGCCCCCCCCCCCCCTTTTTTTTTTTTTTTCTTTTTGTTTTGAAGGAGGCGTAGGTGGATGTTTGACGACTGATTTCCTTTTTATTACCTTCTTTTGATTTCAGCATCATTTTTCTGTAGGACTTGGGGCAGTTTTAATTGTTGGATTGTACATTATCCGCACGAGTATTGGCGCACGAGCGGAACGGCGAACCGGACTATATTGCTGATGAACTCTGATCAAGCCACATTCTTGGAGGTCCTTGGTTCAACTTTTTCTTTATCTCATCTACAAAGCGCGCGACACGAACCTGAGAACAAAAAAAAGGATGCTATACTAGTATTTAAACGATGAGCTCCTCGTTTATATCGTCTTCGGCTTTTCTTTTGTCTTTGAGCAGCGCTTTTTGTCGACTTTATACGTTCCGCTATCGGCTCTGGAAAATTCTTTTCTCTTTTTGTTCTTTGCATGGCTGATGGCGTTGACGAATGAAGAAAGGATCGAACGAACTGGGGACCTAGGAATTAAGAAGAGAGAGCGAGATGGATACCATTTTTCAAGGAGAGGCGGTGGGCAGAACTTGTTGCTATGGGCTGGCTGGCGTAGTTAGACGCAAGGGGCGGAAGAAGCATGCATCACGGCGTACCTGGTTTTTTCTCTCGGTATCTTGATGCTGGCTCCTTGCATTTCGGGAGGAAAGCAGTTGGGATTTTCTGTTGAAAGGATCGATCAGGTCAGGTGCATCGACGAGACGGCTATGATACCTTTTTGACGAATCATCACGTTGGACGTACGGAACCTTGATGACGAGAGTTTGGAGGAAGTCAGCCTTCTACACGTATTTTGAGGACCTTGTTGGAAGATGGGTGATAACTTTGGAAGGCTGGTTGAAAGGTCGAGTGTTCTGTATCTTGTCAGCTCACGCTTTGACGAGTTTTTACGTCCCATCTCTGGCAATGAGTGCTTATGCACACTACTTGGGACGATTATTGACGGGTTTGGGAACACTCGACAGAAAGATGAAAACCCGTGGATGAAGTATTATTAAAAAAAAAGAAAACTGAGAAAAAAAAGACTTTTTTTTGGGAGAGGAATCGTAGGGCTTGGGCGTGAGGAATTTGATAACTTTCGGACTAGCTGAAAAACTCGCAAACAACTGAGATCACCTGGTCTCTTGATGGAGAAGAGTATTTGGCAGATAGTGAGTGGGATATTCTTGACTAGGCTAGACAATTTCAAACGTTTCTCTCTCAAGTTATGCGATGTGTGTGAGTGGCGTAGATGTCTGCAGGTTCTGGGAAGTAATGTCATAAGATATACTGGAGATGTTTGTAGAATCTGCTGAGCAAAGGTGGGAATTCAAGACATGGATAAGTGGGAGTTTCAAGTCTGGGAGAGAAGTGTATGAACTGTCCAAGTATGGTTTACTTGTAAATGACATCTTTCATCCTAGGTGTCTGTGTTTAATGCGTTGTTGATGTAACTGATATGTCTACCGAGCTTCCTCAATGTACAAATACCATGTGTATAGCATGTAAATCAAGGAGAAAAGAAAAAGAGTCCGGTGAAATGGGAAAAAGAAGCATAACGTCGCTGGGTCCTTTTATCTTCCAAGAAACAAAACAATAACAACACAAAAATGGGAAGAACAGTTATTATCGCTGGAACGCCCTATTCAAGCGCGCAGCTGCTGATCGTCTCTCTTGCCGACTCGACTCGCACACGACGCACATGCCCCAGATTGTCTCGTCTACCTTTTTGGATACGTATCGTCCGCATGGGCTGCCGCTCTGGCAGAAGAGGACGCCTCCCGTGGCGAGCTCGGAGATTGTGCGTTGGCAGCCTCTGCAGACGAGGGTGCCGATGAGGTTGAAGCACATTTTGTGTTTGTTGGCTTTTCTTGCTTTTTGCTTCGTTTTGGTGTTGAGAGGAGCGGCTCGTTTTTTGGGCACAGAGCGAGGTGGGGGGGAATTTGGAATTTGATTTGGAAAGAGAGTTGGCTTGGAGATATGTTGATGTGTGGAAGGCGAATTAAGGAATGTTATAGAAGAGGAAAAGGGGAAGAGCAAAAAAACAAGCATTATATATATATGTATATGTTTAGTTGTTGGGCAAGAAAAGAATGATGGAGAGACGTTGTGAAAGGGCCGCATCGAATCACTGTTTGTTCAAAGGCAGTAACTGAACGCCCTACACATGAAACTAAGACGCATCTTCGCGAAGAATGAGAGGTCTTCTCGCTTGCAGTGAATATTGCGTTGATGACTGGATCTAAAGTAATCATACATATACATGTCTTCCCCATATTCATTCAAGCCTTGAAAGTAGTTTGTACACATTATCCCGCTTTTCCTAGCTCTACCATTTCAAAAGAAAAAGAAGAAAAAGAGCATCAGTAAACCCTGGCTAGGTTCTTCCTTAAGCACCGGCAACGACCGCCAAGTTATCGTAAATCGCCCTCTTGACTTCGTACAGTGTGCTCCTCTTCCCGCCAAGAGGAAGGCCCACGCTCTCGACGTCGATACGGCCCTCAGCCGTCTTGCGTACTGCCACCGAGCCGTCCACGACAAGAGTACCCTCGCCGCGGAACTCGGCCGAGTGGCCTGCGCTTTGCATCGCCCGACGGAGATCGGCAAGTCGCAGGTCGCCGACGTGAAGCGACTGAGCGGCCGAACGGGCAGCCGAGATGAGGTTCGCAGGGAGGACATCTAGAGTAGGCATAGTAGCCGTGTCTGCTGCGTTGGTGAGCGCAACGGCTGTGGATGTGGACGGCTCGGTCTTTTGCCTCTTATTTGCCGCGTCTTCTTGCGTTTGGCCTTCTGCTTCTTGGGCCAGGGCTGAGGCAAGCAGCTGGCCCGTGATGGTGACGATGCCTAGGCCCCGGACGTTTTGCCACTTGAGCTTCTTGACCAGGGGATCTGCTAGCTTCACGACCCAAGCGTTTGTGTCCATGCTGGCATCCACCCATGTGCCTATCTCGGGCGTGAATACATCGACAGAGCGATCTCCATCGGACGCCAGCGCAGCCCGACAGTCTGTCGCCAGAGCCATGGTCTCTTCCTGAGTGCCTCCCACGAGAATCAACTTGCGTGGCTGGATAAGGGGTATTAGCATGTTGAGACTTCGTTTGTCGTGTAGTCCGCTAAAGTCTATAAATGCAATCCGCAGGTTGACTGCCACGGATTCTGTGTTGTATACTAATTTGCATGGTCCTGTGGGTTCCTCTGGCTCAGTGTCTTCCACCATGTCCAGTTCGTCTGTGACAGCTCCATCTGCCAGGTCCATGGCCTCCGTATCGTCTGCTGTGGCTGTTCTGTTGTTGCTTGGCCGCTTGTTGGCACCAGCCACCTGCTTGACGACATCATCCCACTTGCGCTTCTTGCCGAGCTTTTCGTCTTCTGCAGCGATTTGAGCACTGTCGGCTGCGTCGTCTTCCTTTTCCTCGGCTCTTAGATAGTCTTCTGGACGAATCAGCTCGCCAAAGTCGTCATGTCTCTTCCGCCTTATGGCCATGGGGAACGATCGCTCTCTGCCCCTTTTGCCCCGTGTGTCAAAGTCAAACACCGTTTTCTTCTTGATTAGGATATTTATGCCTAGGTCTTCATCTTTAAGGACAACATTCTTGCGGCCAGCCTGGCCCATTGTGGCAGAAACGTTGAGTGCTTTACCCTGCTGTTCGCCTTCTTCTTCAGAGTCGGATGATGATTCGGATGATGCGTCGTCCACAACATCAGCAGATGCTTCCAGCGCGCCTGCGCCACCGGCTTGCTGAGTTGCCTGCAGCTGTCGCTGGGTAGCCAGCCACTGTTGATAGATGGCAAGCTCGTCTCCTTCCAGAGGTTCGCGGCGAGCTTCGCGAATCTCCAACTCACGTCCACCGCTGTAGATTGCCTCTAGGCTGTCTCCGTTGCTAGCATGCTCTGTAGAAATGCCATCTCGCCTCTCTTTCCACCATTCCCACATCATTCTCGATATGGAGGGAGCATCGGTATTGGCCAAGCTAGGCCGCTCTGTTAAAATGACTAGGTTGCGAGTGTCTTTCGCCAGGCCCTTGACCAGGTCCTTGGAAAATCCCCAGTCCATACTGATATCACTGGCTAGGATCACACGGCCCTGTGTTTCCCCATTTTCGATGCTCTGGCTTAGGAGCTTTGCGATCTGGGCTTTCCGTTCTAATAGGCGCAGGTATTTGAAATCGAATGGTGCTCCTTCTTTTTTCTCGCTACCCCCGTTGGTTTTCCTCTGGCCCTCTGCAAAAGCTTCGAATTCTTGGACAATATTGTTGTCCATCCATTCCAGCATACTCCGCGCATATCTCATGGTACTAGACACATTTCGACCCGCTAGATATAGCTTTGAAAACTTTAGCACTCCATCTCTATTAGCCGCATCAGTCCTCCAAGCATTTTCCAGAAGATACGATATCTCCAAAACTCTGGCACTAGAATCTACAGGTATGAGAACTGTGCCACCTCGACTAACACAGGACTTGATCAAATCAATCAGATGCTCGTCTCGCTTGGCACGACCGCCCGCCTGCGCAGATTTATCAGCACCGCGGGAACTGCAAATCAATGCGGTTGGCTTGCGTAGTTGCTCGATCACCTCTGCACCACCACCCCCAGCACCCCCAAGCCAGGCGGCTCCAGCAAATACATTCTCGCGGGCCTGGTTCCAGTCCACAGCATATACGATTGATTCTAGTCCGTGCTGGATGTGCCAGATTGTGCCACCAAGAGTGTGCCCAGAGTTGTAGGCGGTAATTGTGAGTCCATTCAACGGAGGAGAGAAGGGCGAAGAGAGAGGTTGGTGGGGTTGCGAGTATTTGAGCGGCTGGATGAGGGAGAAGTATCGCGCAATCTCTTCGGGAGTAGGGGATTGGAGAAGGAGATTCTGCGCAGTTGTAGCCGTTTGCGAATAAGCGTATGTCGTCTCCGAGAGCGAGCTTTGGCGGATCGTCGTGGCGGCTGCGGGTGTCGAAGAGTAGAGGTCTTGTGTGAGCGTTCGTCCCAGATCGATGACCGGCCGAGTCGCATAGACGGGGATGCGTGTGAAGAGAGCAATGTTTTTGCAGCAGTGGGCGTAGGCAGCAAGATGCGATGCCGTCGCATGGGTCAGAAGAATGAGAGAGAGGGTGGGCACTTGTCTAGAAGCCCGCGTTAGCTGTATTGCTCTGGTTGCTCCAGCTCCCATTCCATTAGCAATCCACGGTCAACACCTACTTTTCCAGCTCCTCGAGCTTCTCACTGCTGAAAGACTCGTCCCATCCCAGATCGACCAGCACCTTGACCCCTCCATCAAGCTCCAGGAGGGATTGCGACGCGAGCGACTCCGAAAGAGCGCCCTGAAGCGGGCAGAAGGTGAACATGATGGACCTCCCGTTGCGATCGCAATGATTCAGTCGAGTTGCTGCAGCATGATTCGTTGTATGGAGGGCAGGGGTTGTTGTGAATAGCCGAGGCCAATTGTTTGAGGTGCTTCAAAGGCTCTGTGTTGTATGAAAATGCTGGCCAATCTGATGGCCGGATCGCGTCGACATTTGATGCGATTCGAGGAATTGCCGGCGACAGGGATGTAGATAGCGGGGCGGAGATACTTTATCCCAGAGAGTCGAGACCTTCCCTTTTAGGCAACTTGCTTCTAGCTACGGATATAATGGAGCAGATGGAGATGTATCCAATCGATTTACATGCTATTGCATTCTTAATTACAACATGCTCGGCTAGGAAAAATGGAGAACATCTTAATATATACTATGACTAAAGGTGTGACTTTTGCGAGCAATTGTAAAACTTGCTCTGCGGTTCAATTGGCATGGACTCTCACACAGACTACAGCTTTAGTAGGTCCCTTTAAGAGGCCCTATAATTGATGGGCTCTTGGCCAGGCTTTTACATTGACTTCTCCAGATGGCATCGAGAGCGTGGTTTTCAAAACTAGACTACGTGCATACCGAAAAGATTAAGCTGGAGGTAGCTGGTAATTTGTTGGTAATAGGTGGCTAAATGACTAGTGTCGTAGGGCCATTCCTCTAACAACAGAGTAGATTGCGAATTATCTGTCTTAAAATGTGCAAAGGGGAACTTATTTAGCACTCGGTCCTATTATCCAGCACCCCGGTTATAGTAGGAGTAGTGGGAGTAGTAGGAGTAGTGGGAGTAGTAGGAGTAGTGGGAGTAGTAGGAGTAGTGGGAGTAGTAGGAGTAGTGGGAGTAGTAGGAGTAGTGGGAGTAGTAGGAGTAGTGGGAGTAGTAGGAGTAGTGGGAGTAATAGTAGTATATAGGTGAATATAGTAATCGAACTTCTTATACTCTTTTTTTAGATATAGGTAGATTAACTGCCTTATTGGGTTATAGCCGGGGTACTGTGTACTCGATTGAGGCGCTGGATAATCTCCCCTCCAGAGGCATGACCCCCCTGCCTTGTGCATCTTGTTGATCATCCTTCGCCCGGCAGTTGGCCAAGGGGAGACCAACCCACTGGTGCTCTCATCATGTCAATCTGCCTGTATATGCCAAGGTGCAGTGATATGTTTGATCGGTTTGAAGTCTTGTACTAATGCTATGGTTATAATGCAAGCT
This sequence comes from Trichoderma sp. CBMAI-0020, assembly GCA_030708095.1. Lineage (NCBI taxonomy): Eukaryota > Fungi > Ascomycota > Sordariomycetes > Hypocreales > Hypocreaceae > Trichoderma > Trichoderma sp. CBMAI-0020. The sequence continues at coordinate 783,818 of JAJNCI010000004.1, read as the reverse complement.
GCTCTTCTTTTAAAACATGCATCATGTATATGTAATATGTAATACGGAAAGACTAGGGGCTTGGTAATTACGGTGATATGTATCTTTAATTAACGCTCTACCTATGGCCATTTACAAATAAACTATAAGAATTAAACTATAATACCACCAGAGTGACTATTCTTCGCCGAAATAGTGCACATACCCATCTGCTTCATGTGTAGGGAGCTCTATTATTGCCGAAGTTGTCAAAGCAAACTGTTGACCTTCTCGTATTTTAGGAAGACAAAGCATGGTTCGAGTGTACAACATCCGAGGGCTATTGTGGCCCTTTGGAGGATCGTCGAATTCAAGCACGGGGAACTCGGCCTCTCCCTTTCCACGCGCCTCGTTAGTCAGCCATAACTGGCGATCGTGTTCTGCCCACTCTGGCGGCGGGTCCTTTTCCGTATCCATGGCTTCTTCAATACCCATGTAGAACATACGGGACACAACAGTCACTCTGGCGTCTGGATTCCGTTCTTTCAGACGGGCCGCAAGGTCCGCGCGCTCAGAGTCCGGTGAAAGCTGTCGTAAGTTCTTGCAACGATTCTGGTCGAAATCATAGAGATAGAGGATTCGGAATTCTCCAAATGAGCGAGCGTCATGAAACCCAGAGTATTGTTCTTCGTCATGTTCATATTCAAGGTCATCTCGCACGAGCAGCTTGTTCCCGGCCAGGCTAGAGAGTCTTTCGTACAGCACGCCTGGGAGTGTTCGTGCGCTGAACTTGTCCATAAAGACATGGAAGAGGTCCTTGAATAAATCCGGGTCTATGAAATACCCGGGCGTTGGGAGCGCTTCAGACTATCCGCTATTTGTAAGCTTCGGATCGTTCAAGCTGGCCGTTTTCACTTACTGGAATTTCACCTGTGAGCAATCCCTTGTCGGCCACTGTGAAGCGACCTCCGCTGTGATGATAATGAACAACAAAATCACTGCTGGCAGAACTTCCAGAAATTGCTAGCGCGTCGTTATTGTCTAAAAACTCAAAGTTCTCGCCGTGATGGAATAGCCGCCCAGCCTGCTTCTCCGAAGGAATGGTTGAGAATGATCTTAGGAGACCGTATGCCTTGTCATGATCAGGATCAATATGGCCGCCCAGAGCGATGCACGAAGGCGTGACAAACGTAAAATTGCCACTGTGCTGGAGGTGTTTTAGTAAAATAGTATGCGGCTGTATAGATGGACGGTTTGTTTTGCTGCTCAACTTCAACTTACACACTGAGGTGCACGATCGTCTTGAGGTATAACGATCCTTGTCAGGTCTCCTGATTCGAGATTCCAGATAGCAATCTGGCTCAGCGTGCGGCAACCACCGATGCACCGTCCTTTCTTTGGTTCATCGTCCACGCAAAGGGCAACGCATGAGTCATTCACGACGAGTTGCCCGTCAATAGAAGCCACGTCTACTGTTGTTTCTCTAGTAGTGCTTCCATCCCAGTCGTGCGTGCGCAACAGCAGCTTCTTTTCGCTAGACATAAGTTGAGCAACATGACTTTTCAAGAACTCATGGCTTGATAATATTTACTCCTCTCTAAACTCTGCGGTGACGAACCCCGCTCGGTGGCTCAATAGCCTTGATCTTGTGGCGTTGAACGGCAGCTTGGCAATCTTTCTGAACTCGACGACGTCGTCGGCTTTCCCCGCGATATCATGAACATCAGCCAGGAAAATAGAAGACGGGTGCTTGATGATTGTGCCGTCTGCTTCTTCGTCGAATGTTAACAGGACTTGATCGTCCATGACGCTCCATTGCGCCCCATACGAGCAATAGCTTCTTGAAAACTCAGGAGGCGGGCGCAGATTGAAGACGCGTTGGGGTCGGCCGCTAAGCCAGCTCATACGGACTGCTTCGTCTCCCATTGTGAAGGAACGCTTGTCTTGATGACGATTGAAGGCGTACGCTGGGCACGTTTAGTAGCAAAGGGGAAGCATTTTACTGCCTTTTCCCCGTCTTTTTTCTGTTTAGTCAACTATCCACCTCTAGTATTGGTTCTCGGTCATTACCAAAAACGGAAACAAAGTCTATATCTTAGGCTCCTCAGAGGCCAAGGGACAGCATTCATCTGGCTACCTACACAGAGATCTTCTACTTAATTCTATGCTAAAGGAGCCAATGCCTGAAACTTTGACGCTTGCGGGATCTCGCGTATACTTGGCTGTAGCCTGTGAGGAACTGTGGCCCACTGTGGCGTGCCACAGCCTTGGAGTAAAGAGCTCTCTCTAGAACTTCTCGTCATACTTAGTTTCATGTTGTTCGCCTTGTAACACCAAAGAACATTGTGCGTAATAGCCACGTATCTGCGTCAAAACTTACAAAGCGCCACTTTGAATGACTCGTATCACATGCAAACTATACATGTAACCAGGTCTTATTGGCTACCTATAAATGAAACACCCTCCCTCCAGCAAACACATCTGGAATCTGTGCACCTTTCTCTGGAAGCAAATCACCTTCTACAGCCAAAAATGCGCCAAAGCGGCAAACAATCTACACCCAAGCGACGCAGCCAGCGCCTCATTGAGGCAAGGGCGTCCAAAAAGAAGAGACTCCCAAGTCCAGAAAATGCCATTCGCCAGCATATATTGACGCTTCCGACCGAGATCCTACTGCAGATCATAAACAACCTGCCTCTACCATGGAAATTTTCTTTGGCTTTGACCTGCAAATCTTTTACAGAGCTGACTTGTAGAAGCACGCTCCCGTGTCTCAAAGGGGAGGGGCTGATGGAACTTCTTTCAACGTTGCAAAAAGATATTCCTTGCGTGTATTTTTGCTATTGTTGCTACAAGTTGCGCCCGTTTGATCCCAATCTCAGTTGGAAAAGCCGGGCTCATGAAGAGACTCTTAGCAAAGGAATCGGGGCCCATGGAGAGACTCCTAATATTTTCCCTCATATACACTGGTGGCCCAATACATTGCAAATCGAGCACGTCATACTCCCAAAACAGTTCTACCACTTAATGCGCAATTACAATATTTGCTCTATGGAAGCGAACCTGGTCATGCGTCGGCATTTTCACGGCTTCTCCCATGGCATCTCTCTCAAGAATCTAGAACGATATGAGTCATGTGAGGATGTCCTTGAGTTACACTGCACTGGACTCTTCGGAGACGGGAGCTCATACTGGTTTTTCGACGCGAGAGACGTCTCCGATACCAAAACTCCGCTTTCCGGAAATAGTTTCGAAGCGTTACAAATAAAGAAAAACACCTGGAGGTTGTTCTTTTGATCTATTCCGAAAATCATCGACAACAAGCTCTATGTTGCCAGATTTTTTACAATAACTGGACCCCTAGTATCCGAAGCGTTCCTTGAAAAGGCTATAAGCAGTATGCCAATATCGATCTGCTTCCATCTCACTTGCACAGCCTACCCACCTTGCTGTTGTGACAAGGACAAACTTCCAGAGCGCTCGCGCGATTGTCTAAGCGTTCAGCCATCAGAGCCCTATCTTCAAGACGATGGAGAAGCGATTGAATTTGATCTGGAGCAGGATTCGTGCCCAGTATGCATAACCGATTACCGCATTTCCCTCGACCGGGGAATAAGCGATGAAGAAACAAACTTAAATATCAGCACTTATCATTGTCTTGGATCTTGCCGGTCTCCAAAGGATGAGCTTTGGATGTCTTTCGTCAGCTGCGATCCAAGCTTTCGAAGGCTATTAAGCTCTCGCGCTCCAGAAGTTGGCCGTGGAAGTATCCAACAAAAATGGCACGAAGCAGCAAGAGTTGAAGAGGAAGTGGAGGTGGCTGGGGCATGATAAACGAGTTGGCTTTCAGACATTGAGGTCTTCAAGGCACGTAGCTACCTATGATCGGCAAAGACAAGGACAACGGTCGTTACGCGTATCTTATTAACCCGCCAACAAGCGAGATACATAACGGCCTCATGAAGTCAAGGATAGGCTTCAGCACTTGGATAGTAGCTGCTGCAACCCCGAATCATTCTTGTAGCGTTGTAATGCCACGGCCTTCCACTCCTCCCATTCCAATCCACCATCAAGTCCCGCTGCATCTCGAAGGCCCTTGAACAGCCCCAAAAAGCCCTCCCAGTCCTCGAGGTCGTATCCGCAACAGAATTCGAATCTATGCTGAAGCCGACCCTTCCATACGCAATCGGCAAGGTCCTGCCGGCCCTTTTCTTCAAAAAGGCGGGCAAAGAAGACCTCGTCATCTCCCAGGTTGTTGTTGCCATTGTAAAACTCCTGGACTGGTAGGAATCCTATGGGCGATTTGAAAGCTTGGAAAGCTGGAGCGGTTTGGGCCCATTCCCAATCAATGATTCCAGTGATATTAAAGTCTTGATCAACCAGTATGTGGTCTCCCTTATCATCTGTATGCTTTAGATAAAACACCTGATCGCTACTCTGCGAGTGAGAAGAGATGACTGATGGGACCAGGTCGATGAGAAATCTGTGTATCAAGTAGGCGTCGACTGCCATTTGGGAATACATCTCTTCTTGCACAATCGATTCCAGAATCTTTTGAAGCAAAGAATAGTAGTACTGCTCTGGGGATGAAAAAGGTCCAGTGGTGCGCATTGTCGAGTGTTCAAAATCCATGAACACCTCCTGGGCAATTGCGCCCACGCGATATGCACCAGAAGTGTCGTTATTGAGAGAGCCAAAAAGTTGAAAAGGATACTTGTGAAGCTCAATGTAAATGTCCATCATTTGTTGCATCACTTTTTGCTTTTGTTTCAGAGTTGCAGTGGCCCATTGCAAAGCCTTGCCTGGTAGCTTCTCCATGAGAATGAAGCCCACACCAACAGGGTTGCCTGGATGCTCGAGCGCAAAATCAAAGACTCTGGGAACAGGCACATTCGTGCGATGAAGGAATTCCAGCGTCGCAACCTCGCTCTGAAAAATATAATCTCTCACTGGTGGTGGAGGAGATTTACAGTTGGACCTTCGGATGCGAGCGATCCATACCATGCCGTCCCTAAAGCAAACATCGATATGATGGTTCATCCCTCCCATCATGGAACTCACGTCATGGCTGGTCAGAGGGGTGATGAAGCAAGGTATGCCCTGTCGTAGATGACTGGCTCTATCTTCAAGAGCACGGATGTTGACTCTCGCAATGAGCGTCTCGAGTTCGTTCTCTTGGGCCGCTCCAGCCGCAGGGTCATATACATCTGCGTCCTATTCTATTTTGTCAATCGTTATACATCATCTAGATTCGGACGAATGAGAGCAACCTTCCACTCGGGGCATGTGTGATGGCTGGGCTGCAAATGGATCGAGCACAGATGACGGTTGCAGAGCAGGCAGTCACCCGATTTGCGGACAGCTGGACGGCAGCATTGTTCGAAATCGCATGTCCACAGCGGCATTATTGGCGGGTGTATTGAAGATATGGTTATGGCAAAGACAAGGTGATGATATCCGTGAAAGGAGCGACTTGAAACTTGAGGCACAGTGATGACGAAGGGGCCGAGTATTCAAGCAATATCGAGCTCCGAATTTGCATTTCAGGTTGGACTTTGTCGCTGTTGGGCTGCAGTCAATTCACATTTATTTTCTGCGCTCACCACCCAACCCGAAAGAGCTGTTGCTTGTGCTCAATCGCATCAGTGACGGGCGAGAGATGTAGGCACGGGCCCGGCCAACAATCGAGTGTGTGAAACCTGGCTGTGAGAATGCGGTGAATTCTCGATGCCGTCGCGTTTATTCATCTTGCTCTTTCCTTTTTTTTAAGGCCGTTTATGACGACCAATAGATGGCTTTGTAGACGTAGAAATAAGAAACGAATAGATGAATTACACTTTCAACCTCAATAGCTATTTAAACGCAGACGCATGCGACTTGGATCGAAGACCTGAAAGACCTATCACCTGAGACTATGGTCGACTTTCGATGTGTGACCAATACTGCCAGGACGGAAACTGGCTATACTTGGAAAAGCCGCTCTGGTGAACACGGCTGATACTATTGGGTAGCATAATTCTTCACGAATTAACATAACGAATGCAGGATGTCCATCAGCCGATCAGCTCGAGACTTGCAGTCACCACCTTGGGTGGGATCGAGCACCAAACTGCTCTGAACATCGCCCGCATTCTCAGCACGTTTGCGTTCAAGTTGATTCACTCCGGCCCATGCTGAGGGGTAATGGGCAGCTTTTACTTTGCCAATGTCAGGGCGAGGCTTCTCAGACCGATGATGTGCAGATGAGCGATTGACTGGGGCATGACATACAGATGCGGCTTTCCGCAGAACAATCTTGGGAGTTGGAAAGGGGATATGAATTGGCGACGAGTGGAGGGTTTGTCGGTGTGCTCGCCCGGCGCCAGTGTAGTCAGGACATTTTGGAATCACGGTCTGATTGGAGCTGGGGGTAACTCCGCCTGATACAGGAAGCCTCCGTGAATGTCACCGGCCTATCTGAGAGAGATGGTGTCCTGTAATGATTCTGCCCGCCTGCAGAGACGGGTATAGGTTTGGGCTGAAGAGCACTGTTTTGAGTATGAATTGTACTTGGGTAGCAAAAGAAACGATGAATCAAGTTTCCACTACATATGAAGATCTAAATGCAGTCTTTGCAACGTCAAGTGGCTAAGCTTAAAGATAAGATATATGGCTAATTCAAGCACAAACACAAATTGGCAAAATTGCTTATAGGAGAACCCTCTTGTTCTCATCGGTTGGTTATAGGATAAAGTGAGGAGAAGGAAGGAAGAGACGGGATAAGGCCGACAATACTGCAGAGGCTGGAGACGATGGAAATGATGCTGGATATCGAGCTAACTATGTTCATATTGAGACAAAATCCCAAGTGCATTCATGTCGCAGATAATACGGCGCAAGCGAGTGTATTCCTACGTGATGGGAAATGAAAAGCAAAGTTGAGTGACAAATAGACTGGTAAATTACTCAACTCGTCGTCGTCGTCGTCGTCGTCGTCGTCGTCACAATCATGAATAGGATGTATACAGTAACAATCAAGGTGAACATGCTCTGACCACGTCATTTCGCCTATCTTTACTCTTTCTTCACGCAACCACATGAATAAGGCTAGTAGTTTCACCAGTGAGCGTAACTCAGCGTGCACAACTCCATCATAAGCTGCCAACGAGTATAGACCAGCCGTCACAATGGCAACAGCTGCAATAATACAATGAGCGAGGTCGTGTTGAACCTATAAATAAGTCTTTCGTTATGGCCACTAAGTGGAATCCAAAGGGAACCTCAACAGCAATTGAATAGCAGCACGGCCAACTAACACAACTGCGCTATATACACCCAGGCCGCCATACAGTCCCTCATGAGCTGTTTACCGATCCTAGACGCAACACGGATCCATACAAAATAGACACAGGCCCGATATGCACATGTGCACTAAACAAACATCGGCATTTACTTGCCTGGTACAACCACCAAAGACTTGTCCATCGCGAAGTCTCCAGCCTCGCCTCTTCTATAAAGTTGACCATTTCCCCCATTATGTTTCTTGTCATTCACCATCTTGCGTCCTCAAGCGACTACAACAAGTGCCCAAGATGCAGCTTTCAATGCTTTTCGCGCTTCTGCCCTTGGCCTCGGCCATCTCACTGACCCAGGACAGTACGGACGGCGTGAGTCAACACCTCTAACATTCCAATCCCATGGCCTTCACATTCACGTTCAATACAACTAAAACTACAAGTAGTGCGCACCTACCACAGTCACTGTTACTGTTACTGCTTCATCTACCGCCAGTACCAGTATCGATACTAGTGCTAGTGCCAGTACCAGTGCCAGTGCCAGCCCCGAACCCTGCCCATACTATTTTGATCCTTGGGTATGTTAGAAATTCTTATTATTTTATCCTTATTATGCTTGCATACATGCTAACCTCACAAGATGTGTTGGAATAAACACCGGCCATCACCTACTTTCATTACCAGTACCGTTACCAGTACCAGTATCAGTGAGAGTGTTGGTACCAGCACCAGCACCAGCGCTACCAGTGCTCCTTATATACGCCCTGAACATTGCTGGGGTGATCTCCGGGTACGTCAGAAACGCTTATTACTTTATCCTTGTCTCTTGCAAAGCTAATCTCACAAATAGTGTTAACCTGCTCAACTGTTTTCTTATCTAAAGAAAATACTAAGAATATTTTTATGATAAGAATTAGGAAATTATATTATATTACACATAAATATATAGTTAACCTTTTTTTTAAAAAACAAAATATTTAAGAATAATTATATATTTTTATTAAAATTTATTTACTTATATATATAAACTTATAAATAAAGTAAATATTTATTCTATTAATTTTTTAAAACTATTAAATCTTTCTAGCTTATAAATATTTTGTTTATACTTGTATTTTTTTACAATTATAATGTACATTAGTTTATATAGATAGTCAAGGCAGACATCGCCAACAAGCTCCCTCAGCTCAACCGGGACACGCAATTGGTCAACAATCACGTGATCGCCCGGTTAGCTCAATCGGTAGAGCGTGAGACTCTTAAGACACACGTTCTGTAATCTCAAGGTTGCGGGTTCGACCCCCGCATTGGGCTTTTCCTATACATTCCCGAAACTGAGGGATCTCAATTTTTTTTGCATCTTGTATCTCTTGTTCTTGTGTATCTGCTCTTCTCACTATGACATAGTGTCTCTTTCCGTATAATTTCTCTCTTTCAAAGAGAAACCCTTCTTCTATATGTTTCTATTCACCTCAAGTTGAGTCAATTGTGGCGTATGCTGCGTGTAAGAGCTTACTCGACTTAAGCTTTATGCCAGTCTGCTTGCATGAGCCCTCTCTAAAGTTAAAGCCACAGCAGCCAAACCTTGCTTGTCTAGGGAAACAGGTGGAAATTACAGTTGGCATAAAACAGGCAGCTACTCCACGTGTCGCTGTTTTATTTAGAGTTAAATTGCATCTGGAACCTTTTTTTAGTTTCGGTGCCGGATCCGCTTCACGCTTGTAGTAAACGCAGCTAACAGTTGCGTGCAGCGTTGGATGCAAAAGGTAGAGAACTCTAGGATGGCGTTGCGCTAAAGTATATATTGCGCATAGGTGTATATACAGGCAGTGTCTCAGGAAGAAACGCCATATCTAGCCAACCTGAAACCAGTAAAGTTGGTGATCAGGTCCGCAGAATGTACAAAGAGGCCCTCAGTTTAGAATTTGATGTAGAACAAAGGTTGCCGAGCAAACGCAGCCCAACAATGCAAAGCCTCTTGTTTCACCATCATAAGCTTATCAGGTTTACGAAGAACTTACATACATATTTTATCGCTGGCTGTACTCAGTATCAAGCCACCACTCGCATGCATAAACTACAAACAGTCATATTCCCCAAAAATATCATCAGCCCACCCAAATGCGGCCCGAAATGCGCTTCTCCCCTCAATTTCAATATTCCCTCTTCTTAATATTCCTCCGCAAACTATTGCATTGTCTATCTCATCCATCTGTCTTAATTAATTCTCGTCCCCTGTGCAAATTAAACACAACCCACCCCCCCTTCTCTCCCCCGTAAACCCTCGTCCATTTTCCTTTCTCCCTCTCCCGGCATTTCTTTGCCGGCGGGCTCACACGGATTTGGCCGAATACGGATGGTATCAAATAATCGCAAAATATGAGATGACGCGGCCTCTATTTTTTTCGATAACAAAAAAAAAAGTCCCCACAGATTATGCTCCCGAAGTTTTACTCTTTTGCTGTTTAATTTCAACTGCATGGCTTTTTTTTACTATCCACTAGTAGCCAATACTATATCATTTGTATGTAGTGTAATATGTCACTTACAACAGTTAATACATGTTGGTGGTAACTTAAGCTTTTTGGCACTTGCTTTTTGCAGCACGTCAATAGATAACGATTACTGGGGAAGCATGGAATAAAGGACCGAAACATGTAAACGGAACAAGACTCCGTATCGGTAACATGGCTTTGAAAGCCATGTATACATGTGAAAAATAATTTTATACAATAATTGCAAATAGAGTCTGGAGATCATAGATCAAATCAAACAAAAAGACACATAACGCAAAAGGCTGAAGCCCTTGATTACAGTGTGTGACTCATGTCTTATCGATTTGCGACATCATTTCGCACAATCACAGCCACTTTAGATGAGGGGAAACTCAATCGAAATAGTCAAAGAATAGCTCTCTTCATAATTGGCTATCGTATATACACTACTCAAAAGGAACAGACTCCTAAACTCATCCCGAGTATTTCCGTGTAAAGTCAAAAAGAACCTTCTTCCATTCAGCAGGACCGAAAGAGGTTTCCCCGCTGTGGGCATTTCCCAGTTTCCCACCGGCCCAGAAATCCAGCCAAACCAAAAGTCTAAATAGACATATCGCTAGCTCCCCCTATAGACGCCAGAACAATGCATCAAATATAACAACAGAATCGTGACTCCCAAAGCCCTAGTATTTCTATACGAATAGAAAAGAGAGAAAATAAGTATAGAGACGAAGAGCAGTAATTTTTTTTTGCTGGATTTTTCTTTCAAGAAAAAGGAATAGAAGGGGAGGAAAGAAGAAATAGAAAAGTAGATTGGTTCTGATGTACAATCACTAGATGCAGAACTTTCGGTCAAGCATTCTCAGTGCTCGCGCATCTTCGCTCGCGCCACCTTTTTCTGCGAGAGCGACGTTACCAGTTCTTGGGCTGCTATGGGCGCTGCCATTGGCACCCGACTCAGCATTGGGGGCCGGAGTAGGATGCAACAGAGCAGACAGGCTCGCCTTGTTGCCGCCACCATTGTGTGTCTCCAGGTGAGAGCTCTGAGGCGGACTAGCGCTCATTGTCCGGTTTGGAGGAGTGTGTAGACCGTTATGTTGAGGAGCTCCGGATCCGTTGGGAATCGGGCCCAAGGCCGGGAGAGGGCCCTGCGGCTTCTTGTCACCCATTGTCCGGGCGTCACCGATAGCAGCTTGAGCAGCGGCTTGCAACGTTTGTTGGTGAGGAGAGTCGTGAATTCGCGGCGGGGTGGGTCCCTGTGAGTATGGCTGGCTATGGTACAAAGGCCCAGAGGGTGGCTTCGGCGGATTTTGCAGAGGAGGCAATGAAGTGCGCTCGTAGTTGTGAGGTGGTGGCGGGACGTGTGCATAATGATGTGGCGGCGGCGGAGCGGCCGTGATATAGCCATGGTGCGCCGGCGGGGGGGCTGGCGAGGCGTAAGGCGGAGGCAGATGGTGGCCAGCAGGAGGATACGGCGCGGGAGCGTAATGCCCATAGGGAGGTGTAGCAACTGGAGACGGAGGCCATCCGTAACCAGGCTGCGCATAATGAGGGGCGTAAGGCTGATGTCCTGGGTGAGCGTGGTGATGCTGGGGGGCAATCATGTACGGTTGCTGCATCGGGGCCCTCGTAAGGGCCGGTGTCTGGTTGGTCTCGCCCATGCTCGACTCGGGATACATGCCTTTGACTGGCACAATCCCTCGCAGCGTCGGGTCGGTGGTCGGTTGCGGCAGTTCTGGCTGTCCAGGCTGCGGTCGAGAGTAGTAAGATATCAAGTGCAGGTGCTGGCCGGTCGAGGTCGTGATGCTGAAAGACTGCTTCATAAGACCATCGGCCTTGTATCGGTATCCTTCAGGCTCGCCATCGTCGTGGTCTTCGTCACTCCCGCGGCCAGATTCGGGAGTCTTGCCGTTGCCTCGTCTCCCTCCACCAAAGCCGCCTCCTCGCTTGCCTTCCATTTCACGGTACGTCAAGAAGCTGCCGGATACTCTGCTGGCACTCCATGATTTACCATCGGTCCAGCGCCTCATGCCAGCTTCCCGCTCATCCCATACAAAAACCGAGCCGGATCTGATGGACTGTCTCTCCTTTTCCGAGAGTCGTCGTTGTACGCGAGGTAGAAGACCTAGCCGGCAAGCCTCGAACAGCTTGATGGCATCAGCTGGAGTGCGTACATAACCGTGGTACGTCTCCATCTTCTCCGAAGCTATTGATTCTGCTTTGTACATGTGATGGACCGGTTGCCCGATTGAGCGGACAATTCCTCCCCTGATGAATAGTAATAAGAGGGCCGAATCACTCAGACGCACGAGTCTAGAGTGTTCTCTCGTTGGCCGCTTAAGTCTTGTCAACTACTGCCAAGGAAAGACAGTAGATGCGTCGCCGATGGAGCTGAGTTGTAGTCTTGTTTGTTTGTCAATGGAACTACGGGTATGGATGTTAGTTGATTACACCCGGGGATATTGGCAGATGAAGAAGATGTCATCAAGAATGAAAGAATGCAAAATGTTGAAAGGCCCAAGCAATGAGAGGGAAAGGTCGATGCTACTCCATGGATTCAAGAGGGCTCGCCTGCATCATATGTGCTCCTTGGCCCAGTATGGGAGACTCGGCAGACCCGCTCAACAAAGTAGCACACTGAAGCGCAGAGCAGAGAAAATGGCCAAGACCTTGACTCGATGCAGTAAATTCCTCCATTCCGGGCCCCTTCTTGTCTGATTTGACGGCGGTGCCGACGCAGCACTTGCCACGACAAAAGGATGGGCGCGTTTGCGGTCACCATGGACGTCGTAACTGGCCATTGGCTGCTCCCGGCTCGTGCTGGTTACGCCGAGCACAGAACCGCATTCTCACACATTCCATGGGGCCCTGAAATCGCAGACCGAGCTCTGCCGAGTCCTCTTGTTTCTCTCTTTATTTGACCCTGCTCCTTGTTCCTTTCTCACCTTTTCCCCCTGTCATACAGCCCATTCAGGGCAAAGAGCCTGAGGCGGAAAGCACAAAGGGAGTACAGCCAACGCCTCAGTATGGGAACACTAGATCCATGCAGGCAGCCTCGGGAAACAAAACCACAGGTTTTGCCGTGGAGGCACGCGGATGTCGTCGCAAAGGAGGCCAGGAAAAGGCAGGAGCTGGAGGGACAAAGAAACGATGGGAGGCTCACCTCGAACAATGGAGTGTGCGTATATATAGATGTAGGGATATAGATATAAAGACGACGGAAGGGCCAACAAGGCGAGGTGCAAGAGTGAAAGAACAAGGCGCCGTGAGATATGGTTTTAAATGCTGCAAGGGCCGTTGAAAGAAACCGCGTCGTCTGCTGCGCCTTTGTCGTCACGCTGGAGGGAAATTCGGGGGAAACGGATGAGTCTGCACACGGAACAAGGTTAAAACTAGCAGCTATAAGCCTCAAAAGGTAAAAAAAGAAGAAGAGGACAAAAAAAGATGGAGGAGAGAGGGAGAATTAAGGTTGGGCCAGCCAAGTGCGCAGGGTGTGGTCATGGATGGATAAATCGGCTCGTAGACGCAGGGACGTTGTGGGGTACCAAGACTTGGGGGGGGGGGGGGCGTCGGGGGGCGTGCAGGTAGCGTGCAGGTCTCAGGTGGCCGCTGGGCTGGGAATCTGGGTGAGATTCGGCGCTTCTTTGCCTGCTGCGCGGTATATTTCGGGGCTGCTGGGTGCTTTGGGTGGCTGTTTTGGCGACGTAGAGCGCTGGATGTGGAGCGCCTGCTAGCCATGGCCGCTGTACAGCACTGTAGAAAAGTGTCAAAGAAGACGTGGGAATTAAAGTCTCAATGTCAAAGCCACTTGTACTCTGTCTTGATGCGCCCAACAAAGACGTCTATATTTAAACATACAAGCTTCCCTTCTTTTACGCTTTTTATTCTTTGACCTGCACTCGGCGAAAAGAAAGAGGCAGAAGAGGAAAGAAGAGCATCGTATCGTCGACGGTCTTTGTCAAGGTGCATCCGTCCGCTGGCAACGAACTTCATGCCACCTATCAGCAATTCTCACAAGCACCTCAAAGTACAAAGTACATACAGCGCAACAAAGTGCCCGTAGTAATCATGGTCAAATACTGTAGAAGAGAGAAAGAAGACGGCTTCTCACTTGCCGTGCTAGCCTCCAGGCTTGCGTGCCGAACGCCGTCTTGCCCTGTACTGTAGGCTCGATATGTGTGGCGGACGGATATCGGCTTCGTTCTCCAGTTCTTCCATCTGGCAACAGCTTCTTTGCCGGCCTGGATGAATCCTCCGGCTCATTCGCCCAGTTTCACAAGGTTTGCGAGAGGGGATTTATTAGTACCAAGCCGGTGACAAAGTACTTGCAAGACATGAGGAAAAGGCCGCGCGTGCTGGTTCTTGGAAACTTTTTCGGGCCCCTAGTCATGGTGGAAGAGCGAGGCAAAATACCAACCAAGTAACAAAAGCTTATTGTACAGAACAAAGACACAAAGGGCAGACCGGGTAAAATCCCAGTAGAGAGGGCTGAAGAGAAATGGCATTGGCATCTTCATCTCATCTCATCTCATCTCACATCACACTCATACCGTGCCATCCCTTGTCTCTTTCCAGATACGTTCAAGCAAAGTCGTTGCAAAGGCAACTCTGTGCGGCCTGGCCATCAATAGCCTGGCCCTCCATGGAAAAGACGGCAATTGGCAACCGCCCCAAAACAGACACGGCCGGTGTGGGGTGTATATATGCTGGTACTTTGTTACAAGTTGCTTGGCTAGGTAGACAGCCGGGAATAAAGCACGGGATTCCATCAGCTGCGCGCCAAGGCGACTGAATAAAACAGCGAGTTTGCCAACCCTAAAAAAGGAAGAGGGCTCCTCAAAAAGTCCGGTTGTTCGGTGCCGGGGCTGCCAGGAAAAAATGATGACTCGTGTTTACCTTGTTTGGTGGGCGAACCACCCCCCTCCCCATTCTTTTCTGGCTCGGAGATGGGAATAACCCAGATTTTGCAAGATTACCTCGCTGTAGTTTCTTCTTATTTGGCTTGACACGTCCCTCGTCGGTCTCAATTTCTGCCGCCGGCCCGGGAGAGGGCGATAGACTGGAGCACGGCATGATTAATACCTAGTACAGTAGCAAGCCTCTGACGGGATGGACGGCATCGGGCTTGTAGCAGATGAGGGGTGAGGAGCTCCGAGCCCAAGTCCGAGTGCCGTGGACAGCCAACTCGCCATTGTGATCGATTCATCGTCGCCGCATAGTCTTCCTCATTCTTCGTCATTGCGTGAAGGAGGAAAAAACGCAACGAAAATCGAATCACCCACAGTGCAACACCAATGCCTTGTCCTCGTGCATAATCAGCGCCGCGCCGCTACGGGACTGGCGGTATATAATAAGGTCATAGAATTGCTCCTAAGCTTATTTTCAATACTCGCTGACCAAAAGGCTTAGCCTGCCGCCACTGACTGCATAGCGCCAATTCGCGACATGGATGCCCTGCTCGTGTGCCCGTTTAGCAGCTTTTTAGGAATCGTCCATGTTTCCTCCCATTCTCGCTGCGCACACCCCCCTGGCCCCTCTCTCCTTTTCTTCTCTCTCTTTTTCCCTTATTTCCCCTTCGATTCTCTTTTCTCCCCGGTGCCGTCTTGCCCGCTGATGAGCGTGTTGTTGGTTTGTGTAATTTTTTTTTTTTTTTTTTATTTCCTAAATCCAGTGCACATTGTTCTGGGCCTCCCCTAACAGCCCCCCCTAATAAAAGAAGAATCCGTGCCAGAAGCCGATATTCTGGATAAATCGGCACGATAATGTGTTCTCCTTCTCTTGGCCCATGGCTGAGAGGTTTACGCGTTGTCGGGGCTTGAACGGCCGGGTTGCCATTTTACTGTACATGTCCGGCCGATGGCAGATCCAGTTGCACCGCATTAAATTGCTTTTCCCTAGTGCTAGTTTTCTTGGGGTAGCACGCCGCTATGCTTAATCTCAGTTCGAGGTTAAAGTGAAATAAAGTACGGCATAGTAAAACATCCATAAAATAAAGTAGCAAGGTAAAGTAAAGATAAAGAATGGCGTTATCCGTCCATTATTAATTACCCTTTTCAGGGTCCATGCGCGAAAAAGTAATCTAGCCAAGGCGAGCGTATGTATGTATAATAGATTGATTGATTAAAATAAAATAAAAAAGACAATAGATTGCGCATCCCACGCCTGGATTTCTCGGCGATGCTTGCCAAGCAATGCGTCCAAGTACCATGCGCTGCCAACAGTTTACAGCGGCTGGAAGAGTAACTCCGCGGGTACTGCGGCGCTGTTGCGGCTATCTGGCCTCATCCTTCACCAAGCGCTAAGGGTCGCTTCTCCAGGGCACCAAGTGCCGTAGCTGCCGATGAAGGGGGGCCGTGCAGAAACTTTGATTGCGTTTGGGTTTTTGCCCTTTGATCTGGTTCTGTGCTTTGCTTCCTTGTTGCTTCGGGTTATTCTAGCTCCGCGTCCACTATCCACTGGGGCCACATTAGAGCCTCTTTTTCTCCTCTCTACTACAAGCACATGTAGGTACTATAGAGGATTGCCCACATCCCAGGGCCTTTTGGTAATCCACCGGAGCCAGAGGGGCCGAACTTCCGACAAGCGCATGCGTATACACATACGCAGATATACGGGAGCATCTGCGGCTGGTGCCGTTCTATCCAAATACGGGCTTCGTGACGAAGCAGAGACTCTTATACGAGAATCGTCTGGTATCCTCTCGTCGCTAGAAGAGACGAGGATGAACCGGCGTGTGTTTATTCTTAGCAATGGTTCTTGTAATTACGAGATGAAACGAGAAAAAAGGAGAGACGATCTCGCCAGCTGTATTTTCGGCCGTGTCCATGCCGTCCAGGCCGATCACCACCAAAACTCAAGATTGCGCCATCACGCACATATACAGTAGGCGATATTCAATCCTCTCGCTTCGTCCCATCTCTCTGGTTCAGCATAATTGCAAGTGCCTTAGTCGCTGGACGGATTGGGCCGTATAAATTAAGGTGTCGCATAAGGTCAGTCACTGGCAGCCGTACAAGGAAGGAGGATCTCCAGGCGGCTACTCGGCTCCAGGAACTACTCCTATACAGGCACAAGCTGCTATAGGAGTATGGATAGCCTCCTGTTAATGCCTGTTGATAAGGTATGGGTAGTCGTACTACCGCCTGAAACTGCATCGCCTACGGTTCGCCGTTTCCCCACGATATCAAATTGTCCGAAAAAACGGCGTCGAGAGCAGTGAGCCCGAGTATTTTGCCTCGAAACGGCAAATTCAAATCAGCCTCTCCTACCTAGAACGAGGCTAGCATGTATTGTCTGTTCATGCAGACTACCTATTGTAGAAAATGTAGCCGGAGCACGAGCAGATCTGGCCGCGTGGTGCCTTGGGGCTATGTACGAGTATAGTAGGTGTATGTGAGTGGGTAGAGGATATTTTCTCCGTCGAGAAAGGATGCCAGGCAGCTGTGATATTCGGGACTTGTTTGCCGTGCGGGCTGTTTCGCGATGGGGAACGGTGCCGATATCCATAAGGCACGGGCCACCTCTTCTTTCTGATGCTTCTTTATTCATGCCGGGTGCTAATAAGCCATTTGCTGGGTAAGACAGATAATGTGAGACGTTGCGCCGATCCCATGAGGTTAACGGGTAAGCATGTTTGCACTAGGCTCGTAGAGGGAATTCGCAAAGTACAGATCAGCGCCTCTTGCCATTATTGCACATCTAAAATCTCTCGAGAGATTGCGCTGCTCGTTGATGTGCAAGCTTGGAGCAGATACTTGTATACTTGCAAGTTGTACGTGCCGAGGCAGGTGCCTTTTTCGTTCCCTCTGGCTCAAACATGCTTATCCATGCCACTGGCTCTGCTGGCATGTCATGCCCAAACGAGGAGGCAAGCAGAGCAATAATGCATGCGACTAAGGGCACGCAAATGACGTGACGACAGATACGCCGCGGCTGGTCAGCGAGGCGCGAGATTTCGGTTCAGACGGCCAGCCTTGCCCCGGGGGCGTTGGCGAATAGGCGCACGCCCCTCGAGCAGTCGCCGCAACGGGCCTAGGAGGATACCGACGAGGAAAGAGCACTGAAAGCTCGACTGTACAGTGTCTTTTCGCTCTCAGCGCCCCGTAATGACGTCGCCATCAGCATGCCGAGCCGGCTGCGGCGGCCTCGAAAAGGGCTGGAAGGGGGTGCTCAGACACGCTTTTCGTTCTTGGCTCTGCAAGGCTATTTATTTGCAGCGTGGCAGCGGAATCAGGAGAAGAGAAGGGGGACAGATGCGGGTGCCTAGAGATAGAACGCTACATGGAAAATTTAACTTTAAAAATTGACAATGCACTTGAATACGAAGGATTCGCCTTTTTTGCTTTTTCCAATCTGCAGCAGACAATAAGCGAGCGACAGATCAACAACAGCACAGTGCGAACTGGGGCCAACAAGCGACGCTGATAAGCTGCTAGTCTAGACTCTTGATCGGCCTACCGTCCGGGTAATCGGCTTCCACATCGCTTCCATCCCACAGTCTGGGTTTCAGAAAATGGAACTGGGCTTGCTTCACTGGGAAAGTGCAAGGCGGATGACCTTCCCAATCTCTCAAGCGGCCGAGATGCGCATCGCGATATCCTTCTTGTTTTTTTTCCCTTGATCCTCCAGGCTTACAAAAAAAAAAAAAAAAAACCCCCCCAGTTTAGTAGCTGTTTAGGCACGACTAGCAATGCTGTTCGCTTCGACGCACAAAGTGTTCCTGATGAACATGTCTGAGCGGCCGTTTTGCCAAGCCAAGATTGGCGATCCAGGGCCCGCATCCCGTCTTTCTGCCTGCCTAGGAGAGAAATCTGCCTGACACATGCAGTATGCTACGTAGCATATCTTTTCTGAATAGAGAATGGCCCTGTTTGAGAAGAGACGAGACGAGTTCATTGACGCGGAATCCTCGATGCTACGACACACTATATCTGAGAGCGTATTCCACTACGTATACATAGGTACTTGTAGCACCTCCCAGCATGTCTTCATTGACAATCAGTCCCATGACAGCAAATCGGACCGGGGTCCTTATCTCTGGCCATTCCCTCGCGGCTATTATGGCCAACAGACTACAGGCTGCCGCGTGCAATAACCCCATTCAGCAGGCACTAGGTACTACATCTTTACAAAGCAGAAAATGGAAGAGCAGCCCATTGAGGATGCGAAAGAAGGTCATTGAGCATGCGCGGAGTGGATAAAACATGGTGCACGCGGCAGCCATCATTGGACGGAGTTGAGTGCGTGGTGGGGACGCTACGGAAAAGTCGGCCGGGGAAAAAGTCTCTTTGCTTTCTTTTTAATTTTCTTCATTTGTGCGGCGGTTCCACCCCAAAGCCAAGCTTGCGCGTTTAAGCATGAATTTAAGCGTTGTCAGCCACTATGCTTGGCACGGCAACTATTTCCCATCTGCAAAGGGCAGAGGGCGTGGCGATATGAATGGGCTCTTTTCCGCGTGCACTTGGCAGCGTCCGATGGCGGCGAGAGCTCTCTCCAAACCACCTCCCGGCGCATCTCGGCGAAGCTTGCCCTGCCCTCGCTGCAGCAGGTTCCGAGCATCGATACAGAAAAAGCTGGCGCCTTGTCGCCATTCCTCTTCGCAGTCGCGGTGGAAACGGTGGCTTGCCATCGGTGGAGCCGCTGAAGCACTTGGCGCAAATCTAAGATGCCGTGCTTGCCGACTTGGCTTTCCAGGGAGAGGGGGCGTGTGGAGTTTGTTGCGACCAGCCATTGGCAAGGGCGTCTCGTGGCAGTAGCCAGTGCTAAAGACGCCGAGCCTTGCTGATCCTGAGCTTGGCAACCGTATTCTAATCATAGCATACTTGTGCTTGTAGTAGACAATGGAGACGCCAAATTGGGAGGCCGGATTACGGAGTGCGTTGCTGAGCTTCATTTCCGCGTATTGCTGCGACGACGACAAGTTTACAATCAGTACTAATTTGCGAAGCAAGCTCCAACCAACTGCCAACGTCGGATTCTGGTGCTGGTGGTACGTAATACGGAGATGTCGTTCGACAGCGAGGCCGGTCTCAGCTTCTAGACACACAGTGTGTGCCAGCAGCAGCAGCAACAGCAGCAAAGAAACAGAAACAGAAGCAGGGGCAGGAAAAAAGGATGAGGATACGCCGAGACGCATTCGAGATTCCGATTATCCGACTTTGCAGCAGACACTAGCCTCGGCGCCGGGCTGCTCTCTAGCATAAGGTTAATTCATTGGTCTGCTTCAGCGCAAGGGCTCGTGACCCCAGCAAGCAGGAACTAAGTCAACACGTCTTGGGTTTGGATGCTTACTCGCGACGGGCTAAAGTCGAGATAGGACCTGCAAGATCGACTTTAGTAGTCAATTTGTACAGTAATGATGCCTTTTGCTAGCAGGTGCTATGTGGATGCCTGCTCCGTCGAGGCTATCTTTGCTGCTGCTCTATTCTCGCTCATTGTGATATACCGCACTACACTATACCAAACCAACAGGTGGAGTGAAGGATCGTAACGCACATACCAGCATATTTACGCTCTTTCCTTTTCTTTCTCTCCAGTCTTTTTTTATTCAGCTCCTTCGGGGGATCCATTCGCCGGTGTTGAATCACCCGAGCCCGAGTTCGAGCCTCGCCGGAGGGTTTTGCTCAAGCACGAACCTATGCAACATGCTTATCCAAGCTGACCACAAGGGCCAGGATATATGACAAATGGATGCCCGCAGCGAGCGAGCGAGCGCCCAATAGCTGCGTGCTAGGGGAAGCACTGACGTTTGATTATGGCCATGTAGGGTAAGCAGAGGCAGCCAATTCGAACCGGTCCGTCGACTTTAATAGCAAGCGTATTTTTAGCTCAGCTGGGATGGGGAGGGTCGAGAAAAGCGCCAGCGGGTACTTGGCCTCGTTGATCGCCCGCGCAGGAGTCGGGTTTCTGTTCTTTTTTGGACAGTCGATCCATGAGCAGGCAATGGGGAAATGAGTTGCCTTGCACCCAGGGATTAGACCTATTTATACGTACCTATACGAGAGCTGTACAAGTAGGTAGTGCTCGTATGAGACAGCTCCGGCATCTACAGCATCGGGACAAGATGAAAGAACCGGCCATGTCCCGCTTTTCACCTCGTAGTTGAGGTTGCCAGCTAAGACTGAGCTATTCGCACTTGTAATTGACAGGCATGGGGCTACGACAGGCCATGGCTTCTCTGGCTCTCCAACGGCCGCCGACGCAGCTATCTAAGTATATACGATACTATGGAGTCATCCATTCTATGCTACTATCAGTAAAGTGACCAAGTCCAAAAGGAGCTAGAATACCCTCCATCAGCGCAAAAGGCATCTCCGAATGCGCACCTGGACCACCACCGTAACACTTTTACCCCCACAGGGTGCACAGAGTTTGGTTGTACCACCTAGGCATGTACCATGATTCTATGACATTCAGAGATTCAGAGGGGGGAACAAAAAAACCAGGCGTTTGTACAACTCAAGGCGTTAAGCTTGCTCTTGGGAAAGAAACAGGAGAAACAAAAAGCTTGGCCTTTGTTAGTGATGGACATGATTGGCCGCACACGTTTCTGTTCGGAAAAAGCTTTCGAAGCTTTCTTCCACCCTTTATGCCTTTTTTTTTTTTTTGGCCCATGCATTAGCGGGCATGGCGTAACCTTACTTTTAATCCTATCGTGGTTGCCAAGAAAGGGCGTATCTGGATGGTGCGACGCTGACAAAATCTTTATTTTATTTGCTTTTCTTGAGGGGGGGCATGGTCCTCACATGCTTTTGAGATATGTGACCACAAAAAACAAAAAAACAAAAAAAAAAGGCCTATTTGGCAAGGGGGATGAGGATTGTGTATTCCTTTGGTCTTATCTATCCTTTTCTACTGTAGCAGTTAAGTGGGAGGGCGATAATTCAATGGCGGATGGACCGGAACAGAGAAGCCGGGTTGTTGGGCTCTGGGCTATGGGGTGGCCCAGTATGTGGCGTGCCCTCTGCCGACGTTCTGGCTATCGGCACGAATCGACACAGAGTCTTGTCAAGAGTCTTTGTTTCAAAAGGTAATGAACAGGGCAAGAAAAGATATGAATCATCTCTATGCTTTACACGGGAGCAGTGTATAGAGTGTAAGTATTCTGATTAAAAAACAGAAGACGCCATTGCGGAAGAAGGGCATGTGTATGAAGTACGTGGCTTGCATCGGATGGGCTGAACCTGACTCGACATCCCGAGAGCCTGCCGGCGCCTAGGCATTACTAAATGAAAGATGCACACTATGATGTTTGCCACTCTGATAGCCGTACATGCTAGTACGGGCCAACAGTTTTGAAGCTTAGAGCTTAGAGCAACGTCTTGGAGAGGCGGAAGCAAATCACTCTGCTGTAGGTTGTAAACAAAGCAACACTAGTGTTGATATGTCTTGGTTCCCCCTTTTAAACGGTCCATTTATTTCACTATAAAGATTCCAATATCCGATGCAAGAGAGAGTCGGACAGTTCTCTGGTCAAGTTCCCTCTTTCTGGCAATCTTTACGCCCGCTCGGAAAATATCTCTGGCATAAGCAGGCATTGCACATCTCCCGCAACGAACAGAGCGACTAGACTAATCAAACTGCCAATACTATGACTATACAGCTGGACTATTCTATATTCGAACATTACAAAGAATATACGTAGTTTGCCATTCACAACTTCCCATGAAGTTTTTACGCATATCAACGACATGATTGCCTTAGACCCATTTCTAATAGTAATTTGACATATCGCTTGTAAGCGTAGTGTAGTCCATTGCGGCAGCATGCTAGGTAGAATCAATACATCCAACGTTAAAAAGCGCCGCCGATTATTCAACGCCATACTTATTCTGTTATCTAGTTATTTATAATTATAGGGGTATAAGCTTGACTATCCTGCAACTGGCCAATCTTACCTTGAATCTTGGCCTTTTCTTCAAGTCCTGGCTCATAGGCTGCATACTTACGTCGCCTGGTTAAAGGTATGTCCCCGCTCAATGTTAATTTGCCTACCACGTCCTTTTCCTCCTTTTCTGTGTCTTGCTAAACGCTATCCCTAACACAACCTGGCAAGTTGTGTAAATCATGTGTTTTCTCGGCATCTTGAGCCATCAAGAACGGTAGGTCGTCAGCTAATGAAGCACCCAGACGTATCATGGCAAATGCATCCAACTGACTCACCCAGTGATGCGCCCATGCGGGATATAGCAATAAAGCGAGGAGAGAAAATAACTGCAACCCGAGTAGCACCAAAGTCAAGATATTCCCCTTTTTGGAACATAGGGGGCTTCAGTCTCTATTCTCGTCTCGTAAGTGGCTTGTAGCGAACTAGACTTGCTCCCATCTCCGCTCATCCGGGAATCTACAGCTAGGAAAGCTGCTGGCGTGAATGCTCTGTCCATACTAGCCTTGGGAGTGTAATTATTCAAGATAGCCCAGAGAGCTATCAGGGTTACTTGATCTTTATCTGTACATGGAGACAAGGTACAAACTTCTTGCCCGTCTAGTAAGGTCCCTTTATCATCCGCCACAAGGGAAAAGAAGGGACGCTTTCTAGTACATAACCCTTCTAATTGGGCTTCATCAAGCGAATCTAGTTGATAGGTGCTTAATGAGTTGTGATTTCCATCTGGAAATCCTGGTCCAAATAAAGCAAGGGCAGTTAATAGAAGAGGCCTTTATTTGCACTGTACTTGGCGGCCTTGGATGAGTTTATTTGAGAAAATGGTTCGAGAGGCTTATATGGTGAATTTGTATGAAGGCGTGGTGACAGAGGAGCGGCTCGCTTCCCTCACCTGGTGGCGTACAAGGCAATTGGCTCTAGCATTTTGTTGCAATGGCCACCGTAGACGCGCGAGTGAATGGCGCATTTTATTACTTCATCTTGAACAGATCATAGGTGCTTCAGCTGTATGCAGTCTTCTAAGAATCGCCAACTCAACTCGGGGTTCTGTATCCCGGGCTAAAGGGCATAGCAGCTGCTGCCAAAGCTAAGGGCCAAATGGGATAGTTTTTCATCTTTTCTTCAAGTTTATCCTCGTCATGTTGGCCCAGTACGGTGGCTGCTGTCATCTCCGCCACATCACGGCAGTTATTATAGACTACATCGTAGTGACTGCCTATTTTGGTCACTAAACAGGTCGCTCAGAATTAGCCTCAGCCGCCATAAATCACAAGAATACTAAATGCTTACTGAACTTGCAATTTTTCTATCTGACCATACTGTCATTCCCTTGAAGACATACGAAGGGGCAAACTTTTCGCCCTTTTCAAAGTCGAATGGCTTTAGACGTGGCGGGTTGTTTTTCGTTACTTTCTGCTAATCCACAATTGAGCCCCAATCGAAATAAGTACCGGTCGTGGTGAGAGAAACGGTCTCGCCTGCTTCGTTTGCGACGAGCAGACATTTGTGGAAACTCGAGAACTTGTGGCGGTTCGGCCCCAAGCGATGACAAAAACAGCTCGCTGCTGAGGGGCCGATCCTGACTGCCTTGAGCGCGCATGACTCTCAATATTTGGGCGTTGCGCAAAGATGGAGGGGGCAATGGTAAGATTTGGGTCGGTAAGGGGGGGAAGCCTGGGCATTTATGTGTACAGAATGAAGGATCGAGGGGCCAGCGCAGTAGCTGCATGCAAATCTTATGTCTCTACGATGGTACAAGATTTCAGTAATACAAGATGTTAAAATGGAAACATAGTTATGGCAGCTTAATTGTGTCCTTGATAGAAAATAATACTCCGTTCTAAGGACCTCGTCATCACTCATAGCAAACGTGGCCGCACCGCAACAACAGCGCAAGAAGTCTTGTAGAATGTACAATTTCGGGTGATATTAGGTAGCAATGCATCTTAAGTAACGACGTGGCCTCGTCGAAAGCTAAGCCAACCTTTGGAGCCTGTCGCTAAGGAGGTGTGTATCGGTCAATCCAGAGATGGAGTGCAACTGAGTTGACTGCGTAGTTGAATAAGCCAAACAAAAGAATGACGGTGAACAACACCATCATTTGTCTACATTAGCCAGAATAAAGAGTTAATGGTGCAAGAGAAATGCCTCGACTCCTTTCAAATACCGTTGCTGCAGTAATCTCTGTGCCTTGTCAATGACAAAACGCACAATCCAATCGTAAAGACATAGAGCCCCCCATTCATTAGCATAAGTGGAATCTGCCATAGGTACGCTTGTTCCACACGAAGACTACGACCTGATGTAACAGTTCCCCCAATCACATCTTCAGTTCCACTTGGCAACTTTCGTAAAAGGCTTAACCCATCTATATAAGTGCTAAGTCGGTTTAAGCAAACTAATTGCTCAGACGCTGATACGATCGCGGTAATTGAGAGTAGAAGGATACCATACCAGAGCGATTTGACTACAGTAATCTCTCCCGCGTTATCGCTACCAAATTGTGCCCAGCTCAAGGAGCTTACAACGACACTGCTAATTAGTGAACTCTACCAAGTCGACCTCAGTATTGCTTTGGGAATCTGCTGGATTACCAACGTTCAGTAATGAGGATGGTGTTCAGCTGTGATACCATGTTGTCTCTCTAAACCTTGGTTTGGACATTGCGTATGTCCGGGTCTGCTTCGTTTAGGAAGAGGTTGATAGGCTTATTAGCTGCTGTCCAAGCGGCACTGTGAACTGTGGCCGCAAGCTTGAATGAGTCATTCAAAAGATTGAAAGTTCCCCTTCTAAGGCTTCTAAGATTTTGGAGTATTTTTTTTGTAGCCGAGCATTGGGCTTGGCATTCCGGCTGTAGAAGGAGAGAGATTGTTTAACTAGATCCTTGCTATGTATGTCTGGAAGCCTGTTCTTATAATTCTCCCAGCTGGCGAATCTCTCGATATGTGAGTCTGCCCTGTGAAGTTGCACAAGAATGCAGTTATACTTGAGATGAATTAAAACTAAAATCCTCTTTTTGACCCCTCAATAACAGGGTAATTTTGCGTGTAAAAAAGAACGTCCTAGTGTGGAGGCCTATCTGCGGGCAGCCTGAATCCTTGCAGGCCTGTAACGTAGAAACTCCCACTTGGTTATTGCAATGAGAGGGAGGCGCAAATGCACGCGCGCAGGCAGCAAGGCAGACATTGTTGGGAATGGCCTTGGAGGGAGGCTGTGAGTAACCTTCAACAGCCCGCCGAGCATTGGTCCTAATTCCATATAATTCTCTCCTTCTTCAGATGTTCTTCTTAGTCGTCTAACATGAAGCTTTTTGGTATTGATAGGATCGGTGTTGGCGCTGGATACGCATCGGAAAGGTGTGAATAACAGAGGCTGACCTGATGTGTGGTGTTTACAATTCACCGCGGAATTATTTGCAGTTTCAAGATTATTCAACACAACACCGCGGGCGCAATTTCGAATGAGATGAAATAAAATCAATTTCAAAACATAGCAGACGTTTATTTGAGTACCAGCTGTAATGAAACTTTTTTCACATGTCTTTAATTTTGCACTTCAACTCAGAGAGGTAGTTCCGCCATACTAGTCACCAACCTCTGTTATAATCCACAAATTGCCAGCTGACTAGCACATACGACCATAGGTAATGGAAAATTCGG
This sequence comes from Trichoderma sp. CBMAI-0020, assembly GCA_030708095.1. Lineage (NCBI taxonomy): Eukaryota > Fungi > Ascomycota > Sordariomycetes > Hypocreales > Hypocreaceae > Trichoderma > Trichoderma sp. CBMAI-0020. The sequence continues at coordinate 757,549 of JAJNCI010000004.1, read as the reverse complement.
GGTCCCGTCAAGCTCTTCTCTTAAGTTAAATGTCTTCCAATTTTGGCATCACAGCATTCCAGGTTTGGAGTCGCAGCACTCCGTTTTTGGCGGCTGCGCCAACGACCCCGCACTAAAAATTTTCCCAGATTAGTCATCCTTCTACAGTTTCAAAACAGAGTTGTCGCCGTTTTCTTGGAAGAGTCCCGACATCGGTATATCAGTCAGCAAAGCTTTTAGACTTACCCCCTCTTACACAACCCTCTCACCCTCCAGCAGCTAGCTACACAAAATAAAGTCTTTGTCTATGTCTCTTTTGTTTTTCTACTAGAGTTGTTGTCTTGTTCTTTATGACAAAGACACACTTCCTTTAATCTATTGCAGTAAGCAAAGACTCAGTAGCTAGACAGAGCCTAATGCCCATAGACACTTAGCTCATGAGAAGAGAACTGGTGCCAGGCAAACTATACTCTGCATAATGATGATGATTTCAATTTGCCTCATGATTGTGGAGATGTAGCTATGCCTCAGTCCGTGCAGTAAGCTCCACGGTACTTGATAGGTATATAGGGTGCGCCGTCTTCTAGGCGCAAGGGCGCGCTAGGCAAGGTTTTACATTAGACACAGTATCCGTACGGAGTACCTATTATACTCTTACATATAGGTAGGTAGAGATATTATAGGGCAGTTGGCAGGCTAACGCAGAATCATCTCATACCTAGGTAGTTAGATAGAGCAGCCTAGAGTAGCAACAAAGGGGATAGAAAAACAGGGAATTAGAACATTTCAGCCACATACACTAGGACTAGATTAGATCTAAGATAGAATGTTCTCCTTGAACCATGGTATGTATTTATCTCTCCCCCAAGCTGTTAGCTCCCTGATTCCCGCAATGACAGAGTAGGTTTTCATCAGGTTCTTGGTTTCCCCAAACGTCCACTCCTGCCAGAGGGTTGTCTTTCCATCTTTATATGTAGAAAGCACTAAATGCCATCGATGTCCGTTGATATAAATTCCCGGAATAAACTCAAGCTTTGACAGCACTTTAAGTGTTTCTGCTTTAAGATCATCCGTTGGTATATCATTTCCCAGTGCTATGTGCTGCGTAAGGAGCTTCTGTCTAGCACCCCAAGAAAGGAAAGCCCAGTGCGAAGAAAGCCAGACTCCCATCTGTAACTGTGCTTTCTCCCAAGCTCCTCCTCCGGGCTGCTTAGTCTCAATGCTAAGTATAATGGGGCGAAATTGAAGTGCAAAATAATCAGTATGATTGACAGATTTAGTGGGCGCGGTGCTGCTGAATGCTTTTACGGCTGCCACTAACTCTGGATTTTGGTCGAGATCGGCGTAAACGCAGATATCGACCATCTTAGCCGACAAAGAATTCGGTTTAAATTCTCGATGTGGCCGGGCTGTAGTGCTGTAATAGACAACAATTAGCAAATCCCGTCACATGTATGATGTATTAGTAATAGGCTTACCATAAAATAGCGTTAAAGTCATCGCATTGTTTACCAAGCTCGTTCTGGAATATGAACCGGAGTAGGCGGAGATGAACCATAGCATTCCAACTAGACTCTTCATGTCTGTATCTATCACACTCAGTAGCCATAGCTAGGATGTCTTTAATCTGAGCAATAGATGGAATCTGGCCTGGTAAATTATCAGGCTCGTCGGCAGACTTGAAACAATACTTCCATGTGCTGCGATTGAAGTCTTCATTTGTAAACCCTTGGTTATTTTTGATAGTCTCCCTCATGGTATCTGGCAGGATGTTGTTACTCCGTCCGATTTCTGTTATAGTAGTAAATAGCGTCTTCGCAGCCTCAGGCACTGAATCGTCATTGAGCGTTTCATATTCAATCGCTGTGTCGCCAAGACGCAAGCTCATTATTTGCCCTTTTGTAGACGATTGTCTTGACAGAGAACTGCGCTCAGAAGCTGACATTGAAGCTGCAGAACTCGGAAAGCTGCGAGATCCTGGCCGAGGCGTTGCATCGGGATCAACTTGGCTCTCGATTCGACGCTTTTTCTGGGATGCTGAAGACATGTTATTATCGTTGACACCCTCTGTGTAACTAGGCGGAGGGCTGGCGAGACTATAGCTTGATATGGCTTTGCGTTTTCTGGTGATTATAGGAGCTGATGGCTGGGGAAGGATAAGAGGTCTTGCGTCAGAAGCTGGCTCAATTTGGTTGATCCATTGGATTATTGAATCATCATCCATGTCGATACGTCCTAAAAAGAAAGCCAAAGGAGCGGGCGGCATGTATGTCTTAAATAGTTGATGCGAAAGCTGTAACGTTGGGATAGTATCAAAGAGTGAAGGTAGTTCTTGGAGTACTGCACAGCAGCCCCTAGTAGGCCTTACGTACTTTGGTACTTCAACACGTCAGAGGCACGCACGCTAAACCTCTTTCAAACGCGCCGGAGACACGTACACGCGAAATCTGAAGGGATAAACTCCGGGTACTGTAGATAAGCGGTATAATTCTAGTCCGAGCTGCAGCCTTGGGAGGCCACGCAAGCGGGGGACAGAAAAACAGGGAATTCAAAGATTTTGAACAAACACGCTGAGCCCCGAAGTCTTGATGTAATAAAGATGTGCATATTGTACTAGTAACTTACGCACATATTCATTTTGCGGTCCCTGTTTTTCTGTCCACCGCTTGCCACGATTGCAGTTTCATAGGATACTAATTCAAAAAAATGTGTGCTTCTGAAGAGCATGCAGCGATATGCTTACCTCCTACAGCGCTTTGCTTACTGGTCTATACCTATTTAGGCTACTATAGAGAATTTTGGAACAATGACTTTGCGGTATTTCTACCTAGATCTGTGCATGCAGCAACACTAAGTAGTATGTTCCCGATACATCATGGGCGGCGAAAACATATCTCAACCAATTGCCGCGATTATGGTGGCTTCTCGAAATCGGTTTCCCATTCATGAAGCAAATCCGTAAGGCACGCTTGACCCAAGTTTCACCTTCGCAGAGCCACCTTCGCGGCTCTGCTTAATTAAATTAAGCTCAAGAGCCAGAGTCAGAAATCCATAAAGGTGTGATTTTATGATAATGAGAAGATATCAGACGAAGTAAATATATGAATAGAGTACTCAACCGAGATAACCGCAACACGAGTGGTTAGCACTGGCTTCTTCGGACTACGCCGCTGCACCCAGCCCTGCCAGGATAACGACCATGCCCTTGGAAATGTTCAGCTGCCCAATTCCCAAGCTTCCAGACTACGCCGCTGCACCCAGCCCTGCCAGGATAACGACCATGCCCTTGGAAATGTTCAGCTGCCCAATTCCCAAGCTTCCAGACTACGCCGCTGCACCCAGCCCTGCCAGGATAACGACCATGCCCTTGGAAATGTTCAGCTGCCCAATTCCCAAGCTTCCAGACTACGCCGCTGCACCCAGCCCTGCCAGGATAACGACCATGCCCTTGGAAATGTTCAGCTGCCCAATTCCCAAGCTTCCAGACTACGCCGCTGCACCCAGCCCTGCCAGGATAACGACCATGCCCTTGGAAATGTTCAGCTGCCCAATTCCCAAGCTTCCAGACTACGCCGCTGCACCCAGCCCTGCCAGGATAACGACCATGCTCTTGGAAGTGTTCAGCTGCCCAATTCCCGGTTACTGGCTTTTCAAGCCGAGGTTCAAGTGATGATAGAGCGCGGTTTGCCTGAGTGATCCAACTCCCAAAATGTAGACTGTCCCATCCTCCTAACAGATCTAGTGTTCGTAGAGCCTTGAGAACGTATTGGTTTGAAAGACGCCTTCTTTCTGCGTCGACTATTGTATCCACGGCTCCCATTGTCCTTACGTCTGGGCTTGTTTGCAGCGACGTTCTCGCCTTCAAGTTGTTGTAAGGAGGAGGAGGAGGCATGAGACGTTATACAAGTGGTAGGGCTTTCCAGTTTTTGTCGTTTATTTCTATGCTCGTAATCGTTGTCATCATCCAATCTGAGTCTCTTTTTATATGTGCCTTCGTCTGCACCTAGCTGGGCAGAGGGAGCTTCGATTTTTCGACGCTTATAGATACCATCCAGTGCGGAAGTATCATCAGTCGCGCTTCTATCAGTCGGGTTCTCAGTCGATGTATGAGGTATTGAGCTAGTCGCTATACTCGATATCCCTCGATGATGGTTACGAGCATCAGAGGCATCGTCATCACATCGATTTCTCTTCCTAGAACATTCAAGATTCAGTATCAAGCCTATTGGGGAAAAAAGCAAAGTACTGACCTCTTTCTATGTGTACTCGGTGCTTTCCTTTCTAAGACGGATTTGTCCGCTGCCAAAACATCAATGCCATTGGATACAGCCGTCGTACATTGGGTGTAGGTGAAGGTGCCAATGTAATAAGTTGCATTTGCCGACTGCTCTTCTCTATCCTGACGTTCTATAGGAGTCTCATAAAAGTAATCATCGTCAGGCCATTGCGTCTGATCGTAGGCGTTGTATATCTCCTTATTACAAGGATCTGGTAGCTGATCAGCGGAAGTCTGCGTCTCTTCGCTGATATTGCTAGTGGCGCTGTTCAATTGTGCATCTTCTGCCGCATCCGCTTCCCAGCCAAAGGCATTGCCTTTTAAAAGCCGTAGAAAATCCCAAAGACAGCCGGTCAGACAAACATCAGATACTGTATCGCGGGCATCTTTACATGGAAAGACTTTGTCATTATAGATTGTTTGGTATGCAGCACAGGTTAATAAAGATGATAGCTCCTCCCGCCGCTTTGCATTCCTTTTTTCGAATATTCGCTCAAACTCTGCTTTTTTGCCTTGAGCGAGCTTGGCTACCTCTATTGCGTTGTCAAAATAATCGCTCTCCCCGCGGATGGGAATTTGTATAGTATTGAATCGCTGCCAATAATCTCCCCAAAGAAGATTGCGCATCTGAGGTTCGACATGATCAGCCCAAGTGCGAAGCTGGCTTGAACGAAAGGGTGGTGATGGGGTTTCGAATGGAGGCATCGTATATTATAAGTCGGCTCGGTCGCGTTCGCGGTCAGTGATTGTGAGGTAGTGAATTGACGCGAGTCTGCGACGATGTAAGGTTGAAGTTTGCTCACAAGACAAAGCGGAGAGCGATGAATCTAAGATGTATGTAGACTAGTAGTACCTAGGTACCTAGGTACCTAGTCCTCTCTGCCTCAGTACTACTACTACTAGTACCTTAGTAAGCTCAACGGTACTTAGGTACATGTATGGAGCAATCTACAAGTAAATATATAGTCGACTACAGTGAGAGTAAGAATTAATTCATGATAATTTTATATAAGCTACCCTTTGTCTACGAACGATGTGTTTGGCTTCCAGGCGGGATAGCCACGCAGCGTCCTTTTTCGGCCAAATTTCGGATATGTCTCTTTAGCGTACTGGCATCACTAAAGCATTTGCCGCACCGCTCACATCGAAAGCCCTTCTTATCCATCATTGCTTCTTTGATCATTCTTTGGCTCATTTCTTCTTCAATAACAGGCAAAGCAACAGGCATGTAAGCCACAATTCGTGAACCATCATTCTCGGCATGCTTTCGGCGATGTATATTTAGCGTATACTTAGAATTCAAAGTCTTGCCGCAGAATTCACACTGACCGCCACGCTGCACTTCAGCATGCTTTTGGCGATGGATTTGGCGATGGTTTTCCAGGCGCCCAGGGTATGTATAAGTTTTGCCGCATACTTCACAAGATATTGACTGCTTTTCAATAGTTTGTTGATGGGTGGTATTCAGTAGTGGGTGATGTTGCTTCGAAGCATCAGGAAAGACTTCACTGAGACATATATCAGCAAACAAGCGTCTTAGTAGTTTAAATTATATAATACTTACAATGGTCGATTCTTTAGTTTGGTAATAGAATCCTTAATTATTGTACTGTATTTATCATTTAAGATGTAGGTTGAGTTAAATGTGCTTGCATTAGACAGAAGCTCGTTAAGTTTTGATTGATCTTCCACGTTAAGATAACATTCTGTAAGTGCCTGAAGATAAATGGCTTCCCTGCCCAAGATTTAGCAATTGGTAACGTAAAATAAAGTAGAACATACTTCCAAAATGTTTGCAATCTGTCACTCAGATAGAGAGAAGATGCTATATGAAGATAGTCAAAAAATCGCTTAATTTTATTCTCATCGGTAATAAAATGAATATTAGCTTTTTCTTCTATTGCCAGACATTGAATTAAAAATCGAGGAACAAGATTCTGTTTTTGACTCTTATCGTAATTGCGGATGAAGCTGTTGCCGTAATCAAACGTTCTGGAGACAATTTGCCTTTCCATTTCCAGTATCTGAGCGGTTTTGTCAGATATAGACTCGGGTATCGGAAGAGTAGTCACATCAATGGTGTATTCAGTGCTGGGATTTTCCAAATTTCTATAATCTGTCAGCCGAATCTCCTTTAAAGAAATAAAAGACTTGCCTATGAACCAGCCAATAGCTCCATTTTACTGTATTCCAAGCGGGGGAGTTCTTAGAGATATTGTTTATCACTATAAACATTTTCTCACAGCATTCTCTCGCTTGATCAGTTATTCCTCGAAAATGGAGGTACATTGCCTTCACCAGATTAAAGTAAACATATTGCTCAGGCTCCAGTTGTGGTTCAATAGATTGAACGTTGGTTTCGGGGAAACTGTTGTCTCCTGATAAGATGGCCCCGGTATGCGATATATACTCAAAAAATGTAGCACACTGTGTATCGAATTGTCTTTGAGATAATTCCATTACCAGTTCTTTGGGCATGATAGGGAGGGTATCAAGCAATTGCATAAAAACAGCAGCATGATCACTCAGCCGCGGCGGGTTTAGAGTGTAATCCATGGTTATTGTTGTTTGCGATAACTAAGAACTTTCTATTTATTAAGTTGTGTTGTGGGAGAGCAGTCTATTTATAAGGTTTTGGACTGGTGTGGGTCGCATAATAATGCACCTCTTTACTTTTGTATATATATATAAAATCCCAAGTAATAGATACAATTACATCATTGTACATTTTTTTTCTTGCTTGTTTCTATTGCTAAAAGCTAGTGTCAAGTCAGTTCACATACATTCACCATGTCAAGCAGAGAAGAGATCGAATTTAACGAGATCAGCGCTCTAGGTAGCGTAACCTGCGAAACACCCTGTCACTCAAACTTCACATTAGCAAACATCAATATAGCAATGTAGATTGCGCTTCCTCATTACACTTGGGCTGCAAAACTTACTTTACCTTGTCACGCTTTTCACGATCAGGGCTATTGCTAATGATGCCTTTAAAGCTGGCTATTAACTATGTGATCAGGTTCTGCGGCTCGGGCCGCTTAAGAAAGGGGTGAATTGCGTACGACTTGGCAAGGGGCTGAAAAAAAAGAAGATTGTCCTAATATCATACAGTCAGACCTCAGCCATACGAAACTATACCCTTTCCAATTCAACGGACGTTTTCGGAAGATTCTATCAATCAGTTCAAATACGAAATAGGCTGGCAGAGATTGCGTCTAGGAAAATTAGTAAAAGACGGCGTTTGGCCAGCGCTTGTCCAAGAAAGAAGCCGCGCCTTTTCTGTGACGACTGCATTGAGGATCTGGATTGGAAAGCTAAGGGATTCCCTGACACTTATGCCGAAGAGCAATTTTAGGCAGGCTAATTGAGCCAATTAAGAAGCGGATGCAGGCGGATGCAGGCGGATGCAAGCGCTATAGATTTTGATTTGGAGATGAGGTAATATTGAACAACCAAATAGATATAACTATGAACAGAGCTATGTAGATAAAAGCGGGGGAGTCTATTTGTCTCAGTCTTCGTTCTTCTCTCCGCCGCGTCGCGCGCGCTTCGAAGTTCCCCCAGCCCCACCGTCGTTTGTGTCGCCCATCTTGCGTTTTGGTTGCGAAGTGCTCCCTAAAAACCAGTCGTACTTGTCTCCGAGTAGCCGTTGGAGCTCCGCTTTTGCCGCTTTAACACGAGACTTCCAGCTGCGGCGGCGTATTTCCCACTCTTCCAATGTCTTTGCAAAGCGAACTTCACCCCCGCGGTCTCCATTCCAAGGCTGGAGATAACAGAATATCAATTCCACGTGTCTTTGGTCGTCAGCGGTCAGCGCAATTGTTGTTTCCTCCGCTTGAGGGTCCTTTAAGAAAAGGTTCAGCTCTTTACATGCTATACACTCAGGATAGCACTCCTTTACTTCCGCCGGGCGAGCCCAGCTCGTTGGCTCCAAGGGCCTGTCGCCAGCGGCTTTGGTAATGTAGGCTTCCAAGAGCAATTGGCAGCAAGTCTGTTGACTCTGTACTTCTAGGGAACCTGTATCCGCGAATAAGAGCAGTTCCCGAATTACCGACCGTAGAGCTTTCAGCACTGCAGATTGATCGCCCTCAGAAGCCGTCTTGGAGAATTGCCGTAATAGACTGAAAGCCGAATCTTTGTCATGCGCTAATGCTTGTTTAAAAAACTGCGGAGTGCGTTCGTACTTGTTGTTGTAGGAGCCAAAGTCGAACGTTGAGATCGCGGATTCCAGAATAACACCAAACAGGTCGCGGAGAAATTTCGTCCGTGCATTGTCCTTCGGGTTCGATAGTTGGGGGAGGAGGAGATCGATATTTAGTGTATCCACAAAGTCCTTGACGTCTTTAAACCGTTTGACGAAGCCCGTGACTGCTTCATCCAGCTTCTTTCTATATAAGCGATTAGTTATGGAAGTTCGATTTGCCGCTTGAAACTCAAGAGGTCGCCAAATTATTAATACAGAGACTTGGATTTCCTTACCGCTGTTCTGGTGTAAACTGGACTTCATTTCCCAAAATGTTTCGCTTGATTATGGAAACGCTATCTTGGTGAGAATTGGCGGAATTAAACATCTCAATTAGTTTGTCGCTATACCACTGCGTCCAGTACTTCCTCTTTGCTGGGTCTTTTCGATTAGTATTATATCTATAAAGCCCATGATAGAAATCAGTTAGACTATTATAGATAACCCATAATGTGCCGTCTTTCATTACAGATGTAGAGAGACTAATAAAGTGTATATATTAGCAGCATATCCAATGAGTCAAGTAATCCAAGGGTGAGTCTTACTCATCTGCCTCTAGGTCAATTTGGGGATCAAATATTTTACCAAGTGAATACCAAGCCGAACTATCCCAGTTGGCTGTCTGTAGAGTCTTCTTCCGCGCTTCCCTATAGAGAGGCCAATCGCCCAGATCCGCAGCGGTAGCTATAACATGGCCAAGATACTCATCGTTTGCCGCTTTGGTGGCACACCCTTCATTTAGGATTATGCGGCAAAGGCGAAGAAGCGTCGTCTTAGTATCGTCGTTATTGCCCGCCCGCAAATGCCTCATGACTGTATATACCTGTCCAAGATCTCTCGGGTTGAAGAGGGGAGCGTGCAAGGAGTCTGCCCGGACAATAAGAAGCACCTGGCATTAGAAATAGGTTGTCAGCATCGTCGTGCTTGTAATGTTGCATTGCTTCAGTTTAGAAAGCTTACCGGAATCGAGCAGACTTGCTCCAATCCGCCTCCTAAATTTTCTCTGTTCGGGACTCTCACATAGTTGACGGACTTCAAGGGCAAAACCTTATCTACGTCCACCTTCAGTTGAGATAAGTTGATACCCCTGAGGCTACAGACTTGATGCAGTGATTGCCAGCAATCCATACAGGATTCGCCGCCGTTGTTGTCTGGTATGGTCATGTACTTGCTGAACCGGGCAAAAAGAAGGCAGAATTCGCCGTGCTGATTACAGCTGTCGGCAAGGCAGCGAGTGCGTTGATCATCGAGGCCCTTCAGGCTGGAGAGACGCAAATCTATCGGTGCATACGGATGATCTAGAGGATAGATAAGGAAATCTGGCGGGGATTGTAGCGTTTGCCACGATGTCAGAGATTCTACCAGGCATTGGGTCTGAGCTTCTAGCGCCGAGGCTGATGGCAGTTCTGAGCTCTTGTGATCGATGATAAGGTTATACATTAAGACCCACTGGTATCCTGTTTGAACTCGCTTTATCTTCATACTGGTGAGTACTGGGTTGCGTTAAAGCTGATAAGATAACTTACCTTATGGGTGACGTCTGTATAGCAAGCAAAGTAAGAGATATTATGCGCTGACGTCTTAGCGGCAGATAGTTCCAACGACTTTTCGTTGTGCTGTAGGCATACCGTACCGCCTGTATGTTGTGAAGGGAGGCAGATAACCAGTAATCCAAATGTGCCCGGATTTTTCTCAGTGCTATTAGTAAACTGTTAGCCCTCGCTTTGAGATCTGAGATACATCTCTTGACCTACTCTATGTGATCCTTGGATGTGGCTCCTGGTTTGTAGAGAAGATGCTTGTATAGCTCGGCACGAATCTTGCTCATTCTGGGTGCTGCTCCAAGCTTATAAGCAACATGCTGCACAAGCTTGTTGACAAAACCGTCCCATTGTGGGTTTTGGAAACTGATTCTGTTTGCGCTAATCTGCCCCGTCTCGTTACTTTTGCTAGCGAGGTCTTGAGCTGCCTCTTCCGATAACGGTATAGCGATAGGCTCGCCGCCATCCACGCTCATGCATGGGATTGGGAAGGCTTCAACAACATTTCCAGTTGCAAAGCGTCCTGTCGCTTGGATTTTGTCGATGCGCTCAAGAAAAGTTTGTCGGAAGTTTGTTTCCTCTTCGCTCAGTTCCATGTCTCCGTAGGACGAAGTATCCTCCGAATCACTATCCATTTTGGAAACTGAACCTGAGTTGCAGTCCTTTCCGTGGAAGTAATTTTCATTCCAAAATAAGGAAAGCCAGATGGATAAATGGAAAGGAACTGAAGATATTGAGAGTCTGCAGAGAAGAAGAGGGTGACAACACTTTGGAAATTGGTTGAGGAGGAACTTCTAGGTGCGAGGAGTGAAAAGCACAGAGTATTTATACACCCTTGCGATTGCTGAAAATGTGCATCGCATCCATTTTCCTAAGGGAGTTGCTGCCCTATCTGAAGAATTGAAAAACTATTTAGAAATTTATTGCTAATTTTATGCTTGATTAGCCTCATGAACTAATAATGTACAAGCGCGAGAGTTTCGACCAACTCTACCAAATCCTCGATCTCGCTCAATTCGCCTGATTCGCTCGATTCGTCAATTTCGCCCGGCTCGTCAGATTCACATGGACCGCCTGAATCACCCAATTCACTCATATCGCTCCACTTGGTCTCATCCAGTTCATCTAATCTATCCCACTCATCACCCTCATCTGACTTCTGTTCAAAATCCTCAGTCGGCAAATTTTTCACAATCGTAGTTAGACTTGTCAGAAATCCTTCATTGTTGCTAACTTCTCGAGTTAATGCGGTGTGGAATCCTTGGAAGGCGCTTTCTGTCAGCTGTTGACACAACGTCTTATGACTTGAAAGCTGATGCCGAAGAACTCGTAATGGAAATTCGAGGACTTTTTGGTGTCGCAATAGAATAGACTGATATGTTGATTCATAAACCTTGCATTCTCCTTGAACTTGTTGGCAGTCGCTAATGTCCATGCCATCTGTGTCCATACAGCGACCCAAAAGTTTGATTTGAGTTTCAAGTAACGATTCGAGTGATACTATAATGGAATAAAAATCGACAAGATTTTGATGCATTCTGACTCCAGTGTTGTTGTTCTTGTTGTTTTTGTTGCTGCTACTCCTGTAGTGGTTTTGAAGTCGAGAAGAATAGGGGGCAAGTGCCTTATTTATGATTGATGTGGGAGCACGACCAAGTGTTATCAAAGATCCTATATTGCTAGCCAGTCGCTCAGCCTAACAGCCATACTAGAAACAATCTAAATCCATGCCATAAACCATGGCCCTGATATTTGAGGAACGTGATCCTGAACTTTCCCCCAAGAGCGTTCAAGCTTCCACAGCTCAAATAAAGCTACCTCTCTTTGCCTCAACTATTAAACCAAACCCCTTGAAGCTGTTACTGTTGTATTCCAATTAACAAAATCAGTAATCTGACGTACCTGGACAATGCCATCATATATTTCAAACAGCAATTTTCCAAATTGCAGCTGGAGGTCGGTAGCTTTCTCAATCTCTCGACATAATTCGTCTTCCTTCTCCAGCTCTCCACGAGAAATACACTCCGATGTGAGACGGCGAACCGCAATACAGTCTTCATCCGCGGTTCTATTCGCTTCAATAATATTCTCAAAACTATCAAGAAGCCCTGTCATATGAAGAATAAGGCTGCTGTCAATGACATTGCAGTGCTCAAATTTTTCTATAAGGTCGCGGTAATTGGTCTGAAAGTTGTCAACCTTCTTTTTCAGGCTGTCTTGTGACTGGCTCACATGATCCATATGCGCTGCTATCTTCACATATAAATTTATTTCTTGCCCCGCATTGATCAGATTCGTAACGTATGCGTTGAGATCGAGTAACATTTTGGTAGTGTATATAGAAGTTGGCATTTTTCCCAGGGGGATGTCAGACTATTTATAGCGAGATAATAGTACATTGATTTATGGTTTAGTTTGACTAATATACTACTACTGCGAATGACATTCTTGTTTACTATGCAAGTATTAGCCGACACCCTACCGGCCCTGAAAGCCACCGGCCTCTGGTTTCTGTATATGCGTAAGAAGATGATTCACTAGATAGCAGGTCTTACATACCTTATTCAACTCCTCCCTGTAAGATACAACCTTGAGTAACATGCTCTCTATTTGGGCTTCAACCTTTCCAATTCTATCCATGCAACTCTTAGTGTCGTCATCGATGGTAAGGAGGACGGAAACAGGGGCAATGCCTGGGCGAGAAGTGTATGGCGGAGGAGGAGTGTTAGCTAGAGGCATGGTTTTTCAGAATACAAAGTGAACTATCATTGGAAAGTATTTAGAATTCAATGGACTGCGTGAGGATGTATTTATGTCCAAGGACAAGAAGAAATTGAAGTCCATCTTATATGAAGACATCAATACAATAGAGGCCAGAATTTCTTCCTGCACATTCACTATACGATGATATAATAAGCAGGGATGCCAGGACGCATATCTCCAGGTCGACTGCGTTGCTGAGTCATAACTGGTCCCGGGACCAGTTATGACTCAGCAATGCCAGCTTGCGGGACAGGTAATTTTCTCCGATCACCTGACACATGAGGGACTTATTTAGCCGCTCGCAATACCTCTTACTTTTCCAACCTTCTAGTCCGCGACTCATTCACAAAGCGTTCTTCCTGATTGTTGCGTTTTTTGTTCACTTGCTACAATGGCGACCGAAGCTTCCCGCATTCACGCAGAAATGACAAATGCTATGACAGAATTATTACAATTTCTAAAAGAACATAAGGAACATCCAGAAAACCTGAAATATCTGGGCCCCTTACTGCCTGCTTTTCGCATTACCCGTCGGGCTATAGCAAATTTTGGCAAAACACTTCCTGAAAAAGATATAGAATGGTGCCAAAAATGGCAGATGCTTGAGCCCCCAGAAGAACCATCAGCGGACGCTACAACTCAAGAAGGTCCCTCGATAACTGAAGAAACCACTCAAGACAACTCCTCGACGACGGACGGTACCACTCAAGAAATTTCCTCGACGACGGACGGTACCACTCAAGACAACTCCTCGACGACGGACGGCACCACTCAAGACAACTCCTCGACGACGGACGGCACCACTCAAGACAATTCCTCAACGACGGGTGGGACAACACCAGACAATTCTCTCGGAGCAAATACTATTTCTGCGACACAAGACACGGTTGTTACTGCAAAAACTCAACGCACTTGCAGTAATTTCCTAGACGACGAAGTACTGGACAAGTTTAAGGGAAAGGATAAAGATTTCGATTCATGGACTCTTGATCCGAAGTCATTTTGGAAAGTTTCAATGATACAAGAAAATGAAGATCTTGACGAGCGATCCTTTTTCGAAAATACTGCAAAACAACTAAAGAAGCTTGAATCTCTGAAGTTCATTCATAGGCTCGATTCTGTTATTGCTTACTTGAGGTATAAAGCGCATATGCCAATCCATCAGCGAATCCACATAGGCGATGTTGAACAATTTGTTGAAAACCTTGGATTACCGATAGAGCACGCACCAAACCAGCTTGAAATTCTTCTCAGCGGGCGAAAACGACTGAAATTCTGCCACTTGCTCACCAATAGCAATATTCAGTTCCCAAAAGATTGCTATGATGATGTTACTTTCAGTGACGTTAACTATAGCTTCCTATTTCTAGATATTGATGATAAAATGTAAGTTATTAATCTCGAAACCACCCTTGAAAATTTTATTGAATACTGATAGTTTGCACAAGATGGAATTCTAATTCAACTAAGAATCGTGTTTTATTGACAAGAACTATCGAAGAGTTGAAATTACGGGATATCATTTCAATCTCAGAACAAGCTGGAGCCAAATCGGCAGCTAGAGCTCTTCTGCAATCTCGTCAAGCATCTATTGGGAAGAATCAGATACCGCCACTGCCAAATGACGAAGAGAACAACAGCACGACAGCACCGTCTGATGTTGAAGGGAGTAGCAGCATAGCAGTGTCAGAAGACCATGTGGACAACACTAGAGCATTGAAACGCTCGCGCACAGAAGACCATCTGGACAGTACAACAGCGTCAAAACGGCTACGCACAGAAGAAAATCCGGATGGCACAAGAGCGCCGGAGCATGCGCCCACCGAAGAGAATCCGGATGGCACGAGAGCGCAGGAGCATGCGCCCACCGAAGAGAATCCGGATGGCACGACAGCGTCGGAGCATGCGCCCACAGACGTAGACAGTTGGGGAATGTTATTACAAGCTGCTGCGATCACGAGCCAAAACGCAGACGCTTCTGAGACACCGATCGCCAACCTTGTCTCTGATTTCCCCCCGGAGCTGAGCTCTGAGGCTATGAACTCGATGGACGAATTTTATCCTGAGTTTAGCCTTGGCTTTAATCATGATGGGCAGACTAATGTTTTCGATTACATAGATGTTCACCGCGTGTATGACGACATTTGTAACAATAAGGTTCAATTGTCTGATGAGATTCTAGTTGTCCCATTGTCAGGCATAGAGTGAATTTAATATACCAATAGTTTCTGTTCGCAGTCCCGCTTCTATCATCCTCTTCTTTTAGCCTGTATTATAAGGACTTGATTGCTGACTCAACCGTTGCTTCTGAGCAAAGGTTGAGTCAGCATTACCACTGAAGAGTCAGGTGACTTTCGGTCGGTCAAGCCTTGCTAAGTAACATATAATCTCTCTGCTTCAACACCTTTGGCAACAAACCTTCAACATACACCATAAACGCCCCAAGCACCGGACATCTGCTATGGATAACGTCGACAAAAAGGAGATTTTTGGACAACAGCTCGATGCATCACTTTCCTCAAACGTCACAAGACTGTCCAGCCAAATAATAGATTCCAATATCGCGTGGGAGCAGCTGCCACATAATGTGCGGCAATGCGAGGATGAGGCTCTGCTGAGGCCTTTCAAAGAAATGGTAAGCTACAGGTCCAGATGATAATGACTGAGTCTAACCAGTGGGTATTCATAGTACTTCGACGCGAAAATTTTACAAGTGGACGGCCCAGCGATGATAGAACTTACACATACGGGGAATTTGGTACCATTGTATCCATGCACAGGATGCAGTATTGTTGAAAAAAAGAACAAGAAAGTTTATCAGTTGACTCGGCTGGCTGAAGAAAATTTATACCATTTGCCACGGAGGAACCTTTGGCTTCGTATAGAAAAGAACTGCATTCTATTATTTCTCTTCGAGAATAAAGAGGATCGTGATATAGACTTAGTTTTACCTTAATATTGTTTCGGTCTAAAGCGGTCTTATCTATTCAATATACAGTCGCAAATTTATATCTCTTGGCCTTGTCATCACATTGCGAAACGTGGATATACAACAAGACGGCTGTGATGGAGATTACACCCATCTGCAATCTAGACCGCCAGTTCGAATGTATTGCGGCTAATATGGTGACACGCGAGCGGGTCTACCACGGAGCTTATGCAAGGAGTAAATGCTGGTACGGCGGTATATATAAGGAACAGTGCCAATCACATCTTATCCTAATTGCTTCACCATCATGGATTCCACGGACGAAGACATATTTACTACTGCTCCATCGCAGTACTATTACCCGGGCCTCCATAATGAAATACAGATTGAAGAAGGCTTACAGGAAGCCTGCGCAGCCGTGAACAAAGTGGTGGAACTCAACAATGCGATGGAAATATTGGGCGCCAAGCCCTTCGGGGCTCAGCCAGCCGGTCCCTCGTGCTCTGCAACCCAAGTCGAACCACGCGTATTTGCGTGGGAAATCCAGCTGCACTTAGCTGCAGCCCAAGAAGCGCTATCAAGGGCAAAGGAAAAGCTAGAGTCAAAATGGGAGCTACGACATGTCTCCAAAACCAGGAGGATAGTGCAACGTGTCTCCAATACCGAGATTGAGAAACTGGCTACAGCCCTTAACAAAGTATCACTTGCAAAAGCAGATACCCGGCTGGTTATTGCATATCATCAAGAACCAGATGAAAATTCTCATTTACCCAGCGAGACGCTGGAAGTTTCGGGCGTTATTCAAACTAAAGAGAATGTCGATTATTCTTTCAAAGTTCCACGTCTTGGGCATGAAATCAAGATCGTTTATAAACCGACGAGCGATGACTGTTTGTTGGTTTTCGGAGAGATCAACGACAAGGCCGATATTGGTACAGACGTTATATCTATCGCCAATCTCAGTACCTTAAAGACGCCCTTAGAATATTTGGCACAACCTGCGATCTGGGGGGCTCTGATGCCCTCACAAACTATGGAGATACAACCTGGCATTTGGAGGATTTTGGTGGGCAGTTCTAGGCAAGAATATCCTAGTACAATTGATATTTTAGTGCTCAAGAGACCATATAATGTCTCCATCCAAGACACAAACGATATGCCAACAAAGCGGCAGGCTACCGACCATATTGAGCGCACTCGATCAGCGAAGCGGCGAAGATTGAGAACTCTAGGAACAAATGGCGAAGCGGCAAAAGCACTTGATTTCGACAACGATGACCATACAACTCAGATGTCACAAAATAGTGTCACACTTCAAGACCTTCAAAAAGGAAATACAATTACTATCGAAACCCAAGCCAACAGAAAGGAGACATACAGTCTACACATAAATAGCAAGCTAGGCCGGTCTCAATCAGCACTTGTGTTTTCTTGTCGGCATTCGAAAGCGCCCATACGGATGATAGCAGCAAAAATACTCCGCCCAAAGCGGGATCCTATCGCAAATGCAAATTGCTGGAAGCGGGAGAAGACGGCACTAGAAAAATTGAATCATGTAAGCACTTCCCCAATGTTACCAGTGTTTTCTAATTGCGAACTAGGAAAATATTGTCGAGCTCAAGTCGTTTGATGCGCGTACGCATTTTATAGGTCTAGAACTCCTCCCCCCGTCTCTTAGAGTCATACTTGACGATGAAAACCATCCCTCATATCGATCATTTCTTCAACCGTCCGAGGCCTTACGAATCATTCAAGATCTTTCGTCTGCTCTTGCATACCTATCCACTAAAGATATTGTCCATAACGACATTAAGCCAGACAATATAGCATATTCTCCTGACCGAGGACCTGTACTTCTCGATTTTGGGATGGCAATTTCTTCATCTGCCAAAACTGTGGGCGGAACGCCTTGGTATATCCCTCCAGAGTACTTGATCAATGGATCTCGGGGTTTTGCAGGAGATATGTGGGCTCTAGGAATTACAATGATTTACATTCTTGGACACATTCCTCTTCCAGAGACCACTGGGGAGCCCTGGCGTATTTCAAAGTCAAGAGAAGGCGGCGCTGATCGTGACAAGATGAAATTCTGGTTGGGACGCATTGATAGCAAGAGGAAGGAGCTATGCTTACAGGAGCGTCCTTCAGCAGTTGGCTTAGCAGCGGCTCATTCACTGGTAACCGAGATGCTTCATGACAGGGTTGAATTACGAATCAAAGCAGCTGAATTACATGCAGCAGCTATTGAGTTAGAATGAGATGTGGCGTTTCTTTTCCTTTGTATACCACTTGTTGTCTGGGCAATGTGACATTATTGTCGGATTTTGAGAATACGAGAAAAATCAAAAACTTTGCTGAATTTGAGACTAGCCACGTGTAGAACTTTTCTTGTCATTCGGTATCTAACGATGGGTGGGAGCTATTAACTATTTAAAGTGCTCTCTTCTCTACTGGAGCTTACGTCTAAACTTGTGCGCTTGAACATCAAGAAACTGCTTCGAAATTGTTATAGAAAAGTATGCCTTTCATTCTGACGTATCCATTAGGCACTATGGCTGAAAAGAGCTATTTCCGCAGGTCTTGTGGCTGTCAAGGAAATGAAACTTAGCAAGGCGTTTAAACACCGTCCTCTCGACCCAATACCAGAGGAAGAGGAAGAGGAAGAACACCATACTCTTGATCCGACACCAGACCACCGTACTCTCGATCCGATACCAGAGGAAGAGGAAGAGGAAGAACACCATACTCTTGATCCGACACCAGACCACCGTACTCTCGACCCGATGCCACAAGACGAGGGAGAAGAATTCTACCAGAAGTATTCAGTTCGGGAGCTGGAAGAGGTCCGTCAGAAGATGGGGACACGGCGTAAGGAAAGGCGAATGTCATGAAGCAGTGGAGTGGAATTGGAGTTACGAAAATTTTGTAAGTTTAGAGGAAAGTAGATAGAGAATATGGCCCGTCTGGAGCATGTATTCTGCCTCGAACTGCGCCGCTGCACCCAGCCCTGCCAGGATGACAACCATGCTCTTAAGACAGATCCAAAGTCAGACCTCAATTTCTTTTTCATTGCGGTCCTATAGTCCGCCTTGATTGCTTTGAGAATGTATACTCTGTGACATTTGGCGTTTTAATCTCTTGGCTGGCCTTTCTTCAGTATTCTTAGTCCCTCTCCTTTTGCGTTTCAATTTTCTAGAAGACTCTGCGGTATAGCCCTTTGACATCTGGCGCTTGGATTTGTATTTGTCATCCGAATCAAATTGGAAATGCACCTTCATCTTCCTGATGATTATTAGCACCAGAATTTTAATAGTTTATTAATTACGCACCGTTTTCTTTGAGGCCGGTTCCCTTTTCGAATTGGCGCTGTGTCTGTGTTCGAGAGAACTTGGTTCCAAGCCTTGTTAAATAAACTTTCCAACTCTGCTTGGCGCAACGTGATTTCTTCTCTGAAGATCTTTCTAAACGCCTCTTCATTGGTAACAATTTCATATTGAGCAACTCTTACAGCGGTTTCCAAAAATTCGTTCGCTGAAAAGATAGGAAGTTTCATAATATTGAACTGCTCCCAGTAGACTGTCCAAAGATTCAAGGGCTCGACTCGACTGTTCCAACATTTGACAACCTCATTCCATTTGTTGATATCAGGCATTTGGGGCTCAGTTCGATGTATGATACGTGTGTGAGCCCCGATTGCAATAGGCCAGGGAAGTTTGTCATGGCTTTGCGACGCGCTTTGCGATGAAGCGGTTGGGTTGGGGATAGAGAAGGAAGGACGAAAGAAAGAGAGAAGGGAGAAAGAGGGAAGAGGGGAAGAGGGAAGGGAAAGTATATGTCCCATTGTTATTGCAAAATTAATCTGGTCAGACTATACAACGGCAGATTTTGTTTAGTTATTCTTGAGTATTGATGATGGATTATATACCCAGTGAACACCAGTGCCTAACTTGCAGCCTAAGGAGGGGTAGCTTTGCCTTGCGGTATATGCTTTTTGGAGAGATTACCTTATAGATAAATGATCATTGAAGACAGTTAAGAGAACCAGTGTATTGTTCATAAAGCATGCTAGAATATAGAGTGGTAATTATTGATCTAAGATAGAACTTGACTGCTTGAAAATTAGAAAATTCTCATCTACATACGAAGTGCTTCTAGCTTCTGCTCCAAATCAACTTCTACTGATTTCCCCCTACTTCTCAGCAGCATTTTAAAACCCTCAACATCAGCAACACGCTTCTTCCTCTTCTTGGTTTCCATCCAGGGATGACCCATCTTTTCGCGTATAGCATTGAATACTTTATCCGCGTCACTGCCGAATATGTTTTTGAATTCGGTGCGCGACCAGACTCCTGGCTCTTTAGACCAGCCTCCTTTCCTTTTGTTATTTGGGTTATTTGGTGATCTCCCAACAATCATACAAACGTTACCGTTGAAAGCAATTGACCAGTAATTGAACTCCCCCATCGTTGAGCATTTTTTAAGTGCTTTTTCTGTGCGCCTACCAAATCTATTACCCCCCGACTCATGATAACGTTCCATCAAGGCCAAGTGGTCCTTCCATGGAACCAGGTATGAATCTCGCAGCTGCGGCAGGATTCTAAAAGTTCTAGCCCCGGGATCGGTTACGATAAACCAACTCCTATAGGTACCTTCAATACACATTCTATAGTTCGTTCGTGGCGATTTGGTTCCGCTCAATTCATCTGCCGGATGAATATCAACTGTGACTGTCCAAGGCCCACCAGCGACCCTATCATACCAAGCTTTCCGTGCTGGGTCATTTTCGAAGTCATTCCTTTCAGGATCATCCTCCTCCTCCTCTTCATCCTCATTCTCCTCGTCCTCGTCGTCCTCGTCCTGGTCCTCGTCGTCCTCTTCCTCCTCGTCCTCGTCGTCCTCGTCCTGGTCCTCGTCGTCCTCTTCCTCGTCGCGCTCCTCGTCATTCTCCTCGTCATCCTCCTCCTCCTCTTTCATTGCCTTGCCTTTGCCTTTGCTACTGTCTTTGCCTTTGCTATTAACTTTGCCTTTGCTATTGTCTTTGCCGGAAGAGCCTTTGTCACTCGAAGACTCTCCTTTGCCAGAAGAACCTTCTTTGCCGGAAGAACCTCCTTTGCCAGAAGAACCTTCTTTGCCGGAAGAACCTCCTTTGCCAGAAGAACCTCCTTTGCCGGAAGAATCTCCTTTGTCAGAAGAACCTCCTTTGCCGGAAGAACCTCCTTTGCCTGAAGAACCTCCTTTGTCAGAAGAACCTCCTTTCCTGGAGGAATCTTCACCACTAGAAGAGTCCTGTTCATCCATATCGGTATCCTCATCCAAATCCTCTGAGACGGGAGGCTTTGTGTTCTCGAGAAAGTGTATTTCAGGGTCTGGTTCCACCCACTGTTTCTGCTCCATCATATCTGCAGCCCATATTGGTGATAGAAGAACAGCTTTTATAGCTGCAGCTTGTTTCAAAAGTTGACGTGAAGTGTCCGGCGCTGCTACTAAGATATCAAATTGGAGATTTGGAATGTCTTTGTCCTTGATCTCTTGGGATGTAAAGACTCGAATTTCCTTGGGCAAAAATTTTCTGAAGGCGCTCTTGATCGTTTTAAGTGACACGCCGCCTATTTGTGTGCCAGATACGATGATGGAGTGTTTATCAGGTGATGCACGTTTGTTTGCCATTTTAAATAGATGGTGTACGTTGCTATTGCTGTGTTGCGTTTATCTATTTGTTTGTAATATATTATTATGATTATTTGACTTTCTTTGGATAGTTGGCAGTTTATATATATATTGGCTTGGGTTTAAATTAGCCGGCCGATTGGAGCCCCGACCTGTGATTCAGCATTAAGTTAAAATAAGTCCTCAAGGCTAAAAATAAGTACTGGGTTTTAATCTTATCCAATATAACGCTATGACAGCATGAATACATGACATGGAATGTAACTTTGTGTATCATCGTTGTCTATAATGTAGAGTGTTGTAGAACTTCACTATAGATTCTAGTAGAGTATCCCAAAAAGCAGTAGGCTAAACCACAGAGCAGCGAGATAATATAATTTGCTAATCAATGATCAAAAATATAAAACATACGAACGATTTAATAATACTAGGAATCGCTGTCTTATTAAAATTACACTGCAATAGAGTACAAGCTTGATTCAGATATTGTAGAGTATAGGCTTCCCTTTGACTCCCGAGACGCTTTCTTCTGTTCCATTTTCACTGTCGATTCCGCCTTAGTAACCGGTCTAGAATGGGCTGCGGTAGCTTGAGGTTGCCCAATTCCACGAGGCTGGAACTCTGTTTCCATGAAGTCAATACTTTTATCGTCAATACCCTCAATTATTCCTGCCCTAATGATAGCTCTAAACTCATCATCTCCCGAAGCTATGACAGCTACGTTGCCAGATAAACGGTTTCGTTCTACTTTTATTTGATTCATGATAACATTATCGAAGGGCCGGTTAGGATTAGGATTCAGGCATCTCCAGAAATTCGACTCTTTGAAAGGTACAAATCCAGCCTGGCGGCGTGCAAGACCACACCATACGACAAGTAACTCCTGTGATGCATATTAGAAAGCTGTATGTACGGAAGGGGGCTCAGCGTACATTTCGAGGATCAAGAGTTTGTAACGCCATAAGCTGCTGTTGCACTAGGGAAAGCTGTTCGTTGCTCTCGAGTGACCAGAACAGAACGATTTTCTTGATTGAGTCTCTGTGAAGCTTTTTACTAGAAAACTCTCGCCGTTCTTTCGCCAAATCTATTTTAGTTTGCTCGATGGTCTTGAGATCATTTTCAGTTGTCGCAGCTAATTGCTGCTTTGCGACTGCTTTTCCTTTACTTGCAAGCTCCTGCATTTTATCGCGCACGCGCTCGTCGTGATGTTGTCTTGCTGCCAAACTCAAGGCCAGCGGGAGGGTAGCCGCGATACCCATACCTTTTACTGCAAGAATGACTGTCTCGTATTTCTGTAACCCATAGTCCATTCCGTAAGGGCCGTCAAGAAGAATAGTCTGCTCCTCTCTAAGTCGAGAGATGGCGTTTCGGTGATTTCCACGGCGGGATACCAAGAATGTAACTTCTGTAACTGCTCCACAAGCATCTTCAGGCGGGCACCAGAAAGCCACTGCGGTATAGCTTTGGAAAATATCGTACTTGAACCAAAATGCTGGGAGAAACAGGTAGAAATAACAGCCAGGCTGTAGTTTAATAGGATGCGTAAGCCGAATTGTGACCTGAAGTGCGTCTGCATCGCCGTATAGCTGAAGTATTGTACCAGAATGACTGTAATAGAGCACTTTGAAGATCCGGAATAATGTTGTAGACAACCAGAATCCACAAGACGCTCCAACAAGTATTCGAGCAATAGTCGAAGACACTTGCAGTACATGCCAGAAGAGTACCCCGACTGCACCCATGGCAATAATTCGGTGGTTCCAAAGAAACCATCTCCCAAGTATTCTCTTTATAATGGGAACAGGCATACAGGAGGCTCCCAATATAAGGCCAAATGACTGATCTTAATTAGCACACGTCTATACTAGTTCTATTAAGCAACTCACAATCCATCCCGAAGTTAATAAGGTATGTTGATCGGAGCTTTGTTTGTAGACCAAAGAGATGACGGAGTGCATGACTGCTTCTATAGCGGCAATGACTCCAATCGATGCGTGAGCGAAATAATATGATTGTCGCGATATGTTCAGAGCATCGATTATTGGAGCCCGACCTCCCATACAGAGGGGAGCAAGGTTTACAATGCTCGCCAAAGCTACCCGCTTCTGTATGAGGCTCCATTCTGGGAGAGGGTATATGGGAATAAGAATAAGTAAGACGTTGCACGTCGAAAAGCATAAGAGAATTAATGCTTGCGATGTTGTTATCCCATAGCCCGGACGAAAAAGCCAAGGAAGGAACCGAGGGTAAACAACATATTTCAAGAAAAAGTTTTTAGGGCTCGGAATAAAATTCTTAACTACCCAAACAATAATAGAAGCAGCAATAAATCCAAAAAACGCAATAAAATACCAAATGTTCTGGTCAAGTTCCATTTTCGCGTGTGAAATAGGCACTACGAATGATGTTTTGGGGGGGATGGGGGATGAAAGGGACATTTGATGGCTTTAAATTCTTCTTTACAGCGCCTACTGCTGGAAACGTTCGTTCAGCGGCTAAGCTAAGTACTGTACCCAATGTTTATATTTAGTAGGGTGCCCAATTTACAGCATACTTCCCATGTTGACATGCTAACGGTACTTAAAATAAACACAGCGCTTAATTTAGAGCAGCCTCAGGCTTAATATCTTCCATCTCTTTCTGCCCTTGCCGGCGACTAACTTGCCTGATGCTACGCTACGCAGCGGCGACACAGTCCGGGCATGTGGGGTTTACCGGCGGCTACAGCCTTCGGAAGTGTGGAAACCAGGGCCGGAGTGCGCTGTAGTTGGCTATGCCATCCAAGACTGGGTAGTCCACTGTGCAAGAGGCAGCGCCTATTCGCCTTCAGAAATAATTCATGAAGAGAACGTCTTATAGATAAAAGCAAGCATGTTCGTCTTCAATCTCGATGTCTTCAACTTCAATACTCTATTCACTACCAGCTCAGAGATCTCATATCAACCCCTTTACAGACCTCAACTTATCTTCATTCCAATACCTTAAGATGGCCCGTTGCCGTTCCCGTATCAACAAAGACCCTGTCCGGGGCCTAAGAAACCGGCAATACGGCCTCTCCAGGAAGGCACATTTGTTTCATAAAGACTACAACGCTGATATCTTGATTGTCATTCAACGCCCAGACGGAAAATATGCTGGGTATCAATCCAAACCTGGATTACTGCGACAATTTCGATCTATTTCGGATGATAGTCTTTTGAGCCCATCCAAATTTACCCAGACTCATGAGTCGGATAGTGATGGTGTCTCACGAGCTTCTTCAATACGGTCTTCTTCCATTGAGTCGCCCATCAGCCGTGGCTTGTCCAGGACACCAAGTTTAAGCAGTGAGCTTAGCTCCATCAAGACGCCAAGTTTAAGCAGTGAGCTCAGCTCATTGCCGTCAACACCTGCGTCGCCAATGAATATACTTCCTCCAGCACCAACGCCCCCCCCGATCGAATACAGCGAAGCATGGTCGCCTTCTGATTCTAATATCATGTCTTCAATTGACCCAGCAATATTTCTATCTTTTGCCCCGCATGATGGTGATGCATCTCTTAGCGACAATGAGATTGCGGAGCTCCTTTGGCCGGATGCTAGTGGCGGTCTCTCCGGCTCTGCAGACGTGGCTATTGAATGGTCTCATCTGGTTCAGCCAAGCCCAGTGTCTCTTCCTCAACGGGAGGCTATTCTATCATTGCTGGACCGATACTTCAACGACGACGGTGTGGATAATGTTAAGAGAGAGCTATAGTAGAATTATGATTAGAAACTTAATGTAATGATAAAAAGATATAATTTTTTTTAAA
Source organism: Trichoderma sp. CBMAI-0020 (assembly GCA_030708095.1). NCBI lineage: Eukaryota > Fungi > Ascomycota > Sordariomycetes > Hypocreales > Hypocreaceae > Trichoderma > Trichoderma sp. CBMAI-0020. The sequence goes on along the minus strand of JAJNCI010000004.1, from coordinate 732,360 downwards.
AAAAAAAAAAAAAAAAATAAAATAAAGTGCGAGAGGCTTAACAAATACGTGTGAATAAGCGGGCTTTATGAACTGTAGCGGTCGCTGCAAGAAAAAAAAAAGATTCCTCTAAGTAAAGCTATGCTACCCTATTTAATGTTTTAATTAAAGCATCTATTTCCAGGTCTACTTGCTTCCGCTCCCCATTAGCTAACACGTCTCTGGAAAATAGCGAACTATGTTGCCTGCTGCCAAATGGCGCTTCTAATCCCTGATCGAGTATTAATTTCTTCAACGGATAAGGGCAATTGCTAATAGAATGTTTGTTTCCATCTATGCCATCCACTCGAACAGAGATAGCAGTGTTCAAAGACAATGCAGCCACTTTGAGTTGGCGACAAAAAGGCCGATAGTTCCGGCAGCTATCCAGAACGGACTTGGTACAAACAAGAGCCTTTCTTTCCTTTCCCTCGCTGCCCTTATAATAAAAACAAGCGTTGATATGCTGAAGCTTCGACAGAAGATCCAGCAGTCCATGGCCCGGCGAGATGCGGCAACGTATTACAATGGCGCATACTTCAGGCGAAGTGTAAAATCTGGGCACTGTTTCAAGCTCAATGAAAAATAGACAGCTGAGCAGCTTACTGGATATAGATTCGATGTACGATCCAGTATGGCTTCCCTCGCCGCATTGTATAATAACGTCCGGATTGGCCAGACAATCTGCGCGTGCGTTGAACAATGCTAACTGGAAGGTTTTCCCTCCCAAATTAGCGGCGCTTAAAATAGCGGAGTGCTGTAGCTTTTTTAGATGCCAAGTAAGCTTTCTACCGAATGATACTTTATCTTTCTTTATTGTAAACTTCTTGACGTCTTGCAGTCGGTTTTTGCAAGCTGTAAATGTCCACTTCTCAATGAAAAGAGTAATTATAAAATAAGTTCCTGTGTTCACTCCTTCTTAGTTCATATACTCTACTGATGGTCATTTTATGGCGAAGTATACCTACCGATGTCATGTCCAATAGCACTATCAAAGTGCTCCCAAAAAGGCACAGAGTTTAAACTAGTTAAATGCCGCAGGTCTCGCAAAAGCTGCCACATTGCTGTAGGGCGAGTGCCATCAACTTGGAGAATTCTTAGGCCCGCAGTTGGCGGCCTCATTATGAGGGGACTCAGGTTTTGGCTTCGACATAATATACAACTAGCCAGCTGAAATCTCCATGGACTGGATTCCTGTCCTATTTGTGCGACGCATGCGCTGCAAAGTCCATGTCGACAGTCTAGGGTAAAAGTCGGATTTTGAATAAGACAGACAGAGCATGCATGATGAATGTATATATTTGAGATGCCTGTGCAGGATTGGATGTTGTTACAGTGCTTTCTTACAATATCCTTTGTAGCATCAGCGGCCACTAGCTGAAATTGCTTTCTTATATCGCGGCTGAGGTTGAGAAAACCTGTCCTAATTCCGCAGGCTTGCATTGGCTTTGCATAGATTCTGTCATAAACGCTCCCCGGAGGGAAAGCTTGAAAAATTCATTAGATCGTGTTTTCATTGGTAGGTAGGAAACAACCGGTAGAGAATCGACTTACTCGGCATATTGGAAGGGAATGCATCTAAGGCAAGAGCAGACGCTATTACCCTAATGCCATCTATACCTTTATGGCTGCAGGCTTGTACAAAATCCGCAATATGGTCAACCAGTTTTTTGGGTAAAGGGTAGAATATCCGAGTAGCTGCAATTAAGTTGAATGGAAATAATGGCTGCGCCGCGTACTGCGCAATTGCTGACCGAAATAAACACTTCCATTGCGTGGCCGAAAATTCTAATCCCAGATTTTTCCGATGAGTGGCTGTAGCTGATGCATTAGAGCAGAAGCAGTCAAACAATTTTTCTTGAGTCAGTAAGCTTATTCGGAAACATCGGTGGCTGAATTGTTTGATCTCTGAAAACGTACGAGCCATGAGTGGCTCTGAACTGCGTATATCAGATAGTATAATCGTGGCAAGTTCGAACCATAGCGCATCTGCACTGTATAACTCTGTCTCATTCAATATCAGGAAGATCTTAGTCTGTATAAGATCCTCTTCAGCCATAGCACTGAGCGCCCAGCGACTGAGAAGGTGGACAACCTTGTTCATGCTTCCAATGTCTGAGACGAATATGAGAGTTATGTCACATAGAGATGATGATATAACTCTATAGAGTCCAAGTGAGGCAACTTCAGCATCGTGCGACACATCATTCAGTGAATGGTGAATCCACTGGCTGTATTGGCACCCATCACTCGTTTGGTGAGTCTCTTCTTTTGGCGATAGATGCAGCTCGCAGTCAAGTAGTAGCCTATTACTTTGACAGGTCCACTGCATTAGCGCCAAGCTATAATTTGGCATCGAACAGTCCTTGAAAAAGTTCGAAAGAAATCGTCTTTTTTCCTTCCCTCCAATAGCCATTACCACCGAAGGCCTACTCTCCCCCATTCGATCTAAAAGTCTGTATGTAGCTATATTTTCTAGTAAATCAAGCCTCTGTGATTCAGCTGGGGCTGGAAGAAATTGAAGAAGAATATTATTGGTAGGCATTAAGATGAATTTGGTCAGTCCGGACGCTCAATGTTTTTGTTTATTTGAGAATTCAGGGCGTCATCCTTTCTCAGCTGGGCTTTATACTTGGGGTCAATAGCGTACTGTAGGCTAATGAAGTCGAGGGACCAGGGGTCTCCTAGTAGCCTCAAGCCAGTGCTTGTTTTAAGCAACTCTGCAGAGGGGCTCAAAGACTCAAAGAGATCCCGGCTTAAACAAGTCCTCAACAAATATTGGATATAAATCACTTCTACTGGTAACTGCCAAATATTGTTCTCTGTCTATCCTTTTGAGCAGCTAAGAAGACAGATCGCCAAAACAATGGCTATGGGAATGCAAGAAAACTATATTGAAGGCGTCATCCGAGTGCCGCTTGCGCAGTTTGTGGCAGAAGAGAGTCGCAATCACCCGCCAAACTGCATTACCGTCTGTGGCTTTGAAGGCATTCTCCAAAATCCCAGGCATCAGATCACAGGGTATATCAGTTATCAGCTGCAGAACAAGCTACTAAACGATCTCAAGCTGTCTGCGAAAGAGTTTAAAAACACAATCGGCTCTGCTGCAACTCCTACCATCGCCAACCAAGATATACATTGTTTAGTCAATGGTAGCGACCTGGAGGCTGCACTGCAACTGCACAAGTCGGGAGGCTTAGCTGAGTGCACCGTGCAGATATGCTGCCTGCCTCCCCGTAAGTGCAATCAATCACTACATGCATTGCAATTTTTTTTTCCCGCACCAGACATGCTAACCTGTGTGCTAGCACAATCCAAAAAATTCTCTGATGGAGAGATTTTTCAAAATGTTCGACACTTCGTAAAGCAAGAACGCTACCGCACTGCACAGCAGTGGGTAGATATTTTATCTGTACCAAAGCGACGGCATTTGACCTTTTTGTTTAATCGTCCGCTTATCATGAGCGCATTGGATCGCTTGCTTTGTTTACCAGGATTGTGGGCTGGTCTACAATTAGGAAATTGGGCCAAGCATCTTGCCGCCCACATTGATGAGCTTATTATCAACTACCTGGTCCACGTTAGCGATTCATATGAGAAAATTTTTCGTGGACATGAAGATTTGAAACACTTGCTTGACGAATCAACCGTAATGCAAATCCAGAATCGCGCTCCCCGCTGGTCTTCAAATGATCGTCACTATATTGAAGAGGCGTTTCGACAGAAGACTATCTTTACAGATATAACATCTGGGGACGTGTTGGCAAAATTGGAAGAAAATCTTCTTTCTTTTAAAACAATCATTCCAAGTATACAAACATTTCATCAAAATATGAAATACATTACTATTGGAATCAAAATATTGGAAAAGCACATAGCGATACAGCCAGCGGGAACGAAGAAAGGTGATATAACAAGGACAAGGACAAGTCTTATTGATAGCTTGAAGAACGACTGGGTCGGCAGTACTACAACAGGCCACTTCCAAGTTGATCATGAGAAATTTATACCTGCTACAGAGGCAACCGCAGAAACGTCAATTGTTCAATTGTTAATAGCGGCGCTTCGCTACTTTCCGCTGCTATCAATGGAAGCGCCACTGCAAGATGTTGATTGCGAATGGAAAACTCCCGAGCCAGGTGATTACGGTACGCTAATCCGGCGAACGGCGCTCCAATTGGGCTTTGACAATGCAAAAATCAGGAAAGGCATGGGGAATGCTACAATGAACTATCCGCGATACGAAAAGCCCTTCGCTAGAAGGCGGTGGCGTTCTGGAAAGCTACCGTGCCATTCTTTCGCGTTGCTTTTTGATCAGTCATTTTTTCTGCAGCTTTTTGGACCGCCATTTGAGCAGTCTACTGTCGTAACCCCTTTGCGCACCCAGAGTGCTATTTTACGGGCGTTCTTCAACTTCTGGGAACACTACGCCACTTCCGCAGCGCCTAACATAGATGTTGCAGAGGTAGGTATGGAAGTAGAGGAATCTCGGGGTGAGGAGAGTCCGTGGGCGGAGATTCTCAGTACCCTAGAGAAACCAGCGCGCTTTAAGAGGAAGAGGGCTCAACCACTTCAAGATAGCCAAAGAGCCGGCGAACACTGGGAGGTGCCGCCCGAAAACACGCAGGAAACGCAGATGGTCCCGTGGGTCCCATCAGTCCAGGCAGCCACAGTGTCTCAGCGCCAACTCAGTATTTTCAGTATTTTCGAGGAGAGCCTCCCTACTCCAAACAACCCTCCGATGCGACCTATTGAAGAATTCAGCGACGACGACGGTGATCAACCTACCATCAATAACAGGAGAAAACGTAGCGAGTTTCGTCCACTAAAAAGGGCCAAACCCACCTTGGATTTTGCAGATACTAGCAGGCCTAGTCCATTTACATGGCCGCCAGCAGAGCCAGTAGAGCCGCCAGTAGAGCCGCCAGTAGAGCCGCCAGTAGAGCCGCCAGTAGAGCCGCCAGTAGAGCCGCCAGTAGAGCCGCCAGCAGAGCCGCGAGCAGAGCCAGCAGAGCCAGCAGAGCCAGCAGAGCCAGCAGAGCCAGCAGAGCCAGCACAGCGGCCAGCAGAGCCGCTTGTGGAGCCGCCTACGGTTGCTGGAATGGACGTGGACATAGATATGGACCGAAATTTTATCCCAGATCTAACAGCAGATGTTAATAAAAAGGGCGCGCAGCCAATAGAAGATGATATAGATATAGATTAAGAGATGAACATTGGATAATGAAGCTTATACTGTTATCTGCTGCATATATATACATATAGCTGCATTCAAAGCAGCTTTTTCACTAGTACTAGGTAGTACTAAATACAATTACATGCCAACATGAAGTCTACACGCCAAATGAATCTGTGGACTAGATAGAAATTATATTAATGATATATGTTCAGTTGGATTGTCTTCTCTGAAATATCCTGTTCATGTTCCTATAGGAAATATTGTTTTTACTCCACTTTTTGTTATAATTCTGAAAGGTACGGCTTCATACGAGCCCTACTAAGTCACACTTCGGGAATTTCACTGCATGTTTGTAAACACAACGCAATCAATAAGAGATTTAAATTATTCTTTGGCCGTTTGTTGAACAGATTGGAGAATAAAAACTATATATGAATATCTAAGAGAAAAATAAAGAGTTAATGTGCTGAATACATAATCTTCTCCATGAACATTGTTTCCTGCGAATAAGCGGGCGGCTGACCCTTTTCTGCGTAAGCAGGAGGCGCGTTCAGAGTACTGTGCGGGTTTTCAGCCGCTTGTGTCAATATTGGTTCAAACTGCTTTCCATGCTTGCGCCAAACAGCCAGACTAGCTTGCCATTTCAATACCTTGCTCCGATTCTGCCACTTCCCCGGCTTAAGTAAAACTACGTTAGCTTTCTCTATAATATCTTTCAGATCACTTGTCCGTTTTTCCGGGTTGTCGATGTAATCCATAAATAGTTTCGGGCACAGGACAAGGCGAGCATCATGAGTCGCAGGACTATGATACATTTGAGCAAGATGTGCCAAGTATATGTTTGCCACGGCTTCTTCAATCAAGTCCTGGCCGCTGAAAGGTTGTATTTTAGAAAGTTTTCCAAAACGTTTCCATGAGTAAGAGCCATCAGCATTAGCCTCTAGAAGTAAACAAAGCTGTGGCGTGTTCAGTTCTTCTAACAATAACAGAAGTTGTTGTCGCATGATAGAAGAGTCAATCCAGTTTGGAAAGCTTTTGAGCCAGGGACTGCGCTCAAGAAAAATGCGTGTAAAATTTGAGAAAACTGTATTTTATTAGAACGTCATAAAAAAGAAGCCTGTCTTTTCATTTCGAGTAGGCAGACTTACGCATACTCTATAATTGCCAATAACGCTATTAGATCTATAGCGGCGAAATGAAGGTATAAAGACTAATGTACCTAGGTAGATACAAGTATGCCAGACTTCAACCGGAAACGGGCTGAGATGCTACGATTATATACATAGGTATGGACTCTGACTAGCTTGTCACGGTACGCATGCACATGTATATAAACATGTGTCTTATATAAGTCCGATTCATCTACCAATATAAGTCCCATCATCTTTCAAACCAAGTCCCACAATTGGTACAAGCAATGCTTGTCATCTGCCAAACTACGGTCCTTCATCCGCTAAATCACGCCATCTCATCCACTAAATACAGTACTAATGTCCCTGTTATCCCTGAAATTAGGGACCTTTCCATCCGCTAAATCAAGTCCTCTCATCTGTAAAATCGCGAGGGGCTCCATCTTCATCCACGAAACGAATCCGACAGTCCATAAGCCCGATCAGGCTAACTCTGTACATGTACCTGCGTAGTTTGCCCATCCATCAATTCCCACAGCCTGAGGCCGCTTGCACATATCACCAATTACTAAGGGCCATCTCTACTAAATGCAAAAATATATTGCCGTTTATGAATAATAGTGTTATTTACATATGCTCAGCCCCAGATGTTATCAAGTCTTGCTCAGAGATGTAATAATTCGACAAGAGAGAGGTTCTTGGCAAATAAAGAGCACAGGCTCGCAAAGCATGATCTGCGACTTCCTTAATTCTCGAATTTGTGACAGAAAAGTCTCTACTAAAGTGAAAATTAAAGACAATCCTCCGTAAGATACCGGGGCGCAAAGACAACACTTACATCATCATTTCGGCTTTGTCGTTGTACGCAGCCGCGATGAAAATCGATCCGCTGATGAGATCTGCCCAGCGTTTGGCGACTCTCACGCGGTTCTGTACCTTTTGGCGCAGAACTTTTGGTGAAAAAGGCTCAACCTGGGCTTTGACATAGAGGTCAATGAGTATGCTAGCGTTACCTTGACCGACGCGTCTGCGCTGCCTTCCTCTTCGTGCAATTATGGATTTAATGGCAATTAAGACTCGGGTTAGCTGCACATAAGCTAATCTTGATCTCCAAAAGTATTCTCCGCTATGGAGGATTGCATCATCGATAATTGCAAAGGCAGAAGTGATTAATGGATCATTGATTGCGACATCTGCTGGTATGGAAGTTTTTCTAGCAAGCCAAGACCAGAAGTCGTGGATTTCCTGGCAATGGCATTCAAAAAAAGGCAGCGCATTAGGCTGAATTATTGATTGAAGCAGATTTAAATCAACATCTGGTGGCGTACTATGTAGGAATCGATATGTGCCGCCAGCTTCAATCTGCTCTAGGGTGGAGGCGTCATAAGCAGATGCCTGCGTGTCATCATCTATGTCCATCTCTATCGGCAACTGTTGGAGAGCTCGAACTTGCTGATCTGCCATTTTACAGCTAGATGTCATATAGCGACAACCATTCCATAACCAGTATTGCAAAAACTAGATAGAGGCTTCCGCGTCATTTATACAAAAATTGCCAGACTCTGAGTGCTCAATATTAGTACGGGATTTATTGGAGGCCTGTGCAGCAAGTATTTACAGTGACTGTCTTTAGTAAGCAACTGTTCTCCATTTGCGGTACGAATTTAAACGCCGCTCTGCATGACCTCGAGATATAATACATTGCTTCGAGTCCCAGAATGTGTTCAACTTCTTTATCCGCAGCTTCAGATCCTAGTACGCACACTATTCTGCACGCCAGCACATTCTCAGTCTTATCATGGAAAACCCTACATGCCAGCAGTAAGATCAATGAAGACATGTATTGAGCAACATCCGGGAGGAACCACTAACGGTATTAGATGCCACACACTGTTTTCACCTTTTACGGGAGAAAGTCAAGCGAGCATTCTATGCGCTCATCCAGCTTGCGATGGTCCGAGTAAAGAAGATGTCCAGAAGCTTCGCAAAAACGAATTGACAAAATTCTCAAAGCGGCGAAAAACGCTCCTTCAGAAAGCGCACGATCTACATAAAGATTGTGGCGTTGATATCTATCTTGTAGTACGGAACAGGCGCAATAATCAGATATGGCAATACTCAAATGGATACATTCCACCATTAGTCTCAGATTTTGTAAGTGTATTCGATATCTATAACGAGAAGAGAGCTAATACAGTCTGAAGGAAAACGTATACCCCGTCCCAATTCTCTCATCTCCAATAACCATGGAGTCCAAAAAGAAAGCTATGGGCTTTACTTTGATTGACCCGAACCTTCATCACGTCCCTCAAAATTTATATCTTTGATTGCGGTCGGAGTTGTTGGACTATTTGGAGTAAAAGAAGCGCCTTCAGATGGCACGGGCATGTTCTGGATAAGTGTGAGGAATGGATCATATATAGGATATAGTATAATACAATACCAGCTTCTCTCCTATCTCCGTGTAAAGCTGATGAAACTCTTCTCTCATGTGAAGAGATTCAGCCCGAATAAGTGCCTTTGTTTTTTTGTGAAAAGCTTCCGCTTCTTGATGAAGTGTTTCCGCGTGACGATGAAGATTTTCTGTCTGCTTCTGGATTACACGAGCTTGCTTCAGGATCAAGCAAGCCTCTTCTTTCACAAGAGAAACAAAAATTTCAGGGCCTGGACGCTCTTCAGATTGCTTGATCTGAGTAATGGGCTGTGGCTCAAGCTTAAGAACAAAAGGTATGTGCTGGCTCGCGCGAGGGTCCGCACTTCCATTTTCAGGGCGAAGGTTTGGGAGTGATGAACGTGGCTTTGGCATTTTGAGATAAATAGAAGGTGATCAAGGCTTAATGGTTTGACTAGACAATTTTCTTTGCGTGTGTATACAGATGAAAGATAACGAAGACATGGAGATGGGAGGTCTTATATAGATAAAAAAAAAAGCAACCATAGCTTGACTTCCTTCGTGCCAAACAGCCCGCAGATCCATGACAGCCCAAACTCGTCCACCAAATACGTCCTGGTAGGCCTACGACGCCGCTAACGCAAAGAAAACGGTGACAGTGGAGACCAATGCTAGGGTAGCAGTCAAAGGCTCATTCGAAGAGGCTGACGAACTCGTAGTGTCATGAGCGGCTACTTGAGACTGCATTGGCCTTGGAGGGACTTTGAGCGCCGGCGGATGTGATGCATTGCTTCCGATTGATCCAGGGTGCCCCAAGTACGCTGTTGGTTGGACTTTTGCAGTAAAATTGTCCATGTTGAGAGGGGGCACTAATGACAGACACCCCCCCCAGCCTGTAGTGGGCCGAGGAAAACCTGCATGCGAGGTGTTGGTTGTTTGTGTACCTTTCTCCACTGTGATCGGGAATCCAGTGTCTGCACAGGCTACGGATGCTGGCTTCATTTCGGGCTTCTCCGTATGATGTCGGTATAATTCTTCGCCCACGCAGCGGCTTAAGAGAGGTTAGCAATGTGAAAAAGTGCTCAAGGATTGAAGTCTACGGAGTATCCAAACCAAGTAATCTTAGTGTTCCCACCCCCGTTGGTGCCTGTACACTGAAAATCGCCTCCATACTTACAGCCCACTTTGATCGGAGGAATACTTCTGCAACGGAGTTAACACGCGGTGCAATGTATACAATATACTCCCATGAGATGCAAGAGCGAATTTACATTGAAACGACACCCCCTTGACTAGCTTCAAGCATAGGTGGAGACGCTGTGGAATACAATGGCTCTGCAAGAAGCAGATTGAACAAGAGAGTCAGAGGAATCACTTGGATGAAAAGGCGCATTGTGTCTCGACGTAGGTGTTGGATTGCTGTGGAAGCAGGCCGAAGAAGTTAAGGACAGCGTGAGCAGCCCAGTGGAACTTAAGTACTAGAAGATACATACCGCCCATGTAAGTAGTAAGTCCAATAAAAGGCATCGCAATTCCCCCAGTCGTGCCCAGACTAATTTAAATCCTGGACTACAGTTAAGGTGGTCTATTGAGAACATCAGCATCTTTATCTTCATTATCCAAGACTAAGTCCGACACCGAAATGGCACCTAATGATCAAGGCAATACTCAAAACAATGTCGCTGAGCTAGACTTCTCAGTAGCGCCGCCTCTTGGTAAAAATGAGGAAGCAGGATCTGTACCGCCTTTTAACTTGTCAAGCCTCGCTACAGAATCCTTATCAGCGACCGTGTTTCAATCGTATTCTACTTCGGACATGGAGGATATGAACGGTTTTCAACTTCGGCTGTCTAACAGTCGAACTGAATCTCTGCAAGGAGACACACTGCTGTGTCAAGACGATTTACTTAGGCGAGATACCTCTTATGCTGGTACCTCGAACGATGATGTGACTTGGTAAGACCGCCTACCCTACGGCCGACTTCAACAACTAATAATTGCAGGCTACTTTTAGGACTATCGACCCGTCTTGATAACCTTGAGATAGCCGTTGCAAATGGAGACGCGAGAATTGCCCATCTTAATGCTCAGACCATCGCATTGACAAATGACTTCCGAAAAGCTATAAAAGATTTGAAGAAAGGGGTGAAGGAGCTGGCGAACGAGATCTTAACTGGTGGTTTATGCAATGCAAAGGCTCAAACTTAACGTCAAATGCAATTTGCTGTTCCTGGGATCTTAGTATTAATATAAGCCCTTCATTTTATAAATAGTTGACACTCCCGCGCTCTTTCTTCCTTAGCCACAGTGACCATCCAAAATGTCGAGATACTATAAAGAACTTCCCCCAACACCTCTGAATCACCCTCAACATGAAAAGGCCTTTTACGCCCAGAAGCTGCACCCATCGTGCCAGGCAGCAGAATATCAGCAGACTGTTCTCAAACACCAGAATTGCAGGCTACAGAAGCAAAACACTGAGCTACAGCAAGAGGTGACTCAGCTGAGAGAGCAGACGTCACAACTGGAAGATAAGATTAAAAAGTATCAGCAATCCATTAGGCAGCAGAACGAAAGTTTTGTCTTGGTCACTCGAACCGTGTGCTCGGCCTTCGAAAAATATCGCGAGAGCACGGGGGCTTTGCCGGCTCAAAGTTCCAACGTCAGCCCCATTGACCAAGTCATCAATGCGTATACTGCGTTTAGTGACAGCGAAGAAGACTTGATGTTTTTTTAGCACAGCCAGTTTTGCATAGCCAATAAGGCATTCCAATTAACCGCCTGCCCCTCTGACGAGCGGGATTTTTTTTTGGCTTGGTCATGTCTTGATACGCGGTGCGCCAATGCGGCGGTGATATCACCGAAGTGTAATTACAAAACTTGCTGCTATAGCGTCGGGCATCTGTGTAGTCGTTGGGAACGCCGGTGGTGGGTGGAGTGACCGGTTCCGTCAGGCACCCAGTCGGGGTGGAGATGATAATGGGAGTTCGCCGAGATGTGGGCACAGAATGTTGTTGGTCGGAACCTTGTAGCAGTACCATAGCCATTAGCTGAGTAAAAATGAGCTGATTTGTTTTGTTTATCTTGTCTCCGTCGTTCTTGTGGACCTCCGCCTCCGAATGCAACATCAAGCTGGCGGCTATATATCAGCGTATCTCTCGGGGTGGATTACAAGGACTTGTTTTGACAGGGTAATCTAGGCAAGAATAAAGCCTCAAAGACTAAAGCACGGCAGGGCCTAGAACCGTCGGACTTTAGGATTAAAAGAAAACGAGCCATAGCTGATATAAATAGGTATCCAGCAGGCGTTGATGGAGTAATACAACTAGATAGCATCCATCGTTCCTATCGATATTACCATTAGACTTAAACATGGCTCCTTTACTTTGCCGAGTTGTCGATATCTTCAATATCGGCGTGAAAGGGGTGCATGTACTCCTTGAATGCCGAGATGAATTTTTTAATTGCGTTGCGCGACTGGAAGCCCTGACGGGAGATGATGGATGGATCTGCGCTTGGCTTCCCATGATACAACCTTTAGACGATGGCACTGAGCCGCAGATTGTGGATACTAAGGATGTGCCGCGGGTATCTCTGGCATTCATACCGCATTCTCACCCCACGGCTCCCTGGTTGAGCATACGCGCAGATCTGTACCTTTCAGGCATGGCTTGCCATGGGGTGATTCTTCATCTTGAAGAAAGTCCGCGGCTAGAATACTTAGCGCAGTCGGCCGCAGACTCCACAGACAGGGTGGGCGTGGCGCCGCAAAGCCGAAGCCTTCGAACACCGTCGCCTTTTCAACTACCATCGCCTATGATCATCCCTGCCCAAAGCTATGAGGCATCAGAAGACCAATCGGAAGCGACTAGAGAGATAGCCGCCGAAAAATTGACTGCTGGCCGGAAGAGGAAGTTGGAACTGGAATCTGAAAAAAGATCTAGAACTACAAGACAGCGCTTGGTATAATGTGATAACTACATGTAGTACCTACCTAGGTAGCAGAGCAAGCAACTACGTACATGCATACATGCACTTTTATAAAATACAGCCTCTTGTCCTATCTTTCCCAGAGCATATGCATTTTCCACATTCCCTGCCTTCTTGTCTTCGTTATCACAACACTATCATCATGGAGTCTGTTTTTCCTGTTTCTCGCGATGTTTATGCCGGGCAGTACCGGCCCGCCTCTCTGCAAGCCAATCCGCAGCACGCCTGGCAGCAACACCGTCGCTCCGGACACCACCCCATTGGCACGCAACCTTACAAGGAACCTGCCTCACATCCCTCATCCAGCGCGCTCGAAGCTTGGAAGCACCAAGTTGACACACTCTCTCGCATTATTATGAGGCAAGAAAGTCATTTCGTGGGCCTTGAAGATGAGGTGAAATCAAGCAAGCGGGAAATACAGCGCCTTGGATATCTGGCAGAAGCAAAGAACCAGCATATACAACACCTTGAATATCAACTGGCACAGACAGAAGCCAAAAGCCAGCAGCTCGCCCACGAAATTTTTGTGCTTCGTCACACAGTATGTCTACATGTACCCAAATTTCATGTCAACAGCCCACTAAACTGATTCCAGGCCCAGTCAAGCGCGATGCACGCTAAGCTCCCACACGTTGATACCTCTCAAGGCAACTGTGTTCCGACGCAAGAACGAGCGTTCAGGGCCACTAATGAGAATGATCAACGCCAGGCAAGCCAGATTCTGATCAAGAGCGAAGAGGATGGGGAGGAAAGTGGCTAATCGGGGAATCGCGGGACGCTAAACGGACTGCTGTTGGTTCTGCTTGCTTGGATGTTATTACATTACGTAGGAGGCAAAGTACGAGTGTCTGCACTAGATGAAGTCAGCCGGATCTGCGATCGGTGGAGTTAAAATGTTTCTGTATTTCCGCACTTGACCTCTTTACGAGGGGACTCCCTTGTCTAGTCATCAGATGATGAAAGTGCTATGCAGACTATTGCATTTTAGGCAAATTAATTACTACTGTTGTTCTCTCGCGGAGTGAACAGGTAGGAACGTGGCTTTTGCCTCGATCTGACTGCCTAAAAAGACTCCACATGCATGTGTTTGGCTGGCTAGATTACTATGTACTCCTTCCGGTGTGGAAACATTGATGTCCATGTAGAGAGGCCCACTGGACGTTTCTTACAGGGGTCCATTGTCTGCTAGCACCAACACCTCTCAGGTCAAGGAACCAATCAGCCACAAAACTGTGCTCTGTTATTCCCTGCGAGAAACGCAGCAACTCCATTTACAACGCAACCTCTTCCCACAACAAACTGAAAAAAGAAGACTGCAAAGCGAGCATGTGCGTATATGAACAACTTGACTCCCGAGATGGTACACAGTCCTGGCGTGTCTGTCTAAAATCCTTGTATTCCTACGGCTGTTTTCCTGTCTTCTCTTTCAGCGCCATACATGTACCTGCCTAGGTGGGTAGTGGCAAACAGGGGCCAGCTACATGTAATTTCGCTACCGACGGGACGGATCGCCCCTGCACAGTCCACCGCGTTAGTTCCAGGCCCCCTTCATGACTCGTTGAGGCCGTGGTCGTCGTGCTCGTATACATGTATACTAGTAGCTCAATGCAACCTGTTATATCTGCCAACACTGCTCCGTACCAATCAGAACCTTTGCTTCATGTCACCGAGCTTTTCCGTAAAGAGGCAATAACTTTCAAGGCGCACGAATACGCCACGGGAATGACACAGTAGCTCGCGTAGCACACTCTCCGGCATCGAGGTCCAGTTATCCGGACGCGTATGCGCCCTTGCACTAAGCTACATGTATACCTAAATTAATACTTCATGGCACTTAAGGCTCCATATACAAATAAAACCTACATGGGTACTAGGTACATCCAGTATGGAGATAAAGGCGTTCGTCCATGATTAGCGGTTCGCCCATCGGTGAGCCCGCCCTCCCGCTTTGTCCGCTGAAGAAAATCCACGCTGAGGCGCCTACGCTATGGCTATTTCTGGCTAAGAATTTAACTGGAGCCGCTACCAAGAGATGTTGGTCTGCAAACATGAATCACGCCATTCTATGGCCATCATATACGCTAAGGACACGGATGCAGTAATGAGAATTTTTTTACCCAATCTAGGTATTGGTCAACTATGTAACGGGGAGCTGCACAGGGGAAATCATGTATCAGGTCTACTGTATAATACACTCCAAGATGCTCCAGCCGATAAAGGTGAAGCGCCTCCTTAGCAGTACTACATCGTATAAGGCGGGAGCCCTAGAAGCGCTAATGTGTGCTCCCCTTGGTCGGGTAGCTCGGTGGGGCTCTTGTACCTTGAACCAAGCCTTCTATAGTGCCCAGGCCCATAACGTAACATCTTGCAGATGTTGCTATAACGTCCATCCTTTCATCAGCTTATTCATACGCTCCCTCCCTCTGTTTCACTAAGCCATAATATTCCGCAAATCTGAGCTCGCTAGGAGCTTTACACCGGCTGTAATCAAAAATATTAACTGGGTTCTTATAATCCATGCATCGTATACTTCTACCATGGCTAGCGCTACAGCAACTAAAGACGAGTTTTACTCATTCCTCCTAATGACAAATCTATTAGCATCTCAGCCATGAGACATAAACTGGGGCAGTTTCATCTCACATTCTCAGCTTATCTAGGTTTAAAGTACAGTTGACACCGACACACGGACCTCCTTTGCTCCGCCGATTGGATTGACACAGGAATTTCTTTATAAGTGGGCGGTTAGCAACGTAATATAATTGGCTTTATGGCAGAGATTATACTCAATTACTCAGCATGAGTCATAAAGTTAGAGCTGGTGTTCAAGAGCGAAAAGAAGAATCGTTGAGGGCGCGTAGCGTAAGTAATAAAGCAAGTGCATCGTACCTCCAAGCCCAATCTCCTGTTCTGCTATTCTCCCATTTCCTATTGCCCTATTCTTTCATCTCTTACTTTATCATTACGCGCAAAGCGACAGCCATGGTATCTACTCCCCGTCTCCCGCATTCCCCGCAGCCACCAATGGCGCTCACAGAGGGGGGGGTGGAGGAAGCTCGTAATGTGCTTCTCTCATTTGATCAACTACCAAAATGGCATCAAGATAACGAATTTATTCTTCATGGCTACCGCTCAATCTCAGGCTCTAGTTGGATTTCATTTCGCAGTTGGTGTTATATTCACAATGAAACTGTTAACATATATTCTCATCTGATACCAATAATTATTTTTTTGCTCAGCGAGTGGTATCTTTTACAGTATCTCAAAACTCAATATTCTTCTATTACTAGCATTGATGTTTTTATCTTTGGCTTCTTTATAATAACTGTTGTTATCTGTTTGGGGCTATCAACAATATACCACACCTTAATGAATCATTCTTCTAATATTGAACAGTTATGGCTGCAGTTCGACCTAGTGGGCATAGTGGTTTTAATATTAGGTCTCTTTATATCAGGAATATATATGGTCTTTTGGTGTGAACCATTAGAGCGTAAGCTTTACTGGTTAATGGTAAGTTACTATAATTTCCTATGTCCTTTTGCTTTATATTATATTAACTTTACTTTATAGATTGGAATTCTTGGTTCTTTTACTATCTTTATTATGTTGAGTTCCTATTTCCAAGGTCAAGAATTCCGCATTCTCCGAACACTGGTATTTATAGGGACCGGCTTATCTGGCTTTGCACCTTTAATACATGGAATTAAGATGTTTGGCTGGTTGCAAATGATAAAGCAATCTGGAATGTTTTATTATTTCATTGAGGGGGGATTTCTTCTTCTTGGGACTTTAATTTATATTGTAAGTGTGTTGCTCAAACTTTTTCCACGATAATGAGTTTTAATGCTTAGATCTATAGACAAAATTCCCTGAGAAGCAATTTCCAGGACGTTTTGATATATACGGCTCCTCTCATCAACTCTTTCATATTCTAGTTGTCTCCGCTACTGCATTTCATCTAATTGGGATATTGGATGCCTTCAACTATAATTATATTCATCGGACATGTTCATCTCACTAAACCATCCACTTGTACGGGGTAGCGGATATCTTCCCGTTAGTACTCATAGAAACCGGAATAGAAGGACATCTGCAATAGCTAGAAATATTAGGGATGATAGGAAAAACGGGGATTGGGGAAACAATCAGCATAAAGAAATACGCACTCCGCATGTATCGACTGCGCTACATACCTCGCAATCAATGCTCTTATTATTTCCGTATATACACTCATGCATTTGCGGTCCCTGTTTCTCTGAACACTAATTCAGTGTCCGGTGTATTCCTCCCCCCCTTGCTCAGGCAGCTTGCTGAGGCTCTCCGACACGCCTACATATACCCTAAACCTTGAACCAAGCCTTCTATAGTGTCCAGGCCCACAACGTTGCATCTTGCAAGTAGCACCTAGTTGTGCCAGATGTTGCCACGACGTGCATTGCCCACCCTTTCATCAGCTCATTTATACGCTCCCTCTCTTTCACTGAACTGCAATACTCCCCTGATCTGAGTTTGCTAGGAGCTTTTACACCGGCTGCAATCATATTGCCGAGGCGGCGGCGGCTCGACATTGGTAGCTCTGAGCCCGCAAAAGTGACTCTTTTGGTGCGAAAATAACTGTCCAAGACACTCTGAAAGCTGACAATACGCCCGTCAAACTCTGTCCACGAAATGCCAGAGATATTCTCACGCCTCTTGTTTAACATATCGTTTAGCATGGGATAGCGATACTGGGCTATGAATTGGCGATATATCATGCCATAGTCGATCAATAGAGCATCCTCGTCATTTAAAGATCGGATTTTGATCCCGGAACATTCAGCGTCTGAGAATTCGAACCCTTTCTTTTTGTACTTCTCTACAGCGCGAGCGATCTTGGGGTCGTTCTTGGCGGAAGTTTCTCTCCATATTTTTGCTTGCTTCAAGATGGTTTGCTTGTAGTACATATGGCTGGCGCACCAGCCCCCGATAAAGCACTGTACGTGGCTGGCATAGAAATCCTTAACGAAAGCCATACCGCTCTTGGCACCATTGGTATGAGATCCAATGATCAATTGCACTTTTTCATAGCCTCTTTTAGTCTTAATTCTGCCATGGAGGATGCTACGAGATCTTCCATGAGCGTCTTTGTGACCAATTTCTTCGTTTTCGTGAGCCCATATGTCTGCAGTGGGGATGAAACGAATGCGATTATTCTTGTCGAGCCTTAGCTCGAATCCTTTAATATCTCGAGATGCTTCTTCTTTTATCTTGTTGTATGCATCGACGATATTATAAAGTCTTTTCCCCAAGATAAGAGAAGCAGTCTTACTGTCGAGACTGGTCACCCATGTATCCAAGTTCTCCAACATTCGACGGCTGATAGTCGCTTTGCCGTAGTGGGATAAATTTGAAGCAATATTCTTTGCAGTTGTATTCCAGTCCACTCCGCATATCTCGAGGGCATTGACCATATCGGCGACTGATTCCTTATACCCGGAAACGCCAAACTTCCAGGGAGCATTGGAGGGTATAGATTCGGGAACAAAGAATGGCAGCGCTCTGGCGCCGAATATAATGCATCCAGTATCCAACATAGCCGCCATCAGTGTTATCACATAGTTAAATGTATCTTGGAGGTATGATACAGGGTTGATGCGCTTATCATAACATGCCTTCAAAAGGCTGTTCTGCGGGTATTTGTTTCTCATGCTCAGCGCATCACTGATGCTAAGCTTTTTCATAATATCCATTGCAGACTCGGTGGTCATGACAATCTTCGGTCGGCTGTAAATAATGGGTTCAATTAATTGTGTGATGTGAGAAAAGACTTTTTTGCTTGGGTCAAGAAGATCAATAAATACATCTATTCTCCGCCAATTTGAATCCACGCATGAGTACGTATTTCAGACGTGCTCTTTTTAAACCGGGGACTTGGTGTTTAGGGCGTGGATTAGTGGAGTCAGCGGCTATTGTGCATTCAAAGTGCACGGCCCGACGATACTGGTAGTACGCGATGGAAAGAGAACTTGGATCAAATAACCTTCTGCAAGGCGTATTTACAATTTTATTTACGAATATATCATAAAGCTTTTAAAACAGCTGATTGATCTCTTCAACACGCGATCTGTGCAGATGCACGCAATATAGGACGTGCACGTCAATTTGCAACTTGTATGTACATGTATGCTACCAGTAGCGCTCTAATAAGATGCGTCAAATAGTCTCAGATCCTCATACTGGTAACAATAGAGTGTGATGATTGTGGTGCTGGTATACAAGGGTGTATATTGTGTCTTTGTAGAAGAACTCTTGTCCGCAAATCCTGGTATTTAGGTGGCGCGTCTATGGGTACATAAAAGACTGATACCAGTCATCAGAGGTGCTTACACTAAGTTACTGACAATGAAGCTCTTGCGTTGCTGGTACCTTGACTCTGCTGGTATCCAGCCTCAATGTGATACTGGTACCTTACATTTGCTGGTATCCAGCCTCAATGTGATACTGGTACCTTACCTCTGCTGGTATCCAAACATAGTAAAGTACTGGCAACAAGCAGAGGCGCAGTACTAGTACTGAGCCTGGCCTACGTTAGCGTAATATTCAATCTTAGTACTGGCAACTGGCAGTACTAGTATTAAACCTGCATGTAGCCTACAGTTACGTCAGGGCCGATATTGGGTGCTAGTAATGTGCATTTATATAAAAAGGTGTCCCTGAGATGGCTATCAGTGCTACTAGTAAATTCACTGCGTGCTGCTCTCGCTTGCTGTTTTCGCTGCTTGTTACGACTGACTTTCACCTCGTGCTACCAGCAACCTGTGTCCGACGTCTCTTATTCCAATACTCTGATCTCTTTATTTCGCTTTCTTTCGCCCTGTAATTATGGCTCTTATACAAAGATTCCTCGTTCTCATTCCCCTATTCTTCTCTTTTATCACCATTATTTTAATGAGCTTGGTGCTGTTTGCTGGTAACCAGCAAGGGTTCATGGAGGATTATGCCATAATTAGGGTAAATGTAGCTTAGCGAATGTCGTGACCTCCAAATTGACCAGCAATGCAGTTCAATACATCCGTGCTTGGCCAAACCATTTTCAGAAATGGCGAGAGTGACAACAATAAGAGCATTGTCGGCAAGAATTTGGCTAGAGATAGTCTTGATGACGCTTTTGGTGATCTCTTTAACAACTTGACCGCAAACATGGCTGGACTCCTGGGCATTAGCGACTGGTATTCTATTCATATTATAAATGCTTGCCAAGGTGAATTTGTACATAACGCAACTTCTTCTGGCTCTCTCAATACTACTAGCTGCACTCGTTTATCCCGCTCAAGTAAGCCCCCACCAAAGCATGACCTATAGCTCAACTGATTTATCTCTTAGGCCAATTCAACCTTACTGGAATACTTGGTCAAGAGATGACTGTCGGACCCTTTGGTCTTGGCCTTGCCGACATTAACTGGCCTGATACTATTCAAAATAAAATTAACAGCTTTAACAGCGCTTTGCTCGCCTTTTATATATTCTTCGTCATAGGCGTTGGTTCAAGCGGCGTCTCTATGCTAGCAGGTGTTTTAGTGTTTTTCTTTGGAGACAAAAGGATTATGCTTTTTGCAAATATAATTCCTACAACACTTGCTGCTATAATAATTACGCTTGGCTGTATTATTATTACATCAGCTTCTTCTATTGCTATTAATGCCATCAACAAAGCTGGCGCTAAAGTTACCTTGGTCGCTGATAAAGGTGTAAACTTTTACATTATCTCTTGGACTGCTGCTGTCTTTACAATGCTTTCTACTCTGTTTTGGATAACTAGACTCGCAATACTGCGGAAAAAGGAAAAGGAGGGTTATGCAAATTTTTAATTCAACATTAGTATTGCTGTCCGACATTATATTGCGCCATAACCCTGCCAGTAAATGCCTGTTTGCGATTGGTGTTGCTACCAGAACACTGAAGGTAGTAACGCAGATACTGGTTATTAGATTAAAGTACAAATGTTAATACTTTAAAGCTTTTACAACTCGCTGTGTCTCCCCAAAATCCTCATCCTCTGTCTCCGCTCCACGTTTCCTTTTTGAACCAATCTGTGCTTCGACTAAATCACCTCGACTCCATGCTACTTTTAACAGATTGATGACTTCGCATCTTAAACTCGTGGAATCAATAGATGCTCCGTCGCGAAAGTCCACTTGTAGGCCACGCATGCGATTCTGGGCATGTTTAATGACCATAAAGCCGCAACTATCGCCGTCCTTTTGCTGCATCGCTTCCTGTGAAACATCAACTGTCGTGAACTCTCTCAAAACATTTTGAGATAAACTTACTTTCTCTCTAAATGGTAAATGAGGGAACTGCTGTTCACAAGCGTTCTGATCTAGAGTTAGCCCTGATGACAAATATAGAGTAGTCAGAATGTACCTTAACGTCTGTATTGTCTCCTGACAAAGAATCATAATGATAAACGTAGCCTTCTCTCTCATTTATCTCAAGAAGGGTGAAGTGATTTCTATGCTGATAAAGTGGAAAGAAGTATGCAAGTTGTGAGTTGTCGTCTTCCTTCCACGCTTGTATTTGTTGCGACGCTCTTTCAAATTGCTGGTTCATTGGAATTTCAGGTCGTACATCTTGATGAATGGTGATAGACCACCCTATCCGCACAAACGACAATCTTTCAGATAGATGTAAGCAAGCAACAAGTAGCTTATCATTCAACCACGTCTGTCCCTTCAGCCTTTGAAGCGCGGTCAGATTGAAGTCACAAGGTGGTCGTGAATTGCGAACGGTTAGTCGACCACTGGTGGCTGATTCAGAAATTGCTTGATAAAGGTTGTCCAACTCAATAGACTCGGTGCTCGGTATACAATCGGGCAATGGAAAATTCTTTTTTAGCGAGACATCTCGTAGCTCGTCTTCAAACTCTTTCAGTTTTGTCTTTCGGTTCTCCATCAGGTACACTATCTGTTTAGAGAGGATGTCCAAGACAGCCTTTTTCGCTGGATCATTTTTCAGTCTTTCGGCCATGAAAGGGATAGCGAGGTTCCGAACTTTTGCTAATTTCCTGTTTACCTTTAGCCATGTTAGTTTAGTTATATATAATGGAGTACACTTACGCGGCCTTCATAAATAGTATTCCACGTCCAAGACATTCCACCAGAAGATTCCATTTTTTCGCGCGCGTTAATACGGTAGCAATATAATTCCGTCGTTGTTTCCAGGTCTTTCCTTCGTAGTTATTTGCTGGCTTGGGCCCGACAAGTTTGTCGGTTACTCGTCTTGATGCTGTATACGGCGTCTCTTTTTGGTATTTCAGCTTTTTAGCTTCATGCCACTTTCGGAAATTCATTGAGTTCAATGCAGTAACGATGGATCCATAATTACTCTCCATCTCTCCCCTTTCCAACAGACGAAGCCATTGTGAACCCTTCGACCACGTTGATTCACCCTCGCTTTCTTCGTCGTGCAGAGATCTGACCAGATCCGTGTGAGCTGGTGGTGAATCTGCGTATGATGAGAACTCTTTGATTTGCTGATGAGAGTCATATATGAACTCTTGAGTAGATTGATCAATTAAAGATTGTAATGCACTGTCGGCGTCCTCCGAATCTTCTGGTATTTCCTTTTCGAGGGCGTCTTGGATTCGAGGCGGCGTATCCATAATTTCTGGAGAACTGAGCCTTGAGCTTTGGCGAGAAGCTGTATCGCATGTCATCTGTGACATGGCGGAAGGCGTGGAAGCTCGCTTGGTATTTCCGCCCTGTAGCATCGCCAACGGCTTGGTGCTAGACGAAGTAGCTTTGGATTTAGGTACTTTCTTGGAAGAGTTGGCTTGAGATAGTTGTGAACCTTGAGCACTCTCTTGAAGCTCAAGCCGATCTTTCGCAGACATACTTTGACGACGTTGAGGGTAAATCTCTGATGCTGCATCTTCTGTGTCTGATTCACTCTGACTTGCTTCAAAGTCTTCCTCTTCGAGCGGTTGGTGCTTTTCCTTGTGCTGTACTGTCGATGAATCTTCTTTCGGTCCATAAACATTGCGGCAGGCATGAACAATGATTTGAGCGATGTCAAATATTTGTTTATGCTTCGCTACTGGTTGCTGCCTCAAAGCCATCTCAAGGTTTTCAATCAGTTGGTTTTTTTCGAAAGAGGAATCCAGTATGCTGTCCAGTGCATCGATGAGATTTTGGGTGGGCTGACTAAGGGGTGAAGGATTGTTGATAGCAACAAATCCTTCTGTCCCAAGATCGCAGCCGCTGTTATAATAAGTTGGTGGCGGATCGTTTGTCATCTCTGGGGAATCACCAAATGTGATTTTGTGGTGAGGAACATGGTAATTATCCACGTATGAAAGAGAGGTAGACATCGTGACACAGCAAGTCGCAATCCGAGCTGAGAGTGGTATTGGAAGATAAGAGAAGGGAGCTCTTGGTTTGGGAGAGTTGCAATCAAACCTAAGCGTGGTATTGGAAGACGAGAGAAGGGAGCTCTTGGTATGGGAGAGAGATGGGTTTTTATATTTGACAAGGGGGCCCCTTACTGCAACGATCCATGTATTCCTCGACTCTGTTCCTTCCACACTTGAAAAATCTTCCTCTCATCTGACCCCTCTTGTGCTTGTTGGTCACTGTGTTGGCTACGCTCGCTTGCCTTTTCATTGGACAAGAAGCATGTAGTGTATCATCTTGCCAATCCTTTCCCCCACTACACCTCCTGCCTGATGCTCCTTTCAATAAATACCTCTCACAAAAGCTCATCTCCAACAGAGAACGCCATCTCTAAGCCACACTCCTCCTTGCATGTGCTCCTTATGTGACACTCTACCAGTCTCATGAAGTGGCGGAGATAGTCCTGCGGGTGGCCAGGTTTACCTAGCCGCTCCATCCGCTCTATCAAAAGCTTGGGGACTTCTGCTTGACTGTTAATGTAACTTTCGAGTTTCAGCCAACACAGAGTTGGGGCCACTGCCCCTCTTGCCGTTTATACCGGAAAAGTCCTTCCCAGGAAGGACTTTTGTCTGATGACTGGTTCTTCAAGAATAGTTCCACCGCCCACCCACCAATACAGAGTTTGGGCCGCACTCTCTTCGCTACTGGCACCCGCAAAGTCCTTCCCAGGAAGGACCTCCGCCTGACAACCAACACACAGTTGGGGCCACACCCCCTTTCCCTACTGGCTGGAGAAGTCCTTCCCAGGAAGGACTTTTGCTTGACTACTGATGCGTGCCTTGAGCTGCAGCTTTCCACACTGCCCACACGGGCACAGTCCTTCCTAGGAAAGACGTCCGCGTAACCGCCAAGGCGGATTCGGATCACATCACGCCACACACTTCTTGTCCTGTCAACCCAATGGAATTCATACGAGGCAAGAGCGGCAAATATCTTCATGCTTTATTGACTGCTTTACTGTGAGAAATTATGGTCTTGCGGAAAGACATTCGCAAAAGTGAAAGAGTATCGGGTCAAGTATGTGGTTCACTGATAACAAACTTGTACAAGTTGAAAATACGCTGGAGGAGACAAAGTGACAAAAGATATGCGCTCTTGAGGTATAATCAAGGTATAGATGCCTCGCAAAAGGACAGAGTGGCGTGGCCACGCGCCCCCGTGGCCACGCGCCCCTGAGGCCACGCCTAATATTGTTATTGGATCATAGGAGGCGCCAGCCATGTTTGACCTGGCGAGAATACATTTCGTCATACGGGCTATCATTATTGTTTGTTCTTCATTTATAATTCTAAGCGCCAGCTTTGACAGATTCGAGTTCTCATTTGTCCTCACTTAGTGTGGGTTGCTGCAGGAGGTTGCAGCCCAAGAAGCCTTCCTCCCTGAGCCGAATAGATATACTATTTTTGTCTTACAATGAGTCAGATCCCAAGTTCTAGACCGAGGATGTACGTCATGTAGTAGACCTGCCTGTCCAAGTTCAAGTGATTCCGTATGTTCCCGAGCGGAGCCTATTTTGCGTCTTTAGCAGGATATATAAAGTGTCGTTCCCCCCGACAAGAAAAATCTTTTCTGTCTTCTTTGCACACACAAGCAATAGATTCATTCTTTTCTTTCAAATCACTTACGATGCGTTATTCTCGCAAACCGCGTTCTGTCACCTGGCGTGCTGACACAATTACCTTACCTCGCTATGTATGGCCTGAGGATCGGGAGGCGATGAGAACGAAAGAAGCACGAGCGCAGAGATCTCAACGATCCGCTCGTCTTCATGATATAACTCATCACTCTACTCGAGATTCAAGTTGTCCAGACGAGGGTGATAGCCAGGCTGGGCGTGACGCAAGCCCATCGGGCTCGGGCCAGATTATGCTCGATGCAGATGAATCAGGTAAGCTCCTCGCTTTAAATAAACCTGAAGCCTCGGTTGGGAAATTCACGAGGCTGAGATGTCATGGCCTATTCCAGGCCTTAGAGACGATACCGACGAGGTAGATAGCGTCGTTTTTGAAGGACTAGGCAACGTTCCACGTGAAGTAGACTCTTACAACGACACTGAAAAGGTGTATACCGATGCTGTTGAACAGCCACGCAATACTTCCGGCGAAGTGACCTCTAAAACCGACACCATTGATCCATACACGAATGTTCTTGAAGGTTCACGCGAAGCAGACGCCAACATCACCACCACTTATCCAAAAAAAGATACTCTCTTTTTGCCTTCTTGTGGGATTCTCGTCTTAAGCGCTGTCTTCGTCAACGAAGGCTGGCGTCTAGTGAAAGCAACACAAGAATGTAAGTAATCGCCCCTATTGCTTGCATGGCTGAGCATATTGATGGCGGTTTCTGATAGACTTTCGAGCAGCCAAAGAAGACGCTTGTTCAAACGGTAAAGAAAAGATACCTGTTAATGTCCAATTGCAATGTAAGCTTCTATCTATGTGAATATATCCAGTATACATGTATATACATACTGACATCTTCTACTAAGCATCGCAAAAGAACGAGAACACTACGGGAAATGAGCCTCGTGACAACAACACTCACGTTCGTTTCGTCAGTCGCTCAGGGTGGGGGAGCATGAATCAACAAACTGCGTGCTCCTCTATTCATAGCAACAGTTCTCGCAAACGGATTCGACCTGAAGATTTGGAAATTCAGGCTCAAGAGCAAGAGCCAGTGTTGAAGATCTGCCGACTTGGATAAGTTTCCGCAGAGAGGTTATGGCATGATACCAAGAAGACATCAGACAACTTAAATACACAAGAATGGAGTACAATAACAACTATACATCCCGTCATTTTATTAAGTTCTATATTCTTAACACTGCACGTAATTATCCATCTAGATCGTCTCTGCCCAGCACATAAAACTTTGGGAGTTGGATCACTCAGGCAATCCGCGTTCTTTATGAAGCTATGCTGGCGACTAGAAGCTGTGCAGCTGAGGGCATAGTCTAGAGAATTCCAGCAACCGGCAGCTGAGGGCATGGTTTTCCAGACAGCTAGGTGTAGCAGCATAGCTTCAAGGAAGAATATGCTCTTTTTTCTATAAGTTACTAAAACATAGCTAGTCTACAAACCTGCCACACTCTCCGTTACGATGTCAGTCCCAGCCCTCCACCCAAAATTCTTCGTCGGCGTGAGGATCAAGAGATTCAGCTTTCCAATCCGAATCATCAAGGTAATCAGTGCCTTCATCCAGTTGACCACATGGGATACGTACACTTTTTCCCGGGTGAGCGTCAGGCATATAGTCTTCCTCTTGTTTCGTTACAGGCCATTTCTCTTTCTTTTTGATATTGAAAGCCGGGTCTTTAGCCAACTTGTTTAAGAAAATATCGTTGCTGATAACTAGCGCTCCTGGAACTTCTTTACTATCATGAGCCTCTCTCACGTGCGCAACCCAAGAATCCCGACCAATGATTGCATATTCCTTTGTCGACTCAGACTTTGGGCATGCTGGACATTGAATTGGTCGAGAGAAGTCATCTAAATGCTTTTTGTTGAGATGCTGCGTGAAACCCCTTGGGGTAAAGTAGTCCTCGCACAGTAGACAATATGCCCTCCTTATGGTTTTTGATAAGGGGTCTGGTGTGTGGATCTTACCGTGAACTCGCTCGACGTGGCTGCTCCAAGCATAAGAATTGGCCCCAATCTGAGACTCTGCGTAACCAAGGCGTCTGCATTCCGGACAATAGAAAGGCTTCTTGAAAGTATGTTGCATCTTAACATGTCTAGTGAGTGAAGATTTGTTGAAAAATACACCGCAGCCTAAAAGGCATCGTGGCTTCTCGGAAGTTTCGATCTCCAGGAGCTTTGGAAGGTCTTCCGTTATGTGGCCCTCCATTGTTTGGCCAAGCAAATATGCCACAATGTTGTCCGGGAGCGTTGCAGGAGGTGTATGATGTGTGAGCAGTGAAGAAATATTTTCGGCAGTGGTATTACTGCTTTGGAAAAGCACTCGCCTTGGGTTGGTGGCCAAAAGGTTGTGCAAATGTGTCGTAGATTCCCCCTGCGCGCGCAATCTATCCACTTCTGCGAAATAATTCTTGCGATCTCTTTTCAGCAATTGCACCTCGAGGCAATCGTAGATCCACTTGATTCGTCCCCAAATTTTCCCTTCGTCTTTGCTTTTTAGCCCATGCTTTTCGCGTGTAACCACTAGTTTTTGTCTGAGGCCTGTAATATCATTTCGAAGTTCGATCTCATCCATGTTCTTTTGAGTTATATAGAGAGGAGCGTAGGGGTCCCGTCGCAAGAACGCATTAGATATGGCAGACCATAGGGCGTCATCTTGTTTACCATGCTCACCGAAAGCAATCTGCGACAGCTTGTTTCGTATTTGAACTGGTTGGTAGGATCTCTCAAAAACATCTGTTGTATTGGAAAGAAGATAGTTCCGCATCGCCGAAGTCAAGCTTCCTAAACAATTGAGTAAGAATATGTGGGAAAAGGAGTAAAACCGACACAAATATAAACTTACCATCAAGTCGTCCTCCTGCGCCAACTCTTAGTGCATACGGCCGCTTTCTCTCACGAGACCCAGCGACAAAATGCACGCGATTCCAAATGTCCAGAAACTGTTTATACGATATTGGGATAATTTTTTTATTTGTTCTCAGCACCTCGTCGCTCCAATCAAGTCGTACATAATTCACGCCTTTCTCGAGCGGCCCAGGACACAGGACCTCTTCGCATGAACGATAGCCCGCTTTAAAAGCATTATCAGCAATAGCCCTAACAGTAAATAGCGTGACAAGGCAAAGCAATTTGTGAGGCACGAGTGTCATAGGAAAACGCAGTCTATCTCGATACCATGATGTTAGCTAAGTGGAGAAGTTCCCGTTATTAAAGGTTATAGGACACACTACCTAGAGCGCTGATCCCTCTGAATGCGATTTCTCTTTTGCTTGACATGACGAATGGTGGTATATATCACTGGCCAAGTCTTAGATGGATCTCGTGAGTCTCTGACCCAAGCAAGCTCAATATCCTCATACGGGATATTCACTAAACTTCCTGGCCTCCAACCACCAATGCCACCCAAAAGAGTGGCACAGTGGAATGCAAGTCGCATGCTAGGCCTGCACGGTATGTGTTTTGCCATTGTCCAGACTGTATCGAGGCAGAAGATTACATCTTCGGCTGTCATCTCAGACTTTTCGAAACTCTGCTCAATGGAAAGGCCGATCTCTTGACACAAAATGGGTATCCACTACACATATCCGACCTGTAAGCAAAACGGCGTTGATTATTGGACACGGGAGGGAGAGGAAGCACTAACCCGAGCTATCTCATATGCTGGGCCTTTACCGGAACCAACATTGCGAGACGACATGAGAAGGTGCCAAAATGATGCATTGTCTTGGTCTTCTATTCGTTTTGCTCTGAGTACCCTTCTATCGGCTTCGTTGACAAGATGCGTCCATGTATCTTCAACGGAGGCACCACTGTTAATAGTGCGAACCAATTCGTACTCCTCGGGGCCCAGGCACGGTCGTAGCGTGACTGAGCTCTCGACATACATCTTCAAATATGTCTGAAATACCGGTTGGGCGTACTCCGCCCCAGAACAGAGATCAATCCATATGTTGTGTGGATCTATGTCCAAATTTTGTGCGAAGCTAGATAGCAATCCTCATTCAGTATTGGAATAGAGCGAATGTAATAAGGGAAGGCTGCGCCGTACCTTAGCCAACTCTGCCATATCCTATCACGACGCTGTTGCGTCTTTGGGTCCAGGTACAAGTCTGCATTAATTGGTGCCTTTTCGTATTGCTGTAGAGTAGCAAGAACAGCTTCTTTATTAAAACCCTGTTGGCGAGGTCGTTCAAAAGGCCGAGGCCCTTGGGATAAAGGATATTGAGAAGAGTGTGATGTTAGAGAGACGGCCATAATAATAATTCAGCATGTGTATTAATCAACTGATATAGAAGTGGAGGACATCGAGATGAGGGACACGGATACGATTATATAGGCCCGGCAGCAGTGCATAACACACTCACCCACATCATCTTTTAATATAAGGACCGTGGGGAGTGTGAGTTGCCAATAGGCAGGCATATGCATGGGCGGCAAGGCGCGCGCTTCACACTCCCTGTACTAAAACAAGTCCTCGTCGTCAAGCCAGCCCGCTTTTCCCTACCGCAGCTCTTCGATATCGGAGGCCAGACAAAACGGAGGTGGGCCTCTCAGTTCCGTGGGAAACGGCAGGCGGCTCTACTACGTTACGGAGGCGCTAGATCGGCAAAAGCTCGGGCGTGTTCTATGACAAAGGTAGGTTCCCCGTCTGCTCCCCCATAGACAAGCCATTAACCGGCAGATTAGTAGTTGAGTGGGTGACCATCAGCGAACACCGGCTGTTGTATGTTTTTGCTTTTTTTGCTTATTTTTTTGTAGTCTATGAATAGAGAATGAAAGGGAAACAGGCTATAACTACTTGTGCAAGTTACTACTGTGTGGTGTTAATGTAGTGGAACAGCAACTTATCATGCCCCGAGTCATGAAAAGATATAATGCCGCAGAACAAAAATCCAGCAAGGATCCAGATCGTGGCAAACACTTAGTTGTCAACTCAAGGGTTATAAACCCGAAATATTTATCGGACATGTACTCAGTTACGCCCCCTTTCGGGATGAAATTTTGAATTCCGTTTTTTTTTTTTTTTTTTACCCTTTTTACTTTTTCAGCTCTCTTCTTCTACGGGGAATGAAGGGATGGGAGGGATGGGGGCCAGAAAATGGAGTTGTTTTTTGCGTTTTAGATTGATCATGGTAAGACGGCAAACCAAACGTTTAAGACAAAGAGAGAAAAGAAACTAGGCCTAACAAGCATAGAATAGCGAGAAGGATTTTCAATTTTAGGACAGATTAGTGTCTTTATTCCGGTGAGATTGACTCCTATTTCCAAAAGGAGTAACCGCGTGGTAAGCGTATTTCAGAAGGAATGGAGTAGGTATATAGGAATACCTTCCGCGAAGCATATCCAATACCAGATAGGGCGTCATTTTCCGCATCCGATTGAATCCTACCTACCTACCGTATATTTGCTGCCCGTTCTGTTGCTAGTTCTGTTTCTGCCAAAGTCTTATAGTTCGTCCCATTCGTTCGCATGAAAGACGGGGGCGGGAGAGAAGAGCCCGTTCCATCTTATTTTCGGCCGAGTGAAAAAGAAAAAAACTAAACCCCCCTCGTTCTCGTATAACCGGGAAAATGGAAGCAGTAAAGAGTTGTAAACTTTAGAAAGCGGAAACGCGACGCCCCCTTGGACTGAAATACATCCGACACATACAGTATCACCACCCCCGAGCTTGTCAGACAACATCAGCTCACATGTTTGAAAGCTTGCCACCGCGTGGCCGTCTAGATTTATACGTATACTGCATGCGAAGACCGGGGGGCGACGATATCCCCACTGATAGATGGGGTTGATGCGTTGCCATCCGCGGCTATGCCATCGTTGTTGGGTCTAAACAAAAAAAAAAAAAAAGACCCAACAGAAGAGAAGATACAGAGTCATGCGCCACTCTGCGTGTCATCTTGAAAATCATAAAATGCATCTGCCGATCACATAGATTGACTCGTTTCCACAAAGCCATCTAAAAAAAAAAAAAAAAAAAAAAAAAAAAAAAAAAAAAAAAAAAAAAAGCGAAAAACAAAGGACCTACCGATTCAAAAGGTTCACTAATTATTAAATCACGTAGCCTAATACGGAACATTGCTTCCTATGGGTTTCAACTTACACGTACTAGTTGCGAGGCACCAGGCCAAGGATCACAGAAGCTAAAAAAGTACGAGGACGCCAAAAAATTGTTAAGTAAAAAGATGAGAGAGAGACGAAAGAGTCAAAAGAGAAAAAAAGCCAAACAGTCACCAAACCGTAAACCCGTAGCCCGTTCCTGTCAAGGATTCCTGTTTAGGCAACATTTGCGTTGCTGTGGAGGTGGGGGTGCGGCAAAAAAACCGATCATCAGGATTGCTACTTTGCCCATGCTATTATTTCTCTGATGCCCTGGCGCAGTCGTTGCAATACGGGTCGTATCCTTGGGCTGCAGATTGGTCGGATTATTATACGTTCGCAGTTTAGCAGCACTACCTGCTGGCCCCCTGCCTTACATGGCACAGAAGGCGGTCAGCGAATATTTATGGAATCTGACTGCAAATCGCCTACACATACCTATATTGGACAATCAGCACATACTATGTACGAAACCAATGATTGCCGGCGTCTACGCTGTCATCACCTACAGTAGTCATGTTTGACACTTGATCAAGTTCGTTTGCTAACGACGCCCTAGGGACGGGAAGAGCGGGCAGCCGATTGACGATTCATGAGGGCTACTGCACATATTTCTTGTCGACTGTGGTCTGAGTGACATGTCGCTTTTGCTTTGCTGCTACCTGTAAGTAAGTGTTAGCTAATTACGTACAGTAGCATACTATGTTAGCCTCTCCCTATAATTCCTCATGAGCTAAATAGGAAAGGCTTTGCGAGAAAAACGCGTGCAAATACGCATCTGTGTCGGTAAGATACGACAATAGTTGTCATGACCACCAACACCTGAACAACAGCAGCGGAGAACCGGTGGCAAAAGCCAAGATGCACGAACGAAGAGATGGCACCAAAGTCCGGGTACCCCCTGTCATCTGGACATGTTAAACGGCCATATACAAGTAAGGATGCTCCGTAAAAATATAGCACGGTTTCTCGCCAAGTACCGTCGTGTTTTCTCACGGAGAGCTCCGGGCACCCGTTCGTAGTAGTAGTAGTAGTAGTAGTAGGTAGCACCAGACGTACATATTAAACGGGTACGGCCAGGAAGCTAATGCAAACTTGGTGTCTGCCTGTCCCCATGCATTGCGCGCTTCTGACAGGCGCAGATGCCGGCCTTCCTAATGGATCAAGGCAGCTGGATGCTAGCCAGGCTCCCGTGCGGCCGCAGAAGGAAAGCCCCGAGGAACGCTTGTTGCGCCACTTGCACCCTCTGAACATGTCTCCTAGCTCGTCCATGTTTGATGCTGTATCGCAGCATCGTACAGTAATGTACTGTAACATAGGGAGTTGGAAGCCGGCGGGAGCGGTTGTCCGAGTTCCGCAGTCCCCGTTGATGGGCGGCAGCTCTGCTATCCCGCTAATGCATCTTTGCTACCCAGAATAGAAGAGACACATGAAGAAAGAGATAGAAAGAGAGTCTTGTTAGCGCTTCCTAGAACCTCGTGTGGGGGCAGCCAAGATGCACTACAACGCTTGATCGTTTTCCGCCTTCGTTCTCACGACGTCAGGCTACGGCTGAAATGCAGCCAACATGGAGGGGCACCACTCCTCATGACTAGTGGGCGAGGCCGGGGCCATCACACAGCCTGTCTGAGGGTTGGGAGGGCTGCAAACAGATCGGCGATGATGCATGTGCGTGTAGTCCCCGACATGGGGACAGCGTTGTGGGCAGTATTGTATCTTCCAGCTCAGATACGTATTCAGGATATGTAAGCGAATCGGCCCCCTCGTCGAGCCCGTCAGGCTTCAATTTCGATAGAACCAATTACCCTTGCAACTCCAACGGCTGGAGAGCAGCTAGCGGTGTTCACTGACTCAACCACAAATCATCACAATCACACGTCGATATCCTAGTATCCCGGCAATGCCTACCTGTAGATCGAATTAGCCGCGAATCACACAAGACCATGATATTTTAGCGCTGCGCCCATCCAGTTTTCGCCGGTTTCAATTACTACTGGCATCAGCCATCCGACGATGCAAGGGGTCCAGCAGGACGGGCTCTGGTAATAGCAGCACCGCGGGACTCCGGATCGGCTAGCGGAGGTGTCCTGACAGCTTGGATTCTTGTTCGAGGTGGCGGTCTCACTTGGTTCGGATAGAGTACGGGACTTGCCAACATACAAGTGAATATCGACATCTTCATCATGTAAAGTTACTTTGGTCCGCCTGGACCTTAGGTCGTCGTTTGCAGGTAGTCAAAAGACGGCCGCTCGAGGACATGGACTAAACATTAAAAAGGAAAAAAGCAAAGAAAGCGTAAAAAGAAAAGGGGAGTGAAGAGATAGCAAATACCTGGCAAGCCACCATAGGTCTAGTATTAGAGTGCTTATAGACACGACTCTAGCCCCCAAAGCTGGCATCCCCAGTCGCCCCTTGTGTCGTGCCATTCCTGTCTCAGACGGTTCATTCCCAGCCAGGGGGGGCCTGATGTCAGCTGTCTCTCCTCACACAAGTAGGTATTGATGTCTCAGCATCTTCACTTCAGGGAAAAGAAAATGAGGCCACTTGCTTGGGTTCACCGCACCTTGGCAGCTCTGAGAGCCAGCTGGGGGGCTTGACCTCAGCCCGCCCGCGACCACTGTTCGCACCAGCAGCCAACCAATCGCACACGCAGACATGGCTCCATGGGAAGGCAAAAAGAGACAAAGGTTACCCAAACGGAAAGAACTTAAACCCGATATATGATACCCCTTCGTAAAATAGTCTAACCCGTTCATCCAAACCTAGCCACCCGCACACATACCGAACTGTCCCTCATAGTATCCGTACCCCAAACCCAGACGCTCAAATCCTCTCCCGCTTGAAGCCGGAGAGGACACCAAAAGGCCACTAAATTTTCAAAGACATACAAGGCCACCAATAGCGAACAAATACAGCTCCCCTCCCTTTGTAATAGCCCACTTGAAATCAAGCTCCAATAAAGAAAGAGAAGAAAGAGAAGAAAGAGAAGAGAGAGAGGGAGAGAGAATGCGAGAAAGAAGATGGGGGAAAGGGACTTTTGCCTAGCGTCAAAACGTCAGTTGAAGGCCTTCCAGCCATGTTGCCCACCTCCGTCCTCGCCAGGCGCTCTCCTCGTACATGGCTATTCCATGGATGCCACCATGGCAACAAGCGAAAAAGCTTCATGAAGTAATCATGTCAAGGCCGTACCGGGGATCTGGCCGGCAAAGAACACGCTCGATCTCCTCGGGGTCAAAAGTATGCCCAAAGATGTCTATATCAGTAGCGCCGAGGCCATGGGGCACCTTTGCCTTGGTAATGCTGCTACCCTTTCGGTCCTTCTTGGCCATTTCCTCGTGGATCAAGCGAGTCGTGTTCTGCGTGGGATCTTCAAATACAAAGACAACGTAGGAGAACTGCCCACGGAGATCAGGGTCAAATAGGAAAACATCCCGCCAAATTTCCGCAAGTTCCTTGGGTGGGTTGCGATAACCATTGCCGAGGCCGAAATCGCCAATCACAACTCGATCGTAATTGTTGTATAAGCAAATCCGAAGGGCGCCCCGGATCTTTTCCCGTATCATGTCCCGCTCTTCCGAGAAAGAATACTTGGTCCCATTCTCTTTAAGCTTGGGCCAGCGTGTTGGCGGCACGGAGATGACTGGTAGATCGTACCAGCGATCAAGTGGCTCGTAGCGATCGTGAGGCCCACGGCATACAACAACCGAGTCGGAGAGAATGGCTCCAACAGATGGGATAGGATAGTTGGAGACCTCTCCCGTCGCGGGCCAGGGGCTGCCCAGCGTGGCGGAGAGGTTGCTTCGTCGGCACAGCCTCTCTTCATAGCCAGAGCAGCCGGTTTCCCAGTCCCCCCCTGGACGCCGCTCATTCGCGGCGCAGATGAAAGGGATTCGAATTCTTGGTCCTCTTGCTGCTTCACTAGACTCGCTGTCCATATTGGCGTAATAGATGGCTTTCATGACCGGATCACCAGATTCTACCCGAAACTGTGGGGGACGAGTGCTTGGCTTCTGGCGTGGAATGTCGAGCTGCGCCGCCGGATGTCGATAAAGAATGGAGTACGGTGGAAACATTTCCGAGTAGTTTGCTTTGACTAGAGGAATAAAGTTTCTCTTGGTATCGGCCGCTACATCGGACGGCCTTACCTTGCTTGATCTAGTCGGAGCCATACTCGTAGGCTTTGCCAAGGTCAAAGGAAAAGGGTGTAACAAGAGTAAACCAAGGGCGAGGACGAGATGCAAGCCTGGTTGTAAAGAAAGGTGTGTAAATTGAACAACAACTTGGGGACTCCAACTTGGGGGATTCCAATTTGGGGACTCGGGTGGTTATTTTGCCTTCTCAGGGATGTAAATCGGTCAGCATGAGCGGGCGAGGCGCCTTTATATATATCACTGTCTCGGCCTGATATGAATTGCTTTTTTTTTTTCTCTCTGCCCTTGTTTCCTCTCCTTCAGGCCAAATTGCCAATGACCAGTGACCAATGACCAATGAGGCAGGCAGTGATTCAGAGGCGAACATCCATAGAGAGAGTGAAGCGAGATGTAGGGGCTGCAATTAATTGTACGACCCAATACGTCCAGAATCTGAACCAGTTGTTTAGGACAAAAACCAACGGCAGGCGAGCAGACGGGGGTAGAAGGGGCAGCTCAGAGGCTAGCGACCTTCAACTTGAAAAGAGTGTCAAGTATCGCCTGAAAGGCCACTGCTGAGGGGGGGCCCAGATTATGTCTCGCCGGCAAGACAGGAATACATACCGGGACCCACGAGGCACCGGTAGCCAGACTGGCGGGACACGCACGGTGGATGGTATCCTGACGCCCAGGACTAGCTAGAGAGTAATATTTGACCCTGGGATGGATGAGAGACGTGCGGGATCTCAGCAAGACTGGTCCTGGCCGGACGCCCCCGGTCGAAAGCCAGCGAGACATGATACGGTGTGCCCCACGGGGGCCTCTGAGAGACATTCTTGGACAGCGTTCATGGTTCATGAAGCTTCACACCACTGGAGGGAGAGATGGGGATCCCTAGTGGGCGGAGCCGAATCCGCGTGCTCATTGGGTTCCGTCAGGACTAGGAACGGCACGAATAGGTGCAGGCGAGCATGGCCGGAAGCCATGACGAGGCGCACTCGCACTGCAAGTGTTGCTTTTGGCATAGGCCGGAGTATTGTTGCGGACGCATGCGCATAAGATCTGTGATACCTCATCTCGCCCTGTTGAACCATGCCAGGATCTAAACTAGTCTGCGTCGGCGCAGGACATGGGCCAGGGGGTTCGAGGCCCCGGGTTTGGGTGACAGATCTCTCCACCGTCTTGTACTTGTACGGGACAGTACGCAACAAACAGCACCGCACCGCACTCGTGAGGGTGGCGGCCAAGAGCAGCGGCTGTGTCTTGCTAGGACTCGCTGGTCGTCTCGACGGCCCAATCCCACGGCACTCGCTAGGCATGGGCGTGATGCTCGTCGACGGGCTGAGGATTGGGCGTGGACGGCCAGGCTGGGGCTAAAACATGCAGCGACCAGCTGGTTGGCCGGTCACTCGCCGGACCGTCGACGGCGACGTATCAAGAGCCAAGCTCGCGGGCCTCTTCTGGACATGACGAGAAGGGCCGCGGTCGCCAGACAGGTGGTGGGTGCGAGTGGAACATGGCGTATCTCCCACGGCCATTCAGCGAAGGCGCCAGCCAACAGCACAAGAGAGGAGAAGGGAGATGAGGCGGGCGACGGATGCGAGACGCCCTCCCAAGCCTGCGTCTCGGCGATCCAAGGCTTTCCAGGGCGCAAATGCGAAGCGGCGTCGAGGCCCGTGAAGGACAGGCAGGCAAGCGTGTCAAGTATAGTGGACGATGTCTTGCCCTTGGCGGTTGATGCGGGCTGGCAGTATACCAGTGCGTACCTGAGGCAGAACAGAGGCAGAACAGCGGCAACGATCCGCGGCTAGAGTACACGATACTCGCTCGCTCAGGTAGCGGGTACCACGTTGTAAGGCGATCGCGATGAGGCGGTACCAGTTGATGCAAGATTAGTAGCTGTAGCGGCCGGTGGCTGCAGGGAGGATTAAGCGTCGAGCGGTGGCTATCCGCGACGCCACAGCGCTATTGTCTGGCCTTTTCTAGCGCTGTCTATCTGGATCGCTTATTTCTGTTTACCATGTAAATAGACCGGCAGAGCAGCGAGAAAGCTGGAGTATGAGCATGGAGAGCCGAATGCCAGTGGCAGGCTGTTACAGACAGCGTACTGTAGCACTGAGGCGGCCAAAGAGGTTCCTCATACTGCATGCGCCAGGTACCCGCTACCGCCGTTGCGCGGTACCGCAGTACAGTAAATTCCCACTCACCGCTTTGAACTACACGGCGGCACAACAGTTTTTCCTTTTTTCGCACTCTGCCAATCCCTGCTCTCAGCTCTCAGCCCGCCAAAAAAGCAACCTCTCTCCAATCTAAAGACGAGACATATGATGGCCGCTGGCATCTAATACGGCGCAGAACCCAAGACAAGCCCTGCGCCATCTCCCTGCTCGGCCCAAAGGTACACGTCATGAGACGCTCTGCTCACGTCTTGCTGCCTTGTCAAAGTCCCCGTGAGCGGCCAACAGCCAAACATGTCTCGTCCCTTCCGCCTGCTTGGGCGCTACCGACGCCATCCTTTTGCTCATGCCTATAGGCGATGCTACTCGGTGCGTGTCCCCAGCGACGGTGTCGGGGACATCAAGACGGTGGCAGACCTGAAGGAATGGCAGCCTCAAGGCCGTGTCTCGGATGTGCAAGTCTGCGGCTGGGTCAGGTCGGTTCGCAAGAGCTCCAGCGTGCGCTTCGTTGACATCACCGACGGATCCTCCATGAGGCCAATGCAGGCTGTCGTTGGCAAGAGCTTGGCCGCAGAGTAGGTCAGCCCTCGTCCCGGCAGTATGGCGAGCAGCAGCTGACA
Source organism: Trichoderma sp. CBMAI-0020 (assembly GCA_030708095.1). Lineage (NCBI taxonomy): Eukaryota > Fungi > Ascomycota > Sordariomycetes > Hypocreales > Hypocreaceae > Trichoderma > Trichoderma sp. CBMAI-0020. The sequence continues at coordinate 694,555 of JAJNCI010000004.1, read as the reverse complement.
GGCCTCGTAGTTTACGCCCGGGTGCAGCCGTTCGCCTCAAGGGGGTCTGGCATAGTAGCGCCTCCAAATTGCTGCCTAATGTAGAGTCTCGAGGTGACAACCTTGCTCGTCGTAGTCCAATTGCAGGCACTTCAGCCCTGGCTGACCACCAGCCGAGTTCGAAGAACCCCGGCCATGGTTCAGAGCATGCCTCGGCAGCAAGCTTACCGGCGTCGATATCCGTGCAAGAGGCAGAAGCGCCCAGTATCACGGAAACAAGTCGTGGTCAGGCTCAGGCCTCAGCTACGGCTGAATTGCAAGTCAACGAAGTGGAAATCCTTGGCTCGTCTGATCCCCATGTAAGGCTGGAGCCGTTTTGCAAACGGTTTCCCCCCTGAAACGTTTATCCGTTCTGACGTTTATCAAGACATACCCCATCCAGAACAAGTATCAAACACCAGAAAGCTTGCGAGCAATATCACATCTTCGGCCGCGAACTCCTCTCAACTCAACGCTCCTTCGGCTACGATCAGATGCCATGGCAATCCTAAACAATTTCTTCTTCAATGAAAAGTTTCAGCAGACCCACCCCCCAATCATCACCTCATCAGACTGCGAGGGCGCTGGTGAGGCATTCAGCGTCAAGAGCGGCGGGCCTTCCGAGTTCTTCAGAGACCCTAAGTACCTCACTGTCTCATCACAGCTCCATCTGGAGGCTCTGGCTCAAGCGCTGGGAAATGTGTGGACTCTATCGCCTACCTTCCGAGCCGAGCAGAGTGACACCTCTCGGCACCTGAGTGAGTTTTATATGCTTGAAGCTGAAATGAGCTTTGTTCAAGACATGGATGAGGTCATGGACCTCGCCCAAAGAATGCTGGCGTCGCTTGCTAGCGGGCTCAGCCAGCGCAGTGCCGCTCAAGAACTCGAAAAGCACCGGCTTGACTCCAGAGACCCTGCGGAACGTTTAGCATTCGAAGACCTTGTCGATGTCAAGGAACTGCAACAGCGGTGGAGGGGTCTTATGGCGCCGACCAGATGGCCGCGGGTGACGTACACAGAAGCCATCAAAATCCTCGAACCCGTGGCCCACCTGTTCGAACACAAGCCCGTCTGGGGATCCGGCCTCCAGTCAGAACACGAGAAATACTTGGCTGAGAAAATCGGGTACGATGCAGCAAGCGATGCGCTCCAGCCTATCTTTGTCACCCAATACCCGCGAGATATCAAGGCCTTCTACATGCTCCAGTCACAATCCCCCCCACCTCTGGGGCAGACGGTCGATTGCTTCGACCTCCTTGTTCCTAATCTTGGAGAGCTTGCGGGAGGATCCATGAGAGAGTATCGGCTTGCCGAGCTTGAGGACAACATGCGCCTGCATGGTCTAGAGGTCCCAACAAACCGGAAGGCTAGATCCAACGACATGGGGTGGTACCTGGATCTGAGACGCTGGGGATGTCCTCCCCATGGAGGATTTGGTCTTGGCTTTGACCGCCTATTAAGCTATCTGACTGGTGTGCCCAACGTCCGCGATGTGGTGCCATTTCCACGCCATTTCGAGCGCTGCGATTGCTAAATGCGGCTATCTTTTCGACTTTGTGCCACGTCAAGCTTCGTCACTAAGACAGGAGATTGCCCCGACGTCTCGGGAAATGGTAAACCACCAGCCTGTTGTGCTCGTCAATGCTTGCCTACCTCGGACTGTTTCATTTCAGACAAGCTTGCTCGCACAGCAGCAGCAAACGGCGATCTGCGTCAGGGGACCGATTGCATGACGCAGCGCCACGCCGCCACTCATTGTTACACGACGTAACCCGATCTTGGGGCTCAAAGACGAGAAGGGCTTTGTGGGAAGCGGCATGTGCCAGTGTTCTTGTCTCTCTTCTTATTTATATCTGAGCACCTTACACGCGAGGCGGGGAGGCCGACACTGATGCTCCGGTAGCGATTGGATCCCACTCAGCGAGCGTGGCTGCTATTCACGAATGGGGAAATTAGATCTTGTGCGATTTGCCCATCTGCGACAATGGGCGCGATTATGCGGGAAAGCGATGAGATCTTTTTTTTCATCTGGAGTTCGGCGATTTGCATTATCTCTACTCTCAGCCCCGGCCTTGCCTACTTTGTTCAGAGATATGCTACCCAAAATGAAGTGGTTGGCTCGTTTTTCCCTCTCTCTCTAGTCACGGTAACACAACCTATGATGAATGTGACGCTGCAGGGACGCATCTAACCGTGCTGCTGTGGATTCAGAGATCTGATTTCTTTGTATTCCGTTCAAAATTGCCAGATTAGGACCATACATGGATGGTTATGTATAGATGGATGGAATGAGGATGTAGAATACGTTTGAGAAGCTTTCTCATTTCGTACTGCCATGCCAACATGACTTGTTGGCTATATGTAGGATACTGTAAAATAGGCTATTTGTAAGATGAAATAGAATAAAATAACCTCGCCATTCATCAGAGAAAGATCGTGATGCTGTGTTGAATGTCTGCACATTTTACAGGGGACGCTATATAAAAAAGTGGCAACAGCATAGAAGAGAAGAGCTCTAGAAATATTGAGCCGCAGCTACCCAGAACTTATTACTTTATAAGCGATACTGAGGACTCCAGTGATAGCCTTTGGCTATATACTTGGGGATAGCAACAGGGCTCTGCACTCTACGAAACAAGTATATTCATATTATATAAAACCTACAGCTAAACAACAAGTCTCATAGCATTTAGCATCACTATGAAAAGACTCAGTCATATAACGCATGAAACCCCGTGGTTACAGAACTTGCCTACCAAGTGGCTTACATGCTCAGCTCCAGTAAGCATCAAACTTTGAGATCTTCCGCATCATCCAAAGCTGAGCGTTTATTTTTACCGATTTGAACTTGCGGCCAGCCCTAGGCGTCAGCACAGCTTCAGCTTATATCGCCCGCACCCAGCTTTCATCAGAGCCTCGTCGGGTGCTGTTTGGGACCAGCGCGGGCATTGCATGGGGAAACCAAAAAACCGCCCCCAAGGGCAGAGCCCGAGACGTCTCCCAGTGCTGAATTGACAATGCTGAGCACCACGAAGGAGATGGTTGCGTGTCTAGCTGTTAGATGTCATTGAATTCATTGTATTGGCTCAAGCCATTGATAAGGGGGCACCCCTCTTCAGCCTCAGCCTCGAGTTCGAAACAAACAGGCCCCGGGGATCAACGCCAGGCAGGGATTGAGCAGAAAGCCGGAACACGCTTGTCCCATATTTCTCAAGTGCTCATTGCTTGTTTCCAGCCTTCGAGACCGTTTGGTAAACTAGTAGGCGTGGCGCAACGAATGGCGCTTTCAAGGGATCCCAAAGAGCAAAGGGACAAAGGCCGTTTGCTGGATACTAGAGCCAGGATCGGACTTTTATAAGGGGGGAGGGGCGGGTTTTGCATAAGCATAAGCATAATCAGCTCCTGCTATATCTCGATGAGTCGGTATCGATGGGAACAGACGCACATCAAGGTGCTTGTACAAGCACAGTACAAGCGTCAAAATATTTAAAGTAATTAAAATAAGCTTAATTTATAAAAAAAAATGAAATAAATATTTTATTTATTTATAAATTATATAATATTAATAATAATTTTATATTAAAGTAAAAAAAATTAATAATTAATTTGTTTTTAAATAAGAAAAACATTTCAATAAAAAATATTATAAAATTAAAAAGATTTAATTTTTAATAATAATATTATTATTTTTAATATTCGATTTTATTTTATATTTCTTTAATATTTTTATTTTATTTAATAAATATAACTTTTATATAATTTATAATATAAAATATTATATAATTAATAAAATAAATTAGTATTATAAATATTAAAATTATATAATAAAACTTAATAAAACCTTAAATTTTCTATTACCTATAGTTATATATGCTTGGATAAGCAATATAAACTACCTTATAACTTACCAGCCTGGGGAAGCTACTGCTTTTGGAGATGGATATTACAGAGAGTACCTACCTAGTCATGCAGTGGAAAGAAAACACTGGAATGATGGCTGTATCAATATCTAGCACCCCTGACTTGGCTAATCTTAAACAGCCGCCCAGACAAGTCGTGCATAACGCTGCAAATCTTCAGTAGGTATAATGACATCTCCCTCTTGTGGGTCTGGATCTCTCAGGAAGAGCAGCCGGAACGAAAGCACCAAGTCGCTTCTAGCAACTTGATATGAACCAGTAGCCGGATCCCGTGTGATGGTGATACTTTGCTGTAACACAGGCTGACTGGCGCCAAACGTTGCTGCCCTTCTAGTCGTTGTAGCGCCAGAGCGGGTCGCAGCTTCTTCCTCCCATCTCTCGATAAGAATCTGTTGAAGACGGTGGTCAAACTTGGCAAGCAAGACAATCTTGACCTGATGGTCTGATGCGGAAAACCACCATCTCATGTCGTCTCGTAGGGCATGCAAGGATTCGGAATCCCCTGCCTCGATAACCAGGGTTGGCCAGGCATATTTATCGTGGCGTACTGACATTGGGCCACCACTTGAGTCGCCTTCACCACCGTCGCCTCTAGGGTGACCTTGTGGACGAAAGGTCGTACTCATGGTTGGTTTCCAGATATCTTGAGCTATTGCCCCGATTTTGAGTATGAAAGCCTGGTAGATGCCCGCGTGTAGTGCTTCATGCAGGGCAGTAGGTATTGTGATGATTAAAAGTCTCCTGTCGGCATGATAACGTCGCAGGCGGAAACCGCGACGTTCTGGACGGCTGATTTCCTCAAAATCGGCAGGAGAAACATCTAATAACGAGTAGTTAGTATAGAATATCCTAGGGATGTAATTGCCGCTAGATGGTAAATACTTACTTTGGACAATGAGGAAATCGCCTGGAACCTGCCTAACCAACTGGTAGAGCTCTTTGACGTTTGTATATGTGATTGTCGGCGGCTGCTCCTCCCCATGCGAAGCCAGCGACACCGACGTAGGAGGAGTAGAAACCGACAGGTCTGGCGATGCCATGGCATTTAAATTCCTGCGTGAGAGAAAACTTGGTGATTGAGGGTTCTGCTTGGGAGCGCTGAAACTTGGAGGCTTCGCTGATGGAATGCTTCAAGGGCCTGGGTCACTAAGAGGCAGCAATACGACTCTGCGCCGTTGATTTCCCATTGTATTCAACTTGGTGATTGTCTTTGTTGGGGCTTTTGCTGGAGACTGCGAGTCCCATCGGCGAGTGATGGTTTGTGCTAGAGGAAGGCGCAAGATCCGAGTAGGGCGTAGAAGCTAGAGGACCCCCCCGGTCCGATGATCTTTATATAGTCGCATCAACGTACGGAGTACGGATACTCGGTGGGTGTAACTGGAAAAGTGTACCTAGTGGGGCCCTACAGAGTATCGTTATCACACTTACCTAATCTTAGCACGAGGTTGCATCTTGGTGCGGGTTTGCGTTGGTTAGCTATCAAAAACGGAATCATGCGACTCTAAATTCGGAGTGTTGGGCTGCGGAAAACGGGAGACTCTACACTCTGTTGGAAGCAACTCCCCTGGCCTCGATACTCCTCGAGGCTCGATGCCCCTCGAGGCAGGTCGGGCCCTCTCGAGCCCTCTCGGCGGCCTGTAGTATATAGAGCCAAGCCCCACACCACCTAGGTAGCCGTAACTTAGCTTGATCATCATCACAATAACACTCACTACATTCACTCTCTTGTGCCTTATTTAATACACTTAAGAGAAGTGCTTAACGGGATCCCGTATATTCCAATGGATATGGTCGTATGTGCTATTCAGCTTGTTAATCTCAACTTATAACAGACAAGAGCATGGAAAACCTTCAACTTTGGCATGCTTCAAATATGTTCTTATTCTATATCACCTAGAGTAATGACAACGGTAAGACTCAATTGTTCGCTAAAAGGGTCCATAAGACAAGCAAAGCGGCCATTAGGCTTAACATGTAATTTCTGCTACTGGGACGCCTGTAGCGAGTGTTGTCTGCGTTGCCTAACTAATTACTACTCATCATTTCAAGTGTAGCTGGTGATAACGGTGACTGTGTGGTTATTTTTCCCGCTAGAAAGCAATATAAAAGCTACACTGCTCTCTGGTCGTCACCTTCACAAAGCTGCTTCATATTTAATTAAGTCGAGAAAAGGTTTTTATGTTCATTTATACTATATAAGACAAAGGCTATATGTTTGAATCAAGACTTGTGACGTTTTTATGTAACGCAGTACACGCTCATCAGTGCTGTATGCGTCTCCCACAAAGATTAAACATCAAGACCGCTACTTTTAACGCTTGATATGGGGGGCGATTTGCATTGGCCTGTTGTGTTGGTATTTGCTGTACCATAGTTTACCCAAACTGTACGCCTCACAAAGACGCTCCCCACCACTGGCTATGCTAGACATCTCCTTTTTTTTTTTTTCCGAGAGTCTGTATGAATAGCGAATAATAATAATGCACAACTTTTTTTGGTTCCTTTTTACAGCATCATAATCGACGCAATGGCTGCTGTTTACCAGTACGACGGCCTCAGTCCCGCAAAGTTAGCCATTACAGCCGTTGCTTCTCCATCATCCTTCTTACGCTGTCCGCTCAACTGTTGAGAAACACCAGGGTTAGCTTTCTTAGTCTCTAGTAGGAATTTGAATGGTTACCAATATTTGTAAGATAGACATACCTCAAGCTGCACTCCCCGGTGAACGTGTACGAGCCAATCAACGTAACTTTGCGCTTCGTTGTTTCGATCTTCCACCAATGTTCGTGCAAATTCGTATTCTGCTCCGTCAATTCCCTGTCGCGCCAGCTGTATTGTCAAGCCCTTTGATCCCCTCATGCTCTTCAAGAACTCAAGGATATTGCGGACCTGAGCGTTGAGATGGGTCTCCAGCACTGGCAACGAGGATGTGTAGGCGTCCAAGCCCTTGAGCGAATCGTGGCCTTCACCAAAGAGGTCAGTGATCAAGTTTGGTGATGTCTGAGCGTGGAGCCACAGCAAACACTGCTGTCCGTTGTCTACCAAATAAACACCGCCGGGCTCGACGCGCGAGAATGATGCGCGAACAGAGGGCGGCAGCTTGAGGTGACCGGTTTCTGCGTCTGCAAATCCTTCCTCAGGCTGAAGGTTATGAAGAGCAATGATCCTGGGGTAGATATACAGGCTAAGCTCCAAAGGTCCCATGCTCCTGACCATGCGCAAATCGTGGACTCTCCGATCAGAATTCTCGACGCCACCCTTGAACGCTCTGCATTTCAGGAGGCCCAACATGTACATGCAGTATTCCTTGAGCTTCTCGGGCATGACTAGCTGGCCTGGCGGGTATTGGTTTGCGGAGTGCTTCCTGTAGCTGGCCATGATATCAATCGTTCGCTCTGTCAGCCAATTCCTGATATCTTTGAGGTTGCTCGAGGTAGTCGCAAGCTTCGTGCTAGCCTCCTTGGCCAAGATACCAATGACGGCATCTTGATCAGCAAACTTCATGCACTGGCGAATGGCCTGTTCCTTGGTGCTTGACTCCTTGGACGTATCACTAACGCTAGCAATGACGTTGGAGCATCGTACGCGCCGCTGGCCAGAAGCGGCAGTGTAGAGAAGAGCCGTCTGGAAATGGGCATCCAGCTTCGGGTCCAGCTTACCGTCGTAGCTAAAGGATACGCCAAGCGCCTTGTCTGCATCGATGACGCCAATTTCTAGATCGGCGCCAAAAGTATGCTGGACAAAGTTGCCATGGTACCCCTCCACTTGCAGTCCATTCGAACAGCGGACCTTCATGAGCCCCTGGTAGCCCGTTTCTCTCGTGACGGCATGCGTAATTTCCATTGATAGCTTGGGTCCATCTCGCGGAGAGATGAAGTTGGGGTAGTAGAAAGTCTCGCCACCAGTCGTTGCAGCAACATGCCCTATGGTGGCAACGTCCAGGTAACCACCAGACGGCGCAGCAAGGAAAAAGTCAATACCAATTCCTGAGGAGGCCATCTTCTCGGCGACCTTTTTCCAAGCAGGATGCTCCGTCGTGTACAGCTTCTTGTCCAGCTCGCCGCCAGGGTGGTTGCCGTCATCACGCATAAACAGCCTACCAGGGCCCCAAGTTGGCAAACTAGAGCAAGAGCAAATTACCTTGCCTCCTGTTGCTTCAAGCGCAGCCAAGGCAGAGTTGAGCGTAGCAAGCAGAGCAGGCTCCGGGTTTTTAATCGTAGAAAACATCTCAGGAAGACGAGTTAACAGAGAGGTGATGATGGCTTTTGATTCATAGGGGTCAACAAAGAGTCCCTCGCCGAGAGGAAGGAAGGGATCCTCCAAATCGGGCATAATCATCATATGGGCCTGGTCAAGCTGTGGCTAGAAAGTCCCAATGTCAGCAGGTCGATATAAATCACTCCGTCATTTGACATTGTCCACTTACATTGATGTTGTAAAAATGAATGTCCTTGTCGTATGTGATGAAGCCAACTTTGGCTCCCTCGGGTATCCTTCGCTTCGGCTCATTGTTCTCATCTTTTTCTTCATCGTCTCCTCCGTACAGTGCTGAGAGAATACCTTCACAGAATGTCTCCACGAAGCCCTTGTTATACGACTCTTGGGTGACATCGATGACAAACAGCCACCGGAGGCCAACCGGCTCTCTGGTCCAGTACTCCTTGGGGACAACAAACTCGACAGTGCCCCGGTGAAGCTCCGGTCGTTGGTCCCGGTCTAGCCGCACTCCTTGAGGGCTGATGGCGCAGAAATACTCTGGTGGCGTGTCGTTGGGGTATGAGCAAAGGTTGCACACAAACTTGTTGCCGCCAGATCGGAACATCATGAAGGGGTTGATGTAGGCTCGACATCTTCGGCAACGTGGCGGGCCGGCTTCTCCATAGTCCAGAACGGGAATTTCTGCTTCGCCAGCCTGGAGGGGAGCCAGGGGCTGAATGAGCATGCCAAGAGGCAGGCCGGTCGCGTGTAGGCCTTCGGACGTTGTTGGAATATTGTTTAGCGTGAGTCGAGTAAATTTGGGGGAGGAATTGCCCTGGTCGAAAGCAACGAACGAGACTGTTGCAGGGGGGGGGACGTGGCGCTCAAATGTCGGATACACGTTCCTGAAAAAGTACTGTTGGATCGAGTCTCTTGCAGCCGGTACGCTGGGCATGTCGTCTGCCGAGAGCTGGCCGCCGGAGCCCCCAGGCCCCGTGGGTGGCCCGATGGGTTCGTCGTCGTCGTCGGTAGTGAGGTAGCGTTCGGCAAATTCGTGTGACGATGCGAGGTTTGCGGGGGAGAATGGAGCTCCGACAGGCACCGGGAATTGGTTTGGATTGGCCATCTGAGGGCTGGCCAGAGGGCTGGCAAACTGTCCTCCCAGAGCCGGAATTCCCTGCGGGTTGTTGACATTGAGAAACTGCTCGGCAGGCGTCCCTGGCGGCAGCCCATTGAAGGCCTGTGACGAGCCGGTCGGCTCAACGGTATGGTAGGCGTGTCTATCCTTCTTCTTCTTCCTTGCGGAGGCGGCACCCCCCGCATCGGCACCCAAGTTCATCCCCCCAAGCTGCGCTGCAAGGGCGCCATCCTGCGACGGCATTGGAGACCCAGGAAAGCTCTGCGGCGGACCATAGCCCGGAGTTTGCGGTCCATATCCCGGGGTCATTGGCGGCCCATAGCCAGGAGTCATTGGTGGTCCGTAGCCGGGCGTTCGCGGCGGCGGCATGCCCTGGGGAGCGCCATACTGGGGAGCGCCGAAGGCAGCCTGAGGTGCGTATGGCGATGGAGGAACCGACTGCTGGAACTGCTGGGGAGCCGGGGCCGACGTCTTGTTGGGGTCGTTGGGATCGAGGGGCTCGCCGTGGCCCAGCGCGTGGTACTGAGTGTAGTCCATTGTTGTTGTGTGCAAGTGGCGATATCAGACGAGCATGCGCCTACAGAAGAGCTGGCAAAACGAGGGGTCTATTGCGGGACAAGTGCGGGCGAGGCAGAACCAACAAGGCAAAATGATACAAGGTCAGTGGCTTCCAGACAGGCTCAGCAACGCTTCCATGGCCCTCGTCCACAAGGTCGGCTCGCAAAAGGTCGTGATGCTGGAAAGCGCCGTCACTGGATGAAGCTGTTCCTTGCCTCGGTGGCCTTTTCGCGACTTTCTACAATCGTGGCTTGAGAGCCTCGTTGCCGCTTGTCTCTGATTGGCTTAGCCCGGCTCTGAGCTATCAGTGGCTTATCGGTGCCTATCGCGACAAGAGGCTTCTACCCCACATGCATGTACAAAGCATCCGTCGCTGTATCGGGGTCTCTCTCGCAGCCAATTAGTGTAAGCGAAAAGATGGAGCCGGCCGAGTAGAGGGACTCATTTTATACGAAAGGCAAAGCGTCCGGCTTGAAAACGCATGAAGTTTGCGGCCGCTGGCAACAGTGGAAGAATGCGTGGAGAGAGCTCATTCTCTTGGGCCATTGTATGTTTCTGCCTGGCGGCTAAAGTGACTGTCCAATAGTTGAGATGAGAGCGCACGTGTGGAATTGGATCAAGCAGGACGTCGGGCCAATCCGCTGTAGGTTGGGCCATATTGCAAAATACAGACAAATGGGCTTTTGAGCTTGCAAGACTTTTTTTCTCTCCCTGTTTCTTCTCTTTTTTTTTTCGCAATTTTTGAAGAGAATAGCAGCGCTCGAAGCACAATCAGTTATAAATTTGCAGACACCTCAGACAACCGGATTGGTGTACCTTACTTCGTCACCGGAGCGCCACGGTCATCAAGGCATGACATGATTTAGGCATCTGTGACCTATCATTCGATAACAGGCACCGCATCAGGCCTTATTCGACAAGTCGCATGCCTATATGGAAGGGACAGGTGTCCCTATCCGACTGAATGCTGGCAATTGATTACTTGCTTACTCCTGCACGATGAATTGTTAAGAGCTCCCGCTGCGGAAGCCGTGGAGCAATCGGAGGTGTTATTGGCGGACCGTAGTGTGCATCTGCGCGATGGGCCTGCAAAGAGCGTGTAAGACGGCGACGAGTCAATGCAGGAGTCTGCATCAATGCCTAGCACTCTCGCAAGTTCAATAGTGATTGATTCAGATAGATGAAATTCGAAGAAGCCGTCAGTCTTGGTTGGGCACAGCTAGGAGAAGTGGTTGGGCTACGTGTTGTGGCAGAGTCGAAGTGCGGGGATCGCAGAGGTGATGACGGCGTCGCGCCCGAAGCCAGATATTGTCACAGAACATGGTATAAAACAGCGATTTGAACGAGAAAAAAAGGAATGAACTTGATGAAATGCAAGAGGATGTGTGATGGCGTAATTGAATAGGCATGCTGGAGTTGTTGTGCGTCGCTATGCGGCCATATAGGTGGCTGGGTGGTCATTGGACCCTGGAAAGGATGACATGATATGGTGCAACGATCCGGAGCTACGAAGCCGGCGCAAGAGTGTAGCAGGACGTAATTTGAAACTTGGGAGGGCGGAAAGAGGGCGGAAGAGCCTCTATGATCCAGCGGAAGCGAACAAGAGCGAGATGGCAAAAGAAGAGCTGGAGATGTGACCCCAAGAGTGGCAAATGTGAGACGGTGACCGAGCCTTCGGTCGCATGACCATCTGCCACTCCCGCCGCAGGCAGTTTTGAAATGGCAACAACTCACCACAAAGATGGGCTAGAATAACAAAAAAGGATGAAATCAATTGAGAAATTGCCCAAATTCATGTCGGATGCAAGAAATGCAAATTTCAGACGGCTGTTGTGAGGCTGCGTAGCCAAAAAGTGTTGCGACGGTAATCTCTGGATAGCTTCACGGGTGCATCGCGAGCGACCGGCGCGACACACGGTCGAAAAAGTGACTTTGACTATCCACGGCAAAAGAGGCACCAAGACGAGCAACAGCCTGAATAAAACTGGCATCGGCGAAAAGCCCAAGAAACACGCATTCACAATCAGCCATTCACGGGGTCGCGAACGGGGGGTGCCGTCGCGCAATTCAGAATGCGACAACGACAACACCTTGGACCATCAGACGCAAACCACGTCTTCTGGCGATGACCCGCCGCCAGATCGCAGCGCTTACAACATACAACAACTACGGCGGCATCTGACGTCAAAGAGCGCGGCAGATGAATGGCAAGAAAAGGTCAGATGCTAAAAATGCCTCACTGACCAAGGTAGAGGAGGGTCGCAGGCAAAAAGGACAGAAGAGAGAAGGGAAAAACAAAGAGAAGAGAGGGACAGGAATTTCTGGCAACGTCGAGGATTTTCGGGGGGAGCGGTCGAGCTCTCAGATCACAGAGGTCGAGGTACACGGCGGACGAGGTGATGTTGGCGCTGGCCAATCAGAAAATTGGTCACGAGGCAAGGGATTATTTTCGCAGCCGAACTGGCGTCGATTTTTACTTTGGAAGCATAACAAGACTTGTGGGGCGCGCCAGACGTAGGGGACCTTGTACCGGTACATCCGAACCGCAAGGTACCGGAGGACAAGCGATGCGGGCCATGCTTTGGGCAGCTCTTTTTCTCTTTTTTCCCTTTTCCTCTTTTATTGGTTTTTGTGGTCGAAATATTTGCCCCCCCTCCATTGTCTCTTTTTGTTTCTTCTTTGAGCTGCGTGGCTATTTGTGTCCCTGCTCTTTTTGAAGTGGCCGGACAATGACGGGCATGGGCAATTCTTGAGCTGAGCAGGCCTGATCAGAGAGCGAGCTTGGAGTTGGGATCAAAGGCATCTTTTTTCTCCACACCAGAAGAGGTGGAAAGTCTCTTTTCTTTCGCACCATGGTGCTGGTAAAAGAGAACAAAGGAGAAGAATTAGCTTGAAAGCTGTGCTGGCACCATAAACGGAACGCCGACGGGGTATTGCCGTGGCTGTAGATGGAGTGCGGCAGAGCGAAAGAGGGAGAGGCAGAAACGTGGTGGTGGGTGATGGGCGTGCCAAGCTGCGCGATGTGTCTAGCAGCAGATTGCTTGCAAGAGGAGGTACGGATAGAAGTGCTAAGATTTGGCTTGCGCAGGATCGCTTCCCGGCCGGGGAGAAGAGGGGCCCTCCCACTGGCTGCTTGTACCGGTACTTGCGCTAGAAGGCGGCCTCGAAGCACACAAAGGCCAGCGCTGTGCTGGGCTACTACAGGTGTGGGTGACGGTGACGACGAGGGTCTGGCCACTGGCCCGCTAGCGGGGGGCCCACCGGAGCTCTAGCGGCCTGGCGGTACATGCTGCAGCGCCGACAGGGGCCCAGCTGCCCGCCCAGAAGCTGCAGAGCTCAGGACCTACTGATTGCGGCGCTGCCCCCGCCCCGTATATAAACAAGCCCCATCGCCCTCCCACGCGCCCGACGACTTGTTCGGTTCCCGCTGTCTCTGCTCCTCTCGATCTTCATCGCTCGCAATCTCCAGTCGCGCCTCGTCTCTCAATCACAGTCGAACACGTTCCTCTCGTACATCCACACCACGCAACCCAACCACCCGTCGCCATGCCTCCCAAGAAGTCCGAAGGCGCTGCTGCCCCCAAGGCCAAGTCTGGCGCTGCTCACGCCAGCTACCAGGTTCGTTGCGCTGTGCCGTCGGCCGCATGCCGGCATCTCTGTGGTGATTTCACCGCGCTCTGCGTGTGCGAGGCTAATGCGAGGACTGCAGGACATGATTACGGATGCCATTGCTAATGTACGTTGGCGCCAGCCCTCTGATTGATGCGTTGTTGCACAAGCGCTGTTGTCGGCGCCTTATCTTCTCCCTCCCTCCCCGTTTCGTTTCACTGGGCAAGCAGACTTGTAGCCGCTTGCGTCCTTTTTCATTTCACTTGGTCTGGTTTCATCTCATCACACATCACCCCGTTCAGTCGTCGCGTGGTAATTCACGTCGATTGGCTCATGAGAATCTGCACACACACAAACACACGATTGGTGAAAAGATAAGAAGAAGAAACACTAACCCGCTCTTTGTCGCACTCAACAGCTCAAGGATCGCAATGGTTCTAGGTAAGCAATGTCCATTGCTCTCCCTTCAGTCTATCCCGGCAAAGCACACAAAGCAGCTAACATGCATGCTCCCATAGCCGTCAGTCTCTGAAGAAGTATGTCAAGGCCAACAACACTTTGAACGTTTCGGACAACATGTTCGATTCTCTCTTCAACAAGGCCCTCAAGGCCGGTGTTGAGAAGGGCTTCTTTGCCCAGCCCAAGGGCCCCTCTGGAGGCACCAAGCTGGCCAAGAAGAAGCCCGAGGCCAAGAAGGCTGTCGCTCCCAAGAAGGAGAAGGACGCCACTACCAAGAAGGCCACCACCACCACCACCAAGAAGGCCGCTGCCCCCAAGAAGGCCAAGGACGGCGAGAAGAAGGAAAAGAAGGAAAAGAAGGAGGGCGCTGCTACTAAGAAGGCCGCCGCTCCCAAGAAGGCTGCTGCCCCCAAGAAGGCCAAGGAGGCTGCCACCAAGGTATGTTTACAGATTCACATTCATACTTGTCCCTATTCTAACTCCCAAACCCCCTTTCAGCCCGAGAAGCCTGAAACCGTTCTGACCAAGACAAAGTCCGGCCGCGTCGCCAAGGCCCAGAAGCCCGCTGCCGCCGCCAAGAAGGCTGCACCCAAGAAGGCCGCCGCACCCAAGAAGGAGAAGGCCGCTGCTGCCCCCGCGGCCGCTGCTGCTGTAAAGGCATAAATCTAGTCTTTATCCTTTGCGTGAAGCAAAAAGCGGCTTTTGTTTTACTTTCTTGTATCCTTGATGAATGTGGCACGGCGTTTTTGGGGCTTGCAACTTATTACTACGGGTCGGGCAAAGGAGAGCCTGGGTTGGCTCGGGATTGATTGATTGCTGTTTTTGGCGGTGCGCAGGAATGAATGTTTGTTTTGATACGCGCACTCTCTCAGACGCGCTGGGCCTGGCATTAACCGCACTATATATGTGACTTTCCTGGAATGAGCCTCCCAGTGGGGCGGATCACTTATACTATTACTATTTTTTTTTCAAGTTACTATTTTCGCGTCTTTTTTTTTTTCTCCCTGTGAATTTTTTTTTTTTTTTTTTTTTTTTTCCTGGTCTCTGGCGCGATTTGAAATTTCATCGTTGTGGGGAGGAAAACGTTTTGAAAGAAAAAGAGGGACGATGGGGCAGTGTCTGAGGAGTTTGCGCGCGCGTCTCTACCAAAACCCTTTGTTTTGAGTGTTGCCTGGCGTATATAATCCCAGCAAAAATAACTTATAGTAATGTTCCGGAAATGAATGCAGAATTGTCTAGTACTAGGGAATTACTATAACCTGAAGAACGCTGGCGTGTAGATTTGCCTCAAGTCTGTTGCCTATTCCAAGACTCCTGATGAATACGTAATTAAGCGAAATGCTCGAATTTTTCCCCCCCTCCCCTCTTCCCCTGGATCTATCATTGAGATCTAGCACTTGATGAAGTAGGGACTACGCGTAGCGCGGTATGGGGCACCTGAACTGAGGCCCTCGCTGCCTTGAGGTAAGATGGGATGGATGGTGAGATGCGTGTAAGTAAATTCAGCAGAGGCTCCTCCTATACTTACGACATGGGCATGTCGAGCAATATTGGCTCGTGCATTCTTATTCTCATCTCAGGGGATTATAAGATGCTGTCCCAGGTTCGTCCATTCTTGCTTGAGCGAAGAAGGAAAAGGAGGCCATCAGCTCATGGGCAGCAAATGGCATGTTTCAACAATGAGTTTGGCGCTAGGCGAACAACCCCCATGGCGCGAATGGCACTCAGCCTCGCCTGGTTGGTCACCATGACGTTGATGCCTGCTCCGGCGCAGCATTTCTCATCGTCCAGGGTAATCGAGCCAAACGGGTACATGTACTTACGTGCAGTTGCGGTGCTTGTGTGCAGCACACCATCCCGTCCACCATCGTCACCGGCTTGGAGCCCCGGCTCTCCTGCGTAGCGCTACAGTACTATGTATATAAACGAGTGGGTGAGGTGAGGTAACATCGCCGTTGCCAGTACCCTGTAGCTGCATGTTGTGTTCCTGCGGCTCGCTGCCACGTCAACTCAAGCCAACTGGATGCGAAGAAGCTCCAGGGTACCCTCTTCGAATAGCGGTAGCGGTACTTGGTACTTGGCACAAGCTACTAGATCCAATCTTCAACGGCTGCTGTTTGCCCCCTCTTTTGCTGTTTTAAGTTTGTCTCTTTGCTCTGTGTGTCTTTTTGCGTGTAAGTCATTGGGTCCTCACTGTACGACTAGTAAGACACCCGTCCTTTTCCCCCTCTCCGGCGCCCCCCGGCTACATGCCATTGGTACCAACTTATTCATGCCACGGTCACCGGACGTAGCCTCGCCGTCAGCGAATCTCGTCAGCGCATCCCGTCACGGCCGACCGTATCAGGAACAGGCGGTACCTGGCGAGATACCGCTGGCGGGCCCGTGCGAGGCCGTCGGCCATGTACAGGGCTGCGATGGGCAGATACCTGCGGCTGCGGTGCGTCTGCCTGCCATGCGCCGCCACCGACGATAGCGTGGCCAGGTATATGCTTAACTCGGCGTGGGCGCTCCCCTCAGCCAGACACATGTCACTGAGACCCGGCCGTCTACGTACCTTGCTGTAGCTGTCCCCCTTCTGGAGGAACCGATTCTTCCGGACGGGGGCCTCACTTGCACGTCGTTTCCTTGGCCACACACCTCCCGATTGTTAAGCTGGACAAGGTTTCATATATCCTGTCGACAACGGCGCAGAGTGCAATCACCGTTTTTTTTTTATTTCATTTGCTGACGCTGGAAGATGGCGGACGACTGCTGTCTCTTTCTGTCATGACCCAAGGGAAATAGAGGAGACTACCCACCGTCTACTTGAGCAATACAACACCATATAATAGCTCGGCCATACGCATCCACTAACTAGCCACGCCCGTCACGATGGCGTCGTCATCAAATCCCTTCCGCAAGCCTGCCACGCAGCATGCAGAGAGTCGCTTTCCAGCAATCGACTCCGTCAGCTCCGTCCAGCTGTTCCCGCCGCCCAAGACGAGCTTCCGCGACGAAAACGAGCCTCCGGCGGCCGCGCAATCGCCCTCGCAGAAAGCAAAGGTGGTGAAAAAGGTGCGCGTGCTGTCACCGCCTCCGCGGTCGCCCGACTCGCCCGAGTTGACGGCCAGCTACTTCAACTCTGCCACACCAACACAGCCCTATGCACAGGAGCAAGATCCCTTCAGCAACGCCGTGGTCGACGAGAACAGCTGGGAGGATGCATCCGCTACCCCACCCCCTCAGCCTCAGCCGGCTCTTCCGCAGGCACGGCAGCCGCTGATGGAGACGACGCAGATGCAGCGGCCGGTACAGACCGTGGCCAATCCCTTTAGCAAGAAGAAGACGCAGGACGCTGGCAACTCCAAGGACCTGAGGGAGGATCTGCACGAGGAGGGCGAGGCGCTCAAGGTGGCCCAGTCTGCGAGGCGGTCCTTGAACGTGGATTCGTTCAAGCGATTGCTCATGACGGGCGATGCGAGCCCGCTTAACTCTGCGTCTCCAACGGACTCTTCTTCTGACCTCGATCGCATCGATCGCTCAAAGCCTGCACGGGATGCTGCTCCGGCTGCAGCACGAACCAACAGGGAGAAGAAGGCTCCTCCACCGCCCCCGAGCTCCAGACACGGAAAGGTGATTAAGCCGGGGCAGAATGTCACCAGCTCTGAGAGCACCATCAGCAGCCCCGTAGAAAAGCTGGCCGAGCCGGTTGCGCGTCACAAGGAGCCGTCTCGGCCTGTGCTGCCTCGAGAGAGCTCGGCGAGCAGCAACTCTTCAATAGAGGATCTGCCCGTGAAATTTGATAGCCATCCCGCCGAGCTTACATCCAGCCCTGATCAGATGGATGCTTCTACAACTCCTCACAATGCCAAAAAAGCTGTACCGGCCCCTCCGCCTCGACGACAGCCTCGAATGGAAGTGAAGACAAGTGCCTTGGATTCTCAAGAAAATGAACCGCCTCCACGCACGTCGATGGATTCTATTCTGTCTAGGTCTGGCAGTGTCCGCCAAAGTACCAATGCGCCAGCACCTCCACCGCCCCGGAGAACAATATCGAGCTCGAAGCACCCGAGCCATCCAAGCACGCCGCAATCTTCTACACACATGCATTCTCCCGAACTTGATCCGCCAAGAGCCTCCCTCGATTCAGCAAGGCCCATGGCGCCCCCTCCACCACCCACGCGCAATCCATCTACTCGCCGGCCTCAAAGTTTATACGGCCTAGAGTCCTCTCAACGACGAGCCATGTCTGATATCAAACCGCGAGACACAGTGGCTCCTCCTCCGCCCCCCTCGAGGAGCCAAAGCAGCACAGGTGGACGGTCTGGACGAACAAGTCTAGACTCGGCTAGGAAGCCAAGAACATCTGCCGACGATTTCAGCGACATCAATGAGCAGTACTTGGGGCAAAGCGGGCAAAGCGTGGATATCCTTGCTGATCTTGAATCACTACAAAGAGAAGTGGACGCTTTGCGAGGGAAGATGGGTTGATTGCGAATACTTATATACAACTGTTTCATTTGCGAAATATGTACGCAGTAATGAACTTGAAGGAGGGGCTGAAGGAGTTTAGCCAATGATGATACCAGAAGGGACGAATGACTATACTAGATGAATATGAGACGGGGAAAAGAAGAGACGGAGCCCGTTGTATAGTATATATGGGAGGCGTTTCTTTTATTTTTTTTATTTCTTTTATTTTCTATGTTAACATGAGCTTGGGTATATTGCGATACAAAAACTTTTTTCCTTAGCCTTTTATTTTATACAAGAACGACGTCGTTGCTGCAGTGCGTCCGAGTTATAGTAGCGACGCAATGCGCTTTGTAGTTGAACAGCATGGAGAGTCTCTTAGAATTATGATTTATTCGTATGTGGGACAATGATAAAATCATGTATATCTTTGATTTGCTTTTCTTCTCGCTATTTCGAGGTGAATATGGTGCTATTGCCCCTTTCCCAGAGGATGTGACTGTCTATTTATATCTTCCCAAAATAAACGCCGATCAATGCCACGCTGCTTTTGTTGATTATTAGTATACATTCCAAGTGTAATGCCCCATCTTTGACCAAGAATATTCCATCTATTATTGTCTCCCAGTGTTGAATATCAAAAAATTGCTCTCTATGTCGAAGGCTTCATCTGGCCCATTTCGTATTCTCCCGCCGCACTCGACGATCCGCCCATGCCATCTTCTACGTCGGGGTGCAGCGCGCCATCGCCCATGCTCCTGGCAGGATTATTCGTAGGGCCGGACGTGCCGGACCCGAGGATCCTGCCGCCGAGGAAGAAGACGGGCTGCAGCTCGCGGTAGCGGCATCCCCACATGCCCAGGCCGACGGCGGTGGCGGAGGAGGCGAGCATGGTGAACCACCACATGGAGTGGCGCGGGAGCGAGCGCGTGTAGAGGCATGTGAGGAGGAGGTGGAGGAAGTGGATGGTGAGGGCGAAGTCGGGGACGAGTTTGCTGCGCGCGACGAGGACGACCATGGCGAGGGACCTGTTGGAATACAACATGTTAGCTTTCTAGGTATCTTTGCGTGCAATGACGTTTGAGAAGCATGCTACAACGCACATGCAAAAGCCTCCGTTGAGAACCCACACAAAGGCCAGGAGCCATCCCTGTGTTGTATCGCCGCGGACGTGGTCCCACCCGAGGATGAGGTTGAGGTTGAATGACATGCCGGCGACGAGGGCCGTGAAGAGCATGAGGACCAGGGCGGCGAAGTAGTAGAGCGCTTGGAGGCTGGCTATCTGGGCGGCGATTTTGAGAGGCTGGAGCTCTGTGAGGGCGCCGGCGCGAGGGGGCCTACGTCGGCGGGCCATGGTGCTTCTGCTGTCTTTCTTTTATTTGCTGATTGTTTGATGGTCGAGCGAAATGTTTCTTCGCGTGGCTATTTGGAGATGCTTGATGGCGAATGAGGCGATGGAAGTATTGCTGTACATTGGCTTGAATCGCGCGCGGTCCTAATACATGCTGAGAGGATTCGTGTCAACAAAGTTCAAAGGAGATGCCGAGGTCGGAAACGGGCGACGGCAAAGGCGAATGCTCGGCGAGTAGCGCTGCCTGGCGCAAAGCAAAGAGGTGATGCTGGTGACGGCACGAGAAATGACTTGGGGGCATGAACACATACATTGATACGCCAATCCAGGTGACCTGGCCAGCGTCCAAAGGAGATTGAGTAGCTCGGCGCTAGACTGAATGGGGGCGTTTGCGCCTGACCGCCCGCGGGATTCTGCCGGGCCTTGTCATCGTCATTTTACCGGATGGCGGCTCACTAGTTTGCGGCTTTGGTAGCTCATGGCAGCTTGGGACGAGGCTTAGTCTGCAGTCACTACATCTACGGCTGAGAGAATCTCAATTCGAGACTGCAGGCAAATCATTCTCCTTTTTCCGGTACTCAATTGGCTTCTTGACGTCTTTTGTCTTTGTCTTATTGCCAAGCCTGCAGGGCATTACTACCCCTCATTACAAAGCAAGAAACGTGCCAATTGTCTCAATATAAAGTCTTTCGCTGGGGGTTCCTTGTTCTTTAACGAAAGAACATTAACCAATTACACAACAACTACTACACATACACATACACAGCAATGGGTTGGTGGCCATTCTCCGGAGATACCCGCCAGGATGCCATCCGCACCGGCACCGCCATCCCGACCCGCGAGGAGCGCGCCCTCTGCTGGGCCGCCCGGGACGCCTACTTCCTGTGCCTAGACGCGAACAACATCCTCGACGCGAACAAGGACGCCTCCAAGGCTGCCAAGGCGTGTCCCAAGCAGTCGGCCGAGTTTGAGCGCGACTGCTCGGCCGCCTGGGTCAAGTACTTCAAGCAGTGGCGCGTTGCGGACCTGCAGAAGAAGAGGCGGCTGGAGGAGCTGCGCAAGCAGGGCGCTGTGGAGATGGAGGTTTCGTCCAACTTTGCGCCGGTGGGGGGTGCTGCGGCGAAGGGTGGCAAGGGCAAGGGCGATATTCAGGACATGCTGGATCAGAAGAGGGGGAGGTGAAGAGGTATGCGTGCTATGTATGATTTCGCGATGGAGGGTTTGGGCTCTTGTGGTGATGATTAAGGAGCGCATGCCTGGTATATGTATTTATTATGAGAAAAAGGCGGTGGATTGTGTACAACAGCAGTATTTGTATATTATGATGGATGGGTATTGGGGGCTTGGTAGGGCTTAACAACGGACTCACCCTTCTCTTATGACAGTTTGGTATAGATTTGACGATTCAGCTCACTATTATGGCGGCGGCATGTGTCATGCAAACTCCAAAAAATAATCATGAGATTATATAAGTGAAGAATGAGTCAATAGTGAGTGAGTGTTCGTTTATGGATGGATGATGGAGGCTTCAAAAAAGCAAGAGAATACTAAAAAAGAAACTGACGCATCACACGTATGGACGAACGGGGAATCGAACCCCGGACCTTTCCCAGGCGGGTGCGACAACTCGGAAGCTGCGCTATGCTAAGGGAAAATTATACCACTAAACCATCCGCCCATTCGACTTGCGATGCCTAGTTCAGACGGTGAATGCATCTAAGATGGTAGGGATCGTTGTCTAGATGATGAAGACGATGAATGTTGCTAAGCTCTACAAGACAGGTATCAGCGCTATACAAAGTCGCCAGCTTTAGTAAAGGCCATAGATTAGCGAGAACATACACATATGACGTATCAAAGCTGTCTATGCGACTGCAAGCTAGGCGTGTGCCTTTTCTTTTGGCACTTGAGTTGTCGCGTTCTTGGCCTGACAGGCTACCCTGGATGTGTCAAGGGATCATCCTTATTTTCATGGTTATGCAGTCCTGGTCATGATGGTGGGTGTAAAACTACGTATGACTGTGAGGGCATGTTCAAATATGACTGCAATGGATTAATTCCGTATGCCCAGGACTAAAATGGCCGTCTCTGTATATATTTGAGCTGTCCTCACTCCCCCTTTAAGCGAAGTGGGTGGAATATTATATCGAGAAAGACGCCCAAGTCATGCCGATCATCATTCAAACAACAAAGAAAGAAATGAGTTTTTAGCTGCGCAAATCTGCAAGCTCTTCACTGTCAAATGCGCAGCGCTTTGATCGATTACCACGGGGCCTTTGCGACCCGAGCCTTTCAGAGCGGCACGGCCAGAAGAGGATGAGCCGTGCTCACGTACATACATGTAACATACATGTAGTTTCAATCAATATTACCTATTTTTAACAGCCCCAACGGCGCGCACAGATTACACGATGCACACCATGGCGGAATGCTGCTTGAAGAAATAAAGCATTGGGCGAAGTAGTACAGCGCAAGGAGGCTAAGACGCCCACTCTCGCATAGGGCCAACATGCACGCAATATCGCGTCTCCATGTGAACAATACAGCATTGAGCAAATCTTACCAAGGACGACTGCCAAGACTGCAGTGCTCATAGTGTGTAAATGCCCACTCCACGCTTGAAGCTGGCCCCAACGCCAGATGAACATGCCTCAGGGCCGAACCGAAAAATCGTGTTCCAGGCAAGGCTCTGCACGCTTTTCCTCCCCTTGGCGGCGTCTCCTAGCGGTTTCACAGCTCAGCTCTTTCTGTTTCATGAAACGTCCCCTCTTGCTAGTGCCTGGCCTGTGAAGCGCAGCGATTGGACGGCCGGCGTCGCATCCCTGCCCTCCCTTTTCGGAGCCCTGCGCCAGCGCAAAGGGAGCCAATCTTGAGCCGCGGTTTCTCAAGGCTATTTGGGCGCTGATCGTGTGAATCGAGCTCTTGCGTCGGCTCGCCAGGGGGACAAACGAAGCCTGGCTGGGTGCACCGCTCCGTGTGGCGCCGCCCAATCAAGGCTGGGAATCTCGTGGAGGCGGGATTCTGGCTCGTGGGACCCCTTGGAGAAGCATGGCATGATTCACGATCCTGTGCGTGGTGGCAGAACGAGGGAGCCGTATAAAAGGGACTTGGTCTGTCCCTGGTGGCGAGAGTGAATGCAGGGCATCGTTCATTATCCAGGTTCAAAAACAAAGTCGTTCCTTTTCTTGCGCTGGATCGCGCTCTAGTTACATTCTTTTACTGTTCAAGCTTTTGTTCTGCTCAGTCTGGTTGTTCTTTTTCCAACTCGTTTCCAACGTTGAACAGTTCATCATCCGGGCCTGGTGTCCTTTGTCGCAGCCTCTCTCGTCCATCTATATCTATCTACACCTGCAAACGAAATACTCGCACAGCTCCTCGCTACATTGCAAATTCCTCGTCATCACAGACGTATTGATACCCATCCACGATGCATTTCTCAACCGCTGCCTCGCTCGTCCTGAGCCTCGCCGCCATCGCCGCGGCCCAGATTCCGGCCGTCCCCATCATCAAGGCAATTGCTCCCAACGCCGAAAACTGCGCCGACACCACGGAATGCCGCACTGCTGAGCAGGCGGCCCCCTTCATCGCCAAGAGCATGTCCGACTACAAAATCTACAACGTGGCCGAGATGGCCGCCATCATCGCCACCATGGCCTTTGAGTCCGTCGACTTCAAGTTCAAGCACAACGTCTCGCCCGGCCGTCCTGGCCAGGGCACTGCCAACATGCAGATGCCCAACTTCAACCTGCTCTACGCCCAGAGCATCGACAGCGTCAAGAGCCAGGTTTCGCAGTTCACCACCACCGATGGGCTGAGCGACGCTGATCTGAACAACATCCTGTCCTTGGTCCAGCCCGACGAATTCAACTTTGCTAGTGGTGCCTGGTTCTACTCTACGCATTGCGATGCATCCGTCAAGGCAGCCTTGCAGGCAAATCCTGACGATGGATTCTCAAAGTATCTTACGTCGTGTGTTGGCACGACCGTTACAGATGCTCGGTCCGCGTACTTTGACAGAGCAAAGAAGGCCTTTGGACTGACTTACGACTAAGGGCTGCTATTCAGCGTTGTGTGATTAGCGTTTCATTTCACTTGTTGGAGCCTGTATTAGTAGCATTAAATTTTTATACATACATCGTGTAGACCTTGTCAATATAGAGCTTTGCTCTTTTCAGATTTTCTCTCTCTTTCTCTGCGTAATTCTGCTTCTATTCATAGATACCTATACGAAGCGAGTAGCTGTCAATATGATAACTCCAGTATGCTACGGGACGGCAGTAACAAACGATAGCGTCAACTGGGTTTAGGCTGTGCATAAACGAGCATTTAGCAACAGATAACGCTGGCTCGTATTGACAGGGACTTGATCCGTTGGCTCGCCAGCACGCAATGCCGAAAATGACGTGCGCCTGCAGTTCCATCTATGGTAAAAGTGAATCATCGTATACATACCTAAGCGGACCCAAAGCATCTCCTTGAACGGCTTATCCTCGCACTTTTCAACGGGACAATCAGTGCGATGCTCAATTAGAGAGCGCGTGTTGATGGACCGACTAAAAAGAATGGAGCTTGCTATCAACCTTCATTTCTTTCATTCGCTCACTTTGGGAACTTCATTTGCCTTCATTGCCCTTGGCATCCGCCGATTATGGGCTCTGCGTTATGAGCTGGTGAAGGTAGAGCCGAATTGGCTCGGTGTTATTAAACCCGTATGCATTCTCGCTACGCGACGCGTTCCTCCAAGCATTGTATCGCCACTGACTCTAATTGCAATCAATAGCTCGTAGCCTCAGCTCTTCCCTTGTTGCTGCTCAATGATTTGGTATACGATTTGATAGACGGAAACAAAGAATGGCTGCGAATCGAGTCGTGTGGCGCATCTTTGGCTGCATCGGCCGGCTTGGTCTGGTTGGTGGTTGCTGAGCACAAGCGGTCCATCCGCCCTTCAAGCTTAATCGTGCTCTACTTGCTGCTAATGTCTACTTGGGACGTTTTCGCCTTGACGTACAATGGTCTCTTTGACGATCAAGAAGACTCCAAAGGCAGCATAGCCCTCGCGCTCGCGCTTCGGCT
The DNA here is from genome assembly GCA_030708095.1 of Trichoderma sp. CBMAI-0020. NCBI lineage: Eukaryota > Fungi > Ascomycota > Sordariomycetes > Hypocreales > Hypocreaceae > Trichoderma > Trichoderma sp. CBMAI-0020. The sequence goes on along the minus strand of JAJNCI010000004.1, from coordinate 669,777 downwards.
CGCGATACTGACTCTTGAGAGTCAAGAAAAGACATTTATCTTGAAATCGAAATATCGCCAGCCTTCTCCCGAAGAAACGGCTGGATTGTTGAGCTCTCTCTTGTTTTGGTGGTTAAATGGGTTATTGAGTCGTGGCAACAGGAGCATACTGCGCGGCAGCCATCTTCCTGCTCTGGAGAAGAAGATGGAAGCTGAGAACCTGCGTCGTGATATCCTCCTATCTTGGGATCGTAGAGGTATGCCAACTTTCTCAGCGGGGATTTATGGACGTGGGTATCTTATTTCAGTTCTGACCCGGGGCAATAGCCAAACCCGAGACTATCTTGACGCTGCCGAAAGTCTTGTTGCAGTGCCTCTCAGTGCCATTCTTATCAGCGATACTCCCGCGTTTAAGTCTTCTGATATTAAGATCCAGCCAGCCAATTTTAATCGAACAGGCCGTTCGCTTTGTCCAGGGATATACAAATGGAGACAGCGGCCACGTAGGATATTGGCTTATAGTCGCCGCTGTTGTCGTCTACTTGGGCCAAACTGTGAGTATAAACTGGTACTGAAGACGCAAATAATTTATTAATCTCTCCTTTCTAGTTTTTCGCCTCAATGTATTACCATCGCCTTAATAAGCTTGAGCTTATGATGCGTGGATGCCTTACGACATTAATCTACAACAAAACAATGACCATTGGATCAAACGTCTCCGATACAGGCAGAGTAATAACGATTATGAGCACAGATGTCGATGGTGCGGCAGAAGCAGGTCAAATGCTCCATGAAGCCTGGGCAAAATTCTTTGAGCTTGTAATCGGTGTCATCCTTCTGGTTCGAGAAATCAAATGGCTTGCTCCGCTTCCATTCATCATAATCATTTGTAAGTTGGCCTGAATTTGCTCATGCATTCGTTGCTATAGTGTCCTAACTGTCCTAACTGCAGTCTGTTCTCGGATCAGCCGTTATGTGGCGCAGAATATCCGAGCGCGACAAAAAGGTTGGAGTACGGCCACTCAGCGGCGGATATCAGCCTTGAGCTCAATTCTCATGTCTATGAAAAGCGTCAAGGCACTGGGCGTATTAGACGCCATGATGAAATATGTCGACCGTCTCAGGCAAGACGAGATCAAAAGTGCCAACAACGTCCGATATATGAACGCTGTGTACAATGCAAGCGGTAAGATCCGGCCGATGTCTTTTATTTTGGTATGATCCTGACTCTGAAACAGCCAATGCACTTGGGATTTTCGCTCCTGCACTTACTCTCGTGGTGTTTGCTCTTGTGGCTCGCTTCCAAGGTTCCCAGATGGATGTTAGCACCGCTTTTACAACTGTTGCTATTTTGGCGCTCGTAACAGAGCCTGCAAACATGATTATGACGATTGTGCCCAAGGCGTTTGCCACTTCGGCTAATTTTGAGAGAATACAAGCTTACCTACTTGAGCCATCTCGAATAGATAAGCGCCTAGTCAATTCTCGGTTGTCGGATATGCCTAGAACAGGCGCGACAGAAGCTGCCGTTGATATTGATGGAGTAACGATAGAGTCGCCATCAGCAGACGAGTTTATTTTGCAAGATATCAAGCTGATACTTCGCCGAGGTTCTACAACTGCTTGCTCTGGTGCCGTTGGTAGCGGTAAGTCGATTCTTGCCAAGGCAATATTAGGTGAAACTGTCCCTTCCGAGGGCAAGATTACAATTACATCTGCCTCGATTGGCTTCTGCGATCAGCAAGCATGGCTACCCACAGGCAAAGTCAGGCAAATAATCTGTGGCTTCTCTACGGCTATTGACGAGGAGAGATATGAAGCTGCCGTTCATGCTTGCTGCCTCGACCATGATTTAAGTACTTTCCCAGATGGTGACAACACCATTGTTGGCAGTCGTGGGATCAATCTCTCCGGCGGACAAAGGCAGAGACTAGTAAGAAACCAACACTGAGTTGAACAGAATGATTATTGACACAAATGTGTATCAGGCACTTGCGCGCTTAGTATATAATCTTCACGATATCGTGGTATTAGATGACCCATTTAGCGCATTAGATGGCAACACGGAGAATGCAGTTGTTGAAAATCTGCTTGGACCAAACGGCTGGTTCAAGAAGAGAAACACGACAGTATTTTTGGTCACAAATTCCGGTAAGCCCTAACATTCTTAACTTCATACAGTTTTTAGACTGAATATCCCAATAGCGCAACATTTTCACGTTGCAGACGAAATATTGGTTCTCGAAAAGGGCCGCATTATATCTCGGGGCTCGTGGGATGAGCTGAAGAACACCCTGTCCAACTTGTCTAAATTTACATTTGCACAGACAGCCAAAAGACCAGAGACGGTTTCAAATGCTGCTAAATTGGTACCACGGCCCGGTACTGACGCAGAAGATGACCTCTATCGGAAAACTGGCGATTTCTCTCTTTACTGTGAGCCCTGTCCACGTACATGCGACGAAAGAAGATGAGCTGATCGAAGGACTAGCCTACTATCTGAAATCCGCTGGCTTTGGGAACGTGGCCCTGTTGCTTGGGCTTACAATAGTCTATTCCTTCTCCATTACCTATCCGCAGTATTGGGTCAAATCCTGGACAGAAGGCTCTCCAAGTGACTCGACGTATTATATGATTGGCTATGTCTTGTTAGCTGTTACTGCTTGGGTCTCAACCAATGGAATGATGTTGTGAGTCTTCAAGAGCATAGTAGGCACGTATTATTTCACCAAGGTCTAACAACGTATGCCGTGTAGGTCCACATTGTTTTTGATAGCAACGAGCTCTGGAGAAGTGCTGCACAAATCTCTTCTGGGAACTATTTTTGGGTAAGATGAAAAGACAAGTTGATATTACAATGTGCTGACTCTTTAAGTGCCCCGCTGCTGTTCTTTTCTACGACAGATATTGGCGTCACTATCAACAGGTAATGCGTGATGCTTATAGTATTGGCATTGATGTCGGTTGGCAAAATCTAAATTGGTCGCAGATTCAGCCAGGATATTTCCTATGTGGATAGACAGCTGCCATCAGCCCTGATGTCCATCTTTGTTCGTAAGCAATCTCATAACTCTTTCCTAGACATTTGGTCAGTATTGACATCTTCTCTCATTGTAGAATCGTTCAAGATGGCAAGCCAACTGGCCTTGATCATGGCTGTCCAGAGAGGACTAGCACTTTCTATCCCTGTTTGCATCGTTGCTGTCTATTTCGTCCAGAGGATATACCTCAGGACATCCCGCCAACTGCGGGTCTTGGAACTTGAGAACCAGGCGACGCTCTACCAATGGTTCTTGGAGACAGTAGAAGGCGTTGTCACCATACGGGCTTTCGGCTGGTCTTCTGCGGCTGAAAAGAAGAGCTTCGAAGCTCTTGACTGGTCCCTTCAGCCGCGCTATGCTCTCATGTGCGTCCAGCGATGGCTGAGTTTAGTGCTCAACTTGATTGTCAGCGGAATTGCCATTGGTTTAATTGCGCTCGCTGTGAAATGGAGGGGAACGACGACTGGTGGAGACATCGGCGCAGCTCTCAATCTCATCATGGTTGCCAATACGACACTGGTACGGCTGGTAGAGTTCTGGGCGTCTCTGGAGGTATCTCTGGGTGCAATTGCACGACTCAGAAACGTGGAATTGCATACTCCTCGAGAGGATTTGCCTGAGGAAGATCTTGTGACGTATGCCGGGTGGCCGACTAAGGGAGAAGTTCATATAGCAGATCTTGACGCGGGTTATAGGTGAGTTTAAACGTTTCATCGTGTCACTACCCAAGAGGATGTAACACTAACGCGAATAGCTTGGATCATCAAATTTTACACAAAGTCAATCTCGATATCTATGAGGGCCAAAAACTCGTCATTTGTGGTCGAACTGGCAGGTAAACAGGCAGTAGCACATATATCGCATCATCAATTGGCTGACAGACAATTCTAGTGGGAAAAGCACTATTCTTGCTGCTTTGCTGCACTTGATTGATTGCACCGGAAGCATCAAGGTGGATGGGCAAGACTTGCTTCGCACTCCCCGGTCAATTATCCGTAAACGGTGTTTCATAACCATTTCCCAAGAGGCTTTCTTAATACCTCAAGCTACCTTACGCTTCAACCTGGATCCCGATTCCACTGTTGCTGATGAGGTACTCCAGACGGCCTTGCAGAAAGTTGGCATTTGGTCACTGCTTTCCAGCAGAGGTGGGACGCTGGCAGAAGTGCTCGATGCAGAATTTTCATCATTGCCTATGCTGTCTGTGGGACAGCAACAGCTACTTGCCATGGCTCGTGCCATCATTCGCAAGCATGCTTTAGCAGTGTCGGATTATGCTGGAAATAATGCGCCGAAGCCAATACTCCTGCTGGATGAGGCCACTTCGTCGCTCGATTCCTCGACTGAAGCGGCCATTTACGACGTGTTGGAGAGTGAGTTTATCCAAGAGGGATATACGGCTGTTATTGTGGCTCACCGGCTGAGCGTCGTTGCTGGCAGAATGAGGCCAGAAAAAGATAGAGTGGCTTGGGTCGAGGATGGAAGGATTGTAAAGGTTGGCGAGTATGAAGAAATAATGCGGTTGGCGGATACAGAGTAGGTATATATTATATTACTACCCGACTTCGACGAACACGATATATCTTGTGTTTAATATAATATGTTACCCAATACTGGCCTTAGCTTCAATACAAATGCTTGCTAAATGGTTTTATATCCAATTAGACAGCAACATGATGCATGTTTTCTTGGGCAGAGTTAACTCAAACAGAATAAACGAGCGTAAATTTATTTATTGTAGTTTGCTATACATATACCTTGCTCACTGAAATCCCATCCCGCGATCGAATCGGGGTTGGTAAGATCTCTTGGCCGGACCAGAAGTGTGGGAGACACTGCTACTATTATACGGGCTCAAACTCGGCGGGAGGTCTTGCACCCTCGTACCCCACGCACTCTCCTTATTGCCTAGAGTGAGAACAAGCTCTTTTCCTTCGAGGAAGAAACTGTGATCGATCCAATTCTTAGTGTAAGGCTTGCCGTTCAGAGTAGCCTTCTGGATGAACACATTCTGATAGGTGGGGTCGAAGTTGACGTTGCGAATAGTTGCCGTCTTTCCTGTGACAGGGCTCTTGATGCTGACACTCTCGAAGTAAGGTGGAGTAATAAGGTAAACATCTTGGCCGGGGTTGGGGAACAGGCCCATCATGGAAAATGCAACGAAGCTGCCCATGGCACCGCTGTCGTCGTTGCCTGGTAAACCTTCTGGAGTAGGAGCAAAGTATTTGGGAATGTAGAAGTGGCTCCGCTGAGCAGACAACGCAGGCCGGCCAGCGTAATGGTATTGGAACACAGTAAGGAAGCTTGGCTCGTTACCGATACTGAAAAACTTGTTAGAATGTCTTGGAAGGGATTCCATTGATATGACTTACTATGTAATCTCTTGATCGTGCATGTAAGAGAGGCGACTAACGAAATTATCGGAACCTCCGTAAAGGTTAAGAAGGCTAGCCTGATCGTGAGGCACGAAACTATAGGCAATGCGAGTTAGTCAAAGGAGATCCGCAAAAGCATAGGGTTGTCGCCATAACAGGAAGAATTATAACTCACAAGCCATATTCCCAGACGCTACTCTCAAATGTCTCGGCACCAGAATTCTGCAGTGAGCATACACTCGTGGAATCCAAGTTGCTGCACTTCAAAGGATCCTGGTTGAACCAAGTCTGGTTCAAAAACTTGGCCTGGAAAAATCCCTTGTAACCCGTGTCTGTCCCATTTCTGAACGAAGTCTGATCGGCTTTGAACAGGTTTCTCCAATTGCCACTGGATTCGATATATTTCTCTTGGTCTGACTTTTTGCCTAGACCTTCGGCAAGCTGCGAAATGCAAAAATCGTTGTAGCTATACTCAAGAGTTCGACTTATAGAGCGCGTCATGGTTCCGAAGCCCTTGTAGTCAAAGTCTTGAACGGGGATGTAGTGGAGGCTCTTCCAGCTGTCTAGACCACCACGCCCTTCGACGCTCCATGCATAGGGCTCGACTTCTGCGTCTTTCACGACGGCGGCGTATCCCTTTTGCCAGTCGATACCGTCCTTGAGGCCCTTGAGATACGCATCCGCAAGGACATTATCCGCGTTGGAGCCGCCCTGAGTGTAGCCCGAGCAAAGACTCATACGGCAGTCGGGCAACCAACCGACATTTTCGTAAATGGATATCAGGGAGCGAATTTGCTCCGTAAGACTCGCAGGGTCTAGAATAGTCATGAAAGGCATCTGTGACCGGAATAGGTCCCAGATGCAATAGAACGAATCGTAATACGGTTCGCCATCGTCCCAGTAAGGATTCTCTCCAGTGTAATTTTGTGGATTGACCAGCGTGCGGTAGATTCCTGAGTAAAATGACGTGATGAAGTCGTTACTAACACCCGTAGTGTTGACGGTGATGGGGGAGAGCTTCTCCCGCCAAATCTTGGTGGCCTCATTGGCGTACTTGTCAAGATCCCACTGTGTAATCTCGCTTTCAGCGTTGGAGCATGCTTTGGCACTGCTGATGAAGCTGACGCCGGTACGAGCGTATATCGGATTCTCAGCGCTGGCAAAGCGGACAAAGGCGCCGCCTGGCAACGGGTAGCCATTGATGGAGCGAGAAATGGTGAGGTCCTTGACGCTGGTACTTGCGCGTGAGTTTGCAAAGATGCCATTATCGTGAATCTCTGCACCTGAGAAGTCTGTGCAAAAGTACAGCTTGTAGGTTCCGCTGCCGAAGCTGGGGACGAAGACGGCATTGCCGGTAATGCGGCCAGTCTTTGCGTCAACGCTCACGGTGCCGTTATCCTGGCGCGAGTTTGAGAGATCTGACAGATCTTGCAGAATAAGCGGCTTATCGCCGGCAGCAGCGTTGGGGAATGTGAACTTGAACAGCGCCGCGTGTTGTGATGTGGTCATCTCAACTTTGGGTCCGCTGTTGAGTGTTATCCCAAAGTATCCCGGCTTCGCAACAACGCTGTCGTTGGAGAAGCTGCCAAACTTGACACGATCATTCTTGGGAAAAGAACATCCGTCAATTTCACCGCCTGGGCAAGATGTGTATGGGAAGAGTGGGAAGTTGCCGAGAGACGGCGAGCCTCCAGTGCCAGAGTCGTGCATGACACTGAAGCCAGTAACAGGCGAGCCATCTAACGTGAAGCCGCCTTGATTGCTGCCGCTGTTCGTATCGGCAACGGCCTTGGCCATACCAAACGGAAGGGTAGCTCCTGGGAAGACATTGCCGCCGTTGCTGCTGCCAACAAGCAGATCGACATAGGTTAAGGGATCAAAAGCGGTAGCTTGCGCTTGAGTAATGGCCCCAAGACCATACAACAAGCTTACAGCCTTGACGGCTTTGGTTTTCGGTGCCATATTATCACAAGCCCTTACTACAATGGTGACGAGTAGGGAGGCATGGAGAACAACCTACATCGTAGAGGCACCATCTCGAGTTCATATGTAATCCATCGTCTCTCCCGACCGCTTCAACCCCTCAAACTCAATGGTCTTATTTCAATGCTTCATGTTACATCGCTCGCTCCTTATCGCAAAAGCCAGCAGAGCGCCCGTCCAACAACTCGAAGGGCTGGCTGTGCCGGAATGCACGCTCCGTACTAGCACACTATGTACTGTATGCTGTGAGACATTTACCGTTATTGTGATGAGCATGTCTTGAACCAAGAGGGGGAAGGAGTGCATTACCAATTAACGAAATGCCGGCTCATACCCCTGGAATGGCTAAATGGTTGCAACCCCAGTCGGCGCCATACCGTCACAGCGCATTAATTGGATGGTTTGCCCCTCCTTCAGAAGAGTATTGAATCTGGGCGGTGCTTCGATTGGTGGGGTGCAATAAAGATCTAGTAGCAGATCTGGATCTATGTGCTGTTACTGAGACATTCGGAGTATTCACAACTTGAGACTAATACCGGCGCTCGACTAAGGGAAACTGGAGCTATAGCCGCTTCTTGGTATTGTTGGATTGCCTCCAAATCCAGGAACGGCTAATAGCGTGCACTGCAGAATATCTGTGACGTATCACTACATATTGCATGTGGTGTGAGGTCAACACGGTGGAGCTCATTGTCCTCCAAAGCTATCCGTTGTTTCCACCGGCCATAACGAACTGCCCAATTCATGTCAAGCGTCGTAACACTCGGCTTGCGGAGCATTTGAATGAAGAGGCGGGGAAGGCTATAGGATCAAGAATTCTGTGAGCTAAAGTCACATGCAGTGAGAGTGTAGTATTCTGCCACTTCTGGTAAGAGTCTCGATGGCTGTAAAGCCTCGAAGAATGCCGAAGCAGATACGATAACGCCGACTTACGGACCGATTTATTCTTCGAGGTATTAATAGATAATGTCACTCTCGCAAAGATCTCATTACTGACTGGTAAATTTGCAATATTTACCCCGCAGTCCTAGTGTCTGCAACACATGCATGCAGTCCAGTATCTTCCTATTAGGGCAAGGCAGGGGTAGTAGGGGCAAGAGATGGCGATAATTGGTTGCCAACATATAATCGCGGGCAAAGTAGGCCTTTATAGACCCTCAAAGTAAATTCGTTAACTATCATAATCGTGTAATTCCTAAAAGCCTCACAATACAGTCTCATTATTTCCAACTCTCCCAACACGTTTGTCCTTCATGACGCCCCAAGATCATACCGAGTGCCATGCAGAGCCTTGGCCGGTCCGTTGCCAAGGTTAATCTCATCAAGATTCGTCAAACCATAACTCTTCCCAGTCCGCCACAAGTAAAGCCGGAAGCCAAGCAAGGATAGGGCAACCACCGGCAAGGTGATGTAGCAAGCAAAGAAATCTGAGACCGAAAACTTGTGGATGAAGGACTGGAAACCGTTGAAAAACAGAATGACACTAAAAGAAACAATGCAAATCCATGCCATATATGGCTGGAACCATCCTCGGAGGTCAAGATTCTTTCTGTCGATGCCCTGGATTTTGAGAGCACGGTAGAATCGGACGAAGCAAGCGCAGATACTGATCCATGCAATTAAGCTACTAAGAGCTAATATCCAAATATTGTCAGCGAGCATAGGTACCGAGTGGAAGAGTTGATAACTTACCTGACAGATTGGACAACCAGATAAAAGCTTGATCAGAACCATTGGATACTGAGAGGAAGCCTAGCAACCCGAAGCAAAAGGCGACCAAGACACCCCAAAATGGTGTGCCCAAGCGGCTTACCCCTAGGAAGCATCTGGGCAAATAGTCTGGATTGTGCGTTGTTAGCATGCACAGAATAATTCTAGAAATGCAAAAGCCATCTTACGTTGACGAGAGAGTGCAAACAGCGTTCTCGCTACAGCAAAGATATTCTCGTTGCAAGATGACAAAGCCGAGGTCATGACCTGAATTCGGATTTAGCATTTTTTTATCCTCAGAGTTGAGAATCATTGGTTTCTTACCACAGCGTTAATCACGCTTGGGAGGACTTTAACGCCAGTTTGCTGGCAGATGACTACAAAGGGCGAGGATGCTGCAGTTGAGCCGCCCTTTGAGACTGCGTCGAGCAGCGCTGTCGAATGCTGGTTGACATTAAGAGAGATGATCAAGACGGTGAGGAGATACAGCCCGACTGTTATAATACCATTAGTGACGATTTCGCAAATCAGTTTTCTTCTGCACCTACCGATTCGATAGAAGACTGTTCTGACAGCCCTTCGCATGGTCTTTCTGGGGTTATGCGCTTCACCAGCCAGCACACTGATACCCTCAATGCCGCCAAACGCAAAGGCTGCTTGAGTGAGGACTTTCCAAAACCCGAGGAATCCCGCAAACGAGGCAGGGGACAGGTTTGCAAACGTGTCATTGAACGGCTCGTCTCTCCAATAGCGACCACCGGTATATACACCATTGACTCCACCAAGGTCGGCGATGAGGCCAAACAGTATGAGGGCAACGAGCATCAAGACTTTGATACAAGCAAACACGAATTCCACTTCGCCAAAGTATTTGACTCCAAGGAGGTTGATGCCTATACTGAGGACAAGAAAGGACGCAATGTAAGCTGCTACGTGATTTGTGACGGGATCCCAGTAGCTGATCATGACGGCAGCTGCTGTGATTTCTGTCGGCACAGCGAAGCCGGTCTGCAAGATGTAATTGATGCCCATGGCGAATCCTGCCTCGGGCGAGATGTATTTGGTGCCCATTTCGATGAAGCCACCAATATTGGGTGAGTATACCGTCCTATACGCTCATTGTTAGTAAATCAAGCATTGGTGATAGCATGGCTATTTTCAGACATACATTTCGCCCAGACAAAACATCATCATGCCAACGAGACAACCAACAATGGCGTAGCCGAGAAAGAAGCCCACAGGCCCGCCGTTGACTAGAGCAGCACCAGATCCTAAGAACAGACCAGTTCCAATGGTACCAGCAACTGCTATCATGGACACTTGGCGAGGTTTCTAGTGACAAGCATTATTAGTCGATCCCTTTTTTTGCAGAAAATATATATATATAGGAAAAGACATATTCAACAACTCACCAGGTCACGCTTGGTGCCAAATTCTCCCTTGTGAGTCGTTTCGCCTTCATTCTGGACGTCCGGGTCTGCAAAGTCTTGTAAAACACCCGTCGTCGCTCCAGGGCGGAACGACGACACGGTTTGCAGATCCCTCTCATCCTTTTCTTTGGAATCTCGAAACACGGCCATCTTGTGGGGAGCCAGATCGCTCGGATGTAGAATATGTCCAAGATTCCCAATCAGATCGCGGGCAGTACTGCCGAACTCAAAACCGATGATGTTCGGATGTCGCGTCCAGTTGCTCTTCCAATTGGACCGATGTTCCAGGAAATCAGAGAAGGGGATGGCAAGCTAGCGACAAATGAAGCGTGGTGTCGACAAGGCGGCTATCTCAGGGTTGCATTCGGATGCAAGCAATGCTGCATGGTAGCCCAAGTCTTCTTAATATACCTCCTCGCCGAATCGCCGTACATGCGCTTTCGAAAGATGATTGCTTCTGCTTCAAACACAGGTGGGGGAACTGAAGTGGATGAGGAAACGATCTTCCCCACGCTGTTGTGATAAAGAAGAGTAGACGAGATAAAGGCAGCTATCGAAAAGAGGTACGCTAATTGCCGATGGCAGCGGTATCATGAGCACTAATATGCCGATTTCCATGGCTATCAAGACACTGTGGAGAGGTTTGGGGATGGCGAGAAGCTCAACGGCTGTTCGTGGGGGGCTTTTAGCTCAGCATCGAGGCTGATAGCATGGGCATAAACGGGGGGCTTGGAGATGGCTTTACGATAAGTCTCCTCCTCCGCATTTTAGAGCTTCTTCAGTGGGGTTGGAGAAGCAGCGGTCGATGTCCGTTGATGTGTCCATGCTGTGGTCTCTCGTTTATGTGGGCTGGGAGTAGAATGTAGATGACTTCAGTCTCAGAATCACCCCATCGATAAGATCCCCCACGTACGCGTATCGAGTGTCACCCCCGGCAGAACAAATCCGGATTCTGGAAATGGCACTTGCCTTCGCCTACTACACAGCACAGTGCCGCCACAACTTGCAAGCCATCGCTGCTGTAGTAGCAGTTGAGGAGGCGCCAGCATAAATGCCGATGGTTCGATAACCCGCGGCTTTCGCCCATCGGCTAGCTTTCTCTGTTTACGCGCCGTCGGATATGCCCTGGGGGTCGTTGTTGCTCGTGACCAGATGCAAGGGTCACTGGCAATGATAAGCATGCTGTTTGACTACTTGTGGCCAAGATTACGACCGCGGCTTTACAGATTATGCACTACGTGAATCCGTTTTGCGTTGTATTTCAGATTATACCCACTTCTTCCCATGCCAGGACAGTGGCTTATACGGAGAGGCTCTCCTTTGGTCAGATTTCAATCTGCCACCTGCACATGACAAAACCATACATTTTCTCCTGTCACTGCGTCCTCATGGAAAGTATAAACTCAATCAGGTGGCTGAGGGCAAGATTCTGGGCCACGTGTGGACAATCATAATTCCAGTTCTAGAAAGTCTGCTGAACTTTGTGGTATGCTTCTCACACGCAGTCCATTATAACGTGTCGACCTATTATGTCAGAGCTGTGGCGCTTAGCGTCGAACCCTTCACCTTGGGGCGCCGCCACGGTGATATAATTCGATGCAGAGGCTAGACTATGAGACCCGCCGACACGTTTACGGGGCAGCTGAAGGATGTTGGAGAGCGAATGGCGATAAGTCGATCTGCTAGTTGCCGAAGTCGTCGGCATTTACTCCCAAGGTGTAATGCTTCACTGTACATGTATTGTGTGAATAAACTCTCATCATCAAATTGGTTCATTCTCTCTACTGCATCCTCAATATAAGATGGCTCAGCATCTCATAGTGTCACGTCAAATTCCGCAACTTTGCTTTCCCATAGTCCGTATCCCTCGTACCGCCTGCAAAACAACGTGGCCTTGCCATCCGCAGAATCAGGTAGCGCTACATTGATGTTGTTGAACCGCTGAGAGATTGGCAAAGCAGGCAAATCATCTAGTGATGAATCTGATAAGCTGCAGCTCGGTATGATGTCAAATCCGTCATAGAACTTGCCTTCCTCGAGCTTGAGGAGAATCTTGCCCATGCGAATCACCGTCGGTCCATCCCAGGCGCCCTCACGATGCGGAACCCGTTGAAGTAACTCGAGAACCATCCTCCGCAGATTTGGCTGGCGGCACTTGGCGAGTGTGTAGTAGAGGGGAGGTATGAAGCCCATATCAATGGTGAAGGTATTGTGGCCGGGCATAATGGCGACCTTTCTGTGAAAAGCTTGTGCCATCTCGTCGAGCATCTGATCACACAGACCAGACGCTTGTTTGAGAAGCAGTTGGAAATCCTGCAGATGGTTGTCGAATATCATTTCGTCGACCCCACGCAGGGCAGTAGCCGCCATGATCTTTGCCATTGTGTGATAAAGGGTCAACATTGGCATGCCAAATGCAGAGCGCCAATTCGGAAGTTTCGTTAGGTCTTTGCGGCTTGAGTTCAAAGTGACGAGGAACTTTGTCAATGCCGTCTCCAGATTACTTTGGTTCTGGTACAGAGTCTCTGGGAAGCGGAAGAGGTGCCGCTCATGAAACAGTTGAGTAGCCTGCTGGGCTAGCAAATACGAGCCGTAGACGAGAGAATCTATATGTTTCTTTGCTTCTGTCAAGGATGAGAATGTTGGCGGCATGTCGTATATCCGCGGCGCCTGATGAGTGTCCCCTACGTAAACAAGATATGCAGAGACGTGACCGAAAAGCGCAGTTTGTAAGTTGAGCCGTGAAAAGACCTCGATGAGCGTATCTTCCACAGACTGTGCGCGAGACCGCAAGATGACTTCATTATTGGCTGTGATTCCGTCGCGCCTCTGGATCTCGTGAAGCATGCGTAGGCCGGTGCTGAGATGCGTATACCCGGCCTTGAAGCCTCCCCTCAGCAACTCAATGCACACAAATAGCAAACAGGTGATAAGGCACACGCGGATGGTATCCCTGTCGGAGCTGTTGAGGCTCTGTCGCAGATGCTGGATTGCTTTGTTATACTCGACCAGCGAGATGTGTTCGTCATTCTTGTGCGCCGCTCCCAGCGCTGCCACGGCATGCAGAACAGCTGGTTCTTGGTCGCTTGCTTGGAGTACTAGAGAATCCCAGAACCCAGATTCGAACAGACCGGGGAGTTTAGTACAAGTATACCTGCGGAAGTACTCAAAGCCGACGCTCGCGGGTTGGCCGACGATCCTATGCTTCTGTGACATGGATACAACGCCCAGCGGGGCCAGAATCTTTTTGTAATGGGCCAGGGACGAATGAGATGCTGATGGAGTCTTATTGGAGCTTCCATAAGCATTTCCTCCTCCCCATATCCCATACCCATCACAGACGCGGCCAGTAGAGGTGCATCTCTGACACGCCGGCTTCTTCTCATCGCATTTCACACGACGCTTTCTACCGTTTTGGATTAGCAACAGCTAAATATAAGCCTCATCAAAGTCCATGGGATATGCATACTTGCAGGTCTGACATCCAGTCTTTACTTTTCGATTCCCAGTCTTCGCCGCAGGGACTTTGGAGAACTTGGGCGACTTTTCCATTTGAGGTTTAGTGGTCCAGTCGGATTTCTTCGGTGATATCTGGTTAATAATGGGAAATTGATATTAGTAAATGCAGAGGATATGGTAGAAAAGACCGCCTGACATTCATGAAGATTGATAGATGAAATGAACCAAGGAGATGCTCGAGAGATCTGACTTTCATCTGCTGTGGGGCCGTCCCGGACTCAGATCCCCTTTTCGTCGGAGCAATGCGGATTTCCTGGCTTGGTTGATGATTGGTTCGCTCGGAAACATTGGCTTCTCATTGGCTGAAGCCGGGTATGCCGGTTGCTTGCCGAGTCAGCTCTGGTGTTGGCATTTTGGTCCAAGTATACGTAGGTACTGTAAGTGTAAGTCACTTGGTCTCCTAGTTGTGCGTAATAAGACGGACAGATACATATAAGAAAATAGCGACTTTAATTTAAAAAATTCAGATGTCTATATTGAACAAAATGAATGGGCCCATCTATGCCATGTTTCGCCTGCGACTATTCTAGCAAGCCCTTGCCACGAAGCTCTGTCTCAGTCCACTCCCACAACTTCTCTGCCAGGCTTTCATCCTGTGCAAGCTTGCTCGGCGTCCCAATTTTCGCATATGGCACGATGTAAGCGCCCGAATTCGTCTTTTTGAAGTCGCTGCTGGCAATGGAGAAGAGTGAAGACCAGGCTCCCTTCTCCGGTGGGTCTAGGACTCCGAGACATCGCAAGACTGGTGCAGTAGCACGAAGGACGAATCCTGGCGCAGCCCCAGTGGCTTGTTTAACCAGATCGCTAAATTGTTGTTAGCAGTCTGATAATTCATTCAGCTGATGAGAAGCCAGGGTTGAAGACTCACGTGCTGATGTGGCCAGGGTGCACGGCAGCAAACCAGACTGCCCCGTTCTGAGCCTCGCTAGAATTGGGGCCGTATCTCTTGTTTAGCTGCGTTGTGTGTAAGATGTTTGCTAGTTTGCTCTGACCATATCGTTTCATAGCGCCTTCTTTCTCTAGGCCAATGTCTTCGAAATGGATTCCGTCCGAGGGTGGAAAATCTGCGTGCCCATCCGATGTCACATTGACCAGTCGGACAGTTCCTTCGGGGTTTGATCGAGCACTAGATTGAAGAAGAGGGAGGAGATGATAGGTCAAGAGCCAATGTGATAAGTAGTTGGTCTAAAGAATGCGCTTAGTTATGTGAGATCTTATATAATGCTGAATGATGGAGGCAGCTTCTTGGCTCTGCCAAATAACTTACCTGCAATTGGATCTCATAACCGTCTGCTGTTACAGAATAAGGCACAGCCATAATGCCAGCATTATTCACAAGTCCATGCAATGCAGTTTCTTCATCCCGAATTCTTTTGGCGGCAGCGACGACGCTGGAGAATTTGGTCAAGTCGAGATCAAGAAAATGGACGTTGGCAGACGGATGCTTTTCTTGTATTTCCTTGATGGCGGCAGTGGCCTTGTCTTTGCTGCGCGCACCCATATAGACTTTGGCTCCGCGCGCTGCCAAACCAATAACGGTTTCATAGCCACTGAAAATTGAAAGAATTAATTACCAATTCCTGGCAAATGCCGCGTTCGGCAGTGGAAGGGGACGCACCAGCCGGCGTTGCCTCCGGTAACGAGATACACTCGCCCTGCCAGATCGGGAATCGAGCTTGGTGAAAAGTTGGATGAAGGCATGGCGAATATTACACTGCACGGGTATTATATGTGGCGCTGAAGTGTCGCAAAGAGATCAATTGAATGTGACTTGATATTATTATTATTGTTATTTACATGAACTGTCGGAATGGCCTCCTACTTATACTCCCCGTCAAACTGCCTTGTCATCGGAGACTTCTGCTGGGAGCCTCGGCGAACAAAACTGAAGCTGTTGTCCGCTCCGCTCAATGCGTGTTCTACACTGAGCTCCTGTGTTGACAGAATATAGTACATTTGGCATGAAATTACAACGTGCTAACTGTATCTTACGCTGCTTACTACCAATGTCGGAAGCCTCCGCAGTTCGCTAAGTGGATGGAGATAAGCGGCCGCTGAGGTGGCCGCTTCTGCCAACTAACTCCGCAGAACCATTGAAATTCCGCTCATAGGCAACAAGAAGCACCCGGCAATATTCCCAATACGCGTTTACGATTGAGATGCTATTCATTTGCCAGCCCTATCGCAATGTATTCTCGCTTGGGCCATTATGCTTTGGCAGACCACATCTTCCATTCTAGTCAAGCATGATGGCTTATCCGTAACGAACCTGAGCGCCATCTTCCCTAAACCAATCGTCCGCTGCGACCTCATCCCCGGCAGCATAATTGATAATGATACTTTTCGTCGTCGTATACGCGTGATATGCTTCAACTCCATTTTCACTTCCCACGCCACTTGCGGTGGTTGCTCCGCCCCATGGACTGCTTGGGTCATTGCGATGGTGCGTGTTCACCCAAACAATGCCAGACTCAACCTGCTCAGACACCCTGAAAGCTTGGCTCAGATCATCGGTCCACAGGGCCGCTCCCAGGCCAAACTCGCTGTCGTTGGCGAGTCCCAGCGCTTCTTGTTCGCTTTCAAACCCAACAAGCAGAATGACTGGACCAAATGCCTCCTCGCGCCAGATTCTCGTCTTGGTAATGTCGCATTCTGGACTGGAAGCCAAGATTGTTGGTGGGAAAAAGTAGCCCTCGGCAAAATTCGTGCCATCGATCTCAGAGGTACCAGCCATTCTCTTTCCACCGCAGACAACCCTTGCGCCATTTGCAACAGCATCGTCAACGAGGCCAACAACATTTCCAAGCTGCTTAGATGAAATCAGAGGGCCCATGGAGGAATTTGTATTTGCAGGCGAACCCATACGTCGTGCAATTGATTGAGCTTTTTGAGAAAGCTTCTCTTCTACAGTTGCGAGAATACTATTGTGAATGATGATCCGGGTGGCTGCCACGCAAGTCTGGCCGGTTGCGATGAATGACCCGAATGCGACGCCATTGACAGCAGCTCCAAGATTCGCTTTTTCGAACACGACCAAGGGCGCCTTTCCGCCTAGCTCTGCATTATAGCGTGCCAGGTTATTACCGACAATTGAACCGATTGCTCGTCCGGCAACTGTTCCTCCGGTAATGTCGACTTTCCGTACAAGCGGGTGACTTACGAGGTCACGTCCTGTTGTAGCTCCAAGGCCGGGCAGAACGTTGAAAACGCCGTCTGGAAGCCCTGCTTCTTTCAAGATTGGCCCAAGCAGCAAACTCGTGAGAGGCGTGAGCTCGCTCGGCTTCAGCACAACACTGTTCCCAGCCGCCAGAGCAGGGGCAAGTTTCTTGACTGCGATGAGCAAAGGATGGTTGAACGGAGTGATCTGAACAACGACGCCGAGCGGAACCCGCTCTATCCAGTTATGCAGCTTGCCCATGGTTGGTAGGACGGGACGCTCTTCAGTACGAAGCACGGCAGCAAAGTAGCGAAACCAACGAACCAGAGACGGGACTTGGGCTTGCATCTCTCTGATGGCCCTTCCCGTCTGCTCTACCTCCAGGGGGATTAGCATAGAAAGCCTCGAAGTGAGAAGGTCGGCTGCTTTATCCAACACGTCAGCTCGCGTATGTCGAGGAGCTTTGGCCCAAACCCCTGATTTGAAGGCTTTATGAGCAAGCTGTACAGCGTCATCGACATCTTGCGATGATGCAGAATGGCATCTAGCTAGAAGATTAGAACACCAATGAAGACATTTGGAGAAAATTCATATTTGAAAAATGAGGGACTTCTTACTCTGCAAATATTGCCATTTTTGCTGGATTCTCAACAACTATGCTATGCAAATGACTTTAGCTTCGTCTTTGAGTGTCAACTTGGAGGCTAGCAGCAACATACAGCTCACCAGTGCCCACCACTTCCTTGCCGCCAACCCATAACATGTATGGCTTAGACATTTCGAATAAATTTCCTGTAGTTTTTATAAAATGAAGCTTCTATACAACTATTATGATGAGATGACTTTTTGCTCAGTGCTGTCTAAGCTGAGGTTACATACAGGTGGATAATGGAGAGCTTATCAGACCGTGCGGGGAGAGCCATCACGTGTCGTCATGCTGCAGGTATTTCAGCGCCTACAAGATAACGTCGTTACAATTGATCTTTGTAATGGACGGGACCGTTATACATTCTTGAGATAAAACGGTTAGCACCGAAACAATATGACTCAGAAATCGGCTCCTGGTCACCCGAATACGACCGGGACATGTACTGTATGAGTGAGACAAGCGGTGATGCATCTGAGACCTTTCCGGACAGCTGCAATCGGTATCTGTATTGTTTTTCAGTTATATACGGAGAGTAAGGATACTGGATATACTTCAAAATTGCTAGAAACATCAAGAAGAGCATGAGAGCTGACAGGCAGCCATGTCTGTTCGATACCATGTATAGCGATGAAAGATCACTTTGTACTATCGCCTCCGACGCCCTTACATGGTCAATGCGATGCCGTTTGTAGACCAGAACTCACACCGCCGCTTCAAGTCTGAGTCAACGGGTATCATTTCCGTCAGGCCCCCCGTTTGAAACGTGAGACGGCTTTGAGCGTTGTCTGCCCACGCCTCCCACTTGGTATAGTTGCTGGTAGAGTCGACAGGCCCGTTGGGGTTGTAGTATTTGATGAAGTTCAACCAGTAGTGTTGCATAGCGGACGAAGCATTGGCATTCATCTGCCCACCGCGGTAGCTCGCCGGCGGGTCGGGGAAGTAATCGGCACCCCAAAGAGCAGCCAACTCAACGGTATGGGGGACGCCCAGTCCAGAGGCCATCTGGTCAGGATCCTCAACGTTCCATCGATATACCCAGGCATTTTTCCCATGCTTTGTGACCACCGAGCTGACATACATGCCGGGGCACATGTAACGGGCCTCTTGATACACGTTGCTGGCATGCCTCCAATAGCAGCCGATGGCGGGGCAGCTGTTGTTTGGATTGGGGTACAGCTCGTTGATTTGCCCAAGCATATTCAAAGTGAGATCCGGGTATTGATCCAGCACGTAGTTATTACTCTGCTGGAGGGTGGCTGTATCTTTGGGGGCGAACTTGGTCCCTCCGTTGTTATCGTCGCCATAGATGGTGGGCACTTTGACGAAATTTCCTTTCTGAAATACTCGATATGAGAAATCTTGTACAAATTCTCGGTCGAGCACAGGCAGCCACATATAGTTGGGTGGCTTAGAAGCTCCTGGCAAAGGAATGTTGAAGTTGCTTGTCTGAAGCTCCACCGCTGTCTTGTTGCGCATACAGGCGAGGTTGTCTTTGCCGACGCAGCCTACGCGAGTTGCAAACTGGGTATACATGTATTGAGACTGAGTAACTGTAAGGGTCGAAGCAAAGGAAGGAGATTCAGCAATGGCGGCATGAAAGAAGCCATGGTCGGTACCGTTATTGGCGGCTAGATGGAATGTGACGCTGGCTGCTCCGGCACTGCTTCCACCAAGAGTAACGTGGTTTGGGTCGCCGCCAAATTGGGCAATATGCCTCTGCACCCACTCCAAGACCTTTCGCTGATCACGGAGGCCGTTGTTGGGGAGTATTTTATTGCTGTCTGTCATGAAGCCGTATGGACCCACGCGATAGTTGAGGCTCACCACGACGATGCTGTAGCCGCTGTTGATTATCAGGCCCGATGCATTTGTGTTGGGATTCGAATTGAGACTGAAGCCGCCGCCTTGGATGTAGAGGAAGACGGGAAGTTTCGAACCGGCCGTGGCTGATGTCGGAGCTTGCACATCTAAGAACAAGCAGTCCTCTGATGTATCCGTATTGGTGGGAGAGCGGCCGGTCCCAAGACAGTATTTTCCTTGCTATTTGGTTTGACGTTGAGTGAGATTTGCCAAGTTGAGTTACTATGAGCGTGGAAACTAACCTGGGTGGCATCCTGTATGCCTTCTGTATGAGGAGGATCCTGTGGCGGCGCAAATCGCAACTGACCCAATGGCGGTGCTGCGTATCGAATTCCGAGCCACTGGCTCACGCCATTTGAAAGAGCTTGTCCTTTGTAGACAGAGTAGCCTACATCGACCGTCTCTTCAACGGCTTCGGCTATTGAGAATAAGAGAATAGGCACAAGAAGTCGCGGGGTCAACATTGTGAGTATCACGAGGCGAAAAGTTCCCATTCCACACGACAAGGTCTCGGACGCGATCCTCCCTCGATATGGGTATATATATGTCTGTGTGTGTGATCGCCAAGACTCTCTACGTAACCGTCGGCCCTACGTGCCTATGGCTTGACAATGCTCCATGATATTCTCCCTGCAGCTCCTCCTCGACTATGCCTCGTATATGCGCTGTCTGCGGTAGACAGAGCGATCGCATTGGAAGTGTGGGGTAAAACAAGATCAGGTTCTCGCTTCTATTTTGGGGAATGGATTCCTCCAAGGGCGGGGAGATTACATGGCCGCTTGCGGATGAAACCGGGCTGATGGCAAGATGAACAGATGGAATTGGAAAGCAATCGGCAGATGTATCCTCGTTATTCGTGCTTTTGGGCGGAAGCGGGCCGTAACAACTACGCATTGAGAACTCTCAGTCTGATACAAGGCACAGTTGCTGGCGGCTTTCGGAACCGTTCTGAGCCATGGTCCCGCCACTGCCGTCACTCGATCTTTCTGAAGTGGAGAAAAGCCTCGATTAAGTTCGCTTCAACGTCTCACAAGACTCGAGAAAGCAATGCCCCATTAGGCAGCTCACGTTGATGGCAGCCTGCTGGATGCTGTAGCTCACTAATCAAGTCTGGCATCGAGGTGTGTCATTAGGACCAAACTTTACCCAGTTGGCTCAAAATAAAGGGATAACGCTATTCTATTTTCTTCGAGTATGAGAATATGAGAGAGATGATTACACGATGCAAGTAGACAAAGCTGCGTAACAGCCAAACAGTCTACGGCCCGACTAGTGCCTCACACTGAGACAATTTAAAATGAATCAACCAACTGAGACAACTGGTTGCTTGGTACTACCAGTACTGATACTGGTATCCCTTGGCATTCACACTCACATGAAAGTATCCAGCCCTTAGAACGGGTGATCCGACCAGGCTTTCGGCACTTAGCGCAAGGTATTATTAGTTGCCTAAGTGCTGATCTCTAGCTCTGCATACAAGTCTATTTCACCTCAGCTAACACTTCTGTTTCCACTGCCTTAGCACCAAGCAAGTGACACGTAAGTTGGAGGAACTTACTCTTTCCAAATCAGGCCAGGCCAATAGGAGAACAATCGAAGAATACATGTACATGCATGTTCACTCAATGTACCACTATTGAAACACTTGTATATAGTAGATAAATTTAGTGCTGCCCACTTCTACAAAAGCCCACAAGACTCTGTTCTATATGGTATACCGATCTGTTTCATCATGCGCAGGGCGATACAAGAAATAGTCAAACGTCGCCTTCTTCTCCGTCCCATTCAAGTCCGAACAGGCCATCCCAACAAAAGATCCCGTGAAGCTGCCATGAGCCTGATGCCCGCCACACTCATCTGAAACAATCGAGGCATCCAAGACAGGTCCAAATCTTTTAAGCTCTTCTCCTTGCTCGCCGTCGTCTGCGAGAACAGCATAAGAGAACTGTAATTGGCTTCCACGAATACTGGCCGCAAGCTTGACCTTGCCTTCTGCGGGAAGGCTTGCGACATGGGCGCTTGAACCCCGATCCGTGAGCTTACCTTCTGGCCAAGATGCTTCCGACCTCATAATCTGGAGTTCGCGTTGGCCATCCGAGTGTGATGTCACAACGAGATAAAAGAAATTGTATCGGCAGTAGTAGAGCGTCAAGCCGGCGAACTGACGTTCATCCTCTGGTAAGAAGTCGACGACAGTTTCAGCATCGAAAGAGAAATGCGTCTGTCTCCGAGCCACGAGTGACTGTTCAAACCAAGAGCCGATGGATTCTCTTCCTGTGAGTACAAGCTTGCCGTCTTCGATGCCGAATATGCGCTCTGGTTCTGGCGTCCGCAGCCATTGGAAATCTTTGTCAAGGCCATCCTTGAAAGTGTAGCGTTTTTCTCCCCAGTAGGCGTCTTCGTTACGAGTTCCTGGCACATCAACCTCCAACGACGGAACTGGGCCATTCTTAACATACAGCCATTCATCCTCGCCCCAGTATGCTTCTTGTATAGCCGTCTCTCGTCCCAACACGCATCGTCGGTATTGTCCAATTGGCCGACCGGCAAGGTGCACCAGATATGTTTTCCCATCAGGTGTTTCTACAATGTCGGCATGACCAGCTCTTTGCAGTGCCGCAAAGGGAGTGTCTTTGGAAGATATGATGTGCTTTTGGGGGTGAAGCTCATAAGGGCCCCAAAGGGATTTTGATCGCGCAAGTGTCGCTGCATGATCGTATCCAGTGCCTCCTTCAGCTGTCAAAAGATAATACCATCCGCTTCGTTTATACAAATGCGGCCCTTCCACCAGCCCCAGGTCAGTGCCATAGAAGATAATCTTTCGAGGGCCGACTAGCTTGCGCTTGATCGGATCAAACTCTTGCAGCGCAATCCCTGAGAACGCATTTGGCCTCGCCCGGTGGTCCCAGGTCATATTAACAAACCATTTACGGCCGTCTTCATCGTGAAATAGAGAAGGGTCGAACCCGGAGGAATTGGCGTAGATGGGATCAGACCAGGGCCCTTCAATCTTTGGTGCCGTCACGATATAATTGTGCGCGTCCTTGAACGAACCGTCCTTGCGCTTCACGTCTGTATAGACGAGCCAGAACTTATCGCCATCATGCGTCAGGCAGGGAGCCCAAACTCCGCAGCTATCTGGCTCGCCGCGCAAATCGATCTGGCTGCGGCGGGTCAAAGGACGCACGACGAGCTCCCAGTTCGCCAAGTCTCTGGAGTGGTGTATCTGCACCCCAGGATACCACTCAAACGTCGATGTAGCGATATAATAATCCGAGCCAACCCTCAATATGGACGGGTCGGCATTGAACCCCGGCAGAATGGGATTGCGAACCAATGGCATGGCGAAGAGATGCGATTATGCGTTATGCTATTGGAGTAATAGATAATTTGTCTTCATGAAGATGAGTTTCCAGCTTGCATTCACACCGAATCCATCTTCATTTCCTTCTCTCCGAGCCTTCTAATAATGGCTGTTATGGGAAATTGGCTTCATGAGGAGAAGCACTTAGCCGTGCGGAGACATCCACTATTAGGCTAATTATGCAGACCTCTACAGTATCGTCTACATATGGTGGTGCCGCTATTATAGCTTATTTTTGTAAGTTATCATGAAATAGGTGCCATCATAAGATACTAGGACGGAGCAATAGGAGTGCCAAGATTCTTGGCTGGGGATACGATACTCCACTCTGGTATTTACATGTACTCACAGTCACTTTTCTGAGTATTACAAAGTACGTACATCTGAAAAGCATATGCACAGAGAAGTATTAGCATTCATTGCCATTTCTATTCTCTCCAATCAATGTATGTGGTATGGCCCACCATTTGTATACCGCCAGATTTTTCAATACGCCTCGTTAAATCCAATATGCCCACTGACCGCAGTCCCGCTTCGGTCTCCATCTACCAAACAAACATCTCTTCAAAGAGCTCAACGTCAACATGAACTTTCCTTGTTTGTCTAATCACGGCCTGCCGTGCTGTATCAGCAATCTCGGCCGGGCCGCAGACAAACACGGCTGCTCGGCCTTGAGATTTGTTGACAAAATCATCAACCATTGAGTGAATGTCAGGACGCACTCTTCTGAATCTAGAGTCGGAAGTGGCATTACCTGCTTCCTTTGACACTGGCGTAGGAGTAGAAGTCCCGGAAGCCCCAGAAGTAATGTAGAACTCCATGTTGAGCTTCGATGCCGCAAAGGCAGATCTCTCAGTAGCTCGGAGGTCATTGGCAAGCACGTCTCGAACGAAACCTTCGTCTCGCACGGCCCAAGCCAAGTGCACATTTGGAGGTGTCTGTGATGCTTGGTCTTCGAAGAACATGCGGAGGTATGGCAACACAGTAGTAATTCCACTGCCTCCAGCAATAAAGAGAATATCGTCGAAATGGTCGAGGCGAGCAGGTGTACCATATGGGCCCTCAAGGAAGACCCTGACACGAAGCGGGCCGGATTCACCTTTGCTGACTAGCTTGTCTCGTAGTCTTCGAGTCATCCCATCTCGAGGCCGGATCATAAAGGTCATGTGAGTGTCGCCTTGTTCAGAGGTCACTTCAGTCACGCGAGGAGTTTGCGTGCCGTTCTCCTTATCGCTTGGCTGCTCGCTGCTGCTGTTGTATGTCGAAACATCTTCAATTTGCTTGGATCTTCCGGCCAGAGTGAATGGGTGTGTCTCCCAAAAGCGCATGCCCGGAAAGTATACGAAGAAGTAAGTTCCTGGAGTCTGGCGCTTGCAATTGATAGAAGGCTTGACTTGAAGCCGAATCATGCCAGTCTCTTCGCTGTAACTGGCCAATGCCAGAGAGCCTTGTCCAAGGAATGACTTGTAGTTCATGGCAAGGACTCGCAGCAGACGGAGGGCATGGTCACCGGCCCAGAGACCAACGCAAGCCCACACCCAAACCTTGTACATGCCTTTGAACTGGTCCTTGATGTGACTAAGATGTTGTTAGCAAGTGCAGATGCAAGATGGGCTTGTTATGCTTACTAAAACAACGCAGCAAGGAAGATGGCTGTCAGGGAAATGTGAGAAGCTTTGAAGAACTCGTAGATTCGGCTGCGGATGGGGCCAAAGGCAAAAGCTGCGGAAATTGACAATGCTATGACCATCTAAATTCTCTGTAAGCATTCTGCAGGTAAGCAATATATAGAAAATACCAGCTTACAAGAAGTCCGTATTTGAAAGTAGGATCAGTTGATAACTCTTCGTGGTAGCCGGACCATCCCTGCTCTATATGATCGTCAGTAGCATTCCCTTTTGTAGGGTGTAAAGGTGGACTAACCATTGACATAGTAGGCTGAAAATACACAACCGTGGATGATTCCCTCAATAGTCAAGATCAGTGCTATCCAGCGGTGGAAGATGCTAAATGTCCTGTAGCTCCATCCGGTGAGGTAAACGAAGGGATTCGATCGTCCGGCAAAGAGAAAGATTAGTGGCAGCTCTGCTGTCATGAAGATACCAAGCCTGTCCCCCATAATTCTGCACACCTGGCCTGTGATGGTTTTGTAGCTGATAGTCTGTTAGTAACGTATTACAAGTAATGATAGCAGCTGATAGGTGGGACCTACTAAATATTGGTTGAGAACACAGGGTAATGGAAAGCCAGCATGAAGATTTGGGTGATGATGTAACCAGCAATGACCAGAGATTGTAGCCGAAGCGGGACGATGAACCATCCCAGAGGCTGATGGTGATGGTACGAGAATGTAGGAGCCATCATGAGGTTGCGATGGAACCATCCCTTTACTTTTGCTGCTGCATTGTCCTTTCGGACCGGCTGGCTAGATCGCTTCACCGGAATCGAAGCAATTGCGTGGCTGACTGTGCCCAGGAAAAGCACCAATCCCCAGTAGGCATAAGGGATCCATCTGTTAAGCATCTGTTAGCCAAAGAACTAGAAGAGCAGGTGTCATGGTAAGATTGTTTACCTCAGCTTCTGGTGGTAGACAATGTTAGTCCAGTAAGTGAGGACGGTTCGATGAACTTGGTTCCAGTTCGAATCCGATGGCCTCGACACAACGTCAACGATGGCTTTCTGCACCTGATCGACAGTAGGGAGGCTATCGATGTATGCTTGCGTGACATTGGCAGTGGTGCTTTCGTATATCTTGTGGTTGACCACCTTGGAAGACTTCTTACACGTCGCAGCCCACCAGGCGATTCCCGGTGCTATTTCCGAATCTGTACAGTGTTCCCATATACACAAGTATGTTGAAGTGACACGCAGCGGGTGAGTGCAAAGCGTTTGCTCTGTTGTGTTGTCCGAGGCGAACTTGGCCTTGCTCAATGTGTAATAGCAGGAAGCACCGCAAACCTCTTTGCTAAGGGGCTTGGCCGCCAGAGCACAGGCTGCGAAAAGCAGGCACAGGAGGTAGTGTGTCCGTGACAGCATCCTGTTATCTTGATCCCGTAGGGTGGTCTATGATGACTGAGGGTTGACTAGCCGGGAAACGGCAGAGACGCCAGAGGGCCATGATATATATGCCTATGCAACCCAGACTTTGAACAGTTTTACCGGATACATGTGGTATCCACACAAGAGATGGCTACGGTGGGCTTATTGGAGATTTTCAGGTATTATCCGAGGCATCAATAGCGTATCAATGCTTCTCTGCCCACACGAATATGGCAATAAACTTGGCCAGACGGGCTACTGCCGAAGCTTAAACAATCCACATGTCGGAGGAACTAAAGATATTGCCTTGACTTAGGTATTACAATTTCATTCGGGTGTTAGTCGGAGTCGGATTTCGGGACAACGTTGCGTGAGGCTAGGAGAGAGCCGGTAGGGGTACCTAGCTCAGATCTCAGCAGCCAAGAAACGAAACAATGCATGTATGTATGTGTGTCAAAGTTAAATCAGTAAACTGCCCTGTAACCTTGAGCATAATCAGAACGGGTTGCGGAGCCTGCAGGTCTCGCCCGGCCCTTGATGCTAGTCGTTTCCAATCGTGTGGAGTCAGCGCCGAGACTAAACATTTGGACACCTTCCCAACCCGTACTTGCTTGTACAAGTAATGGTGATTAAGAAGTGATGAGACAAAATAAAACTGGCATTTGCTTTTATTAGAACTGACCCATGTAACGGTAAGCGGTACCGAAAGCCGTATACGCGTGCCATACAAGTGCCAATTCTGGAAGCAGAAAACTGCCTTCTCCAGGCCACACTACTGTAGGTACA
Source organism: Trichoderma sp. CBMAI-0020 (assembly GCA_030708095.1). NCBI lineage: Eukaryota > Fungi > Ascomycota > Sordariomycetes > Hypocreales > Hypocreaceae > Trichoderma > Trichoderma sp. CBMAI-0020. The sequence goes on along the minus strand of JAJNCI010000004.1, from coordinate 642,885 downwards.
TGCTTCTCACGAGAACAGTTTTTCTGGCGGCTCACGCCCGAAAGCTAGGGCCGCCGACGTCGCTTTATTACCACGGTTCGAGACTAACTATGTGGGTAGAACTGGATACAAGCCAGGGGTGGTGGAGTGATGATGCCCGCTAGAGATTAGATGGATTGATAAGATGATCAGATAAAAAATTTTCACCACCTGCTACATCGCACGTATATCTTCTTACTCCTCTCTTACTCATGTGGCTCCATTCGAATCCCGCCCTCTTGATTGGCCTGTGAGGTCCCAATCTGGCATTCCTCGGCGCTGTGCGGTTTAAGCCGAGCCCACAAGATGCCGAAAAAATGCCTCGACTTGTATCTCTCAAGCACGCCATTTATAATCGCTTCATCCCAACAAAGCTGTGCTTCTCCATTTAAAACCCCAAGGCATGAGGTTCAGATTTGGACAATTGGACCGAAAGCCGTCGTGCGAAGTGCGGAAGGTCTGGAAGCTCGAGAATTTGCCAGAAATGGAGAGGAGTGGTGGAGGAAAAGTCAATCTCGCATGGCTTCGTTGTCGTCGCAGGTGACCCGAGTAATCACGCCGGTTTACCCCGTACTATGGATTAATTAACGGCCACAGCCTGTCGTTGAAAGTAACATTAGCCTAGATTGTTAAAATGAATGCCAACAGGCTGTCAAAGACGTCAAAATACCGGTTCCAGGTTTTAAGCTCTTGAAGGGGATCACGACCCTGGTCACAATGCCACACTGCGGTCTTCTAGCCAACTGACTACGGCAAAATACCTCCTCGACGCAAAGCCTTTCCAGGCGGGCAACCGGGGAGTTACAGCAGGCTCTGCCCACACACACACATAGACTCTGCTGTGTGCTGAGATGGGCTATTGGATGGGGCGCCAAATGCCGCAGATCGATAACGTTGATGGAGGTCTGGCCAAGCGCTGTCATCCAGGGATTTCGCCGAGACTGCCGAATGTGGTAGTCTGCTCGCTTCTATGCCCGCTTTGGTTTTGTACATCTACCTATTTCCATCTACTTTGCCTATACTATACGAAATCTATAGTCATGGACTAGATATCAGGCTCAGGTGTTATCGACTCTTATGAATTCAGAGCATCCTCATGTATTGCTACGTATTCTTATGGACTGATGATTGCATATACGCGTATAGGTATGCTTCTTACCAGCTTGTGGCAATACAACGACGTGATGACTCGGATTACGGGTCTGTCCGAAGAGTCCTTCCGCACCCATGCTGCATTTCTATATATAGCTCTGGGGACTGGAGAATGCAACGCTGCGGATGCTGCTATGCAGTCACTTGGGCCGGTGTGCGATATATAGCCAAGTCGCCGGCTCCGTCTTATCAATATTCAGATTATTTATTCATCTACCTGAGAAGCTCGACGAAGCATACTTTTGCACCGCTGTATGATAAGCACCGCACAAATGTCGTGTCTTTCCATCACAGATCGATCTTGACAGCAATGGCGTTGTAGGATTGATAGCTCGAGACAAAGAGCCATGCGCGCCGTCTTCCTTGCTCTTCTTTGGGGTCAATGGCCACCAGCACAGAGGCGCTCGAGGTTCGGACTCTCTGTCCGTCATCTTGGAAGATGAGCTTGGGATCCCAGTCCTCTTCCCCCTTGGCAGCACCTTCTCCTTTCTGTCCGCTGGATCTTGGCGAGGCCATCCACACCATACTGGGATCCAAAACATGCTCCAATATTTTATTCGAGAACCAATCTATGGCTCTAGTGGGCCCAGAGGCCACAACCCCGCTTGCATCAAATGTTTTGTTTGCATAAGGATCCTTGAAGTATGTTGGGTTGTCGACAGGTGAGCTGAATTCGATGGTTTTGCTGACGCTGATGATCTTCTCGGCATCTTTGCCCTCGCTGATCTTGCCCACATGAATGACACCGTCGGAACAGCTGGTGACAAAGACTTCATCTTCAGCCCGACCATGCCCGAGGCCGTTCAAATTGTGCAGCTTGTCCAGTGCAACTGACGCATGGACTCCTGCGTCGTCACTTTTTACCGGCTTCAAGTCCTGAAGCTGGACATGGATAGTACTTGTGCGTGCAATCATAGGCAAAAGATCCTCCATCATACGCGGAAGTCCGGTTCTGAAGTAGTGATCATTGGTTACCAAAAAGGACGTTGGAGACATGGCAAATATGTCGTTTGGCGTGGTGATGAGAGGATGCCATATTGTCCTGATATGTTTTGCCTTGCCTGATCCAACAACGTGATGGAATAACTCTACGACTGAATAGCACTGTGGAGCATTGGCATCGCCATGCTCGCCATAATGCTTGGGATTGGGCCTGTGATTAACGGCAAAGATGTAAACCGCCTCGCCCTTTGGCTTGTTTGGGTCATCGATAACATCAATGCCATGAGTCACGAATGGACCGCTGAAGCCTTCCAATTCCAGAACCTGCGCCTTGAGTGTCTGCGCCAAAGTGTTAAAAAAAATCCTCCGTCTTGGAGTATGAAAAGCGTTGGTCTTCACTCTTACCTTTGGATCAATGACTTGCAGATTCCCCTTGACAAGCTCTGGGTGTGATGGCTCGAAAAAGTGGTCGATTGGAGGAAACCACTTCAAACGGGCCCCGTGGAAACCCTCGCACGCAGTGAAGATGAGGCCGGTGGATTCGTGATGATGCAGGTCCTCGCAGTGAGTCGTGCCCTCAATCACCACAAAATCGCCAGGCGCCAGCTCTGTGCTTCCTGGTTGTCGAAAGGCGCCCATTACAAGAATGGCTCGCTGCACGTACGAGTTGTACACATAGCCGAGCAACACGGCCAGCAGCACGACGGTGATTGAGGCGCGGGCCGCCATCGTGACGAATACGCAAGCACAAAAATCCTCTGTAAAAAGAGCAAAAGGAAAAAGAATTAAAAACCGGCGCGACGCGACTTAATAGTATGGATTTTTCCTATGATTTCAACTGCGGCATTGCGTCACTTCGGCTCTTTTGAATGCGGGGGGCCGAGGCCCAGTATTGGAGAAGCTCTTGTTGTATGTCCGATTTGGTCGGATAAGACGACCAACCTCATATACTTTGCACATCTGAGTGGCTTGTTTAAGCCACTAACATGCATGGGATCAGAGCGGAGATCTTCTTAACAAAACAGACGAGCTGGAAGACCATTTACTGAAAAGAGAAAGAGTTGGAAGAGGGGAAGAAAGCTGAATTATATCGAGAGCGGTGATTGGCTCGTGCACGAATCGGCTGTGTGATGCCTCTCGATGGATTCGAAGCTAGTTGATGCAGCAACGATAGCGTTTCACAAGCTCTCAAAGGCTGACGAAAACTGCCAGGGTTTGGATTGATATATCTATTTTACTTGAATCCTTTTCTTCTGCGTCTCATCATCACGCCTGCGCGCCAACGCCTATTTCATGTTCTGCAGCAAATACTTGAAGCCTGCATAGGCCTCCTCTCCGCTGGGCTGGATCTGGTTAGCTGGCAGCACGAAGCCGTATCTGCCAGTGTCTCTCAGCTCCGAAGTAAAGGTGTAGTCGGATCCGATAACATCGTTCACATAGTCGACGCTGGAGCCGGTGGCTTGGTAGATAGTCGAGCAGATGGGGCCGTAGGCAAACGACGTTCCATGGACGGCCCGGATGGCGGCAACGGCGCCCTTTGCGAGAGACTGCAGCTCGTTGTTGTTGGGGGCGACGGCGCTGCAGGAATATCCATAGGCTGGAATCACGGTTTAGTGCTCATCTCGGCTAATTAGGAGGCCATTGACTACTCACGCGTCATGAAGAGTTGCGAGTAGGAGTGATAGTCGATGTATAGCTTGAGGCCTTGGGCAGTCTTGATCTTCTGAATGTAGGAAGACAGAGCCTTGAACTCGACGGTGTCGCCCGCACTGACGCCCTTGTAATCGTCGGCGCAAGGATCAGTAGATGCGCCTCCAGGAACATCCCACTTGTAGTTCCAGTTTCGGTTGATATCACGACCGACACATGAGCTTCCAGAGTTTGTTTGACGGTTCTTGCGCCACAGACGGTCGCTAGCCTGGGTATACAGGAATCCTACAATTGTGAATATTAGGGCTGCATCGTATGAGATGTGCGAGGAAGCTTACCATCGACATTCACAACTGGGAAGACGTAAAAGTCATATTTGTTTAGGAAGCTCTTTGTTGTAGCGTCGGTGCTGGTGAGGAGAGTATAAGCAAAGTACTCAACAACCATGGTAGCAATCCATTCTCTGGCGTGAACAGTTCCGTGCAGGATAACGGCAGGATTGACGCCAGGCTTGCTTCCACTTCCCCAGAAGTGAATGCCAGTAATGGGATTGCCATTCAAAGAAGAGCCAGAGGTGACAATCTCCGAAGTGTTGGGGAACTGCGTATGTAGATCGTTGAGGAACTGAAGGTGGTCTGCATAGGCATGGTATGAGGTGAACCATGTGCTGTTGACAGCGCCAACAGCATAGGGCTGGAAAGCAGCTTCGTCTGCAATAGAGGCACCAAGGTTTTCGTGCATGACAATGGTCTTCAAGCCGAATGTCTCCTTATTGAAAGCTTCGAGCTGGCTGGGCTCGACTACGATATCCGTGAAGGAGCCTGTTTTCTTAGCAGACTTCCACGTCTGAAGGTTCAGCTTATCAATAACACCGTTGATGCGGTCAATATTGTCGTTGTCGACGGCTAGTCGGAAGACCTTGTAGCCATCGTAGGACACCTTCGGGGGGTGGATAACGGCAGCCAGTGCCGAAGCAAAGAAGGCCGATAGCAGCGTAAGAGACTTCATGGTAAAGGCCAACGGTAACAGTGATGTTTCACTCTGTGTACTGGTAGTACCAAGTGAATATCTCGACAGGCGCTGACTTTAGTTTAGTACGTTCGCATCTCCTATATATATAGTCAACTCTTTTGCATCATCTAAGCCGACTATAATTCTTGTTATTGAAATCAAAGCCCGTATGAATACGGCTTTTGACCACGATTAGAAGGTAGTAGCCGGGGCAGGAAAGTCCAGCGATAGCAAGTTCCGCCAATGGCCCAGCCAAATAAACGAGGGCAGTGCAACGCTATAAAGCGATGAATAGCAAACAAGCAGGAGCGAAAACAATCTTATTGCCCTTATAGCCTGGGACTGAGGATGATGGAATGCTCTGACTTGCTCGCTCATTGGATCACGACCAGACCGCCCGCATTATGCAGATCCCCCCAAGGGCCTCCCCGCTCACGGCTTTAGATCCCAGCAATGCTTCTGGGCTTTGAGCTAAGTAAATCTGCTCGATGGAACTGCCGAAGAAGGCTGGTATTCCGTGAACAAGGCAGATGGGCGTTCGATCTTGCAGTAATCTTGCAGTAATTGCATTGCACTTTGGTCGACCTGCCGGAACGAGACGCGCAGAACCACTCCACGCAATGGGACTTTTGGCAGGCAATGGCCGATCACGAATGGTGGGATACGAGGCCACCCAGAGCTGACGGATATGCCAAAGAGCTCGATCTCGATCTCGAAAGACGAGCGGCAGGCTTACATGTCTCTAATAGCTCGGTGCTTCTGCTGACGGATGTTTCGCTGCCTACCTTTCCCTCCTCTTGGAGCTAATAGCGTGGCATAGTATGTCTCATCTTTGGACTTGGAACGCCATCACGAAGTATTCAAAAGTATAGCGTATTTCATGCAAGCCGCCCTTCAAAAGTGCCCCATGATTCGGGTTCTAGGCGCTTTGCCTCCGCTCAAGGTGGTACTGAATGTAACGGTATGCCAAGACCGCCAACCAGGCCTTGATAACCGTATATTGGGGCGCTCTAAAGTTCCTTTTAAGCATGTTCGAGCTAATCGAGCACTGGGGTCTTCCGGCAGCTATTCCACTCGGCACAAATACCAAATACGTGTAGGCGGCTTCTTCGCAGGTACATGCAGTTAGAGTCGGAATTAGCACTATGTCGCCACACTCAAAAAGGTGCTACCTCTACCTAGGTCGCGATGTTAATGGCACAGTGCTAGTGTACAAAAGCGTGTGTTGCCTTGAGGGAGAGCCATGTACTTTCCTCCAATTTACGACTTTGTGGGCAGTTTGGTAGTAGGCCGGAGTTTGACATGTTTAAAGCGTTATGTGCGCGTGGGTTGCGGTTACTAGGTTCTATGTAGTGGGCCATAACAAAAGGAACCTGGAACTCTAGAGATTGATGATGACGATAGTAGCACCTTCTGCATCTATAAAATTGGTTGTGCATGATTACATCGTCTGGAGCCATGAAGGCCTAATGTCGTTTTGTTCTTCAATTTCAATCTTGGCCACAGACATTTTTACGGATAGATGTTCGCTGTGAATTTTGTGACACTTTTGCGGAAAATGAAGAATCTAGGATTCGCTGATACCCCGTACAGTGTGTGTGGAAACAGAACATAACAGCATGGGCAGATACATATGTAGCTCAAGTATAGAACCACTCCATAGCGATAATATATATACATATCTTCATTATTTTCCCCTCTCCCGCCGCATGCTGGGGTAATATCGCCAGTGAAGCGCCTATCGTCAAGCTTTGCCTTGGCGATTGATTAGCGAGCTTCCGATCTGGCTTGGTATCTTGGCTTCTTGGCTCAACGACCGAATCACTTTACAGGGGAAAAGAGGAAGAACCTTGTTTTGAGGGAAGAATGAAGAACTTTCCTATTGTAGTAAATTTAATTGCAGAATGTTAGCTGGTTATTGATTCCTTAATCGTCAACTTCAAGAAGTCATGGCATACAGTATGGCTGGGATAATTACGAGTCCTCGCGAGCATTGATGGGGCCAGCTAAAGCAGCCCTTTCCACAGTGCATTTTGTGCTCTATATTACATTCGCAACCACCTAGGTAAGAAACTGGAGCGAAAAACTTGACATGTTCTTTGCTGAATTCATGCTCTCTTTTGGGCGATAGGCTACGGCAGTTGAAATGACGGCTGCTCCTTCATTGTATGTTACTATGGGGATAAAATCTCGAAAGTACAAGTGGAGGTTGCTGCGGGAATTAGACCATAGTGCCAGTGGCAGTGCTACACACAAAACGCTTGTATTCTTCGTAAAAAACTGAAAGGACAGGAGCTAGGGCGTAGAATTCAAAAGAATGAGACAACACTGCCGAGTGAAGTCTAAATAGCAGGGCGCTTTCGGCTGACATGCAGCAGAGCAAAGAGCCGTCAACAGAGAATACCTAGCTTGAACTTGATTGTTTCATTACGGTCACTGTTGGCTTTTTAAAAAGTCTCACAGCGCGCAGAGAATAAGCTTTTAACTTTCATTAGCATCAACCACTAACTGCTGCTTATTTCACCCAGCAAGCATAGCTATGTAGATCAATCAAATACCGACATCGATACATGTGTTGCCTCGTTTGAAGTATCCGTATTACCATTCATGATGTTATCAACCATTCAAAAGTATAGTTGGTATTCATTATCCATGTCTGGTGTCTTGTGAGAATTTGAGCGTGATCTAGACCAAATATCGATACGACATGCCAAGTAAACAAGAGCCGCTCTAGCCGGCGGCGTCAATGCCCAATGACTTTTAGGAGCGTGTTAGCCCTCCCTGCTACGCCGTAATGAGGGTAAGATAATCTTAGCTGAGGGTGGAGGGCGTCTATTCCCCTGAACGGGGGCAATATTCCGGCAAGGCCCGCACACAAAGCCCAAGAATTTTGGCAGCAAGAAGCGAGCCGTGGCTAGGCGTTTTAGCAGCCAGCATGTTTTCCCCTCTGCCGGTTTGCCTAACTAGAAGAGACAACGCCCGAGTTGTCAATGACTTTCGGGTTGATTCAGTTGAGCTTATTGTGACACCCCGACACAGAACAGCCCTATGGACATGATAACTTTATTTTTATTTCCGAGGCCGGTGTTCCGGACGAGAATCTCACTGTATTCTTTGAAACGCAAAGGAGTCGAGCATCTCGTATCTAACAAGTGCAAAATCTTACAGGCTACGGATACTAGCGCGGGCTGGTCGCAGAATATGACGATGGTCAAGAAATACTAAACATTAGAGCCGTCGTAGTGCTGCCCCTTTTCAGCATATACCAGGCAGACGAAGAGCACTTGACGCATCAGATGATGCTCTGAATTGACAGCCCGTCTACGTCAACGACAGATGCTCAAGAGTTGGCGTATTACCACTACTGTAGGGCTCTGCAGCCAAGAAGTTATTGAACATGGATATCCCGCGGGCTAGCGCTTACCACGTCTTCCTCCGGCTGTCGTTTTGTATGAACCGCCCCGTCTGCAATGCCATTAATGTCCGCGTTTCGTGGAGACGCTTTAGGCTATAATATGGAGTTGAATCATCGTAAGAAGAATCCCTGCGAGGTGCCTTTCATATTAGTAGAGCCTACCTAGGTTTAGAACTCTGACAAAACCACTCCTTTCATGTCATCTTGTTGTTTACCTACGATTAAAGCATTTTCGCCTTCGCTCGGCATATGTAGCAGAGAATGCCCTAATGACTAAATCATCTCCTTCGTTATCGCGTTTCATAGTCGATCTTCGGGTGGTCAACTTTGTGCTCGGCTTAGTCTGGCTCATTACTTTCCGATACCTTCAACAGACTACCTACTACGACCCGTCCTCATTCTTCTTCCGCTGGGATGCCGCGTACCAGCCGCTTTACTCTGCAGTAAGAGAGCAGGAAGCCGATGCGTTCCTCGCCTCAAGCCAGTTGCAAAAGAGCAGGCTATTGAAAGAGTCGGAGAAGAGTCTTGTTCATGCCGCGCCTTACTGTATCGGCATCCCAACTCTCCAAAGAGAGCGCGCGCAATTTTTCGCCAAAACAGCAGCGTCCCTCGTCGATACCCTGACAGCCGAAGAGCGAGACTCAATACACATTGTTGTTCTTTTGTCCGACAACGATGCGACGGCGAATTCGGCATTCGGACAACACTGGCTTCACGCAATCGCCGACACCGTTGTGGTTCATGAGGATACGCCCAAGGACCTAGTTGCGGAAAATGGCTACCAGACGATCCCGCGACATCCCGAATTTGCGGCCAGAGACGAACGAGTAAGACGCGACTACTCGGTACTTTCTGAAGTATGTCGCCAAAACGACGCCGAATACTTTATCCTAGTCGAAGATGACGTTATTGCTGCGAGGGACTGGTTTCAGCGACTTCAAGATGCAACACCGCAAGTAAACGAGCGCGCGGTCGCCAAACATCGAGACTGGCTGTACCTCCGGCTTTTTTACACCGAGACTTATATGGGTTGGAACTCGGAAGAATGGCCCAAGTATATACGCAACATCTTGTTGATGTACGCGGCTGTTTTGGGAGCCATGCTCACCATTCGCCAAGTCTTCCACATGGCGCAACCCTCCGCCAAAGAGCGAACCTCCAGGTTTTCGAAACTTCTGATGGCGAATATACTTGTCGTATGGATGCCCTTATTTATTGGGCTAGGGTTTATGGCTGGTCGGTTAACAGTCAGCCCACTCCCGTTCGGCGTCCAAGAGATGCCGCGGTACGGTTGTTGTAGCCAGAGCTTAGTTATACCAAGTCGGCATCTCACCACACTTGAAGAGAAGCTGAAAGAGGCCCCTTACGACCTGCCTGCGGATTCCACGATCGAAAGGATAGCAGACAGCCTCGAGCTTGACAAATGGGCGCTTGTGCCAAGTGCTTTTCAGCATATTGGAGCAAGGGGATCGTCAGCCAGAGGAGGCGCCCTTAAGTCGACGTGGAATTTCAGTTTCGAGAGGCTCTATTCGGCATAAATATCATCCGTATATGCATGGCTTTTGATTTGTATTAACATGTAGGTAATAAGTAGGATAGAGGGCAAGCGTGATTTTCGTTTATTTGATGTAATTGGAAGCCTGTTTTCGAGACGTGGGCAAAGAGAAATGCACATACCTCGTTTCATCCCATTACTACGTATGGAGAACAACTCAAGATGATTCAAAGTTAACAAATGTCATTTTTATTAAGATTCTGATATGGCAACCCTGGCATGGTAATGCCTTTTTGTATGTTCGTGAAATGGAGATCTCGCAACTTGGACTGTTCTTGAGATTCCATGAGGACCCAGCATCTCGGATCCACTATCGTTTCCATCGATACCCTCGTCGATAAAGCATCGCTCATCACTTGTTCTCTCCATTATTGTTTCGGATCCGGAAGATGCAACCGGCCGGCTGTGTGCCCCTCCACGCCACAAAGCAGAGCTAGATGCTTGTCTAGGCAGGCTGGATAGAGGATAGGTTCCCTTGCCTGGCCCTCTGTCGTCTTCGTAATTGGAGTTTCTCGTAATGGAGCCGAAGATATGGGGAAATGTCCGAGCCAACGGCTGCCGGAGAGCGGGAAGACAGGCGCCGATAATGCCCGAGTTTGCCTCAATCAATGTCCATATTCCGCGATCGATGAAGTTCCACGTGGTATCGGATTTGTTGGCAAGCGAGTTCTTCACAGATGCCGCCCTGAGGATGGACGTAACAGTAACGCTAATATGGAATCAGCATTGCACAGTTAGTATTTCGCCTAGACGGGTGAGAACAGTTTCACACTCACAATCCACCCATCATGAAGATGGCGCAAATCATCAGCTTGTTGCGCATGCTCAACTGGAGGGCCATAATGGGCGCAATAGGAAGCGCCAAAACCATGACATCCGTCAAAATATTCATGACGGCATATGCAATCCAGAATATATCCGTGTTGATGCATGTTGCATCAAGTTTCCTATTCCACGCGCCCGCGACCGGTACGCATTGAAAAATCGTTGATACCACGGCTCCAATGCTCCAAGCAATGATGATTCCCATGACGGTATAGCCAGCGATCTGGAACTTTTGGGTGACAAAGATGCGCAGGTAGAGCAAGATGGTGGCCACTTTGTTGAGGCAAATGGTTACTTTGTAAGGCGTTTGTGCGATGAAGAACCACTTGAGCGCCGTCTCGAGCTCGATGGCGGTGAGGTCGGCTTTATGCATGCCATATCCATTTCCAATGGCAACCTGAACAGCAGCGGAGAGAAGGACGGAAAACAACTGCATTGGATGAATCAATCCATTGAAAAGTCAGAAAACGCCTGTTACTGCTGAGATTTGAAATATGATAGAGGTGGAAGGGGGCTTACCAGTGAAATGATAACCACGATATCATCAACACCAAAGTTGTAGAGGTAGACTCGGCCTATGCATCTGGCGACAACAACCAAACCGGCCAAGATAATCATCACCATGGAGGCAATGTACAGCTTCCAGCCATGGTTGTCTACTCCGTCGGTAGGGAAGCCCATGCCCTTTGGCCCCATCGTGGATTGCTGTTGTAACCTTGGCTATAGCTGGATAGCAAGATACATGGCTGGCACAGCGATTTGGGCATCCAGATGCCTACTCTGGTAGAAAACTGGTTTCCAAGACTCTGGCTATAAGCATTAATCCAAAGGTCGCTCCTCTGAAGAAGAAGGCGATAGGACTCCCAGAAGCCTTGAAAAGGAGAGCGCCCAGCCGGCCACGGTAAGCAAGCTCCTGGTCACGATAATTTACTGCTGCCGATCAGATACGAAGTGCTACCCCCTTGAGTACTTGTATCAATGCGAGCGCTTGAAGCCACCAGTGTCCAGAGAGAACCCGCAGAAGGGCAGCAAAGGGATTTTGAGTAACGCTACCATCTAGTGCAGCCAGAAAGATCTTGTCAATGCCAACATCTTTGACGCACGCTACTCTTTTAGTTGGCAGATCCATTGTGCTTTGCTCACAAGGTGAGCCTGCAGCTCCAGGCCATCGGTGGGAACAATAGCAGGTCTGGGTTACCCATATAACAGCAGGTGGAGCATGTCACATAACTCGGCGAAATGAGGCGGTCTTTTGTGCTATTTATAACGAGGGAGCAGTATCTGAATAAAGTTGCTAGTGCTCCGTATGGACGCCAATACAGGAGCGCCCGAAATGAGTGTCTGCTTTATTCATGTCCGGTTTCTTTCCACGGGCCATTCTTGTGGCGCATGGTGGCTGATACCGTGCGTAGCTTGCAAGCAGATTGTACCTATACTATAAGCCGGATACACTCTATGAGGTAAATAATAATAATAATAATAATAATAATAATAGTTTAGGTACAGTATATAGAAAATCTAGCACCTTAGGTTCTCTTCTTCAGAACAGCAATCAAGTGATCCGCACATCCCAGATGTTCCTCTCCAGTGGAATACTTCTCGTACATCAAGTCCGCCCACGCTTGAAGAACCTGCGGCTGAGACTGGGATAATGCAGCATCAAGATTACCACCCAGAATACCTTCCTGCGATCGCAATTCCATGAGCTCCAGCGTGCCAGCAAAGTTGTCGGCAAAAAAAGACTTGACATGGCCGACCTGCGTGTGAAAGCCGTGGACGTTTCCGATTCCAGGCTTGAATTTCTCATATCGACCATCTTGAAGCTACGACAGGTTGGTAGGGGTCAGTAAGGCGAACGCAGTAATGATGAAAATCGACATACATATTTGGCATAGAACTCCTTGTCTGTGATGAGTCTCTCTGGCTCTCTTATCGCAATATCTCTCAGATGCGCCGCAATGCTTATGAAGGCTACAAAAAGTACGCCATTGGGCTTCGCCAGCCGCGCAGCATTGGCGACAGCTTTTACTCGTTCCGACTCGTCTACTAAGTGATACAAGGGTCCCAAGAGCAGCACAGCATCGTAGATACCAAGCTGTAGAATAGTCGGGTCTAGCGCGTTTCCAACTGAAAGGCTTTGAAGAAGATTTTCCTTCCCAGTAGCCTCACGCTTGTCCTGTTCGATCTGAGCAAGTTGGATGAGCCCAGGACTAAGATCGACAAGATCGACTACATGTCCTTGATCCGCGAGGGCAAATGCATATTTTCCGGGACCACCTCCAACGTCGGCAATCCGCTGGGGCGCAGGGGGAAGGGCTTCACTGATTGTGCGGAGAGTCACGAGAAGCTCTACAGGGTGCGTGTCGAGGCGTGAAAGCTCACCAGCGCCAAGAATGTTGTAGAGGTTGGCGATGTCTGTGGGGGAAGTTGGCATAATGAGAGCTGTTGCTGGCGGAAGGGATGACAGCTATTGAAGGGAAGTATTGCAGAATATTGAAACGTAGAAAGAGACAATTTGAATTAGACAGTTCACTTATAGTAACTGCAGGAAAGAACATGAGGCATATTCTAAACCGCTGGCCGACGTGCGGCAGCCTTTCAGCTTCCCAGAAGGGTAACAAGGAGGCACGTTTGCTGCACCCGTTACTTGTTTAATAACTTAAGGCTGACACTAATTCCGCCTTTGACTGTATTCAAGTGATACTTATAACACTACATTATTCGCACTGTATTAGCCACAGGCCCTACATCCTGGTCCATGCGGAAAGAGACTACATTAATAAAGTCGGACACTTCTTTCTGCACTGCAGAGGTTGGTAGAGTTGATCTTTGCTCGCATGCATGAGATCAAGTAGCTTTCAGCGATTGATTTTTACTAGAGAAAAGAGAGAAGCATATTCAGCCTAGAAGCATAACCTATCTCGTGGTTTTTCTTGCTGCGAGAGTAGTGTACTGGCAGTGTAAACCGACATTTTTCACCGCCGCTCTACAGACATAACAGATGAACCGAATACCAGTCGCTGGTGTTTGCATTGCTTGGAGTTACTCGACATTAAGCATGAGGCGTTCCCCTATGATGAGATAATCGTCTTACGTTGGATCATTCTGGAGCAGATTCGACTCCTTCAGTGCCTCAGGGGCTCTTCTGTCTACAGGACTAGGAAACGTGCTCATGAGAACAGCTTCTGCTACTACAAAATGGTGGCAGGGGCACGCCCGACTCCATTCGTCTCCACTCAATACATAAAGAGAGGGCCAACCGTGCACTGGTTAGGAAGGCGTGTTGGTTCAAGAGACAAATAATCGCAGACGACTAGTACATACAAGTGAGTCGGTGAGCGAGAATGGGATGATCCCTCGATGCCGCTTGGCATAGGCGGCTCTTCTTGGTGAGTAGCGATGGACTGACTTCGTGTAAGTTGTTTTCACTGCACGAATCATGCCTAGCAGGTGAGCCGAGTTAATCGTCAACTCTAATCCTTTTGACAGCGGCTCCAAGGGGCTAGACTGCCCGGACAGAGGCGCCAAAAGAACTGAATAGTGCGCTAATCTGATCCTTGCGCGGATGCTCTCCATTGTTTATGAATGAATCAAGCCCATTTCAACACTATCACAGCGATGGTAGACTGCGGCTAGCATTGTGTTCTAAGCCCTTATGACTCGGTAATGAAAACTAAAATCTCGCAAAGAGCACGCGCGGTCTAGTCTTGGGCTTTCGAAGCCCCGAGTCCAAAAGCGTACGTGCAGCTTTCATCAGCCCATGCTCTCTCTCAGCAATGGGAGGAACAAATATCGGTACATGTACCTTTACTTTGTGTCGGTGATGTTTGGCTGTGTACTGAGATGCTTCCGACGCCGAGGATACCGCCTCAGCTCGTCCTTGGAGGAGCGATGATCGGCATGCTGCAAGAAACAAACTCCCAAAAGAACGGAAAGCTTTGGTAGAAATCAGCACGCAAGGATCTTGGCGCCTGCATGCGGACGGGTCATCGTTGATATACTGGATCAGCTTTATTGATCTGCCCACCGAGCACCGCTCCATTGCTCGTGATGGCTCGCATCTTTTGAGGAATATTGGCCGATGCATCCTTGCAGCTTGCCTAGATACGTCGTCAATCGGCACGCGAGGCTTTTCGTGCCCACAACAAGTGCTCGCGTCGACCAACCAAAGCGGAGGCAAAGCGAGTTCTATTTACCCGCCATGCTAGTGCTGGGGCCGCAGGATCGATTGAGACATTGTTATACTGTAGCAATGTTTGTACCCGGAGAAAGAGGTTATTGGCGGTATACTTGCGGCATCCTTGCTGCATCGGGCTGGACTTGCGATCCTTCAAGCCCGATCGAGGCAATCAACATGGGATTTGGCAAACGACGGGTGCTGAAACTGCGTATCCGCGCCGCGCATTGGACCGGGATGGGCAAAGCCTGATATTCACGTAAGGTCCCAGACGTATATATCGATGAAGATGCTGCCGTCGCTTGTTGGATCACAACGGACGTGTCGAGTAGCGGCAACTCACCAACACATCACCGCCAGCTTCAGTTCCACCATTGCCATGCTTCTCCCCACGGCCAAGGGCACGGTCTTGATCCTAAGTGCTGCCACTGTTGTAGCTACTTCATCATGTAACACACGGCAATTCCTCACCGTGTCGACGTCCAACGGCCCGGTTATAGGCCATGCGGCCTCCAACTCCGACTGCGTGGTCGAGTATCTGGGCATTCCGTTTGCGCAACCGCCTGTTGGGGACTTGCGATTCGCGCCGCCTGCTAAGATCACGGCCAAGAATACGTACGAGGCGGCCCATTATGGAGCCGATTGTCCTCTGACGCCTTCAAAGCCCGTGGACTATCCCGGATTCACGCCTCAAGCGCAGCGCATCATCAATTATTTCGCCACGGCCGCAGGCACGCCCCAGAGCGAAGACTGCCTCACTCTAAACATTTGGTCCAAGGCGACGCGGAACTCATTAAGAGCAAGGAAGCCCGTGTTGGTCTTCTTCTACGGTGGCAGTAAGCAAACTTCAGTTTTCGGCCCCAAAAGTCCACTAACACGAGAGTAGGGTTTGCCATTGGAAACACCGATACTCCCTTCTACACCGGCAAATACTTCGCCGACGCCGAGGACATCGTCGTGGTCACCGTCAACTACCGAATCAACATCTTTGGTTTCCCCGGCGCCCCAGGCTCGACGCAGAATCTCGGGCTCCGTGACCAGCGAGCAGCCGTAGAATGGGTTCGTGAGAACATCAAGCAGTTCGGTGGCGATGCAAACAAGATCACCGTCGCTGGCCAATCTGCTGGTGGTGTATCGGTGGATTACTGGACTTATGCATACGAAAAGGACCCCATTGTCAAAGGCGTCATTGCGCACTCGGGCAATGCTTTCAGCTTTCCTGTCAATGTCCCCGGCGTCCCTGAGAAGAACTGGGATACTGTTGTAGCAGCTGTGAACTGTTCCTCTGCTTCCAATGTCATGACTTGCATGCGCGAGGCTGATTGGCAAGCTATCAAAGCCGCCGCAGCCAGCATCAAGCCTGCTTCAACCACCAGTGTTCTTCGAAGCACCCCTGCATTCTACCCAATCCCAGACGACGAGATTGTGTTTTCAGATTATGTCAACTTGACCAATTCCGGCCGCTTTGCAAAGGTGCCCCTCCTACTGGGCAACAACAATAATGAAGATGGATATTACCGCATCCCTGCCTACGCCTCTGGCGTCATACCGACGGATGCCCAAGTAGCATCTTTTCTCCTCGAGTCCTTCACTTGCCCTGTATCTCACCAAGCCAATGCTCGCCGAGCTCACGGCGTGCCAGCCTGGGCTTACCGGTACATGGCCGACTGGAACAATACTCGTCTGTTCCCTACCAGCGGTGCGTATCATGGAGTCGACCTACACATGATCTTTGGGGCGTCAGCAGATGTCAGTGGCCTGCCCACGACTGCGGACCAAAGAAGTTTGACGAGGCTGATGCAGCACGCCTGGTTCTCTTTCAGCGATAACCCATCGTCCGGGCTTAAAAGCATTGGGTGGCCTGAGTTTGACCAGAAAACAGCCTCACTGATTGTGCTTGGTCAGAACAATATTCCCAAAGCACAATTTGTGCACCCGTCAGTCTTCAACTCGCCATGCCCCAATGTGACATTAGGTGGATCAGGAACATTGGATCAGTAATGACAAATTTATAATTGTCACCACAATTGATGGATGGGAGGCTCGGAATGAATGACGAGATTTATGTTAGATATGTATGTATATACGACCCATAAAAGAATCACGCCCGTCTTCATGTTTCTAACACTAGGAGATTCCCAAATTCCACGAGTATATAAACTGGGCTACCAAATTAAAAAGCAGCATGCAAAAGCCAATTAGTATACATACTCATCGCACACGATAGCTATTGCTCACGTAAATAGGGCGCATGTAGATTAGAAAGAGTTTTTCCTAACCCTGGTTATCAGTTCGAGCTACTCATTATTATGACAGCTCCATTAGCTCCATCCTATCAGCGCAGCCCACCACGGGAATATCGCTTCATTGTCACGGATATTATCGGAACCGTTGAGCAACCTTGACTCTATGCGCGATATCTGAACTCTGGTATGACATAACTGATACCCACTGTGAGATTTGAGGGTGAGGGGTAAGTCTTACAAAACTTTGACTGCTCTCGAATTCCTTTTCGTCTTTTCCTTCTTCACAACTTAATTTGTTTCCAAACTGTCAAAGCTTTCAATCGCACAAAACAACAACCCTATCAATTAAAAAATCCATTGGTACGACACGCGTCTACAAGGAGCCATGTCACCTGTCGCAATGGAACTATCCAGTCATCGAGGTAAAGTAGACTGAGCAAGCATCCGGGTGTTCGATCTGCTGTATCATGCTGTCTCTCTCTTCCTACTCACATGGTGATGATCGATTTATTCGACATGTCAACCCAGTTTATAGTATGAAAGAAGAGACAACATGATGGGGCAGATTGATCTGAGAAATACCGGCGAACTTGATCTGGATAATACCAGCGAAAGGATCTGCTTCTTGGGCTTCCCCTGCTCTCCCTATACCATTTTGCGCAGACTAACCCACGTAGCTCTTTGCTCGATCATCCAAAATGTCGACGGATAAGATTACCTTCTTGACCAACTGGTCAGGCTTATCCTCGTCAATTGAGTCGAGTCAATTGTACTGACCAAGATACAGGCACGCGACCCCGTACCACGCACCGCTGTACCTCGCTCAGGCGAAAGGATATTTCAAGGAAGAAGGGATCAAGGTTGCTCTCTTGGAGCCCAACGACCCTAGCGTATGTGATTTGTTCTGATTACAAGTCACTGCACAAAAAGCTCACTGTTTCTGCCAGGATGTTACTGAGATCATCGGATCTGGCAAGGTGGATCTCGGATTCAAAGCAATGATTCATACTCTTGCTGTAAGATTCCTCTCTCATCAAGTATACTGGCTTTTACTTACAATCATTCAAGGCCAAGGCCCGTGGCTTCCCTGTCGTCTCCATTGGCAGCCTGCTTGACGAGCCTTTCACCGGTGTCATCTATCTCAAGGAGTCTGGCATCACCACCGACTTCCGCTCCCTCAAGGGCAAGCGCATTGGCTACGTGGGCGAGTTTGGCAAGATCCAAATTGACGAACTCACCTCCCACTATGGCCTCACTCCAGAGGACTATACCGCCGTCCGCTGCGGAATGAACGTTTCCAAGGCCATCATCACCGGCGAAATTGACGCTGGTATTGGCTTGGAGAATGTTCAGATGGTCGAGCTTGAGGAGTGGCTCGACAAGCAGGGCCGCCCCAAGACAGACGTCCAGATGCTCCGCATTGATGAACTCGCTGAACTGGGCTGCTGCTGCTTCTGCACCATCCTCTACATCGGCAACGAGTCCTTTATTGAGAAGAACCCGGACAAAGTCCGCGCTTTCCTCCGTGCTGTGAAAAAGGCCACTGACTTTGTGCTTGCTGAGCCGAGCAAGGCCTGGGCCGAATACATTGACTTCAAGCCCGTCATGGGATCTGAGCTGAACCGCAAGATGTTTGAGCGCAGCTTCGCGTACTTTTCCAAGGACTTGAAGAACGTGCAGCGTGACTGGAACAAGGTGACCAAGTATGGACAGAGGCTCGGCGTCCTCGATGCCCAGTTCAAGTCCAACTACACCAACGAGTTCCTCAGCTGGAAGCTTGAGGCCGACTCTCAAGATCCGACCGGCGACCAGAAGCGCATGGTTGAGCTGCAGTGCGACGTTGCCTGTCGAGGCGGCTTCCGTCGACTCCCGCCTATCATCAAGGCCTAAGTTGATCAAGATGGCCTTCAGCCACTTTGGCTGAGCATATGCGTGGTTGCGTCCTCGCTCGTTGTAGACGCATGCAGATCTGGCACCTCTACGTTCATTGCTGCCTCGGTCATTCTTTTAGCTATACAGCTCTACTGAAGAAAATAAAAATCAGATGCCAGACACGATTCTTGCTTTGATCGTATTTTGAACGTGATTTTGTGTTGCTGAGTGATAAGCTCCATTGTAAGGCCATTTCCAGGGGCACGTAACTGGAAAGATTGAGGTACTTGATATATGGGAACCAGACTCACCTTCTATATATAATGAATTCGGCTCGTTTACGTTGTAATAATTGAGTAGAGATACTCAGCAAACAATTTAACATCATCCACTCTTGAAAGTGACAAAATCGAGAGCTGCATGAGGACGCGCTCTTTCTTCTCGTATGAGAGCTGTCAGGTATGGCCGCCACTTACTTATTGGTTGTTCTGGCTCCTGTTCACGCTTGCAATTCAGCTCGCGCCTGGATAGATTCAGCTCTATTTCCCAAGTATTTGATAAATGATCAAATTAAAAAAAGAGAAAAGAGGGAATTGCGACCGAGTATGGAAAAAGCGTGGTGTTGATGCATTCATGAAGCTTCCATATACTAGACGGTTGCCAGCAGCCACTTACAACTGCCACTCGTATCAGAATATTGCTTGCCGGCCATATACAACTGACCGCCAACAGCACCTTTCCTCAGAGATTCAATGAACTCTTTCAATCTCATTCTCTTTGCCCACTTTGCAATCTGTGGAGCAAGATCACCAAATATGGCGAACCATCCCCAGATGCTGCCTTGCAAAGCCTCCCAGCGGGGAACAGCTCGTTATCTGAAGGGAACCTTTGCTCAAAACGAAGAGCCGACAACAATTCAGGGCTGCTGCAAGGATGCGCCGTTGTCACTAGAGGGAATCGTGGACACCAAGAAGCGAGTTTACCAGTGCCAATATTATACTCTACCTTCTTTTTCCACTTGCATGGCGTTGCTGATTGTAGTAGATTATGAGCTTCATAAAGTCAGAAACGCATAAAAAGCTACCCGTCGTCAATCACCAGAAGGCGCTTTCCAAAGGATGGTTCACGGTATAGCTGAGGAGATGGGGCTTGACTTTCGCTTCCACCCAAAAGCGTACACTGCCCTCTAAGAAGAGTTCGAGCTATTCGGAGTAAGATATTTCAGACGTAAGCTCATGATAGTAAATGACAATATTGATTCTTTATCAGATAGCTACTAACGCAATGCTAATTTCTTAGTCTTGAGAATATACGCCAACTACGCTAAACGCATGACGATCCGTCTTGAGGATAGCGAGTATGTGAGATGGTTAATGCATGACATGAACCCTTCGAATCCAAGGTAGTCATGTTGATTCGCCCAAGTTAGACAACTAGCGCAATATGCAACAAGAATACCTTTGCGGTATGGGATAGCATAGAAGGTGCAGAGGATGTTATTGAGAGATATGCTTGCAAGATGATACAGTATTTGATCACTTTGGAGAATGGCTATATGATCCATTTCAAGAACATTAGCGGTTATATGGACGAGATTGCTCAACAAAGACCTATTACACTTGCTTATAATCTTTATTCTTGCTTTTAGCATTATGATATTAGGCGTGTATATATCTTAAACTCAATTTGTCACCCATCGGGGGAATTTCGAACCACCTACGACATTGAAGCTTTCCCAGCAATTTGCAGCATGAAAGATTGTCTACTCTTTTACCATGCCATTATAAAGCACTCTCAGACACTACCGTCTGTATCGTAGGTAGCATTTACTCCTTGGAAAGGTGATGCAAGCATTTGCCGCAAAAGAGCTCTAACAACTTAAATTACTTAAATATGAATGTAACACAAGTACCTCAGGCAGCGTTGAGATTATATATTGGTTTCAATCGACCTACTTAATATAGGCCACTTCAAGACCATATATTCAGCTCTGAATTCTCAGCAGTTGATGGGATAAAAAAACTAGTATTCACGGAATATACATCACTAGTTAGGATTCAAGATTTTTGTATGAAGATTCATCATCAAAGTCAATTGTATATTTTGTCATAAGCAGTCATTATATACTATATACTTCTAGAAAAGTTCCTCCACTCGTATCTCTGTACGATTTATCACCAAATCACTCGTGTACATAAGCAAACGTAGTACCAAAACAAAGAAAAGAACGAAGAAAGAAATTGGGGTATACGATTAAAAAAAAAAATCCTTTTGGTTACCACGCAACCTTCGCAACAGGTCCGTTAGGGAAGAGTCTGACAATCAACTTGCGGAACTCATCCAGGACCAAGATGCCCAGAGCCAGGGGGATAGGAATCAACCAAAACTCAATGGGAACCGACGCCGTGAGGAACAATGTCTGGAGGCCTGGAACCTCTGTAACGAAAATGGCAATGGCAAGACTGATGAGCATGCCGAGGAGCAGCCAAGGGTTGCGACGCTTCTGGGTAAACGGATCGGCCTGGACGATACTGAGGCGGCGGTTGCGCACAGAGAGAATGTTGCCCCATTGGAGGATGACGAGGGTGACGAAGTAGACGCACTGGCCAGTGTAGTTGAATTGGTTGAGCTGATCCTGAGTGTAGCCGTGGAAGCCTTCGGTGTAGCCCTCGAAAAGGAAGAAGAGCTGGTGAACGGGGATGCCGGCCTTCTTCCACATGTAGAAGAAGAACATGGCATGGGCGCAGACAGTTTCAGCAGTACCGGTGAAGAGGTAGGCCTGGCCGTAAATCTTCAAGTTGATGAGATGGTCCTTCTTGTGGTTTCGAGGAGGCAGCGAAAGAAGATCAAATTCTTCCTTCTCCATGATCAGGGAGAGAGACAGGAACAGATCGGTGAAGACACAAATCATGATCATGAGGAACGAGCTCAGGGGGAGAGGCACGCCAAAGAAGACATTGAGAATGACGGGCCAAATCTCGGACCAACTACCGGCGGGGAGAAGGTAGGCAATGACCTTTTGCAGGTTTTGGAACACAAGACGACCCAGACGGATGGCATCGATGATGGAGTCGAAACGATCAAGCAAGACAAGATCAGCTGCCTCGATGGCAACATCACTACCAGAGACAATGGCGACTCCGACATCAGCGGCGCGAAGAGCGGGCGCGTCGTTGACTCCGTCGCCAGTCACAGCCACAATGTTGTCGCGCTTGCGGAATTCTTCCACAATACGGAGTTTCTGTTCGGGTGTCGTTCGGGCAAAGACGATTTCTTGATATTCGCAGATGATGCTCCAGTCTTCATCAGAGAGAGAGCCGAGACTCTGTCCCTCAAGGAGGAGACTGTTGCATTCACCAGCAACACGGGCCTCGTTAAGCCTTTTGACGGCCTCGATGTCGTTGTTGGCTTTGATGGTGGTGATGGTATCAGGGTCTCGCTCGCCGGTGATGATGCCGACGTTGCGGGCAATAGCGGCGGCAGTGAGGCCGTAGTCACCCGTGACCATGAAGAATCTAGTTCCAGCACGACGGCACTCTTGGACGGTGCTGAGGGTCTCCGGGCGAGGGGGGTCAGTGATACCAAGAATGCCGACAACTGTAAGGTCTTCGGTGGCTCGGCTGGTGACTTCGTCGCCAAAGTGGTTGGTGCCAATAGGCTCGTCGACAGTCATGTTCTTCATGCAAAGGACAATAACACGCTCGGCGTTCTTGGACAACTTGTCTTGGTATTCCTTAAAGGCAACCTTTGCGGGTCCGTCGAGGGGCATGACGCACTTTGACTTGCGAGACCAGTAGGCAGTGCAGGATGGCAAAAGGACGTCGGGGGCTCCCTTGACGAAAACCTGGAACTCGTTGGTTGCTTGGCTTTCAGTGGGGATTTTGTACATTGTGAGCATCCACTTGTTCTTGGAGTTGAAGGGAATCTGGAAGACCTTGGTGGGCTGGTCTGCTGCCTTCTCGTTGGTTGTAGGAGCACCAGCGGAGAATCTGAGAACAGCACCATCTGTGGCATTGCCTTGAATGGTACGAGAGGCGACTGGGAGATGAAGGGTGGACGGCTCAAAGGTAGCATCGTTGCACAGAGAGGCGGCCTGGTGAAGCTTCTTCATTCCGGTATCGACCTTGTCGCTTGCGAGGTTGTTGTAGAGATCTTGGATAGCAATGGGCTCGTCGAGGAAGGCGAGAGAGTTGACATGCATTTGATTCTGAGTCAAAGTGCCCGTCTTATCAGAGCAGATGACATTGACACAACCCAGTGTCTCAACGGTGGAAAGACCCTTGGGCAAAACATTGGAGGCCTTCATGCGTCTTGCCACCATCATAAGAGTCAGCGCGACAGCGACAGGCATACCCTCGGGAATGAAAGCGACGACGCATCCCATGACATTGTTGAGCATGGCCACAACATTCATGTAGTCAGGGTGGTCTTTGCGCAGCCAGCCAAGCCATGTGAAGAGGATGATGAGAGCGAGAACAACGGTCAAGGCAACAATGATGTAGACAAATCGGGTAATTTCCCTTTGGATCAGCGTTGGCCTCTCTTCTGCCGATGCGGTAGCCTTTGCAATACGACCCATGACGGAGCGAGGGCCGGTCAGAACAACGACTCCAACACCGCTGCCGTTGACAACCAGAGTGCCCATTAGAGCAATGTTGCGACTCTCCAAAAAGTTTTCTTCCGTCTGGTCGATGGAAGCATCGATTTCATCAGACTCTCCAGTCAGAATGGCACGGTCAAAGCGCAGATCACCGGAGTGGTTGAGGATTCGCATATCCGCAGGCACCTTGTTGCCAATCTGCAGATGGACAATATCTCCGCTTACAAGCTCAGTAGCCTTGAGTTTCATCAACTGGCCATCACGACACACCAAAGCGTCCGAGGGCAGGAGATCGATGATGGAATTCATAGTACGTGAAGTGGACCAGTCCTGGAAGGCAGAAAAGCCCGCCTGGAGGACAATGACAATGAGAACAAGAATGGCGAGAGCCAAGTTTGTAGGAGAAGGAGGATTGCTCAGGGGTCGCCAGCAGATGAAGAAGATGATGACGCCCACCCACAGAACTGAGCAGAAGCCGCCAAATACGTACGTCAGAAGCTTCTTCAGATAGTTTTGCTTGGGGTGAGGGAGCGTGTTTCTTCCGTCTCGTTGGATTCTCAGCGCGGCAGCACTCTCCGACAGGCCCATCTCCTGAGAGACATTGAGCTGTTGGCAGAGCTGATCGGGCTCGAGCTCATGAAAGGTCAAGTTGGAGAAGTACTCTTCCTTGTTGTCCTTTTTCTCCTTGATGTCAGGCAAGTTATCAGAATCGACTTGGCGAGACTCGGAGACGTGAATAGACAAGGTTCGATATTCAATCTGGACCCCGGAGTAAGGCGAAGAGGGCAGATCGCGACGGCTGTTGACCGAACCGCGACTCATGGACCTCTTACGAGACAAAGGGAGGCCCTGCTCGGCGTCAGCCGCATTGCTGCGACCAACACGGCCTGACGGATGTGTAACATCGTTGAAGGTGATGCGGAGGTCGTGGGCTTCCTTTTCGTCCGGCTCGGGGGCAACGTTTTCAGGCATGATTGAAATTGAAGTAAAAAATGAGGTGAAATGCAAAGAGAAGAAGAGAAGATGAAGATTTTTGATTTTATTTTCAAGTCTTCTTGGGCAACTTTGATTAAAACAAGCGGGATAGGGGCAGCGTATAAGCCAACTGACCGTCTTTTTCACAGCAAGTTTTAATACAAAGCGAAGAAGAGCCTTGATGAAAGAAGGAGGACTGAACCTGAACTCTGTGAAAAAAGAAAGGAGGGAAAAGCTGAGGACTGGAGGCAGGCTTTATGCACAGCTGAGCCTGAGCCTGAGCGGTCAAGACAGACAAAAAAACTTTTGTGACCCAGACAGCCGGGCTGTGATAACAATAGCACCTTGCATGCAGCTTCTCAACTAACATGAGGGATTCAACTGCCTATACCCTTTGAGCTCTTCCCTTTCCCCTTGTCGCCACTTTACCAGAGCAATCAGCTTTTTGCACCAAAAGAAGCAAACACGTTTTCTATGCCCACGCCCCCCCAGTCTAGGGTTTTTGGGGGCTGTAGGTGATATCTCTGCCCCCTCCAGGCCAGACCATGATAGGCAAGATAGTTCTACTGCAATCATAACATACTGATAGGGCACGGTACCGCGTACACACACAGCTACATGATATTACCTACAGATGCAAATACACTGACATGTATTGGCGGTGGTATGTCGACAACGCAAGCGCTCAGCTCTCACTCACACCCCCATGTATAGACACGGAAAAGGGGGGCGTGTCGAAAACAACATGGTATTTCGTAAGTGAAATAACATATATTCCCGCATACAGGTAGAGGGAGAAATAAAAAGGAAAGAAAAAAAAAGCCCGTTTATGCTGTGCCTCTCAACTGTCTCTCTCAGCTTGCCTGAACCGGCTAGTTAGAGAGACATGGCAAAGCCGAGAAGAGACAAGCAAAAAAAAAAAAAAAAAAAAAAAAAAGAGGGCGTGAAACAACCCAGAAAAAAAAATGAAAACCATCTCCCTGATCTGGAATGGCCCAAGGAGGGTATGAACAACAGAAAAGGGGGGGTGTCCAATCATTCTTTTTTCACTTCTGGCGGCCAAAATGGATCTCGCCAAAAGGCAATAATACACGTATCAAAATAAAAAAGACCCCGAAACAATCCCATTCAAGCCAAGCAGTTACATGGTCAGAGCCCCGGTACACGCCGCATCCACCAGCTTGAAAGCGTCGCACAGTGCGTTACTGTCTCGGGATCCGCCAGCCGAGCTGTGGATAAATATGCAATTGTATGAGGGAATTATTTTTTCGCGCTGCCCTGCCAGATGGAAGATTATTGCATCACAGCGGGGAATATGGACTTACCGCATTAAGTATCGCCCTTTTACGTACATCAAGCGCGTTGGGCAAAAGTTCACGGGTCTCGAGCGTGTTGCTCCTGGTTCCCGCTCAGCTCACAGCTCCCGTTTCTTTCTTTCTTTTTGACTTTTTGAAATTCTCCAATTCTTTCTAAAATTCCCATCTATCATGCGCCTTTTTTTCAGCTCTTTTACCCGTCAAACTCCTGGCGTTCTAGTTCCCCGAAAGTGACGCATTTATTCGCACACTCACATCTCAATCTCACTCCCCCCCTTTAACACATGCGGCCATGCAATGCACCTCACTACAAGGGTCCAGGCCCCGCTGTATGCAATGCGTATGCACGTCCCCCTCCTCGGCACTCGACCTTGATTCTGCCATTTTGCCATTTTGTGGGCCATGTGAGGTCTCGAGGCCCGTCCTCCCACCAGCGCTTTTCATCTCAATCTCATCTCATCTCGAATCTCGTGTGTACTTGGCATACCACCTCATATATTGCCTCCCAGCTTTGCTTTGATTTTAATTTGTTTTACTCAATTGTCATTGATAAAATAGCTTGCTGATATAAACACCGCATGTCCCACATTATACTTACTGCCTTTCTTTATCCTTCTCTTTTCACTTATACCACTGCCTCCTCCCGGTGGTAAATAATCATATCTAGGCTCCATCTTTCCGAGCTTCTCTGTCACTTTTTTTAAGGGGGGGCTATTCGCCCTAACATGGACACATGAATTATGATTTACAATGTCCGTACCTCATCAGACCAGACTCTCCATCATTATAGCTCATACAGGTATTTTGATAGCATGATCAAACCCCCTGTAGAACAACCCTTCCCCAAACCATCTTTTCTTCCGCTTCGAGTCATTTCAAAAGCTTGATTCATGTCCCCAAGCCAGGCAGACACTTGCCCGCTTACTGTACCATGCATCTACTCCGCCCTCCCATCCCAGCAGTGGCGCCACCCGCTCCAATGGTTACATGCCGAGCGGCAATAACCTCGATTCATTGTGTCAGTAATACCTACTTGGGTACTTCCCATTATTGATATGCACAGCAAAACTCCGCAGATAATGCACGGAGGCGCATGCTTCTCAAGGCGGGCATTCATTGGATGCTCCTTAAGCCGTCAAGATACGCACTCCAAAGTCGTACGTTGCAGCTGCAAGCACACAACACATAGCGGTCCACCACCTCGGAAGAAACCTTCCTCCGCATACCTATACAGTAAAACAAATACTATCAGCATAACAGCCCTGGTGGTCTATGCACTCCAACAAGCAAAGAAGCTCTCCACACACACGCACACATACGCGCATAAATCCCCAGATACGCAAAAGTCTTGGCATCGTGACCCTGCACGTGGCCAGCCCTTTTGGGCATGTGGGTCCCGCACTTGGTCGGCACGTTCCGGGCTTCTTTATTGGGTCAATGCGCGAAGCACAGGACAAGAACTAGTAGCCCTACAAGATGTTATTGACCAAGGTAGTAGTAAAAGAGAAATGAGAAGGGAATGAATGAATGGTAGTATTAGATAAGTATATATGTATATATTGACTATATAGTAAAAAAGAGGGTAATTTTTTTTTTATTTTTGGTAGTATTCAATAAAGCGTCCCAATGATTTGCTAACCGTGCCGGCGTATAGCGAGTGGTATCATCAACAAAGACCGTTTTGCGGGCCACACCTCATATGCACGCGTAAGGGTTCATGAGCCTCAATTAAGATGTAACAGAAAAAAAGGAAACCAGAGAAACCACCTCTCGCCTTCAAACGCCATAACCTCATCACACGAGGCTTTTTAATCTTAAGCAAGTGCCTTGGGAGACTCGCCATCGGCAGAGATCATGGTGACGACCTCAGAGCCGGGGCGGACGACGGGGTCATCGTGATGGGTGACGGCGTAGTCATCCTCACCGCTGAGCTCTTCGAGAGTCTTGCGGGCGGTTTCGGGGATGAAGATTGTGGTGAAGCAGCCGAGCAACATGAAGAGGGCGTAGATCTCCAGGACGTGGTCCATCCAAGGAGCAGTGACGTCCTTGGTAGCGCCGCGGGTGCGCAGGGTAGCAATGGCACCCTGGCCGATGATGGAGCCGATCTTGCCGGAGGCGGCGGAGATACCGTGGGAGGTGGAACGGTAACGGGTGGGGAACACCTCACCGGGGACGACAAAGGTGGTGGTGTTGGGGCCTGTGTCGCGTGCTCGTTAGCATTTGGCTGGAAGGAGAAAAAAATGATATCGGGGTTTACTTACCAAAGTTGAAGAAGAACTGGGCGATAACGTAGATGGCAAGCAGACCGTTGGAGCTAAGGTGGTTGTAGGCGAAGCCCATGACGATGAAGAGAATGGTCAGGATGGCGAAGCCACCAAACTGGATGGTCTTGCGGCCCAGAGTATCAATGGTAGCGACAGAAACCCAGTATCCAGGGACGGCACCAGCAAGGACAATGACAATGTTACCAACAGCGGTGTTGTACAGGTACTCGTAGACGGTGCTGGCGTTCTTGGTAGAGTAACCAATGACGTTCAGGATGGTAGCGTTGTTCAAAGAAAGACCATAGAAGGCGACATCAAGGCAGAACCATGAGCCAGCAGTGCCGAACAGGACGAGGAAGTTCTTGAGCTTGCCGTAGTGGGCGAGGAAGTCCTTGAAGCTGGCCTTGGGGACCTGGAGGGTCTCCTTGGCAGCCTTGTTGGCAGTGATGCGGGCAATCTCGTCGGGGTGGCCCTCGCGCTTGCCAGTAACGTAGGCAACGACATCATCGCCAGCCTGCTCGACGTCACGAGCGATGTCGAAAGTGTAACGAGGAGTTTCGGGGATGGTGAGACGGTCTGCGAGTAACGGTCAAGTTAGCACTCTCTTACATGCAAAGTGGGTCCTTTTTCTTAGCCACTTACAGTACAGGGCAATGCAGGCGGGAACGGCACCGAGACCGATCAGGGTACGCCACATCTTGTCAACAGCAAGCTGGCAAACACCAGTGCACTGAGCGACCTTGGCGGCAGAGGACAGTGAGCCCTTGAAGCCGAGGGTGGCGAAGAGCATGACAAGGGCAGCGGTGAGCTGGCCGAGACCCTGCATAGCAAAGACGGCGCTCATCATGGCACCACGCCATCTGGTGGTAGCGAACCTATATAGGAGCAAATCGTATAAGCGAACCAACGCCCACCAACTCACTCAGTTTGAGGAGTCAACTTACTCAGAGGTAATAATGGAAGAAAGGGGATAATCTCCACCAATACCGATACCCATAATCACACGCCAGAAGATGATGAGGCCGATGATGTCGCAAGCAGGGGAGCCGCTGGTCAGGGCCTGGCCGATGGTAGCGAAGATGATGACAATGAGTTCGAGACCGTACATGCGCTTACGACCGACCAAATCGGCCATGATACCGAATCCAACCTGGCCAATGACGGTACCGGCAGACGTAGCGAGCTTGATGGCGCTGTCGGAGGAGGTGGGCATGGTGCCAACACCGGGGAAGTAGACGATGCCCAGCATAACGGTCAACATGGAGGCAGTGAAGATGTCGTACGAGTCCGTGAAGAAACCAACACCAGCGACCACGATGGCACGGACATGGTACCAGCCGAAAGGAGCCTTGTCGATCTCCGCAAGGGCCAGGCGGCGGCGCTCGTTCAGATCCTGGACGTGGAGAAAGTCATTGTTGTAGTTGTGGTAGGCACTGTTGCCTCCGGTAGTCTTGCCGAAGGCCATTGTGCTCTTAGTATTTTAGTTTTT
Source organism: Trichoderma sp. CBMAI-0020 (assembly GCA_030708095.1). Lineage (NCBI taxonomy): Eukaryota > Fungi > Ascomycota > Sordariomycetes > Hypocreales > Hypocreaceae > Trichoderma > Trichoderma sp. CBMAI-0020. Next base: position 613,378 of record JAJNCI010000004.1, on the reverse strand, counting down.
TTATGATGAAAGACAAGCAGAAGAAGTGAAAAAATGGTAATGAGAGGCAACAACACAAGCCAAAGAAAAAGAAGCTTGTATCACCCTTCTTCGATGAGAAGAGGTAAAAAGACAAGGGGGTCTTGAACACTTGTGGTTGAGAAACAAGGAGAGAAGGGGGGAAAAGAAAAGTCCAGCCAGATACAAGGGACAGGCTCAGGGGAAATATATACTACAGCCACACTGCTTCACATCTGTCTGTCCTGCTCCCCAAGGAGATTTTAATCTTAATCTTTTTCAGGCAGCTTGGTCCATCGTGGATCGATCCCTCGGGCCCTTTTCCCAGCCAAGACGACCGAAGGCCAATATTGGCCTTGGTCTGCCTCTCGGAGCGGGCCAAAAACTGATAATGAACTGAGGCGAATGCAGCCATAGACGGAGATGGAAGGGCAGTAGATCAGGCACTCTAACACGTTTCCAGCCAATCTATTGGCTGCAATGCCTGTCAGCGTCGAGATAAAAGAGCCCAGAGCGTGGTCGACCCGGCATGGCTTCTATGCTGGTCTGCGTCGATGCATGTGGAGGATCGGCCAATGAGGGGCTCGCAAATCGGCACGTTGTCGAGATAACCCCATCTGTATGGGGGGGACGAAGCCTCTCCACACTGGGATATGCTTGAAATTTAGCTGCATCGCGCACACGAGTTCCGAGAGTCGAGAGCCACCAGCGACCATGGCTATACGGCTCTGACTCGCGGCTTGGCAGGCTCTTTTGCTGCCAAAAACACGGCCTCGCGAGGACGCTGAAGGCTCACAGCTGAGCATCTGAGAGCGCCACTGCCTTGTTCTGCCGCTGCCGGTCGTTCTGGTTTGGCGACCGAAACGTGGTGAGGCTAAGGGTCTCGGGCGTGGATCCGTCGGTTGCCTAAAAGGGACACCGAGTGGGATCCATGCTGGGCTCGCCTCGTCTCGACGGCTCTCCGCGCATGAGGCCTGCATTCTCCCACGTGCGAGCCCCAAGGCCGCTGAATCTCTGGTACTGCACTAGAAGATTGTGTTATAATCCACCGTCCGAGAGGATATTCCCACTCGATGAGCTGCTGATCAATTCCAAATTGACTCATGCGCGCCACTTCAGCTTCGCTCAAGAAGCCTGCATGCAGGTCAGGATAGCTCCCACTTCTGCAGCTTACTTTTTAAGGTTGATTTTTACTTTGAGTGCTTTTCCTTCCTCTTTTGCCTATTTTTGATCGTGTGAGCGGAAGAAGAACAACAAGGTTTTGGGGATTTTGGGGATTGTGCCATCCCAGCCTCATACCCAGTCGGTCTCAACCCTAGCTCCAGCCCAGCCCGGGATCTAAATTTTTTTCCCCTCGGTTCAGCTCTCGCTGTCCAAGCCTTGCCATGTCTCTCACAACACACTCCCAAACCATGACGGAGAAACCAAAAAGCGACAACAGCGACACCAAGGACGCGCTCGACGGCGTGCTGCCGCTCTCATATCGCGTGGTCACGCGAGACGTCGAGAAGCAAGATGCGCTGCACCTGGTGGCCGATAGCATCGCGCAGCAACGTCAAACCGCCTCTGCTGCCATCATCTTCCACCCCCTCTGCCTCGCAGGCTTGTTAGCGACGTGCGCCGGCGTCTATCGCCAATACCAGTATGCCGGCTACGGCACCGTGTTGACGATGCTTTGCGGCGTCGTCATCGTATATCTGTCTTTTGTTCGATTTTACACGTCGAGGTACCTTGAGCAGGCGGAGAGGTTTCGCTGGAAGGAATGGATCACCGGCCCCGATGGCAAGGAGGATGTCATCATTTCAGCCTTCTTTGGCGAAGAATTAATCGGCACTCTCGTTCTCAGACTGAAGGGAGACAAGGTGAATAAGAAGAAGGGATCTGCGCAGGCCAGCACAGATGGCCAAGGCATCATCCGCGCCTGGACCACCAAGCTGCGATACCGAGGAAAGGGAGTTGGCTCAGATCTGCTGCACTTTGCAGTCCAAACCACATATCGCGCATTTGGCTCGAGCGCCAGCGTAGAGTTTGCCGCAGACCATGCAAACAGCGCCAACCCTCTTCCTGACATGTTTCTCCGGCCCTTCAAGAAGCGCCAGGAAAAGGCAGGCAAGGCGTTGAAGCAAGCTTTGAAGGACCAGGGGAACCCGAAATAGCCCCCAGCACTTGGGCATGGATATAGAATCATTCTGTAATATGTAATTATAATAATCACAACGAACATGACGCATAACTTTGTTTCACCAAAGTAAACTTTGCTTTTAGGCTACTACCGTTGAACAAGGTGCAGCTTGCTATAGTTTGCAATCTCGATCACGGGAATTACAACTTGGCGTTGACGATGTGTTAAATCCGTACGGCACAGCGATGCGGCAATTGGGCATGCGACACCTTGGCAGTAGATGAATTTTCAAATGGCGCATGTCAGCCAAGATACTTGGCGATGCCACCATCATACTTGGCGATGCCGCGACTGCACTTGGCGATGAGGAATGCATCGCGCCAGTGGTGATGGTGGTGAATGATTTAATCCACCGGTCTCCTGTTCCATGACCACCAGCTCCGTTATTCGAGTTCTAGAAGACCCTCTAGATGGCCCATTCGAGTCATCGACAAAGGGACTTTCGTAAACCGGCTTGTGTTGGCGATTGGAAATTCGAAGATGGTGGCGAGAGTAAATTTTCGCAGCCAAATGCAGCCAGAGCTCGAGCACGTGGCATCGCAACGAGAATCAATATTCGAAACGGAACCGAAACTGCCCGATGAAGAGCTGCGGGCGCCACGAGGGCTTTTGGCGCGTCTCCATCTGACAGTGGCAGCTCACGCACGTGGGCGCCGAAATAATGTCTCATCGCGTCGTACCCACCATCTCTGGCTTGGCTGCAGAACTATCGATGGGGAGCCAGCACAAGGGCCGTTTTTTTTTTTTTTTCCTTCAGTCCGTCCATTGTATTGAAAGCAGATATTTTCTCTTTAAAACTGTTTTCCGACAAGAAAAAGATTTGTATAAAGACAATTGCTGGGCTATTAGAAGCGGATTGACTCTGTCTGCAACCTATCGAAGGTTCGGCAGAGTAGGTATTCTTGCTCATACCACCAACGTCCGCTGCGGCTCACACGGCAATACTATTAGCCATGCTGTAACGCGCGAGAATCATATTGTCGTTTCACATGGCGGAGAGATGAGTTTCACCATTGCTTTCACACAACCAACGACGAGGTGATGTGAAGATGATGTATGAGAAAGATGCAACGATGCAACAGCAGGCCGCAGATCCGAGTGATGCACCAGCATCAGCATCAAGAAAGGAAGGTCGCTCCCATTGCAGTTTCACCACTCACGGCGATGCTTCGTATTTGAGAAGTTGTTCGTATTTAGCCAGTGCAACGTGCAAGTCGTGTTGCGCATACAAATACGCGCAAAGACAGCGTTGGGTCGCTAGAGATGTCCTGGTAAAAGATCCGAAAGTGGGCTGCTCGCTTCCTCTCAGCAAGCACATATATAAGAAGACAGATTCCCACTCTCCTGACAAGCCCTGTCATTCGTTCTCAGGATGGCTTTCAAGACAACTGATGGCTTATTGCCTGGTTCTAGGGCACCGAGAAGAAATTTTTGTAAGTCGGGCCCCATAGATGGTGGTCTGGTCGTATTGTTTAGCGCTTTAGAATCTGTTCAACTGTGGTAATGCCGCAAGTTGCCGTTATTCAAGCGTGGTTAGTGGCATAAGGCCAGCAATTGTGCCAATTGAATAGGGATAGAGGAGGCTTTCGCAGCCGTGGCGCAATGGAGAACGGGCAATTCTCCCACTAGAGCACTGGTGTCCGCGCTCGCATATTTTACTAAGACCTTTGGTGACCTGGGCGTAGACGTTTATGTTTCTAGTGAGACATGCGCTCCAGTCGACGGATCATGGCCACTTTTCTATCGGCGCAACTTTTATGACCGCGTGGCTCTTAGCTTTGTGCTAGAGAAGGAAATGAGTATAGCCTCCTTTGAAAGTCACGTTTCACAGAACGAAACGGAGAAAAAGAGGAGAGAAAGGAGGTGACGAAGACCCAATACCTTGGTACTCTCGCCAACCTATCCCGCACCAGCAGCAGGCCTCAACACAGCACTAATAGGTAACAGTATACAAGGAATCCAAAGAAACCATCGTCAAGGCGCAAAACACTGACTCAGCCATGTCGAACACGCCGTTGCGATGCCAAGCATGCTCGGGGCCATCCCTTTCGTCTTGTTGCTGCATTTGTCGCTCTTGTCGATGAAGGGTGCCTGTGATAGGCGGAGCCCGCGACACTACCGCCGTCGTCAACGCAATTAGCCGCCGCTAAATTGTCGCTGCCGAACAATGCTGTCCGCTTTTAGTGCTTTAGGGCTGTGAGCTGTGGTACCCTGAGAAGACTTGTGGAGTGGCAGAGGGCTCGCTCTTATATGGGCTCTCTGCTATAGCTGTAGCTCCCAGACAGTCCTCTGCTGGGTACTCCGTGCTGGTCTAGCTCCATGCCTCCGTCTATATACTCATGATGCGTGAATATCTCTCAGCCTAGATGTCGCGCGAGTGCTCGGGGACGCATAAGGGTGGGAGGCGGCGAGAGGCACCTTGCCCAAGGCTTCGTACAGCAGTGCATGAGGTCATGGCCATCAACGGCCGGATGGTAGGGGCGTGTGCGTCTTTGCGCGCGGTGCATGTTCCTAGATGCCAAGGCTCGCTCAGTGATAAGCTCATGGCAAAATATGGGGAGAGCCCAGGAATTTCGCGACGAGGGGCGGCCGTGGCAACGATCCGGTTCGCATGCAGCAAGCAATGTGGCCATGGCGATGCCTCAAAGCGTGCAATATATGCGGCAATGGGGGCGTAATATGCCTGTAGGCGCATCTGGCTGCAGCCCGTGCGGAATGGAGCTGCCAGTGCGGGCTGTCTTGCGTCGGCACGGTGCGTCCGCGCTCGCCAAAGTACCGAGCACCCGCTAAGGGTCCAGTGACGGACATGGCCTAGGGCTACAGGGAGCAGCAAGCTTCGACCAGCGGCTCCCCAGACTCGGGCACTTTGACCATTCCCAGCGCTCTCGCTCGACCTTTTCTGCGCCTCGCCTGCGTTTGAATGTTTTGTGCTGTCCATGCGGTGTTGGCTGGCGGTACTACGGCAGCAAGGAGACTAGCACGTCTTGTTTATTCTCCGACCCTGGAGCGGTGAGACTTGGGTCCTTGTGTAAGTGAATCCAGCAGTTGCATCCAGTGCACGATGGCTTCAAGTGTACACATGGGAATGTATAAGCATCAGTAGAGTAGAGCATACTCCATACATACGTGTATAAACAGCTTGGCAACTGCTCTGTACTAAATTGGTGCGTATGGATGGAGCATTACTAACCGCCAGGAAAAAAAAAAAAAAACAAGGCGTCTAAAAGCGCTGGATAGCCATATACGAGGAACACTGCCGGGCTCCATCACCAAAAGTGATTCTTCGACTGGCGCGGCAAACTCCGCATTTGCCGCACTGGTCTCTTACACGACGATCGAGAATTTGGACTGGTCTAGACACGGTGAAAAGCTTCACCGCAAGACAGCAGAGCACAGCACAGCCATGCCCCGGCCCAAAGCCAAATGCCTCATACTATCGCTATATCGAGAGGGAGGCCTCCTCGCCCCAAGCGTGACGTAGGATGACGGTCGAGCATGCCCGAGAGCCTCAGGCCGTTTCCGAGCCCTACAGTACTGTATCTGCCCACGTCGACTTACTGCTTCCGTCCTAAGCAGCGGCCGGGGGCAGGGCCTCTCGCCAATCACAGCCCGCGTATTTATGCATCTGGCAACTATTCACTCCTCCGCCGATCCCCATAGTCCCGGCTGCTCGCTCCGTCTTAGTGCGGCCCTTGCTAGCGAGACGACGAAAAAATGTTTCCCAGCCCAGCAGACTCCAGGTGCCTCCAGTGTATATCGCTCATAGCCACTGCTCTCGCGAGTTCACCGGCGATACTTGATCTCTGTTACGGGAGACAACACCAGGGCTAACGTCGCCTCCGCCGGGGTGCCCATGCCCTCATTGCAAAACCGGGAAAAAAGGGACAGAAACAACATGGGCAGGATATTTCCTCACGCCGCCTCCTTCACTTGTAATTATGGACCGGTTTGCTTCCTTCACTCCCCCAAAAGTCTAGTCCTGGCTGGACCAATGCCGCGGTATGACACGACTTTAGCAACTAGAACTCATGATCCCTTGTTTCGCTTTCTTGCTGCACAGCATGTGATGATTTTTTACTTCCTAGAAGGGAATCACGTAGTGCTCTTACACACCAAAATCAAATGGCTCTCCCAACCAACGTCGGTTGAGCAGTCGCCGATGCAATGCCTCCTCTTCCCCCCTTTTTTTCTTGTGTAGTGATGGCAGGGCAAGGGCAAGATTCTGTATTCATTCTTTCCAGCTCGACTAATGCCCTAATTATTTTCCTTCCACGCGCGTTAGCCTAGGCATATTGACTATGCTTTCTTTCCTCAAAAAAACTGAATCGTTGTTATGCCATATGGTCCCAGAGTCAAAGTCCTCTGTTACCCCCTTTTCACCATATCTCCCTACAGCTCAAAATTTTCTCCTTCTCCTCTTACAGCTACACAAAGTCAGCCCTGCGCGTCTCCTACGTAAACTACAAGTTTGAGAAGGACCCGTCCATGGCAACTTGAAGCGGTGAAGGCCTGAGTCGAACTTCTGCCACCCGCCCGGGACTATGAACTGCTAGGTGATGCCACGTTTTCAAGATTTTCATGAGTTGTCTCTGGCGGTTCATCCTGAAATTGCCCACAACAGCCATTCTATCATGACAGGAAGGCAAATACAAGCCTAACTGTCCTTCGCATCATCACACATGGAAAGCGAACCAGAGAAGCCCGAACAGTGAAGAAAAAAAAAGAGAGAACTGTCTGTGATGGCAGTGATTTAGTTTGCCGTTGTCTCTGTCTTTGCTTTTGCTAACTTGGGAAACAGTTGCTTGGTAGTTCGCCTTTTCAAGATGACCCTCTCCGACCTATGTCGACCCCTTTTGAGCTACTACAAGCTACTGTCCGATACACGAAGCGATTTTACAATTGAAAATTTATTTATATACTCATTGTTACTTTCATCAATCTGATGTTAGATTCTTTTATCCAGACTCCTTCTTTCTATGAGTTGGCACATGGTCTTCATTTACCTGTGACGACTGATAGAGCAGAGAGACATTTCGACAGCGACGTCCACTGGAATGAAGATTTGGTGGATAAACCACGATACAATATCATCCAACGTTACCATGATCGACATCTTGATTCATCCCGTATAGTTTGTCACTTGTGTCACTTATTGTTGATAGCTTGGCAGAAATACGTCTATTATTGACAATAAATGTATTGCAGCATCGGCGAATTTTTTTTTTACTTTTTTCCAATTTGCTGTCTGGAAGAAGATTAAGTCAGTCCAGCCTATCATTAAAAACATCATACGTCCCCCTTCTTCTTCTTCTTCTTCTTCTTCTTCTTCTTCTTCTTCTTCTTCTTCTTCTTCTTCTTCTTCTTCTGAAGGGAGGGGGAAAACGAAACGATAGCCTTTGCCTCACTACCTACCATACAGTCTGTCGGACCTGTATCAATGGTGAAAGAACGATAACAAGATTTTCCCTAGCACAGATTGCTCCTCTTTCTATAGTCAATGCATAGCAAATTTGTACTTCAAATGTTATTCAAAAGTTTGGATTATACAGCTTGCCTTTGGCTCATTGCTTTTCAATTTAGCCACAACGCCTTCATTAGAGATCTAGTCATTTCAATACTGTCACTCCAAGGCATGCACAAGATGTCTGCGCTGAATCAAACCGGAATAAAAAAATGAATTCGCGTCAATACAATGATATGGATAAAAGATCTGCTTTCTCCAAGAGATACAAGGGCGCTAAGCATGCTACTCCGCTTTTCAGTACTTGAGCTACACCAGCAGATCCAAAAGTCTTAATCGATGCATGCAGCCGAACCTAAACACCCTTCAGTTTGAAACTCTTATTCTCATGATGCTTCAATCTTCTCGTGTATGTCAAGTGCTATGTCTTTTGTGTATGGTGATGGTTTTGCTGTAAGCAGCGTGATAAATAGCACAAAACCACTATTCTATACAAGCAGCAAGAATAGAAGAGTCATATAAACCAGAGATTTATCGCTCAACATAGACGTAGAACAAAGATAATTGTTCTGCATCATGGAGATTTCTCCTGCTGGAAGTAACTGTCTCAGAAGTGGGAAGGCTATAACAGCGCTGCGAAGAAGCGATACCAACAGCACGTTGTCGATATTCATCATTACAAAGCTTAAAGATGGACAAAGAAGAGAAAAGCGCAAGAGTCCATTTTGAAAGAAAGACTATTGTAGCTAAGTTACACTAGATTTAGTCGTGGGTTGTCGCAATTACGTCGCCCGTGTAGTCTGAAGCCTGCTAGAAAGCGTTGTTAGATGAGCTTACGGCATGCCAAACACAGAGAACAGCTTCCTAAAAAGTAAAATAGGAAAAAGGTCGCTTCCAGATGGCTAAACTACGTCCAAATGAGACACCTTTCATGACAAACGATATAACGCTATATTGCTTTGCCGTTATCGAATACAGAGACACCAGTGGCAGCGGCAGCAACAAGAAGGAGAAGGCCGAAAGAGAAGCATCGGCATCCAAGAGTGATGTTGCAAATAGCCAAGGGCGATTGAACGCTCTCGAGTCTTGTTTTTTTTTTTTTTTTTTTTTTTTAATAGATTTCATGTACTCCATCATTTTCCGTTCAGCAGTCAAGACTGTAAAGTTGATGACTCAAATAGTGTAAAAGAACTTAACATGTCAAAAGATAGCCGAAGAATAGTTTTGCTTTGAGGCGCTGGCTTTGGCTCAAGAGGAACCTGTTTACCGCTCGTGGGTTGGCACAGTAATTGCTCCGAGACCCAACAGTCTAATAAAGAATGACGTATGAACATCACGTTTTGTGGTAATGAGAATACACCAACTAGGACACACGTCGTAAACGATACTAAAGTAATAACGATAGAGTCGCTAGCAAGCCATATATAGCTACATAAATATCAAATCTGCATGCCCATATATGCAGATGTATAGATCATTCAATACTGCAAAGCACAATATACAAAAAGGTATCATATTCATCATGATGAAGCACCGCCGGCCCTGGCCTGCACGACCAACAGATCCGTCGTCACTCCGCTGGCAACAAAATGAGCAGCAAGTTTACCCAAACAGCCCTGGACATCTTCTCTGGGTCTATCTGTAAGCTTGCCTTCCTCCAATGCGACGCTTCCACTGCGACCCAAAACAACCAGTGTCGGCTTGTTGGCCTCTGATGCAGTGGTGTTGGGAGCGGGGTCGGCAAAGTTGAGTAGATCTTCAACAGTAGGGGCGATGGAGTGCTTCTCGACCTTGATCCGGGAAGATACATCTCGGGAGAGTTTGCTAATGACCAAATCAATGATATTTTCGTTTGCTGCTGAAGATTTCTCGGCAGTCTCGGCGACGTTGACAATGGTTGCGGTGACGTGCTCGCGTTCCAAGAGCTGGATAACTAGATTTAGAGCAAGATTGTCATCGCGTCCTCCAGTATAGACGAAGAAGATCTTGTGGATGCGAGAAACTAGGGGCGCAGTGGGGAAGTCGCGTTTCGAGACGTCGTAAGAGTACTGTCGGCGAAGCCTTGCTTGCTCATTTCCTTGGTTCTTCCTCTTTACGTCGTCTTGACTTCGCGTGAAGAGCACGCCAATGTTGAGTTCGGGAGCACGGAGGACAGACTTCACAAACAACATGTAGCTAGACGCAAGCCGGTCCTCGACATTGGCTGAAGAAACAATCTGAGCGTCTCCCATGCTACCGGTCTCAGTCCAAGGCAGGAGAAGGAGATCAGATGTCATATTGGATGAGCGCGAGACAAGGGTATCAGCGAAACGATCCTCCGGCATGATGGCAACTTCGCCAGATGCCGAGATATTGTGAAGCTGGCCGACGCTGCGGAAAATGTTGACGACAGGGTCGTGTCTGCTGTATTCATCGACCTGTGCCACCGTCATGACGGATGAGTCACGATCTGTCAATTCGAGGAGTCGCAGCCCATGAGCTCGGACAGGAGCTTTGGCATCTTCAGTGTAATTTCCTTTGGAGTCTCCAGAGCTTACGCTTGATGTCTCCAAGGCGCGAGAGCTTCCGAATAACGAAAGAAGGTTGAGCAGCGCGGGCATGTTATCCAATCTAAGGTAAACGAGCAGTCGCCGAACCCTCTTATGGTCTGCACCAGCCGTAGTGGTCACAGTGATTTGGGTAATTGGAGAACCAGTTTCCCAATCAATCTCGCCGCGCTTCCAGGCAGCAATCTTTTTCTGATACCAAGGAGGATACAGGTAAGAGACAGCGGGAGTCGTAAAGAAGGTAGTAAGAAGAGCCATGACGACGAAGATGGTAAATGTTCGAACGCTGAGAATTTGGGCTTGAAGACCAATATTCTGAGAGGGACAAGTCAGTATAGCTCTTTGAAAGAAGGATACAGGCATTTCTTCCAGCTTCACTCACCAGAGCGATAAGTTCAACGAGACCCTTACAACTCATCAAGACACCAATGGCAAACGATTCTCTCCAAACCAATCCATTAAGTCGAGCCGCTATGGAGGCGCCAACGATCTTGGTAATGAGAGCGACAAAGGTAGTGGCAAATACGTATCCCCATGTCGTTCCGTTGTCAAGGAGACCGAGGTTTGTACTGAGACCAGAGAGAGTAAAGTAAAGTGGCAGGAAAATGGAACCAATGAGATCTTCGAGCTTCTCAATGACAATGATGTTGAAGCCGTGCTCACGGGGAACGATGAGTCCAGCGGCAAATCCTCCAAAGATGGGATGGATTCCGATGATTCCGGTAAAGAAGGCGGAGGCGAGAGCAATGAGAAGAATGAGAGCAATGGCGCTTTGCGAAGGGCCATTCTCAAGGTTGTTTGTCTTGCGCAAGGTAAATCGAAGCCCAGGTTTCACGGCAACTACGAGGAAAATGATGTAGCCAATGGCAACAAGTAAAATCCACAGCGCTGTGATACCCTTGCCCGCATTGACGAGGGCAACACAAAGGGCCAGCAAGATCCACCCTATAAATCATATAAGTAAGAGATTGCGAAAACGATATTTCCGGCAGCACTCACCAACGACATCGTTTGCAACACCTGCCGATAGAGTAATGATACCGACCGGGGTGTCAAGCAGCTTGAGTTCCGTCAAGATACGGCAAAGAACGGGGAATGCCTGGGGAATGTTAGCACAGGAGTGGCCAGTGAGATGAACAGATCAATCATATCGACAAGACTTACAGTGATGGCGACCGCAATACCAACAAACAGCATGTACACGCTGAAGCTAATTGGTTTGATACCGGGATCGTCGTGAAAGGCGTTGTATATACCCCAGGCGAGGGCGCAGCCAACGCCAAAGGGCAGCGCCAGTCCAGCAAAGGCAACGGAGGTAGCAACACGCCAATTGCTCAGAAGGAATCGAACATCCGTCTCGAGGCCAATCATAAACAAGTAGAGGACAAGGCCAAGGTTCGCGACAAGCGTCAGGTTGGGGATTGAAGCCGCGGGGAAGATGGCATCTCGAAATCCGGGGATGTGGCCCATAACAGAGGGGCCAAGGATGATGCCTCCAATGACCTCGGCAATGACCCGAGGCTGGCGGATCTTGGACAGAGGCCAATGCAAGATATGGCAGATGATGACGATGAGGGAGATCTAATTGCGCTGGCGTTAGCATCGCTTGCCGTCGCAGAGCAGAGGCTGCCTTTGGCTTCTTTAGCGGCACTGACCTGGATGATGAAGATGGTGATGGGATTCTTGGGATCGTAAACCGATGGGTTCCCGCCCTCCAAGATACCGCCTTGCGGCGCGACTCGGACAGTCGAGGTCGGCGCAGCCGAAGCTGTCGTCGTGGTCGCCATGGTGAACGAGGCCGGCAGAAGAGTGGCAGCCGTGACGGCGAGCTGGAATGCGAAACGGGCCGCCTCGGTGCTCGGCTGAAAACAAACACCTTCAGAGCTCTCCGCACCCTAAACTCGCAGAGATGTCGGCGAGGTTGGAGGGGAAGAGAGAGAGAAGCGACGATGGAAGGAATAGAACCTCAGTTCTTCTCGCGAGAGAGAAAAGGCGGAGGATCAAGTTGCGTTCGGCGACTTACAGTGACGACTTATCGGCGCAGGCCATTGTTTATCGCCCCAGCTGGCCTCAGCGCTAAGGCGCCCACAAGGGTCCTCGCCCACCCTTAGCTTGCTGCTGGAGGTCACTGATCAGTTGACAAGGACCGCGCCAAGAGTTGGTTCCAGGCGCAGTTGGTGGGGAGGGAATGTTGCTTGGCGCCACCCACCGCTGAAGCCACAGCCATGTGATGGCGGTACACATCGAGACTATTGAGCATCTATGCGCAGTGAGCAAATAACAGTACCTTTCTGGAGAGGATCACGTCGCCATGCCTTGATCATACTCGAAAGACTGCTTGTAAAACAATGAAAACTAGTATGGCGACCTACAAGCTGTAGGGATGGCCAGGCTTCTCTTGCTGACTCTCGGCCAACCGCAACAGGGAGAGTGGCGATCAGTACTGTAAGACTGCCACGCCAAGGACGGGAGTAGGATTTGCGCATAAATTAGTCGATTAGAGAGTTGCGCCAGCGCGATCCTTGGTTGTCAGTTATACGTATTCTCTAACAAAAGGCAAGGCATCACGTTGGGGGCGGCATCACGCAATAGGCGGAGCCGTGAGAACATGAAGAGGCTGCGGGATGAAGGAAGAGGTGCAACCCCAGATGCCTGCCCGCCTACCTCATGCATTTGTACGAATTGGGCCTATCTGCGATGGAATTAAATCCAACATTGCTACTCTGCCACGCTGCGTTCTCGAGAATCCATGGGCCCTGGCTGTTGGGCAGAAAGATCGACAATATTGTCGTTCCGTAATTGAGCCCTGCCTACACACGGTGTTTCTCTTCGCTCAGCTGTACCCTGGCGCTAAAGTCGAGCCTCAGCATTGGAACCGAATCAGAACGCTTCTCTGCTTTCTAGTGAGACATGGCGGGCCGTTGTGTCACAAGCTTTAATTGTTGCAGTCTGCAGTCGCCAATGCAACGCTATTCAGGAACATGGAAGCGCATATTCAGCTCAGGCTTTGGGATGCGTTGGTTCGTGTAAGCATGTGAGTTGGCTGGTCCGTCCTAATCTAGAAAGCTGGCAATGGTTAGCAGCCAACACGAACCAGCCTCTAACTCGTGCTATCCAGAAGGGCCCGGATGGATGCATATATCCCCAGTCAACAATTACTATTGCATGGGTTCCATAAACTATCTAATACACTACTACGGAGTATGCATGCCCGAGTATATCAAGTTCTGTCCAAATAGAGATGATGCTGATTTGATCTAATTTCCTGCCGTCAGACTGAAGCCTGGCAGTAATAGACACACCGCTCAACCCCGCATTATTGGGCTCGGCTCGCTTCAGACTTTCTCCAAGCCACGCCACTGCTGAAACTTCAGCTGCCCGCGAATGGCGTTTGGATTTCGTCCTTTGCCTGTGACTGCGCAAGCCATGCGAGCCAAGCATCTTGGCTGAAAAGACGAATCTTTGGAGCACAGCCTTTTTGTCATAACGGCATAACGCATCTCCATCATCATGAACCAGTCCGAGTTCTCCAACGCCAGAAACCCGCGCCTGACCGACTCACGCCACCCACTATAACGTCCCGCGCTATTAGTATGGGGTAATCAAGGCTGCGGGCCTCGAGGAGATCAGATCTCTGGCATACAATCGACCTCGTCTCAGCCCGGGCCATCATGTGCCTCTCGCAAGCGGCCGTAGGAGCACTCTAACAAACGCGCGTGCAACTACCGAGCCAACAAGCGGCGTCCTCTTGCAAACCACGACGCTCGTCGCTCCTCATCGCCCTTCTCTCGCCAGCTTGGCAATCAGAGCAGCTGCCGCCTTGTCTCCGCCATACCGCAGTCCCTTTTCTGAAAGCGCCTTGGCCTTTTCCCGCATGGCCACGCTGGCCTCGCCGTTCAGCACCTTGAGGAATGCCTCGGTGAGGGCTGCAGCGTCCCATCCTGGTGACGTCTCCTTTGAGGGCCAAACGCCAACGCCAAGGTATTCTGCTGTTTGCGCATATCGGTAATGGTCGGCCCACTGCGGGAGGATGACGCTTGGGAGACCAGCACTGCGATTTTCTTAGTTAGCAAAAGGAAGCTTCTTCGAATTTCAAGCTACAACAGTCATGGCAAGATGACCGATTCGAGGAGATTTATAGGATTACTCACAGCAGCGCTTCATAGAAGCAGTTGGCGCCTCCATGGTGCACAGAGGCCACAATATCGCCAGTCTTGAACAGAGAAGTGGGATCGACGCTGAGCCAGGATTCCAGCCGCAGCCTTCCGTTCTCAATGTACTTCTTCGCCGGCTCCAAGAACTCATTGCCGAATTGCCCTCGCTTTTTCATCTTCCATAGGATCTGGACATTTTCAGCCTCCAAGACAGGAATGATTGCCGTCAGCATAGCTCGGGCCATTGCTTCGTCGTATTCCACGATACTACCCAAGTTGATGAGCATGGTGGGAGCCTTCTTTATCCAGCCCGCCAATTCTGCGCTCTGCGTCTCTGCTGGTGCTGCGTCGAGAACCAGTGGACCCGCCACATGAATGTTGTCCGGGATATAACCCAATGGGAACTCTGCTTCAGGGAAGCTCATGGCAATCCATGGTACCGCCGGGTTATCTATCTCGCTAGGCGTGATGGCATGTTTGATGCCTTGTTCCTGAAGCCAGGAACGCTTGCTTCTAATGGCAGACGATCCAAGGATTTGAATCAGAGAATAAGCTTGCTGGTATATATTTTTCGGGACATCTTTCCAAGGAATTGGAAAGGCAATGCCCGTGGCCATGCTAACCCGGTGTCAATACACGATGTTTTCTTAATCTCAAACAGGTTCGATGTCGGCACACTCACCCAGGATATTTCCAGAAATGTGCTCCAAAGGGCTGCCTCATGCTCAGGTCATCCAGCAGTGCATTCGGTGAAACGTAAGCCCGTCTTCGGTTCAAGCTTCGCGCAGCATCAACGCCCGGCCGAAACCATGGGTCGAGTACGATAAGAGAAGGATCAACCTCGTCAATGATATTTACAATGCTCCGATATATCTCTAAATGGGCTTCTTTTGACCATGCGGCCATGAAGAATGAGATGATGTCGCCAAATGCATGCAGCCCTGGTAGCCCTGGGGGGGTCCTGATCCCGCTAGGGCCACCCTTGTGGACTCCAGCCTCTTCTGCGAGACTGGGAGCATTGAATTCATACCAATGCACTTTGGCATACGGGTTTTTTGCTTTGGCATTCATCTCGATGCGCCCAAGCTTGTTTGCCAGGCTAGGAAAGGAGGCATAGTGAACTTCCAGCGATGGATGGCTCTCGATCAGCTCCGAGACTGCGGCCAGGTGAGCGTTGCACAGTCCAGGGTGGCTATCAGTGAGGACGAGGACAGTGTTGTTGCGGCCACCGATCAATGCTTCCTGCTGTGTGATTGGCCGTTGGGAGAGAAACGTCGCCATGAGTGAGCCGACAATGGCGATTGCTGTCAGATCCCGTCGAGTCATCTTGTATGTTTAACGAGTATGGAATTTAACCTGGCAAGCCTGGCAGAAAGGATGAAGAGAAGCGAACAATTGTTGCTCGTTCTTCAACGGCCGCTATGCTCTCCTTTTTAAGATGATCCTGCCTGGCAGATATGACATGGTTCTTGACTAGCTTATCAATTGTAGTGCTAAGTTTCATGCAAGTGGAGTCTATCGATTCCAACTTTCGTATGTCTGTCTCGTTCAGTGCCGGGACTCCTCTCGCCCGAAGAACAATACGCGTAGTGTCTGGGTGAAAGAGGCGGTTTCAGCTTCAACTCCGGATATGCGGGTTTACCATGTATTCTACGCATACTATGCACCTATATACTCGCTTGACAAAGGTTGGTTGCAATAGAAGGCGTTCCGGGAGACGGGTTCAACGTCCGGACCGGGGGGCCCCCGGCCACACAGTATCACAGATTCTTGCCGAGAAGGTCTAGGCCGTGGAGTATTGTTTCACTATCTATCGTCATTTCATCGATTGACAGGCTTGTATGCGAGTATGTGCCGCCTTGGGTGTGTTTTTCCCGAGTTGAGATGTCAAATCGGGTAGAGGGCTTCTTTTTTACGAAGAGTTCGTCCCTGATTAGCACCCTCTGCATAATGGTGGAGAGTCGATGAAATTGAGGCCTCTTTGAGGGGAGGTTTGCCGTTTCTGACTCTGGGCCTTTTCATGGTACTGCTTGATTTTGAGAGCAGGTAGTGGAATGTTATCATTTTGAAGTGCGGCTCTTGTCCTCATTCCCCCCGGTTGAGAGATCAACAAGAGAGGTTATCAGCAACCTATTACTCTCGCTAAGCCCAGCACTCGCCAGCCTAGCTATATCTACGTCTGCTTGGCTGAGTTCTGCTGTTTACGCAACCAACCTGAAGCATTGCAGATGGCGAAATTGCCGGATTGTAGCTGTGTGGGGTTTGATGCCTTGCAAGCGGCTAGGGACGGGCTTTTGAAGCTTTGCGAAGACATTGGAAATCCTCACACAGTAGAAGGTCCGATGAGCATGTTGATTATACGGCTCGCTATCTGCACTGTAGTTTGACGAGGCTGTTTATGCAGGTGAGTAATATGATAACTGAGGGTAACCCTGCCCCCTTTTTTATCTCCAGAAGCAAGTTTCTGCTTGACAGTAGGGCTAACGATGTCCTTGTTTTGGAGGGTTATGACGAAAGTCCTAGCAGCAATACCAATATGTGATATTTCGGCGCCATTTTTCCTTTTTTGGTCTTGGCTCATCCAAGTTTGATATAAAAGCGTGCATGTGGTGTTTTCGACAATTAATAAGGGGGAGGCTAGCATAACAGCCCAGTGCCGCGCAAGGGTCGCATTGACACTGTGTAGCAGCCGGGATCGCGCCCCGGTTTTCCGACCTCGGGAGCGTTTGACATTTCCACTGCAACCAAAATCCGTCGTATCCCCCTATCCCAGAAAGTGGTACTGTAAAAAAAAAACAAAGGACCGTCGAGCTGGGTCGTTGGGCCGGCAGTTTATTCAGCGACAGCTAGGATAATTGCCGACCGCTTTATACATAGGAGGGCAGTCAATCCATGTGACCCAGGGGTACCCAACTGCCGCGCTTTGCTGCAGATGCCAATCTGGCGATGACCTCGTCATAGCTCTTCGTAGCACCGATTGTCGAAAAGCTATTGATCTGTTCATCATAGCATTTGCGTTTCGTTTCGTTGAATGCCCTGTGTATCCACAGTTGGATAGGATATCGTCGCTTCTGAGAGCCGATGTTCGCTTAAATATGCTTAATCGTAAATGGTGATTGTGAAGCGATCATCGCCTTTCCTCTGGCCGTCTAGTTCGATCTCGCACCCCTATCTTTCCAGGGTGGCGTATGGATCAAGGAGAATCAACATCTTCAGGACCATCCTCGACTTTTCTCCTTCTTTTCCTCTTTTTTCTTCCATGTTGGAAGGATGATGACTGGATATTCCAACGATGCAATCTTTAGATACACTAGCATGTAAAACTGGACGAACAATAAGACGAGCATCGAGCATCTCTGTCAAACAACTTTAGCGAAGAGAAGAACGAGAAATCTAATGCTAGTGCCATAATTTGAATGCCGTCTGCGCCATAATGCTATGAAATCATTATTGCACCCCCACCGCAGCAATTTACAAAGAAAAATTCGAAAAGTGAGGATGTTGTAGGGTAGTAAGTACATCATCGCGCACGTTCCACGCGAGTCGTAATTGTAGATTGGTTAATATCAAGCTACCCACATTCAAACCATTGCCGACTTTTAGTTCAGTAACGACCTGACTAAGAAACAAATAGCATGTCCCTAAGAGGTTAGAATGGTATTGCAATGAAGAGGGTCAATTCCACTTCGCTTGCTAGCGCTTGGTACCTGAGTCGAGACAATCCTTGAAGGCACAGCTTTTTCAAGGCCAACATAGCAAGACAGAGAAAGAGAACTGCCTCTGACAAATGTCTACTGGTTCATCTGCTAGGCCACACTGGGCTTTTCCATTACTACGCTTGAGCAGCCTTATGGAGGCATGTGAGTCAGTTGTTTTTTTGGTTATAGCTGATACCACATAAACGTCTCCATCTATGCAAATGACCTAGATGACCTTGACCGAATTGGATGACTCGATTAGCGCAGCAGCTTCCTTTGTTCATATAGACGCCTTTAGCGGGCATCAAGCTTCAATGTATAATGTCTAATCAAATCTTTGACAAGATGTCTGGTCAAAAACCCAATATCAACACCTTTCACAGCAATTTCAACCCTCCTCGAGGCCTTCACCCGTTCATGCATGAATCCGGGAGGGCTGAGGGTATAAGTGGATCACCTCCTTCACAGCATTCTTAACTCTCTTCGAAGGCTGTCAAGTCAACATCATTTCGACAGCGCATTCCCACATATAATCGCTTTCTAATCCCCTCATGTAAACTTCACGCAACGAAAACCGACAATGGAGAGGAAACAACAATGCCTATCAGGCAGCGCGAAAAAAAAAGAAAGCAAAAGAAATTCCACGAGTAGGAAGACCAGCAGAATAGAGACTCGCTCACATACCTGTTCACATGCCAAATATCCAAAAACACCCATTCTTGTTAAAAAGCAACTTACAAATCTATCTCTCGCCTTTTATCTCAGAACCAACCATCGGCCCGTTTACGCGATGCAAACATCGTAACCAGGGGCAACAACCACACTCCGCTCTCTCAAAATCTCTCAAAAAACCCCATGGGCCGAATAGAGAGCCTCTATTCTTATCTCGAATACCAAGGCATAAGCATATCTAGATCTTATCTACCCCGACCTTTTCTACCCCATTCCCCGCGATACTCTACCTCACCTTATACGAGTGCTGCAAAAAGGGCGACAGAGATAACCTTCCGCTCGTTCCGCCAGCAAAGACGGAGAAAAAGACCGCGGTGCTGGCAACACGCACGCATATAAATATTTCATGCGAGATAGGCCGTACTTTGCCCCATGATTTCACCGTGGAATCTGCAATCCTACATGGACGGTATAACCTACATGTATACCTAGACAGACGGCCCCTGCTCCCCACACATCATTCGCTCCCACCCTCCCGTTCAAAGCATGTGAACAGACTAATGAATCTTCGTTCTACAATACTTGCATCAGCCAATAATATATCCAAAATGAACAAAGCCATGAGATAAAGCACAGCCCTCCCTCTTCAACCCAGGGATCCAAATCCCAAACAATAGACCCCCCGTTTCTTGGCCTTTTGCATTGTCATGGCCTCATTCACGAGCTCAATACTACCCTCCCATACTCGCCATACATGCATGTGCATATATTGGTGCCCCCTCTCACCTCTTCCATCCGACTGGCTCAGCTCCAGATGAAGGGTCAGCGCCAGGGTCCATCCTATTCAACTTTGCCTAGACGTGATTGGATTTGCATATTGCTGCAATATAACTCAGCGTGGTAGTGCTACGGCCGTTGGGCTCTCGCACACTATTGGTGTAGGAATACGCACGTAGACACGGCAGGGGTTGAGAGTCAACTGTAGCACAAGTGTGCCACCCAAGAAGCAATGGAACCCAATCCTGCAGTCCAAAAAAGGACGACTTCCGGTTAGCTACGTTGGCTACCCATTTCCACTCGAACTGCATGCGCAGCACTAGGCACGGCATTTGGGGGGTGTGGTACTGCATCCTTTCCTGCATCCGTCATGCAGCACAGAGCATGGGAAAGGAAAGAGAGCTACAGTATGCTTGGAGGGAATTTCACCGAAGCACGTTGGGTAGATGAATGAGTGTAACCTCCATCCTTGCCCTGTGGCCAAACGCTCTTCCTGTTTTCTCCGTAACGTGTGTCGCTTGTAGCCAAATTACATGGTTCGGACGAACCTGATGCCATGAGATTTGGCCAACGGTAGAATCCACAAGCCGCGGTTGCTTATTCGTACATGTCCAGCGTATAATTGTACTCCCAATGTTGATACCTCGTGCCTATCAGTAATACAGATAGTCTGTGGTCTGAATGGTTATTTTGTGTATGAGTGGAAGGTACAAGCGCAAGCAGAAGCTCGCTTGTAGGAATATAACATGTTGGGCCAAGTCAGGCAGGTTTGTATAAGCGGACGAGGCAATGTGAATCCATCGACTCGAGATCCAAGATTAGTCCTCGTTTTGCGAAGAGACATCAATACACAATCTGGCAAGCTGACGAGAGTGACATTCAACATCCCAAAGCAATATGTCGCACTAACAGGACGCCTTCCCACACGCTGCGTGCTCTTGGCGCATGCATAATGCATTGGATTGCCAGATGCCGCGGTAACGGGCAGCCAGTTCTCTTGTCGGGACCGGGCCAAGACAGGTCAACCCTGGGTTGGGCACCAGCAGCAACTGATTCGCATGTAGTTGGTAGGTGGTAATTTCAGGGACACCACATCTGGCGATGCTGCATCGGGTCGCCACCCCGATCAAGGCTCAGCGATCCACCATTGGTTTCCCAGTCTATCCATGGCCATCGCGCAATCCTGGATTGCTCCTTTGAATCGTTGCATATACTTGTACTTACCTACTCCAGCATCGGATGTCTTGTCCCAAGCGATGTCGCTGGCTCTACTTTGATTTTGTGCATCGTCAAGGGGCGGGACAGCTGCTGTCACCATCCTCGGGGCCTCTCGGCCTTTCAGCATCCCTCTCTGCCGTTGTGTCTGGTCGTGCTGACCGCCGCCAACGGGCTTCTTCTCATGCCTTGCCTATGAGAATGGGGGCCAGTGGGACTCCCCTTTGTTGTGCGTTGGTAGACGGAGTACCTACATGTACGCCGCAAATCGTAATACTTGTACCTACTACTAGCAGTAGCACGTATATACGCCCGAGGGCACTCCGCGAAGCCTGCCGGTACTCGGCGTTTCTGCTAGCTCTCTGCGGATACTACAGCGACGATGACGAGGAATACTTGTAAGAGACGGGGGTGAAACATACGAGAATTACAGTTGGATATGACATCCACCAAAGTTAATAATCAGGTAGGCCGAGAGGCGTTGTTGTCCAAAAGCTAATTCCCCTCTGGGGAAATCTGTGTGGCTTTTGCAGCTTGGCCGGAATGCGGGCTACCACGCTGCTTGGCGAGAGAGCATGTATACTTGACAGATCACACCATAGTCTCGTTATGGACCTGTTTTGGTGACTGCATCGTCTCATGCCCAAGGGTGGTTTGACTCCTTGGTGCCCCGATGCAGCTACGGCAAGCCACAATGCCACGCGGTGAACTGCCATGGGGCGAGACGAACACTTGGTGATCACCGTACAGCAGCCTGTGGTCCGAGGGTTGCTCGCCATGGATCGCCATGCCTCGGCTGCTGAGCCGGATCTGACTCTGCAGCGCTGAACCCGGCGTGGGCGAATACGTTCTCAGCTTGAATTTTTTTTTTTTTTTTCGCAGTACTCCTTGGTCATCGTGTCAGAGTATTGGTCCCGTGATGTAAAGGCCGAAAATTTTCTTCACCCCTTCTTCCCCATAGTCCCCTGTCCCCCGTATATTCATCCCTTCATCAGATGAGCAAATACGGGGCGGCTTTCGGCCTCGATCTGGCGTCTCGATGGGTCTAGAAACTCGCCGGCATGTATCGGCTAGCAGCCAATGCCTGGGCCGGTACAAGCTGGTACGTACCTTGGTGGAAGGCTGGCGTGCCGCTTGTCGAATCAGCGCAGCAAGGCGGCGCGGCTGAGGGACTGCCTTGGCTCAGCTGGGTTTGGCGTCCCGGAAAACCCCCAAGCAGCAGATGCTAGGCTGGGCCATTGGCGCGAGAAGGATTTTTCTTCTTCTTCGTCTTAACGTGACCTGAAATTTGCAGAGAAGCTCCGCCTTGTGGGCGTCCATGTGGAGGGGGTGTTTCGGTCCGGAGACGTGCATGGTGAGGCATGCTAGCGTCCATGGATATGGAGTCGTGCTGGGGGGGTGCCCAAGCATTGGGTTCGGTTCGCGTGTTTTCTGGTGAGCTTGTCATAGCCAGCGAGCGAACGTTGGCTGGGCTGGGCCGATTTGGCTACGGCGATGGAGACGAGGTTTATTTTTGTGTATTGCAGGGAACCCGCACCACAATGGCGATACTGTACTGCTGCCAAACACCTGGCGTCGGATCATGTATACACCGGCTGTTGGCCGTGGACGAGGCAAAGGCCCCTAGCTTGAGGAGGCAAATAGTACGGCCGAATGGCCAAGATGTCTAGCATGCTTCTATGATTCCACTTCACGCGTGGCCGGGAGCATCCCCAGAGGGAGGCTGAAAGTTTGGAGCCGGTTCGAAACCAAAGGACCAAAGCAGCGGGCGTGGTTGATCAACGACGTCAAAGGCTCGTGAAAACGGGTTGGCAAACTGGCCGGGGAAGTATTAGGGCCATCTCTGTTTCGGCCAAAGAGATCCGAGGCAGCTATCTCGACTCCAGCATCTAACTCAAACCTCTCTCTGGGCGCCATCGTCGCGAGGTGCAGTAGCATCCCGTTTTCAGCCTCGCCGGTGGGCAGATCTTGGCGTGGGCCATCGGCCAAGCTGTCACATTCTACAGTAGGACGTCGAAATGCACCATCGATTTGGTGATGAGTGTGATGAGGCACATGGCCTGCTGCATGTATATGTGTTTTCGGTATCAGTACTGTACAGGCAGGCCAGGCATGATCCGATCGAACTTTCGACGGTGATGAGCGTATGCGCAACGGACGCGTGACAATGGGCGTTGGGCCAGAGCAGAGCCAGCACTAGTGAATCCGGCAAACGGCCGAAGAGGCGCCCGTGATGCGATGGGATGCGGGCAAGACGCAGTCGAGAGCAAACACGCAGCTCACACGACACCATGACTCCGCGTATAGAATAGTAGCTACCTAGCAGGACGCAAAAGTCAATTGCTGCAGTGAGTGAATGACTTGGTGGCGCATGACTTCCGCGTATTGCCGTGAAAACCATGCAGCGAGTCAGCAGCAGCCGTTCGGAGATGATTCCAGATTGCAGAGATGCGCCTGGCCAATTGGTCGCCAAGCCGCCCCTAGCTCGGTCAATTACCAGCGAGCTTGTCTGCGGTGGGAGAGACGCTGAACGCGGGCAGCATTGATGGAAAGCACCCCTCCAACCACCAGCAGGAGGGTCCGTCCAGGCGCAGAAAGGGCCCCAGGGCAGGATAATAGCGCCGCTGAGTACGACCGAAAATTGGCCCTTTGGGAGGCAGCGCCGGTGGCATCTCCAGCTTTTCGACCCCGACCCTTTCCCCCACGCTGGCCCAAGGCAGCTGTCAGCACGGCGCCCATGGGGAAAATAGAGTGCGCGTGGAACTGGAATACGGGGAGACGATGGGATGGGAGGGAAGCGCCGAAAAGGGCCAACTGATGCGGTTGGGCGGTGGCGGGCAGAGGCCATGGACGCCATCCGAGATTCGACGCTTTTGGAGTGTCCAGATGGCCGTATTCAGCGACCGGTCAGCCCTGCCCGCCCTGCCCGCCCTGCCCGGTTAGCACACCGCAATAGTGCGTGTTTGTACGTAACAGCTGTGCGCGTTTCTGGCATCGCCCAGCGGGAGAGGTCCTAGCGCTCGCAGCAGACGTGATGCCGGCATCGTCGCATGGAGGTGACATGGGCTGGGGCTGGGATGCATCGCCGGACGGACGTCGATGGGTTTTTCCTTGGCCAGCCAGATTAGATAATCCGTTCAACGTTGAAGATGAACAGCAACAGCAACAGAAGTTCCACGGCGACTTCCATAACGGAACCTAGCATCATGCACACAATAAGTGCAAGTGCCATCCGGCGCTAGTGCCCGAGCAGGAGCAGCCACCATCAAAGTCTAATGAGTTGCGCCGATGAAGAAATTTGGTGAGCATTGGACTGGATGATCGAATCAACAATGACAGACGGACAGTTTGCATGTAACCAGCCTGGGGATTTGCCATCCAGGTTACCTCTGTCGAGCACACGTACCATGTAGCCCCCATGTACGGGCTGTACCCTGTCCACTCCGCATCTCGCATCTTACTGTAGCCCATGCCCCGGCCTGTTCTCACCAGATAGTCTGGTACCTTATTCTTGCTTTGCTCTGACTATATGCCAATGTTCATTATCCAATATCAAATACATGTACTCCATATCCACAAACAGCGAGCGAGCTGCCTGCTGCCTGCTGCTCGCACAGCTGTCCAATTTCAAAATCATTTGATATTTTTTCCAGTGCTTGCTAGTGCAGGTCGCGCGTGTTGCATGTGTCATGCTAGGACATCAGCAATAGACAATTGCGCTCTCGACATAGGCCAGCGGCGAGCCCCTACCGCCGGCCCTTCTCGGCGCTTCTCTGCTTCGTCCGGGGCTAGGGGTCCAGCCACGGGCCACTCATGGCTGCGTCGGCCTTACCTCGTAGCTCAGCAGCCTCCGGGCCCCGCAGATCCCCCATGCGGGCTTCCCCAGACGCTGCAGCAGCTCTTCGCAGCTCCTCGCAGCGTCCTCCAGCGCCGCTAGCAGCACCGCGGCCAAGCTTCTAGCGCCCAGCGCCAGGGGCCCCTCAATCTCCTTTCCCGGCGACCAGGGGCCTCCCTTGCCCGCAGAGCCCAGATTTGCGCGGTGCCTTTGCCACATGCCTGCTCTCGCGTGCCTCCATCCCGGCCCCTTTTGGGTGCCTCGTCCTCTGGGCTGCCTGTGATTCGACGGCTTTACTTGCAGTTGCATGTTGCCTCGTAGCGGTCCCGGCCAATGGCCTGCGGCATCGCCTGCTGGCCCGTCATGTTCTTTTGATTGCGCTGCTGGCCCGTCACCGCGAGCACCAATCGCCTCGCCCGCGCCGCGATCGACGGTGGCTATGGGCGGCACGAGATGAGCATGAGATGCGCTGCAGCCAATATTGCCACAGGCCAGGCCAGCTGCAGAATTTTCCTCGTAATTTTGCTGTCGCCGTGCCTGGACTCAGCAGCTGGCGCTAGGCCAGACCCGACCGCCGGGCTAGGAGAATAGCTTGTGGGTGAGGCCGAGCGCCACACCAGGCCTCCACCTCGAACATGCAGTGGCAGCAAGCAAAGCAATTGCACTGACTCTGACTCTCACTCTCTGACTCTGACTCTCTGTATACGATACTTGTACTGCACCCTCCACCCCCTCCAGCCCACCCCCCCGCGCCTCGCTCGATCCAGGCCCCTGCCGGAGGGGCGTGGCTCTTCTCCAGGTAGCGTCCAGGCCATCTTTCCCCAAAGCCTCTCCACCATGGCTCGAGGCTCGCCGGCGTCACGATAATAAAAAGGTCGGCCTGCCTCGCCCCTTCCCTGGCTTGCTCCTGTCTTGCCTCGTCGATCTCTGTCTCACTGCAAAGAACCCGTTCCGTTCGCTCGGCCCGGGAGTTTCCTCTTCTTCCATTCCAACCATCGCCAACACCATCGACGGGAGAATTCCAACGCGCGACGCCATGTCCGACTCGCAAGAAGTCCACCCCGCGGAGGCGCGCAAGCAATCCGTGGGCATCCACACTACCCAAGATGTCGAGCACATCGAGGCCCCCATCACATGGCAGGCGTATCTGATCTGTGCCTTTGCCTCGTTCGGCGGCATCTTCTTCGGCTATGACTCCGGTTACATCAACGGTGTCAACGGCTCGCCCATCTTCTACCAGGCCGTCGAGGGCGCCCTCGCCACCAAGCTCACCGACAGCCACACCTCCCTCATCACCTCCATCCTGTCCTGCGGCACCTTCTTCGGTGCCCTGATTGCTGGTGACGTTTCCGACTGGATTGGCCGAAAGTGGACCGTCATCATCGGCTGTCTCATCTACATGGTCGGAGTCATTATCCAGATGGTCACCTCTCCCGAGCACGCTCTTGGCCCCATTGTTGCCGGCCGTCTGATTGCCGGCCTCGGTGTCGGTTTCGAGTCTGCCATTGTCATCCTGTACATGTCTGAGATTGTAAGTTCCAGCTTCATAGCCTCCTCTGGGTGATTTGCAGCCGCTGACTCTCCTCCCCAGTGCCCCCGCAAGGTCCGCGGTGCTCTCGTCGCCGGTTACCAGTTCTGCATTACCATTGGTATCCTGCTCGCCTCTTGCATTGTCTACGGAACCAAGGACTACCACAACACCGGTGCCTACCGTGTCCCCATCGCCATTCAGTTCCCCTGGGCCCTGATCCTCGGTGGCGGTCTGCTCTTCCTCCCCGACTCTCCCCGTTACTTTGTCAAGAAGGGCGAGATCCAGAAGGCCATCAACTCCCTGTCCCGTGTCCGAGGCCAGCCTGAGGACTCCGACTATGTCCAGAACGAGCTTGCTGAGATTATCGCCAACGAGGAGTACGAGCGTGCCCTGATCCCCTCCACCACCTGGTTCGGCTCTTGGGCCAACTGCTTCAAGGGCTCTCTCTGGACCGGCAAGTCCAACCTGCGACGAACCATCCTCGGAACCTCCATGCAGATGATGCAGCAGTGGACCGGTGTCAACTTCATCTTCTACTACTCCACTCCCTTCCTCCAGTCCACCGGAGCCATCAGCAACTCCTTCCTCATCTCCCTCATCTTCTCCCTGGTCAACGTCTGCTCCACCCCTCTGTCTTTCTGGACTGTCGAGCGCTTCGGTCGTCGTACCATCCTCATCTTTGGTGCTCTTGGTATGCTCATCTGCCAGTTCCTCGTCGCCATCATTGGTGTTACCATTGGTTTCAACAAGACCCACCCCGACCCCAGCGACCCTACCCAGAACCTCGCCAACAACGTCTCGGCTGTCAATGCTCAGATCGCCTTCATCGCCATCTTCATCTTCTTCTTCGCCTCCACCTGGGGTCCCGGTGCCTGGATTGTCATTGGTGAGATCTTCCCTCTGCCTATCCGATCTCGTGGTGTTGCTCTGTCCACCGCTTCCAACTGGCTGTGGAACACCATCATCGCCGTCATCACCCCCTACATGGTCGGTACCGACAAGGGCAACCTGAAGTCCTCCGTCTTCTTCATCTGGGGAGGTCTCTGCACTTGCGCCTTCGTCTACTCCTACTTCCTCATCCCCGAGACCAAGGGTCTCTCTCTCGAGCAGGTCGACAAGATGATGGAGGAGACCACTCCCCGTACCTCTGCCGGCTGGAAGCCCACCACCACCTTTGCCGCCACCATGGGCACTGGTGACTACATCGAGAAGCCTACTACCGTTGAGGTATAAGCGATCTAGACGTGTGGTGTTGCATCTGCATCTCTTTGCATCAAAGAGCTGTTCTCTTTTCATTTTACATTTTTTTCCGCTTTTTATTTTTTTTAAAACCTGTTTCCTTTTTACGTGGTTGGGGTGGATGGCTGCAAGTAATGGTATACTGCAGGTTTTTTTGACGAAATCATACCCGGGGTACGGAGCATGTGCCCCCAGAGATGTGTTTGACGTTGCGACGTTTTTTGTAATGCGGTAGAAGCCAAACAATTGACTAAACTATTAGTTAAAAATGTTAACCCAAAGATTCAAAAAAAAACTTTCATTCTCGCGCTTTTAGGATGCGAAACGACCCTCTAGTTTTTTCACAGATGCCTTTTAGCAACCCTGTTTTACTACTACTATTTATCTTAATAAGATCATTTGATCAACCTCTCTTGTTATTTCCATTGTGTGAGTGCCTGTCATTGCTTGTAGCCATTGTACCTTTTTCCCCGTTTCGAATTTGACACGAATCACCCACCTGTGTTGACTTTTGTAAAGCTGAGGTGAGATTTTCCCGCTTCGGCTCTTGGCACAATTCGTGCCTGAAACTCCACCAATCAGATGGCAGACGGAAGAAAGGGTCTTGGTGCCACAAGAGGCGCACGTGTAGCCGAATCTGGCAACTCGGGGGACAGTGTCGAAAGGAGGGAGGGAGGGAGGGAGGTAAAGGGGCCGAGGAGGGAATATGGCATTTGCTTTTTTTGTATTCTGATTGGCGCTGATGATGTGTCTTTATTGCTGAGATGGAGATGTGGATGTCCGATGAGGATCATATGTAGCTTGATTTGCTTGGTGTTCTATTTGAATGGGCGTGTTGGAGTTTGTACTCATAGTTTGCTATATTTGTATGTGCTCGATTTGGAATTGCCGGGTCTTGCTTGTGACGAGGTACATGTAGAAATGGTGCCGTCAAGTGAGTGTTGATCTACGACTTGGTGCTATGCGATGGCTTATGCTCTGATTCTTATTCACTTGTTAACAAGCTGAGATATTTTTTACAAGTATGGTAGGAACTGTCACATTCTTCTTGGACGCTGAATTGATTCTCTATATAGACCATCTCCTGGTTATTATCACCATATTGGGGTATCTTTAAATACATGTTTGGTATATCTTGGCACATCGACTTTCGTAAATGTAACAATAAAGCAATGCATAGCAACTCTTGCCTCGCTAAAAAAAAAAAAAAAACGAAAAAAATCATCAAATACAAACCGTGGGTTGCCATCAGTCGACACGTCTCCTCGCCCGCCCATGGGATCCAGCCCCGTCGCTCGCCTCACTCGCCTCACTCACCGAGGCCACCGGCGCCTGCAAGATATTCTCCGTGCTCTTCTCGCCCCCATCGTCCCTATCAACGCCGCTGCCCAGGGGCCTCATGCCATTCTTCGTCACCCTCCACGACTGCAGCGCAAAACCGCTGACATCACCGGGTCGAGCGGGCGTATTGCCGCTGCTGCCGCCGCTGCGAGTCTTTTCTGAAAAGTACGTGACGAGGGGCGCGAGCGTGGGCACGCAGGCGATGAAGATGCCGACGTTGGTCTCGACAATGGACCACTTGATGGCTTCGGCCGAGTCGAGGTAGTTGGCGAGGCTGGTGATTGTCTGGATGCGGATGATTTGGACAATGGTGACGAAGATGCCCAGAGCGAAGAGGCATAGGAGGGCGATTTTCCGACGGCGCTTCATCTGTAGCTTGAGGAGGACGGGGAAGGGGAGGGCGAGCCTGGAGGTATGCGTTAGATGTGTTCATGTAGCTTGGGATCGAAAGAAAAGATCTGCTTGAAACCTACGTTATTACGTCGAAGATGATGGTGAGGGATGAAAATGTGATGTAAAAGGGGACTGCCTGTCCACAATGGCCGGGAGTGGCGGGTATCCATTGCTTTTGAACCTGGTGAAGACGAGTAATTAGATAACTGTTCACCAATAGTTTTTTTTTTAAATCGCCATACCGGAATGCACAGAAGCAAGAAGACGAGCAGAAAGGCAATGTGGGCCATTGTGACAATCACAGCCAGCGAAATGGGCACCACTCGATATGCGCCGGGGACCAAGCGGACGTAGGAGACGAGCAGGCTGGTTTTGAAGCCCCAGATGCCGAGAACGTAGCTGACATGGCAATTTTCGTAAGTATATAAGAAAGGAGATGCCAGGAGGAAGAGTCGCCTTACAATGGTGCGCCGACATATTGTGTCTAGAAGATGTTAGCTTGATATGATGGAATAGTCGTCGAAAAGGGGTCAAACGCACAAAGCCAAAATTGACGACGTTCTGATCCGGCATGTCGTGAAGTGAAGTCAGTCCAAGACCCCATTTCGTCTCTGTAAAGCTTGTTAGAAATTGTTATGTAGTTGAGATAGAGTTGAGGATACACGTACGGACGACAATTGCGGATGCGTACCCGCAAGCTCCAATCTATAGTTGCGGATGCGAGTCAGTCAATCTTCCCTTGCGACGCTCTCTCTATATATCCCACCACAGCGATGAGCTTCATGGAGAACTTATAAGAGGCAATCGAGAGACTCCAGAAAGTAAAACGTACCCAGCCAGCCATGATCAGCCAGTCATCTGCCATTCTTCCATTAGCCCCCCCGATCTGATCTATCCGAAGGGAGGAGCGGTGAAACTCGAGCAAAAAGCGACGATCAACGGGGCCGCTCGCCTCGCCTCGCCTCCAAGAGAGATACGTACCTAAGCCCACGGCCTTTGCGATCCTCGTCCGCACGTAGATGCGCAGGCACAGCGCCACCAGAGACAATGCCGTGACCGCCAGGGCAATGGAGGCTATCATGGATCCATTGTTTGGCGTGCCCTCCTGCGTGTTGTACGCCCACGCCATTGCGTTGTTCCCAAACAAATGAGACTACAGAAGAAAAAAGATGTCAAGGGAAAAGAAACAAAGAGTTCTGGAGGCTTAAGCCTAGAAACAGTGGAGGCGGGAGGACCCTGGGTTGTTCTTTTTGCCAAGAAAAGGGGAGCTTAGAATCCAGAGTGTCGGGTTTCCCTTGGACAAGGGGAGCGAGGGTAGTAAAAGTGAGAAAGGAAGGGGGGTGATGTTATTATGTGTGCAACACACACGCACAGAATGTCAATACCCTGATGCCTGCCGCAGAAGAGGTTAGGAAGATCGGATGTAATGAAACGCAGCAACTGCTTGCAAGCGTCGGCATCGTGGTGGAAGCTGTTCCTGGGCGCAATGTATGTGGCTTGCAAGCATTGAAGTGTTGTAAAGAAAAAGCCACACACGGGATGGAAAAAAAAAGAACAATAAGCGAAAAAGAAGAAGAATGAAAACGTCAGCATGCAAGAGGCATGTCTCAGTCCATTTTTAACGGGGTGGTAGGTTAAGACGTCCGATACCACCTTCAGCTCTTGGCCCTATAGATCTACCGCCCCCCCCCAAAAGAGAGGTTTTGCAGCAGAGAGGATTGGGAAGTTTCGCTGACAGGGGGGGTTCCCAATAACTGCCGGCCCTATTACTGTAGGAGTAAGGCAGAGAAGATGAGTTGTGTGTCAGTCAATGTCGTGCCCCATGTCTCCTGACCTTTTTCTTCCTGTTTCTTCTCTCCGAATGCTGTCAAACTGTCTTGTAAGGGAAAGAGTGCCGCCAAACCCTCGTTGCTGTTTGCAGCATGTGGCTCTAACTTGTCGCTGCTACCCATTACAAGTTGGGTCGGGTCTAGATCGTTATGAACAAGCTTCCTGTCTTCTCTAGCTGATGCCGTTTTGTGCTAGTTACCGTCGCATTGGCTCCCAAACGGAGACAGCCGAACGAGTTGGCGGCTTCAATGCGAGACCAAGCATGGGGCTGGCTGTCTAGTCTTGAGATTCTATCATATGTCTCTCAGCTGTGGTTTTGTCTATATATATCAAAAAGAGTCAAGTGGAAATGAAGGGCGTCTAGCATTGACCGGCAGTTGACTCTGGCGTTGCCAAACCAGCTCCAACACTGATGCATTTTTTTTTCGTTGTTTTGTTAGTGTTTTATTTTCCTTTTCCCCGTAGCCTCCTAATAATGGCAACTCGTTCTGGTATACGTGCTCAAGAGGGTGGCATCCAACGCAAGTGGCGGCTGTAGGGGCGGTCTACCCAGACGGAGATGACTTGACGTGAACCTAGGCTGGTTACAGTGCAGCACCTAGCTTGGTTGCATTCGGCCTTGAGCAAGGGGGAGCAGGCCGGAAGGGATGCCGTCGAGGACACTTTTGTGAGATCTGATCTGCAAGGCATGATGCCAGTCTACCTGACGCATCACCATGTCGACAGAAACACCACTATTGCCAGCTCTAGACTCTCAGAGCATAAAGATGATGTCTCCAACGGGAACTAGTCAGCCCGCCTTGGCTTCCTTGGTTCCCATGCCGCAATCTTTGGCGCGCGGAGAAGGCCTCGGACAATGTCTTATTCTGGTCTCAGTCCAAACTTGGCCTATAAAACGCCACCAGCGTCCGTCTTCCCCGACGCCCGGGAACTCCACCTGAAGAGCCGGCGCGCGCGTTCTTTTCCGAGAAGAGACATGGTTTCAGAAATCGCAGGTTGCTTAGCGGGAAGCCTGTAGATATATAACGTATATTGCTTTGTAAAACAACAATCAGACAAAAAAGCGGAGAGAAGAAGAGCGACGTATATTGATAGCTGGGTAACTGTTTGCGACAAATGGCATGCATGAGAATCTCGCTTGGCACAATCATCCGAAAGGGCAAATTACACATCATTTACGAACAAAGTAAGTATTGCAAAGCCCCGTCTTTTTGTTCCTGCTGTCACGGGAGAGCACGTTGGCAGGGCATGAATACGATGCAGAACAGCACCAGGCCCTTCTGCCATGTCCCTGAAGCCTCTTTGACCCCTGTCGACATGCAGGAGAGCTGTCGACTTTTTACAGGCTCAGCTAAAATCTCTCACTTACACCAGGGATTATCGTTGAGAAAGCTAGGCAAGGCCTGTGCAGTAGTGCTGGGACGTTGCAAGCCTCCCAAGCGACGGCGACGGAGGCACACTGGCTGAGGCTTTGGGATGGTCCAGACGGGACGAAAACGTCGGCATGTTTTTTGTGTCTTCATTTTACTTGGTTGCCTGACATTGACCGAATTGACTGCCGAATTAAGGAGATGTTTTACGGGATTACCACCTCACCGGCATATGATATACGTACAGTACATAATGCCGGCACATGGATGAACAAAACACATGGCCAATGCTAATAAGAAGGACATGGCCTCCAGATCCTTCTCCAGCTTTTTATCAAACCCCTCCTCGGCTCGCTCTTCAGCTCTCTCTCTCTCTCTTCTGCCTCGCACAACTTCCCTTGTCTCGGCTTCGGCCAATAACGTCTTCACCTGCTGGGTTACTCGGGGTCACGTTCTCACACATACGCCGAAAGAAGCGCGGTCTTGCTCTCTTCCCCCCAGTCAGCATATTTTAGCCCCAGCCGAGCAAGCAGAAAAAAACTACACGTTACCGCACGACGAGAGCAGAGCTCGTCTCTGCGGCCGCGGACTTGGCACACAATCGGGGGCTAACGTGGTTTGATTAAGTTGCTAGCATTAGATTTGCGCAAAACTATCGACTGATGATGTCGCCAGAAAGAGAAGTAGACTGGTTCTCATCCGGCACGCATTGAGCCGAGAGAAGGGTAAGCTGGATTGTAAATCGAGCAACGCGAAATGCTGGCTATAAGTCGGCCGATGCGCGCATCTTGGCCGCATCGCTACTTCACCCATCTTTTGGTTCTTCTCCAGCTTCGTTCTTCACCACGTTCAGAACGATGCATCGTAGTCGCCTAGGATCTGCGCTGTTTGCCATTGCTTCGTGCTTTGCGCGCCTTGCCCATGCCGCACCCGCAACGACTGCGTCTTGCAAATGCCTTCCTGGCGATGCCTGCTGGCCCAGCGCCGGGGACTGGGCCGCCTTCAACAAGACGGTTGATGGGCGGCTGATTGCAACGGTTCCGCTGGCATCGCCGTGCCACGAGGCGGCGTACAATGCGACGGAATGCCAGTTTCTGCAGGACAGCTGGCTGTTTTCGCCCGTCCAGTAAGTAGAACCACGTCTCCAAGATGGTCTCGTCTGACAGCCCGCCTCAGCTACAACTCGTCGTCGTCGGTCATGGCGCCGCTGTTCGCCAACGCCAGCTGCGACCCCTTCCAGCCAGAAGATGCTCCCTGCACACTCGGCAACTACGTGCGATATGCCGTCAACGTGTCCTCTGCGGCGCACGTGACGGCAACGCTCCAGTTCGCGGCGCAGCGCAACATCCGCTTCGTGATCCGCAACACGGGGCACGACTACAACGGCCGCTCGACCGGCGCCGGCGCGCTGTCGGTGTGGACGCACCACCTCAAGGACACGCAGATGCTGGACTGGGACGACGACTTCTACGCCGGCAAGGCCCTGCGCGTGGGCGCCGGCATCCAGGGCTTTGAGGCGCTCGAGGCCGCCCACGCCGAGGGCCTGATAGTGGTGACGGGCGAGTGTCCCAGCGTGGGCCTTGCTGGCGGCTACGTCCAGGGCGCGGGCCACTCGGCGCTCAGCACCGTCTACGGCCTGGCTGCTGATAATGCGCTGTCGTACGACGTGGTGACGCCCAACGGCACGCTGGTGACGGCCTCGCGCGCCCTGAACGAGGACCTGTACTGGGCGCTCAGCGGCGGCGGCGGCGGCAACTTTGGCGTGGTCGTGTCGATGGTGTTCCGCGCGCATCCAGACGCCGTCGTTGCCGGCGCAAAGTTCGCCATCGACACGTCCTCGCTGGGTGACGATGTGTTGTCTTCCATCGTCGACGCCTTCCACGCCGCGCTGCCGGCCATTGTCGACGCCGGCGTCATGATCATCTACTTCTTCGGCCCGGGCTTCTTCCAGGTGCCGGCCATGACGGCGTACGGCAAGACGCAGGCCGAGGCCGAGGCCATCCTCGCGCCCTTTGTCGACGCCCTGGCCCAGCTCGATATCGCGCTGACGCCCACCTACACGCAGTTCGCCAGCTACTTCGCCCACTACCAGCACTACTGGGGCCCGTTTCCCGCCGGCAACATCCAGGTGGGCACCGACCTGTTTGGCGGGCGGCTGATCCCCCGCGCGGCGCTGCCGACTTTCTCGCCGACGGCGCAGAAGCTGGTCGGGCTGGGCGTCACCTTCATCGGCGTGGGCCTCAACGTGTCGCGCTTTGGCGGCGACAGCGCAAACGCCGTGCTGCCGCAGTGGCGCTCGTCCATTGTCGAGGCGTCGCTGACGCTGCCGTACAGCTTCCAGGCGCCCTTCCAGGACATGGTGGCCACGCAGGACACAATCACCAATGTCGTGCAGCCCGTCATCGAGGCCGCCACGCCCAACGCCGGCGCCTACATGAACGAGGCCGACTTCCAGCAGCCCGACTTCCAGCACGTCTTTTTCGGCGCAAACTACCCGCGGCTGCTGCAGATTAAGCAAAAGTACGACCCGGCCAGCCTGCTGTATGCGCGGGCCGGCGTGGGCAGCGAGGTCTGGACGGTGGCTGCGGATGGCCGCATGTGCAGGACGCAGTCGTGAATGATTGATGTATGATGCGGTGGCATAGCGATTTGGATAGCGTTGGACTCATGAACAAATCACAATACAATCAAGTTACAGCTTGTCTCAGCATCCATTAATTACCCCATACAGTAGACTCCCGTAGCGCCGATTTGATCAACCGCCGTAATACAAGCGCCCTATTATTAGATTCACCAGATCTAGCGCAAAGACGCAGCTTGTGTGATTAGTGGGCTGAAGTGCGCCATCTCGATCGGCACAGCCAGCCACTTCGTCTGATAACAGCAGATTGACTGCAGCTTGCGGGATGCTACAGCGGAGGACTCTCTTCTGACTCACCGGTGCAATACGCATCCATCGTCTGGGGTAACACGTACATACGCAGCTTGCAGCATCTGTGTCGTGTATCTCGCTCGGAGCACGAGCCTCCATTTATTAGACGACGGATGCATCCAGTGCGGCAATTTCCATCTTCAGCCTCACAACTCCGCGAGGCCCAAGATTCATGTCACCGGACCCTCTCGGTGTCCAATCGCGTACTGTGCAGCTCCCCTTGCTGCAAGCAACATCTTTTGTAAACAACACTGCATTTCCGTAGCATACGATTTGTTATCCGTACAAATCTTCATAATATCCGAGGCTGAAATCCGGCCTGGTGGAGTTTAAAACACGACGGGCCTTTTTTTTTCCCTCTCTCTTTCTAAGCTTGAATATTAGACGACGGAAGTTTACGCGGCAACAAGGCATTACTCCGAGCTGGAATCAAGACGGTCCTAATCATCAGCTGCGCGCGCTCTCTACCGCGCATATCGACGCATTGCAAGGACCAAATACTGAAATGGGCAGTTCTGAAGAGAAAATGGAGTCAAGTCAGCCTCCCTTCTGACGATCTGAGCCGTAACTCTCCACGTTTTGCACCGCTCCGCAGACGGAGCAACGTGGGATCATGCCAACATTCTGCGCAGAATGGAGGATTCATCGCCACTCGCGGATAACGGAGCATGCAGTATTTGCACTGTCGATTTCAGGGTCTTGGCTCTATCAGGCTATTCTGAGACGGCCAAACTAAAAGAAAAGGAAAAAGAAAAAAAAAAAAAAAAAAAAAAAAAAAAAGGTTCCGGTTTCTCCGCTACTGTTCCGAGCATAGTTCCAGCCCACCACATCTTAGTTTACAATGATATCAACGCAACCATTAAATACTACAACACTCCCGCTTCCACTCTCCGCAATGCCTCTCTCTGCCCTGCCATAGACCCAAGCCGGCTGTTCAAGCCGTCATCAACAGTCGTCGCCATGGGAGCCTCTCGAATGCCGCTGTCGCAGGTGCTGCCGCCCCTCATCCTGGGCACGGCCACCTTCAACCACCAGTACCATCCCGATCCCTCGCGCATGCCCTACGTCGACATTGTCCGGAGAGCGCTCGAGCACGGCATCAATGCCTTTGACACGTCGCCCTACTACGGCCCTTCCGAGATCCTGCTGGGCCAGGCCTTGCGCCTGCTGACGCCGCCCCCGCCGCGAGAAGGATATTTCCTGATAACAAAGGCCGGCCGAATCAAGTCCGACGAGTTCGACTACTCCCCGGCCTGGGTGCGGTACAGCGTCTGCCGCAGCCTGGAGCGCCTTGGTACGCGATACTTGGATCTGGTCTACATGCACGACGTCGAGTTTGTGTCTGCCGCCGAGGTTCTGCAGGCTGTCAAGGAGTTGCGCCGACTGCGCGACCAGGGCCTGATTCGCTATGTTGGTATCAGCGGCTACCCTGTCGAGACCCTCGCCTCTCTGGCCGAGATGGTATTGAGGGAGACTGGCGAACCCCTTGACGCTATTTTGTCGTATGGCAACTTTTGCCTGCAAAACACCCAGCTCGGGCGAACAGACCTCCTACAGCGATTCCAAGCGGCCAGAGTCGAGTGTCTGCTAAACGCCAGCATGCTCAACATGGGCCTGCTGACAACTCGAGGTGTTGACAACGGCCCCATGGTGTCCTGGCATCCTTCGCCGCCAGAGCTCCGAAAGGCCTGCACCAAGCTGTCCCAAATCGCACAAGACAGCGGCGAGCATCTCGAGGGAGTGGCCATCCGCTGGGCTCTGGAACAATGGGCCCGCCTCGGAAAGGACTTTGGCACAACGGCCTACGTCGGGGCTGGTCCTCGCATCGGCGCAAGTGTCATGGGCGTCACAGCCATCACAGAGCTCGACGAGACCTGGGACCTATGGAGAAGCGTCATAGGGCCTGTGATTGGCGCCAAGGACGACGTCGCAACGGAGAGGAGCGGCAAGATTACGAGGCTGGTCGAGGACAAGATGTGGCCTAGCTTGGGGTCGTGGAAGGACCATGCCTGGGAGAGTGGTGGCGAGACGTTTGTTAATACCCGAGTGAATATGGGACAGATTCCTAATGACGAGGTGGCGGAGCGATGGGGGCTGGTTCCTTCAGCTGCTGCCGTGTCCAAGCTGTAACGCGATGCCTAATAGTATATAGACCAGCATGGCTATTCTGTATTTCTTGCTTTATTTTGTTTCTCGCATAAATTCCTAAAGTACATACCACAACACACAGTCTCTTGTTCACAACTCGCTTTGGACGCATCAGAATCCAATGCCACTACTGCGCTCTCCTTCGCAATGATAATTTGATGAGAGTTGTGATGAGCCTCAGCATGTCTGTTAAGATATATAATTTTAATTACAAGTCTTTAAATTTATTACTAGATTTACCTTTTAGCATTAATAGATGATATTTAAAAGGGACCTAATAAGACGGGGTATTTATATATCTAATAGTAATATCTAGTGATGTGAATTTAATTAGTTGTCCTATAATGATCCCTGCTTGACCTAATATACAACTGCCAAATACATTTAAAAGTAGCAGCAGCAGCACCATAGCAGTAGTATCAGTAGGTATAGATACTAGTAGTATAGTCCCTATTGTGTCTTTTCGGTTCAAGCGCAATGTCCAAGATTTGAGATGCCCTTTACAGAGATACGAGCCTTTCGTACGTGGATCCGCATCGCAAACTTGGCACGCCCGAGTTCTATCACTAAAGATGTATCCGACCATCGTACCTGCGACCGTGTTAATAGTGTAGGTGTGAAAGTTGTCAGGGGGACTCACGTCGCGTCCGTTTCCTCGCTCATGTCCTTAATAGCCATCTAGATGTCTCTCAATGTTGCTCAAACACAGCCCAACATCTCCAAAGCTGGCTCGAATCTTTGCCTGAATCACTTCGTTCACCCACAGACCTCCGCCAGGGTTTTCTACCATGGTGTCTATTTGAACAGAGGCACCAACCACCTAGTAGCTTTTCACAATCATTTTACAGCTTCACCGCTCAGCCTCAATATTTCGAATTAAGCATTGTAGCTCTGTCATATTTTCTCCACCGCTTTATTACTCGCACGCCATTCTAGTGTTCAAGAGCCGAAATGAGCAGTGGAATGGCTACATGTGTGAGCCCTTGAACAATGGAAAACAGAGCCGACGGC
Organism: Trichoderma sp. CBMAI-0020; assembly: GCA_030708095.1. Classification (NCBI taxonomy): domain Eukaryota; kingdom Fungi; phylum Ascomycota; class Sordariomycetes; order Hypocreales; family Hypocreaceae; genus Trichoderma; species Trichoderma sp. CBMAI-0020. The sequence continues at coordinate 575,046 of JAJNCI010000004.1, read as the reverse complement.
GGGCTGAACATGGGTGAACAGTGAACAGAGCAGAGTAATAGCAAACCCTACATGTTCACATGTAAAGACAGGTACCACAAGGTATATATGAATGCCTGCTGTTCATACGAGACAATGCCGTCTTTGAGCCTCGCTGAAGAACCAATGGCGAATATAAACCTCTAATCTCCCGACAAAAATGAAAGGCCAGAGATTTTGATTTACTAGGCATTCAGCAATATCGCTAAAATGGAAGAGTCTAACATCGCGGATTCAGTCAAGGGGTGTCTCGGGCTATTCCGAGCACTCGCCTCATTAAACCTACCCTCGTCTGACTTAATTGCCCCCTGCCATACAACGTTGATGGCGATTGCAGATGGAGAGTCCCGCTTCAAAGTTTGGTCCGAAAACGTGGGCGTAGACGCGTCAGGGAACAAATCTCTGCAGTTCCGTCCCCGAGACGCTTCTTACTTACAAAAGCAAGTCCTCAAGTTTTTAAATAACCTCTCGAGGTCGCTAGAGAAAGCCCTGGTCCTTATGGATGGGGATGCGGTGTCGTGGGATCAAGATGACGGCATCTCAGACAGACCTGACTCGCTAGAAGACGGTGGTGATGACGAACTTCCAGCAACAGAAATGGAGCAAATCGCCTCGAGTATATCATACACTGTCAATTGTCTCGTACAGCTGAGTGCTTCTCTAAGAAATCCGGCTCCTCATGATTCTTTTGCGGCATCAGTTTCGACTGGCGCGCCATACGAACCTTTTGATATTCAACACGTGCAGGACAAGTTTCCGAAAGTGGACTGTATCCTAGCCCAGAGGCTAGGAAGTGCAATATCCAAACGACGACAGTATTTCAAATATCGGCAAAATCATCACCCAAAGCTCGCTCATGATTTGGATCCCAAAGACCAAGCAGATGGTGAAAGTGCCATTGCAGACTCGGCACCAAGCCATGCTCAGAGTGCTGAGATCGATCATAGATTCCTGGCAACAGTGGAAGACGCTGTATCGGATACCGATTCTTCTCAAACATCCTCTACGTCTTCTCTTGCGGACACAGACCTGCTTCGCATTCCACCGCTTCCCAAAAGCGCTGAGAATGGCCCTTTTGAATGCCCCTTTTGTTTTACCATCATTAAGGCTACGAACAAAGTATCATGGGAGTGAGTTTGAAACATCAATCCCATCATCTTGTAGCATGACCATTACTGATTCAAAACCAAGGCGGCATGTGTTTGCTGACCTCCGACCATATACCTGCCTCTCTGAGGATTGCATAGTAGGCAAAAGGTTTGCTACAAGCCTCGAATGGATGCTACATGAAATCAAAAACCACTGGAAGTCCTACGTCTGCCCGCTCTCATGCGGAGAGACTTTCCAATCCCGATTCGAATTTGCAGAACATGTTCACAACGACCACCCTGGTAACATACCAGAACATCAACTTGAGGCCGTGATCATCCTTAGCTCCAGACAGATTGGAGTCAAAGATGCGGTTCCTTGTCCTATGTGCCATGAAAGTCTTGATTCAGCGTTAGAGTATCAGCTTCACGTCGGCAGACATCAGGAGCAGCTTGCAATGTTTGCTCTTCCCGTTACGCAGCATCAGGACGATGATGGCCTTGCCAATGATGTCAATGACCTTGCCGATGATGTTGAACACCAGCACGACGGCAAAAGGGAGATGGACAATATCAACTCTCACAATGCATCTACGTTTACCGATATTATAATCGACTCTGGCTCCGCATCTAGCTATTCCAACTTGAATACTATTCAATTCGACTCTCGCCTCACTACTTTGTATACGGGCACGTCAAGCATCAAAGGTAATATATTGGGTAAAGGTGCAGTCATATTTACTGGGAATATCGAAGGCCAAGCCGGTGTAGAATTGATAAAAGGCATGTTCCATAAAGGCACGTAAGAAAGATGAGAAACAGGTTTCATGTATAATACAACCTAGTCGCAGAGCAAAGAATATGTACTGGCGCTGGTGACCCAGTCACAGGGGCTTGGTGGGATTTCAGGAATCCAAAATCTCCATGTAGCTGATGGGATCTGTCGGCATTTTCTGTCTGGTATTGTTGAAAGTACTAGTAGTTCATTTTATAAAATGTCAGTGATTGCGCAGAATCTAGGTACATGTCTCGGCTCAAAGCATTATGTAATACCGGCAGCTCAGACTGCACCCGAGGCTTTCCACTTTTGGCTGGAGCTTCTGCATCCATCCCACTTCTCTCCCGGCTTTTCGCGAAATCGGATCTTTCTCTCTTTTCCCACCACATGGCGGGAGGTCGCAAATCCAAGATCGCGGCTCCAGCTCGCCCCCAGAACACGCTCGTCCTCGACAATGGCGCCTGGACGCTCAAGGCCGGCCTCGTCTGCGGCGGCTCCATCCCCGAGCCTCGCGTGATCCAGAACTGCATCGCGCGCGATCGCTCAAAGAAGATTTACGTTGCGTCGGAGCTCGACAAGTGCCGGGACTTTAGCGAGATCCAGTTCCGGCGGCCGGTCGAGAAGGGCTATCTGGTCAACTGGGAGGCGCAGAAGGAGATCTGGGACCAGGAGCTGTTTGGAGACAAGGCACAGCTGAAATGCGACCCCGGCGAGACCAGGCTGATGCTCACGGAGCAGCCGAATGCGCTGCCCGTGCTGCAGACGAACTGCGATCAGATTGTCTTTGAGGAGTACGGCTTCTCGAGCTACTACAGAGGCATTGGTATGTTGTTGAGCTCCTGACTCTCACAATAATCTGCGATAAAATGCTAACTCGCATTCGCTGCCAGGATCGTCGTTCAATGCATATCACGACCTGCAGAGCCTCTTCCGCACGCCAAAAGACGCCCTTACAGCCGCCAACACGCCAGCTGAGATTATGCTGGTAGTCGATTCCGGCTTTTCGCACACAACAATCACTCCCCTTCTTGGCGGACGGCCCCTCCACTCGGCCATCAGGAGAATCGACATTGGCGGCAAGTTCCTCACAAACTACATGGCTCGCCTCATTTCCCTGCGCCATTTCGACATGCGAAACGACTTGTACATTGTCAACGAGATGAAGGAAGCGTCGTGCTATGTCTCCGCCGACTTCAAGGGAGATCTAGAACGCACATGGAAGGGAACCCGAGGAGAGAAGCGTGAGGATTACATCTCTGGAGCCGGAATTGTCAAAGATTACGTGCTGCCAGACTTCCACACTAGGCATAAGGGTATCCTCCGTGAATACGATCCTGCTCAGCATACGAAATCGAAAAAACTGGCCGCAACAGGCCACTCAGAAGAAGACGTCTTGACCCTACGAAACGAGCGATTCACCGTCCCAGAACTCATCTTCCGCCCGTCAGACGTAGGCATGCGACAGCCCGGTCTTGCAGACGCCATCCAGCAATCTCTCCACGAGCTGCCCATTGGCCTTTGGCCTGGCCTTCTCGCCAATATCGTTGTAGTCGGCGGTAGCTCTCTATTCGACGGGTTCATTCAGCGCTTGCAAAAGGAGCTCGTGCAGCTTGTCCCCGACGACTGTATCGTCCGCGTCGCCCGCCCTGCGGATCCCATCACCAACACATGGTACGGAGCAGCCAACATGGCTAATCATGTAAATATCGAAAAGGTGGCCGTCACGAAGCAAGAGTACGAGGAAAACGGCAGTGCATGGATAGCCCGCAAATTCTCAACAGGCCTCTTGACTCCCTGAAGAAGGGCAGTCTTGGACGTTCCATTGACTCCCCGCAGCGCCTCGGTTGCCTAGCCTAATCTTCTGAGCCGCTTGAAATGAAGTGGCCTTGGCGCAGGATCGACTTCTCACTATAATTGGATACAACGTGAATGCGTCTAGGCAAGCCAAGAAACGAAAAGACAGAGTGAGTTGGCATTCTTGGCTGTTACATATAGCAAGACATAATCACGACGGTCACAAATTTTCCACATCTTGGCATTCAATATTAGGTTATACGCCGTGGTAAGCTTGCGTTGAGACCAATGCAAGGAAATTTCGCCAAGCAGTCGAGCTCTCACTGTCTCGGGGAACGTTAAACTGCTACACGCTGAGCAAGATGCCCAGACTACGCCGAGACGCGTAATGTCGTACGTGCCGTTGCACTGCCGCAAAGATACAACATCGAGTTGCCGCAACAAGAAGAGGGGCTTGCGGGGAGAGGCATCATTTGATTTGATATCAGAGCATAGGCTAAGTGTACCCAAGAAAACGCCATCCAGGCTGATCGCCCATCACACTATCTTATGCGGAGTATCAAACACGTCTATCGCACTTCGGCATGCTTCGGCATCTCGGCATTTCCTAATATGCATCGCGCTCATCACTGGGATTTACAGAGCTAGATTGAGTGTGGATGGAAACAAAGTTGAAAGGAGATTCGCTCATCATACTCCATACGCCGTCATGAGTTGGGAGTCTCAAGTCCAAACTGTCAAAGGGGGAGAGGTTCCACGGATTCGAGAGGATAATTGGGATCAGAGACGACCTAGGCCTCGACCTCGAGACACACACCCTACACGAATAGTTAGCAATTGCAAACTAGCTCAGAATTGAAGTTTCAGGGGGCGAGCATTACAATCACACTATTGATGCGTTAGCAACCTGTGAATTTCTGATTGTTTTGGTGATACTTACGTGGTTCGTTGAACATCCTTCATTGTGTGTGGTGCAATAGCCAGCGCAGCATTTCTTGCACACTCGCTGAGTACGATAAATGCAATCGTCGCACTAGATTTCGACTCTCAGTTAGTCCTCTTGGATAGCAAAAACCATGAAAGACGCAAGATCAATACTCACGTTGTTGCCGCATTCCCAGCAGCTTTTCGAAACTCGTGGCTACACAATAAGCGTTAGCGGAACGTTCTGCCATCATCAATGCACTGTCATATGCCTTCTTCCCATCTGCAGCAGTTGCAGCATCCAACAAGGCAGGGGTAGGAACAAACGCTGCGTACAAATTCGAGAGGTCTGTGTTCGACACTGGCCTGAGCGGCTGGTCCAATCCATCCCGGCTCGTCATGTCGCAGGCTTTTTTTCAAGGGCCATTTGTATCATCCTCCTCCTGGGCTCGAGCGAGTGTACATGGATGACAGAGACCGTTTCGTACCTTGACTTTCATAGTCGGAGCCTCGAGGTCCAAATCGCCAAAGACATTGACCGTATCATCGTCAACGATGGCAATTTGCGTCGCATAATGACCGCTTGAAGTCTGGCCGGGAAACTCATAGCATGATTCACACCACCATTTGTTGCAGCCTGTGCAGTACCGCTCGCGGATGCAGTCCATGCATCTGGGCACAAATGAGGTGTCTGCGCCTTTGGGTGTGGTTGCAGCCCGAAGGGACGAAGAGAGAAGAGGCAGCGGAGCCAGCAGCGGTAAGCTGGCATCCGGGCTGATGCCGTTTGGATATGTGAAGCCTTCGGGGGCTTTGTGGCAATTCTCACAGCCCGACAGAGCATAGGTAGCCACGGCGGGAGCGCTGTCAGCGTCCGATCCGCCCTTATAGACCGGCGAATTGCGATGGCGCGGGCCTTGGCAAAGCACAGCATCAAAGGCGACGATGCCTCGACAAGCGAGCATGCAGTTGGCCCACTCCTGGCTGACAGGTCGAGGGATGATGCGGCCCTTCTTGTGCCACCAGGCATCTCCCTCCTGCTTCAAAGAAGATGCCAGAGCAGTTTGGCTCTTCTTGTTCCACTCCGTGCTGATAGACGATGCGGATGGGCCGGACGGCGTCGCAGCAGCCAAGACGTCGCGGGAACCAAAGACGTAGAGCGCCTTGAGCTTGGGAGAGCCAGCTCGCCGAGTTGGGCGGCAGGCATACTGCAGTGCCTGGCGAAGCTTGGCCTGGTTCAGGTTCTTGACGTCCCGGATCGACAAGACGCGGACATTGAAGGCCGCATCATTGATGATATCATGGCAGAGCTCCGAAGTCACGGAGAGTCCGTCAAGGACCAGCGTCTGGACATTTTCCAGAATGTGCTGTCGCTTGAGGTTGGACAAGATGCCCCTCAGCGGGCCAGAGTAAAAGCTGCGGTAAGAGTGAGCCTAGGATCGTATGACATTGATGACGATGCAGGGGTTTCAATGTTTGCACTCACTCATCTTCAGTAACATTTTCATCTAGTTGGACATTACGCCAGATCTCGCCTCCATGGTCGATCTTGTCAATCTCAAACTTGAGCGCCTTGATGTGGGTGAGGTCAAGATGGCGAAACACTCCCGGCGTGCTGAAGAGGAGCTCCCGGAAAGCTCGGTTCGTCGCAGCGAGGCTCAAGATGCTCGAGATGGACAGGTAGGGAATAACGTGGCTCAGGACGAGGGAGTTGTGGATGGTGTCATAGAGGGAAGTGGTTGGATCCTCAGTCACCGGGGAAGCCAGGAGTTGGAGCTCTTCGCGCGTTGGGTCGTTGAAGGTAGCTAGGCTCATGTCAGGCTACCAGACCTCGCAGCACAAGAGACTTCGCGGGCGATGGAAGAGCGTCGCAGGCGAGGTTGACGAGATGGATGCGAGCTCGTAATGGCTGAATCAAACCAGAACGAGGAAATGTCGATGGAGGAAACAATATGGCTTCCTGAGGTTGCAAGATGACAAGGTGGGGTGAGTTTTGGGGAAAGCCGTGCGTGTACTTCAGGCGCTGTACAAGTAATAGGTAGCTTTCCGACACAGTAGAATCTAAAAATCAGCGCTCAACGCTTTATTTCCAGAAAGCAAGTGAATCAATCGATTAGAGAAAGATGGAGGATACCGAGAACGCGCAGCATGAGGGTTGGGAGCTGTGATATACAAGTAGGCAGGTCATGGACTGCAGTCTGTAATACGATTGGCGGATTACCCGAAATGGATGCCCTACCTAAAGCCAGTAATAGCTATTACTACTCCTCACCTGTCCGTACGCTGCGGGCACACGTGTTATACGCCGGTACAACCTTGTTTATAAGCAGTAAGACAGCCCTGAGATTACACGTCGCCGAGAACCACAGCCGCCAGTCAGAGCAGGGCGGGCTACTTACTCGTGCGTTGCTGGCGCACATAGAGCAAGACGTGGCCGAAGCTTGCTGTCTGGACGGCACGTCAAAGGGCTGCTCCCACGGCCACTTGGAGGATAGACGCTAGGCTTGGCCAAGACAGGGCCATCTTGGGACTAAAACAGCACTTTCTCCTTATCAGGCTATGGTGGCCAGCCCAGATGCAACGGGAGATTGGGGGCGCCGGATGGCCAGATGGGGGGGCCTGTTTCTGGCGGGCAGCTCGTGCGCTGAGCTCCTCATTTTATGCTCCCGGCAGCGCCAGCGGCGGCTGCAAATCCTGTACCCAGAACATGGTTCGATGGGTTGATTGATGGCTGTTGCAAAGGTGAGCCCAAGGGGAAGAAGCGCCGAGCACCGACGCAGCCTCCACCAGGCCAGGCCCTTCCCACGGATAGGGATCATCGGCTGAGATGGAGGGATTGCTCGTGGCGAATGGGCGGCTAAGACGTAATGCGTTTATGTAGCACGTCTGGCCGGTATGTAACGTCCCTCGAGATTCGTCATTTCCATGCAAATCTAGGGGACGAGTCAGGGCGGGCAATGATTAGCAGCGCTTGGGGGGTGGGCTCGCAGCTCTCATCTCATCGTCCCAACGGCGGGCAACCCCAATATCTGAAATCCTTCCCTTTCGACGGAGGATCACCGATGAGGCGGCCATAGGCCGAATCTGGCGGCTTGGAGTGCGGGGGACCACCACCTCAGATAGAGACGGACAAGCAAACGGCGTTTGATCATTGCATTGCTGAATCTCTCCCAATTACCAAGTCATGCTGGGTATCATGACCTCGAGTAGTACACAACAGTACTTTTGTAGACGATCGCTATTGACTCGCCCGCCTAGTAGAATACTGCTGCCTTGACTAAAGTTGCCTTGCGGGACCCTCTCGACGCCTCTTTCGTTTCATTCAGGGTCTTGATGTGCCGGAAGTGCGGAGAGATGCCGTTCACCGTCCGGACTGATGAGCAAGATCGCTTGGCGTGGGGGAGAGCTCTGAACTTGGTCGTATCGCGGCTGAATAGCGAGTGGTGCTATTTGCGGGGCATCGTGGCCCTTCTGTGGCATACCAACTCTTCCTTATTTTTCTCCTCTCTGTTTTCTAATCAGCTTTTCCTGGCTGCACTTGTTTGTCTAATAACTCCTTGGGGTTGCCAGTGCCTCTCGTGTCGAACACAGCCCCAAGTTCAGTCGTTGACCAGACAATATGCCCATGATGGGAGACTCCCAAGCAATGAGTTGGCACATGCGGGCCACGTGACATCGCACGTGTAAGCTATCTTATCGCAGCCGCCAAGACTCTCCCTGCATCTGTGCTACGCCGTGGAAATTGGCGGAATGCTGACTTATCACTACTGCCCCTCTAGACGTTTCTGGCCGCGTCTTCAGCTGTCGCCTCGTGATGGCGTACAAGTAATCTTGCTTTCGATTTCTAATCTCTAGGCTCGCGATAGCTATGAGACGGAAGCTGTCTGTCTTGAGCAACCTCTGTGCAATTCTGTAGCTCTTTGCCCTCGTCCTTCCCCAGCAATCCACATCTACAATACCCTGTTATAGCGAAAAAAGCTGCCTTTGGGCGCTTATAAGACCGAATAAGGCAGCGCCATGGACGAGCCAATCTCTCTCCGCTGGTCAGACGCGTTCGCGATCCTCCCTCAGTCCGATCCGCTCTGCAGCAAGCTCCCGGGAGACAAGATCATTCTGCCTCCGTCTGCTCTTCAACAGCTGCTCTCAGCTGCGTCTTCTCAGGCAGCGACGTCTGGCAGCAACAGTTACTTCGGCTCCAGCCACTTTACCACTCCGGTCTACGGGCAGGAAACTCAACAGCTCCCCAATCCTTTGATATTCCGACTCGTGAACCCGAAAAATCATAATGTGGTGTACGCTGGAATCAGAGAATTTTCTGCTCCCGAGGGAACTATGGGCTTGAGCTCATTGCTCCTCAAGGCTCTTGCCATTGGGCCTGATGATTTCGTGTCGTTGAGCTCTGATAATGCAGAGATTGAGGATGCCGAAGACCCCGTAACCCAAAACACTGCCGACAAAGGCAGTCGGATTACAGTACATGCCGAGCAGCTTCAGAAAGGAACGTATGTGCGGCTGCGACCTCTCGAAGCTGGATATAATCCGGACGATTGGAAGCCGTTGCTAGAACGTCAGCTCCGGCAAAACTTTACAACATTGACAAAGAACACAGTCATTCCTGTCCAAGGCTCACAGGGGGAATCCTTCAAGCTGCTCGTGGATAAGTTTGCACCTGATGGTGACGGTGTCTGTGTGATTGACACAGATCTAGAGGTTGATATTGAGGCCCTAAATGAAGAGCAGGCCAGAGAGACAATGCGCCAAATCATGGCACAGGGGCAATCGGTCTCTTCTGATAGTTCCAAGGGCGGCGAGCTCGACATTTGGAAAGATGTCGAAGGCCGGGTGGTACCTGGTGAATATGTCGATTACACGCTTCCGTCCTGGGACCGATCACAGAGTTTGGTCGTCACTCTAAGTGGCATATCTGATGCGGACAGCTTGGATCTTTTTGTCACCCCCAAGTCGCGTGAACAAAGAGCTCTACCTCGAGAGGCTGTCCACGTCTTTGGCGATTTTTCATCTGCTCAGTACGGTGTCAAATCCATAACGATAATGCCAACCAATATCGAGCTCGACGACGCGGAGAGTCTACTCATATCAGTCCATGGTTATCAAGATCCTGATTCAGACGTTAAATCATCAACACCAATTGCCTACACTATCCGGGCAAAGGTTGCTCCTCTGGACGGACCAACAAGCGAGGCCCCTATGGAACTAGACAAAGAGGAACATTCCGCGGATGATGAGCAATGCACGAATTGCTTGCAATGGGTCCCGAAGCGAACCATGGTTTTGCACCAGAATTTCTGCTTGAGAAACAATATTCGCTGTCCCATCTGCAAGTCGGTATTCAAAAAGGGCTCGCCCGAGCATGAGGCCCATTGGCACTGCGATCACGATGAGGCTCATGGAGATTCTCCCCTAAGCAAAGCCAAGCATGATAGAGTGTTTCACACAGATTACAACTGCCCGTCTTGCGCGTTTTCGACCAACTCGCTGGCAGATTTAGCGCGCCACCGCACAACCGTGTGCCCCGGAAAGATTATCCTCTGTCGTTTTTGCCATCTTGAAGTGCCTCAGGAAGGAGACCCATTTAACCCGTCACCCGAAGTTGTGCTTTCAGGAATGTCAGCCCATGAATTGGCAGACGGGGCTCGTACTACAGAGTGCCATCTATGTGATAAAATTATTCGCCTGCGGGACATGGAAACCCACCTGAAGCACCATGAGCTTGACAAGGCGGTCCGATCGAAGCCCATTGTCTGTCGAAATGTCAACTGCGGACGAACGCTGTACGGCGTCGGGCAAAGGGGCCAGATAGGCACTCCGAGCTCGCCTGTCAGAGGTCCAGCAAACGACATTGGCCTCTGCTCCATTTGCTTTGGACCCCTGTATGTCAGTATGCATGACCCGGAAGGAAAGTCTTTACGACGAAGAATCGAGAGACGATACCTCAGCCAGCTGATTACGGGATGTGGGAAACCGCACTGCACCAACGAATGGTGCAAAACTGGGCGAGTGAATTCTGGCCTCGAGCCCAAGCGGTCATCTGCCGCCGCAGTACTCCCTATCGTGAAGCCGCTTCTGCCTGGGGCCCTCAATCCGTCGGAACCAGCATATCTCTGTGTCGACGAAACGAGCCAGACCAGTCGCAAGCTCGCAGACCTTTTAGCCGCTGAAAAGGCTTATGACCTGGAATGGTGCGTTGCCGCTGCGGAAGGCGAAAGAGCAGACATTGATAGGATGAGAGATTGGCTGCAATCGTGGGCCCCGCGAAGATGACTCGGCAGCGGAATGATGAAGTGATGAACAGTTGTTGCATGGGATTGATTGCATTGCATTGCATTGTATTGCGTTGGTCAAAGACAGATACCCTAAGGATGGGCTCTACACTTGAGGCGAAGGATCAGACAGTTACCTAATAATTAAGAGCATATATATAGACTCACCATAGAATTATAGCATTTCTTTTTATTCTTTTCTACTTGTTTAGATATATATATATATACTTGATAGGTCTTCAACAACCGCTTCTCTGTACCGTATCCACCTACGACTACTAGCATCAGCTAATCTCTTGGCCGGCTAAAGGCTTCCACGGCCGGGTCGGAAGCTAGGGGCACAATTCACATGCGTGCCCTGATGACGTTGACTGGCAGGTGCCGATCAATGATCTCACCATGAGCACGGCCTTTCCTTAGCAGGCAATTCAATGTATGCAGACATACCTGAAGGCTACAGGTCTGCCTTGTGAAGCTGCTTTTGCAGAGACTGAGAATTCTATCTATATCATAGAGACGAGATATATCCGTAGTAGGTAGGCAAGGAAAATAAACAGTACAGCACACCGCCAGGATAACGGATAATGGTGCGCGCGCAGCCACCCGGAAGGATGACGGAACTAGCGGTTTTGTGCATTTGCTAAAAGGCTTAACTGAGACCAAAAGTCCGGTTCCGGCAGTCGCAGGACTTGTAGGAAAACATCAAGAGACAGCCCAAGGGATGAACAAAGAGATGTTTTGATGATGCCAAAATACCCAATGAAAACTAATCGAATGGTAAGCAATAAGCAGCCCTGAGATTACAAGTTACAAGCCCATCATCGTTCATAAATAATTGGGTTACCAGCGTTTGAACGTTGCGAGCAAAACTGCGGCCTACCAAGGTACGTACGCGTACGAGTGGACTGAATCCGGCTGTCCCGAAAGTACCGTTTCGCAGCGCGGTACCTCTGGGGTTGCTGACCGGATTATTCTATACAGAGCGTGATTGCATCTTGAGAGTTGGCGCAGTACACATGTACTATTTGATTGTCAGTGAGAGAGATACCTGATGAAAAGCAGGGCTGGACAGGCATTTTTTGTTTGCCAGATGGTAAGGCTGAATGAACCTTGTTGGGCAGATGTGTAGCTGCATGTTTCAGGTACTCTCGGCCCAGCTGTAGCTTCAGCGCAAGCCAACTGGATGCATCTGGTTGTAAGGGCTGTAGGTGGCGTGCTGGCCGTTTATTGCTGAGATAGAGTACATGTAGCCAAGAGCTGGGGAATGCTTCCATCATAAGTAAGCACACAGCTCCATCTACCACGATGCGTGCTGTTGTCGCTATCGCATTAGCAGCTGCTGCATTTGCCAAGAGGCCTCCTGTATGCATGAGTATATTCTGTAATTGGCGCAGTTTCCATAATTTTGGCTGGTCGTGTGCCGCATTGGCTGCCAGACATTGCTCTCACGAGCATGTCAAGAGAGACTTCGTATAGCTACGGGCTGCTTCAACTGTGCGCCTTTGCACATGGTACGACTGATATTTTTGCTGCATTAGATGTTATTATCCGAATTGATAAAATAAGTAAACTTTTATAAACAAGGTGATCCGTACTTCCATAACGTAGCTCATATATTCCCCGCGTAGGTATATGTGTTGGCGGTTCCTGAGCAGCTCCGGACTCCGGATTTGTACCTCCCCTGGCCGGGGTACCTCTGCTTCCCATTTTTCCTTATTGCTGCGTCCCTCAGAAGGTGGGGGAAAGCGCAATTCTGCCCCAGGCTGGCCGCGACCGACTGGAATCGCCTCCAAGCAGCGGCTGTCTCTGGTCGTCCCGCTTTCAACAGCAGCAGCCCCAAAGCAGCATCGCCATCGCATTCGCATCCGCCCATCGTTAGCTTCATCCGCCTCTGTGTCCGCCTCTGCGGCCTCGTCTTCAGTTCCATCTTGTCTGTCTGCTCCGTTTCGCTCTCCAACGCTCGTCCGTCCCGCCCGCTTTTGCGCATTGCGCTATCGCCAAAGCCAATATCCATCCGGCCCCGCTACTGGCTGGTCGGATCGAGTTGCTGCCACCAGCCGCGAGCTGCTCGCCACCGGCATCTTCGAACCTTTGCCCCAGCACAGCACCGCACCTGACGATTCTCTGGCTGCAGCGAGGCTCTGGCTGCCTGTTACGGGCGTCGATTTGCGAGAAACCACTTGCGCTATGCAACATCTGCCCCGTGCAGCCGTTTGAAGTCGCTGAAGTCGCTCTCGTTGTTTGTGTGGCGGATCGCAGGGAAGCTGAGGCCTGGTGCTTGCCGCTCAGCTACTCCTCTTCGTGCCACGGTTTGCACTTCCAGCTATCGCGCGCCGTTGCCCAGCGCATGCTTGATTCCCGGGCATCTCTGCACCAGCTGCTGCGAATAGGGTGCATCCAGTCCGGATCCAAGGCTTGAGGCTGGACAAGGATTGGCTCACAGCCGGCTCGACGATAGGTCACCACCTGGCGGCTCTTCGACTGCTGTCCCTCTTCGGAACTCCATCGTCTATCCGAGTTACCATCTGAGTTTTTTTTTTGTTTCTTTACGCTTTTTCTGCATCTTCTTTTTTTCCTCACATTTTAGCACACGCTCACTCACAATGGGCAATAACAACACAAAAGAGTCTCGCTCCGATTATCCCGAGGGCTACTCCGATGGCCGGGAGCGACGCTTTGAGATGGGAGACTCCCGCGGCGCCTTGGGGGAATCACGCCTTCTGCCAGGGAGGGCTGAGCGTAGCTTTCTTAGCATAGGAGGTAGCTCTTCGTCTCGAAACAGAGACCGACCGGATGCCCCGTTCGAACATCGCGAGACAAAGCAAGAACGAGAGGCTAGGAAGCTTGAGCGCGAGCGAGCCACGCGAGCCCAAGAACGTGAACGGAGTATAAGAGATGAACACGTTGACGGAGGCTATCTTGTCACCATGGGGACCTATGTCGGGACTGAGGATTTCAACAAGGCTGTTGTCAGACAGCTGCAGGTGCGTTGCTGCTACTCAGTGCCATCGTTGTTACTGGCTTCTAACTCGGACGAACTAGATTGAACGGAAGTTGGCTCCCTTTTGGCGCGGCCTTAACGACTGGTCCTCTACCTGGGCTGAACACCAGCTCATTGCGGTTGCTCGTGGTCTGGACCCCCCGGCGGCCGATGCGCCGCCTGATCCTGCGTTGATGCCTCGGCCGCCGCCACCGTCAAGCGATTTGCTCGCCGGCCCCAGCCTTAGCAATCTGACGGTAGAGATGGGACCCAGGACGCTCTCAACTGCCTCAGATGTTAGTGGCTCAGGCACAAACTCAGCGTTGCCGTCTCCATCAACGGCCGGGCCCTTGAAGGGCTCCATCAAGCCGAGAGCGAGAGCATTAGCTGCCGCCTTGAGTGTGGGCTCCCGCAATGCATCCTCCACTGACTTGGGCCCCAAGGAGATTCAGCTTCCCCACGATCCCTTTGTCAACGGCCAACCGCTCGAGGTTAATCTTTACAAAGCTACGGAAGAATGCCCCATTTGTTTCTTGATGTATCCCCCTTACCTCAACCGCACAAGATGCTGTGATCAGCCGATTTGCAGTGAATGTTTTGTCCAGATCAAGCGATCCGACCCTCATCTTCCCGAGCACCACCCCAACGGCGAGGCGCGAGATCCAAACGAGGGTCTTTCTGCAGAGGACTCTCCTAATTTGCTTACCACAGAGCCTTCTGCCTGTCCCTACTGCCAAATGCCCGAGTTTGGCGTTACATACGAACCGCCTCCCTTTCGACGCGGCTTGGCTATTGCGCCAACAGCGACCTCCACCACCGCCTCCAACACCGCCATGTCTTCTCAAAGCTCCCTCAGCTCTACTTTAGTTCCGGGTACCGCGACGACTGGGCGGAGGAGGGCGCATAGTTTGTCCGTCAACGCACCCAACGTCATCACCACTGATCGCATCCGACCGGACTGGGCTACCAAGCTGGCCGCGGCGCGTGCGCACCAGGCACGTCGTGCTGCAGCAGCCACTGCTCTCCACACCGCAGCCTTTTTGATAGGAGGCAATGAGTCTCGGTCCAGGATACGTACCAGCAGGTTTGGTAGGAGAAATACGGGGAGCAGCGGCGGCACAGCCACTCCCGGAGGAGGACAAAGCGCGGTCGGAACCGAGGCTACGGAGGGCCAGGAGCTTACTGAGAGGACGCCAAGCCGGAATCCAGATGGCACTCGTCGTCCTCGTATGGAAGAACTCGAGGACATGATGCTCAGGGAGGCGGTCCGACTGTCTCTTGCCACCGAAGAAGAACGAAAGCGCAAGGTGGAAAAGGCACTTCAAAAGGAAGCCAAGAAGCGAGAAAAGGAGCGTGAAAAGGCGGAGCGAAAGGCTCTGAAGAAGCAGGGCAAAGATCCTTATGGGGGCGGCCTCAGCGGAGCCAGTGGAAGTAGTTTCTCCTTGAGCCTGGGCCGTAAGCGAGGCAATAGCGCAGCCAGCGAGCTCAGACTCGAGGCAGCAATACAGGCCGCATCGCAATCATCCAGAGGACCAGAAGCTCCAGATCACGATAAGAAGGCAGAAATCGCCGGTGACAAGGGCAAAGGGGTCGATCGAGGGCCGCAGCCTCAATCTGGCGCAGCGGAAGCGACTTCATCAGCCTCGCTTCCTATTCCTACCTCGAGTCCCCGAGCAGGGTCGCATCTAAGGCATATGAGCAATGCATCCTCACTTGGCTCTTCATCAGCGGATAGCCCTTCAGGAAGCTATCCTGGGCAGGGATTGGCCAGTCCGGATGCCAATGCTGCCAAGAGACAAAGTATGGGCAATCGCAGCGATAGTGGCGACGGCGAGACGGAGAGCGAGCCCATGCTGAATTTCCGCAGCTTGGTCGCAGCTGTTGGCGTCAATATCAATGATGGTTCTATGATTAACCAGACAGAGACGGCTGAGGGTGTGGGCAGCTCGCTTCCCCAGGTTGATGAAGAAAAGGAGGAGTCTGGCGCCGAGCACATAGAGCGAAGCCTTCGGGTCGAAACTTCCGACATGAGCAAGGAGTCTACTTCTTATGCCAGCGATGCAGCGAACAGTTCACAAAACATACCGCCTTTCCTCGACACGCCGGAGCTGACCATTACTCCCGACACTCCCATAGTCGAAGATGGTGCTGAAGATAAACAGCTGGGACAATCTAGCGTGCTCGAACATGAAACCGGTCAGGATACGCATTAAGGAGTGAAGGGGACTTGTGCGGTATGATGATATCGTGCAAAGGTTGACGTATATTGGAGTAGGGGGGTCAGGGGGGGGTTCAATTCATTTTATCAATATGATTATGGAGTTGATGGTAGCTTTATGAACCAGGATGGCAGCGTTGAACGGACTTGCAGCTTGGAATCTTGACGTGTGCACAGGTATATAGTGTGTATGGTGTATGCATTTAGCGATTGTGTGACGTTTTGCTATGAATTAGATTAGCATCACAAGATGAATACTGAACAGCGGTTTTTTGATCCATGATGCATACAGAGAGAGTGTGTGCCGGCCCTCGAGATTGTTTCCGACCGTGAATACGCGGCTTGGCTGTGGAACGGAGCGGGAAAGGCGTCGTCATGGTTGTCGGTGCGTATCATTTACGACATTGGGTTGCAAATACGCGTGTTAAAGCCCTGCAAGGAAATATGCATATATAATAAGGTTTTTTGATGGTTGGAACATGTTCAAACTACTGTTCAAATTGACATTTAGACATTCTTTTTCACTAAAGTACGTTTTACGATTTCATTGGGACATCTTTACTACAAATCGTTTATAACTTCAATGTTTCTTGGGACACCCTCTTTACTGGATACTATCTTATAATCATTGAGATATCTCTTTACTGGAAACTGCTTTACAATTTTATTGGGACATCCCTTTACTTCAACTCTTTCTACCATTCTATTGGAGCATCTTCCTTACTACAACTGCTTCTACTATTCTATGGGAGCATCTCCTTTACTACAAACTGTTTATAGTTTTCAATTTTTACTTGACCATGGCCTCAAGGTATCACGTCATTGATATCATGGGGAGCATACCGATGCTGGGGAAATGGAGCATCTTGCGAGATCGATTTAGGGCAGTGATGGCCTGGCGGTGGTTGAAATCAATCTTTGGAGGCAGGCGTGAAAAGGGAGGGAAACAGTAATTAAAGAAGGTGAATGCGTCATTGGCTGATTGATACGCTACGGTGAAAATAGTCTAAATACCCAAGGTTTTATGTTGCTATGCTGTTATTTCATGCCCTCTTAATCTCCTTTTGAAACTTTTCTGTCCACTCTGTAAACTCATCCCGCGAGTCATCCCAGCTCACACTCAGCAACTCGCTGACGGCAAACGAATCAAGGAAGCACTGGTCCATGGCGTCGTCAATCTCCTTGGGCCGCAGCCCGTAAAAAGCACAAGCCAGGTCTCCGAAGCTGTCGGGGAGTTTCTGCAGCAGCGGCGCAAGTTCGTTTAGGCGCTGCGTCGTCGTCGAGCTGCTGCTGGCTGCTTCGCCTTGTGATAAACAAGGCAGCTTCTTCATGCGGCGCTTAGTGATGGCTGTGTAGAGGAGGATGACGAGGCGGAGGCGGCGTAGGGATGATTCGAGGCGGGGGCGGATGCCGTCGGGGT
Organism: Trichoderma sp. CBMAI-0020; assembly: GCA_030708095.1. Lineage (NCBI taxonomy): Eukaryota > Fungi > Ascomycota > Sordariomycetes > Hypocreales > Hypocreaceae > Trichoderma > Trichoderma sp. CBMAI-0020. Next base: position 557,548 of record JAJNCI010000004.1, on the reverse strand, counting down.
CGGAGGCGGGGATGCTTTGGTGCGAGCTCATGAGGTCGTCGAGCATGTTTTGGGTGGAGATGTGGGTTGATTCGACGGCGTCTGCAAGATCATCCACGTCGTCGTCATCGTCGTCGCCAGCATCGTCTTCGTCTTCGTCGTCTTCGTCGGCTTCCTCGTCGCCCCATTCCTTGACCTCTTCCATGATGTCGTTGAGAGTATCCTTCCATTCGTTCATCTTCAGTACAAAGAATCCGCTGACGCTGCCATTGGCAAGAGTAATGAGGCTGTCGCACGCAGACCAGAGAACACCAGTCGATGCGATGCTGCCTTTTCCGCCAGCGCCGAACCCTTCCTTCTCCTTTGCCAAGACTTTACCGTCCTTGGGTACCTTGACCAGCAGTTCGGCCAGCCCTGAGAGCACGCGCTGGCATCTCGACGCCAATTCGCGCCGAAAGGCCCGAGTGTAGACATTTGGATCGCATGCTTGGACGGACGCCGCAAGACCGGGTATAGGGCCCTTGACCAGCTCGCGCACGACGGACGAGACTGCGCTGGGGGTGAAGGGCTCGTTGATGATGAGCAGAGAGACTTTGGTGGCGTGGGCCCTGATGAGCGTTGCTGAGTCGCGGGCGAGGGCGAGGGCGTCGAGAGGCGTTGTTGAGGCGGAAGAGGTCGCTGGAGCTGAGGGAGCGTCTGGGTTGTTTCGGATCTCGCCGAGGACGTCTTGGAGCTGCTTCAGGAGGGTTCCGGCGGTTTGGATCAGGGTTTCGAGACTCTTGAGAGCCGTGGCATCAGGCACAGGGGCCATGATGGTTGAGGAGAAAGGAGTGTGGTTGTGTTGTATAATCTATAATCAGAATCTGTGATAATACGTAGTTGAAGCTGCACATCTTTTTTTTTTTCCCTTTTCCGTTTGGAGGGGTACTTTCTGCTCGGTACCCCGCGATGTGGGGAGTGACCACCTTATCGTGGCGTACCGGAGCTTTGCCGGATTCTAGCTAGAGACAGGCCAGGGTGGGGAGAGCTGCCACTTTGTCTACTTGGAGATGGCGACAGCTTGAGCTTGGGCTTCTCCTCCAAGCCATTGCGTCTCGACATTCCAATTCGCCCTGCCTTTTGCCCGCGATGCAGCACCCACAGTCGTTGGCGCTCTTGGGTGCCATGTGCTCCTTGACGGTGGCTGCTGCCGGCAGCGTGCCACGCGGAGTTGGCCCCGAGTGTAAGTTTGAGCCCGTCCATGCTCTATGGCAACTACTTGCTGTCACTGTCACTGGCCCCATTGGAGTCCATTGCTGATGTATATACGCCAATTGCCATCCAGTCGCCTCCTACTACCAGAACAACGATGTATTTGCTTGCATCGCCAACCCCGCCGTCAAAATCAGCCTGGATCGTGTCAACGACGGCTCATGCGACTGTCCGGATGGCTCAGACGAGCCCGGCACCGCTGCCTGTGCCTTTATCGACCATCTTTCCCCCGAACAGCCCCTGATTGGCAGCCCAACGGGGACTACGAATACCACTCAGTCCTTGCCTGGATTCTGGTGTGCCAACAAGGGCCACCTCCCGGCCTACATTCCGTTTTCCTACGTCAATGATGGCATCTGTGATTACGACGTCTGCTGCGATGGATCAGACGAGTACAGACATGCCAATGGCGTCAAGTGCGCCGACCGCTGTGCGGAGATTGGCAAGGAATACCGGAAACTTGCCGAGGCGAGAAGGAAAAGCGCTGAAAAGGCCAGCGTGATAAAGCAGCAAATGCTCAAAGAGGCAAAGGAGCTCCGTCAGGAGGTCGAGCGTCGCATCACGATACTCGAGCAGGATAAAAGGAACATTGAGGCTAGAAAGGCAGATCTCGAACAAAAGTACGCCGAAGCGTTGAAGGAAGACAGCAACAGGGTTGTTAAGAAGGAAGGCGCTGGCGGCAAGCTTGGTGTCCTGGTTGGCCTTGCCAAGGACAGGGTCGAGGAGCTGCGAGAGGCTCTCAGACTGGTTACCGAAGACCGCGAAGTCCTGCGTGCCAAGAAGATTGAGCTCGAGGCCATTCTCAAGCAGTTCAAGGAGGATTACAACCCCAACTTCAACGACGAGGGCGTCAAGGCTGCCGTTAGGTCATGGGACGATTACGCGGCCCGTGAAGCCGAGTCCGACCAGGCCGAGTTCCATGAGTCTGACATCAACGAAATCCTTAAGGAGGATGACGAGACCAATGGAGTAAACTGGAAAGCATTCGATGAGTTTGGCGAGGACACCGACGTTCGTAAGTACCATCAGCTTACCCTTTTCTATTTTTATCAAACTTTAGTTTTTTTTCCGTGTTTTGCTGACCTTGAGCCTCTTATCGTCCAAGTTTACAACTTTGATGCTTACTTGCCTCCATTTATCCGCAATGTGCTTCGGGAAAAACTCAAGGCTCTTCGCAAATGGCTTGTCGCAAATGGCCTGATTGCCGCTGCTCCCAGCGATGGATCAGAGTCAAAGGAAGTCAGGACTGCCCGAGAGTACGCCGAAGCAGCTGACGTGGATCTCAGAAACAAGATTAGAGATCTTGAGGCCGACCAGGCAGATCTCCAAAAGGACTATGGCCCGTTTGACATTTTCCGCGCCATCAAGGGCAAGTGTGCTGAGATTGATTCTGGCGAATACACTTATGAGATCTGCTGGCTGGACAAGACGATGCAGAAATCCAAAAAGGGCCACGGATCCACCAACATGGGCAACTTTGATAGGATCGATATTGAAATGGCAGACGATGACGAGAGGGTGGATGGTAGGAGCCTCGGCAGTGGTCCAAGGATGGTGATGCGGTACAACAACGGCCAGACTTGCTGGAACGGCCCCCAACGACGAACCGACGTCTGGCTCGGGTGCGCCGAGAAGGAAGAAGTCTGGAGAGTGACCGAGGCCGAGAAGTGTGTCTACAAGATGGAGGTAGGAACACCAGCCGCCTGTGAGTATGAGGGGGACGCGGTAAACTCGCACAAGAAGGATGAACTGTAAATGGGCAGTAGAGCGATGACAGCCAAAGTGTTTTAAGATGGAGACAGAGGATGCCGTTTCACACAATCGTGAACGGCAGGTGGCGACTATTACGGAGAATACGACATTAGAGGACACGGATAAAGTCAAATGATAATTGGATTGATTATGATGCTGACGACGGGCGACGACGATGATGACTGTTGCCTCGATAGTTGAAAGAACTGGGGTCGAAGCTTTTTCTATATCCAGCATTTGCTAAAAACAGACGTGTGAAGATGAGAACGTGGTTGCGGATCACGGCAGCCATGTTCCCACAACTAACTTTTTGCGGCTGAAAGCTCGACGACTAAAGCCATGCCATGCCATGCCATGCCAAAGAGACACGCACGCACCACGTTTCCAACGGGCCCCTTTTGAGCACGGAAATAGGTACATCTAAAAACTGGATCCTCTTCAGATCGCATCTCCGATCCTGCTACCCAACAAACAGCCGTAAGACAAACTGGCTCAGTCTCTGCCGAGTGGCGCGAGATATCACTCCATTCGCCAGAATCTTCCCGATCACATACCAGGACAAGGGCCAGGATACGGACAAGGACGGGACGGGATTCACAATGGAGTGGGGATATGCGGAAATGCCTCTGGACGGCAGTTCTTAAGCTCAAGAGTGACGCCCAGGCACACGCAGACTGGCCCGTGGCTGCTCGCGGCGCGAAGCTGAGGCTGGAGAGTCCAACGAACCACCAAGAAGCTCCGGCGGGGCCACCGTCTCGACCTCGAGCGAGTCTTAGTGCCAGCGCTATTTGGACTCTTAGTGCGAGGAAGCTTGTCTGAAAGTCCCCAAGTTTCCCAGGGCTGAGACTTCACCGCATTGAGCCAGACGCACCAGTTCCGCGGTGTCGCGCAGAATCCTGCCTGATTGGGCCACATGTCGGATTTGGGAGCCTGTCGCGCGGGCGACTAAAACTCGTCGGCTCCGTGCGTCGTGCGACGTCGGTGATTAATGGGTGAAAAGATAGGGCATGGCCATGCCGAGGGAACGGATGATGGCCAAGGGCGGGAAATGGGCTTCGCTGACACCATCCAGACCTTTTGTCTTTTTCTGCTTACTTGTACACGAACATCCACGGCCTGGCAAAGAATCAGTGGATCACGAAAAAGATATTAGTGGCCCAGACCCGGGATACCCACCCTTACTATCGAGGGCACAAATTGAAGTTGCCAACAATGAAGAGAGGGGAGGCCAAGCAATTGTGAGCTGCTTACAGTTTTTGGTTGGTGCACTAATCACACGAACTACCTATATATATATACATTCCTATATACGAGATATACGCCAGTCCGTATACATGGTTGATAAGGCCGTAGTCTGTTGGTTTCCAAACAAACTTTCTTTCACTCGATATCAACGCCATATATATCCCCCTTCCTTGCACTCTTCATTTTCCAATTCCTGTATCACATCTCGACGGAAATTCAGCCTTCTCATACAATAAAACAATGAGCGAGTCTGATACAACGCATCTGAAGCCGTCGCCGGTGGAGCAGAACGCCGGCTCGGCCACTTACACGCCGTTCCTGCTACGACTTTACGATTTCTGGGTTCTCGGAGTATCAAACCACTTTGCCTGGCAATGCTCAACAACAAAAGTCCAGCTTCCCCTCTTCAGAGCCACAATAGGAACAAGACATCTGGACGTGGGCGTCGGCACGGGCTACTATCCCGCCAAAACCGTCGAGACCGAAACGCCATGCAAAGAGATTACCCTCGTCGACCTCAACCCCAACACGCTCAACCAAGCCGCCGCCCGCATCAACGAAGCCCAAAAGAGCGTCAAGGTAAACACCGTCGTCGCCAATATCTACGAGCCGCTGCCGCTGCCCGCCGGCGAAAAGTTCGACTCCATCAGCACCTTTTACCTGCTCCACTGCCTCGCGGGCCCTCCTGAGAGCAAGACAAAGGTGTTTGACGTGCTCAAGACCTACGTTGCCGACGACGGCGTCTTCGTGGGCACGACGATTCTTGGCGAAGAGAGGCCGATGAACTTCTTCGCCTCGCGGCTCATGAAGATTTACAACGAAAAGGGCATCTTTGACAACTGGCAGGACAGCAAGGCCGTGTTTGAGGAGGGCCTGCGGCGCAATTTTGACGAGGTTGATATCCAGATTATCGGCAGGAGCATGGTCTGGACGGCAAGGAGGCCCAAGAAGGAAGCATAATGCGCTTGGAGGGGCAAAAGGCACGCACATCACCTGATGGCTTCAGGGGGGGTGATTGGATGATGGGAGAGTGTGTAGGAGTGAGATGCATGCTTAAGTGCAAAGTGGCGTTTGGCAGCTTTGTTTTTTTCTCTCCTTTTGATTTGTGGACAATCTTGTAGTTTCTCGCCTTCGGATACATGGAAGATGAGCTGTTGCTTTTTTTGAATCTTGTTTTTTTTTTTTTTTTTTTTCATATTCTTGTTCAATGTGTTGTTTACATCTAGGCATATATACAAGCATACAAACGAATACCATCTAGCATCTCTCTTTTTGTTGTACCCCCCCCCCCCCCCCCTTTTTTTTTTTTTTTTTTGCTTCTCATGTACCTATACATTCAACGTTCAATTCATGCCCAGTCTTTCTACACCGTATACATGCCCTACTCCTTTAGCCGCATCAAAGCTGAAATGTGCAGGGGCGGGGTCCCCATGCAGGATGACTTCTCAGCTGCCAGACGTCCTTTTAGTTTTCTTATGCCATCAATCAGGGGGGGCGTACAGAACAAGAACGATGGCATTTTGTTGCTCCAGTTTTTGCTGCTAGTTTTGTGCCACTTATTGTACAAAGAACAAAGGGCATGCGAGTCAACGCTTGTGATGGTTGATAACTTCTAGGGTCCGTGAGCGGACTAACGGAAAATACGCACTGCAAACAGGGCTTTTTTTTTTTTTTTTTTTTTTTTTGTTATTAACAGTTAGTTATCTTTGACGTATTTATTCGATAATCCTTCCGGGTGACATACTGTTATTGTTTGCTTCATCACTCAATTCGTACTTTTTGAGACGTGCGTGATACACAACTAGCAAACGAAGATCTTACCATGAGCGTTATTCATTTGTAATTTGCCTAGACGGGTCTAAACTATAGTTGTTGGTGCTCCCTCATCATTTTCATATTGAACACAGCAAACTGCTTTAAAGTGATAACGTTGGATGAAATGCTTTCCAATGTTGGTGATGGGCTTATCTACCCCAATCATCTGACGCACTAAGGCGCTCACGGCGGCGACATATTGGATGTCGATCGTCATGTTGCACGTTTACGAATCTGTGCTTAAGCAATCATGTCTATTAGAGAGAATAAAGGCGAAAAGGGTAGGGTGAAGCGTCTTGGGTTCAATTACACCGGCTTCTTTTAATCATGCGTTGGGCTGTGATTGAAAGATCATAGACGTCAAACTTGGGAATGTCTAGAACCAAACTCATTCTACTTGTATAGCCTTCCTCTACTTTGGACTTCTCACCTACTAGACACACAAGAATAGTATAACCTCGCCATACTTCGCTACATAGCAGCCAAGCATCATCCTTCTATTCGGAGGCAGTCCCAACACCTGTCGTTAACACGGCCCCGATTCTCGTCTCAGCTTACGCAACTTTACCACCCTTTTTCATCAGCTTATTTTATCTTCCTCCCCAACGTATTCTTTCATCTCACCGTTGAGCGGCGCCACGAAACCTAAGATGTGATATTACACTCCACCACTACCCAGATGAATAAGCTCTAATCATTCAGAGAGCCCATCCCAACGAAGCGTGGGGCGGCAACTCTTCGTATCTATGACTACAGCGCTACTCGTAAAGAAGCTTGCTATAAAGGATGTCCTTTTTTTTCCCCTTAGCTTTATTTCTCACTGTAAGAAACAACAAGGTCATGCGTTGTGCCATTGAAAGCGGGACGATGCGCTAAATCTTTGTTTACAAGTCATTGGACCTTGGTCACAAATCTGCCAAAGTTTTAGGTCCACATACTTTGTTTGGTAGAGGAAAAGACCAATGTAGGTATGCTTCGTGCTAATATGGCGTAGATGAGAAGATCTCAATGAGCGTGAGATTGTGACGATGCATTGCGTATTGCTACGACCACACTTGGCGAAGACAGCACCAAGAGCTAAGGCAGACCCAAAATATAAATGGCCAAGCAACACTACAACCTCATTTATCGTTGAATCAAAGAATAATAATTGCTCGCTCGTCAAAATAATTACAATTATACCTCTCAGGCCGGCACACAAACAAAACTGCCATAGCCAAAATCCCCGTCTCCTCCAAAACTCCTCAAGGCCACGCTCAGAGAAGAGAGAGTGGCTCATACACCACACGTACACATTGCCGTAACTTCCATCCCCGCTGCCCAAAAGATATCCGAATTCAAATCCTTCCCTGAATAGTTCTGATACTCAAGTGCTGTCGATAATTCTGTAGTACGCTCTCTCGCTATGCCTTGCCGGGTTTCTCTTTCCGCTAACCATATGCCCTTCTTCAACACGATTACCAGAAACTACACCATCCTATGTAGTGCTGACACAGATTCTCCAACTTTGTAGCTTCAATAATGAGCTTGTTCACTTGGTTAATAACATCCAGCTCCTCATTAGGCTTGAAATCTCGCCCCGTAAGCTTCTGAGAAACCCGGTCGAGAACCTCGATTGCTCTAGCGTTCTGACTCTCTCTCTCTTCAGCGCCATTAGTCTGGATACCATCTGGCACCGCTGAGCTATTCGTGCGGGCCCTGTGCCTTCCGGGAGGTGCCGATGACTCTACATTTGCCATCAGCTCAGATGGAGCTACATCAGCGTCCAAAATGGATTGTCGTCGTGCCCGCATGGCATGAGGGCCTGCCAGCTGTGCTTCGCGCTCAGAACGGAAATTCGGTCCCGCGGGGGAAGCGGCATTTGTAAGTCTCCAGGTAAGTAGCGGATCATGGATAAACTATCACGTGTGAAAATTAGCTTCAAAGCTCTTTGGTCGAGTTTCCATTTCTGTGTTGAATGACTTACCGCTTCTAACACAGCCATCACACTCTCTTTATTATCTCGCAATACTCTCATTACATGTTCGCATGTAATTCTGAAGCTTCCTTCAATGTTGCTAACCTCCATGGCGTATGTCAACATGCGCGTAAGTCGGAAAGGCACTCTCTCAGGGTATTTTTCACGCTTGGTGGCGACCTCAAAGCAATCACCAAAATCGATATGAATGATCTTGCCCGTGACGCGGTCCAGCATGAGATTGGACGGGTGGCGATCTCCCAGACCCAAGATATACCCTACCATCGACATGACACCCAGGGATCGAGTGTAGTTCGTTCGCCGTTCTAGCCAAGCTTCAGACGATTTAGACTTCAGCCACAGGACACGGTAGAGATCTTGACCCGTTGTGTTGTCCAGGGCATATCCAAACACTTCAACCTTTTGCATGAGCGTAAGATTGTCATAATCCGGAGCCATCTGGAGCATGATGCGGTGCTCAATGTTGAGGAGGATTTTGCGACTTTCACGATATTCCCTGATGAGAACATGCAACGTGTCGCTGTTAGGGACCCAGCCAAGGAGACCAGAGTTCTGAGAAAGTGGAATAGCAGGGTAGCGCTGGATATTAAGGTGTCGTTTGTAACATTCGGAGTCGTTGGCTAATAGGGTATTGCACAAGCCGAATAACTGCATCACACGCTCGTCCTGGCGAATATCTTCATGGCCCTTGAGCAGGAAAGCGTACGAAATACCATCGCTGCCATTAACGTTGAGTTTTCTCGGCCTCTGCTTAGAGTTGATGACTGTGAATGTGGAGTCAAAGGACATGATCCTCACGATGGGCTGTCCACTCTTGTATGTCCCTGGAACAGCCAGATCAAGATTCTTGGCATTTAAGAGCTTAGGCGAACAGTATGTGAGCTCTAAACTTGTGACTTGCGGGAGCTGCCTAGTGATGCGTCGGAACACCTGGTAGTAGAGATCCCAAGCTTGGTTTAGGTCATTTACATCCCTGCTCGTCTCATACTGATGACACCAGTCTTGAGCTTCTTTGAGGTCTCGTCCGAAAGCTTGGGCAAAGGATATTTCCCTAAGCGTCTCCGGACCTCGTTCCAATTGTTCGTGAAGAGGTTCCAACGCCGCGAACATGCCGTCGATGTTGTGATCACCAAAGTAAAGCCTTGATGCCTCTTCCAAACCTTCGTGCCAAAGCTCGTGCCAAAGTACAGCCACTCTAATCAGCTCATGGCTGACTGTATCTGCTTGTGCAACGAGATTGGCGCTGTGCTGGCGCATGCTATCCATAATTTGCGCCGCGGACCTGGAGCGCCGGCTATTTTGCCAAGACTTCATAGCAACGGTGAGAGGATAGACCAGCGCCTGCGGGTGCGCTCGTCCAACATCGGCAAGGAGATTATGTACAGACTGTTGGACACGCTTGTTGGGCTGATTGATTCTAGCAATAAGCTGAGGGATAACCTCCAACCAAGTATCGATGCTGACATTAGCAAAGCCCTCGGTCACAGCCGTGTTAACATCCGAATTGCCTCCGTGTGTGAACCACAGCGTCAATAGACGCAGCGTGTCTTGAAGCGAGCTGCCGGCAGATAGCGCAATGGATTTGAAGAAACCTTGTATGGCCGGAACAACATGTTCAATGATCATTGTCTGATCCGCCCTTGACATCTGTCCCTCGTTTCTGGCGGCCAAGGTCTGTACAATTTCAAAATTGGCGAGCGCCCAGGCATGCCAGGCTTTGTACCAACGAGGATTGTACTTGGTAGCCTGCGAATATGAGGCCAAAATGTCCTGAATCTTGGTATTCTGCCAGTTGTCTTTGTTGAGCGCAATCTGCCATTCGCCCTGTCGCAAGTAGCATTTCGCCAGCAGCACTGTTTGGTCAACCAATGCTCGCTGCGTTTGCGGGCTCATTACAGATGGGTCAATCTGGTTCTGGAAGCCATATTCAAGAGACAGAGTCACATCACTTCCGGTTTGCGCGGTAAGATGGGCCTTTGCAAGATCGAGGCGGTGGGCCGAATCATTGGTAAAGCGCTGTAAGCAGTACAGAGTCCGCTCGGCAATGCCTGACGCCTTCATGGATGGTTGCTGGCCAAGTTCCCACTGGTACTTGAGCATGCCGTAAATGACCTGGGCAGCTGGAGGGCTGCGTGGAGCTTGCCCTGGCTGCGACTTCTCGGCGACCTTGTTATCGTTCCAATATGGGATCAAGCTGTCAAGCGGCGCATCTGAGCCAATTAGTTGCTTCAGTGACTTCTCAGCCAGTCCCATACGTCCCGATTTGCGACAGAGATTGGCAAACTTGATCCACATGCGAATGTTTTCCGAGGGAGCAATCACCAAGGCACGCAGTCGCAACATGCGCTGCCAAACCTCGACGTTTCGCTGACATCCTTCCAACCTAGTCTCCCAGGTCTTGCGCATGGTGGCTTGTTTCTTCTCATCACACTGCTTGTATACAATCAGCTCTTCCAGCTCGGCAAGCATCTGGACTCTGACGACGACCTGGTATGCCCGATTATAAGACTCGCTGACAAGGGCACTAAGTTCTGTATCCAGGCCCTCTCGAGCTTGCTCAATACAGGCAATGGCCTCTCTAAACTGGTTGCGGTGAAGGGCCAAGATGGCGCCAAAGAATGAACGGTCTGGTGAATATCTCTTGAGAGACGAAAGGTAGTTATCCATGGAATCCCATTTACCAAGACCCCACGCAGCAGCCGTGGCAAGAGGTGCAATCATTCTCTGGACTTCAGGGGCAGAGTTGGCCCAGGTGCTGCCGGTTAAGCTGGCGAGCGCATCCCATTCGCCCAGGGCATGGAGACAGCGCATCTTGCCCATGACGATGTCGATGGGAATTGGTTGATCAGCAGGCACCTCCTTCTCACGCTTGTTGTAGGAGGCCAACGCTTCTTCCCATCGTTCCAACTTCTCAAACCATGTTTCGCGGAGCTGAATGCCTTCCTTGTACAGTTGAGCTTTCCGCAAAATACCGATGGCTGCATCAGACTGTTGTAGCTGGTTGTTGATTACAATCAGAGCTTCTACAGCACCACTGCTTTGATCTTGCAGAAATTCCAGTTCTTTGTAATGCAGCGCCTTTGCATAGGCGTGACACCGAGCCGCTTCCCTACCGAGTACTCGGATATCAATGGGCAGTGCCTTGTCATCGTGTTCCATAAACTCAGCCAAATTGAGCAAAAGACCGAGCAAATCAGGGGGCACATTCTCCGACTTGATGGCGCTCTCAATGTTCTGGATCAATTCGTCTTGAAACTGTTCATACAACTCGCTCCAACAAGAAACGAAGGCAGAATTGAAGAGCTCTCGTGCCAGTGGCAAGTAGACGCTTGCCAGACTAGCGCACGCTCGCAGGGCATGGTTTGGCGATTCGGTGAGCAGCGTAGTGCTAAACCTTCGTAGCCATTCCTGCCAGTCCTCTTTGGTCGATTTTCCCTTTGTATCCCATGCAGCCTTTAGATGAATAGCATTCATCTCCAACTTCTTATTGTTTAGATCCGCAAAAGGAGTTTCATCTCCAATATCTAAAAGCTGTGCATCTGATGTCAAATCTTGCGGCAAGACTTCTCCTTTCTGAAGCTTGCTAACCAGAAGATCGTAGTTTTGATGTTGGATCTGGTGCTGATTAATGACTTTATTCACGGTCCCCATAAAGTGTATATAGTCTCGTCCAAGCTGTTGGACCAAGGCACAGAGGGTATCAAGCGCAGCTAGTCTCAGCTGTGGCTCTCCCGTATCAAGCACTCTGGTCAAGGGGTGAATAATCTTGGCCGCAAAGTCGTTCAAATTGACTTGACGAGAAATCTTGCCAATTGTATCAATGGCTTGTTTCCTGAGAAAAGTTGGGTGTCCCTGTTTCTCAAAAGTCCTAACGATGACAGGGATGATGAGATGCATGTACTCTTCGGCACTGGCTCCAAAAACCAGAAAAGCGTGAAGTACTTTCTCAGAAGGTGTTCGCTTGGGAGACGCATCTTTGTCAAGCACACCCAGCATCAGAGGGAGAAGAGATGCCAGGTAGATTTTAAATTCGCCCTCGAGAGATCGCGATATGGCCTCGACCAAATACAGAATCGTAGTTTGCAATGACGACGATTTGTTCCAGTATTCTTGAAGGATTTCCACGATTTCAGGAAGATAATTTCTGATGTGCTGCCGCACAATGCTCACCAGCGTCGCCAGCTGGTTAAAATACGACTCTAGACGGGTAGGGGGGGACGATCGAATTACAAGCAGGAACGCAGGGACGATTCTATCCAGGAATGACACGCATTCTAATCCCAAAGTCCTGAAGATGTTCATGATGGCTTCAATAACAGCAGCGTGATGCTGGGCCAGGGAGTGGTCCTTGAGAATCTGCAAAAGGGCGTTGATAACGACTGTGGGGAAATACTCTTTGTTGGACGGTGTCAGTCCAGTCATCATTAATGATATGTCTGTTAACTGGTTTGACTCGGAACGTCGCTGCATTTCAGGCGTTTTCTCCTCAACCTGCTGCATTTAGCCATTAGTACATTTCATGTGTATTCTTGTTCTTGATGCTTGGTATTTTAAGAGAAGGTAGACAATGGGGGGGGGAGGGGGAGGGCAAGCAGCTCACCTGATGTTTATAGGGGTCCAATGCGCCCAAGATACCCATCAATTTTATCGTCTCCTGGCGCAAAGGCCCTCTCTGGTCTTCTGTCCTAATAATGGCTTGCAGGATTTCTAATAGCTGGGGATATTCCAAGTAAGGCGTGATGACGTATCCAGAATTGCTGGCCAGCTGGCCAAGAGAGTGAAGAGCGGCCTCCCGTTTGATATTTGAGCTCTGATCTTGCAGGGCATCAATGATTAGGGGCATTAGGCGATCCTTGTACGGCAGCATATCTTCTCCGCCGACGGTGGCCAGCTCTCCGATGGCTTTCAAAATAGTAGCAGCGACCGTGGGGCTGGGATCGCTAGCTTTGGGAAGAAGGACTGAAATCATTGGATCGACGTATGGCTTAATGAGAGACTGTGCGTTTTGGACCAAGAGGCTTAGCAACTTGGCACTCTCCTCCTTGTTTCGAGCCACGTCCGAGAATTCGAGCTCAGTGAGCATCTGGATGAGGGTCTTTCGCAAGGATGGAATAACATATGCGGGGTTATATCTAGCAAGTCGGCCGATGATAGAAATAGCCACTTCTCTGATGGAGAAGACTTCGTCATTCAAGGCGAAGAAGAGGATACGGATGTTTTCGGCCTTGGCCAAGTGACGATCGAAACGTTCGTCAAGAGCAGCCAGCACAGTCCGTCGAATATTTGGCTCTGGATCTGAGATGCCGACAGTAAGTAGTTTTTCAATGACATCACCAACTACTTGGAGGGCATGGTAACTGGTCTGGTTGACTATTGGGTCCCGAACGTAGAGCTGGCAACACGTAAGAGCCGCAGCTTCTCTTATTTCTGGGTCTTCATCTTCCACATATTTGATGGCCACGTCTCGAACAAATTCATTGAGAACATGGCCAGAGAAATCAAAGCTTCCCAGGGTGTTGAGGGCAAGCTTGATCTCCGTCTTGCGATTTTCATAAGCCTGTGGATCTTTGGCGTCCTTGGTAATGGTTGGCACCGAGGTCAAGGTATTTGGCTGCGGCGCGCCGAGAGGCTTGAATGGTTCACCGCAAAGGACAACGCTCAACATATCGAGCAGTCTTTCTTGGATGATGGGTTTGACAGGTGGGATATAAAAGGCCATGTCAACAAGAGCCTGTGTCAGCTTGGGCGTCAAATCGCAGGCAAAGATGGGGTCAAGCAGAGCCTCCATGTATTTACTCAGCGTCTGACCGACGGCCACTGCAAGACGGCTGATGCAGTCAAATACGGGGTCAACGGAGCCCCTCTTGCGAGACTGTACACTGAGGCCTTCTCTCACATAGATGAGAACACCGTCGAGGTACGGGGCAATGGCACTCTTGACGGAGTTTGCAATGTTTCCGATGGCGAGGAAAGCATCGTTACGCTCTTTGTCCTTCTTCAACATGCCAGAGAGGTAGACCATGAATTTGTGAAGCCACGTATGGGCGAAATCAGCTGGAGAGTAGCTTGCCAAATCCGGTATTAGCAGGACGACTGTCTTGCGAGTGGTTGGGTCACGATGATCCTTGTGCTTGAAGACGATATCGCAGGCTTCCTGGTAATGGTCTTGCATGTACATTCCTCCTTGTTCAAGGAGCTCCTTCAATACAAGCAAGGATGCATGGATGGATTCGACAGTGTTGACCTTTAGGCCCTGTCTTGCCTCGTTGTAGATCTTGCTCATCCATATCTGCTTCATCTCCTGGTCTCGCTCACGAATGATGCGGAAACATGCGCTAACAGTCTCAGCCGAGGTTTCGCGGATGAGCTGTCTTGGATCGCGAAGACCAACCCAGATCCAGTCGAAGATGGTCGGGATATACTGGTACATGAGGGTGGGGGCGTTTCGCGCAAGCTCCCTAAGAACAAGAACAGCACTGTAACGACGTTCCTCGACCCGATCGTTCTGTAGCCATTCAAGAGCCGTGTTGACTTCTGAATCGACCAACTCAGAAATCATGGCTCCTCCCGGGCGGCAAAGCTTTCCGAGGGCAATCGCAGCATGCCGCATAGGCATGGTGTCCTTGCCACGAAGGATGGTTTTCAGGTTCTGGGTAAACCGAGTGTATTTTGCCGCCACATCCACTCCCTCAAAATCGACCAGAGAGTCCAAGGCATAGATGCCGCCGAGCCTCTCTGCAGAGTCGCTGCCATGTGTGATGAGTTGGGTTATTTTGTTATTGACGTTGTTGTAGAACGAGAGAAACTGCTCGGGGCTGAGATCTGCGAGGCTGTTAATTGAGCGGTCCCTCGGAGGCGGGAAGAGAAAGACGGCGTCGTCTCACCTCTATGGCATACAACCACCAGCTCTCGAAGCTGGATTGCTGATCGCTTGCGCACATCGTCGTTGGCCCTGAAGATTGGACAACCCAAGTCAGCTGCGTCACTCGAACGATTCCCCCCCCCGCCATGGCAGCTCACCTTGACCGCAATCCCTTTGTGATGTACTCGAGTCGCTCGAGAGCGAGCTGCTGCGCCTGCGCCATCGTCCCCAAACCGAACTAGAGCTTCAATGAAAGCGTCCCATGTAACCGCACCGAGGCTGAAGATGGCAGAGGCCCGACTCGACTGCGAGGTCGAAATCGCACCAGGTAATCAGGATGACGCGCGATGGACGACGAGCTGTAGAGTAATGAAAATTCGAAAATTGTCGTCGCAGAGTGCTAAATATGAGAAATGTAACACAAACAAAGGGATGCCTCGCTGGCAACCTACGGTCACGCTGTCATGGCGTCCCCGACAGAGTGCTTTGAAAGATGTATGAGGCTGGGGTAGGACCAGAAGAGTATGTTAAGCCTCATGTATCGCTGCGCGTTTGCCCGCACTGTGCCCGCGCTGCCTTCGTATGGGGCAGAGCTAGGAGTACAGTGCAAGTGCGAGATGCTGGCACTGACAGCGGCACATGCGCGGAAAGCTGCTATCGATACGCTTTGGCGGCTGGGTGAAGCTCCCTGGCGCTCTAACAACTTGAAGGTTCTAGTCTAGTACTGTACAGTGTACACTAACAGCAGCGCCACCATTCTCGACACTTTCGGCGGCTTCTTCCGTTGAGAACTCTCTCACATGCAACGCCACACGAACTTCTGAGTGACGCACAATTGCCAAACCCTGTGAATCCTCTTGACTATACTCATCTCCATACCGTTATCGCACATCATCACGGACCACCACCAGCCATGGGCAACGACGGCGGATCCATCCCCAAGCGCCGCGAGCTTGTCCAGAACGCAGCGCGCGCACCAACGATTTCGGAACTCAAGGCGACGGCCCTCGAATCTCTCGCCCATGCGTGGGCGCACTGCGCCCTCAGCGACGCGCCCATCGACCTGGAAGCAGTCGTTTCGGACTGGCGAGGCAGACTCTACAACTACGAAGCCATTCTGCAGGGCTTGATGCCTTCGGACGACCCCAACGAGGTGACACCAGCAGCCCTGGGCATCCGCTCGCTTCGCGATGTGGCGAAGCTGAAGTTCTCCAAGAAGGGCGACAAGTGGGCTTGCCCGATATCCATGAAGGAGATGGGACCGACAACCAAGTCCGTCTATCTGGTGCCGTGCGGCCATGTGTTTGCAGAGGTTGCCATCACCGAGATCAAAGCAGAGGCCTGCCCGGAGTGTGGCGAAGCCTTTACCCAAGAGAACGTGATTGCCATTCTCCCAACTGCTGAGAAAGACTTGGACAGGTTACAGAAGCGGATTGAAGATTTACAAGCAAACGGCCTTACACACACGCTGAAGAAGAGCAAGTCAGAAAAGAAGAAGAAGCGCAAGGCCGGAGAAGCAGAAGAGGAGGCAAACGGTGAAAAGAAGGACGAGAAATCCAAGAAGAGCGATGCTAGCCGGGCAAAGAAGGAAACAGACTCCAGAATCAAGGGCATCAACAATTCAATGGCGGCAACGTTAACGGCCCGCGTCCTGGCCGAACAAGACGAGAGGAACAAACGCCGGAAGCTGGCCCAGGTGGCTTCATGATGCACTCTCTCGTCCAAGTAAATGCTCGACCATGATTTGCCGCCAGCTAGATGATGGCTTAATCTTGTGTGTGTAACCCGTAGATTGACGCACTGCTCGTCGTCGTACCATTACTCTGTAGCTATTCATCAAGATACCCCTTTTCCAACTACCTACATACTCGACGCTGCCTATCAGAGTATGGTGCTTACAATCTTAGGACACGCCGAGATGGTGGGGATGTTGTCACCACTCGAGAGGGGCATGGCAGTTGCAGACTAGAATGAGGCTCAAGTTGCTGTTCTAGAAGGACATGGCACCCGCAAGTGTGCCTAATAATACACGCTATTGTTGCTCCATACTGCTAATAATAACGGCTCCCGTAACCGTGGACTCAAGAACGCGCCCAACTGCATCTGCATCTGCTTGTCCACATGGCGACTCAGCGCCAATCCTTGCCGGCCAGCATCCTTCCAGGTGCAACGCTGCATCATGGCCAATTCGTATACACCACCATTCCGTCGTGTCTGATTCATGATTTGCTGGCGTCGGCAATTCTGCTCCATGCCAAGTAAAAGCTGGTCCCAACTGACTTTGGCGTCTGTCCTGTCCTGTCCTCATCTCCCCGTCGTTCTGCCTGCCTGCGTATTTGCACCTGTACTTGCGTTTGCGTTGGCATCTGCATTACTCGTGCTCTGCGACATGTAATACTCCAGCTCAGATGCGCTCGCCTCATGCCCGTTTGGGCGGTTTTGAGTTGCGGCATTGAACGATCTCGCTACTAGGCGATCGGGCAGGCTGGTTCTGTCATACAGGAACCTGGAGAGCATGGCCGGGTTCTGGGCTATGCTGCTGTAGCGTAAAATGTCAGCGGACATGGCCGAGTACAGCGACGGTTAGTGGCTGGCTTGGAGGAGGGAGCCGATCTGTCAGTGGGAGAATGGGGCATAGTCTCACTTGGACGGAGATCGGTTGGAGGCTGAGTTGCCGTTGCGAGGTTGCTGAGAGGTCATGATGGCTGGAAAGGGAAATGGAATGGAATAGTTGGTTGTGGTGTTATTGAGGCTTTGGAGCTGAGTTTTGAACAGTTGGCAAGCAAATGCAGAAGTTTGAAAGATGCAATTGAATCGTGTTGAATGTATTGTCTCCTTCTCAAGCAGGCCCTATTCTCTTCTTATACGCCAGCAGCCACGTAGATGTATTATCAATCCCCCATCTACACATGTACACACATCTGCCAATGTCTTACGCTCTGAGGCCTAGACTTTGCAGAGCTGGTAATCCCAACAAGACGCTATCACCATCGTCATCAGGCCACGACTGCCTATGCGCAAAACTCAGCCAAGAGCTAAACCACCCTCCACGCATGTAGGTCTACTTCACAATCACAACTCGGCCCCCGTACAGTAGAGAAGCAATTATAGAATCATGCCACTTCTGGAAGACAAGGCTCACTCAGAGCATCGGCGATGTACCAGTTTGTCTCCATGAACCAACGAGAGGTGAGAATCGGACTGTAAACGGCCAGATTAACGAGAACCGGGCCTGGGACGCCAAATCTACGGCCGCCGCCATCAACAATCTGCCGTCACGCAGGCTGTCTCTCCCACGCTGGACATTGTTTTTAACCGGCCTCGCTGCTTCAGGTCGTCTTTTCCTGGATCAACTGACACAAATGAAATTAGGATAAACAACAACCTGCTCTTGTTTGGCATTCTCTGCCTCCATAGGCGCTGTGCTAATGCGCGCCGTCCCGCCGGATCAGAGATTAAGGCACAGGCTGCCAGGGGGGCCTCCCCATCGCTCAATGGGACAATGACGGACATTCAGCTGGCGCTTATCCGCACTGGAGCCCCAAATCGGGGCCGGGCATGTTCGACGTTGAATGGTTCGCCCATCCCATCTGGCCTCAGGCAACATCAGCAAGCAAGGTGCCTTTCCGCGTTTGGCGTCGTTGGCAGGCAGCGAGGCCCGATCAGGATGGTGGCAGACGCGACCACTACGGTTACTATCACGATGCGATTCAATGCGATGCGAACCATAGGGCTGCCTCGACAGATCGTCTCTGCCTGCGTCAGCAGCGCTCCCCATGTAACAGCCGCCACCATGAGCGAATCAGAGGCGCAGCTGCGGCTGCTGTCCCCACGAAGGATGCCTCTTTCTGGCCCGTCTAGGCAAAGACGAGACCCCAGCGCGAGACACTAGACAGTAGGCAAAAACGCAGGACTGGAGTCGAGAAGGCGTCCAGCCGGCAAGGCACTCCCAGCGGCCTTATCTGATGTGCTGGTGGTGGTGCTAAATACAAAGGATCCTGCAGTCGACGACGGACGAGGCATTCTGGAGAGGCAACCTCTTTTTTCCGGCACTTGTCTTTATCGTTTCCTTTCGTCCCTTCGTTTTGCGTCTCGGTTTTTGATATACTATAATTTTAATGTAGGTTGGCGTTGCTCTCGTCTCTCTTGTCTCTCTCAATCTCTCACAACCGTCTTCAACTTCACAATGGCGCTGACAGGTCCTCGCAGTCTGCCGGTGTCTTCGTGAGCCACCGCCGGCTTCCGTCTGGCCTCGTCCAAGAGCACGCTTCAGCACTCCATGACCGTGAGGCGAGCAAGTTTCTCCGCGGCCCAGCCCATGGCCGAGAATCCGCTCGAGCAGGCAGATCGCACGCCAGGCCTCGCCGTCAACCACATCCCGCTGCACCTGCGCCAGGACTCGCGATCCAAAGAGCCGCGGTCCAGCATCGAGAGCCAGGCCGCCCCCTTTGCCCAGCGCAAGCAGTTCCCGGAGAACCTGCACTTTGCCCCCCATTCGTTCCGCCTGCGCTCTCGGACCGCCTCGACCCGGAGCAGCATCTCGTCGGCCAACGTGCCCGACTCGGCCACGACCTACTCGCACTCGACGCTGGCCAGCCCCATCAGCACCAGCTACGCCAGCGACCTCAGCGACTTCTGCGGCCACTCCATCGACACCTCGCGCCCAGCCAGCCGCGTCTACCATCGGCGGCACCGCTCCTCCACGGGATCCCTCAGCTCAGCGCACGCCAACGACGATGACGACGCCTTTTCGTTTGCAGGATACCCGGACCTCAGCGCTCGGCTACTGGAGATTCACGTAGCCTCCCCAGTCACTCCTGTTCCTCTCAGCGATAGTGACTATCTGGATCAATCTACAAGGCAAGCACAGCGGCTCTCGTTGAGGCAGCTCACCAGCTCGTAAATATTGACTTCTCCCGCTAGCTCGTCCAAGGTCTCCCCTATCAAGGAGGAAGAGGAGAGTCTGACGCCGAGTGACTCCTATCAATGGCCGCAGCTTGAGGCCGCCACCACTGAGCCGTCTCTCTCGCCCAAGTGGGACACCACCTCGTCTGCTTCGGACGACGTGTCTTCCCAAGACACAGAGGCCATTCTAAACTACACGCTCCAATTGGTCTTTGGCGTGGACCTTCAGGAAGAGTCATCCAAGGTGACGCCGGCGGTACGACGCCTTGTGTGCAAGTTTGTCGGTGATGTTGGCAGCTCCTTTTGGACCTCGTTATCGGACGCTGATATGACACAAGTCATGTCATCGTCAAGCAACTCGTCGACTCCTTCGCAAGGCGGTAGCTCGCAAGGCGGCAGCGGAGGCGGAGACTCTTCGTCGGCAGGCAAGAGAAAGAAGCAAGCCCGAGGCGAGGAAGATGACGGCGAGTTTACCGACGGCGAAGGCTTGGGGTACAACCCGCTCAAGAAGCTGCGCCCAAATCCCAAGGACGACGAGAACCTACGCCTGAGCTGCCCATACAGAAAGAGAAATCCGTCGCGCTTCAATGTCAGAGACCATCATTCCTGTGCCATGACCTATTTTCCCAAGTTTGCAGAGCTAAGGTAAATGCGCCGAAACACACATCGCATTCTATCTAACCACATCCCATACATTTGAGACTGCCGCTAACACCCATCCATAGACAGCACATTGTTAAACAGCATAAGCGAGACGACCCCTCCGCATTCGTTTGCGATAGATGCAACCGTGACTTTCATACTCGGAAAGAGCTTCGAGACCATCAGCGTCTGCCCAAAGAAGAAATGTGCGACATCCTGGATCACGACCCAGAGTCAGGGGTTGATGGAACTACCTCGATCAAGCTCCTATCTCGAAAGAGGGCCAGTGGGGCCTCTCTCGAGGCCCAATGGAAAGAAATCTGGAATATCCTGTTCCCGGACGATGAGGACCACCAGATTCACCCATACAGTATGCATTCCATCTCCAAGGCGAAGAAGAGAGAGAAAAATTACACACTCGCTGACATTATTCAAACAGATTTTACTCCCGTTATTGAGCATTTCGAGCTTTCCAATTACTACCTGTCATCTTTCCAAGTCCTGCACTCTTCCCTTCGCGACAAGATCTCAAACCCCGCAACGCTTGAGACTCTGACCTCCAAGTTCCAACAATGCTTTATGGAGGCCGTAGAGCGGTGCATCGGTGCCGCACAGAGCATGCCCTACACCAATCGCAGCAACAAGAGGAACGAACCACCTCGCGTACAGAGCTTCCAAAGCCTTATTCCTCGAAAGGGACGGGAAATACTGCCCCGCCCCGACTCTGGCGTTGTCATGATGGACGAATGCTCCGAAGAGAGCGGCAGTATCAAGAACTCTGGTTACGGCCCGCGGGACAGCGTCCGAACCATTGTCAAGGACGGGGGGCAAAGGCGCGGCAGCAACTTGGTTCCCGAGCCTTCAACGACGGAGCCCACACCGGTGATGGGCATGCTGGACCAGAGCTTTCCGGGACACATGCCATTCATGGCACCTTTGGCCGTGGCAGACCCGATGGATTCCATGGCCGTTCAATCTTGGAATAACGGCGTCTCGGATCCCAATGATGGAGACATCGCCAATAGTTTCCCCATGACTGATCAATTCTATGCCCCGGGAGAGCTCACGCCACATGGAGACCTGGGAAACTGGGGAGGCGACTATTATCAGTCCTCATTCCACGGTCTTGATGACCGGTTTAACCCCTTTAATGGCGGGATGAGCTAAATGAAGTTGTAGACATATGCTGGTTCTAGATGCAAGACTCCATGCATAAAGAATTGTCAATTGTGTATTACTAGATGTACTAATAGTCCTGTTTTGTTTTTGCTTGCTTGAATATTGCCATCGAGCTAATTGCTGTTGCATACAGCCGGTTTTTGTAACTGTAATTCAGTGCCATTCTACGGCACCTCTAGTTTATCGCCCCAATCAGGGAGAGAAGGCATGAAATGAAATAAGCCAGTTGATAGATATCAACGAAAATAAAAAATAATAATAATCTTAGTCGGTATGAAATCCCAGGCTTTACGCCCGCGCTTTGCAATCAGCACACGAATATGATTATTCTCCACGCCTCTCCTCGTCTAGCTTGATCTGATTTCGTCGCTGATTTTTGTTTTGAGAGTTGGGATATTGGGATATGATCATCCATGTTACCGGGACCGAGGTAGCAACCTGACTTGCATTCTCAAGCTATTCGATTGAACCTTGATTACTCTTTAACGGGTTGGCACGCAGCCGATGTAGGTGCACATGATGCTGGCCTTGATAAGACGACCGGTTTCATCAACCGTGTATTCACGCAGAAAGCTTCGCAGTGCTCGTCCTTTCAATAATACGCCGAGCTGAGATTTCTTGGCGACGTCTATTACGCCGATTAATCCAGCTGTGGGAGTGAGGCTGGTGCGACTCTGGCCTTTGTGATTGTCTCCATAACGGTGTTGAATAGCCCGTGCATGGATCGCCCGTCGATGGCTTTCTGTATCCTGTGAAGGATCTTCCTGGGCAGTTTGTTCCGAATCTTGGGCAGAGCTAAGACTGTGGCTGCCTCTTGATCATCTTTTCGGATGTCTTCGGTGCTGTGTGGGGTTGGGCTGTTTGCAACTTGCAAGCGCCTTGGCCTTTCAGTTCCCTAAGCGCAGCAGCCGATCTGCATCACGATGATGTTGACGCTTCTGCGGCAATGAACAACGAACATGGCGAGCAACGACAAGAGGCCGACGAGGCATCCTGCGGTGGCGGCATAGAACGCGCATCTGTCATGATAAATGACGAAGTTGGTGATGGTAGTGAACTTCTCATATGCAATGAGCAAGCAGGTGTTGTATTTCGAACCAACTCCAAAATCAGTCGTGGAGTGGTCCATGGATGACTAGGCATTCGACGTCGTTATGCCGTTCTGCTTGCGGTTGAAGTCTCCTTTCGGCTGATCGTGCTTGTTCTGTGATGGGCTGGCATGTCACACATCCACGCCGATACGGTTCAAAGGGTTGTTGTGATTGTAGAGGAGCCGACACAATCTTGGCTCCTTCAGTAGTAATTCCGCAGCAGTGTCAATGAGAGTTAGTTAGTTTATAAATCTGATATTGTATAAATGTTAGCATACTCTATTCAAGATTCGAAAACTTCGGACAAGGCCTGAATGAGACTTGGGCAATGAACTCACAACGCTTCGATAAGCCCATGGAATGCTCAGGACTTGCATCAATGGTGTGCGTGATGCGACCATGTTGTACAGAGCAGAATTTCGGCATAATTCCTCTTTATAGATGTGCGAAAAAGAAGAAGCTGGCACGACGCGCGATCAAGTACCATTCGATCGGAGATTGGTTAGACCAAATGACTGGACAGCTTGGAGAAATCTCAATGGAAATTCAAGATGTCAAAAGAGGGAACGCTTCTTCTCCATCACGCTTCCGTGATTTCACCTCCAAATGTATGGCCGGTTGGTTGAGTGTAAAGCCTACAAAAGAAATCCATATTCATAGCTATATGGGGCATCATATTGCCCGTCTATAAAGATCTAGTAAAAGATATGACCATGTACTTGGGAGGATTATGCCCACGTATTAATAGCAAAAACGAACATACCCAGTGAACTGATAGTCCTGCAGAGCTCGAGGCCGATCAACGGAGTGAGTGCAGTCATATGTAACCTGTGGTAACGGGAACTTGCTGAAGACGGGAGGTTATTTCACGGATACTAGCAGCAGCGTCATAAGACTTGACAAATCATTTGCATAACCATGTCACAGCATCTCACATCCACTCTAGGAGAAATGAGCGTGTTGAGGCGGGAATTGTGAAAAATTTGCATTCATTCATACACTTGTACTCAATATCTCCACTGGAACGCTGGATGCTTCCAGTCCAGGTTCTCAACCTGTTCCTGAGTCAGACCGTTCAACTCGGCGTCAATATCTTTGCTCCCCCTCTTCTTGTTGTCCCGCATCATCCACAACAGCGTCAGTGTAGCCAAAATCAGGACAGTTCCCGACGTGGCCAAATTCAGTCCATTGCCGATGTGGTAATCCGGTGCGTCAAAGGGAAGAAACGCCCATCCGCTGATCAGACCGCCAACACTGCCCATCATGGCGTTGGTGCCAATTGCCGCGCTGCGAGCCGTGTCGCCGACAACGTTTGCGGCAACTTGCGCATTTGTCAGGGGGCCCAGAGCGAATGCGGAGGAGGCGATGAGGAACGTTGCGCCGTATCGGACCTTTGGATCCGTTGAGCCAAGGAACATTGCATATCCCACCATGACCATTGGCGCAGAGAGGATGATGAAGATTTGCCGCCTGTCGAGGCGCCAGCTCAGGAGCGGGAACAAGACGGTGAAGAAGGCTCCAACCACGTATGGTGGCACAGTCAGCAGCTGCTGTTGAGTTGTCGTCTTTCCCTTGAACAGAGTGGCAACGATTGTCGGGGCAAAGAACGCCAGTCCCTGGACCGTGATGTTGTTCAACAGGAAGATGAAGGACGTGCTGGCTGTCACAGGGTTAAAGATGCCTCTCTTGATCCTGCCCTTGTCCATGCTGTCGAGAATAGTGGTGGTGCCAATTCTCTCCGACTTGATGCGCGCAATGGCCAGGTCTTTCTCTTCCTGAGACAGCCAGCGCGCCGTTTCTGGGCGATCCGTCAAGGTCAGAAACCCAACAAGACCAAGGCCAATGGTGATGATGCCCTCGACAACGAAAATCATCCGCCATCTATGAACACCGCCAACGTGGTCGAGATTGAGGATAGCAGATGCGAGCAAGCCTCCGAAAGCTCCAGCCAGCGGCGACATGACAATGTATAGAGACAGTCTGAAAGCCAGCTCGGAGCGACGATACCAGCGAGATAGATAGTAGGCAATTCCGGGCATCATCCCGGCCTCGAAAATACCGAGCAGGAATCGCACAGCGGCCGCCTGGGCCATGGTATTGACATATGCAGTTGATAAAGAGCACACGCCAAATAAGACCGTTATCAGGGGAAGAAACCATCCTGGTCCTATATATTTGCAGGCCAGGTTTGCCGGGATCTCGAAGATGATGTAGGAGACAAAGAAGACGGAGATGATGGCATTATAGTCGTATCCTTCCAGTTTGAGATCGCTCGCGAGGCCGGCGATTTTTGCGTTGCCTATGCATCACTTTATGAGAGCGAGTCCAAAAAAAAAAAAAAAAAAAAAAATCATGAATAAAATTCGATATCAACTTACCAATGTTTGCGCGATCAATAAAGCAAAAGAGGTACAACAGCGACACTGTTGGGACGATGTAAAAGTCAATCTTTAGCCGCAGCCTGCGCTCGGTTGCCGGATTGTATGCCACGAGGGCCGCGCCATATCTATAGCATCGCATATATCATCAGCATGATTCATTCTTCTTTTCTTGTTTCTGCCTTGCGTTGTGAGTTGTAGGAGAAAAGAGACGTCTCTCTATAGCCCACGCGTTTCTGCTGCGCTCACCTGTCTGTGGCAATTTGGCCTATCTCAGCGACCTGGTGCACATCACGCGTTGACACTTGAGCCTTTTCATCCGCCTTGAATGACATTTTCAGTGCAATATGGCTGCTGGAGTATATTGCAGACGACAAAAAATGTCAAAAAACAGAGGTGAAAAAAGCTCCCGGCGCAGGATCCAACTAAGTGGAAACCCCTTACATATAGCTGTTTATCGCAGATCACCCTCTCCTACAAGGGAGCAAGCCCCAATACGCCAAATACGACTCTGCCAGGCTTCTCTTTACCACTAACTATCCATCTGCAGCTACAGCTACAGCTACAGCTCCTCAGAGGGGGGATACGACGCCAAAAAGACCGGCTTGCATGTGGGCGGCCCTGTGAATGCAACCCCGTAGGATCGCTGTAGAATCTAGGCTATATGCCACCACAACCAGTCACAAGCCGTAGAGATCCGGCAGTGGATAGCGGCTGTTGAGCGTCTCCCCCAAAGAGAGAAGACTTCCAGAGGGCATGTGTCATCTTTGCACCCCAATCACGTCCTTGGGTCGACAATCCTTAGAGCAAATTGGGGTCGCTAACGCGGTCCAAGACAAATCGGGGGCGGCTATTTTATGCTTCCCCAGAAACTACTAACCTTAAACCGGTGCTACTGTATCTTAATCTGATTTCGATCGTGTCGCAGCATGCAGGAAGGGCATTAGTCAGTGATGACTACCGGTATTTGGCGTGTGAGGAAGTCATTGTCTTCGCAAAGTACAGGCCTCCAGCTCCCGTTCACTCTGAGAGCAGAGCGTGACATGGCCGAGTCTGGTCGATATGCAAGTCGGTTCTTAGATAACAGGTGTGCAACGAGCATATACGCATGCATTTCTTATCAGTATCATGGCTCCGCCAGGGTTGCATCCCGCCCATGTTACAACCTTTCACGTAGAAACCGTCTCTCAACTCAAGCTATGGCCCTTGGCTCAAGTATCTTCGCTTTCATAGGTTAGCTCGCTCGGCTTGAACCAGACTCCACTGCCACGGTCCAAAACTCTCGCGGCAAGCCATTTAACAACAGTACTTTAGTATTCACTAACGAGAGAGAATCAACAACGAATGATTAGCAATAATCGAGCCACGAAAATGGCCACTGGCGCATCCTCTGGAAGCGTTCCTAGGCTGCAGGCATATGCTTGGAAATATCCGATTGCTGATTGGCTAGCTGTCTCGCCCCGTCCGAACAGCCAATCAGCATCACCGCAATCTGACCCAAAACGAGTGTCATCAGCCCAGCGGCGTCGAGGCTGAGTGGATCGAGAATCAGGTACAAAAGACGTCACTGTCCGGCCCAGCAGATATCGGGACGTCTATATCAACTGCTATCCGCATCCGCATCTACTTCTACAACTCGCATCCAATTCTACACTTGCTCACACGCAATCTCTTCTTCTTTGACAAACGACAAACACCATCCTCAAAATGACTGTCAAGGCCACCACCTGCTGCCGCCAGGGCACCGACGCCGAGTGTGCTTGTGGTGAGTTCCGTCACTTATACTCTGACTCAATAGCAACGGCGTTCTAACAACCAATCTCGCAAACAGCCCAGAAAGCCACCTGCTCATGCGGCGAGCAATCCGCTCTTCACTGCACCTGCGCCAAGGCCAACACTGAGAACGTCCTCGAGGGCCCGCGCTGCTCATGCCGTGCTCGTCCTGCCGGCGAGTGCACCTGTGACCGAGCCTCTACGGAGAATGCGCCCGTCTCAGGCTCAACCTGCCAGTGCGGTGCTCGGCCAGCCGGTAAGCATTGCTCGCCATACCTTCATGTACACTGTAGAATGCGAATGCTGACTTTGGGTGAATAGCTGGCTGCACTTGCGAGAAGGCCTCCGATGGCACCTACAATCCCGCCAACGAGATCGACTTCACCAACTTTTCCAAATAAATGAAGTGCGCGAGCTATCATCTTTCTTTTCTATAATTGTCTTTTCATCTTATTTCTCTCCCTTTTTGGTCCGAGGTGGCGTTTAGGGCGGCATTGGAATGCGAAATTACGGGTTCATAAGTTGGCTGCAGGCTAGAAGCTGCAGCTGCATACATTTTCTAAAGAGGCTGCATGCACGTACATAATTTTGGCAGGCCGGCGATCGCCCAATCAGCGGGCGCGTTGCTATCCTGAGTCTGGATCGGGGTCTGTCCCGTTGTTATTGTTATCCCATCAACACAATTGGGAAATGGCGTTTGGCGGCTCAATATACATGTGTCCTCCCTCGCGAGGCATTTAGACATTAACAATATTCATAACAATCATTGAGTAAGATCAATAGCATAAACATAATAAGCTAAGCACTTAGCGTATTGTCATCATTTCCAGAGAGATTGCGATTCGCTGGTGCTTGTTTTCCATGCTCCTCCCTGCGTGTAGCCAGTCCAATATGAGATGCTTTTATTCAATGTCAGCGCATCAGGTCACACACGGCGCATTCTTGTCTCTGCTTGTCGTCTTATGTAATCGCGGGCTGCGATTCACCGCTCGCGCGAGGAGCCAAACAATGAGCTCATTGGCCATTGATGTTCTTACTGCCGGACAAACCAAAGGCGGTCAGCCCTCTTTGGGAGGAGCTTTGGTAAAGTTCCTACCTTGTGTGGGGCCGCTTCTCTGAGCCACCCACCAGGGCTGGGCAAAAAATCTCACCTGGGCGCGTCCTGCCATCATCGAGCCACTCCTATATCTATCCCGCAGCACCTCACCTCGCGCGCTGTTTCTTTTTGCATCAGGGAAAAAACCGGTTTCGGGTCTTTTGAAAGCATTGCATAGCGCCTGTCGTTGCAATTGAAGCCTTTTCTCGCCCTCTTGCTGATTAAACTGCCCCTATATCTGCTCCCTCTTTTCGCTTATCAAAGCAAAAGCAACAACATCAACACAAACCCTATAAAACAGCGCGTCACAATGCCTCCCAAGGCCGCCAAGGCTGTTGCCCCCAAGGCGGCTTCGGATGCTAAGAAGCCTGCCGCGACCAAGACCAGCTCAAAGGCGACGTCAAAGACTGCCGCTGCTACCAAGGCGACAACCAGCAAAGCCGCCGCCGCCAAGGCCACAAAGAAAGATGACAAGTCAGCCAGCGCCCGCGCGAAATCCGCCGAGAAGACTGAAGACGAGCCTGTGACGAATGGTGCCCCGGCAAGCAAGCGCAAGGCTTCGGAGACTGAGAGCGAGCCTGATGAAGACGTCGTCATGGAAGAGCCCCAGGCCAAGAAGACCAAGATCGAAGACGCACCCGTGCGCAAGGCACCTGTCAAGGCTAAGAAGACTGC
Source organism: Trichoderma sp. CBMAI-0020 (assembly GCA_030708095.1). NCBI lineage: Eukaryota > Fungi > Ascomycota > Sordariomycetes > Hypocreales > Hypocreaceae > Trichoderma > Trichoderma sp. CBMAI-0020. The sequence goes on along the minus strand of JAJNCI010000004.1, from coordinate 528,927 downwards.
CCATGTCGCAATCGGAAAGAAAATCAACGATGCCCCTACGCAAGTCTTGGACGTCTACGTCTTTGGTGAAGGCACATCCGGTGAACTCGGCCTGGGAAGCAAGCGCGCCAATGGCAAGAAGCCGATCGACGTCAAGCGTCCTCGATTAAACGACAACCTTTCGGCCAAGACAGTCGGAGTTGTGCAAATTGCCTGCGGCGGTATGCACGTCGTTGCGCTTACCCGAGATAACAAGATTCTCACCTGGGGCGTGAATGACCAAGGTGCTCTGGGTCGAGACACAAACTGGGACGGTGGCTTACGCGATGCCGACAAGGCTGAAGATTCCGACTCGGAAGATGAGGATGATACTGGCATCAACCCCAAGGAGAGCACTCCTACCGCCCTCTCCGAGGAAGACTTTGCCCCCGGCACCAAGTTTGTTCAGGTCGAGGCGAGCGACAGCGCCTCCTTTGCGCTGACGGAAGACGGACGTGTGTACGGATGGGGAACCTTTCGTTCCAGCGATGGTATCCTGGGCTTCACAGAGACTGTTCGGATTCAGTCACGGCCTGCCCTCATCCCTGCCCTAAAGAACATCAAGGCTCTCGCCTCCGGAGCCAATCACATTCTTGCTCTCGACCACAAGGGCAATGTTGTCGCCTGGGGATGTGGCCAGCAGAACCAGCTTGGCCGACGTATCATTGAGCGTAACAAGATGTCATCTCTGATTCCTCAGGGTGTTGGCCTGCCCCGAGGCAAAATCGCCAAGATTGCCTGCGGCTCGTATCACAGCTTCGCCATTGACAAGAACGGAGCCGTCTGGGGCTGGGGCTTGAACAACTTTGGCGAGATTGGTGTTGAGAACAGTGCCGGCGAGGATGACGCTGTTATCCTCAAGCCCGTCAAGATCAGCTTCCTTGCAGACCACGCAATCACAGACATTGCGGGTGGCATCCACCACTCTCTGGCCTGCTCTTCCAAGGGAGAGTTGTTTGCTTGGGGCCGTATCGATGGATACCAGGTTGGCTTTGAGTCCGAGGCCGTGGAAAAGGTCGACGAGGAGTATGTCATTCGTGACGAGAAGGGCACTGCCAGAATCCTGGTCAAGCCCACCAAACATGAAGGCAAGTGGAGCGGTTCTTTACCTTTGTTCGTACGCGATTTGCATTGTACTAACCCTCTTCCATAGGTGTTTCTGATATTGTGGCTGTCTCTGCAGGTACTGACAACAGCTTTGCTATCAGCAAAGATGGCAAAGTATACTCTTGGGGCTTTTCTAGCAACTACCAGACTGGCCAGGGCACTCTTGACGACATCCACGTCCCTACTTTGATCGACAACTCTGCCATCCGAGACAAGAAGATTATCGCTGCTGGAGCTGGCGGACAGTTCTCTGTCCTCATTGGCGTGCCCGAGGGAGCCACCACAAACGGCGAGATCAACTAAATCGCCAGCCCTTTTCAGCAAAAGTTATATATAACAGGGAGGATAAGTGACATCCAAAGGGATGTTTTGACATGGAGTTTCAAGCTGCACAAGCCCATTCTCCAAGATTGATGGGGCTCGGTGGCTGCTTTAATACGAAGGGCTCGACTCGAAGAGGTTCTGCCATGCATTGTTCATTGTTTCTTCCATTGCCTCACCGAGGAGGCCATCCAAGATTTGCAAATGGACGGACTGACGGACGGACTTGTCTCTGTAATATAATGACGTGATGGATTTGGTTCTGCAAATGGTGGACTTATATATGGAGCTTTTCGTGTTTGTATAGCCTACTGCTTTGATGACATTGCGCATTGGCGTTGGTACTAGTTGATTTATGGAGTTTTATTGAGATTATTTGAAAGAGATTTTGCGTGAAGTGATGGTAACGTGGTCTTTCTTGGTGTATGTTTGGAATACAATGTGATACGGTGCAGGTTAAGCGCGAGTCGTGTCACGAGTATCCCGTTGACTAAGTTGATGGATGGTCTGTTATATGCATGAATTATGGCCGTTTATGGTTCTTAAGTTGCTTGTCTAGCTAGAGTGGATGCTCAGATGTGGTAGGTACTTGTTGGGAAATGCTAATTCTACAGCAAGTACGCATTCAATATCAAATAAGCCATTTCCAACTGATGAATCCGGTATACTTTGTGGCACTACAACAAATGCTCAACAAACCTTACAAGTCAAAAGTTGGCATACACGTCTCAACACTCCTCTACAAAGCGCGAGGCAATTGGGTTCTTCTAAAAAAAGAAAAACAGAGGAACCCAACTGGAAGCGAGAGTTCTTCTCCCCATGCACGCCAAGGGTACTAGTAGCATTGGGAAGACCAAGAAAAAAAACTACGGAGTAGCGAGATTACACGCAATTAAACAAGCCAAGGGAGGAGTCTTCTTCTTTGTCTTTCTTCTTTTTCCGTTTTCATAAAAATTGAGGAGATCTGGATCTTGCCTTGAAAATGGGTGGCTGTTGGGCTATGGGTCGAATAAGCTTTTTTTTTTATGGGCAGCAAGGGGACGTGGAGAGGAGATTAAGATCCAACGGAGGGAGATGGAGGCGAGGCGAGGAAGCCTTGACCGCTCTGGGGGAGGGAGGGGGTGAGTGGGCTTCTGACCGCTGTTGGAGATGGAGATGGGCGCTGCAAGTTGGGCGCAATTGAGATGTTGTCTTGATAAGAGATTCATTCGGGGTGCCGGTTTTCGAATATCGACGCGGCAGCTATCACAAGCCGATCTCAGGACAATTCTTGCTCGCTTACAGTTGGATTCTCCGCCATGGAAAAATCTCAAAGCATAGCAGAAAAACACCGGGGAAGCCTCACCGCTGCCAGCTCAGAAAATGGAGAAAGAGAGGAGACACGGGTGGAGTTGGAAAGAGAGAGAAGAGAAAGGGATCGATTCCAGATTCCAGAAAAGAAGCTCCAGCTGGGATTTCGATGGGGTCTTGCGGGCAGGGCTTACGGCCAGCGCTGGATTACGGCCGAGCCGAGTGCGGCAGGGGGTTCCCATTTCACTACAGTACGAGTATACAGAACAGTAGAATTTGATTGATCAGTTCTGTTTGGATTTCGCTGCAGCGAGCAAGGGCGGCCAGGGGGAGCCGAGATTGGGACGAGCTTGTGTGTTCGTTTCTGCGAGCAATGCGGGTGGGCTCTGGGTTGTTTGCGCCCGGCTGCCACGGAAAGGGACCTGGAAGTGGTACCTGCAGCAATCCAGGGGCAAAGCGGCCAGCGCACGAGCTTCTAGAGCTTCCAGGGCAGCCCCCCCTGATGCGCGCTGTGTGCACGGCCAGCAGGGGTCTATGTAAATACAGTATGGACTGTAGCGGTTAGAAGAGAGAGAAGAGGCAAACTGTGCTGTTGAATGGAGTGCGCCGTTCGATGGCAAATTCAATGGATTGTTCGGTTAGGCCAATAGCGCCTAGCTGAGGCGGCAACCGGGTTTAGCGCTGGCTGCTGCCGAGAGTCGGGCGGGAAAAGGGCCCTGAGGCGTCGATGGCCTGAAACCTGGGATGAGAGCTTCATGTTCTTTCGGGGACGGCACAGCCAGGCTTGGGCAGTATCAGGCTGTACAGTATGATGGCCCAGACGTGTACTGGGAAACGGGCAGCAAAACGGCCGTTAGATTTGGAGTCCATAATATCAGGATCCGGCATATTAGCTACCACTGTAGGTACAGTAAGAATACGCTGAAAGAAAAACACCGCAACACGCAGCTTCTTGACTCGGCTGGGCCAATCTCCCTGTTACAGAAGGTCAACGAGGGAAATTATTTAATTACTGGCGGCTCGCCGTGGCTGTAGCAATGAGCAAAAAAAAAAAAAAAAAAAAAAACAGTAACAAACGTAAACCTGAGATGTTATACGTTCGTAATTGAAGAGGCTGTGCCTGCAAAACTATTGGTTGTTAGCCAATACGTGTTGCTGATCTGTAACACTCATTTCCATTCAATGGAGCATGCTGCCTCGAACAAAGTTTTACGGGCTCTATTGAGTTCTATTTTTTGACACGGGGATCCGGTTTATTTCGCGTCCTGCGCTCTCCTTGCAGATCGTGTCGGGGATTTTGGGCGACCGCCTGTTACATACTGTCACATACTGTACAGTACATACAAACTTTGTTGACCTTGGTTTGCGTTGAAATTGATTGATAGTAACACGAGTGCGGTGGCAATATAGCGGTACACGCAGCGTTTATCAAACTCGTACCTTGCATATTGTGGCGCGGTGATCTGTCGGAGAAATTGCCAATGAATGAAATCACAAGCTGCTCCGAGACTGGCAATAATTTCCCATGCATTCTTTCTATTTTAACATTTTGTTTAACCACTAGTGGCCAATAGTTAATTTCACTTCCCAATGCAAAGAAGAGGGAAATAAGAAGAAAAGGCAGCCGCGTTTCCGATGCATCGCGATCGTCCCAATTTCGCTCCCCTTTCCCGTTGAAACGCTCGGCACGGTTTCACGACAAAAGGTAAAAATGGAGTGTCGAGCGCGAGCGTGTGACGTGACATGTCACTGCTTGTATACACTGTACATACTGTCATACCTACAGTATACCTGTTCATCTATCAGAGGTTGTGTTTTTTTTTTTTTGTCTCGTCCTCGTCGGAGTCTTACATGCACTCTATACTGTATGGCCAGCTTCAGCTAGTGGTGAGGTCTGTGTGCACGCACTAGCTGAGCAAATGCGGCAGTTGGCAGATGTGCCGCTAACTAGGCCTGAAAAAAAAGAAAAAGGGCAAACACCACATGCAGTTCAATGATTGATGCTGCATGCTTACTGTAATTCCCGCTCATCTATATCCTGTACCAACGTCAAATCCTTCCCATGTCAAGGTCCGGCCGTCCACGCGAGCAGCGCCAAGAGATACAGTACAGTAAAGAGCAGGGAGAGGTGGAAATGGAAAATGGGGGGCAAGAGAGGCTCCTCTCTTCGCGGCCACAAAATAAAAGGAAGCCAAGCTTTCCCGAGCCATGATCCCAGATCGGCAGACGCACGGCGGTTTGAGAAGATCCACCGTTATATGGACCGCCGGGTCCACTGCTAATCTTCCTCGTCTCCTTTCAGCCTGCACTGCTTGGCCCCAGCCCTGGGCCTGGCAAATTTACCTTGAAAGGGGAAACCGGCTGCGTGTGCGTTTGTTTCAACAGAGGAGAAGAAAAAGCGGCCAAGATGGGGACTGCTAGCAAGGAAATACCTAGTACTACTATAGCCTGGAGAGCAGGAAAAACGGTCTGCCGGGGTGAAGCAGGAAAATGGAGGAGTGATGGGTGGTGCAAGTACACGCAAAGTAGGTCGATATGTTGTGATGAGAACCTTGAAAGTGTGAATTCCACGGCTAATGCTGATCCCAGCAATCCTATGCCGACGCTATCGTCTTATACGACAGGTTACATACATGTCCGGTACCACGCTCGTCGTCCCCAGTCACGCCATCACCAGGGCCCAATCGCTATCAATGCACCAGCCACGAGCCATGCCTACTGTATCATATCGGATGGGACGGTGTATGAATGTACTCAAGTATCTTCAGGTCTGTTTTGCGCACGCACCCACTTTTCTGCCCAGTTTCGAAAGAAAAAAAAATACCCGCCCTTTTTATTTCTCTCGCAAAAAGCGATGATGACGCGTATGCTTCTTTTTCCGTCTCTTGCTCTTTGCCCACACTTCCAGATCCAGAAGGGGGGAAAAGAGGATCCGGGTTTGGCTCTTCGCTTCGTCCACCCACCAGCTCGCCAGCAAATAATTGGATATTGGAATGTCGCAGCGGTGGAGCGAGCATGGAAGGGCAGCGTGGGACAGCGGTGGGCTCTGGTTTGCTGATCGGTGGCCGGTGGCTTGAGAGGGCGGTGGCTTGCCCCCCAGCCCAGCCCCCAGGCTTTGGAGGAAGAGCGTCAGCTTGCTGTCTGGTGCTATCAGTGCTTCGCTTCCACTTCTGTCGCCTTCTGTTTATTCCTCAGCAGGCGTGTGGCTTGCGGTGGAGCCGGACAGACGCCCCCAAGTTGGATGTGGCACTCCAGTATATCCGCTGATAATACCCCAATTGTCCACTTGCTTGGACGAGTTAGAGCTCGTCGAGATAACGCAGAGCTGCTGAGGCTAGTGACGGTACTGGCATGATAGCCGCCGGCCAAAATCAAGGCAGAGGATGTGACAGAGATACGCACGACGTCCAGAGATAAGGCTACCATGTTGGTGTGGTGTGGTAATCTATAATCTGGACTTGCGGCGGGCCGGTACTTATCGCACAGCACAAGCGTCTCACGGGCGAGCAACATGATGATCACACACTGGTAGGTACATACACCGGCCCTCTTTTTCCCTCTCTACTGTATGCTTCCTGCTCTCCTCTCCATGATTCAGTTCAACTCTAATCTCGCTCGTGCCTGTCATCATCTCGAATCTCCGTTTTATGCATGAGGGCGGAAATCTTGCACGGGAAACACACAGCCGGCACCGTCTATACACTCGTATACCGCCGTCTTACTCAGTAAATCCAGGCTTACACAGAAAGGAACGTGGCACGGCTAAAAGTCAATGGCAGCCCGCCCTATCTCGTACGATGTACTTGGTAGCATTGGATTGGCCCTCATTCACCCGGTGGCACAAACAGGCAGCCCGAAACTGAAAGATCACAAAGCATAAACTGGGAGTGGTCGGGGCTTCCGGCCACCGCTCTCTCTCCCTCTCTCTTTACCACAAAGAGAATGAGGGAAAAGGGAGAAAAAAAAAAAGGCTTGCGTAACTTTTGTCACCAAGGTACCTCTCCGTACGCGGCATGGCGGACGTGTACTTGTGCGCTCCAAGCTCCGGTCTCCGATGGATGAGGTTGGGTGTAGTACAAGATAGCAGTACTGGTTACATGTTGCGTGGCACAAGACGAGGCCCAGGCCCAGGTAGTTGTACGAAAGCTACTCGCGCGTTGCACTGTAATCTGCCTGTTCTATATATATACATGTATTGATATATCGAAATAGCATGGGGGCTATGTGCATACGTTGGCACAAACGCTGTTAGCGGCATAAGGCAATGAGAAATGACCCATCTCATTCCACATCCACAGCCCCAGTAATCAGTACATACAGCAGGTATGATGGCTGAGCACACCATACTCAGAGCAGCTTCAGCGTGGCAGCTGGATGCTCGCTAGCACTGGGCCTGGGCTACAACAGACACCGACTGACTGAATAGAGGAAGCATCGTCACCCTTGGGGCAAGGCAAAGTGGCGATACATATGACGCGATAACCAGCCTCCAGCACAAGACGCTCATGACTAACGTGGGATCTGCTGGGATCACGTCCCGACCCACCCGCCTCCTGGCCCCCTGGAGCCTCCCAGACAAGGGGTGTGATAGACAGGGGCGTGGGCGTTTGCAGGCTCTGGTGTCTGTGTGGGTGGGCTCCTTTTTTTTTCTCTGGAGCCAGGCCATGGAACCGGAGGAGGCCCATGGTCCATCATCCCATCAGACCAAGATATAAAGCAAGCCGGGCTTTCGCCTCGAGCTGTCTTCTCTTTTTCCTTCTTCCTTCCTTATCAACCCAACTTGCAATCTTGAACTCTTCAAGCTTCAACTACATTCGTTAATACCACTCCAACAACCCTTCACCTTCCACCCCCAAAACACCAAAACACCCCCCAAACCACCATCAAAATGCGTGCTGCTGCTTTCGTCGCCATCTTCGCTGCCACCGCCATGGCCCAGACCGGCGGTCACGCCTCTCCCACCAACGGCACCAGCGTCACCAGCACTGGCAAGCCCACCTCTGCTCCCACCAACGCCGCCAACTCCCTGAGCCAGAACGTCCTCCTCGGAGTCGGCGCTGCCGCCGTCCTCGCTGCCGCCCTCTAAGCGACTGATCAACCAAACATTTTCCATAATCAAATGGTTTCCGACGCCTTGAGGACCTAAACGGGGCGAGCTGTGTGAACTTATTCGGGACCGGAAGGAAAGAGAATCCAAATATGAGGGAAACGATGGAGAAGATGCGAAAAAAGACACTGAAGTCGCCGGCAATGTCGCTTTTCATCAGTAGAAGCGATGACAATCTACCCTTTTTGTTTTAATATCTTCCCTCTCCGGAGCCGGCGAGACCGCGGGGCCGCAACATTTCGGGTCCTCTGCCAACTTCTTTTTTAATTATACCAACGGCTGGCTCGGGGGAAAAGCAAATATTAAGGCGCGGCAGAATTTCATCTGTTTTAGACCGTTTTTTCTTTTTCAACTTATAATCTTTTTTGCTTATTTCTCGATTTTTGCATCAAAGTGCAGCTTACAATACCCCCATCTATAGATGTGTGTGTTTGCTTGCCGCGGGAAAGAGGGCGTTTTATTCTCTACATTTTCTTGGAATTGGAAATAATTTTGTGTGTTTTTATTTTATTGTGATGCGCCGGGCAGATGTGATACGAAACAATTTCTTCATTTTCTGACTTCGGACCTTTTTATTTGGGAGTGGTGCGAGAAGTGGTTTTTCGCAGTCTTTTTCTTTTCTTTGGATAGCCGGATACAGATAATAGTAATTAATGCAAAAGGCAATTCCCTAGAAACAAATGGTTCCTTTGGTTTGATCTTCGTGTGCGCCCAGACAATTGGAATCGTGACAGACGCCGTATTTCTCTTAGTGCAATGTGTGATGGGTTTTGAAAAGACGTGCTTGCTCAGTACCGCTGGAATGGACGGGGGCAGCTATTGAAGCTACTACCTGCTGCTACTACTGCTAACTAGGGGGGGTGTGCAAAGGTGAGGTGATAACAATCCCTGCCATTATTGAAAAAAAAAAAAAAAAGTTGTCTAGAACATGGAAAGCCGTTTAATGAAAGAATTTTACGCTGGATTCAACGTTACCGGCTTGATACGAGGGATCCATTTCCGGTCATCATGGCTTTTTGCGTCCAAGTATCAGGTAGGTATTATGCATTTAGTCTTTTTGCCTTCTTTTCCTTTGCTGCCTACCGCTTATATCGCGCCGCCATGATCCTTGTACACTCGATGAACCTGTCAAAATCGCGCACCAGACGCGGAAAGTCCTGGATAAGCTCCAGCGTCCGGGCCTTGAGCTCTGCGGCCTCGGGGTCCCTCTCAGGCTCAAGCTCAGGCTCAGGCTCAGGCTCAGCCGGATCCGCGGCATCGCCAGCAGCAACAAGAGGCGAGTCTTTGGCATCGCTGCTAGCCGCCACGGCTGCTTCTGCGTTCAGAGTTGCTCCATCGCCCTCGCCGATGCCGCGGGAGCCGACGACGTCAGTGACGCTGTCGTCGCTTGCAGCACCGCTTTTGCTCTTGTGGCTTTTGTACCAGTGGGCGTTCATGGCCGCGATGCGAAGCTGGAATTCATCCCAGTCGACTTTGCGTAGCGTCTCCTGCTTGCAGGGAAGTGCCGGAACAGTTTAACACCACATCAGCCTCTTTTTATTTTATTATTTTATTTTATTTTTCTTGACAGAAAGGAAGATAACGTTACGAGAATACGGAGAAAGTATCGCTTGATACATGTAGGTACCCGGCAAGACAGGTTGCAGAAACTGAGTCATCATAAACGGCCACCCCAGCAAAACATGCAATGAAGGCAGAAAAAGCTCGTAATCGACAGCACAGCTATGCTGTTCATCACATGTCAGACTTTTTTTTTCTGTTCATGCACTGATCTTCCCCCTCGTCGCCAGGGTGAACCGGTGGAATGATCATCACATCAGTCACGGCCGTCTCCGGTTCCCCGTCCAGCCCGGATGCGGCGAAACCGTCAAAACTCTCTCCTCGGAGCAAGCCCAACAAGAAATGCCAAATGCGCCAGGCGCACGTGTTTGCTTTGTTTTCGGCTGGGCTTACTCGGTGGAGCAGGGCGCCGCACAGCTGAATGGAGGAAAGGAAAAAAAAAGAGGAAAATACAATAATATGGAGAACGGGCGTTTTTATGGTTATGATGAAAGGGACGAGTAAAAATGAGACGGGGAGAGGCGGATGAAAATGGGTCCCAATGCGGTAGTGCCAAATGAAGGAAAGAGACGAGAGAGAAAAAAAAGTCGCAAATGAGGTCATAACATACCTTGGCCAAGGCTCCATAGCGCATCATGAAGAGCATGCTGTCGTCTGCGTAGCCGGGGACGTTGAGCATGGCGCTGGTGATCTCCGACGCTCGCTGGGAGGCTCCCGAGTTGCTGCCGACAGAGCTCATCTTTGCAGGGTTTTTTTTTCTTCTCTTTGTGCTGTTCTTCTCAACTGAATTGGAGAAGAAGATATTTATAGCTCATCCGCTTTGGATTGGCTGTGGCGGGGCGTGTAAGTTGTTGAGCGTGCGAGTATCGGCGTCGAGGATGGAAGAGTGAGGTGTGGTGTGATGTAATCTTTGGTAGGGCTCGCTAGACGCTCAGCCGCATGAGCCTCGCTGAGGCCCTGGCAGGTCGGTGACTGGAGGCGGAAAAGAGCGAGTTGAGGTGAGCAGCCCTAATTGATGACTTGGACTTGGCCAAGGTGCCCGGCAGTAGCTCGTATGCACTTCCATCTTCTCAGCTGGCACAGCCTTGTGACGCCACGTGGGGCGGTGCCCTTTGAAGGATGTCTGAGTTGCTGCTGCTCGGACATGTCTCAAAATAGCCAGCGGCTTCTAATCATTACATCCATGTGTCTAAGCTGCCTTTTGGTAGAATTGAGTAGAGAATAGAGGTAACTTGCTACAAGAGAGCACAGCAAGCGAAGATACATATACACGTGCCGTAGCTGAGCCTGACTGCTGCCTGCCTAAGAGTCAGCATCAGACAAGCTGCCTTGTGCTGACAGCTAATGCGAAGCTGCAGATGGTCTCTACTCGACGGCTTCTTATTGGATAGAGAGCGATACCCCCATAAAGATAGAGTGTACTTGTTCCTAGTCTCACGTTATTGCAGCTACCAAGTCGCTTGGCTGGCTCGAGTGGGAAACAGGCCCAAAGAGGTGGCATCTCCGTGAAGCTGTAGCGCACTTTCTATTGCAGATGCATATCAGTTTGGACCCTGTGCCATCTCGTATGAAGAGCATAATTGTCGTCTTGTCGGGGTCATTTGTGGCGTTTTCCTTCTCTGTGCATCTATTTTCTGTTTTCTATATTCGGTATTGCTCAGATATATTTGAAGCTCGTCTTATGGGAAATGCTGAGTTTGATGTCGTTTGCTCAGCTGAAGCCCCCTCACAGCAATTCTATGTACTTTTCACAGCGTTTTTAATCACACGCTGGGTCTCGATGAGGTACCGTAAAAATAGAGGCTGAGAAAAGAACTAAAATTGCCGTGTAAATAAAATATACATGTATTTGGTCCAGCTCTGGGTGGATCTCAATTACATGTACTTAGTATATGGAAGGGACCTTAGGGAGGATGAAAAATGCTGTGACGACAGATCACCATCTTTAAGCTAGCTCTAAAAAATAAAAGCTGAGAATAGAACTAAAATTGCCGTGTAAATAAATTATACATGTATTTGATCATGCTCTGAGTGGATCTTGATTACTTAGTATATGGAAGGGACTTCAGGGAGGATTAAAAATGCTGTGAAGAGAACACCATCTTCAACAAAAGGCGTCCACAAAAGCCAATATTCTTTATATTGCTATATAAAGTACAGATGTGGCCTAAAGCTGCCTACCTACCCATACTTTCGGCACGCTTCTGGCATAAGAGAAAATAATTAGGCATATGCCAGGAATGTGCATAAACACTTACAGTCACGGTGCAACTGTCGAACGTAATTGTAATGATTTAGAGTAATTGTATTGCTCTGGCAGGGAACAAACAGAAATGATAACGCAAAAAAGCATCAAAAGAAGGCCAAAAATGCGATGAAACTCTAGCAGATAGTCCATTTACGTGTATTGCAAACTTGAACTGGGCGCTGTTTGACACCGAGAGGCCACGGAAGGGACTAGAATATTGAAATGTAGGGTCCCCGTGCTTGTCTTGGTGAGGCTGCACTGGAGCAGACCAAGGCCTCGGGAGGACCAAAAATGCTGTGAAAACCCTGGGGTCCATGGAAAAACTGAGAAGCCCCAATCTTAGTGTTGCAATAGAGAATACTTCTGCGATCCATGGCGCCTTGAAATTGTTTTGGCGTGTGTTGAGTCGGTGGCCAATGCATAAAGACCAGTTTCGCCATCATGCCCCTTGGACGACAGAATCAAGCCTCGTGGCATCATGAAAATACGATATCCTCAAAGGCAATCCACGCAGTTCGCATTCTCCCAATGGCAAATAAGAACCAGTGAATTCATTATTCGTATACGCTAGCAATGATAATAATGATTATCCTGTTATCTTCTTCGTCTTATTATCGTGCCTCATTAAACAAATCCGTCCAAAGCCAGCTCAAGCCAGCTTTATTGGCAATTGCGCTGCACATACGTCCCGCTAAGAATGGAGAGGCTTCCTCCCAATGATGAAGCGGTAGCTGGTAATGAGCCGGAGATCTCGATTCCGAAACTCGCCCTTGACGCCTTCCACGAGGATATCGGCTTGGCTTCTAGAATAGTTCAATGCGCGAGTAAACAGCGCCAGCGTGTGTGAAGCTACAGCCATTTGCATGTGAGTATGCTCGAGTCTGCCTAGCTCTTTCAGAGTAGGGTCTTTGGCCCAAGGCCCAATCGGTATCTTGTCATAGAGATTGATGGTTAGTATCAAAGTTCGTTAACCCAAAAGGAGGTGAGTATTCACGTACCCTGTATACCCTCTCTTCAACATCTTCAAACCCGGCATCTAGCATCCACTGTTTCTGATACCGAGCAACATTTATTGGCTTTCCGTACAGGTTGCTGGCAGAATCCAGCTTATCGACCCATTCCATCGTCCACGGGGCGCGGTCACAGCTATCGTCATCACTGAAAATCCATGCATCGTACTCTTGCATCTCTACCCATCCACCCGGCTTGAGGTTCTCCATGACTTGGCTGTAAAACCGCGGCCAGTCGCCAGATGTGCCACAGAGAGATCGTCCATGTATATAATCGAATTTCTCGTCCTCTCGGAACGTCCACTGATCTTCATAGTCGTCTACATGGAAATGACAGTTGCTCGGCACCCATTCGGGCTGGATTGGCGACAAGTCGATACCGTAGACTGATGAGTTTGGAATCTCGTCCGCCATGTCAATGGCCCAGATGCCGGTGCCGGTGCCCAAGTCGAGAATGCGCAGCCCGTCTTCACCCTCGGGTGACGCCAACGGTGCCGTAAAGAGGCGGCCGCCTAGTAACAGACGCCATATGTGATGCTGGAGATCTAATCGTCCCTGCTCCTCCCGGTCATTAGGTAGCACGTACTGGCCTTTTCTGTACGCATGATAGCGACGGCCGTTTTCGTATTGGTAGTTGGAGTTGGAAGAGGCGATAGAGCCAGCATAGATGGAGTCTTGGTCAGAGCCGTAGGTTGAATCGATATCTTCCGGCTCGTCCTTGTATGCCTCGGCCTGCGCCCGGATCATTGTAAGTGGTTGTATCATATGCTTTATACATGGCGTGTTCCTTGTTCTTCCTGTCTTTTTCCTTCTGGCGTCTCGTATTCACCATTGGTTTCACAGTGATGAGGGCTTATGCGGCAGCCTTCACGCATTGGGAAAGATGCACTCAATTGAGGGATAGCTGTGGGCAATTTGCGACTCACATCAACTTGTACAGGAACTGGATTCTCAGCATCGCCAGCCACGGGGCCTGCTAGCGGAGTTGCTACACCAGCAGATCTAGTTGGAGATGGGAGTGGAGAACCGGACGGAGACACTCCATTGCCTTTGAGAGACGCCATACTAGGGGTCTGTCGTTGAAATATGGTACGAGGGAGGAATTGGCTCTTGTTCCCCGGCGGTGGCTCACTGGCGGCAGCGAGATGAGATTCGCAACTTGTTTCGAGGATCAGGAGTGCTGGAGGGAAACAGGTGGGCAGACAGCTTCCAGTGCCTTTTCCCTTCTACTGTTGCTCCTTAGCTGGAGCTGAGCGTCCCGCAATTCGGCGCATCCTAGCGGCCGAGGGACGGCAGTTCATCCGGCACGAATCACGGAGCAAAGATGGGTAAACGAGCGGGGAGGTGGCTCAACACGTCGACGATGGGCGGTTCGGGCTCGGGAGGACTAAGACACAAGGGAACTAGCAGGAACAGAGGCCTGGCGATGAGGGATCAGAAGGCTATTATTACTCCGAAATGGAGCACAGGGATTGGCACTACGAGCGTGTGAGAGTGGTGATCTGGCATTGATGAGGCATGGTATAGCTGGGTGTAAGCCTGGCTTAGTGGTGTGGGATCAGATGCCCTCGCAGAGCTGCCGTTACGACCTTGCATAAATATGGAAGCTAGTCTTTACAAAAAGGCTTGGTGTAAGCTCTCTCTCTCTCCATATATTTGATTGATTCCAGTTGTATTCGCAGCTCTACGAGTACAGATTCATGTATGGTGTGGTGCCCGGGCGTCTACATCCAACTTTCCAACTTCTGGCCTCGGTCGCGTTCCGCTCTCACGCCATGGCAAGCACTCGCTCCTCGCAGGATTGCTCACATCTCAAATCACTGCAGCCAACCAGCTCAAATCGGAGCTGTGGCTCGTCGCGGAGGTGGGCTTCCGCAGCTGTGATAGGCTGGCGAAGCTCTTTGATTCATCTCCAAGTATCCACACAACTTCTTCAGCCCCCTGACCCTGCAGAATGCAGAATCATGCTGCACGTGGTTTTAGCCGTCGAAGCCGGCCCTTGTACAAGTAAGAAGCCGACGTCGAGGACCAACTGCATTAAATATTGCAAATACTACAGTAGCTACTGTGCATGTACGTTGTTTTTGAACACAGCCATGTTGGTCCCTAGTCTGCCTCCTTACGGTGACAGACTAAGATGTAAGCATATTCCTATTCTGGCGATTGCCTGTCTCGGTCCCCTCTCGTGCTGTTGGCTGGGCATGTTGGTCGTAGCAAAAAGTTGAGGCAAGACTACATGTAGGTATTATTGCTTGTGCTACAGACTCTTCTTTGACCGCAGATGTCACTTTATCAATTTGTCTTATGATTATAGTATCTGATATTATAGTGATGGCTTGTCGCCTAAAAGAGGCGATGGGAGACGGAGAGAGCTTCATTACAATTCCCGCAACATGACGTACTTACATGACTACAACGTGTCTCTGCCGTCAATCTCCTGCGCGTCATACACATCAAAATAGCGCTCAAGTTTCTTATACAGTCTCTTGATTCTCATAAACATCTCCTAGTTCTGCTGTCCTGTATAGCGGAGATGAGAAAATTCCAGGTTAAGCGCTGTCAATCTTTTAGCGAATTGTTTTTTTGAATAATATTTTCTCGAATCGAAGGCCAAATTTATCCGCCTATCCACATGTCATAAGGCTAAAACGAGCTCCAAGTGGAATCTTATAGCATTAACAAAGGTCAAAGAATAGTCACAGCCGAAAATGCCGAAAGCTACGTATGCATTCACAACGCCTGGTTGGGTGATAACTCCAGTGCCGGGATTCGAGATGCTCAAGGCCGCTACTCAAGGCCGCTTAGGTTGATTTTTTTTTTTGCCACGAATAGATAATGGAGTCAGTGAGATAAATGGGATATATGAATCATAATATATGGTGTAATTACGATCTTGAGCCAGAGACCATTCGCTCAACTACATGTGTACACGTTAGGTGATTCAATGCTCTCGGCCAATAGGAGCAGGCACCTTATCGCTTTATTTTCGCTGAGTAAGCCACGCGATAAGCGATACGCGCAACCAGATTTTGACTTGGGCAGTATCGCAAATCAACTTCCACCTCCTGCTTGAGTTTCTCTTACCGGCGCGGCATACGCATTGCTTCCTGTTGCATCGCTTTGGTTTGTGCTATCCTGCTCCAAACGTGCGTTGTGCTGAAGCCCATCATGGTGCGAAACAAGCCGCAGCGGCGGAATGATGACCGCGGACGGAATGGCTACGGTGACGATAGAAACCACCACAGCTTCCGACGCTCACCGCCGCGCTTCACTCCATCCCGCGATAGGTCTTATCGCGACTCTGATAACTGGCGATTCGGTGACGGTCGGCGGCCAGACTCGAATTCGCGACAGCACAACGATGACCGCCGTGGAGGGGGCGGCGACTCGTACCGGCCGCATGTCCCTCAGGGTGACTTCACTTTCCGCATGGACAAGCCAGCTGGCATCTCCGACTACGTGCCCAATGGCCAGCCGTCACACAGGCGCCCGCCGCGAAGAGATGGCCGAGGAGGCGGACGTGGAGGCGGCCCTCGCAGGGGCGGCAGGCCTCGCTGGCAGCCACCCCACCCCTCTGAACGAGCCTTGATATCGGGCGTCACTACAGGCCTCCCTGAAGAGAGTGTGCACACTGGCGAAGGCGCAAAGTTTCGCGATCTGGACGAGCTGTCGGATGATGACGAGCTTGAAATGGATATATCATCACGATCGTCTGTGTCTGATGCCGAGGAGCCCTCCAAGAAGCGGGTGCGCACTGCCGTAGCCGACGAGTCTGCTAATGCGGCCCCCAAGTGGTCCAATCCAGACCCGTATACAGCGCTGCCGTGCCCAGACGAGGCTACACGCAAGAAGCGGGATGTTGTGAAACTTATTCGCAAGGCTAGAGTGGAGGACAACGCAAACAAGCCCCTCGTATCCACAGAGGCTGAAGATTTCCTTTCATTTGACCTGAGTGACGAAGAGGGTGAGGATGAAAGTGATATCAAAGTTATCCAAGCCTCAGAGTTACAGCCGCCGCCACCACCCCCTAGTGAATTACCACCCCCACCGCCAGCTTCTGGAAACTATAGCAACAACAACGTTGAACTTTTGGGCAGAGGCATCCACTCTCTTCCAAACAAACCAGCTGCGCCGCAAGACAGATCGGATCCTCTTGGTTCTCGCAAGCGCACCCACGACGACGAGATTATCCAACCACCAAATTACAAGCACTTCAAGAAACCCAACATGAAACCTTCAAAAGGAACTCTGGTGCCAAACTGGACACCAAAACCAAATGAAGAGCCTTGCCCATGGGCAAATGTTGACCACTCTGCAACGACCAATATGGCTTTTCGGTACGCTTCATCCATCTCTGGCCTTTGGCCGACCTTTGAGGACATGCCATATGCTAACCACTCCTGACCAGGCTGCACAAAGAAATCATGGACTTCTATGAGTTCGTCAAGCCATGTGACTTTGAGCAGACGATTCGCAACAGTCTGGTTGAGAACCTGAAAAAGGCCATGAAGAGAGACGACAGGAATTTTGCCAACGCCGAGCTTTTCCCATTTGGTTCATTCATGTCTGGGCTGTATCTTCCAACGGCTGACATGGATTTGGTCGTTTGCTCTCCCAGCTTCATGCGCGGCGGCCCGCCTACCTTTATGAGCGCCAAGAGCTGGCTATATAAGTTTCGAAAGCTTTTGGTAGCTCAACGAATTGCAGAGCAAGACTCGATCGAGGTTATTGCCCACGCTCGAATCCCGCTGGTGAAATTCATTGACAGGGCGACTGGGCTGAGAGTGGATGTGTCGTTTGAAAACCTCGGCGGGGTCAAGGCCATTGACACTTTTTTGCGTTGGAAGAAGGAGTATCCGGCAATGCCTATCCTTGTCACCGTGATTAAGCATTTTCTTCTGATGAGAGGCTTGAACGAACCTGTCAACGGAGGCCTGGGAGGATTCTCCGTCATTTGTTTGGTCGTCAGCATGCTTCAGCTTATGCCGCAAGTCCAGAGCCGCAGCCTTATCCCGGAGCATCATCTTGGGGAGATGCTCCTTGAATTTTTTGAGCTTTACGGACGGAACTTTGACTATGAAGTGAATGCCATTTCGCTTACCAGCCCTATTGGATATATCCGCAAGGTAAGTGATTCCCATCGACAGAGTTTTCAATCCCCCTATTTTTATTTCACCTGCTGACGTCCTATTCCAGAGCCAAGTATCAAGCTTTACATACAAGAAGACGGACCGTCTCTCCATCATTGATCCAAACAACCCTGCTAATGACATCTCTGGCTCCTCGTCAAATACAGAGGGCGTTCTATCTCGCTTCTTTGATGCTTACCTCACTCTACGAGAGCGCATGCAACAAGTTGCTAGCGATCCCAACTGCGGTGGCATTCTTGATGTGCTGTTCAAGGGCGATTACTCCTCCTTTAGGATGCAGCGGACTTTTCTCCAACATATCCACGAAAAGCGTGCCTAATCAAGCTTTAACTGAAAGGATGCATGCCATTCTATGACTCTTACTGGTATATTGGCGTTTACGGATCACGATGACGACGAATAGTTGCTTCTGGACGGAATGGAGGTTTATAAAATCCATGTTTTCGTGGCGCATGGAAAGAAGGATTCATATTTTTCTTCATCCTTACTGTCTTTTTTTTTTTGTGTACAATTACTTGTAACGTCTTTGTTTACTTCTGATGAGCGGATTCATAGGGATTTGGCTTTTCTTTCACTTTTACTGGTCTAGGAAATCGTTGGTGGCTGCCAACTAATGCATTGATCAGGGCTTGCGACAATTTGAACCTACCAGTTACCTACGCTTTCTATCGACTCGATCGACCGCTATTACTACTGACAGGGCCGTGCAGTGATATGAAGAGATGATGGACGGTGTTGATTGCTGACTATAGTGCACAGAGAGACACTCAGCTTCAGCGACGAAGGTGCCAGGATGGAACACGTTGCTCCTGGCCACTTTTGTCGGTGGTGGCTGAGATTGGGCTTCACGGTGACTCTGGTCGCCATTTTTCTCACTGCAGGCTCTGCTTTACGCGGGACTGTGGAGAGGGAAAGTCCCAGGTTGGAAGATTATGCTTCTCTGGCTGGAGTGGCTTAGAAGCTACGAGGAAAGAGTTCTGCTGGCTGAGTGAATAAACTTCAAGATTGCCGGGCAACAAAAATTGTTCCTGGTTGTTCTTCCTTTGCTGCGCAATTCGGAGTTGCTGAAAGCACAACGAGCTCAGCGAGGGTGTTTTTGCAAGAAAGTATCCGGTCATTGGCGTGCCGCTCCTAGCATCATCTGCTCAACGTTTCTGCACACTTTTTGTTTGGTTCCGTAGAGCCGGGCTATCATTTTACTATCTCTTTAGCTTATTCATTTTTCTTTTCCTTTTCTCGATAGTCAATATGTCGCTACTCAATTCATGCCGATATGAAATCACAAATATTGCTGGCATATGCTGCATTGCCGTCATCGGTAAGTCTTACGGACCGAAGGGAAAAAGATGTTGTTTTCATTCTCCCCGAGGGTATCTAAATGAGACAATATCTAGGCGGCGCCGTTATCGGCTTCGACATATCGTCCATGCCCGGCATCCTGGGTATCCAAGCCTACTAGGACCGCCTTGGCTCCCCCGAGCCGGTCGTGAAGCCTGTCATTACTGCCATGGTGCCCATCGGTTCGATAGTGGGCGCGATCTGGTCTTTTTATCTGAGCGCGACTATGACACCAAAATGGGCGTTGATATATGTGTGCTTTATCTGGGTTTTTGGATGTGTGCTTCAGGTCGCATTGCCAGACAACTCGATGCTGTATATCGCGAGAAGCATTGCTGGAGTCGGAGCTGGGGCTATGAGTGCTATCATGCCTGTGTATCTGGTATGTCTGCCCTTGCTCTCCTGGCGGCAGAATCTGGATGATGGCGCGTAAAGGGGTGCAACGTCGCTGAGTTGAAACAGGCTGAAATCGCGCCATGGAAGACTCGGGGACGGACCATTGGGTATGCAGGTTCCAATGTTGTTGGACATGGAAACGAGCGTATAGGAGCAAAGTCTGACCTGCGTCGACAGATTCTATCAATTGGGCATCGCCTGGGGCATCTGCGCGCAATATCTCATCCAATACGCCGCGATGAAGCTTTCAAACCACCACAAGAGTGTTTCTGATCGGCAGCAATTTGCCCTTCGGTTGTTATACGGTATCCAGTTACTATCCGGAGTTGTGTTTTTCTTTGGCCTCCTTGTCCTCCCTCATAGCCCGCGTTTATATACTTCTTATGGCCTTTTGGGGTCTGCCCTCGGCATGGCTGCAGATCTCCACGCAAAAGGGAACGTGCACCAGCCCGAAGTCATCGCGCAGTGTCGGGAGATGGCAGAAGAAATCCGGATCGAGCGCGAAAAAAACCCGCCCGCGTTCCGCACGTTGCTACGGAGGCCCCTGGCGAGGAGACTTTTCCTAGGAATGAGTGTCCAAGCATGGAGCCAGCTGTGCGGCATGAACATGATGACGTGTATGTCTGCCACGCGCCTGTGAAACCCCAAGTTTGTTGCTGACACCTACCTCTATCAACATAGACAACCTTTTATATATTTTGCTTGGAACTGGGGCCGTTTCGCCGTTTGTGATGGCAACCATCCAGTACCTCATTTACTATGTCTGCACCGTGCCAGCCATATACTTGGTGGACAAACTAGGCCGAAGACGAGCGTTGCTCACTGGATCTCTGGTGATGATGATATGTCTCTTGCTCACCGGTGACTATTGGCCTTTGTCCTTTGCCATGCTGTATCTGGGGATTTCTATGGAAGCTAACTCTGTGGAAGGAATTCTCCAGCAGTCCAACGGCAAACCCACCGTGGGACAGTCGATACACCATCCTTGGTGGATGATGGATAGAAATCAACACGTCACAAGTGCCATGCTATCCTGTTCTTGCATCTTTGTGGCTGCGTTTGCTATGACCTGGGGGCCG
The DNA here is from genome assembly GCA_030708095.1 of Trichoderma sp. CBMAI-0020. Taxonomy (NCBI): domain Eukaryota; kingdom Fungi; phylum Ascomycota; class Sordariomycetes; order Hypocreales; family Hypocreaceae; genus Trichoderma; species Trichoderma sp. CBMAI-0020. The sequence goes on along the minus strand of JAJNCI010000004.1, from coordinate 508,303 downwards.
ATATCGTGGATATACCCGGCAGAGATATTCCCGACCGAAATTCGTCCCAGGGCCGTTGCCTTGTGCACGGCAGCGCGTTGGTGTTGCCATGTGGCCGTTGCTTTGGCTGTACCGCATCTGGGTGAGTGGAAAATACACCGTCAAAATGTCTTGTCTTTACTGGCGAACTTTGGCTGACATGACGCTGTTTACAGTGTGGGCGCTCAAGTAGGGAATCCTTTGTTTGCGATTGCGACCTCAAATGGTAAATGCTGACATGGAGGCTCTGACAGATACAACGCGTATTATCTCTTTGGCATGCGTACGTTCTCTGTATACCAATTTGGCACGCTGCGAATTAGCTGACCGATTTTGGGTTTTAGTCAACGGGTGTGCGCTAATGTTTATGTATTATATCGCCTACGAGACCAAAGGATATACGCTGGAGGAAATGCACAAAGTCTTTGACTCAGGGCTGCCCCCATGGAAGATTCGTCAAGGGGAAAGCAGAATCGAAGCGCTGGCATCACGTATTCAACAAGATCAACAACGGCAGCAGCAGCCACAAGCCCAAGGGAGGAGCGCCAGCGGAACAGACGCCATTGGGGCTGAAGAAGACGAAGGATGGCCATTCAGAAGGAGGTCATCGATGCAGGCTCAATAAACTGCTAGACATGGAATGGGGCCTGGAACATTGTACTCTTTGTAGCCTGCTGCTTAGGTAGTGGCTTGCTTTTCTCGGAAAGGAGGCCAGACGGTAGAGATTATGACATTGAAATGAAATATCGGTACGTTTATTGGCACGAGCTTGGCTACTTGGAATAAGACTGGCTCGATAATCTGTGTAGGGGGTTTTTGGCACTAGGTCATACGGAAGAGATCGAGGCCGTAGCTGTCCCCCAAATGGTATAAGTCGCCATCGCCATTCTCTTGACATGACCCCCACCGACTATATCTTTCTCCTCGTTTTAGTGACGAAGAGCCCCCTCTGCTGTGGGGGAACCATATCGCAGCCATGGATTGGGGCTAGAAGTCAGATTGTGGAACGTTATAATGAGGGGCAAATATGGATGAGGGGCAGAGGCCATTGTGAGATGGAGGCAGCAAGCCAGAAGAAGGCAACTTGTGTTGGATCAGCCGAACCGCAGTTATCCGATGTCGCAATAAGCTCCAGGGCCATCTCTCATCTCCATCTATATCCATCCTTCTTTGAGCATCGAGCATCTGGCTCATACATAGCGAGTGAGTGACTTTGACGGAGCGAGCAATTAGCCATTGCCCGAGCTTTGGAACCAACACAACCAGGAACTCTAATTTTTTTTTTTTTTTTTGAGGAAAAAAGAGAAAAGCTTCCATAAAAAAAGACGAGGAGAAAAAAAATGTCTTCACTCGTCTTCTATCCAACTTCGCCCAAGGAGGCGCTGGTCAAGGAATTCGTGGGCAAGTCGATTGCCGACGTGCCCACGCCGGCGGCGGTGATGAACGTTGCGGCGGCGAGGCGGAATTGCGAGCGGATGCTGGAGGCTGCGAAGAGGCTTGATTTGGGGTGGAGGGCGCATGTGAAGACGCACAAGGTGAGATGAAGAATTCTTGCCAAGGGCATGAGGATGGAAATGGTGCTAAATTTTTTTGGTTGATTCTGTGTATAGACTGTTGAGTTGACGAGGCTGCAAGTCGGGGAGGATCTGTCGAGGCCGGCGAATGTGATTGTTTCGACCTTGTCCGAGGCGGAGTTTATCCTGCCCTTGTTGGAGGAGTATAAGAGCAAGGGGAGGGAGGTGAACGTATGTATAGGGCCGTTTGGAGAATCAACACCATCCAAGGGAGTTTATTCCTTTGATGACAAGCGCTAACAAGCTGGATGATAGTTTGTCTACGGCCTACCCATCTCCAAGGGAGCGGTGCCTCGGTTGGCGGAAGTGGTCAAAGTTCTCGGCGACGGCAGCATCTCGATTCTGCTGGACGATCCCGCACAGCTGGAGGCTGCGGCGGAGCTGAAGAAGCAGTCTGGCGTTGCGCCGCTGGCCCATATCAAGATTGACATGGGAGGGCGCCGAGCTGGTGTTGTGGAGAGCAGCGAGCGGTTTGTGGAGGTTGCCGATGCGGCGTTGGAGGCGCACAAGGCTGGGAGCCTGATTCTCTCGGGGCTGTATTCACATGCCGGGCATTCTTACGGGGGGGACAGCCGTGTGGCGGCGATCAAGATGCTCCATGCGGAGATTGATGCCATGCTGCGAGGTGCGGACAGACTCGCTCAGAAGGCAAAGCAGTTGGGGGCTCAGATCCCGACGCTGGTCGTCTCTGCGGGAGCGTCTCCCACGGCACTGTCGGTGCAGAATTTACTCGGGGGACAGGACGAGGCTCGGGACAGCGAGACGGGCACGCCGGAGCTCAAGGCCGCCGTCACGGAGCTCTCAGAGCTCTTCCAGACGGTCAAGAGCAAGGGGCACGCCGTCGAGATCCACGCGGGCGTCTACCCAACGCTCGATCTGCAGCAGCTCGCCGCCCACAGCCTGAGCTCGTCGACGCTCTCGTGGCGCGACATTGCCCTCACCGTCGTGGCCGAGGTGCACGGCGTGTATCCCGGCCGCGGCGATAACGGCACGGACGAGGCGCTCATTGGCGCGGGCGGCCTGGCGCTGGGCCGCGAGTTCTGCAAGGCCTACGACGGCATGGCGATGGTGACGCCATGGGGGCGGAAAGGCGTGCAACTGCCGACGTGCGATGTGGAGGATCACGAAGGCTGGACCGTGGGCAGGTTCTCGCAGGAGCACGGCATCTTGACGTGGGCGGCGGGCAAGGGCCGAAGGGCCAAGGAGACGCAGCCACGGGACGCGATGGAGGCGGGACAGAAGGTGAGGCTGTGGCCGAACCATGCGTGCATCACGAGCAGTCACTTTGGGTGGTATTTTGTGGTGGATGAGGACCGGAAGGGTCATGAGGACGAGATTGTGGATGTTTGGATCAAGGCCAGGGGGTGGTAGCGTGTGTGAATTACGGAGTAGGTTTCCATATGTATATTTGCGGATAGAGTTGGATTAAAAGGTGTTGCAACTATTCTCTGATGAAACAAGATTCACATACTGTCGAGGGGATGTTCAGCTTGTCACAACACTGCATATCATCCTGATATGAACTACTCATAATCCATATTCTTCTGCACTACCTACTACAAGTATACGAGCCATCCCAACGACATGTGAACGCGGAGCAGCAACTCTAGGCATCAAGGACCCCCACCGATGAAGCAGGGGAAGAGAAGCTCGTCTCGGGAGAGCCAAAGGATTCCATCAGACGCTTGCAGCAGACCTATGCTTCGTATAGGCCGGCAATTGCTTAGTTGGCACGTGTTTATCAAAAAGACCAAATGCCTCCCTTTCGGAAGAATATAAAAGTGTCACAGCTGCTTGAGCCCTCTGCAAGCTGCTGCAAGGTCCCGAGCAAAGAGAGGCGGGCTTGTTACGAGTTAGTGCTGGGGTCTTGAGTCGGTGGAGACGGGAGATGGGGAAACAGAAAGAGTCCAGATTCCCCCACATCTTGCTTGTCTCTTATACTACTCCCCCCAAAAAGACGGGGAACGTAAATGTGGCGCCGAGCAAGAAACTCTGCTCAGAGCGGCGTTTGCCAGCGGAGCCATACGGAATGTGGGATAAAAGAAGTTGCTCGGGATACAAATTATGGAGAAATCCTACTCCCGTTGGTTGTTCAGTCTTCTAAGATCAGCTGTTTCTCTCTCTCTCTCTCCTGTGATTTGCTTCCTTCTTGCTTGATGGAGAGCGTGGGGGTACCGGCTGTTCTCGACGCGGTTTTGTGTCCTTTTTGGCCGATGCCATTGAGGAGCACAGCATGGCGAATGCTGCTGCTGCTGCTTCTGGCATTATGCTTCGGCAAATAATACGTAGCATGGGGAAAGAAGAGGCGCCTGCCACGGACATCGGAGCTGGCCACGGAGCTGCTAATGTAGGTACCGGTACCGCAACATCATGTGCCAACGGGGACCCGACTTTCCTCTTCCTTCTTATTTCCCTGCTTCTCTGTTTGTTGTCTCTGTAGTTCTCTTCTTCTTCTTCTGTTGATTTGTTTGTGTGAAGCAATCTGTTGCACTCGAGGCCTGTGGGACGAAACAACGCTCCTTGTGGCTTGCTCTCTCACTCTTGTCCATCCACATATCCCCTCCACACTGCCTTCTTTACCTTGCTGTTCTCACCACCTCAACACACGTACGAGAATCACAACCAATAATCAAACGCCATGTCTCCTTCTGCGGACTCCTCTGCGGCGGCGGCCCAGGCGGATCGTCCCTCACGACCTCTCATCAAGGGAATCTACGTGCCCACCGTGGCCTTTTTCGACAGCGAGACCGATGAGCTGGACATCAAGACGGTCTCACGGCACGCCGTTCGCCTGGCAAAGGCCGGTGTATCTGGCCTCGCCGTCCAGGGATCCAACGGCGAGGCAGTGCACCTGGCGCTGGACGAGCGCTCAGCCATCACGCGCACCACGCGCGCTGCTCTCGATGCCGCCGGCTTCACATCCATGCCCCTGATTGTCGGCTGCGGCGCCCAGTCCACCGTCGAGGCCGTGAAGCTGTGCCGCGACGCAGCGGCCAATGGCGGCGACTACGCGCTGGTGCTGCCGCCGAGCTACTACGCCGGCCTGTTTGACAGCTCGACGGTCGAGAGCTACTTTGTCGGCGTGGCTGATGGCTCGCCCATCCCCATCATCATCTACAACTACCCCGGCGCCACGCCCGGCATCGATATCAATTCGGACACGCTGGTGCGTCTGAGCCGCCACGCCAACATCGTGGGCTGCAAGTTCACCTGCGGCAATACGGGCAAGCTGGGCCGCGTGGCTGCTGCCGTCAAGGCCTCGGGCGAGAACTTCCAGTGCTTCGCCGGCAGCTCCGACTTCTTGCTGGCGTCCATGGCCGCCGGCGCCGTGGGCGTCATTGGCGGCCTGGCCAACGTCTCGCCCCGAGCCAACGTGCGGCTCTTCCAGCTCGCCGAGGCTGGCCCCGACAAGGCGGCCGAGGCTGTGGCGCTTCAGTCTGTTCTGGGCGCGGGCGACTGGGTGGCGATCCAGACGGGCGTTGTTGGCGTCAAGGCAGCGCTGCAGGCGTACTTTGGATACGGCGGATTTGCCCGGAGGCCGCTGCCGAGGCCAGACGATGTCAAGGTCAAGGGCATTGCGGACGGCATGAAGGAGATGATGGACGTGGAAAATGCGCTGCCTGATGCTGCGTAGACGGACGGATGAAGGAGGGGAAAAGGAGGAGTGAGGACTTGCTGCATTTGGAATATCACGAGGCGTATATACACATTGATGTTATGGGATACACGAATTTACTGTATTTGATGTTACAATGCTGCTGTTGACTCTTGCTGTCATTTACAGGCAAACCTACTTTTGCATTGATTACTCTTGGTCGCAGCCTCGGAGTGGGTAGCACGATACATGTGTGTGCCTGGTAGTAAACCACCCACAGCAATGCACAAATGAACACACGTTGTTACAGAAGCGCCCAAAGTTTTCTTCATTCATTGAGCTCTTTCCTCTATGCTAATTCCCATGTCGCCTTTTTATTGGTATCGTTCAATATGCATTCATCATTTACAGAAGCGCCGTGCACTCAATCTCGACGTCGGTGTTTAGGGGCAGAGTCTTGACGGCGACACATCTAAGAAATAGCAACATTAGCCCAATCTCTTCCATTTGAACTGCACTCTCATAGGACCCCCACTACCATGTTGCATCCGATAGCGGGGCGCTTGTTTCTGATGGAGGGGTAACCAATTCAACAAAGATGAGGAAAGCAAAGACTTACGTTCGGCAGGGCTTGACATCGCCCCAGTAGGTGCTGTAGACCTCGTTCATCTTGGCAAAGTCGGCCATGTCGGAGAGGAAGACGTTGACCTTGACGACCTTGTCGAGCGTGGTGCCGGCGGCCTCGAGAATGGCCGACAGGTTCTTGATGCATTGATGCTGTGAAACGTGTCAGTTGTCCCTCTGGCGTTGCACTGCGTCGATAAAGCTCAACGTACGGTGTGAGCCTGGATGTCGCCGGGAATGAGCTCCATGGTGACGGGGTCCATGGGCACGGCGCCAGAGACAAAGACGAGGCCGGCGGCCTTGATGGCCTGGCTGTAGATGCCGGGGAGGGGCTTGGGGGCGTTGGAGGTGAGGACGGGGACCTTTTCCGACATTTTGGCGGTTGCTTTGTGAATGATGGATGGGAGGTTGAGGAAGGGAGAGGGAGAAAAAGAGAGGACAAGGAGGAAAAGAAAGGGATCTACGTTTGGACTTGAACAAGCTATATAGCATTTACCGTGCTTCCCACTACCATGACTTCACACATACTAATACTAGGCCTACACGTATTGGCACTTGGGCATGATCGGGTAAAGCTGGAAAGCAATGGGATTTGAGCATACCTGCGAGAGCTCTCCACTGTGAAGCCGAGAGTGGAGCAGAATGTGTAGCAAAAGGCTGGGCCAGGACGCCTTTGGAATGACGACCATGACTTTCATTGTGAGATTACAATCCAGATTGTTGTCGAAGCTTTCAATTAGAGAATCTCGGCTGAACCCATCTCTAGCTCTTGGAGTAATTACAGTCTCCATGGAGATGGTAAAGGCATGTACAGATTACTGCTGGTACTAAAGATGGGCATTAGCCATTCTCCAAATCTCCTCACCAGCATTCCCAATTGACCCCCTCCACGCTTCCCCCCAACGCAATATTGGTGGTCTATGCATACAGCTAGACTTGAGAGCGAGGATCCGGAGATAGCTAAGCGCTAAAACCCTGACCCCCGTGTAAATAGATACCAAGTATTATGCTCGTATCTGAAAGTTATCTGTCCCCCACGATGACTCCCCCCACCGAATGGCGGTCAGATACTCAGATATGGTATTTGGCCGAGAAGTGGCTTTTCGTGGCGGCGAGGGGGCCGAGTTCCTGGGTTAGGACCATCATGCTCCACTGATTGCACAAAGCAGAGTCATACAGCATCTCATCTTTGTCCATCTCGTAGATGATCAAGATATCATCTATGCTCCATACCAGCCAAGAAGCTCCATAGATCCGAAGATACAGACTGCTTTACGCCATTCCTCATCTTGGCAGCGGCGTTTTGCTGCTCTCCTCCATTTTAATCAATTCCCCTCACCTCGTCTCTCCGGATTTGCCCCCACCTAGTCTAAGCAGATGACTCGTAAAGGCGTCCAGGATGGGAGATTCAGCGGTCCTTGCGGTCAGCTCTGCTTCGCGCCGTGCTCCATGCCACACACATTCGCATGAATTTTCATATACGTACCTCGTTTTGTGCTGTGCTGTGCTGTGAGAAAACGAAGAGTGTGGGGTAGGCTGGCCTGGCTTCTCCAGGTTTTTCATCGCTTTCCCCACGGAGAGGATTTCGTGGAGAAGGGGAGACCAGAGGCTTGGGCCTGGGGAAGCCGATGCGCCATCTTGACTCGCCTTGTCGAAAAAAACGAACCTATTCTCTCAAAGCGCTGATGCCGGCTGACCGAGACGAGCTGCATAGTCCAGACGTCAGAACCTCGTGGCAGGCCCTATCTCTAGATAGCCATCTCTCGCCTTGTCCGATTCCTGGCGTGGATCTAGACAGAGATAGAGAGATAAGATATTTGGGGGGTTGGTGGATACGGGCCTTCTAGTGACCAAGGCCCCCAGGATAATACCGTCTTCGCCCTTGGAGGAGGTACTTACTCTGCTCAGTGCTAGAGACAGCATCTCAGGCACCTGGACAATGTATGTTGCCCAATCTTTCCACATCTCCGGGACTCTCTAACGGATGGTGGCCCGACTACTGGTGAGTCCTCACAACGGCCCTTTCTTATCCGGGCAGTTTGGGGGAAAGTCAAGCCATTGGAGGGGGTCATATCTCCTCGTTGGACTCACATGCAGAGAGGCAAAGCAACAGTCTTAAGCCAAGGGAACTAGATTCATCAGCTGAACAGCCTGCACCATCATCTCTCTTCTGTTTCCTGCAACCACCCCTGGACGGCTGAGTTCTTTTAATGCATCGTCACTAACTCGCGCCTTGTCTGGGCTACAAAGTATCTACAGTTACATTATCATAAAAAGCGCTTGGTCGCCCACCAACCCCCTGCTGCCGAGTTTTCCATCAGCCAGGAAGCTCGGGCGCTTTTTTTTTTTTTCCAACGGTCTTCTAGCTGTTTGCTCTGTCAGCCTTCACATTTCTCATTATTACGCTTAGCTTGGAAAAGGCAACTATTACTAGTAGCTGAATTCCTGGGCGGTCCTAGCATCCCTGGTCGGTGTCAGAGTTACCTTGCTACAGTACTCATCAGCCTTTTTTTTATAAGAAGCTCCCGGGCTGCGACCCCAACTTGGCAACTCTTTGCCTCTGCCGATCTTCCTCCTCCTCCTCCTCTCCTCTCTTCATCACAGACGACCATCGTCTTGTATACCTGTTTGCTTCTTTATATCTCTCACGACATCCATTGCGGAAAGAAAATATAAGAAAAAAAAAAAAAAGACTTATAGAAGAACAATCAAGCCGTCGCCATCATGGGGTCTCAGGACGTCGACAACTCCGTGTCCAAGGACATGGGCACCGACCATCTCGACCGAGTGGAAAGCCAGAAAGATGGCTTCATGGAAGAGACGGCGCGCGTCGTCGACCATCCCGCCGAGCGTGCTCTGTGCTTCAAGTTTGATATCCGGATCCTGCCCGTCCTGGCCCTGATGTGTAAGTCAGCCATTGCTTCTCATGTAATGCTCGACGCGTTCTGTCGAGATCTCTCTTCTAGACAATGCCATCACCATCAAATCGTGGGTTGCTGACGTCTCCTGACTACAGACCTTTTCAACGCACTCGACAAAGGAAACTTGGGCAACGCCCAGACCAAGGGCCTCAGCACCGGTACGCTTCCCCCTATCTTGTGATAGCATAAACATCAAAACTAACGCGTTGGCCTCATCGCTATAGATCTTCACTTCAAGCCCAACCAGTACAACCTCGTCGTCTCCATCTTCTTCGTCCCCTATGTCATCTTCGCACCCCCCTTCGCCATGCTGGCTAAGAAATTCGGAGCCTCTCGCGCCCTGCCTCTCATGATGCTCACCTTTGGCACCATGACCCTCTGCACGGCCGCCACGCAAAACTTCGGCGGCATCTTCGCCGTCCGCTGGTTCCTGGGAATGGCCGAGTCCGCCTTCTTCCCTACCGTCATCTACTACCTGACCACCTTTTACCGCCGTGGCGAGCTCGCCCGCCGCCTGGCCATCTTCTACGCCGCGTCCAACATTGCCAACGCCTTCTCCGGCCTGCTCGCCTTTGGCGTCTTCCACATCAAGGACAGCAAGATCTTTGTCTGGCGCTACCTCTTCATCATCGAGGGCGGCGTCACTTTCCTCTTTGCCATCTTTGCCTACTTCTATCTGCCCCGCAGCGCCTCCCAGGCCAAATTCCTCTCGGAAGAGGAGCGCTCCCTGGCCTTTCACCGTATCCAGGTCGATTCATCGTCCGAGGTCTCTGAAAAGTTCGACTTCAAGGACGCCATCAAGATCTTCACCAAGCCCTGGGCCTATGGCTTCCTGCTCATCGAAATCTGCCTCGGCGTGCCCATCCAGTCCGTCTCGCTCTTCTTGCCCCAGATCATTGCGCGACTCCGGCTTTCCACCGTCAAGACAAACTTGTATACCGTTGCCCCCAACGTCACCGGCGCCGTCATGCTTCTTGTCTTGGCCTTTGCCTCGGATTTCACGCGCCTGCGTTTCCCCTTTATCGTGCTCGGCTTCTTGCTGTCCTTTATCGGCTTCATCATCTATGCATCCATCGACGACGTCACCAAGCAGCTGCACGTTGCCTACTTTGCCACCTTCATGATGTGCTGGGGCACTTCAGCTCCCTCTGTGCTCCTCTCTGCTTGGTATAACAACAACATTGCTCACGAAGGCCGTCGTATCACGTTGACTTCTGTCGGTGTGCCTCTCGCCAACGTCATGGGTCTTGTTTCCAGCAACATTTTCCGAACCCAAGACGAACCTCGGTACGAGCCCGCGCTCATAACGACAGCTTGCTTTGGTGCTGCCGGCGCGCTTATTGCTCTCTGCATGGGATTGTTTATGATTTGGGACAACAAGAGGCGTGATCGTCAGCAGGGTGTCAAGATTGATCCTCGTGATATTCCCACTTCACGATTGAGGGATGGCCCCAACTCCCCTGAGTTCAGATGGTTTTTGTAATGAATGTTTGACGTTTGCGTTTTTCTATATTTCCTTTTTTTTTTTTTTTTTTTTTTTTTTTGTAGCTGGAAGGAATGGCCGCAGTATGGCTGAGCGTTACGAGTTTTGGATGAATATGAATGTTTCAAATTTAGGATTAAATATAGTGGTTGTAGCGTGTTGTCTACATCTCCAGGCAGTTGGCCGGGCTCTAATGAAGAGATGAATGCAAAATATATTACCACATTAAAATCAAGTATATCTAAACATCCGCCTTTTGAATATATTGACGTTTTATAATTGAGTCATCGCCACAGATTTGGGGTATCATAATCATCTTTCCAACAAATTCGACCCGCTCCCCGCCTGAGAGAAATCTTCTCCCTGTAAAAATAGCTGTAAATCGCTTAACCCGTCATCCCCCTGGCTGATGAGGTTAAAATACTGCTCCTGGAACTCTTCCACCGCTAGGTAATGCCCCGGGCCGAGATTTGGTATGGTAATATCATAAGCTGGCGCAGAGTCGTATTCGGCGTGGGGGCTTGAGCGCAGATTCGCGTCTGTAGCTGAGGTGTCTATGGCTGTGTTGGATTTTAGGTCGCTTGTGTCTTTGCTAGCACTTGGTACAGGGGGGACGGGGGCATCAGGCTGCATGCCGTGCAGTCTGGCGGCGATGGAACGGTCGAGATACTGTAAGAAGAGGTCGAGGGTGTTGTTGTTGATGCGCCAGTACTTTTGGACTTCTTTCAAGCAAAGGAGGCATGTCTCGGCGCGATGTTCGGCAAGGCGCCTCGTAAGGCCGGTGCCTCGGCGGATTGTAATGGTGTGAATACACAGGGCAGAAAAGATGCTTGTGATGCTACCAAAGGGCGTATGAGTGAAAGAAAAGTCCCGTACATTGAGAAGACAAACTTACAGGTGCATTTGTCCATAACGAAGTATCCCTTGAGTACACATGTCTTCGGCGATGCGGCTGATACGACAGGCCGCTTTAAGGACGATTTGTGAGCCAGGCGTGGTAGACTCAAGGCGCAGGAAGCTGTTCCTGTGTATCAGGATCTTGAGGTGGCTATATATACACAGGTTAGCGAGGTGAGTCCAACGAAAAATGCAAACTGTGAATCTTCATTACTTATATGCGAGATGAAGGAGACATGTCCATACAGAATCAGAGCCTTCCTCCGGAGAGTATTTGATGTGTTCTGGAAGACTTTCTCTCCAAGCTTCGAGAGAGATGTTGAGATCTCGAAGGGTGTTTGATGAAGTCACAGATAGTGAAGCGTTGCCGGGGACAAAATGAACATCGATAATCTTACCCACTGGAAAAATTGTCTTCTTAGCCAAAGCACTCTTCCATCATCTATAGAATGGAAATGGGGGGCAAGGTAAAATAGGACTCACGTAGCTTGGCAATTTCCACCATCTTGATTGCGTACGTAACGTGCTCCGGTAGACACGAGCCAAAAGGAGAGTCGGGGCCACTGTTGTCTGTTTCCCAGTCCGATGGGCTGAGCGGCTCAATGTCACAGTCTTCGTCTCTTATTCGGCTGGGAAGTCCCAACGACGCAGCTGCTTGTCGCTCCCTTACGTAGACTGTCCACCAGATTCTTCGTCTCATCCGAGCTGTGTGTGAGTCTTTGGACATGGAGCGGGATCTTTGAGGTTATGAGCATCAGTATTCTACTGCCATGCATCAGAGAAAGACGAAGCGCGACTCACGAACGATGGAAGCCGTACGACTCAGCAAGCGTAATCGCAATTCCAAGCCAGTACCGCACATCTCTCACATCCGTCGGCGCTCCTCTCCAGAAACTCATCAAGAACAGCGACTGGATCAGCACCGTTTCGTCCTTTTCCCAATCGGCGTGGAAGAGCATCCTGGTTCTCGTGTAAAACGTCGTCTTGGCCTGATATCTGTCTTCGAACCCCATCGCTCGGATGGTTGCGGCGTCACAGTACGTCGCTCCGATAAAGAGCATTGCCTGCAGCAGCATCCGAGATATATCTACCGACGAGAAGGAAGTGGCATTTGCCAGTCGTCGCGCTATCTGCGCTCTGTCCAGAAGGGGCCAGCTCGGATGGAACCAGTCAAAATACGCCTCCAAAGCTGGTAAACAGCTCTGAAGATCCGGGAGTGTTAATGCGCCCTCGTTGCGCAGATAGCGCATTGTCCCGGGACTGAGATCGGTACGGCCTGTGGTGGTCTGAGAAGTCGACTGCGGCGTAGCCGGTAGGGGAAATGTGAAGCGCTGTTTATGGCTATTGGCGTTGTTGCCTCTCGAGGTGTAAGACCGACTGGAGATTTCCTCCTCGTCGCTGGGAACGAGAGTGAGGAAGCTTGATTCGCCGTAGAAACGAGTGCCCGGCACCGGACTGGGTGAGGATTCCTCAACTTCCTGGTCCTGAGAGTCATTCGGGTCCTGGGTCGCAGCGTTTCGCAGATTGGAGGCGTCCTGTATTGAATCCCTGGGAGGTGGCGCATCAAAGGGAGTTGGATACGCTTTGAGAGAGCTGCCGGCCTCGATTGGAGGCTGAAAGTGCTGTAGTAGCCGGCGAGATCTCCGAGGGTATCTGGAGGGCTGTCAGTTACATCCCATATCATTCCATCTGTTAAATCAAAAGCAAATATGAGAATGAAGACGTAAAACTGAATGAATTATACCTTCCTCTGCGCGACGGCAGAATCTCGCAATTCGCCCCTGCGGCCAGGCAGTTTGAGCACGGCTGCTTCTCCGTCACATCGCAGCGCACTCGGCGGATGTTGCACTCGCGACATGCGTGCTTGGCCCGCGACTTTTTGCCGTCTCCTTTGGCCGGGGACGGCGAAGGCGTGAGTTTCGAGGAGCCCATGTTGGTGTTGAAAAGCAGCAATTGGGATCTGGAGCTGCGAGAATTGCGTTCATGTTAGTTCTGGGAGTTGCCGAGCCGGCTACGGGCTGGTGGAGGATATAAACGGCGTCGGCCTTTAGTGGGGCAGGTGCTGTCCCGGCCGATTTACGTGTATTGCCTCCTGCTTGGATGTAGTGAATGAGTCATTTTGAAGTTGTCTTATTAATAATCGCTATCTGGAGAATACACAGTTGTAATTTGAAACTGGCCAAAGTACCAGTTGAGCCTAAGAATATCACTTCCACCCCGTATAAGTCGGTGGTTTGCGTATCTACACACTTCAAAGTAAATGCTTCGCCATTACCAATAAACCCAAGCCATGTGATTAATAGCTCTTTGGCAGCCCAAGAGCCTTTTCTCCAACATAATTCAAAATCATCTCCCTGCTCACCGGCGCAAGTCGTGGCACCAGGCACTCTCTAAGCCACCGCTCTACATCATACTCAGCAGCATATCCCATCCCTCCATGAGCCAGTACTGCCCTCTCGCAAGCCACGAAAGCAGCTTCTGCAGCGAGATACTTGGCACTATTAGCTGCTACGCCAATGGCCTTTTGTGTGATGGATGAGTCTGTCTTGCTCGCATCATACAGCCTCGCTGCGTGGTAAGTTGCCAGCTTGGCTGCCTCGAGGTGCATGTACGCATCGGCCAGGGGATGTGCAACACCCTGATTCATGCCAATCGGGCGCTGAAAGACGACTCTCTCGCGGGCATACGATGCGGCTCGGGTCAACGCCGCATAGCCTAGGCCAAGAGCCTCTCCTGCCAAGAGACACCTCTCGGCGTTCATGCCGTGAAGAACAATCTTGAAACCTTGGCCTTCTTTCCCAATCAGAGTATTGGCAGGAATACGGTAGTTGTCGAAGAAGACTTCATTGGCATCGACAGCTCTGCCGCCCATCTTATTGATCTTCCGCATTGATAAGCTGGGCTGCGTACGGTCCAGGTCGATGCAGAAGAGTGAAAGGCCCTCGCTGGGTCTCTGTGCCTCCTCATACGGTGTAGTCCGGGCCAAGAGAATCATCTTGGACGCTACCTGCCCGCAGGTCGTCCAAATCTTTTGTCCAGAAATGACATACTCGTCTCCCTCTCGCTTCGCCGTAGTGGACAACCGCAGCGTATCTAGTCCGGCATTCGGCTCCGTTACGCCAAAGCACGTCCTCCATTTTCCCGAGATGATTCCCGGGATTGTTTGCCGCAGCTGCTCGTCCGTTCCAAACTTTGCCAGTGGCTGCGTTGCGTAGACATTTGCGTGGATGGACTGCGCGCCGGCCATTCCCGCGCCAGACTCGGAAACTGTCTGCATCATCATCGTGGCTTCAGAGATGCCCAGGCCAGAACCTCCGAGGTTTTCTGGGAGGGCAATGCCTAGCCATCCGCCTCGGGCCAAGGCCGCATGGAATTCCTTGGGATCTTGCTCATTCTGGTCGTGCTCTCGCCAGTATGAATTGGAAAAGTTGGAGCAGACTTCGCTGACTGCTTGGCGGACGGTAAGCTGAGTTTCAGTGAAACCCGTTGTTTCCATGAGATGATGATGGGAGGTTGATGAGAAGGACCTGCGGTTAACCCTGACAGTCATGGCACAACATGTTGTTGCTTTATAAGAGCTGGTCAACCGGCGGCTTACATGCAATGGCCAACATCGCGAATTTACGGAGCAAGCCATGATGCGTTTGAGCTGGTCAAGTCAACGCCAGCATCAATTCGATTTACATCTTTTCAGCTCTTGGTACGTCTGTAAAAATGTCAGCCCATCTAATAGATGAAATTATAACATGTATATGGACCGTCTTGGGTTACTCCGGCTCTCGGCTAATAGAATCTGCTTCAAGTGGAGTCTTTGCATCATATAGCCGACTTGATGCCTGGAGCTCCATGTACATGTATACAACGACGACGTGAGATTCGGCGCCAATGATCTTGTATGATAATTGCACATTATTTATGAATACGAAAAAAGAAATGACAGTTTCTTTACATCACAAAACACGATGGGTGTGGAAAATCGCTGAACCTAATCGTGAGCACAAGCCAAATCAAGGCTACTACTACCCGCGCCAACATCATAAGCACAGAAGAGCACCAATAAACATCAGAGACCTTTTTTCGTACGCTCTGAGTGAATACTGCGTACGTACGATGCAAATTTAAAACGCAAGTTACAGTCCGAAATCCTGTCTTGTGATTTAAATGTTGTCTCTATTGGCGTTATCACTACAAGGTACAATAAACCAACCTAGAGCAGCAGCGGCCGGGCTCTTCCAAAGTGTGGATTTTTTCTCATCTCAACATTATATATAGTACACGGTACATGTCTATTGATAATTGATAAATTCTATTCCATCAAGACTTTTACATGAAGGCTTCTGGGACTTGATATTATGTCTTGTACACAAGTGTCGGCCCGCTCCGCAGCAGCCGAATGGTGATTAGAATGGCAGCACAAGCAGCAAGACATGAGCCACAGAATAGCTGAACGCCGAGATACGACCCAGTATGACTGATTATGGTCCCACCAATTGGGGTTCCCATCAGTAGCCCAATAGACTCAAGCGCAAAGCACATACCTAGCCGAGTACCAAGCTTGCTGATGTCTGGAGTGATCTCCATCATGACCACCGCTATCAAAGACACAAATCCTCCTGAGAAGAAGCCGTATAATGCAGAAAGCGCGATAATTGCCGACGTACTGCGTACGGCAATCCAACAATATGCTAGAATAGCCGTAATAGTCAATGCTGGACAGAGAACGTTGAGTGAGCCGATATAGTCGGCAACAAAGTTTGGGCCGAAGCGGCCAAATGTTGACGTAGCATTCAGGATGGCAAGAAGATAGAATCCCAGATTGGCATCCACAATCCCGGCATCAATTGCAAAAGGCTGCACATAAACGAGAAAGTTGTAGAAGCCGAGAAAGCCTAGAAAGCAGGCCAAACAAAAGAGCGAATACTGAGCTTCTCTAAATGCAGAAAGCTGCAGCAGGGCCCTCTTCGCCTTTGGTCTGAAGCGCTGTCGCATGACGCCAATCGAAATAGCGCAAGTTGACAGAGAAAGGAAAGCGATGATGCGGGTCGCCCAAGGGAATCCCATCTTTATTTCGAGTTGCCGGAACATGATGGGGATGAGGACTCCGCCAATACTGCTGCCCGATGCGGCAACGCCATTTGCCAAAGCTCGTCTCTTGTGAAAGTATTGCGGTAGGAGTGCAACTGATGGGACGAACAAGAAGCCGGCCCCTATACCAACGCAGATGCCCTGTGCTAGCATGATCTGGTAGTATTTTGTAGAGAGGCTCGTCATCATCATCCCAAGCACAACGAGAAAGGTGCCGGTTGGTAACAGCGCATAGAAGTATCCTGCGTCAAAGAGCGGGCCACTAACGACGCCAACTACCATGAGCAAGGCTGATTGAACCGACCCGATCCAAGCAATCGATGATGGCGACTGGTGGGATAAAATGCGTTGTTCGTAGTACGTTTCAAACACTCCAAAGGCGTTGATGATTCCCCTAGCCATGAAGTCGTAAGTCAAAAGTTGTTTCTCTTGTTCATTGACTGTGTAGTCTCACCATGAATTGAAATAGAGGAAAAAAGAGCCAAGCACTTGCAGCCAGGCCTTGGCGCCGGTGTCAAAGACTTGCTTCACATCGTCATGTCTGTCGTCTTGTGACAGAGCTGTTGTAGTTTCATCTGGATCAACGGAGTAGAGGTTCTCTTTGCAGCCGGAGCCGGTTTCACTCATCCTGGGTCGATTTAGTCGTCACGGTGTATGTCGTTTGTGTTGATTCGGCGAGAGAATCCGAAACTTCAGGCGCTCATATGCAAAACACAAACGGGACGATCATCCTCTTTTGCTATAGAGCGTGGAGTCGGATGGAGCCTGAGGTTCCATTTGGTATCAACTTGTAGCTTCCTTACGGAAACATGATTTTAACATTACACGCAGTATCCATCGTCGATTCGAATACGGCGTTAGCGGCGTGTAGAGCGGCCGAGTCATGTCATGTCATGTCAATTTGCGCCCTTGATTCGATTACATCTGTCAAAGATTGATGCCTCGGGATATCCGATCCATCGCCGTTATTCAAACGTATGCAGGCGGTGTCAAGGAGCGCCATGGAAATACACACTTTGTGAGAATCGTGAACGATACTGCATGGACGGATGCTTTAAACAACCAGCAGGAAACAAATCAAGACTTTGTTTCATTGTTTGCGTATCCATGCCAACCATCCAAGCCCATCTGAGGACAAGTATCGGGGACCAACTTTCACAGTGTTGGATCTTATTGGCACCGCGCCATAGACGCTGTAGACGCCCAAGACGCCCAAGACGCCTTGCCTCCGCTTACGTCCTTTTCCTTCATGTCCACATACAGCTTACTACGACCTGCTATAGCGAATTGATCTAAATCTCCAAAAGCGATAGCCATGGACGTTCCTGATCTCTTTGGCCTGTTTGATATCGAACGAGGGTTCAATCTGCAGTCCGAGTACGATGCCTTGCTGCAAACTCCAGAAACCACCACCTCGCCCGTGGCCCATCTCGCTCCAGCCCTCGATGCCAGCGCTCATACTCCAGAGCAAGAGGAGATTCCTCAGCAGCGACAGAGACGCTATGCTCCGCGAAGCCGTCAAGGCTGCCTCACCTGCCGCGCTCGCCGGAAGCGTTGCGACGCTCATCATCCTGTTTGTCGCAATTGCACTCGCCTTAATGCAGAATGTCGATGGCCCGACAAGCTTCAGATTTCAAATTCTAGCAGTAGCGCAACGGCTCTGACTACCACTCGCTCGAATTTGGAGTTGCCCGGTTCTCAGACCAACTACGCCCGTGTTAATTTTGTGGCTGATGCATATCCCACACCATTTACGACTACACATCAAAGTATTCCCTGGGGTTTGGCCATGGATACGATACCTGGGCGTCCATCCAGCCCTGCTCAAGCTTCTCTCGAGCGCCACTTGTTAACTTACTATATACGTACCTTCATCCCTCAAGTAACCGTCGTTCAGTCATCATCAAATTTCTTCACATCTCTGTACATTCCCATGGCCTTCCATTGCATCGGAGTCATGGACGCCATCATAGCCTGTGCTGCGGCTCATCTTGCAAAGTCGGTGCGTGGACCGGAAAAGACTCGAGAGCTCAACTCGGTGGCCATCCAGCGCCAGCAACGAGCGCGCGTGTTCGTAACAGAACATACAGAGCGGCCCGAACACTCAGGATCGGGAGAATACAAACTTGAAGCTGTTGTAATCCTCTTGCTCTTGATTGGGCTGGAGACCCAAACAGGGGGTCGGAGTCTGAGGTGGATGCAACGGGTCAACTGTGTACGGCAGTTGCTTCAGACTTACTCAACAGCCACGGCGAAAAGGTGGAGTGCGTGGGAGATTGATTGTGTTCACAGGCACTTTTTATATCATGATGTGATGGCTCTCATCATGGAGGATGTGCTGGACCCAGACACGCGGGCGAATCTGTCGAATAGAAGCGGTCCTTTCAGAGACTGCGCTGCAACTCTTCCGGCGTCACAAACACAAGATATGCTGGACCCGGCGATGGCCACGACGCCTGTTTCTCCACCAGAGCTTTTTCAGAGCGAAAACATCTCTCAAGGTGTTGATTGCCTCCTTGGCTTGTCCCGAGATTTGTTTGACATCATCACTCAGCTCCGAGATCTCCCCAGTCGAGACTCGCACGTGATGGATGCTCCTGAACTTCTCAGACTTGAAGCCGATCTTTCAAATTGGCAGTACGATAAAGAAATGGCATCGGCTTTGGATCTCAATACCCGCTTGGATCTGATTGCGCTTGCTGAATGCCATCGTCTTGCCGCGCAGATCCTGCTCTATCGGCGATGTCCCAGCCGATCTTATTGTCTACCGCACATAGCATCACAGATCATCTGTACTGTTTCCAGAATAACCCCGACCAGCGCGGTAGTCTCTGTTCTGACCCCGGTCCTATTCTTGGCTGGTGCTGAACTGAACTCAGAGGCAGACATGACACTGTGTGCAGCAAAACTCAAGAGCATAAGGGAGGCTAGCAAGATGATGAATATAGTCTCTGTGGAAGAGGTTCTTCGAGTTGTATGGAAAGAGCGATTGCAGAATAGGGTTCAAACGGATTGGCTAGAGATTCTACGAGCTCGGCGATGGACCTTTAGCCTTGGATAGTCTACAACGTTTACACGACTATTTCTATTTGATTTGAAGTTTCATTTATAGATACAGACATTTGTGCGAATAAAGTCCGGTTCAAACTCTTTGGCCTAAAATGCAACACGAATAAAAGTATCCTCGCCATTGGATCATGAAAACGAGCCAGTAGCTTCCACAGCCAACATGCATGCATGTTTCCATCAGACAACGATTCTATACGATTAATCTTCCTCTTGTAATAATCAAACTATTGCCACACTTTCACAAACAGATTCATCAAAACCTCTCCATTCATGACTCCATGCACATAACACCCCCCTACAAGGCTCCAGCTTTGCCCCTGAGCCCGCAGGACAAATGGGTAGTTCCCCCGTCAAAATGGCAATTGTGTCACCAACAGTAGAGATCTTGATGCACAATGCTGCAATTGACAGGTTCACCTGGTGATCCAGCTGGAGATGAAGTAGGCGGATTGACTTTGTCTCATCGTTGTCTTTGGAAAGCGGTTCGTATCGAAATCGCGTGGCGTTTTCCATGCCAAATTGCAATCAAGAATGTTGATAAGAATGGTGCTAGTGAGCATCTGTTTGGGCGGTGGTGCATACCTAGATATGTATCTGTAGTGTTGATACATGCAACTAACCTTGTCTAAACACGTTGGCTGCCTAATTCACAGCCTCTCTGTCTATATCGCGCCATGGCATCTGTGCTTGTCTGCCTATCCAAAATCTGCCTTCTATTTACTGTTCTCAGCTTAAATTTCGACGATGTAACTTTGAAGAAGGACAGCTACTAATACACAGCGAGGTCCTTGAAACGCTTAAAGAGACGGCGCAGAAATGATGATGTGCTGCAGATTTGATTTGAGGGGGTGAAATCAAGAATCGGAATAGTCTTTTAAAATAAGAAACTACCTAGGTAATTGAAGTCGGCTACATAGTCAAGACCAAAGACGTTCACAGGCCGCAAGCAACGGGTTGATGCTGATATTGGTTATAGGGCACTCTACAACCTCTGATCCATTCCAACCGTAATGGCACATGCGTGAAGAATAAGAAAGCGGCTGGTTTCTAAGTATATTGGATTCAATCTATGTCAAAGGTATTATTAAATGGAAGCTTCGAATAGCTTAGCATAGGTACATTAAAATATCGTCGACACAGGAAATTAATCGACAACTCAATGTACAGAGTTCTTGTCGGGTACATTCCGCCATCCTCTAAGCTGAATTGGTACATCTAGTTTTGTTGTTTAACGAACCTCGAGCACCCAAACGCCATAGTGACGTCTATTAAGAAAGGCACTGGCGCATATTAAGCTCTTTTTAGGCTGACGTTTACTCCATCTTTGCAAGTTGTTGCAAGAGCATAGAGTTCGACCCATTCTGTATCTTCATTCGTTTTTATCGTCTCGAAAGTCTGTACCATTCTTGATACTAGATAGTGAGTTTCTAAGAGCGCAAACTTTTCTATGCCGGAGCATTAGTATTCATTACGCTCCCCAAGACTCTTTGGCTACTTACGGCCAATACAGATTCGCGGTCCGCCATTAAATGGCAGATATCCCCAGCCTGGCCTGAGTCCATTCCACCGTTCGGGCACGAACTCTTCGGGATCAGGTCCGAAAACTTCTGTATCTCGATGCATGGCGTAGATATTATACATGACAAGATTTCCTTTTTTGATGAGAAGAGGTGAATTGCCATCTTTGCCACCGCCATATGGGAGAATCGTGTCTTGAGAGGCCTCGCGAGCATTGGTCGGGATTACAGGATGGAGTCTCAAAGCTTATTCAAAGTCAGTTAAATGACGTTAGTGATGAACTGAGTACTGCTAACTTACATTCTTGAACACACCACCTCAGGTACTCCATGCTATTCAGCTGATTGCTTGTCGCCGGTTCCGTACCTGCGAGTGAAAGAACTTCTTGCCTCAACCTTTCGTAGACATGCGGCTTCCTGGACAAAACGAAAAACAAATTGCTCAGGAGACACGCCGTAGTGTCTCGGCTTGCAACGAGTATATGGAGGATTTGGTCTCTCAGCTGCTTCCGATCGGTTGTCAGGGCTGCTAACCCTTGTAGAAGATTGAGTCCAGAATTCGTAGTTTCATCGTCTTCTCGTTCTCTATCCAAAGATACGCTGATGAAATCGTCAATGTATTTGAACACACGGCTCCGTGCCCTCATCGCCCCAAAATTGAAGGAGAATATTTGGAGTGGGCCGAGCTGCATCTTCCTAACAATCTCCGTCGAGCATGTCAAGTAGTCGTCGACAAACTGCTTCTCTTTGGCATGGCTAGATGCGCGATCAAGCACATGCGTCGAGTGGCCCATGAGGAAATGTGTCGCAAAGTCCATGGTGAGCCAAAAGAAGAGCGGCTGTAGATCAACCGTCTCCCCACCAACAGGGATCCTTCTAAGCAGGGCCTGGAAGTGCGTTTCGAGCATGCTGACCATGTCTTCTTTGTTCTGCTTTGCGAAGCAGGGCCGCAAGACAGCTCTGGCATGTGACCACGAGTGTCCGTTCAGGGTAAAGATGCCGCTTCCGAGAAGCCCCGTCATGGCATTGACCCGGAGGCGGGGAAGCTTGAACTCATCAAAGCCAGAAGCCAGGATGTGCTTGATATTCCGGCTGTCACATGTATAGGTCGCTTCCCATGTCCATCTTTGGCATACATAGGTAGATCCTAGTTGTTGGAACGTCTTGTAGGTGTAATCGAGGTACTTTTCGATAGGCTTTGTGAAGAGGCAATCGTAGATAAAGTCAAGTCCGATAAATCGGTCCTTCACTGGGGCTTTTGATTGAGCATCTTTGCAGCCTTTTGCCTGTGACACTTGGCGCTGGTGGATTTGATGGCTTATATGGCGAAGAGTGTAAGTGATGAGAAGGAAGAAAAGACAAGATATTAGATATCGAGTATCAGAGAGGGAAGACATTGCTCCTAATTCTATATTGAAGTCTCAAGATTCAATAGTATTAGTTGCCTCTCTGGAGCTGTCCTGGTGTGCTAAGATGAAGTATCATGTCTCTTCGTTTAGACCCATCTCAAGGTAGAGCGTTTCCGTCTTTCAGATCAGGGGCCCACGTCGATACTCGAACTACAGCAGTACATACAATAGGTACTTTATCATCCAACATACACGTCTGCCTAAGAAACAAAGTCATGGGAGCATGTGCAGAGTCCCGGGAGCACATGGGTCCTGGCATCCAACTACGGACGCAAGATTTCGGGAAAGGGGGCTAGCTCTATGCCTCTTCACATACGTCACAGCACTTGTCGGAAAGGTGTGTTTCACCAATATATGTAGGCAAAAGCTCTGCACACATAGGACCGAATAATATCGATAGTTTCCTGCTCGTGTTCCTGCCTTCTGCTGTGCGACTTTTGGACGCAGCAGCTAAGCATGTACGGAAGCCCATTTTGACGCGTAGAAGTTCCGCCATTGGCTTCCATCCGCAGTCAAGGTGTATAATAATAGAATCTTATGACAGAGGAGAAAACATTTGACGGATTTGTGATCGGTCATTTTAATCAACACTCGACAGCACCCCCTGGACCCCAATCCGGCCTGTTCTTGGGGCAGAAATATATTATCTGGACCGCTAGCCTCCTCCGCACTATGCAGTCACACACAGCACTTATTGTCCACTGCCTAACTACAGCATGCAAGACTGGGATGGGTTGAGATCCTGACAGCTGTATGTCTCGCAACCGTACAGGATCGTGCTGCTCAGATGGCTCAAGGCCGATCCGACGGTGGCCTCGCACGCCGACAGCGTGGAGGAAAAGCAGATATCCGACATGGGCAATTCCTTTTGTCCCGGGAATTACCGCGCCGAAGAGGTTAGCCGCAGCAACGTGGAGCCAATGGGCGCGGATTCTGCTGGTGTGAGTGACGTGAAGGCATTACGAGATGCAACCACTCGAGACACGGCTGGGGAGAATTGGATCAGAGTTGCGTTTCTCAATGACATAGTACATGTCGTATTCACAGCCTGAGAGCACAATATGTGAGTTGTCCAGGCATTTGTCAGCGCATCTCCCAGAAACATTGCTTCCATCAGTGGTAAAACAGCCAGGTCTCATTGGACGATATTGTTAAATGCCACCCAGTAACTTTGACCCAAATCATCTATACAAAAAGGCGTATCTGCTTTGTATCAAGGTAAAAATAGGATGGCATCCTTCGAGACAAAGATGAGGCGGTGCTCATCCTTCCCTTTCTGTACCGGCTTCTGTTTAATTGCTACGTTACGCCCATGTCATGTATCGGCTGAGGGCTCCTCACTGCTTGTATTACCTCTACTTATCAGCAAATCTTCGCTAACAACCTGAAATGATACCTTGGACCACATCATGCAAACATGGTAGACCCCAGTTCAGGTTCAAATCAAGTCAAAATGGATTGGACGTCAAGCGAACATTGACTTGCCCGCAAGGAAATGGGGTATGCCGACACAATCTAGGCTTTTTTTTTTCTTGTTCACGGCTGCAGATAGTCTCAGACATTGGAGATGTGTGCAACTTCGGACCAGCATTTCATGCCCCCAAGAGCTTATTTATTCTCACCTCGCACAAGTCAGCCACGGGTACATCCAACTACTACTGCCAGCCCCTTTCCGACTCGCCGTCCAGATTTCAGCCATATGCCTGCGCCGTATTGGATCACCTGTCTTAAAATTGCATACGCTGCTTGCCGGTACTCGGCATTGTGGTGCCACCTCATATAAAGATTCTATTCGGTTCGCTGCCAGGGCGAGTGGCGCCGTGCTGGGCAAATCATAGGAGCGCTGCCGGCTCTTGTATTACAAGCAGGTGCAGTATGTCTCAACCAACATCTGCAAGGTGGATCAAATGTGCGTTAGGCCCCCAAGCTAATGGAGAGCATGAAACGGCTTCGCTCACGATCGTTACAGAAAGACAAGTTTAGAAGATAAGGGGCAAAGAAGCAAGTCTTTGGACAATTCAAAATGCTCTCATTATCTTGGCTCTCCATCAACTGGGTTATATATATCTTGTTGATCTGACAATTTTGACGTCAAAACCACTGTTTATCCTTGCCCCTCCCCTGAAATTCCACCGGTTATTTTATAATTCAACTCTCAACCAAACAAGTTCAGGATGACCTCCCATGAGAACAAATCCACATTACCCTCTGGCTCCGCCATGGCAGAGATCCACGGCCAGCCCCTCTCAGATCTCGATCAGCAACTCTGGGATATCCTCTCAGCAACAGCCTCTGCTCACCCCGACAGAGAAGCACTCGTCTCTCTCTGGCAGCCTGCAGATGCCACCCAATCATCGGAAGATCCCAGTCCGATCGCGCAATCACAATGTCTCAGATGGTCGTATGGAAACCTCCGGGACAAAGCTGAGCATCTGGCCGCCGCTCTGGAGAAGCTGGGCGTTGGCCCCGTCATGCACATGGCCGTAGTCCTTTGGAACTGCGCGGAATGGGGCCTCTTCTTCTGGGCCTGCGCCAAGATCAGGGCCACATTCATCCCCATCGACGCTCGTGCGACAGATGACTTTGCCTACATGCTGGAGTCAACCACACCACGGGTAGTGGTGGTCCAGGATGCAGACACGGCGGCGTACCTGACCAAGCAAAAGGTCAGCCTCCCGAACATGGCCCTCGGCATCCATTGCGGGAGTGGCACGGTCGATGGCTGGACGAGCCTCGACGACCTCCTGGCTCGAGATTCCTCCATTCAGGGGGATCAGTGGCCTGGTGACACAGACGACGATCAAGGACCGCCCCGAGCCAACGGAATGCGCGGGAGGGACGACGACGCTCCCGCCCTCATTGTCTTCACGAGTGGCACTACTGGGAAGCCCAAGGGATGCCCTCTCACAAGCCGCAATCTGGTGTCGCAGACCTACAACTACGATCCCAACATCGACCCGTCGTTTGTCGACCGCTGGCTGGTCCACACGCCGGTGTGCCATGTCTTTGCCATCAACAACGCGTTTCGTGCGTGGCGGCACGGCCACACAGTCGTATTCGCCGCAAAGTCTTTCCATATTGACGCCACGTTGAGGGCCTTGGTGGAGGAGAAGTGCACTGTCATGTCAGCCACGCCGACTCTGGTCAAGGCCCTGCTGTCTCATGGCTCCTTTCCGAGCCCCCGGGAACTGAATCTGTCGATTGTCTCGATTTCAGGGACAATGGTAGGGCCGGAGCATGTGCGTCTCTGCAAAGATGGGCTCGGTGCACGAGATGCTATCCAAGCGTACGGGATGAGTGAAGGAGCACCAATCATCAGCTGGTCGCGCCAAGATGACATGCTTGTAGATGGCTACCATCCAGGGGTGGGAAAAGTCCTCTCTGGAGCTGCCGTTCGGGTTTGTCGCCCTGGTGGTCGAGAAGTGCTCTCTCGAATGGAAGTTGGAGAGCTCCACATCTCTGGCTCATCGGTTATACATGGCTATTTTGGCGGTGTTGACGATGACGAAGAGAAATTCTACAATGACAAGTCAGGAAGGTGGCTAAAGACGGGAGATCAAGCTATGATTGATGACAAGGGGGTTGTCTACATCCTTGGACGATACAACGACTTGATAATTCGAGGAGGCGAGAACATCAACCCTTGGAAAATCGAATCGGCATTGTCCGAGATTCCAGGTCTGGAGCAAGTATGTAGTTTTACACTTTGCATCTTGAGATGGCATTTGGCTAATGAGATGTGTAGGCGTTTGTTGTAGGAGTGCCAGATGACATTGCCGGTCAAGTCCCTGTTGCTATTGTCAGGCTCTCTTCAAAGGTACCCAAAACCAAGATGATGGAAAAGGCAAGGCTCTTGGGCCCTCAGTACACGCTCGATGCCGTATACACGTTTGCAGAGCTGGGCCTTGAGAGTGTCCCAACAACTTCTATCGGAAAGCCTAAAAGAATTGTGCTGGCCGATACTGTGGCAAAAAGACGGCTTGCTGAGAAAAGCCAAAGCTCAAGGACTGAAAGTCAAGATGACCAGCTAGCGATATTAGAAGAACGCTTGGGGGGAATATGGGAACAGCTGATGGGAGTACGACCAAATAGGACAGACGACGTTTTCTGCTTGGCTGACAGCATCACACTGCTTCGATATTGTGACACTGTTCTCCGGACATACGGAAAGCGCATTTACCTTCAAGACCTGAGCAGATGCAACACCATCGAAACTCAGGCCAAGCTGCTAATTACCAGAGATTCATCACCAAGAGCAGGGGTTGGAATAATGCAAACCCCCATTGGTCAGGGTGATGACCACAGAGCCCTCTGTAGGAGAGAGCAAGGATACACTTTCAACCACCGTTTGGTCTCCAAAGTCGAGGCTGTTGATACTTTGGCCGCGGCACAAGATCAAGTTGAGAGATTTGACCTTGATAGATCCGACGTTGAAGACATCATCCCCATAAGACACTCCATGTATCGAGCAGTCGTTGGCCAACGAGCACAGTCATATCGTACCCGTGTTGTCTTTCGCGTCCATAACGCGACCATTGCTCATATCTACGATGGACTGTTCAAATGGATGGCAAACAGACCTCTCTTGCGAACAATTCTCTTGGGCGTTCAAGGACGGCTGTATCATATCATTGTGCGCCACAGTCACAACATCTTTCAGAAACTGGTCCACGAGGTCACTGCAGAAACGGAACAAGAGGCAAAAGATGTTTATGAAGATGGCTCTACAAATACCCACTCTCCAATGCTCATGTTCAACGCAACCATCATGAAAGCAAAAGAAACAGGGCGATACCTCCTCTGCTTGACGTACAATCATTCTATAATGGATGCCTTGATGCTCCTCGCTTGGCACCGGGACATTGACCGGCTCATACACAATTGCAACACGGCCATGCCCACCCAAACACCGTATCGACTGTTTGCAGACTTGTTTGCGGGCTATCAAGAGAGCCTGCTGGCTCAACAAGCAATATCGTTCCACGTTCAGCGGCTGAGAGGCATTTCCCGATACAAGAACGCAATATGGCCCAAGCAACGCGCGCCCGGAATGATGATTGCCGCTGACCAAGACTCGTTCTACTTCTCTGAACGCCAGCACTCCAGAGCTGACATATGGAAAGGAGAGTGGCAGGCAAGAGCCGAAGAGTTTCGATTCCCGCGCCGGAGCAGGATTGTTCGCTTGCCAGGCCTGTCTAAATTGCGCAGCTCATATAATCTGGAACCGATGCTGTTCACAAAGTGCGCCTTGGTGCTGTTCAACGTGATTCAGACAAAGTCATCAGTTGCGCTATTCAATTCGTGGGAGAGCGCTCGGTCATGGCCATTCGTCCCCGACTGGATAGCAAATGCGCTTCAGCCACCGATGAGCATTGACGGCCCCACAGTCGAATGGATCCTCAACATGTTTGAAGTGAATGGCGCCGAGGTTCTCGCAGATTTTCTTCATCGCATGCTTCTTGAACAAGAGGACATCCACCGCCATGAACATGCCCCGTGGGAGAAGATTGTGCAGGAGCTTCGAGAAGAAGGCGAGATGGCAACGAATGCGTCATTCCGACAGTCTTTTGTGTGGGACGTGAGCATGGGAGTCGCAGCGTCTCGAGGCTTCCGCAGTGATTTCGATACTCTGGAGCCCGTGGCCAAATATGACTGGCCAGACTGGTAAGTTGATCAACAAACCGTCTCATGCTACGACTTGACTAACAAACCGACTGCCAGTGGACTCTTTTGGAGCGCCTTCATGATTGATCAGGACAACATCTTCTTCATTGCCTCGTGGGACACAGCACAGCTGAATGCGGAAGAAGTCGACGAGTATTGTGACGACCTGGCAGATGTCATGAGGAAGCTTGCTGACGAGAACAACTGGAATCGAAGAGTGGGAGAGGTGTTTATGTCTACCCAGTGAACAGAGATTTGGATTCCCTTTGTTTTCTCTTTGAATCACAACGATGTATTACAACTAAGACCTGATAATCATAATACCAGACCGTCATTTTGTAGACTGTGAATCAGAAGTGGTCTTCTGTTAGTCCGCTGAACAAGCCAAAAGAGGAGGTTATATTCAAGGCAACTATTCTCAACCCGGCTAGTCAACACCCAGTCTTCACCGGTGACTGAGTCACGCCTGTAATCCTCTATTCTTTCTACCTTGGTAGATGCTTATGGGGGTGGGTATGCTGCTGCCTAGGTACGGCCATTCCCGCGTGTGTTGGCGGCTTGATTGTTTCGGCCTCTTAGCAGAAGCGTGCAGTAGATTCAACACAGACGGTGCAAAGCACAAGTAAAAGAAAACACTCAACAGGCCAATACTTATTTGATCAAGATGCCAAGCCCCAGAAAATTATCCGCCGCAGCTTACTTATGGGGCCCATGCGAAGCAAGTGAATCACAGATTAAGTGACGGCATGGTTCCAATGGTGGGGGAGGGGGAAAATGAGACTAAAAAAAAAAAAAAATTATCGGAAGCCGCCGAAAGCATGTGGGCAGCGACTTTCTGGTGATTGCCTCGCTTTTTTTTTTTTTTTTTTCTTTTTCTTCTTCTTCCTCTCCTCTTCCTTTCTCTCTCTTCCTCTTGGGCATTCTGCATCGCTCCCGAAGTCACCAGCTTCGTCTCGTATCTCTTTTTCGTATTTCTCACTATATAAAAATAGTGCCTTATTTCCTCATTTGATACCCCCCGTAACGAATCACGCCTTTGCGTCAAAAGCCGCCACAATGGTTGAGAAGCTCTACGTTACCTACAATGATGTATGGAGAACCCTCGAATAGCGCCCGTGCCCTCTGCATCTGCTCCAAGGCAGTCGAAACAAACGCTAACCCGGCGTCACTGTAACAGGTCCACAAGCTGTGCCAGCAGGCCGCTCCCAAGATCCTCGAGGACTTCAAGCCACAGCTCATGATCGCCATCGGCGGCGGCGGCTACGTCCCTGCGCGAATCCTGCGCTCGTTCCTTAAGCAGCCCGGATCGCCCAACATCCCCATCCAGGCCATCGGCCTCTCGCTGTACGAGTCGCTCGGCAGCAGCGAGGTCGAGGAGATTGGCACAAAGGTCACCCGCACCCAGTGGCTCGATCTCTCTGCCCTGGGCGAGATGGGAAACCTCGTCGGCAAGCGCGTCCTGATCGTGGACGAGGTCGACGACACCCGGACGACGCTCGAGTACGCCGTCAAGGAGCTGGAGAAGGATGTCGAGGAGGCCCGCCAGAGGATCGGACCTGATGCCCCCAAGGCTGAGTTTAGCATCTTTGTTCTTCACGTGAGTTTTGCCTTGGCAGTATGGTGAATGGGAGGCACTTTTGCTAACGTTGGGTACAGAACAAGGACAAGCCCAAGAAGGGCCAGCTGCCCGACGAGATGGTCAACAACCGCTACATTGCCGCTGTCACCTGCGGCGATGCCTGGATTAACTATCCCTGGGAGGCCATTGACATTGACGAGCACGACGGACATGCCAAGAAGGCATAGCGTATTTTGTGTTGTTTAAGCTGGCGAAGAAGTAAAATATAGATGTATAAAAAAAATAGTGAAAGATACCAAAATTATATCATTGCTCCTGTTTCCTGCTCTAACTGTATGCTGCTCTGTGTCTATCAATACGTATTATATGCTGGATATGAAAACTCTATGCGTGATACTCTTATAATACACGCCACCCGCTGTAGCCCAGACTAGATATCTATTTATCCTTCTTCTTCATCTTCTTTCTGTCGGTTCTCTAGCCCCCTAGTGTGCCCTCCCGCTGGTGCCGCTCCTTCAGCCGCTTCTCTTGCTTCATGAATTCGCGAATGCCAACCGGGACATTCTGAAAGGCCTCTTCATCCCACATATCCTTGGAAATCTTGCTCGCCCAGGCCGCTTCGGATCCGCCGCCGTCGGCATCCATGGTACTGCCTCCGGCCTTTAATCGCGCCTTTGCTTCTGCCTTTTTCGTCGACCATTCCTCCAAATCTTCTCGGTAACGGTCCCACACGCAGTTGACGCACCCGCTCATGCAGCAGTTGTCTGGCTCTTCTGGGCGAGGGGGTATCAGGATGCCGGCGACATATGTAGACTTTGCCTTCTTGGCGGCAAGACGGCCTGCTTCTTCGGCGGGGCCGAGGAGGCGGGAGCCGAAGACGACGCGCGCTCTGTCTTCTGCGGTTGTCGGTAGAGGCTCTTTGTGAGACGGTAACGTGAGTGTTGGGCTTGGTTGACCAGACAAAGTCTTGGGCGCATCGTTTTGAGGCTTGTGACTCAGAGTTGTTGGATCCTGGGACGGAACCCTCTTCGGTGTTGCGGTAGGTGAATATGCAGTGGGATTCTTGAAGATGATTTCGTAGTATGCTCCCAGCGGTGTTTTCTGAGGCCATTGCTCATCTGCGCCGGCGCCCGTGACGCTGGCAAAGCATCGTCGACAGCACTGCCCGTACGACATGGTCGCGTTCGGCCGTACGAGGCCCATCCGTGATATTAATGTTCTTGACGACATGTTGATAAGTTGACAAGTTTCTGAGGAGCCAGCTGCGGCAGATGCGACGCAGCGCAGCAGGGCAGAAATATAAGACAAAGAGCCGGAGAAGAGAGACACGCAAAGGCCCGGAATTCGCAGTTCGGCGTCGCAAAGCTTTTGTGGGGGGGTAACTCGGACGTCATCGGGGCGGGAAGCCGGCAGAGGATTTTTTGGTGAGGGAGAGCTGCACGTGATGGAGCATCAAGACGAGTCTCAGCTCTTGGGACTCGGTGAAGCGCCTTTAGAGGGGTAAAGTATAAACATGGTTCCTTGGAATACATCGTTTCTAAATTAGGAGCATAAGCTATTTTTTTTTTTTTTTTTTTTTTTTTTTTTTTTGAAACTAAGATTCACTGCATCATGCCAAGTGGGAGAACAAGAATCGTAAGAAACGCATCTCTAGTAGCTGTGTAAACGATCATTCACTACAGTACACTGATGGTGCTAAGACCGCTGAAAGCTTAGCGGTAGCTCTCAGACACCCGGCGGCGACCGCCTACCGCTTCGGTCCAAGCCCGCATTGTTTGGGCTGCAGCTGGCTGTGACGCGCTCCATTCGGCCAAAAACACCATCCCGCATCGCCAAGCTGTTCATACCCGGCGATAAATTTCCTTCTTCCCGCTTTTTGTTTATTTAGCTTTACAGACCGCCTCGCCTTGTTTAATGAGACTGCCGCTCACCGCTCCATTGCTCTGCCACAATGGATGAGCCTGCGTCAAAGAGACGTCGGGTCTCTCCACGCATTTCTTCTGTCAACAGCAGCAGCAGCAGCAGCAGCAGCGACGCGACGTCGACACCGTCAAAGCCCGCAAGAGCCCGGGCAGCCCGCCCTCTGGACGATGCAACCACGAGAGCTAATGAGATTCGTCATCCGCCGCAGGGCTTGGCCAAGGCACGACCTGCAGCGACAGGATCACAGCGGACTGCGTCTTCGAGCGACAAAGAGGCAGGAGAAGCCGTTCACGAATCAGCCAAGGCTCCTCCGCCGACAGCGAATGGTACAGCGCGAGGCACAAACGGGGTCACGTTGAGCTCTGGGTCGCTGCCGTCTTCACAACAATCCAGCGATGTTATGCCCAATATACCTATAAGATCGCCCTTCAAACCGAGGCCACGGCCACTACCACCGCCCGCGCCCGAAGGAGATGATGAGGCGGATTCATTCTTGGGCAGAAGACAGCGACGGTCGCCAAATACGGGCCGGCCCCTTTTATACCCAGAGCCCGAGCTGCCGCCATCTATCCCAGACGCCATTTCTTTCACGCCACCGAGAGGTATACACAGCAGTCCGTCGCGATGGAGAGACAAGCCTAAAACGAAACATGGCTCTCCTCTGAAGCCCTCAAAAAGCCGCCCCCTCGAAAAAGCAGGCAAGAAATCTGGGCTGCCAATGCATAGTTTCGAGCTACCGCGAAAGGAAAGCGAGAGCAGTATACAAGAGCCTTCTTTGGACGACAAAGCCCACCCAGCTCGCCAAGTCCCAGCGTTTGATCCTGATGGAGAAAAGAAAAAGGAAAAACTGGCCTTGGACGAAGAGATTGCAAGATT
Organism: Trichoderma sp. CBMAI-0020; assembly: GCA_030708095.1. NCBI lineage: Eukaryota > Fungi > Ascomycota > Sordariomycetes > Hypocreales > Hypocreaceae > Trichoderma > Trichoderma sp. CBMAI-0020. The sequence continues at coordinate 476,069 of JAJNCI010000004.1, read as the reverse complement.
GAAGAGAGACCTGCAGGTTGTGAGCAAGGAGAACGATCGGATTCGGCTGATGCAGGCTTCTGGCCGTATCTTGAGCTTTGCAGACGAAGAAGAGGTATTCAATGTGGTACGGCGGCACCTCGTGGACTCGGAAGCACAACTTCCACCGCCACCATCGCAGCAGTTGTTGAAGGCAGCTTTAAACCCGGCGGCGTTACTACCCTTTGGGAGGGCGACTCCCGTTGTCGCTACGACAGAAGATGAAGTCAAAATGTCAGATATCAAGTCGCACTATCCCATAAAAATGACGGCAGAGGATGAGCTGCCGTATCTGCAGCTGTTTAGCCCATTCGACGTCACATCGACTGTGGCCATCCTGCGCTCGGATGAGGAACAGCCTTTGCGGCAGCGACGCATCATGACATTCAGGTCAAAAGATGCGCCTGGACTCTTTACCTCCAAGGTCGAGATGGTGGTGAATGCGATGAATTCCAGCATCATGGAGCTGAAAGTTCCTTCCTTGGAGCCCTCGGCAAGGGCTGAGCTGGGACCGTTTGTCACTAAGCTATGCGAGGGCGATTGCAACAGGAGCATGCAGCGTAACATTGGGATACTCTCATGGGCCATGGGGGAATGGTACCAGGCTGCAGTTCAACGGGCATATCTATGGTCTAAACTAGATCGCCAGTTGGCCTCCAAGGGAGAATTTTTGCAGGCCATTGCCGAGACGCGGAGGAAGCCGGCACGAAGGGCAGCAGCCGAAGAGCTGGGAAAGGAAGCTCAATCAGCGTCCACACCATCCTTTAAAAAGGCTGATTTGGTACATTTCATGGGTCAGCAGGCGTTTGAGTTTGATGTTCCGTCGAAGAAGCGATCAGACCCTACATCCTCAGTACGGCTGGAGTGGAAGATTGATTTTGATTGGATTGGAGAGGCGCAAAATAAGGTGGCTGTCATGATTGGCGTACCAGGCAAATGTAAGTTGAACTTGCTCCGTTTTTGAAACGTACAAGCACAAGTACAAGAGCTAATCAATCTACCTATAGGGCGAAAGGCGGACCAACGAGGCGTGCTGGGAAAGCTTCCAAAACTGTTTGAAGATCTCGTAGAGGGCGGGCAGGACCCATCCCTCGCTGTCAAGACTATTGTGGCATTGGTTGTAGGAGAGCAATGAGGTAGAGACGCTTCTCTGTTAATGACTTATGATGCATTAAAGGCATGGTCTACGGTAGTCCAGGCAAGAGGTTTTCGATCTTGTTCAAGATGAGCGCTTGACCCGATTCATTAAATGACAAAGAGACAGTAGGCCTGAACAGGGGGGCTTCGATTACACGAAGAACTACCTTTATTTGATCCCACAGTGATATTGCATTGCCACTAGTATTTTATGACTTATCGTATATCTCCATCCAGTTGCGCCACGGTATGCTTTATAAATTTAGTCCACGTCAACGCCAAGCTTCCTCAGGTCGACCTTTGCCATCTCAATCTCCTCCATCAGCTCCTTGTGCGCCAGGGGAACATCGTTGAACGTAAAGACGCCCCAGCCGAGACGGAAGAGGAGCAAAGCGCCGAAAGAAATGAGGGCCCAGAAGGGGAGCTGTAAAACGGGTCGCAAAGAGTTAGTCGAGGTTCGGTGTCGCATGCATAGGTACTAGTAGGTATGTAATTCGATAGGATTGACTTTGGGTTAAGACGCACCACTGGGACGATTTCCTTCTGGACGAGAGGAGGGAGAGGAATGAGCTCGAGGAACAGAGCAAAGTAGATCTATTTTTCAGTTCAAAGCGACAACTTGTTAGCTATCCGAATTCTCAGCCTTTCGGAGAAGAAGAAGGGGGGGCTTTCGTACAGAAGAGACCAAGAGACCGAGGGAAATCGTCTGCTGAGCGCGGGTCATGATGGGCGGCGAGAAGAAAAAAAAAAAAAAAAAAGAGAGCGACGGAAATGTAAATGAGCGTGTGAGGGCTTGGGATCTGCGATTGGCGCGCCGGATGTTCGTGGGAGATTTGGAATCGGCCCCTTGCGAGTTTGTGGTTGAGGTGCTGTAGCAAACAGGTGGCGCCTCGGCCGGGAAGCTCTGGAGACGTGTAGCGTAGCGCAGCCTTTTTTGCCTTGGCGCGTTTTCTTGTGAACACCCTGTAAGTTTTAGAGACGGGCTAGGTTCGTGTTGACTTAGGTAAGCCGCTGCCTCAGGTGCAACGACAGCTGCTTGGCTGGCCGCAGGCAAACACGCACGCAAACAGTTGCATCATCTGCTGTGCTCTGCTCTCTTGGAAGTGTGCTGGTTGTTGTATCTAACAATTCTGGTGCGAATATACGTTTTTTTTCCATTGGCTCTCCTGAATACTGCATTTGGTTCGTGCACCATGCCATGGCTGCATGTACTCGGTGCAGATACCTGGCCAGGTCTGAGAAGACCTTTGCTCGCCCAGATCAATCGTCCTTTTCAACCTTCACCAGCTTGCTCTGAACTGACCCTTGTCTTCAGCTGTGCTCTGGCAGGCGTGGCGTCCAGTGGCCACGGCCATCGGTGATATCCAGCAGATCCCATCCGAGATGAGATTGGCATCCAGCCAAGTGGACTTTTGGTGCGAGGGCCACTAAGAGGCCGGCAATTTGCTCCTCTGCACCGCCAGGCCGATTCCTAGTCGCCGTCCATCCATCCAGCTTCCGGGCGCTAATGCGGCCCTTGCGATGTGCCGGCCGCGTGTTGATCCTCGTCTGCCAATGCCATGGGAGAGCAGCGGCGCGAGCATGAGTAAGACTGCTGCCACTAACACCACGAGTGCTGTATACAATATGCAGACCTGCGACAGGGAGCTGCTAAGACAGCTTGATTCCCGATACGACCAAGTGACGCCAAGCGGCGGGGAATGTCTCGGCCTGCCGCTTGCAATTCGCGGGCCCCAAAATGAGAGGAGGGCGCCAGGTCCAAAGACATCTCGAGCTCTGGCTGGGAGCTGCAGGGCTAGTGGCTGCATGGATGAGCTGGCACCGCGAACCAAGCAAGCAGCGTATTTGTGATTGCCCGTGGTGGCACAAGAAACGAAAGCCAATGTCTTACCACAGCTCCACGACATGCTGGCGGCACCAATGGATTGCCATATATTACGACCATCGGGCCCTGCTTGTCCGTAGCCGTCCGCTTCCCCAGCTCTCTTTCTGCCTCGCTCTCATTTTTTCCAGCTCTTCTGCTGTCCGTTGATAGGTCTTTGTGCTTTCAAATTCACGACACGGGAAATCATGGCATCACCAACTCCCATTCCGAAACCACCTGGCGTGCCATTGCTCGGCAACATCTTTGATGTCAAGCCCGGCAACACTTGGGATTCGCTCAGGAAGCTCGCAGACCAGTATGGCGAGATCTTTCAGATCAAAGTCCTCGGGAAGACGCTCGTCTTCGTTGCCAGCGTTGCTCTCGCCGAAGAGCTCTGTGACGAGAAGCGCTTCCGCAAGTACGTGGGCGGGCCCATTGTCGAGATTCGAGCTGCCGTCCACGACGCACTCTTCACGGCCTATGACGATGAGGCTAGCTGGGGCATTGCTCACCGAATCATTTATCCCCAGCTGAAAGCCGAAGTTGTGTCGACTCACTTTCGAGAAATGCGCAATCTGGCTGGGGAGCTTTTCCAAAATTGGAAGAGCCTCGGCGGCAGCCATGTCATAAGCCCTCTGGATCAACTGAATAGGCTAAATCTCGAGACAAATACATATGTCTTCTTTGGCAAGCGTCTCAACGGACTGACCGGTCCTCCGCACCCAATCATCCAGGCAATGGAGGACTCTACCTCTGAGGCGATGAAGCGCCCTACGCGGCCTGGTTTGCTCAACTGGCTGGTGTACGGCCGCAAGTTCAAGTCTTCAATCAAGGCGATGCGAGAGTATGCTGAAGCGCTGGTTCAGTTCCGCAACGATAACCCGACAGAGAGGCAGGATATGCTGTCCATCATGATGACCACTCCGGACCCGCAAACTGGAAAGACGTTGACCCCTTCGCAAGTCATTGATGAGATTGTCACGATGCCCATTGGCAGCAGCACCGCGCCCTGCTTGCTCGTCTACTCCCTCTACTATCTCCTGCAGAACCCAGACGTCGTTGCCAAAGCTCGCGAGGAGATGGACCGAGTCATTGGCGCTGGCGAGTTTGAATTTGATCATCTCGGACAGCTAAAGTACGTTGAAGCCATCATGCGCGAATCTCTGCGCCTGTCTTCGGTCGCACCCGGTTTCAACATTGAACCACGACCAAGAGAGGGCGACAAGAGCCCTGTGCTGCTGGGCGGGGGCAAGTACCAGATTGCTCACAATCAGCCCGTGATTATCGTTTTGCAAGGCGTGAACCGCGATCGCGCTGTGTTTGAGGAGCCGATGGTGTTCAAGCCTGAGCGTATGATGGGCGAGGCTTTTGACAATCTGCCCGCTGGCGCCAAGAAGTGGTTCGGCAATGGCAAGAGAGAGTGCATTGGCAAGCAGTATGCTCTGCAGTGGAGCCACATTGTCCTGGCCATGCTCATCAGGGAGCTCGACTTTGAGCCGGCGAGCCCAGAGTATCAGCTCGAGGAAGACGGATGGTTCAACACTCGCCCCATTGACTTTTCCGTCAGGGTGAGGGCCAGAGCAAAGGCCACTTACTAGAGAATGCCTGGGCGATGTGGGCATATCTCTGCTTTATGAAGGAAAAGAAGGAATGAAGGAAAATTGATACCAATTGGTTTGACTTGATGTGATGGCAGAACAGGAACAATAAGGCGACAGTTTGGGAAATGTGGAGCGAGATACTATCGGGTCCAAGTCTTTGACGGAACATTACTTTTCTTTTAATATCCTAATAGTTACCATTATATTTATTTACTCACCTTCACTTGGCCACTTCTGATACCTATCTATCTAATAGGACACTCAACCCCAACTCACCTCTTGGGAATCACCACAAACGGATCCTGCCCCTTCCTCACCGCCGAAATCAACATCTGCATCCTCCCATCCACCCTCTCATCCAGCCTCCTCATCGCCTCCCTCTCGCTGATGCCTTCCCGCTCGCACATCTCCTCCACATGGCGCACCACCTTTTGCCGCACGCTCACGTAGTTGCTCGCGTACTTGAGGTCCTGGATGCCGCCGGTGCGCCACCCCGTGCCGTACTGCCGCTCCAGCGCCTCAATGGCCGGGTTGCCCCTTGAGCCGACCTTGTACTCGGTCCAGACGTCGAGGACGGTGCGGCCCATGCGGTGGAACTTGAAGCGTCTGCCGGGAGGGCCGGTGGCGTAGCGGTCTTCGGTGGTGTGTCGTGATTTGTCGTATCGAGGGCGGGGTGGCGACGACGATGACGATGCTGATGATGATGATGCTGTTGGTGGGGGAGTTGGAAGTTGAGTGTTTGGTAGCTGCGTGACGGTGGCTAAAGGTGAAGCGACGTCTTCGTCACAGAGAGGAGGAGGTGGTTCCGACGATGAGACAGAGGAGCAGCAAGAGGCTGCTGACGGAGACGAAGGAGGGCGGTACTCGTCTGAATCAGAGTCTTCGTCCGACGACGGCGTGCTTTGGCGAGATGCCATGTGGTTAATCGGCGTAAAGCGCGACCGCCGCATGATATCCCGGCTCATGGCGCGTTGCAAGGCATCCTGGCGAATGGCCGCTTGCAAGCGAGGTGCTCCCTCCAACACTCTAGCATCTTCCTCGCCGGCATCAGCATCGACGCCATGCTCAGCCTCACCCCCATCGTCGTGAGAACTTGCCATCCTCTCCCTAATCGGCAAGACGCCCGCAGCCTTTCCCTTGCTCTTCTGAACAGGACTCTTCTCCCGCACCCGTCTACTGCTCGCCATCCGCCCCGTGCTCCTCATAGGCGGCCCATCGCCATCCACCAGCATCGGCGGCACTTCCATATCCATTGCATCCACACTCGGATTCAGCTCCTCTCCTCCTTCTTTTCCTCCAGCCGCCACCCCGCCAAGCCCTTCACTGATCCTCTGCATAAACTCCGCCGTCTGGCCCAACATGCCAAAATGCATGTCCAGTCTCTTCTTCATCATCACATTCTCCTCCCGCGCCCGCCTCAGCTCTTCCTCCACGGTGCCCAGCTTCTCTGCAAGCTCGCCCACCCCGGACGCGTAGTACTGCTGCATGTTCACCACCACTCTCGCCAGGTCCACGGGCACTCTGTCTGCGAGCGATGGTGGTTTTGCCCCTTTCGAGAGGCTTTCTCTCTTCTTCTTCATCATCCTCATCCTCATCTTCATCTTCATCTTCATCTTCATCTGCTTCTCCCCTTTTCGGAAATCCGGAGTGACGGGTCCTGAGCCCCGCAAATAAGACCGGCTGCCGGGTGGGTCTGCCGAAGACCCTTTCGGAGCTGCAAGCAAAGCCATGGTGCGAGAGCCACAAGGAGTACCGCTTGTGTATTAGGTGGCAAAAGTTCGTCTTGGAATGCCAAAGCCGTCTGTTGGCCGAGTGGAGAGTTAGTCCGTTGCTATGGCTGGCTCGCAATTATTGCGCTGCTTCGATTAGGTGGTTTATCGCAAAGACGTGGATTCAGAGTGGTCGTTCAATAGGTGTTCACAGTTACACGATTAACGAAGGCACATCCATTTTATAATGGCAAGAGGAACCTATAGATTATTGTTTGTTTGAAGCTATGCATTGAAACACTGTGGCAGTGTCCTTGATTGTTCTATGCTAAAAGAACGAATTGGGGAACAAAGGGCCTAGGCTCAGCTTTGCTTGTCCTCACGGGCCATACGCAGGCCCCTATCGTCGCTTCTTCACTCCTGCTGCATTCCAATCTCAATGGCTTGTTGTGTTCTTTATTCCATCCTGTAGCTGAAACCAACATTGGTCATTCATCTCACCCACATCGTTGGACGCTGCACTGCCCGGCCTGCTCAAGTGCAACTGATGTTATCCGTCCGCAGTTGAATAAGCCAAGGCGCAACAAAGGATGCCATCCCTATGACATCCTCAGGTATCTTTTCCCACCCCCATATGTCTATGCAAATTGAAAGGAAATTAAGCGAAGAAAAGGTCAAAAGGGGAAAAAAAAAATCGCTTTCCTGGTATATAAATCTTTGGTATCTTAAGTCGTCCGAAAACCTGAAAGAAATGAAAAAAAGCAGTCGGGGTATACAACGCCGAATAATGTGATGCGCCGAAATGCAAAGTCGAAAGTAATAAAAGAAGTTGATTGCAAATGGGTGGGAATGAATGAAATGATCAGGAGCTGAGGCTCTTGCGGTGAATCCGGATAGAGAAGCGTTTCTTGTGCGGAGATGAAGTCGAAGCTGGGCAGTCGGGCACACGCTTCTCATCTTGTTCGTCTTCCAGGTCTAGCCTGTACCGACGAACACTGCCAGAATCATCGTCAAAAGCCAGGTGCCTGTTTTTACCAGCAAAGCAGTCGGGAAGTAGGTTCCTTCGGATCCAACCTTTGACACCCTTACTTGCTGCGTCAATGGCAGCATACTCCAGCCGACGAGTCCTGTCACTGGTCCAGTAATGGGTGGTCTGCGGTGGCAAGCAAGCACTGGGAGCTTCTTGGCTTGTCTCGGTAACTTCAATAAGGTCTGAAGCTGGGAACTGATAGTGCGCCATTTGATTACCAGCTCCAACAGGCCGGAGTTGATATGAGGCAGCGGCTTGACTGGTGGCTGGCCGACGTATAGCGGGTCGAATCCGAGATCGCAGTGACTGAGCAGACGATGTCCCATATTTGGAGAGGCCTGAAGAACGCCGCGTAGGCTTGGGCCGAAAGTAGGTGGCAGAATTGCGTGGTGAAGAGGTGTGTGATTCGTATCCAGAATCCTTGCGTTGGACCTGGACAATGGTTGGAGAATATTCCCTTGGGGACTTGAGAGTCTGGACAGGTTGGCGCCCCCGTGAGGTTGAGGGGGGCGATGATAGAGGGTCTACCATTTCAATATCATGATAACTGCGGTAGGTTGTATCGGACATGCGCCGTGGTGAGTACGCCATGGTGCTGGCCTTCTTGATGCGTTTGTGACCGGCACAGATGAGTGTTGACGAGTGTACTTGATGTCTAATATAGGCCAAGGAGGGAGTTGAGGAAAGGCAAGGCCGCAGCCAGCTTTGGCTTTATTATACAACCGCAAGAAACGTCAATAGAAAAGGATTGTGAGGGCAGAAAAATCCGAGAGTACGGTATGGAGTAGTAGGTATATATATCTGTAAGCACCCAGATGGATCTTGGCAAGTGTTCCCGCACTGAAAGGAGGCCCCTGGAAATTGCAAAACAAGCAAGAGAAAAAAAAGAAAAAAAAAGTGCGGTCTGAGTTACGGCAGCGACCAGCCACAAAGGAGGATCAAAACGCAAAGTTATAAAACAATCGTACACCCAGGTCTCGCGGAGACGCCTGGTCTTGTCGAATCGATGAGAGCGACAAGCGGGATTGCGACTGACAACGGCAAACGCCTCGATTGGTTCGGTTGCCGGCGTCCGATTAAAGAGCCCACGGCAAGCGGGGACGGGCAAAAAAAAAAAAAAGTTCAAGGGGGGCCACTCTGTAGGGGGACCCGTTGCTAGTGAGCCGATCCCTGCCTGGACAGAACGCAGGACTGGGGTCTCTGTGCGTTCAGTTGTGGAGTTTTTGAAGCGACAGAATCGAATCACCAGTCGGCGGTGAGCGAATGTTCAAACCACGGCAACCAGGGTTGGCTGGCGATGACGAGATTCAGGAAAATTTTTGATATCCTGATTTGAAGGGGCGACTACCTCGTGCAGGTAGGTATCTTCTCCCTGTTCAGATAGATACCGTCGTTCTCTTGTGAAGCGGGCTGGGTACGTAGCAGACACAGCAACGATACCTACTACTAGGTAGTTGCTAACAAGTCGTCGCTTATACAAGGCGAAGAGCAAAAGTCCTGTCGAGTCAAGCAAAAGGCGTCGAGAGGGCGTCGAGATCGGAGTTGGAAAAGCAACCAGTCTCGTAATAGGCAATCGTGAGAGGGCACTTTGCAGAGACGCCGTCGCGTGGTTAATCGATTGGACCCAGAATCCAGAGCCCAGGATGGGTTGGCGGTTGGGAAAGGCCCATTGCCAGGCGGCAGAAGCTGAGGTCCAGTCTGTTAAGTAGCACCTGTTGTGCTAGGTCTTCCGAGAGAAGTGGAGAGTGGAGAGCTGCTCGACGGGTCCTCTCGCTTCGCGTGGTCTTGAACGCTTAAATGATGTCGAAGTGGAAATGGCAAGCAGACGAGGGCGCTATGAGGGCGCTATTGCAAGGCCAAAGAAACAAAGGACCCAAGACTGTTGGGCTTCGATAGAGAGCGAGGCGGATACGTGTGCTGAACTCATAGGTTAATAAGATCATGGCAAGCAGTCGAATCAAAGAATCACAGCCGAGGGAAGTCTCTGTGCATGTGTGTCGGCCGTACAGGTACCAGTCATGTGCGTACATCAGCTCTGGCAGCCCGTCATGATGGCCGTCGCAGCTTGTCTCAAGTACACGGGCTGCATTTGCTATTATAAGCCAGGGCGCAAGGGTCCTTGTGCCTCCTTGGCCGGACGCACATGGCGCCACACCGCGGCGAATCAGAGGCGGCGACACAGCCCTGGAGGGTCTCGCGTGGTTGGACTTCGCAGCTCTGGGCGTTCGTACAGAGGTTCGTACCTTGCTTGCTGCAGGCCAAGTGGAGGCTGCGGCGCCATGCTCTACTCGTGCACTGCTGTCCTGCACTTGCTTGTACCAGCACCAACTTGCATCCCAAAGGCTCGCGGTCATGCGCAGTTGAGCCGAAGCAGGGCGAATCGAAGCAGAGTGTGGCCGGCTGGAGGGTGGTGGTTGGACAGTGGCATCCGATGTCGCTGCGATCGCTGGCACTCCGGAGACGTCATTGGACAGACGGGTAAAAAGAGAGTTGCGGGACGGGACTTGGCTTTCTGATCGAAAAAGACGCCATGATCATCAGTTGCATTTTCGAGGCGGAGAGGGCGTGGCCGCAGCCGATGGTGGTCGGAATGGGAGGGGCTCAGGGAAGCAATCCGCCACAAAATACTCCGGCCGGCAAGAACAAGAGGCAGCCCGTCGAGACTGAGGCCAAAGGATAAGAAGCACGACTCTTCGTTTTTGCTTCCCTTGCTTCTGGCTTGCGTCAAGGTGTAGTCTGCTAAAGCAGCCCACAAGCTAGCAACATGAAGACCGCAAGCCACTCGCCTCAGTACAGCCTCAGGCATGCGTGGTCTATCGGCCGCAGCATCATGTGGCGAGCGAGTGCGTCAGCTACTTGCAGCAGGCATGCACCGGATTTAGTTCGTAGACCGAGAATCGTTGATCCATTCATGCACTGATTTGGCAGCATTCACGAGTGGTGAATGGTGTTGAACTTGGCAAGGCAGCAACAAATAGCTGCACACGTCAATACTTTCACATGCCTCCAGAAGCACATCTTGCAGCCGATCTTCGTCACGGCAGGTGCAACACCCGCACTTGCACTTGCACAAGCGAGGGCAGCCTCTCGTGACTCACGCCGGCAAGAGCACCTGCCCAGTTGCCGTGCCCAAGCAACACAATGTACAGGTACAGCATCTTCTGCCAAGTACACGCCGACAGAGCTGAAGGCGGTGAAAGTGAGACATGACGGTCTGGACCACGATGGCGTTTCCCCAGGTCACTCTCCTTGCTGGTGACCAAATTGCACAAACTGCCGTGCTCAGCCCGGCCGACTCCATATGGGGTCCGGGGCGCTATTGCTTGGAGCGGTAAGTGCGGCGAGTAATGTGCTGGTGCTATCCGTGTACTAGTAGTAAAAACCGATGCAAGGAGGACACTGTGGATGAGAGCTGAGATGCCAATCTCTGACCTGAAGACTAGGCACCGAGTCAGTCTATTGAGTACTTGCACGTGCACGCACAAGCGGCCTTGCAGCAATGTGTGCCGAAGCAGACTGTCTGCCAAGCTGTCAACCGCGTGCGTCTTAATCTACTGCACACTACGCTGTAGCTGCAGTGAGCGGCATAATGACACCAAACTTCTGCTAAAACGCTGCAAAGCCATCGCGGTGACTTGCCTTAGGCAGTCGGCAGGCTTTCGGCCCTGTCCCCGCCGTCAGTCTAGCCGTATTCTCCATGCTTGGACCGCGACATGGCCCAAGGGCAGAAAAGAGGCAAAACTGCACAAGCAGGGTCCTCTCTGCGTCCCGTCCATGCAAGGTACAGTGTCAAGCAGTCTTGGTAATTTCCATGTGCAATTTCGATTATCAGATTTCCGACCCCAAGCACGCAATTTCCTCCTATCTCCCACGAGCACGGGGCACGTCTAGAATATTCCGTCGACCTTCCAGACGAGCTTCCAGGCGAGCTTCCATCAAGCGAAAAGGAGCATCGCAGCTTCGGAAAGTCTTTCGCCTGGGACTTGGCAGACAGACGAGATGGCGACTGCTCGATGCCTGGGCCGATGCCTGGGTCGATGCCTGTCAACGCCGTGTATGCTGCCTGCATTGGCTCTAGCACCATGTACGATGCCAAACCCTGGCTCGGCACACTTTCCAAATTGCTCCGAGAGGCCTCTCTCTGTACGTCCCAGTTCGGCAATTGTCCGCTCTGGGGCAGATGCTGTCATTGCTTCGCTGCCTTCTGGACTGCCGTCTCTGAATAGCTACGCTCCTTGAATACGACATGCTACCACCATCCGCTTTGAATCGTTTGCAGAGCTTTGCTATTGTCGCTTGGCATCCGCGCGGCCCGCCGGCTCTCTCCGCCAGCGCTCAATGCTAGCCAATAATTTCTCCCCGTATTGCTTTGGCGCTGAAGCATAGCGGCTAGTTGAACTATGGCTGGCGCTTAAAGTGCCTGGCATTCTTAGAAGCCTTCTAGACGCCTCCTATCCAGACACTGTCAACGTCGGTTCGAATCATCCATCATTGGCTACAAAGGAGCGGTTATTTGATCATCATTCTCCTTGTCGATTTTACGAATTCATAGCCTGTCATTTCGGCTGTACTTTTTTTGTTGAGCCCCTCACCTGTGCAAAATCCTGGCATCTACCGTTATTTGCGGGGCTGAGCACTCCTGTATTTCGCGGCACGGCAGGCCATTGGGCGAAAGAGGAAGCGTCTCCCGGTCCAGGATAGCTCCTTACGGCAATACACGTGCAGGCAGGGAATAGTCGAGCTATATCTAAGATGCACAGATAAAGATATGCACTTTGGTGTACCTGAAATCCGATGGTACCTACTCGTAAGTATGTACTAGTATTGGGTGAGCCTAAGATGCAATGCACATGCCAAAGTGATGTTAAAGTGTTCAAGGTACATCGTATATATCCAAGGAAGTGAGGATATCAACGCTTGAGATACGATGGCTGGTCGATGAGAACATCCCGATATCAATGCTTAGTCCAAAGCTGAACCTTGGACCTATCACGTGTCAAAAGCTTCGAGACACGATTCACCCTACGATCTGTTCAGCAGAGCATGATCGAAAAGATAATCCCACATTAAGCTCAGCTGAAACAAACTGACTGCCTATGGCTGCTTTTTTTTTGGAATTCGGTGACGAGTTGCCGTGCTAACAGCAAACACTCCCTCCTTTGGATGGCATACGAATCCTAGTGCGTTGCGTTGATGGCCCGGAGCAATATCAACGGTAGCTATGAATATTCATGTCTCAATGCTACCACGGTTACCTCTGTTACCATTGCTCTGCATTATTTCCTAATCTTTATGTCGCGTGAATGAGAGCAGGTGATGTGAAGACCAAAAAAAAAAAAGAGAGAGAGAGATATGCTTTCATCTCAGTGAAAACCTGAGCAGTATCGTTTCCACTGCATCAACAAACAAGAGGAAACCCAATGTTAGCTTCTCGTTGAAGACACTCATGGAACGTATTTTTATTTGATAATAAGCTATTTTCATTAAATCCTTGCAGTTATTTTCTCACCCATCTTTTAGTGGCAGATTGAGGAGTATAGCTCGCTCTTCTTCATGAGGGAGAAGCTGCTCGTAACATCTCCCGGGCCGTTGCAGGACCTTGTGAGCATTCCAAAGAATAGAAGTCACTCTGGAATGGAAACATGGTGCGCATCTACGAATCAGCACATCTTATTTGCCGGGCTGCCAGAGCACGGGGATTTCATGACTCTGGGAGACCACATTCTTTTCCAGCTTCGAGCACACTTTCCTAACCGTCAGTCACGAGTCTAGTAGCAACGGCATTGGAACAGCCTCACATTCCCCAAGACTGTGCTTGGCCTTTATCTGCCACTAACCGTTGAGCTGGTCGTTGAAGCCGGTAGTGGGCTGCTCCTCTGAAGATCCCCCTTGCGTGTCTTGGAATTGTCCAATCTAAGGAATGGGTTTCCATGACGAGTGTCTCAACGCAGGGTTTGCAAATACGGCAGTATTCTCACGAAAGAACGTCGTCTTTGTATTGATCGTATCGTTGAGCTTATACGTGATACCAGACTCTGTCAGATATAAAAGACAAGGCAAGATCCGAGAAAGAAATACTCCTCCCCTTCTCGTCAGCCAACAGCCACCACCAGAGCAATCCTACATCCTTGGGCTTTCAATCTCCATCTTATCAAGTTCTCTTTTGAATTTTTTATCAAAACTCCACCTTGAACGCCGCAAACATGCAGTTCAAGACTCTCTTCTTCGCTGCCGCTTTGACGGCCCAGTCTGTCTTTGCCATGTCCTCGTCCCAGCAAGGTCAAATCAAGCAGAACGAAAAAGATGTGCAGAGCGCGCAGATTCACCAGCTCGAGGACCTCGCACATACTTTCCAGGCTCAGCAGTCGCAAATGAATGGCATGCTCACTATTGGCGCCCCACCCTTGAATGCTTCTGCCATTGTCATCTCGACCAATGCCGTTAGCGCCATCTTGACCGCCGGTGCAATCGTAGCTAACAACGCCACCCCTGCCACCCTCTATCAAGTGCTTCCAGTATGTCATTAATACAATGAGCCATCTATCCACTTACAACATGCTAATCAAGTGTTCTCAGGTCATCATCAACTCTCTCACCAATATCACTAACAGCGTCGTGTCAAACGCGGGCCCTATCATCACCACCCCAAACATTGGGAATTACGGCCCTGTCGACCAGGCGGCCATCCTTACTGCTCTCGATGTGGTACGTACGCTTTTTCTCATCTCTCAAAGTGAAAAAAAGAAGATATTGGCAGCATCTAACAGTCGCATAACAGCTCACCGATGCCAACACTGCCTTCATCAACGCTTACGTTGGTCCCAACGGCCTCGTCAACAACTCGCTCGCCCGCGGCCCCATTGGCGTCGTTCTGAACCTGATTGAGAGGAACATTGTCAACTTGGCTGGCGCCCTCATTGCCCGCACTCCGGCTTTTACCCAGGAGGCTCAGACTCTGTTGAGCCAGCTCCACTCCTCTCTGGCCTTGACCATCAGCTTCTAAGCCAAAGCTTCTTGGCTCCAAAGGGGGGAGGAAACGTTTGCGGCTTTTACGATGGAGGAAATGACTTGTCAAGATTTGAATGACTCAGGATTTGGTAAAGATGGAATAGGATATGGTACGACTGCCCTGTGCGGCAACCACGGTTTTCTTCTGTCACTCGGTTCTACTTTCAAGAAAGGGGTCATGTTACTTAGAAATGAGCCAGTACTGCAAAAAGATCAGTAGCAAATAACACAAAACAATGCCCACTATCAGAGTTGAAGTGATCACCTTGTCATGTCAGAGAAGTCAGTAGCAAATAACAAAAAGAAATAAATGCCCACCATCAGAGTCGAACCAACCACTTTGTCTGTCAAGTATTTACTACTAGTGCCATGGAAACACCGTAGGTCCCGCTTAGAACAGCGGAATCATAAAAAGAAATGCCCACCATTAAAGTCGAACTGATCACCTTGTGGCACGCTCTATGCGCAAAAAAGGAAGGATTTTCCTAGGTCCTTTGCCTCTTTCCTAATCGGGTCAGTTACACCCCGAGCAAAATGATCCAGCCCGCGCAGCTCGCTCAAAACGCAAAGAACAAAAAAAACAAAAAACAATGCCCACTATCAGAGTCGAACTGATCACCTTGTCATTACTAGTGACACGCTCTACCGATGAGCCAAGCGGGCTATTTGTTGTATACAAGAAGGCGACTAAAATGACACTATTCGCCTTCCACGAGCGTTGCCCCACAGAGTGGGCATGCCGTGGATATCCATCTCGGACAGATGGGGTGATGTGGATGTAATTGAGCATGAGCAATGATACTGTCTGCGAAAAGGGAACAGGAGTGAAAATATTGCACTAATTTCCAACTCTCGTCGTTTGAGTAGTCTCAAAAGTAAGGAGCAACTCGGACGAGATGAAGCCATTAGGATTTTACGAATTGTATGCTGTAACATATCCTTTTCCACTATAATACTATATCTGAAGGAGATGGAGAATGGTTTGATAATAGTTGAGATCTCCAGGGAACCGTCGATTATCGCCACATACAGTAAGAAAATAGAGGCTACATGTTTATTTATTTCGTAAACGTGGTCACGAGGTGGAAGCGATCAAGCGCATGGAGTAAATATGCATGCTTCGTCAGAGTCTTGTCTCAGCCACTCGTCAAATTAGATGTCACCTCTGGAATCTTGCTGCGAAGCAGGCCATTGGCCGAAATTGCTAAACAAAGATTAAATTAGAAAAGCGTAAATATCTGGATGCTTTTGGCATCGAAGATCCTGGGGGTATATATAGCTTTTTGGACATTGCATTAGTGCTTTATGAGCATGCAACGATGAGTCTGCGTGCATCACACGAACCCCAATACACGCGATTGCCAAGAGCAACTTATTGAAATATCACCAGTATAATAATTTCTTTGATGCTACATTTATTACTAATTTTAGAGGGGCTTTGTAAATCCCGTTGATCGGAAAATGTTACTTGTAGCGGTGTTAGTACGATGGTGCTACCCTACAAAAGGCGGGTTTCAAAACAAGAATGGGCAATTGGTATTCATCTCTTCCGCTAATGTAAGAGAGATAGTAGATGTTAGATAGAGAGCGGAAGAGTCAAAGTAGTCTAGAGAAGCCAACTCTTGACATGTACCAAATGAAATTTCCGTCACCCACCTATTGCTGCATTATACGAAATTGTGATTTCCAATAGGACGCGCCAAACATACGATCCGGCACATGAATGGACAGCTCAAGAATAGCCGTCGAATGGCGTCTCGCAGTCGCATTTGTAATTGCAGTGTCGCCGAAATGGAAATTAATCCGCGAGCCTCTCGGAAAAGCCTTGACGAGATTCTGTATCATTGATTCCTCTCCGTGGGGGACACGGTAGCACCCAGCACGTCGTGTTCGTCTGGCTCAAGTGTCGACATCCAGCGGTTCCGCTCCAATATCACGTCGAGTCGCAGACTGCTCGAAATATCAAACTGGCCATGGACAGAACGGGATACGGCCGTTCCCCTCTTTGGATAATGATATCATGCGCTGCTACCTCGCTCGGGAGATGTGATGATGCGCCTCGGACCGCCGGATTTTTTTTTTTTTTTTTTTTTTTCCTCGCTCAGTCAGCGCTTTGGCGAGGAGTCGACGACGTGTTATTGGATGCAAGTGCCAGACGGTTATATAACAAGTCGTAGAGAGGGTGTGGCCACCCATGCAGCGCTTCTTCGTGCTAAATCATGCTGCTGCTAAGCGAGCCGGATGTCGTTGCGACGGCTGGGGCTTGTCCGGAGCCTGCCTGGAGCCATGGCTTCAAGGCGTTGCTCTGTATCCCATATACTTTTTTTTCGCAAGAGATTCAGATATCTGATCCGCTCGACCGACGTGTAGCTAATATCGAGACATCGGTCGAGGCGTTGAGCGGGGAGTGTTCTTCACGTTGTCTCCAGCACTATGAGGCTGCAGGGGCCTGTGGGCGGCTGTCAGAAAGAGAACAAGGCCGTTGCAGAAGCATCTCCGGGGCGGCCCCGAAGATAAGAAGGGGAAAAGATCGGATTAGGCTTTCTGCCATTGTGTCGAAGTCCGGGGGATCGTCCCTAGGCCATGCGAAAGAGGCAAATGCGGTGTGCTTCCATGCCCAATTAACATTGTCATCTTGTGGCACATCAACACCATGCGGCAACGCTCTAAGCGCCCAATTTGGTGAACTGACCTTGACTTTCCACTTGGTCACTGCACCGTTTTGAAACCTCGTGCTGGTGATCCTTGGTGGAACTCTGAAGCTTCTGTCTGTTTGTAGATATTTGGTGAACAGATGTCGGTGCTCCTTTGAGCTGCAAGATTGCGAATGTAGCCAGAATTTATTCGTTTCCGCGACACCCAGTCATGGGCCCTAGCAAATTGCAGAAATGGTGCCAGTGGTGAGAGGATAACAGCGCTGTATCGTCACTTATCCCACCCGACCTCCAATTGGCCCAATGCGAGGCCTGTAAGCCGGTCTCCAGGCTACTGGCTCGATTTTCTGGCTCGCGGATACCACGGGTTATGCATATGTTCCATGTTCCCTGTAGCGGAAGCTGATCCTCGGCTTCTCGCGCATCAAATGGACTGACTTCCATGACATTGCAATATTAGAGGCTTGAGGCTCGCGTGGGGGTTAAGCAGACGGCTTGCTTGCGGCGAGCTTGAAATCGCGTGGGCGTTTAAATTGCTTATTTGCGATACGTGCGAGGCGAGGCCCGGGCCGGCGATTCTCCTGCCACGGCTTCTACGTCTTCTATACATGCGGCTATTTAGATGTTCCATGGTGGCCATTGATGGTCCTTTGCTGCAAGTTTCAGCGGCAGAGCCGAACAAGGTGAAGCAACTCACTTCTTTGCTGGCGGTAACAAGTACCCAGCCCTGGCTGATTGATTCGCAATTCGCCCTCCACGTGCCCCTTCACCTGGGCTGCATCATGCCGGCTGTGCCATCAGACACTTCCGGCACTGTATCAAGCATTGTCCTGATGCAATTGGCCCCCCGCTGGCAGTTTTCTTTCCGGGTCATCGACGTGTTGACGCAAACTCGACACCTTCACTCGAACCATTGGGTGGCGAATCGGCATGGAGGTGCCAGGCCTGATTTTATTTGTAGAGACAAGAGGCAAGAAGAGCCAAAACTGCATTGATAGCCGTGGCGATGGTGCGCTTTCGAGGCCGATTCAGCCGTGACGGGCAATGGCATTGGCAATGGGACGAGGAAGGCATTCACAACCCCGGACGAGCTTGCAAAGGGTCCCCCAACCTCAATTGCTGTCCTGCATGTGGCCCCTGAGCCCATCACCTTGCTCATTGAGGCTATATTGTCCCTTGGACGGGGTCAATGTGACACGACACATGCAGCTTCGTCATTATCCAGAGCTGGACCGATTCATCTTCAGTCCGCGTCGAGCATGTAAAGCGCTGAAAATTTATATTAAGCATGTTGGGGACCTACCTCTGTAGGGTGGTATTCCTTGAGCTTCACCCGCGGCGCATAGCCGGCAAGGTACAGCGCAGGTAGCCGCTGCGTGGCGACGGCACCAAAGCAATACGCTGCGTGTACATGCGCCATCCATCAGGTAGTAGTAGTAGTAGTACTACTAGTAGTAGCTCTGCAAACCCCGCATCCTCGTTCCTCACAGATTTGCCCATTAGGAAGCTATTCTCGGCGTCAAAGGGAGCGGGTGGAAGGATGGGATGGCATTGGACGGGTAGACGGACGCATCAGGGGGCCTGGATGGCTAAAATGGGCGCCTCCTGATCACTGGCTAAGGCAAGGCCCTGAAAGAAGGCGGCAGAGGCTGATTGCAGTCTCGATGCCGACTCGCCTGAGCCTGAAGTGCGGTGCTGGCTCGAATCTGTCGTCGCATTGCATGGCATCGCCTGTGGCAGCCCCCCATGTCTTCCCCAGGCTTTCAGGAGCAGCTAGCGACTGGCTAGCACCCGAGCCGGGGCTGCGGCGTGGAGCTGGACAAGGCCAGCGTTGCGAGATGATGCTGATGTGCCGCTGGAGTGGTGCACTGGCATTGAATCTCACCAGCCCCAAGGCACGAGTAGTAGCCACTGCTATTAGTGCGTGCATCGCATTGCGCTGCAATCTGCTGGCCTCGTTGAACTTAGATAATCCGGCTCCATGCGGAGAAATGGCTCCTCCTCCGCCACGCCCATAAAAGTGGAGGGCACCAAACAGACATCAAAAATCAAAGCCTCTGCCCACTTTTCCTCCCTGTATTTGACCGTTGATAAATCCCCGTCTCGCCTCGAGTCTCCAGCCAGGCGTTTCCGACCGGAAACGCGACATCGACTGCGCGCCCTGCGTTTCTCCGATACCCGGAAACTGACTGCGAGCGCCCTGTGGGAAGGGCAGCGGAGGCTGGAGAGGGAGCGCGACGAGCCAGAGGAAGCGACCGCCAGCAGCGATCGGCCCCCCAGAGAGCCATGGCCACAGCGGCCACAGCGGCCACAGGACCGCTAGGAGGAGGATCAGCAGTGACAGCTGCAGCCGCGGGAGGGCAGCCAGGTCAGTTTCAGTTCGAGGTTCCAGCGCCTGCAGTGGCACCCAGCTGTGGTTGCGGCTTGTCGCCCTTTGGCGGTGCATCCTCGCTACAGCCCCCCATTCGGACGTGCTAACTGGCGGTTTTAGCTGTTCCAGGCGGCGGCGCCCTCACCACGTCGCCCGAATCGGCCACAGCGTCCAGCCAGCCCGGGTCGCCAGCAGCCTCGAGCTCGACGCCGCCACAGCAGTCGCTCGTAGCGCCGTCTACCGCATCCTCGTTCCACCACCATCCGCGAGGCCGTCTTGTGAGCAGAGCCTGCGATCGATGCCGTCGTCGCAAAGCTAAGGTGAGTGGTACTGCTACTGTCATTACATGTACATACTAGCTGCAGCCCGAATGCCCGTTTGCGCCAGCTTGCTGGTCCCTGCCCCTTCCTGCCCGCCTCTCTCTCTGCTCTCCTCCTCCTCCTCCTCCTCCTCCTCCTCTCTGGATTCATGGGTTCATTGTGCATACATGGCCGCATGTATGTATATTTGTATTCATAACTTCAGATTTGCGTCTACACTTACACCCAGAGCCTCACCTGCACCCGCATACCCGTCCATGCTCGCCCGCCGCCCTTGTTTCTAATGCTGCGTTACGCCGTCCAATACCCTGATACGCTCGCGATCTCCCCACTGACAGATGTTCTCCCCCGCCAAAAGTGCGAATACCTCAGCGCCGTCGATAGCTGCACGCACTGCCGCGATGCACACGTGCAGTGCACCTTCGACTTGCCACTGGCCCGACGCGGTCCCAAAGCCAGGAAGAAAAGCGATCTGCCCGGCCAGCCACCTTCAGATCCGAGCGCGCTCTCCACCGGCGCCCGTGGAGCCGGCGCCCAGATGCCGCCGCCGTTGGCCTTCTCCGGCCCCGCAGTAGGTGGACTGCAGCCCTTCAACTCGTCGTCGCTGTCGCCCGAGGCGCCCTGGGAGCCCGGCGAGCCTCTCAGCCTGGACAACGGGCTGCCGCGGCAGCAGATGGGCGATCTGCCGGGCCTCTCCACCATCCAGAACATCTCGACGCGCCAGCGATGGCTACACCTGGCCCAGGCCATGACGCTGCGCAACACGACGCTGGAACGAGTGTCGAAGCGATGTATCGACCTCTTCTTTGACTACCTCTATCCTCTCACCCCCCTGGTGTACGAGCCGGCCCTGCGGGAGGTCCTTGCATACATCTTCTCGCAGCCCATCCCCGGCATGAACCAGCCCTCGCCCATCGCCCAGCTCACGCCAGACCCGACGGCCGGGACCACCCCCCTCAGCGCTGCCGAGTCGTGGGCCGGCTTCGCGCAGCTCAATGGCTCGCGAGCCGTGGGCAGCAGGCTGGCTCCCTGGGCCGACTCGACCTTTACCCTGGTCACAGCTGTTTGCGCAGAGGCAGCATTTATGCTACCCAAGGACATTTTCCCCGAAGGAGAATCCGTCTCCGAAATCTTTCTTGAAGCTTCTCGCGACTGTCTTCATCAGCATCTCGAGGCCGACCTGGAAAATCCGACGGCAAACTCGATTGCCATTCGGTACTTCCACTCCAATTGCCTCCACGCCGCGGGGAAACCAAAGTACTCGTGGCACATCTTTGGTGAGGCCATTCGCCTGGCCCAAGTCATGCATCTTCACGAGGAGGCGTCGCTGGAAGGGCTTGTCCCCATTGAGGCAGAGTTCCGCCGGCGCTGCTTCTGGATCCTGTATCTGGGGGACAAGTCCGCCGCCATATTGAACAACCGTCCCATAACGATCCACAAATACTGCTTTGATACGGGCATCACCACCCTGTATCCGTCGGGGATTGAGGACGAGTTCCTGATTACGGCCTCTGAGCCGCCCAGGAAGAGCTTTATTTCCGGCTTCAACGCCAATGTACGGCTTTGGCAGTCTGCGGCCGATCTCTTACTGGAAATCAGGGTGCTCCAAGACCAGATGATGCAGCATTTTCGCGGGAACCTGCCCCCCAATCATGTGCTGCCGTCTGCGGACAGGCAGCACCTCGACTCCCTCTATGTTCGGTTCATTACCTGTTTGGACGACCTCCCGCCATACCTCCAATCATGCACTCTGGCCATGGCCGCCATGGCCGAGGGTAACGGGTCTGCGGAGTCGAAGCAGTACGTAATCCAATGCACGAATCTGCAGGTGACTTTCCACTGCCTGCGCATGGTAATCACGCAGAAGTTTGAGGATCTGTCTTACTTTGCTCCCGGAGTAGAGCAAGCAGACCTGAGAAAGTCGGAGATTGTGCGAGATATGCTGAGGGTGATGAACGAGGCGCCGTTTTGGGGTCTCCAAGCAAACGGCGAGCCAAATGTAAGTTGCTTTCTTTTTTTTTTCTTTTTTTTTCTTTTTTTTTTTTTTTTTCCCTTTTCCCTTGCCGTCTCTTCCTGCCTGCCTTTCTCTTCTTCTTCTTTTCTATAATGCCTGCGGTTATTTATACTTTTTTCGGCTTCGGCACGTGTATGCTAACCTTGTTATCTGACACGACAGGTTGAAAAGATACGCCTTATCGGAGCTAGTTTGCTAGCTATTATCCATCGGCATCAGGATAACCCCCTGGCGACCCGAGCAAGGGGCGACTTTTCAGTACTTTTGGATATTCTGACGCGGCTAGACTCCAAGGCGTCTGATCAGCTTCGGAATACTTCCAACACCGTTGTTGGCTAAATCCTGCAAGGTACCAGAGGTAAAAGAGAAAAGAAAAAAAATTAATTGTGTAAATAGGGCAGGGATCTTTTCTTTTGTGTTAGCGAGTTGGGCGTGTTTCTTACTTTTCTTTCTGGGTAAAAAGCGAACAGTGTGTGGTTGTAATTTTACCTTTACCGGGGGAGGCAAATTGTAGTAGTAGGTACTATTAGTGTACTCTTTTCTTCTTCTTTACATGTTACTGAGATTGACGAAGATCTCCCGTTTCACACATACAGCCCTACCTTGATACTCCTCTCCACTCTGACTCTGAAGCATAAAACCTAGTCTTGGGAGGGTGCATGCAGCTTGCCCGTTGTGTGAGACGAACAAGCGAAGGGATAGACAATAGTTTGAGACACTGAGATACGAAGCGATCGGGGAAATGCTAGGAAAACGTCGGAGAAACAGGGACGTAACGTTCTTGACCTTGGCGATTTCTCCGTTCGATCGTATACTGGGAGAGTATATACGGATTTTATCAATCAATCAGGGATGGTATATTTTCCCAACGTTTACTATAAGTGATACACAACATGGATACAGAGAGTTCGAAATCTGCATGGGCCTTTATTTCTCTCCTCCGTTTTTAGATAATGGCTCAGTAGCATTGCATTGGCGCGCTGTCTGTGCTGGGTCTCATGGCTAAACTTGCTAAAAAGCTGCTTATAGGCAAAGAAGAAAAAAAAAAAAAAAAAAGAAGGGTATGTATGTACCTAGGTAACGACAGGCAAAAAAGAAAACGGAAACGTGTGAGAATAAAACGGCAGAATACGCAAGGAACGTGGCAGGGGGGCAGGGGACAGGGGGGAAAAGAAGGATAACCGTAAAAGCCTAATTCTCAAGCGGCCACTTTAACCCTCTGCCTATCGGCAAACATGTCCTTAAGCACCAGCGCGGACTTTTTGGGCGTGCGCTTGAGGGTTATGTAGTCGGTGTAAGTGACGCCAAAGCGGGGGCCGTAGCCGTCTGACCATTCTGTTTTTGAAAAGAGGATTTTGTTAGATTTGATAGAAAGTGCTTTTCAAGATTGCAAGGGCGGATGATAAGGATGAGAGATGGGAGAAATAGGCTTTGTCTGATAGGATTGGATAGACTCATAGTATACATACCCAGGTTGTCGAGTAGAGCCCATGCGAAATATCCCTTGACTGTCACGCCATCTTGCGTGATGGCCTTCGATATGGAGTCTAAGTGCGAGTCAAAGTATCGAATGCGGAAGGGGTCGTTGACCGCCTCCTCGCAAGTCATCTTGTCTTCGCCGGGGCAAGGGCATCCATTCTCAGTGATGTAGATGGGCTTGCCGTAGAGGCCGTAAACCCTGGCGAGATGCTTGCGGAACATGTCTGGGCAAGACCGCAGCCAGTGGATGCCGCTCTCTTCGCCGGCAGGAAGCCCCGCCTTGTCCTCCTGGTGCTCGTGGACGGCACCGAGGAAGTCCGTCTCAGGGACGGGGCCGTCGAGATGGCGGGCAAACTGAGAGGTATAGTAGTTCATACCGTAGAAATCAGTTTCTCCGGCCTTGAGGATGGCAAAGTCAGCAGGAGTAAGAGCCGGCAATCTGTTGCCCAGTTGCTTCTTCATGCTGGCAGGATAGTCCTTCTTTAAGCTATCGCATATAATGTTAGTACACAAGGCCTTTTGGATTCTGCTGTTGATGCTACTCACAAGATGGGATTCGCAAACCATCCAATGTGGAATTCCATCCGTCGCTCCGCAGCCTCCTTATCCCTGGGCTCGTTGATGTCCCAAGGCTCGTAGTAGTCGCCGTTGAGAGAGATGCCTATTTGCCCCTTTTGGGTGGCGCGAAAGTCTAGGTTGTAGACGGCCACAGCGCGAGCATGGCTCATGATTTGGGCTTTTCCTGCGAGCCATGGCTCCGTGGCTGTATTGCCTTCGGTGGAGTGCTTGTTTACGCTGCTCCTGCCAGGGGCGTTGCTGCCGGTGGCATAGCCCTGATTTGATATTAGCATGGACGTGGGCACATGGATAAATGTCCAAACGTATTGAAGACGATGAGAAAATGGGACGTGGTATTTTCAAGACTCACATAGATGGACTGGATCCATGGCTCGTTGATGGTGATCCAGTTTTTCACTCGGTCTCCAAATCGCTCAAAGCACAGCCGAGCATACCGCTCAAAGTCCAGCTGCACCTCTTCCACATTCAGCCAGCCGCCATACCGATCGTGAAGCGCCTGTGGGAGATCCCAGTGGTACAGAGTCACCCACGGCGTGATTCCCCTCCTCAACAAGGCATCGATCAAGTTGCTG
This sequence comes from Trichoderma sp. CBMAI-0020, assembly GCA_030708095.1. Lineage (NCBI taxonomy): Eukaryota > Fungi > Ascomycota > Sordariomycetes > Hypocreales > Hypocreaceae > Trichoderma > Trichoderma sp. CBMAI-0020. The sequence goes on along the minus strand of JAJNCI010000004.1, from coordinate 451,713 downwards.
TAGAACGCTATGCCTTCCTCGTTGACGGCATCTAACCTGCCGCCAAGAGGGATGATTCGGGACCAGGACAGAGAGAAACGGTAGGCCTTGGCGCCGTACTTGGTCAAGAGGTCAAAGTCCTCGTCGTAGCGGTGATAGTGATCGCAGGCAACATCACCGTTGGCACCATTTGTGCGCGAGGGCTCCAGGTGGCAGTACGTGTCCCAGATGGAAGGCCCACGGCCGCCTTCCTTGACAGCTCCCTCGATCTGGTAGGCCGCCGTGGCGAAGCCCCATTCAAAATCGTTCGGCAGAGCTAGCGACTCGGACATTTTGGCTTATTCTCAAGAGATCTGGTGGCTGATCTTTTGCTTGTTCCTGGCTGTGTTATTGTAGGTGCGTATGTGCCTGCTCGAGGCCGGACGGGGGCAGCGGCTGGGATAGTACCTCGCGCCGGCTAATAGTGCACAGGAGGAACAAGAGCCCGTTATCGAAACGGACCGACCCGGTGAGGCTCATCGTGGGAGGATGCCAGCCGTAGTCAGCGGCCTCGCCCTCGGGGGAACGCCTTTATACCCACACATAGAGCCTGTTGACTCGGGGGCCATTGTTCCGTCAAGAACGGTTCCTGCACCCCGTGGCAAACAGAACCCACCCGCGGCCCAGCAGCACGTTCCAGACGGCCATCTGGCTCGAGATTCGAGCCCTTTTCCCCATCTACAACGTGGGAGATGGGCTGGGGAAATGCTGCAGGGCCGTCGAAACTGTGCCCCGAGCTCCAATACCCCGTGCCCGTCAGGACGGAGACGGCCGGATGGGGAAATAAAGACGAGCATCCTGCTGCAACAGCCTCGCGGTGATTGGCCATGCGGATTTTGCCGGCTTTGTCGCATTATCCGCCTCGTCAAAGTCTGCTCAGCTAGCGCTTCTGGTTGGCTTCTGGCCGCGCTGCGGATGCTGATTTCTCCGAATCGCCGGTTTCGATGCGATCTAATCCCCCCGTGGGGAAAGGGCCCTTCTGCACGTCGCATGCATGCTGACTGATCGCCGACAGCCCTTAGCTTTATCAATCTGGCGATTGCCATCCGTGATCCGAGACGATGGACTCTCACGATCGCGACGTCGAACTGCTTCATGTCGGGGCTGGGCGCAATGGCAGCTGTCCAGCGCTGTGTCTGTGGCTGCGCGCCCACACCGAACATGGCGACCGGTTGACTAAGCAGGGCGGCGCCGGTCGCTTTTTTTTGCGCTCGGTGAACTCTCTTTGGAACAATGGCGCAACTACCATCTGATCGAGCGTTCGAGCTGAGCCCGGGCTGAATCCTCGCCTCTCAACACTGCGACTCAGCCTGGGCAGGGAGAGGAGAGGCCGGATCATGGCTCCTTCTGCGGCGCACACGGCTGATGGCATTTCATCGCCAATTGACGTTGCACTGATCCCGCCGTTTTGGCGGCGCAAGAATGGCATCTTGCTGTACTTTTTACTTACATCGTCGCTGCTTGCCAGTGCTGCGCTCGGCATTGATGGAGTGAGTGGTTTCCTCAATGAGCTGTTGGAACTTGGGTTAACCATGGGATTCGCCATAGTCGATGACGAATGGAATGCAGGTACTTCCAACGTGGCAAGATCAGTTTGGACATCCACAAGGCGCAAGCCTGGGCTTCTTCGGTGCATCGAGTTCCATTGGCGGCGTCATACCATTCATATTTCTCGGCTGGATCAGTGATAGATGTGGACGACGAGTTCCCACCGCCCTCGGCTCCATTGTCATCATCGCGGGCGTCTTCCTCGAATTCTTCGCTACCTCGCTGCACATGTATATCGGAGGCAAGATTGTGCTTGGCTTTGGGTCCTCGCTGATCCAGATGGGGGCCCCGGTGCTGGTCACAGAATTAAGCCATCCGAAAGAACGAGTCCAAGTTACGACCTTTTATAACACGTCAATCGTCCTGGGATATGTCATTGGCGCATGGGCAACTTACGGCTGCTTTCGCATCTCTGGATCGTGGTCTTGGAGGCTGCCAACGTTGATCCAAATCATACCCTCGGCCTATCAGCTCGGCCTCATATTCTTTTGTCCCGAGTCTCCTCGATGGCTGATTGCAAAGGGCCGGATGAAGGAAGCCCGAAAAAATCTAGTCAAATACCACGGCGAATGCGACCCAAACTCGGAGATTGTCAATGTCGAATGCGCCGAGATTGAACAAGTCTTGGCAAAGGAAGCTGCGAATAACATGACCTGGGTCGATTTTTTTTCATCTATACCGAACTTGAAGCGGATATCTCTCTGCTTCGCGACGGCCGTCTTTAGCCAGAGCTCTGGTAACCTGCTCGTGTCGAATTATCTGACGCAGATCTTGAAAGATACTGGTGTCAAGTCGCAAAAGGACATCACCCTTGTCAACGGCATGGTGACGCTTTGGCAGTACATCGTGGCGCTATCTGTCACGGTCTGCATCAACAAATTCAAACGACGCACATTTTTCCTCATTGGATCTGGGGGTGTTTCGCTCACATTCATTGCCTGGACCATTGGAGCTCAACAATATCTGGATCATGGTTCTATCCCGGCTGGCCGGCTTGTTCTCGCATGCATCTTCATCTTTCAAGCTTTTTACACAATGGCCTGGACAAACTTGGTAGTGACATACCCTCTCGAGCTGGTCACATATCAAATGCGAGCCAAGACGTGGGCCTTTGTCCTGCTGACGATCCAAGTGGCCACCATCTTTGGCAACTATGTGAATCCCATTGCGCTACAAAACATTGGTTGGAAATTCTACATTTATTATTGCATTTGGGTGGCGTTTATCTTTGTTTTTGTATACTTTTTCTTTGTCGAAACCTCGGGACCGACGTTGGAAGAATTGGCGTATATCTTTGACGGGCACGACAAAAAGAAGCATATATCGACTGAAACACAACAGCACAAGGAGAAGGAGATTCGAACGCAAACCGAGTCTCTGGGCGAGTGTTCGGACTCGACTCGCTCTGTATAAACAAATTGGCATATGGGCATGCTGAACTACTTTCCTTGTCATACCATACACTGGGAACCAGGTGCAGAATTATCCGGTGGCGTCAAACAAAAGTTGTACCATGGATGGGCTTCGGGGTAAATACGGAGTTTTGGGAGGGGCGCATTGTCTAGATACCTTGGTCTTTTGAGCTTGAATTTTACTCTTGTTGACATCTCCTGAATCGTCCATGGGGCGGCATCCTGCGTTAGGTAAGCACTTATATATACGCTGCTGCTACCTCGCTAGCAGGGGTGAAACAGGCAACAGTCAATCAGAATGATCAATCTCCACAGGCCGGGAGGCAAAGTGTGGAATTTATAACGTCATCCGGCCCTTTAGAGAGAGTTGCGAACAAGTGACTTGGTGAGAGAGAAGAGAATGTATGAGAGGACTTTACCACCTTGTACAGCAGAGTTGTAGAAGAAAAAAATGACTCAAAAGTTGGCACCGGTCAGTCCATGCCATGCCACAAGCAGCGTGACATGAGATGCGAGTCTCCCAAGACGGACGGCTCCCCTCGACGTTGATTGGCCGGTTGGTTGAAGGAACAGGCGAGCCTGCAATCAATCGATGGCGAAGCCGGAAATCCAACCCTCTTCTCCTGCTAGTTACGCCGAGTGTTACTCAAAGAGGCAGCGCGCTGATTCAGAGACGAGGTTCTTTGGCCAAGGAAAACAAGAGCAACTACTGTCAAGTACTCGGGATTATTACTAGTGTGACGACGGCCCATGGCACTATTACGGAGCACGGCATCCATTGCCAGTGCCGCGAAAAGCCACTTTGGTCGAAGCTATCCAAGCTCGCGTCGCAAAAGAACGGGGCACAGGTCGGGGAGTTGTTAGTGGTGGAGTCTGGCTGGACAATGTCCGGATGTTTGTATATCCAGGAGAAACACGATTCATAGGAGATGCATAGATAGGAGATTTACACGGCGGCACTCCAGACGAGGCTGGGAGACACACACCAACCATGCGTGGGAAATGACATGTCGCAGCGAGCAAGACGAGATGGATGCAGGTTTGATGCGCAGGGCTATTGGGGGACGAGCTGAGCAGGGCCGAAGATCTGCGGCTTGGGTCTGGCGATGGCTGGATATTTCTTCTAGAAGGACGCGGCGCTTGTTCAGCTGCTGGTGATGGTGTATTGCATACGGCCAAAACTGCCGCTGATGGTGTGGTCCGGCTATTGATAGTACAAACTTGGCTTTTTTCATTTGCCGGACTAAGATGATCTGCCCCGACCAGCCAAAAGCTTGGCGGGATACGGCCCGGATATCGTCAGCAGCGACAACGATGCTCTTACTATCTCTTTACTTGACAACTCGAGAAGACTAACGCCTTCTCATACCCGTTGGATGGCGCATTGCATTTCTACCACAAGCGTTATCTCTGCAAGAAACTGTGTGGGTGGTTACGCGGAGTTGTCCACCCATCCACCTCGAAACTCCAGCCGTGATCGACATGGGGGAAGAGTCTTTTTTTTTTTTTTTTTTTTTCCCTTGCCGCTCCACATCTCCATTTCCGATGGGGATGCATGCATGGAGGAGCGAAAGCTTGAATGGAGGCCCATGGGGCTCCGGTCACGGTCGTGCTTGTTTTCAGCATAGGGTGTGTGTGGGGATTTAAACGTATGGAGATGTGGATGAATGACGGAGAGGCATGAGGAAGAGGCTGTTGCTGTAGCATTGCGTGTAAGTGGTATAAATAGCTGCGAGGTCGTGCGAGGCTGCCATTAACCTTGCCGATCTGTACTCCCTTTGGGGCCTGCATGTCTTGCTTCTGCTCTACCTTCTAACGTGCCCTGCTTTCTGCGCGTCTGCAGAACCTTGATCAGCTTCATTTCTTTTCTTACTCGTGGAAGACGCTGTTCACCATGTCGGACGACGGCCACGATGAAAAGGCAAAGGCCGAGGGCCACGTCGACTTTGCGGCCATCACCCCCGACGTCCACCAAGTCAATGCCTATATCGACGAGATGGAGGCCCAGCTCGCCGCCGCCGGAGGGCTTGAGACGGGCCTCTTCAACATCAAGTTCCGCGACCCGCGCCACTTTACGTGGCTGCTCGTCGCCTTTGCCAGCATGGGCGGCCTCCTCTCCGGCCTGGACCAGAGCCTCATCTCCGGCGCCAACCTCTTCCTGCCCAAGGACCTGGGCCTGGACTCGAGGCAGAACAGCCTGGTGAACTCGGGCATGCCGCTGGGCGCTGTGGGAGGCGCGCTGCTGCTGTCGCCGGCAAACGAGTACTGCGGCCGCAAATGGGCCATCATCATCTCGATCCTGCTGTATACGGTTGGTGCCGCGCTCGAGGCTGGCTCCATCAACTTTGGTGCGTTGAGCTTGTGTCCTTTCTCGCCGTGAGAGGCTTATTGATGTGTTTCTGTAGGCATGATTGTTGCTGGGCGCGTGATCCTGGGACTTGGCGTCGGTCTGGAGGGCGGCACAGTCCCCGTGTATGTCGCCGAGACGGTCGAGCGTCGCATTCGAGGCAATCTCGTGTCGCTGTATCAGTTCAATATTGCGCTTGGCGAAGTGCTTGGCTACGCTATTGCCGCCATCTTCCTCAAGGTTCCCGGTAACTGGCGCTACATCTTGGGCTCATCGCTGCTATTCTCTACCATCATGTTTGTTGGGTAAGCCAGATTCTGTGGCATAGATAACTGTTTTTTGTACTAGTTCATGCTAACGATGAGTCTTCAAGCATGCTGTTCCTGCCAGAGAGTCCTCGTTGGTTCATGCACAAGGGCCGAGTCCTCGACTCGTACAAAGTCTGGAAGCGCATCCGCGGCACCGAGTCTCCCGAGTCTCGCGAGGAATTCTACATCATGGCCAATTCCGTCAAGCAGGAGGACGTTGTCGTCAACGAAGGGGCCAAGAACTCACGCTTCCCGTGGATGGATTTTTTCACGTAAGTCACGCTCAACTGAAATCAAAATACCGTCTTTTACTAAACGGCAATGGTAGTGTGCCTCGCGCTCGCCGAGCTCTTGTTTACGCAAACATCATGATTCTTCTCGGACAGCTGACTGGTGTAAACGCCATCATGTACTACATGTCTGTGCTGATGAACCAGATTGGCTTCGACGACGAAAAGGCGACGTACATGTCTCTTGTCGGAGGCGGATCCCTGCTGATCGGCACCATTCCCGCCATTTTCCTCATGGAGACGTGCGGCAGGCGGTTCTGGGCCATTACGATGCTTCCCGGCTTCTTTGTCGGTCTGGTTTTGATTGGAATTGCGTATCACATCCCAATCGATACCAATCTCCAAGCTGCAGAGGGTCTCTATCTCAGTGGTCTAATCATTTACATGATGTTCTTTGGCTCTTACGCCTGTCTGACATGGGGTAAGTCGAGCTTCTCATCTTCGCATCTACCGGCACAATAAGAGTTACTGACATTACTTGCAGTCGTCCCGTCTGAAGTATACCCCACCTATCTCCGAAGCTACGGCATGACCACTTCGGACGCTCTCCTCTTCCTCGCCTCCTTTGTCGTGACATACAACTTCACCGCCATGGAGGAGGCCATGACTCGCACCGGCCTTACGCTGGGCTTCTACGGAGGCATCGCCTTTATCGGCGAGTTTTACCAAATCTTCTTCATGCCCGAGACAAAGGACAAGACGCTCGAGGAGATTGACGCCGTCTTTTCTCGTCCCACGAGGGAAATCGTGGCTGAGAACTGGGCTGGCGTCAAGGAGACTGTGGGTGATCTTTGCAGCCTCCGTTTCCGCAAGGTGTTTCAGGGACAGATGCAGCGGAGGAAGAGTGTTCAGGAGACGCCAGTTGCGTAATTGGGGTGGGCAATCTCACAGATCGCCGTGGTATTTGATACGGCTGGCATAGTATAATCTTGAATACATAATATGAATCAATTATGTTGAATAAACTCAACTTATCAATAACTAATCTATCATCAATACATGCTGGACGAATGACCTATCATAGAATTCCAATTCTGAGAACAAAGTTCATTCTGCAACTCTCTGACTCACGCCAATCAAAGGCTGCACCCATTCCACCCTCGAGCGCGTAAACACCTCTGCATCAAACACCGCGGCCGATACAACCTTGCCGCTATCATCCAAGGTCCCAGCCTTGACAACCTTGTTAGGCCCGCAATTGGCAGATTCGCGCCACATCATACTGCCGCAATCACCGCAAAAGTAGCTGCTGATGGTGTCGCCAGAATCAGCAACTTTGCTAAAGACATTTGGGGTACCGCTCGTGACTTGGAATGCCGCCTGAGGGATGAGAAAGTTGACACTATAGTTGCTGCCGCTGATTTTGCGGCAATCGCTGCAGTGACAAAGGATCTGTGATGAAATCACTCGGATTAGCCACTTCCAGTCCTGGCCGTCAAAAGTCAAGTAAATAATAAAGAGAGCCACTCACTTTCGCTGCCGGCTCTTCGCTATACATGTAGCGAATGTTGCCACAGAGGCAGCCGCCGTTGTAGACAGGCATCTTTCTATCTATTATGGCTAGGCGTTTGAGAAGTTTGAGATGGCTGCTTTATTTAGTTTGTTAAATCTGTGAAAAGGGGCGGTTTAAAGGAGAAGATGCCTGTCGATTACTTTAGCTGAGATCAGCAAGGCGACTTTGAAACCAGAAGAGATCGTAAAATTTTAAAGATTGAAACAAGGTAATTAACTTGCTTCAGCAAATACGTTCTGGGCAATGCAGCGTGTAGGGCGTGTAGAGCGTGTAGAGCGCATACAAGGGATACACGATCACGTCTCTGCCATGAGAGCCCTACTTTTGAAATGGTAACTGTGAAACACAGCAGGTAAATGCCATAGTATTATTATTCCATCATCTGTTTATCTCGTGATCCTTTACCTCCATGACCTCAGTAGCGCCAAATTTACTCCATTCTCTCAGACCGTCAAACTCTTTCCAACCTCCAAATCATCCCATCAAAAGCGCCCATTATTGTCACCTCAGAGAAGTTCTTGGGCGAATATAGTTGCTTGATTGTTGATTTTTAGAATTGAGCGTTTCTTGACCTCATCTGTCAATGGTTATGAAAGGTTCAGCTATGCGGTGCCCAACATTCGCAGCTCTTTGGCCAACTTGAGCTTCTGCTGCAATACTGCAATCGCTGGGGAGTTGAGCTTAATATCGGGACGCGTTGTTGGTATTACCGACTAGTTAGTGTGAATGCGGTGTCTGTGCAGTGTCTGTATTGTGAGGTGGCTTATGGTGTTTCTGTGTTGATCGAGGCCTTCTCAGTTGCTCAACTCTTAAAAGTTCATCCCCTGGCCTCATGGTAGCATACTTTGGCTCCATACTGCCAGCCGTCCCAATCGTTGTGCTTCCTCTCCGAGTTGACCTCAAAGCCTTTCACAGTTATCCGAATCTCTACAGGAAACTCCATATCGCCGGGACTAGAGACGATGCGAGCTGGAGGCATCTGGATCCAGTCAACCTCCGTCTTAGTGAAGCAGCCGAATCGTCGATCCACCCAGATAGTGCCCGGCCGCCACTCCGTCTTGTATTCGGCCCTCCATTTCATCTGGACAGACCACATCCCGCTGGCCAGCTTTGTAAAGTGCTTGGCCTCGAAGCCGTTTGTAAACAGCTTGCCCTGGGTGATTCCCTTACGAGAGAATAACACATCTGCGTTCCAGACCATGTTGTCCTGCGCCATGTTCAGGATGACGCAGTGCTTTTCCAGGAGTGTCCAGGCATCGTCTAGCAGGTCGAGCCTCTGATTGTACTCTGTCGTGAGCTCTTCCAAGGCGGCAGCGTCGTCGTTGTTTGCCTTTCGGGTCGACCTGATCTTTTTGAGCCGAGAGGAGATTGACTTGTGCTCCATGGCCTCTTGTCGTTCCTTTAGCTTTCTGAGCTGCAGGACCTCCTTGGTACCCGTCTCGTACTCGTCGCGAGCGAATTTGGACAGGAAGCGAGAGAGCCGCTTGTACTCCTTGTAGTCATCCGAGAGGCTGTTCCCGTAGATGCCCGTGGTACCCTTCATAGCCGTGAGTACCATGCTGGAGCGGAGCTGGTGAAATATCGCGAGGCCTTTCGGCAAGGCCTCATCTAGGGTTTTTGCGGACCCCATATCATCCAAGATTGGGGCTGTGAGCTTCTCGATCTCGTTGAGTCTCATAAATGCCCTGATCCTTGTGTTGACGTAGTCACAGCCATTCTTGGTAAGGCGGCAGGGCTCACAGCTGGTGAGGTAAGGGCATGTAGAATCTGTTCGTTACATTAGCCCAACTACCGATAAAGAAGAAGCTATAATGGTAGATATTGTGAAATAGACTACTCGCCTTTGCCCTTTTGTTTCTCTTTTAATTTCCCAAGATAATAGCCTCCAGTGGACGGCTTGGCGGGATATTCTTGATGAGGCATCTTTGCTGAGCTGAGCGAAATGGATGGTAAGAGCTGAGAGTATTGTCGATGGTAAGTGGGCAATGAGATTCCGAGCTCTTGGTCGCAGTGATGCGGAAATGAATGGAAAGAAGATGAAACAAAGTTAGAGGGGGAAGGCGTTTTTATAGGCGCTGGAAAGCTTCTGATTGTAAACAGACAGAGTTTGTATACATACACCCGTTGCTATGGATTCAAGATGATTAAAGGTGGACAAAAGTTGGTACCACTTTTACAGACTCTGAGTTTCTTCAAGCTTCTGTCGTGGCGCTTTAGTCTCGAAAACAAGTCATCTTTATAGAATCGACGCCCTGACTCGCCCCTCATACTGTGCAATCCAACAACCCAATCGACAAATACTAGATGAACGACTCGATGCTTCTTATATCACTCCTTCGCCTGCCAACTGATAGTACGTATTTAGAAATACCATTATGGCGTTTAGACAAAGTCCAAAGAGCGGGATAATAGTCTCGGCAACAAAACAAAAAAGAGGCAAAGAACCACGAAATTAGCGACGAACTCAGAAACCATTTCTATCCATATGTTATAAGGAGATGGCGTTGCGTACCATGTGGATCTTAATATGCATTATTACAACATCTAACAATACGGCCAAAAAAGACACCCTGCTATCCTCGGCTTCGACCGCCGCATCATCTAATAGTGTGGAAGAGAGTGATCCTAGAGTTCATCGGGCCCGACAGGCTTAGATCTATAACGCACTCTGCAATGAACTTGGAACACGCTTTTCACCTAACGTTATCACACTCCGACCAAGTAAAGAGATGGGAAAAGGCAATAAGGACTGGGACCAAGAGTGAGCTATCGATGAACTATTATCCGGACTAATTGAAGCAGAGCTTTCCCACAGCAGCAGAAAGCCTCTTGCCAGGAAAGAAATTGCTGCTGGCCCTGCTCTCCTAGAGACACTAATAGCCATTGGAGAAGCAAGGACTGTCGCGAGAAGCGTTGCTCTCCATCTGGTCTTCACCATGCCTCCCTGGAAAAGTCCAAATACTTGTTGCCGTTGCTCGACGAGTCTCTCTATGCAGAAACTTTATCTGTGAGTATTTCTAGCAAAAGAAAAAAAAAAAAAAAAAAAAAAAAAAAAAAAACTACGTAGGCCCTCAAAAAGGAACCCCCAACGAATCGAGACGCACCATGGCGATTTGAGTACCCAGGGTTAACTGAGATGGGAGCCTCGAAAGTAAGAAATGGACTCAACATCCATGTCAGTTATGAGGCACTTATTAGGGCCGTCAAGTCAAGTCACTGACGGTAAAACGACCGAGATTTCCTCATTGGAGGACTAGAGAGAATTAAGGTGGCAAGCAAGGGTAGAACAGAGCCAGACGGAATACAGTCCATAATACGAAAATGCTGGCTAATGTCCCCTCCAGATGTGCGTCAACAGGAATTTGAGTATCTACTTTACTATGTCGTTTCTGGGATATCATGATGGCTGTAATGGAAGGGTATCTAGTGACTCGTCCAACATAGGATAGAAACTACACAGCAACGATACTAGGGGAACTGCGGGTTGATGAATCGGAAATGTAACGGACAAAGCTGTAATTCTCTCAAGGCAGATGTGTACACAATTGTAAATGCTGCCTGTTTATGTGTTGCAGTATCACAAGAGGCGAGAGCAGTTGTGTGTAGATGTATAAGTGGGATGAGGGGAAAGTAAGGAACAACTGAATCAGTTGCAAATGGAAAGCATGAGGCTTTAAAAGTTATGTCCACAGCAATCAAACCTCGGCAAATCACTAAAACCACACTCGCAAGCTTTATTCAGTTCATACCATCTCCCAACTTTCTTTTCAAAAGCCCTATTCTCCTCCACGCCACCACAGCAAACGTAAAAGCAAGCGCCGACAACACTCCAAACAGAACATCGCCGCCTACCATAATAACCTTCAGCGCTCTATTATCCTCCTCCATGCTTTTCACCCCTATAAGTGTCACACAAGCGGCGGTTACCGCAAGAATAGCCGTTTGCAGGATGACAAGTACTCCCTCGGAGAGCAGATATATCGCATGATGAAGAAACCCAGCGACCGAGAGGATGAGCGCGACAACTGCTGTACTTAAGCATGCAATTTGTAACCTACAAGGTACATTTCGTTAAACATCCCACCATAAGATCCAAACAACAGAATATATAAAGCCAAAAGGGGAGACAAAGGACATACCCATCGCCAGACTCATCACGCGCAACCCCTTCATCAGCTTTCCACCAGGCCACGCACAAAAGGAAAATCACAACCACCATCGCAAGACCAGCTTGGAACAGCAACATTGCTCCGTGTATCCCCGAATAGTGAGCCCGAAACTTCTCCATCCGCCTGACATGCGCCATATATTGCGCGGCTTCACGGTCTTCTTCTTCAGATACCCTCCATGTAGGGCTAGGCAACTCCAAACTCGACATGTCTGAGATGAAAAAGTCTTCCCTAGACGGCGACGGCGACGGAGGCATGGTTTTTGTTAGTGGAGTAGGTAGAGCTAGTCGAAGGTAATGGGTAGTGGGAATCTGAAGTTTGAAGACAAGATTTGATATGGGAAAAGAAGACGGACTTTTGAAACGACGGCAAATTTGTGAAGAAAGGTGATTTGTGGTGAAAAGATGGAATTTGGAAAGAAGAAGAATAACAAGTTTAAAAGGGTCAAGGATAGGAAATCAAGTCGAGGCCGCCCGAGTAGGTACACGTATCAAAGTTCTGAGCCAGTTAATAGTAACAGCCACCACAACGTCATCACGAACTCGTACCAAATTAGAAAGCTTGAATTCTCCACAAACGAAGGAGCTGTACATTCTATTTAGTACAAGAAACAAGCTCGTCATTCTTTATAGAAGCAAAAAGGTATGTATACCAATACCGTATCCGCTGGTACTCCCACCAAATCCAGTTAACCCGCTAGTCATGCTGCCGCCGAGGGAAAAAAAAAAGTTTTGTTGTTACAGTTAAAAAAGTAAAACCCAAGTTATGTGACCCTCTCGAAAAGTAAAGTGTCGAATCAAAGTCAGCGCAAAAGCAAAGAATCAAGTAGCCACCCTGAACCGGTCATTCCAAGCTCATGCGTGCTTCATCGCCGATTCCCCACTGGCCGCCCTCTTTGCCTTGCTTTTGCAGCTCAAGAGCAACTGAGAAGCCTAATCTACTAGGATCATCTTCCACGGCGATGTCACTAGCCACGTCGCTCGTCCTCCGTGGCCTCTGGCTGCCGCTTCGGCGTTTCTCTTGCTTCTGGCTGTCCAGGCGGAGACTATCCCCTGATTGGTTTGTAGTGCGTCGTCTCAACGTCGGCCAGAACCGTGATGACGTTGAATGTAGTGATGCTGCATCGTCTGCAATCTTTGTGCCCAGCTCGTCTGGAACTTGGTCTTGGCCTTCATCTGGCTCAACAATCACCGGCTCGGCTCGCATCTTTTCGTTTGCAGTGCTGTAGGACGTAGTATGCAGCGTGGATGAAGATTCGGTGGCCTCTAGCTCATGGGGCAGCTGAGACTCATCCACTTCCACCAGTTCGGCATCTCGGTACCACTTTCTGCGACGCGTCCACCGGCCCCAGCCATCCAATCCCCGCCGTCCTGACTGCCACTGAAGAGGTAGAGATGTTAGCTTGGCTGAACATGAAAGCTATGAGAGGAGGTAAATACCTTGTTATCATAGTATATCCACCCGTTTTTGCCCTCTGGACCATCGTAATCCACCGCCCCCTGCTCATCAGCCACGCCATCTACTCGCCAGCGGCTACCTTCCACCCACCGCCACCGCATTCGGCTTCCGTCCTCGACCTCCGGGAGTTCAAACTCGTCTCTTTGAGGGACGGCGTTGTTGTGCTCGTCTGTCCACGCAGGCCGTTCGTATGCGAAAAGACTAGACGTCCACCCCAAGCCGATCCACCGTCGCTGATTTTCGTATATGATGAATGTGAATTTGACGCCGGCGCTCTTACCACCGGTTGCCGCACCGTTTCGACGACGGCTCACTTGCAAAGTAGAAGATCCCAGGAAAGATGCCTTGCTCATCTGCGACTCCTTTTCCCTTGTACCTTGTTTGCCAAACGTCAACTTGGGAGGGCTTTCAAACTGGAGGCCAGTGATGGCTCCAGCAAGCTTTCGAACAGTTGCGCTCCTCCAAAGAATGGTTCTAGAAACGCGCATCACTCTAGCATGCCATGTCAAAACAAGCGTTCCAGCCAGTAGCACGATGCGCCTCGTTGTAATGATCCTGAATGGAGACATGGTCAAAGCGACCCAAAAGGGCGTCACAATGAGAAGCCGCACAAACATGGCCGTCAGAGCTGGCCGGGTGGTTGCGCTGGTAGGGGTCCGCTGCGTGCTGAGGAAATCGGTCATCTCGAGAAGAGGGTCCATCAGGACATTGCATCTGCCAGTAAACTCCTTGAGTGTATCGACAATTTCATCCAACGTCTTCTGATGCTTGGTATTGGTGATTTCGGATCTGGCCCTCGCGTGGCCCGGCTGCTTTCCGTTGGGTGTCTCCTCCAGATGACCGCCACCATTGGCTCCGGCCTTTTTGGAGGCAGCGGCATCCTTGGTGACTCGGGACGGCTCCGTCCAGCCACTGGTGCTCAAGGGACTATATCGTCGGCCGTACATGCCGGCTATCAGCCCCATGCTGACAACAATAGGGCCGGCCCGCATGAGCACCACATCGCCATACAGAACAACGGCCCAAAAGGCAGACAGCAGCAGGAAGCTCTGCCAGGGATCCCCGGTGCTCCATGTCAGCAGCCCGACAAAGGTATTGAGCGGCAGCAGGAACGGATGGCTGTAGGCGAGGGCGCGCGTGATCTGCGGAGGAGTGGCCAGCAGCAGCGGGCTCTTCTGATGGACCAGGACGGTGGATCGCCGGCTGTTCCTGGAGGGAGTCGAGGCCGAGAGCGTGACGGGCGAGAAGGCGGCGAATGTCGGGGGCGGCGTGGCGCCGAGGACGGGATGCGAGTCCAAGGACGGCGGCGAGGCGCCCAGAGAGGAGTCGTCGCGCGAAGACATTGGCTGGCCGAGCTGTGAGATCCACGGGAGGTCCTGCGAGTCGAGCGCCGCAGAGGGCCAGAAGTCAGCAGCAGTCGCGGATGAGATGATGGCGCATCAAGAGCAGAGCAGACGTGGTGATTCAGGTCAGAACAAGCTTTGCGCAAATCAAATCGTGGCGTTGAGAGCGCTGACAAGCGACAAGAGACACGAGCCAGCTAAGCCGAGGCCTCATGACATCACCCCAGCGAGCCCTATAAAAAAGTGTGGGATGGCGATCCAATGGCAGGCAGCCTTGCATCGGCCAAAACAGGGCAGAGCAGGCAGACAAAGAGCCAATCTCATCCACGGCGGCAAGGAAAAGAAAATGGACGTGGAAGGAAGCCAAGTCAACTTGACGTTGGCATCGAGGGAGGAGTACCCGAACCAGCGCGCAATGAGGGCGCAGGACGAGGACACATGCAGTGTAAAAGTGCTTCCAACAGCAGACGATGATGAATATGGCAAACTCACAATGGCAGCCATCTAAGGCAGTCGAGCGTTCCGTCGCCTCCGCCTGTGGTCGTGCACCCCGGCAGCCCAAAACGTCATTGAACGGCGGCGATGCTGTGCTGTGCTGGAGTTTCTTCTTCACACGAGCCCCAGAGCAGAGTGAAAGCATGAAAAGACAGAATTGAAAAAGAAGAAAGGAAGCCAGCAAGAGCGGGATTAATACCTGCACGTCCAGGGCACAAGCACCGCGAATGGGGGTCAGCAGGGCCGCAATCGTCGCCTCTGCATCGTCTTTGGAGCTGAAGATGACAGCGGCGAGGCCACGTGAGACTGCGCGAATCGATTTCACATGTGAATCCTGGGCAGCACAGGTAGCGGGTACCTGGGTTGCGGTGAGAGGGGTGGCCAGACCAGGGTACTGGCTACATGAACTGCCCATGTGAATGCCCGCTGTACGAAGCGTCGCCAGTGCCTTGCAGCGCTCCATTCGCAAGCCTGATGCCCCGTAGCTTAGGGGGCACTTTAGCGGCGGCATCAGCTTGGAGATTGCACTTGGCATGGGTCCTAGGACTTGTTCGGCGAGTTCCAAATCCGGGGAAATCCTGGCTGCAGTATGCAGGGTCCTGCACATTGGCACATTGACAAGAGTTGCAAGGCTGCTTGATGGAGAAAGAATGTGAATTTGTATTGGATTTGATTTAATTTAATCCAGTGCTAGCTAGCCCAAGTCCCCGAATTCAGTTGAACGCCAGAAAGAATGATATCCATCTTCAGATGTTGCGGCAGTAGGATGCCATGTCGGTGTTCTCTTGCGAGAGTAGTTGTCTTCCATGTTGTTGCAGTGAGCTCAGCTACCGTTTAGGGAGAGCAATTCGAGCAAGAGCCTGTAAAGGAACCCCAATTAGTCAGTTGCTCCATCCATGGCGGATTCAAAGGCGCTGACACATACAGCTAGAGCCACAGTTGCAGTTGGCAGCGGAGGAACAGCCACAGTTGCCGTGCATGTTGGATGAGATTGTGGAAAAAATGGTTACTTTGGTAAAAGTTGTTTATATGTGAAGATGGATTGATTGTTTGTTGGATGAGGAAAAGAGAATTTTCTTGTTTCCAGAGAACCCGCTGGCCTTATATACCCAGCGCTGCGTGGTTTGTGCTGCGTGGTTTGTGCTGCGTGGTTTGTGCCGTTCTAAGCCAAGATGCGTGGTTTGTGCCTTGTGGCGGTGGCGGAAACTGCACCAGCCTCACTTGATCTCTATAATCCATGCTGCCATATGATTCATGCTCAGATCATCCATCTAATCTCCAATAACTCTACACAGACTTCAAGGTCTTATCAATCAGTGTCCATGCCCCTCGTGCCCCTCTTCCTCGTCGCCATCCCCCGCCCAATCCGGAAATCCATCCTCAAACAGCGCCTCCAGCGTCTCCCTCCGTTTCTCTTCATCCACGCCATCCTTCCTCATCACCCCCTTCCAGCTCTCGTACTCCTCGTCCGAAAGCAAACAGGCGTCAAGCATCGCCTCCAGGCCAGCGTGGTCCAGGCCCTCTCCTATAAACACAATCTCCTGCCGCCTGTCTCCCCACTCGCCTCCCTTGGCAATGTCGTGCTTGACCAAGGCGTCGACATCTTCGCTCCCGGTGGTGTACTCCTCTGCGGGTAAAGTGCAGAACCATGACCGTCCGCCAGTGAGGGTGAGCATGGCGCCCGCTTGGGACCATTCGCCGGCGCGATGGGGCCTTGTCGCGAGGAAGTACTCGCCTTTGGAGCGGAAGAGCCGAGCGAGCGTTGGGTGAGCCCTCTTGTTGGCGAGGATGGCGTCGTTTGAGGGCGTCACCATGTCGGGGTCCATGGTGTTGCTGTCTTTGCTGTCATCGTGGAGGGATGGAGCGGTTGCGGGCGTTGAAGGGGCACGGGAGGGGGATGAAGAGGCATGTTGCTCGGCGATATCTCCCGAGGAAGAGTTGATGCTTGTGATGTCCTCGTAGTCCACCATTTCAGCGTCCTCAGTATCGGATGCTTCTTGCTCTTCGCCGTCTTCTTCGTCCTCTTCATCCTCATCCTCATCCTCATCTGGATGCTCCATCTGCAGGATAAACTTATCATACACTAGAGCATACAGCTTTCTCGGATGAAACGGTCGATACCGCGTGTAAATGAAGCTCTGAACATTGTACTCTTCCGTCTCAGGCTTGGGAGTCACGACATTCTTACCATTCACCTAGATGGCAGATTATCCATGTTAGTCTTTTTCTGACATGTAAGAGACAATTCGCAAAACGTACCTCGCGAACAGTCATGGCATGCAAATCCTGCAGCCAGCCATATCCTGCCTGCGCAACTTCGAGGCTGAAAAGCCCCGTGTTGACCAGCTCTTTGACGTCCACTTTGCCGTACTTGGACTCCAAGATCTTGGCGCGGTGGTTGAGCTGTTTGACAAGGTCAAGGATTTTGGCCTTGACTTCATCATTAACCTAAGCAGTCGTTAGCACTCCAACAGAGAAATGTATATCATGTCCAAGCCTTACCATGTCAATCTTGTTCAGAATAATCACATCAGCAAACTCAATCTGATCGACCATGAGGTCCGATACGGTCCTCTCGTCTTCTGGTGTGACGTCGTCTCTCCGACCAGACAGCAAATCCGCCGTGTCAAAGTCATTAAGCATAGTAAAGGCATCAACGACCGTCACTGTAGTATCCAAACGAGCAAACTTGTCCAGACCGCCAGCTTGCTTCCTAGGTACACAGACATATTATCAGTATACTAATCCGTCAAAGAAAGAGGACAAAGGCTCAAACTCACAGCTGGTTCAATACCTTGATCATGTCCTTGTCCAAACCAGCCGTTCCCTCGCCTTCAGTCAACAGACTCATCTGTTCCGCCAAGCGCGTGTCAAACGTCTCGGCAACCTGTTCTGGCTCGCTAATACCACTGCTCTCGATGATGATGTAGTCGAACTGCTGTAGCTGAGACAGGCGCACAAGCTCTTCTAGCAAGTCTCCTCTCAGTGTACAGCAGATGCATCCGTTTTGGAGCGCAATGACCTTTTCTTCCGTCTTGGTAAGATGGTGTGTGCTTTTGATAAGAGAAGCGTCGACATTGATTCTAACAGAATATTTTTAGCATTCTTAGCTTTTTTCCCCTCCATTTGACTAAAAATCACGATACTTACGCTCCAATGTCATTCACCACGACAGCTATGCGAAGGCCATGATCGCTTCGCAAGATGTGCTGCAACAGTGTAGTCTTGCCCGCGCCCTTGAAGAGATTTAGTTAAGTACCAAGACAATATTAAAGCAAACAACTCACCAAGAAGCCGGATAAGAGCGTCACGGGAAGAGGTTTGGACGGCACTACAACATTCTTCTTTGCTCTTTTATCATTGCCGCCGCTCTTCGCTTTGGAAGTCCGTCGTAGCCCCATTGTGTCGAGAAGTGAGCAGGGAGAATTGTAAAAGAGTGTTCCGGCCGGCAACGGAAAGGCGTCAAAAGGACGAGACAAGAGTTTTTAAAATTTCAACAATGAGAACCCTGGCATACCACATTATATATGGCAAATCACGAGAGAAGACATCATCCGCTGTGAGCCATCAAGGTTGCGACGCCTGTTCCATCAAGGTGTTGGTGATAGTGGAGATGCCCTCACTTACATGCAGTCATTGTATACGCTAGTGCTCCTATTGGACAGTTCCATGCAGCACGGAATTCGCTCTTCGGTCCTGTCATATGCTAATACTATTGTATTTTATCGGTGCACCTCCGTGCATGCAAAATATATCGCTACGCTACCAATAACGAATGACTGTATGTGCGTCCCATCAATTTCAAGCAATGTTGGGACACCCAAAGTGGCAATGTCTGCTTCAAGTCTGTGTGCCCGAGCAACTGCGTAACACGAAAAAAAAAATCATGGAAATATCCCACAACCAACCGTAAACTCCACACCGCGCAGGCTTGTTCAGCAATCGCCGACAATGTATGCGTACCATGAAAACTCAATGCATTCCAAACTCTTTGCCACACGGGCATATCCACACCGCTTCACCTTCACATGATGCAGCAATTTCCCGCATTCGCTTGACACTGCTCCAGGTAACCCGAGTCTTCAGGACTGCCTTCAGCGACATTGTATTTCCGTACCAGACCTTTGATCGTCAGAGTCTGCTCTCCTTCAGGATGCCACCATTTGAGAAGCTGAAGCAGTGTGCCCTGGCTGTTATCAGAAGTCATCTCCCATCTGCCAGCTGAGACTGCAACTTCGCATTCCTGCTTGGGGAAGTGATATTCGGGAAGGAATATGACAGTAGGTGTATCGTCGGCTGCGGCCTGAGCAGCTGAAACTTTGATGTTGAAAGTACATTTACGCAAATCAAAGCCAGAAGAGATTAATTTCCCAGCCACAGTCGTCGGCGTTGGTCGAATAAAGGCTTCTGCAGCACGGTAGCCCGGAGCATTTGTCAGCTCCGGATCCTTATCGGAGGGAGCAGAGCTGATGGATGGATTCGTAAGTGTCCGTTGAAGATTTCCCGGAGTCACACCAACTTGTTCCAAAGTTTCCGCTGCAACAACAGCAGGGCCACCTTTGACCAAGCTGGAGGTCGATTGGTCGAAAGCAGGCTCGCTCAGGATGGATGATGTAGCGGGAAGCCTGTCATCCACCGAGATGATGGACAAATCTTCACCGTTCCATTGATCTCCTCTTTCGTGGTCGTTTGTGCTGGAGTAGACCCAGAGGCAATATCCTTCCATTCCCGACCCTTCAGCCGCAAAGTAGTTGGCATCCAATGCCGCTGATTGGCTCGAGTAATCTCCTGTCTTGTACGCTTTCTTGTCGTCCATGTCGTAGGGAATGCCAAACTCTGTCATCAGGCAAGGATGGTTGCCCATCCGATCGATACCCTCTTGCCTCAGAGTTGCTAATTGATCCCTTAGACAATTTCGAATTGCCGTCTCGCCGAGTTTGATAGCAAAAGCAGGATGCCAGTATTTCCCTCGCAAGACACCGACGACATCGACATTCCAACTGCTGTTCCAATGCTTCGTCATGAGGGTAATGCCATCATAGAAGTGCGGTGTGAAAACGAGCCTTGGGTCGTCATCTTCGGTACCCTTGATTTGGGGAGGAAGCTCCAGAGTCGGATATTGCATCAGCATGATGCAGTCCTTGTGATGCTCTCGGCAAGCCGTTTTGTATCTCCTCCAAAAGTCCATGAAATAGGTATTCGTAAATTCGGGATAGTCAATCGTTGTCCCGGTTTTAGGGTTTTTGGCAAAGTAATCCTTTTTCAGCATAGTATCCGTCGAGAGATCCCATACGCCATGCTGCGCCCAGATGCACTCGCCCAGCTTCCACCCAGCATCGCGCTTCCATCCGTATCTTGAGTCGTCGTATCCTTCGGGCAGCCATGCAAATTCGCCGTGCGGATCGACAAGCTTGGTTCCTGTCTTGTAAGGCCCCAGCCCTCCCATATCCCATGTCTCGATCTCGCATGCTCTGCCCATTCCCGTGAGGAAAGTCTGCCACATGGTCGGGCACGTTCCCTTTTTGAGAGGATGCTCCTTGGGAATGACAGTCAAATCAGCGTATCCAGTCATGCCTCTGTTTGGCTCATTCATGCTCTCCCAGCCAATGACGACCTCGTTCTCCAAGTCGCCCGCCTCATGGATACGCTTTGCAAGATGCGCGCATGCATTTATAAAGTGGCTCTGCAGATAATCTTGGATATTCACGCCGTCAATGATGCACTTTGGAGCAAAGTCCTTGCCAGCAAAGAAAAGGGTGAATATTGTCCCGGCAGCAAGTCGATAATAATTGGTAGACCAGATCATTTTGGGGAACTGGTCGGGTTCAGGGTATGTATTGTGCACAATCGATGCCTCTGTCGCTGCAAAGCTCTGGGGATTCAGCCCGCAGGCGTAAAGCGTCCACATGGGCGCTCCAGAGCCGCCGGTAAATCGTGACCAGACGTCCTGGTGAGGATCCATGAAGACGTAGAAGCCGTAGCCTTTGGCAATTCTCAGCATCTCAATCGTGTGCTTGATGTATTCTTCGTCGTATATCCCCGGCCCAGCCGCCTCGAGGGCCTCCCAGGTAAACAGGTATCGGATCGTGTTGAAGCCAAAGCGCTTGATCCTCGCAAAGTGCATCGGGGCATCCTGCTTGGTAAACGGCCGCTCGTGAAACGTCACATTGTCGCCGTCGAAGAAGTCGTCGCCTACGTGGGAGGGCTGGTTGGGCTTGCTGGGCAGTTTGGTGTCTCCAGCGACGTTGATGCCGCGCAGAACGACTTGACGGCCCTGGCCATCGCGGAACTGGCCGTCTTCAATTGTCAGACGAAAGGATGCCATGATTGCCGTCCCCGGGCAATGTGAAGTAGCGACGATACGAGATGGAGTCAAGCCGGGGAGAAGAACGGCAAAAGGCTGGAATGGATGACGAAGGATGGTTTTTGCTGCATCTCGCTGCTTGGAGCCCGAGCATGTCACTAACAGATAGCGGTCTCGCAGTCGCCACAGCGGCGCAGAAGCGGCATAGCGCTCACGATTGCGTCCCCACAGCGGGCGTCGCAGCCCGATCTAGTGAGATTCTCAACTCGGCAGATCCGGCCGTGACGAGCACGCCCGATGACGGTTGCGAATACGAAGATGGAAACTCAATTCTGGGTGCATCAGTGATTAAATGATTAAGCTGAGAAGTTCAAGGCCGGATTCTGCCAAGACTGGCCGTATTCGAGGGCCATTTTCATACCCAAACGAGTAGAATGTTGCTTGGGACTGGTACATGATCCACCATCTCAGCATTGCTAGCTGTTTGATTCAATAGCATCTTACGGATATCAATTCAATTTCATGAAACTATTACCAACGTCCAATTCTTTCCTCGTTATACACGGCCCAATAAACATTACTCATGGTTCAGAGCCAACATGGTATCTCTTCATCGCCCCATCCGTCTCGATACACCCAGCTAGAATCGGTTGCTCACAGGACCAAAGTTGTTTGTTGCCTTCAAATTATATTCACTGGACTGGGCCCTCGTCTCAATGGGTGCAAACTCAAAGCCGCGATGACGGGTCAATTCCACCGCCGCTGGGGCTGTTGGCTCCTGATAGTGTCTCATGAATTCAGCATTCTGGAACGGTGTCGAGTCGTCATAGTCTGCTGAGGCCGAGCCCCATGTCATGTCTTCATAGAGCTCCGGTTTAGGCTGCTTGCTTCCAAAGAGGCGGCATCGGATCAGCCACGGGAGATTGTCGAATAGTTGGTAACGCATAAACTTCCTCTTGGAAACGGCAAAGATGTGATCCAGCTCCTCGAGGGTGCGGCGCTTTGTCTCTTCGACAAGCAAAAAGACCAAAATAAAGGCAAAGACGTTGAGGATTGCGAAGATGCATAATGCGCCAGCCGCTTTGACGCCTGAATCAATGCTTTGTAACAATCAGCTCACGTTGACCCGCTGTTGGACAGGAGCTTTGGACTTACACTGGGAAGGCAATTGACAAGACGCCGGCAAAGCCCAAGTTGATTGCAATTGCCCAAGAAGTTCCCTAAGATACAATTGGATTAGCTAGGTAGATGAAGTGCAATAGGTGGTTTGACGGCGGCAACTGACTGCTTCTCTGTGAGACAAAGGAAAGCTTTCTGACGCGAGAGTAAAGGGGATCGGTCCTAAACCTGGAGAATACGCCGCTGAAAACACTGTACAGACATTAGATTGAATCACAGTAGACATACGGGACATTGTATACGCACTGAATAAGAAAAAGGCAGCAACCCCTATCCTAATGGTTGACGTTTCAATCATGAAAGACAAGCCAGCGCCGAGCATGAATAGCGCCATGAAAGGAAGCGTTATCAGGAGCCACCTGCGTCTGCCCATCGTGTCGATACTTCTCACAGCCGGCAGTGCAAACAAAAAGTTGATTGCGCCTATCGAGTTGAGCCGTTAGAATGAGAGGCTATGATATGAGAGGCCCAAGCGGGATTGCTTACCGAAGCCAATACTATACACCATTGATATCATTTTCGAGTATTCACGACCAGTACCAACGTTTGTAAAGAGGTATCCTACAATTTGTCAGTATTCTCAAAACAAACTAAACGTGTTTACCGTTGCGATATTTACCAGAATAGAAAGCCATAACGTTAACTGTGGCAGTCAGTATCTAAATTCGCTTCAAGAGGGCTCTTTGAGAATTTCTTACTTCCGCACAGCTGTTGGGCCAAGTTCACCGTCGAAGCAGATATCAAGGCGTTGTATAAACGCCTCTGCTGGAAAAGCTGCCTGTACTGTCTGAGGAAATCTCGAATGACCCAGAAGAATCCCGGCGATCGAAACGCATTGGCGTCGAGATTGCCCAGACCCATGGACTCGTTTTCGAGCGACTTGTACACAAGATACATGTCCCGTAGCGCTTGCAGCTGTGATCTAGTCAGCTCTTTGCGAACCATGCCAAGCGGGATCAAAGACGGACCTCGGTGTTTCGCAGCTTGGTCATGCTTATGAATGCCTTTTTGACATCATAGTTGGGGCCTTTGGTGAGATGGTATCGGGGAGATTCGGGGCAAAAGAATATGACGATAATCAGGAGTGCCAGGCTGGGCACCATGGGCGCTGCGTTGATAAGAGCCAGTGTTGTTCGGTCTGTTTGAGCTTTTGTGAAGAGGAGGTTGAATGCAAAGCCAATCATGATGCCAAATGCGACCCTTTGAGTGTTTTGTCAGTAAATAGATTCAACGGCCACTTCAAATGCACTGCGTACCATAGCTGCCACAAAAGGATGGCAGATCCTCGCCAGACTCCAACAGCAGTCTCTCCGGCCAAGATTGGCGTACTCACGGCCTTGATTCCCATACCTTGGTAAATAGTTAGCCCTTGATCATGAAAATTCTGATTCAAGTAAAACCCACCGATACCGTTAAACACTCTTACCCCTAGCAGACAGTACCAAGTCACCGAAAAAGCTGCCGCTATGGAACTCGCGAATATCAACATGGCGGCAGCGCAAATGCCTCCACGCCTGCCAAACCAGTAATTGATTGGCAGCGCAAGAGGACAGCCAATAACTGCGGCAACAAAGAAAGGAACTGCGTTGACGGCTCCAAATTCCCAATTCACAGAACTGCCAACCCTGACGTGTTCTCGGAGCCCCCATTCTTCTCTATACAGCCCGGCGCCATTGAAAGACGACTGAACGAAGCCTGTTGCGAAAGATTTTACGTTAGAAACGGATAGAGACGATGATGGGGAATCATGTACCCACCTTGTAATAGAGCGGCGATGGAGACTGTGAGAATGACAGCTCGCATGCCCTTTTCACTAAAAGGCACATCTCTTTCACGGCGCAGAGCTCGCTTCTCCTCTTCTGTGAGTTGCACCAAGAGGTCTGACTCGGCATGATATCCCTCTTTCCTCGCAACTTCATCATATAAACGGACATCCTTGGCAACTCGAGCGGCACGTATGAGATCCTCGTATGCAATGGACGGTATGTGGTTATCTACGAATGATCGGACGTCGCGTTGCAATTCTTCATCCGTCAGATGGGCTATTTTCTGTTAAAAAGTCTTTCCTTTCGTGAACACTAATGCCCTTGGCAGTCATACCTAGAGGATTATCGATGATTGCCTTTTCGTTTGAGCGACTACCTCGCATTTGAAGAGAGAATCGCCCGTCATTGCGAGTCGCCGCACGCGTGTTTCGGCCTGATGAGGCCATCACGAACAGCAGAGTATGTAGCAAACTACACCAATTATCCAACAGAGAAATGATGAGATGTTTTTGATAAAAACTGATCATGAAAAGGAAAAGACTAGCGATTCTTGTGAATAGGCACGGCATCACTAGTGAGAACCAAAACGCTCGAGGCACGTAGACGACCGGGCGCCTCATGCATTGCCACCAACCGCATCATGGCGCTCTCGCCGTCGCATGTTTGCACGCCCAGCGTGACACGTCGGAGCAAACTGCATTTTCTCATCTTTGGAGTTGCTAGGACTTGGAGTTTCTGCCTATGGCCTCGCAATACAAAGCCCATCGCTGTCAAAGGCTTAGCAGGAAGACATGTTCATCAAGTTGTTTGCAGAATCACAAAGCATGCAAAGGTTCGAGTACAGAGGAAGTACCCCAGTCTTAAGGAACAATAGGCTGTGGTTGCAGCCGGGCCATGAAACGATCCGATGTTTCTAGCTCAGTTCGGGCCTCTATTGTAGTAGATCTTTTCTTGGCCAGACATAACAACTGCGCGGCATTTCTTGCGCTTTGAGATGGGGCAGATGGCAAACTCTGTTGGTTGGAGACGGACCAAGCTTGGATGACTGGTTCCATTTTTAGCCTCACACAAGACTATATTATATACTACAGAGGCAGACAAGATGGGTGTCGCATATACTCGACTATGACCAACAAGCCACAAGGTACAATACAACCGTGGCTGGTTTCATATCGCGCTACAGGCGGATAACTTGCTTCCTCTTTAGGTACACGCTCTTTATTGCTTGCACTCTTTGTTCCTTGAAAGAAGAAAGGCTCGCTGAGCATTTCTGCCATTGATTGTCGCTCAAAGGCCAAAAGCAAATCAACACATGCACCTTGTTCTCTAGATGTGCCACAGCGCCGCGGACACCACCAAAAAATAAGGGTTCCATTACACAAATGCCTTTACACGGTAGTTCAAAAATATCACTTGGATGGTTTGTAAATGCTTCAGCGTGAAACCATCATTACTGAAAGAACTTGTACAAAGGTACAGCTTTTAGCTTATCAGTGCGGACTGTAACTACTGGTCTTACCCTATGATGCCTATCATAAGAATAGCTAGCAACATACTGTTTGTTTATGTTCTTCTCTCTTGTTTCTAAATTTCTTCATCAGTGTTCCCGCGGGTTGTATATCCTATCACTTGTGCAATATCTACTTTGTGCGCTTATCCTCTGCCTGGGACTAATTATCGTATGCTATCATATTTCTATTAACTATCTTGCTTGAGTTGACCCATTTGCGAAATTCCAACTATACTGTTTATTCGGTTCAAGCGGCTAGTGCACGTACGTTGTACCAACGATAAGACATCAATATTACAACGGTCTACATACCCTAGAAGCAAAAATTTTTTTGAAGCTGTACCTAATCAAATGGCTACCTAGGTAGTATATACGCTATAATAAAGCGCTGAATGTATATTTACCTGTTGAAAAATTAGTCGTATACTACAACTAGGGGCACACTTTATTTCTATGTTGCAACATTATGTTGATTTCTTTTTCGTAATTCTATTACATCAACATAGTATTGTGAACACGGGCTACACACAATTGGCCATCTACCTCCACGCGCAATCTCATTTCTAGAGACAATTTAGTGGATGGATTTCCGCCTCTGTAAGCCTTTACAGGGGCTTGGAAAGCACTCACTGGAGGAAACTCCACATGGCCTGTTTTCGGAAACCCCTTGACGCGTAAAGTGGTGCAGTCTCCTGCTGTTACATTGGCTGGAAAACTATACATGTCTTAGTTGCCTTCTAAGGGAGGGTTTACTTCCTATACTATTGCTGCCGCAATCCTCTGGCCTTGCGGTACGGGACGGATCCTATATTCCACTGCTGCCTAATTGGCGAAAATTACGGAGATCCATCCGCCATGTTGTCTCATATGCCCGCTTTGAAGGGATGGCCCGTCTCCTACATTGCTGCGGTTAACCCTGGTTTGTGATTATCACGTGTAGATGGCTAGCCCGTAAACTCCTATAGGTATTTTGTTAACAATGTATAGATTGTTTCTGGTAAGGCAACAAATTTCAATTAGTGCCTTGGCAAAGGCTTTGAAAATGGGCTTGCAGTAGATGATGGATCTACCGGAGCCAATGGCGGAATTGCATCTTCTGTTGCATTTGGATCAGCTATAGTAGCTGCTTTAGCTGCTACTCGAAGCAACATCTTTTTATGCTGCTGTGGGCAAGACTTTGGGCCCCTCGTTATGCCTATCTGAGCAGTATCGTGTCTCGTGAGCCGTTCTTTTTTTTTTTTTTTTTTTTTTTTTCCGAAAACATACTTGACTGGCACTAGCTGCTTCATGGAAGTATATTGGATCGCGTCTATTGCGCTTGTTCTACATGTAGAGGCGCTGGAATTGATCGTAGCAAGTTGGATCTTTCTCAATGCTGTTTGGAATGAAAATGATGGCGCTAAAGGACTTGGCTTGGGTTGATTTTGTATGGTATGCGCTTAAGGTAGCCCCTGTATTCTGTTGGACAGTCTGGTGTGGCAAAGAACGGTATCGTTATGGCTCAATTGGCTTGCTACTGTCTCGTTTGGCCTGTCTAGTTTCCATAGTTGCTTGTGGTTTAGTAGCGCGTGTTTGACTGATCTTCAGGCACACTAGAAACCTAGTGTGTATAGTGACACACGACCGTCAAAACTAGCCACATTAAATGGTTAAACGCTAAAGTATGCCAATCTTTGTGATCATCCAAGTCAGGACGTTGCATATGTAGTCTAGCAAAGATTGTTTTGAAACAGGAGCCGTGCGGCCCAGGCGGCCCATACCGCGACCGGTCTTGAAGGGTTGAAGGGCAAGTAGCGGTTGGCGATATCGAGACACGGCCTTCTTAGTGACTGCGCTAACGGGAAGATAACATTAACCGTAGCGGTTGACGTGAGACAGTTGTTGGATTTTGTGATGGATCATAACTCAGCGTTGTAGAGCTGGTATAGAAGGAGTTTAGTTGCTTTAGTGCCTAAGCATACTGTACTCTGTTCATCCTTGTGAACTTTAGAGTACAAATTCAGTGTGGAAATATTGCTGTGACGCGCTGATTTTGATCACATAGGTACATGTAGGGAATGGTATTTAGGATGTATCTATCTTGTAAGCGCCGACCAGTGGCAAGGTATCTGGATTAGGCTGATATACCGGAGCGACTTGAGATGAGTAAATGATATTGAAGAAGAGCATTGGTTCTTGTTGATTCGGACTCGGTCATTAGCTAGTTAAAAAGGACATGAATCATAATTCGACTGCGGCATAGGCCGTGCATAACATTTGTGCTGAGATTCCAAATGCCTTGCCGTGTTGCCGGACTAGTCGGGCCTTGTTGTCGCAGACATGTCGGAATGTCTTTTGGAGGGATACCAGCAGCTCGGCCTATAAGCCGACTATAACTTACTAGGTGGCTGGGGGTTAAAGAGCCTATTGCTGGGGAACATTGGAGACCCATAGGATGAGGCCATGCTCCAGTCTCCTACAGGCACTGAGAATATACTGTAGCAGTCTTCAACTTTAACGCCACTACCCTTGTACAGAGCCTTGATGTTTCAAGCTCATTTTACATCTCGATGGTGCCACTATTCATAATTTGTTTCAAAGTCATGTGAGTGACAAACCCTCTGTATAAGAATATCTTTGTGGCATCCAAGCTTCTCTTCCTCTCGATGGTCGCGTTGGAATTCTACATGATTTAAGCGTACCTGAGCAAAACATTTCGGAGATGCAGAGTAACAGGCGTTACGTATCCGTAATTCAACCATGATTGTGTGTTTCTAGTAGTACTGGTAACAGAATATTGAACTGGATCAATCCTCGACGTAATATCTCTAGGTGGTAACACTGAGCGTATACTGTAAGTGTCTCTATTAAGCATGCTTTAACGCTGTGCCAGATGGTATTTCGCCAGCCACAAAAATCGCAATACCAGTTAATCCTAGCTCATCTTCTAGGACCGCATATAGAGTCATTTATCGAAAATATTCAGAGTCAAATCAAAACAAGCATAATTGCTTTCCGGTTAGACCCCAAGCTAGACGGATACCAATCGAATTATGCTTGAGATCCTAAGAACATAATCACTGGAGAATAGTGAGCGCGAATCCCCTTTCGTGATTACCCGGGTCATGGAAATCTTTGTCATCGTACGATTCGGTGGATGAAGGAATGTAGCTAGTGAGTAGATTCTCGGACGTACGTCCACTAGGGACGGCTCATGAGCACGTCTGAGACTCACAACATTGCTTGATACCGCCGCATACAGCTAATTCACTACTTGTACCTTTCAAACGATACGAGACACTCGCGCTTTTCAAATGCCTTTCAATCGATGCTAGTATAACGGCCGATGATATTGGGAATATGATGTCGTTTAACCTTGTCTACAATTTTATAAATATGCCAATGGGTTTTCACAAAATATCCGTATGCCATCCTCAATGTAAGTTACTAATATCGACAACTCACCGAATACAATCATTACGACATGGCCGTTCTCAGCAAGCTGCTGCCTGTGGCAGCCGTTATGTTTGGTTGCGTTAATCCGGTTACTGGGTTAGCTGTTCCTGACCGTGGGGTGAGATGGGACGTCCACTACCACGTTAACCTTGGCTCTCGTTTGACCTCGAAGGGTTTCTCTCCGATGTAAGTAGTTTAAGGATTGATGACGTGCGTTTTTCTTCAATCTAACAGATTTGGCAGGTCGCATGAGGCTGGTAGAAATGCCTCGGCAGTTCTAGCGAAGCGAGGGCAGGAAGACGGCGCCGATTGTGACTGTGAAGTTCACACAGTCATAATGACGCAGGAGGATTACGACCAGACTCAGCGTGAGGGTGAAGGACATCCAAGCCCGTCTACTCATGGAAAGACTGGTGAGAACGGCAAGCATAGCGAGAGAGGCGGGAGTGGAGACTACAAGGAGAGTGCAAGGTACTACCGCGAGAATGGTACGAGTGGAGAGTACAGGGAGAGTGCAAAGTACAGCAACAATGGTGTGAGCGCGGAGCACAGAGCGAGTGGAAAGTATGGAGCAAGTGGCAACTACGGCCAGAATGGAACTTATCAAGGAAGTGGAAAATACGAGGAGAACGACAACTACGGCGAGAGTGGAAGACACGGAGACAATGAAAAGTATGGAAAGATTGGATACTACAGCGAGAGTGGAAGATTCGAAGAGGTTGGCCATCATGGAGAGATTGACAACTACCGTGAGAGTGGAAAGTCTGGAGAGAGTGAAAAATACGGAGAGAATGGCACCTACGGCAACAATGGATATTACAGCGACAATGGAAACTACGGCAAGCATGTCGATAGCCAGGCTGACCAAGGCCCTCCAGGTCCTCAAGGCCCCCCTGGTCCTCAAGGCCCCAAGGGTGACCAGGGCAATCAAGGACCCCAGGGCCTTCGTGGTCCCCAAGGCTTTACAGGCACCAAGGGTGACCAGGGCAGCCAAGGGCCTCAAGGTCTAACTGGTTCTCAAGGCCCCCAGGGCAGTCGTGGTCCTCAAGGCTTTACAGGCACCAAGGGTGACCAGGGTAATCAAGGACCTCCAGGTGCCACTGGTTCTCAAGGACCCCAGGGCCTTCGTGGAGCTCAAGGTCTTACAGGCGCCAAGGGTGACCAGGGCGACCAAGGTCCTCAAGGTCTAACTGGTTCCCAAGGCCCCCAGGGCCTTCGTGGTCCCCAAGGTTTTACAGGCCCTGCTGGTGCTGTTGGTCCTCAAGGTCCTGTTGGCCCAGCTGGAGCAGATGGCACAGATGGTACAAACGGTACAAACGGTGCAGACGGTGCAGCAGGTCCTGCTGGCCCAGCTGGTCCTGCTGGCGCCGATGGAGCAGCTGGTGCAGTAGGTCCTGCTGGTCCTGTTGGCCCTGCTGGTCCCGAAGGTCCTGTTGGCCCCGAAGGTGATGTCGGTCCTGCCGGCGATGCGGGTCCCGAGGGTCCGGTTGGCCCAGCTGGTCCCGCCGGCGCAAATGGAGCTCCGGGTCCTGCCGGCGAAGTCGGTCCTCAGGGCGATGCCGGTCCTGAAGGTCCTGCCGGCCCTGCTGGTCCCGCCGGCGATGCCGGTCCTATAGGCCCTGCAGGTCCTCAAGGCGATGTCGGTCCTACCGGTGATGCCGGCCCCGCAGGTCCTATTGGCCCAGCTGGTCCCGCCGGCGCAGACGGAGCTACCGGTCCCGCCGGTGAAGTTGGTCCTCAAGGCGATCCCGGTCCTACTGGCCCAGCTGGTCCTGCCGGCGCAGATGGAGCAGATGGTGCTGTAGGTCCTGCTGGTCCTGTTGGCCCTGCTGGTCCTGCCGGAGCAGATGGAGCAGATGGTGCTGTAGGTCCTGCTGGTCCCGCCGGCGCAGATGGTGCGGATGGTGCTCCAGGCCCTGCTGGCCCTGCTGGAGCAGATGGAGCGGATGGTGCTGTAGGTCCTGCTGGTCCTGTTGGCCCTGCTGGTCCTGCCGGAGCAGATGGAGCAGATGGTGCTGTAGGACCTGCTGGCCCTGCTGGAGCAGATGGAGCGGATGGTGCTGTCGGCCCCCAAGGTCCTATTGGCCCTGCTGGTCCTGCCGGAGCAGATGGAGCAGATGGTGCTGTAGGACCTGCTGGCCCAGCTGGAGCAGATGGAGCAGATGGTGCTGTAGGTCCTGCTGGTCCTGCCGGAGCAGATGGAGCGGATGGAGCTACTGGTCCTGCCGGCCCTATTGGTCCTGCCGGCCCTGCAGGAGCAGATGGAGCAGATGGTGCTGTAGGACCTGCTGGCCCAGCTGGAGCAGATGGAGCAGATGGTGCTGTAGGTCCTGCTGGCCCTGTTGGCCCAGCTGGTCCTGCCGGTGCAGATGGAGCGGATGGAGCTACTGGTCCTGCCGGCCCTATTGGTCCTGCTGGTCCTGCCGGAGCAGATGGAGCAGATGGTGCTGTAGGTCCTGTTGGCCCTGCTGGTCCTGCCGGCGCAGATGGAGCGGATGGTGCTGTAGGTCCTGCTGGCCCAGCTGGAGCAGATGGAGCAGATGGTGCTGTAGGTCCTGCTGGTCCTGTTGGCCCTGCTGGTCCTGCCGGAGCAGATGGTGCAGATGGTGCTGTAGGTCCTGCTGGCCCTGCTGGTCCTGTAGGCCCTGCTGGTCCCGAAGGCGATGTCGGTCCTACCGGTGATGCCGGTCCCGAGGGTCCTGTTGGCCCAGCTGGTCCCGCCGGCGCAGATGGAGCTACAGGTCCCGCCGGTGAAGTCGGTCCTCAAGGCGATCCCGGCCCCGAAGGTCCTGCTGGTCCCGCCGGCGCAGATGGAGCGGATGGTGCTGTAGGACCTGCTGGCCCTGCCGGAGCAGATGGAGCAGATGGAGCTACTGGTCCCGCCGGTCCTACCGGTCCTACCGGTCCTATTGGTCCTCAAGGACCGCAGGGTACTTCTGCCGACTATGATTATCTTAACTGCTTTACGTCGCCCGTTACCTCGACGAATGGCCTGACGGCACCCTTTGCCACTTTTACCGAAACGGTCTCTATTGATGACTGCGCCACTCAGTGCGCTACGATCCGTCCTGGTAACCCTGCCCTGTTCTTCACACTGGCAACAGTAGCTGGAGATTCCGTTTGCTCATGCGGAGACGAGATTGCGGCCGATGCCACCGCCAACGACGGCCACAACCAGTGCAATACGCAATGCACTTTCACCGGCCAAAGTGGTCGCCCAGTCTTTTGTGGTGGCGCAGGCTTGGTATCCGTTTTTGCTCAAGTTTAGGTTCAGGTCGTAGATAGACTTCGAGCAATAGCCCTAATATTTCCCGTCTTTATCTAGTAGGGTGTTAGTCTACGCCAAATACATGTACGATAAGGGAGAATACATTGTCCTTTGAATGTGTCAAGATGATTGTATTGATTGTTGAAAATCTTGTGTGTCTTTGTTGCAAGAAGGAAGTCTGCAGCTTTCTGGTCAAACGAAGTGCGTCGACGTTGGCGTGGCGATGAGATCACGTGAGCACTCACCAAGGCTCAATCTGATAAGAAGCTTCGTGCAAGAGGACCCAGGCATCATTACGTAGGTAGACATTTGACTTTGCTTATCTGCCGCTATAAATAAGATGACTTTTGAAATCTAGTGTGTGCTCATATAGCCAGTATACATTCAATGGCTGCTGGAATTAGACAAACTGGAGCCTTTGAAGCGATTCGCGTCTCCGTCTAAGGTACAGACAGGTACATGGGGAGTGACCCGGCGAATCTTCGGCTACGGCAGATGGAGCTCGCTTTCTCACTATAGATGCCTACCTAGCACCGTCATTGCTGGCCACAGCTCAGCTTCATTCTTGGAGCATTATCGGGCATGATTATGAATGAGTAGAGCCAGAATCTGTCCTGCTATCCACTCTTTTTTTGCTACTTGCACTCGCTCTTTGACATTTGCGACTTTCTAAACGCCTTTGTGGATGTTCGTTCGACCCTGGTCGTTTCTGGAAGACGTCAGGCATTATGTCGAGCAAGGCGGCTCTGAAGGCCATCAACGAGGCAGTCCGCCAACAAAATTTTGATGAGGCTATTGAAAAGGCCCGCGAATTCTTGAAAAAGGAGCCCAAAAACCACCAGGGGTACGGTAGATCTTCTGACCAACAGCATCTTGGCCTCCACGATTGCTAACTACCTCTCCAGACACATTTTCTTGGCTTTTGCGTTGGATAAGAAGAACAAGTATGATGAAGCTGAATCCATATACAAATCAGCAGCTTCACTGCGTCCACAGGATGCTCAGGCTTGGCAGGGCCTGATCAAATTGTACGAGAAGCAGTCGACCAAGAAGCTGAGAGAATACCAGGATGCAGTGGTGCATCTGGCTCCCATCTTCCATCAGGCGGAAGAATTGTACAAGTGCCAGGAACTTGTTGATAAATATGTTGACTTTGTACGAGTTCAGGGCGATCAAGTACAGTATGCCGATGCCCTGTGGATCAGGCTTCCTGAGAGCCCCCTCTACCCCATATTAGAGGGCTATTTTCCCCATCCTGCCAAGACTTATGAAAGCATTGCTCATATCACCGAAACTTTTGAGAAGAAGCGTATCAATACTCTTATTGGAGAACGGCGGACTAGGCTGGGCGCGAAATTGAGTGAAGTTACTCTGGAAGTGAAGCGGGAAGTCTACAGCCAGAGCAAGTTGGAACATATTTATCGACAACTCATCAACTGGACAACGGACGATGACCTGCGGCGGATTTATGAAGAAAAATTACTTCAGTACTGCCACGACTGTGTTGCTGTATTGCCTGCCGGGCCAACCAAGGTTGAGGAGCAAGAGAAAGTTCTCGGGTTGGCGAACGACATGGTTGTCATTAAGCACCCCTTTCGGCTTGCTTGGGATGTTGCCATCAATTGGCAAGACAAGAAGGAGATTCGCGACTACGATGTGGAACTTCTCAGAAGATACTGCAACTTTTTTCCAGAGAGTGATTTGTACAAGATTATCACTGCGTACTTGACAAGCGACTTTTCTCCTTTCACGGCTCCTCCAGCAGAGAAGGCGCAGACTCTCGCACCTGCGGAGGGAGAGACTTCTGAAGATAGCGACGAAGACGATGGCGGCGTGCCGACCTTTGTAGTCCCACTGACTGAAGAAGACCGGCTACTAATGATGACTGATGGCATCACCGGTTCTGAATCTGCCTTTGGCTATAGATTAGCGGGACAGTACTTTATGCGATCCGGAGAATACGAGACTAACGTGGAGTTGATGCGCAAGGCTATCCCATACCTCAACAAGCAAAAGCTGAAATTCGGATTGGCATATGAAAATACAGAGGATGCGTATTCCATCTGTCTGGCAACTGCCCTCATCTACTACCAGTCTCCAAGGCATCATCAAGAAGCCAAAAGCCTGTTTGATAAAATTTTGGAGCACGACAAGAGTTCAACTCCCGCTCTGATTGGTGTCGGACTCATATTCGAAGAGGAAGAAGAGTATGAAGAAGCGATTGACTTCCTTAGTCGTGCACTGGCTCGGGATGCTTCAAATCTCCGAGTCAAATCTGAAGCTGCCTGGGTCAAAGCTCTTAAGGGAGACTGGCAAACAGCTCGGGATGAGCTGCAAGAGTGCCTAGAGCCCTTGGAAAAGCAGGGAAGTACAGCCAAAGAACTGCTGGCTGACACCCAGTACCGAATTGGAATGTGCATTTGGAACTTGGAGACTGATAAACAGGCTCGAAAGCGGAGAAAGGGCGATTGCGCCTATGCCTACTGGCTAAGCGCTTTAAACAACAACTTGAATCACGCCTCAACATATACTAGCCTGGGCATCTTTTACGGCGACTACGCCAAAGACAAGAAGCGGGCACGACGATGCTTCCAAAAAGCCTTGGAGTTATCATCATCAGAAGTAACGGCTGCTGAACGTTTGGCGCGCTCCTTTGCAGATGATGGTGACTGGGACCGTGTGGAATTGGTTGCTCAGCGGATCGTTGACTCTGGCAAGGTGAAACCTCCTCCAGGATCGAAACGAAAGGGAATCAGTTGGCCCTTCGCGGCACTAGGCGTTGCAGAGCTGAACAAGCAAGAATTTCACAAATCTATTGTGTCTTTCCAGGCAGCCCTCCGAATTTCACCAAATGACTACCACTCATGGGTTGGTCTTGGTGAAAGCTATCACAGCTCTGGTCGCTACATTGCAGCGACTAAAGCCATTCTCAACGCCAAGAAGCTGGAAGAGGACTCGAAAGTAGATGTTTCCGGCGACACTTGGTTTACCAATTATATGCTTGCAAACATTAAGCGCGAATTGGGCGAGTTTGACGAATCTATTACGCTTTATCAAGCTGTCCTAGAGACACACGGTGAAGAGGAGGGAGTAGTTCTTGCACTTATGCAAACCATGGTGGATAATGCTGTTACCAGTGTGGATAAGGGCCTGTTTGGAAAAGCAATTCATCTTGCTATAGACGTCATCAAGTTTGCCTCAGAGAAGAGCGGCAGCGTGTTGGACACTTTTAACTTTTGGAAGAGCATCTCTGAGGCCTGCTCCATCTTTACATCGGTCCAGAGCCGAGTGCTGGATTTTCCTCTGGATTCTATCAAGTCCCTGTTGGAATCGCGGCCCCAGGAGGCTTTTGATGTGTTGTCTGGCGTGGATAAAGTTGGCACCGATATCGTTTACCAAAAAGTCGCTACAGGCGATCACTTTGGTCCCGAGCTTGCAATGTGCTTGCATGCAACTATTTTGAGCTACAAACAGGCCATCCACGTGTCGTTGAACGATATCCACGCACAAGCCGTGGCCTACTATAACCTTGGATGGGCCGAGTATCGAGCGCACACTTGCATGCCATCACATCTGCGGAAAAAGGCAAATCAATACATCAGGGCTGCTATTAGAGCATTCAAACGCTCAATCGAGCTGGAAGCCAGCAATGCAGACTTCTGGAACGCCTTGGGAGTGGTGACAAGCGATATTAACGCAGAAATATCGCAGCACGCCTTTGTCCGAAGCTTGCATTTGAATGAGCGCAGTCCTGTGTCGTGGACAAATCTGGGGACTTTGGCTCTGCTCTCGGGTGATGTCAAGCTTGCCAATGAGAATTTCACGAGGGCTCAGTCAAATGATCCGGATTATGCGCATGCCTGGCTTGGCCAAGGATTTGTGGCGCTGCTGTGTGGTGAGGCAAAGGAAGCCAGAGGACTTTTTACGCATGCCATGGAGATTTCAGAATCCTCGTCACTGCCTTCACGTCGTCACTATTCATCTTCGCTGTTTGACCACATTTTGACGGCTCCGCTCAACTTGAATGTGGCATCGTTAATCCAGCCTCTCTTTGCCGTCAATCAAGTCCAGAGCTTACGCCCTGAGGATTTAACATTCCTACATCTTGGCACCCTTTTACAAGAGCGCACGGGTGAACACTCTCGCGCAGTCAAGACTCTGGAGAAGATTTGCGCAAAGGTGGAAGCTGACTACGAAAAGACAGAGTCTGCCGATGACCTCGCAAGATTTACACTGGCTAGAATTGATCTTGCACGGGCATATCTCGCCTCTGGGCTGTACAAGCAGGCCGTCGAATGCGGTGAAATGGCACTGCAGCTGAGCGGCGAAGAGAATGAGAATGAGTTGACAAGCGAGCAGCGCAAAAAGGCCAGGCTGTCGGCCCATTTGACGGTTGGCCTGGCTCAATACTATTTGAAGAATTACAACGAGGCAGAAAAGTATTTCGAGTCGGCCTTGGAAGAATCAGACAACAACCCCGATGCGACCTGCTTGCTGGCTCAAGTGCTGTGGGCACAGGGCACTGACGATGCAAAGGAAAAGGCTCGTGGGGCTCTCTTTGAAGTCATTGAATCGCATCCTAACCATGTACAAAGCGTGCTGCTCTTGGGAGTCATTGCTCTGCTGGATCAAGACGAGGCGAGCCTGGAGGCCGTAGTAGAAGAGCTCCAAGGCCTCCGAACCAACGACAAGGTCACCGCCACAGAGCAGTCTCGCATTGGCCAAGTTTTGCGAGCCGTGGCCACTTTTGGTGAAGGCAGGACTGAACAAGATACGATCTCACAAGTCCAGAACGACATCATGCTCTTCCCCCATCTCCCGCATGGCTGGTCCTCTCTTGCCGAGGCGGTGGGCGAAGACGGCGACTATGCGGCCCAGGTGTCGCTGAAGGTTGCCGCGAGGGGCATTCCACCGCGCGGAGAATTGGAAGCTCAGGACTTGGCAAAGGCGTATTCGTGCACGGGCAGGGTTGCAGATGCGCAGAAGGCGGCGTTTTTGGCGCCGTGGGAGGTGTCTGGATGGAATGCTTTGGCAGCCGGTGTTGAGGGTATGTGAATGGTACGAGTATAGAGTCTGTGGAGAAACGACTGTTCACAGATGTATGCTATACAAGGGAAGGGTATTTGTACAGCACTACGATGTGTACTTACCGTATAAATTGTTTATATTCTAGCAAAGAAGATACATGATACAATAGAAAGGGGGTATCACAAAGCAGTTTGGTCTCCGGATCCAATCCAGGCCTTCATCGCGGCCGGTCAGCTCCCACGCTCTCCTTCAGCCTCGCCAGTCTGCCCTCCATCCACGTCTCGTGCCACGCATCAATCTTGCCCCCCAACAGCGTGCACGTCTCTGGCGTCAAAAGCACCGTCCCTCTGGCCACGACAGCTCCAGCCTTGAGCAACATCTTCTCCCCAATGTGCGTCTTTCCGATTCCAATCCCGTTGATGCGCCTCAGCTCCACGGCAAAGACGCGTTTGCCCTGCCTATCCTGCAGCACCAACCTATGCACGGCGTTTGCCCCCCCCGTAGCTATAGCCGCAGGAGCCGCCGCTGGACGAGACGCCTGAGTCTGTTGGGCCGTCGAAGAAGAAGAAGCATCTGCCTCGTTGTCGCCGTCTTCAGGGGCAACCACCCGAATGACTTGCCTCCCGCGAGTGCGCTCCCCGCGCTCAATGGCCTCGAGCTCTTCGACCTGCTCCCAGCGACTGAGGCTCAGATTCTCAATATCGACGACCTGGACGTGGGTGTTTTGCGCGAGTTTCGTCTCCTTTACGGTTGCCGCATCGATGTTTGCGGGCAAAACGGGCGCTGAAGGGTCGATGATGGCGCTGTTGGACGTGTTTGTCAGGTCGGATGCGAGAAGACGGGCTTTGGCGGTTGCGAGGAGGGATGGGATTGGTGGGGGAGGCGAGCGGGCGGTTGTGAGGGTTGTGAGGAAGGATTGGGAGGGAGGCGGGAGAGAGTGGGCGAGGATAGCTCTTTGGAGCTGGGGGATGAGGTCCATTGTGGGAGGAGTTGAGGTTGAGGTTGAGGTTGAGGTTGAAGCTTGAAATTTCCAGAAATGACGTACGGGTATCGATTAGCGGTGGCGGGCCACGCTGGACCCCTGTAACGGCCTATCTGACAGCTGGGTAGGCGCTAAAGTCGTGCTGGGGCGCTTTCTCTATACCACTTATAGGTAGGCAATCTCTAATAACGTGTATATGAGATTCAGGTCTGCTGTGTTATAGATTTGAAATATAATAAGTTACATCGCTTTCACTCCTTGGGGGACTTGATTGAGTCATCAACGTCCTCAAGATTTCGCCTCAACGCGTAATTTCCTTCATTGATTGCTTCGTAGATAGCTTCTCTAATGACAGTGTTGAAGCTTGCCTAATGCATAAGTTTTTCTTCAAGCCACTCGTGATAACCAATTGGTTTATTCCGTGTTGGTGCTTTGTTTAAGCTACGTTTCCCTTGATGAATTTCTTCAGATGAATCATTTCCCCGATGATTGTGCTGGCTGGACTGATTGGTCCCCATTGCTCTCTCTGCAGCTTTCGTTGTTTCAGTCTTTATGAGCCTGCAGAATATCAAGCCCCAAATCCACGCAGCAATAGAAACTTCGCATCGAGTTGTGGACGGCATGGTACGATTGCATTCGATCTAATGAAAAGTATGTTGACATCTAATATTCTTGCTAACCAGGGCATCTGCAAGATGACTTGCCAAATACTCACCTGTAACCGAGTCCCCGGCGATTCGCCATTCTTCTTCTCTAATTGTATTGCATCACCATTCCCAAAGCCTTCATAAGCGGCTTCGTGAGGCCGCGAGCGATCATTTTAGTGCCAATCTGCCGGATTGTAAAAGACCCTGCAAATTGATGGGGCTTTAGGTTAGCACGGCACGATCTGGATACAAGGCGAGTTCTGGAATGTCCCGAGTCCGCTGATGATCCATTTGTATCAAATGTCAATGTGCCTGCCCATTTGCAATACCAATAGGTATTTCTCTTCCTTTGTGAGAAACCCTGAGGCGTCCTCGTATTGTATAGACAATTGATGCTTTTTGTGACCCTTTCGATCATCTCAACAGCTCATAAACGGTAGCCCCAAACTCAACGGAATGTAAAGCAGAACCATGGAAGACTTTATCCGCACCGCAAGCGTTCTCGTGGTATCATAGTAATCAGGTGCTCAAAAACTTGTAGACAGCTTGAAACGTGGCCCTTGATATCTCTTGAATTGACGTTTTTTATCCCAGTTATAGTCCAATAGTATTACTCTCAGGTACCTTCGCGTCCGATTTGGCCTGTTTATCAAGTTCGGCCAGAATGGCAAGGTCGTACTCTCTAGTAACTTTTCCCCTAACGTTTCGGTAGTCGTTAATCTCTTTATCTCGTTTAATTCCGTGTTTTCTATCCTGATCTTCTGCGTCGAGAGTTTTTCGGTTCGGGCTTGTTATCCAATGGTGCAACATTAACAAAGTCGATATTGTCAAAAGGTTTAGCCCGCGGTCATTTTCGCTCCGCGCAATCAAGTGCAATGATGTCATGGGACGAAAGAACAGAATCAAAGGCGCTGAGCTCCGGCTTTTCGTCGAGACCGTTGGAACAACTTGATTGCCACGATTCCTACTCTTTTGAGGAATTCATTTCCTTCCACCATAAAAACAGGCCATGTGCAAATGAGTCCTGAGATGATGATCATTCATGCCGACGCAATTGTTTCCTCCCGAGTTTTCCTTTGCCTTTGTAATTGAGTTTCCTATTGAGACTCCTCCACCTCGACTCTCTTCAGACTTTTCTTCTCGTAATCCCATTCTCGCTTGTGTTTCGCTTCGCAGCCCATCTATTTGCTCAATTCGTTCCAGCCTCATTCGAAGATCTATATCTACATTATCCCCAGAGATCCAAGATCTTGACTTCCAGCAAGGAAGACCGGTTTCTTCCTCTAAAATTCCGTGGCCATCGAATTGCTGAGGAGCGATCTGAAGGATCTTATACTCTAGCAATTCCATTGGTTGATAAGCACTTGTAAATCCTTTGTGGAATCGATGGTAGCCTTCTATGGTGTCATCTCATTCTTTAATAATCTAGTCGGCGGTCTGTTCTTGTACCAAATGGCATGCTTCATTGCGCCAGGCCATACGTTTTCTGGCATAGAGGTTGTTCGAAGCTCCATCAGCTCTAGTAGCCTCGATAGATCTTGGACTCTCGCGTGAGTTGCCATATATCCTTGTCTCTCATACATCGCAGAGGGCCTCAGTAGGCTAGGTCCTTCATGTTTATCGTCAATGACGGTTATGGCGCAAAGGTCGAGTGGCGTCCTGGTGAACACGAAATTGTTGTTTGTAAGTGATGTGCGGGTCTGACCTCGTTTGTGGATCAGATGATGCTGATGTCGACACTAGGGAGTAATAGAGGCAGCTGAGAATATATACTGCTCGCATCACGGAGAAAGCTGGTAATGTGGCCGCGATATTTGTATCGTTGTGCGCGGTGTGGCATACTCGACACTTGTGGATGCCAGTTGCTCCAGCCCACGATCGTGAGCCTCGCGTCTCGATAATCATACCCACGTGTCTCCGTAGGCCGGTCCGTTTGTCTGTAATGACAAGGGCCGAGTAAAGTATTTCTAGCTAGCTTGAAATAACGCCGTGATTACAACCGGTGGGCCTCTTAGGACGTCTTAGAATCGACCAAACTCTTCCATGAACAATGTGGCTGGAGTTTTTTGATGTAAGTAGCTGATACGGTACGTTACTGGGTCTTCTGTGCTCTATTCCCAGATTTGCTTGTTTGTGCCCTATCAAGCGGCAGAAATCACAGAAATTGTTCCATCCAAGGGCTTGACGATGAGGCTGCGCGATTTCAAGTAGTCATGCAAGTGGTCCATCGTACGTGATTTCTTGCTTTCAAACACTGCTTCTTTACCGATCAAGATGGACATAGCGTGCACGCGTCGTCATTACTGCTGAGTATAAATTAGTATGTCGCGTGTTGGTCGTGTATGGTGTAATTAAGTGAACTCGAGTGTCTAGGCGATACCGGAGCGCTCATCATACACCAGTAACACCAGCGTTCTCGTGTTGAAAAATACATGTATAATTGATAGTCTGTCAAAGCCGCAAGAATAGTTTGTTGCTTGTTTCAACAAGGGAATGACGTTGTTTGATGGACTAACTTCCCCTCTCTCGAGACTCGTTCCGTACTGCTGTCACCTGGTGATTGTAACTGATCGTAAAAGATTCTTGCGTTGCATCAAGTTGAATGGCACTGTCAAGTTTTCTTTCTCCTAATGAACTTCCCTGAGCTTGTAGCCTTTGATTCCACCATCAACTAGAAAGAGGGCAGGCCAAAGTCTGTCTAGTAGGATATTGGGAAATGGACCATAGACAAGATAGTCGATGCGTGCGCGTCTCCCTTGCGTAGCAAACAGATTATGTACTTGTTCAAAGGAAATTTCTGTAAATCATATAGGTTTCCATAAATACTCCGTTTATGAAGACCAGGCCTTCTTGAACGGGTTTTCAGCCCACGCAAAGATGTCAAGGTCTGCCTGCTGAAATCGTGGTTCAAACCCCAGCGCCTGGTATGTCTTTCGAATTTCATCGCGTAGATCTTGTCTTGTGTAGCGGCTCTAATCGCCTGGGTCATTCTCTTCTCGCTAATTGCAAGACGCATGAGCATGGATGCGAAGGTGGTAAAGGTGATTGGAAATAAAAGAGGTATATCGAATAAAAAGGTTCCATTCATAACATCTCGTCCCACCATGTATGACTGATACTTTCTTGTAGTCCAAAACAGCGTAATATGCCTTTCATATAGCTTGGTCTGTCCTTCAGATACACCTTATCTGAGCCTGGTGCTCTTCACGGATTCGTAGATTTTTGCCTAGGAAAAGGAGTGACTGTGAAACTCTGAGTCATGCTGTAAAAGAGAATCAACGACATGGCGAAACTTTAGCCTGGAATGTGATTGTAAAAGCCGTGTACCTCCTTCAATCTATCTCAATAGGCAAACCGCTGTTCTCGTGTACTGGATGGCTGATGTCGGCTCCAAATCCTGCCGTAGACGTTGAACCATCCATGTCAAGATATGATAGTATAACTTTGCGCTGTTTCAGCCAGTGTGACTGTACAACGCCAAGCCCACTTCCTCAATGGCTTGAGTGCCGTTTTGCCATTGTCCAGCCACTAGTGTAATTGGTCGATAGACTTTATTTGTTTCATTAGAGCACTGTTGTTCAAGTGGTGATCCGTCGCATCCGGAAGTAGATCAAGATATGCCAAGTCGGTGTGGGCATGTCGTAAAGATCAACGGTCTCAATGTGCGCACCTTCCTGGTCTGTACGATAAGGGAGCGTATGTTGATATCTTCAATTTGCACTTCAATGTCAGATGAGAAACACAATTATTACGTATATATTTCGAGCATGTACTAACCAGCTTGGAAGCGCTATTTTTCCGGCGGCATTTTGTGCTAACCCATGGCTTCTTTCATAACAGAAGACTCCGTAAGATGTCGGTATGTCTGGGTCTTGGAGATGATGAATTGTCCAAGATGAACCGAGTCCATCTATGCCAGTTGATCGGCCTTTTATAGTAGGCTAGCCGGGTGTGCGCATCTCGCATATGCATGCCGCCGCTTCACTCAGATGACTTTAGGTCTTCACCCTACGTGATACAGAGATGGAGTTCAAGTGGACGGAATATGTAAAATCTATAGAGAGATAAGATAGAGAGATGAATCGTTGGGGATTTACGACGGTGCTTGTTTACGTCATACCGCGTAACGGCATTGCAC
Source organism: Trichoderma sp. CBMAI-0020 (assembly GCA_030708095.1). Taxonomy (NCBI): domain Eukaryota; kingdom Fungi; phylum Ascomycota; class Sordariomycetes; order Hypocreales; family Hypocreaceae; genus Trichoderma; species Trichoderma sp. CBMAI-0020. The sequence goes on along the minus strand of JAJNCI010000004.1, from coordinate 408,555 downwards.
TTGCTTCTATGCATTTATACGGCGCACCCACAGCAAATAGATGTAGATAGGTAGGTACTAGTACCTAGGATGATATTTGACTGATGAATATAGACAACAGAAAACATGGAAATCAAACACATGAATTCTTATCCCGTCCAAAAAAAGTAATTAATTGGTCCATCATAATATGTAGAAATTTATGATGGCATTTCAACAACCACTATTACTTGGCGATACTGCTGTCCCGCTTATTCTGTCCATGGCACTGGCACTTGAAGCCACTATAATCCAGCACCCTAGGCCTTGTTCAGCGCCACTAGCCAGGTCCCTGCGAGGCTGTGTTGTCACCTCCTTCAGCCTTCAGCCTCATCTCACCTCTCTTGCTCTCGCACACTCTCCAGCATCACCACCAGCCTCAACCCTCACCATGTCCACCATTGCCTCCTCCCGCAATCCTCCCGCTCCGCTGCGCCGCACCCCCTCCGGCACGCCCACGTCGTCCGCCCGGCCCTCGTCCGACATCTCCCGGTCCACCGTGACGTCGCCCGTCCTCGGCGCATCCCAGCCTGCCACCGGCGCCAAACGCTCCAGCAACCGAGCTGCCCTCCGCGAATACTACAACCTCCGCGCAGCTGCGGCTTCTGGCTCTTTTCCTACGACTCCACGCATCATCGAGGGCTCTGATTCGGAAGTGCCTGCAAGCGAGATTGACGCGCCAGACTTCAACTTGGATGAATACCTCCAGAGGGTCGTTGCGGAGAGCAGCTTACAGGATCTGCTGAAGCTGTACACGAGAGTGCTGGGTGAGGTTAGGGCGTTGGACGCAGAGAAGAAGGCTCTTGTATATGACAATTACAGCAAACTCATCACTGCAACGGAGACGATCCGAAAGGTACGTATTGTTATTTGGTGCAATGCGGCATGAGGTTAAGATTACAACAGCTGACCAATTCACCTTGCTTCGGTATCTAGATGCGAGCTAATATGGACCCCCTGAACCCCATGGCTACAACACTCGATCCGGCCATTGCACACATCTACAGCCAAGCTTCAGCCATACAGGAATCAATGCGAAAATCGGTGCCTTCCCCGGATTCAGAAGAAGGCAAGGCTCGAGAAGCACAACAGCAACGCCAACGAACGCGACAGCTGGCCATTGAAGTGCTTGCAACGCCGGAGCGGCTGCAGTTACTGGTCAAGGAGGGCAAGTTTGAAGAGGCAAGAAGACAGTGGGAGATGCCACGGAGATTACTCGAAGCTTGGAAGGAGAAGGGAGTGGGCGGAGACGACGTGCAGGCATGCCTTGACGAAGGCGATGCAGCCATTGCTTTGACGCGAACGAGGTCACCAGCACCAGAAGCAAGAGCGCCAAATGACGGGCGGCGATATGGCCCATTGCACTCTAATATGCCACCTGCCATGAAGCAATGATTGCCAGGTGTTCTTTAATCTATGCGGCGATCCCAGTCTATCTGACGCCGTATATCAAAACCCCCCATACCACAGCTACCAGAGAGAGATGTCCTAGTCCTCTTCAAAGGTGCTCACGTCCAATATCCTGAACGGATCCGAGTCAAACTCGCTCAATAGTACCTCTGCCTCTGGCTCAACTTGTTTCAGAAGCGATTCCAGGCTTGGTTTCAACACTTCTCGGAGGTAGCCTCTCTCTGAATTGCTGTGGAATACCTGGATCAGAGTTCTGCCTTGTTGAATGGCCCGGAGAGCAGAGTGATGACTCGTTTCGCCCATGACGAGCAAATCTACATCTGCTGACTTGAGGACGTCATACCCGCTTCCAGCGCAAACACCGAAACTACGCACTGTAGCGGATTTGATGTCGGAACCAACGGGAGAAGCAACCATAATGTGCTTCAGCCCACCTAGCTTGAGAGCTAGTCTCTTGATAATCTCTGCTAGAGACACGCCGCCATTCTCAAATCGCCCTATGCTACCATATCCGGCCGGAGAATGGGTTTCAGGAGCCATGGCGCAGGGAATAGCAACGGAACGAGTGCTCTTGTGAGGGCCCGAAACAATATCGGCGAGCCATGTGTTGAGACCCTTTGGTGCGGCATCCACGGCAGTATGTGGGCAGTAAACTGCAATGCCGGCTTTGACGAGCTGTAATAGGGTGGCTTGTTGCGGGTCATTGTTTGTTATAGACTTGAGGCCAGAAAAGATGAAGGGATCTGGTTTGTGAAGAGCGCATTAGCATGAGTGATGAATATATATTGAATAAACTAAGAAGACGCAAGAATGAAAGAACAAGCATACGGTAGCTGACAATAACGCTGACACCTTGGCCAATGGCATCAACCGCGACCTGAAAAGTGAGATCGTTTGTCACCATGACCGTCGGCTGGCGCTTCTTTGTGTCGTCGGAATTATCAATCAGCAGTCCGACATTGTCCCACTTTCGATCGGCAAGCTCCTCAGGGTATCTGTAGCATCAATTGTCAGAACAGCCCTCCTTGATAACTAGTCAAATGATGATGCTTCTGTCGACGTACAGCGTCCTCATGGCGTTTACAACCTGCTGCGTAAACTTGGACGGCTCGGCCTGCCACGCGCCCCACGCGCCAACGCCATCGGAGTACTCGGTCATGGTGTTGTTATCGAGGTTCTTTCTCGAGGTGGAAATACTTCGTCGCGATAGAGGGCGAGTCGACGAGAGGAGGACGCTGGAATGTTGCTGAGAGGTTGCGATTCGGAGAGAAGCGAGCTGCGAGGATGCTAAGCGGAGAGGCGCTGTTCGTAGTGCTGGCGACGGGCTATTGCGGAAGAGTCTCGCCAATACCATGGCAAGTCTTGAACTGATGACTGAAGAAGGAAAAAGAGAAGAGAAGAGATAAGAGGATTAGTTGATGCTTCTAAACGTCCAGATTGGTCGAGATCAGCCCCTCCACCTCAACTGCAAGCTCAGTAAGCTTCTTTCCCCCCACCACCACCACAGAACCGGAAAGCTTCAGCAAATCAGAGCTCCAGTAATGATTTCATACCGTTGCAAATCCTCCAAAATACTGTGTCAAAACACTGTCATTTCTCTAACCCACCCCCACGATCTAGTATTATCTAATCAATCAGATCGTAGTGTCTGGATTAACGTCCGATTGTCGCAAAAGCTACCTACACATACCCTGCCCACTAACTCAGAAAGCTGCTTCCTCTGCGTCTTCCCTTTCTCTCGCATTACTTCTCGCATAACCGACATATATACATACCATGGCCTCAATAACAGAAGCCTCCCTCCGCGAGGCCATCACCGAGCGCCTCGGCGCAATCCACGTCGAAGTCACCGACATGTCAGGCACGTCGCATTACCAAGCACCGTTTTTTGCCGCCAAATAGCTAACATGGCATGATATGCTTTGCAGGCGGCTGCGGTCAAGCCTTCACCTCCCTCATCGTCTCCCCGCAGTTCAAAGACCTCAAGTCCCTCAAGCGGCACCGCCTCGTCAACACCGCGCTCAAGGACGAAATCGCCGCCATCCACGCCTGGACGGCCAAATGCCAGACGCCCGACGAGTGGGACAAGGAGAGGCATACTGCGGCGCCGTCGCTGGATGGCACGGTGGGGGGACATGTTGAGGGGACGAACCAGTGAAAGAGGAAAAAACAGCAGGCATCGACAGGAAGAAAATGCGACGAGAGATTACTTTGGGTAACTTTGGGTACGGAATCCAAGAACATGTGATGCAAAAATCACTGGCTGGGCTGAAGAAAAGGTGGAATGGACAATATAGGCGCGATGAATGTATATACCCGAGAAAAGAGGCGCCCCAGAGGCCAGAGGGGAAAAACACCAGATCACGGCAGCTACATCAGTGCTTCGAGGCTTGGATATATCTTGCATAATACAGCATAAGGCACAATGCGGCTCTACAAACTCAAAGGGCACGGCATCCCGGCAGCATGGCATAACGAGTGATAGCTCGAAAAGATATCTTTATAGCTTATATATATATATATATATATCAAGAGTCAAATCATCAAATATGCTTCACTTATTAACTACTATATTCCCAGCAGCCCAAAGACCTCTCCCCCATTCTTTGCGCTGCTCCAGCGTCTCCCATAATAACCCGTCCCTTTTTCTCTTCTCTGCCTTTTGTCCAGTTCCTGCTCGTACATATAACAACAAAAAGAGCATTGTAGGCATTCTACAACAGACCCAAAAGGTCATCGCTATCCTTCTTGGGCTGCGCGCCACCATGCGCATTGTGTAGCTGCATGGCCGCTGGCAGTGGCTCGCTATTAGTCGCACCTCCAAAGTTAAGCCCTTCGAACCCATTCATTAAGTCATTCATGCCACCTGCAGGAGCAGCAGCCGGTGCTGCACTACCACCTGCAGGAGGGGCATCAAACATGCTCATCATATCAGCCATACCACCCGTGGCTGGGCTCTGCACCCGGTCAGGCGTTCCTGTTGCGCTGTTCTGCTCGTGAGAAGCTGGGGCCGCGCCGTCAAAGTCGATATCGAGCAGGTTTTCAATGTTGTTTTGCGAGACGGAGCCGGATCCGTTGGCGGCAACAGAGACGGCGATGGGGTTCTCCGCGGCGTTCTGGCGCTGTTCCTGAATAGCAGCCCTCTGGATTTCGTCTGCGCCGAACCGACCCTTGCCAACAAAGGCTTCAGGGGGCTTGTGGTATACTGATGCAAGAGTCGAGAGCTCTGACAGGAGTTGCTCTAGCAGCGTTGTTGGTAGGCTTGTCATTGTTGTGGAAATGGTTGGTTTTGTTGACAGCACAATGTTCTTGAGGAATATCAGCAAGATGCACACTCTCAACAGGGAGATACAAATCCTCTTCTTACCTTGGCAACTTCCAGGTCTCCCGACAGTAATCGCCAGTAGACATATGCTCTGTCACGGATATCGGGATTGTCGTTGTTCGTCGTTGCCTCTTGCAGCACCTTCTGGACTAGACTCTGCGCTCCACTGGGCTTCTTCAAAAACAGCTTCACAACGGCTGTCAAGATCTGAAGTTGGGTCTGCAAGTCGTGTTAGCCCTGGAAATTCTCAAGTGGAAATCTTCACTGAAATCCATACCTGTGTAAATTCCTCTGAAAATGTGTCGACAAAGCCATCGAGAATCTCCTCAGCGTTGCTAATCTTCTCCGCGTACTCGCCCACAATCCAGATGAGCGATCCACGAGCATTGGCTTCATCCAGCTCGTCAATGTTGTTGCAAAGCGAAGGAATCACGCCCTCGTAACCAGGGTACTTTCGCAGAATGTCCTTGATGACCACAACGACCTCTTGCACAACGTAGTTGACTTTGGTGGCGAGAAGGTCCTCCAGTGCCTGGACGCACTTGGCGCTCGCATCCTCGATCTTGATGGCAACCTGGCCGATGGCCTTGATGGCTCGGCGCACAAAGTCCATGTCCACTTCCAGAGCATATTCCTTCAACTCTGCAAGGAGCTGTTCGTAGTTCTTCTCGTTTGCTATTCTGACCATGATTTCCAGCTTCTGCATTTTCACATAAGGCGGGTCGTTGTATTTGCAGAAGAAGACTCTCAGCTCCTTGCTCAAAATATCTGGCTTGGCCTGCAGAAGAAGATCGATGTTCCTGAGGGCAACGTACTGGACCTCTGGCTGGGATGCAACCAATGTGACTATTTCACGTCTTAGTGTTAGCAATAAATTGTATCTGCCAGGAGAGCCAGAGAGCCACAGTTGTGATATCAAAAACATACCGAGAGGGGGTGCCATCTTTTTAAGATACGAGCGCACAAGCTCAGAGTTGATTGCCTTCATGTGAATAAAGACAACCTTGACAGCGGCCAAGACCACACTAGGGTTGACGTGCTGGAATTGCGGGATGACCCTCTCGCAAATGTGCTCCGATTCCTTGACGTCGGCCGCGACATAGTCTGCTAACACGGTCAAAATGGTGATCCTACCCCATTCGGTGCACTCGTTCATAGCCATCAGTAGTTTCTTGAGGATCGGAGGAGTGACCAGCAGTGCTCTCGTTTCGGGCGCCGTCTCACTGATCTCGGCCAGTGCCTGGACCGAGTTTGCGACCACCATCGGGTTTGGGTCGCCAATCATCTCTTGAAGTGAGTCGATGAATCCATTCTCAATGCACAGGGCCGGGTTCAGGTCGAAAAGCTTGGCCACGCAAATGGCCGCAGTCTTGCGCACGTATGGCGACTCATCCCTTAGCGTTTTCCTCAGCGGTTCTTCCATGTAGTCAACCATCTTGTCCACCCTGATACAGCCCATTGTGCGGATGGCGAGCGCTCGTACGAGAGGATTCGGGTCTTCTGAATCTTGGACAAACGTGTTGACGGCGAGAATGCAAAGGTCTGGGTGCGTTTTGGCGTAGTTCCTGAATCATGCATCAGTACAGTTCCAGCAGCGTTACTAAATGCCATGACGATGCTTCGCCAGCAGCATCACAAGATCGTATATGCAGAGACCATACATGAGATACAGATAGACCAGCTTCTTCTGGTCAAGGTCGCCAGTCGCAATATTCTTCAAGACGTCGGGGAACAGGGCAGAGACGTCCTTGCCCAGCGTCATGGCCATGATGGTCTTCTGGATCGACTCCTTTCGCTCGTACGCATACTGCGAGACCAGACCCGCCCGCAGCTCAAACGTCTCTCCCTTCCGAGGCGCGGCAAAAGCGCCTCGGATGCGATTCACCGCCATCGTCGAGGAGCTTTAGGCGGTTGGAGGGGCACGAGGATTGTCTTGGATCCGGCGTCGAGATGCCACGTCCAGAGAGGGGATCGTCCACGGGGGATGACGAGGCGGGAGCTGCTCTGTAGGGATAAAAGTGCTAATGGCACTCCGGCTTCGTCTACCAGAGGAACCTCGAGTCGTGGCGCTCCGTATCGTGGCCGTTTCGCCAGAGAAGTTGTCGTTCGAGGGGGTTGCGAGTTGCAAGCTTATGGGTTGGGACATATGGACGCTAATATTAGGACTGCTTGAGCCTTGGTGACCACGGCGCTGTATGCCTGTCAAAAACTCCACTAAAAGGCGGCTCCGGGCGCTACATCAGCACCAGCCAAAGGACCAGAGAGACAGCAGTGCTGAGTCATCCACGGGGCTTCTCAGGGGACACGGGCTGCTAGTAACATAGAACGGGTATACGAAGTGCATGCTCCTGGACAGTTATCTCGATACCTAAAGTTCGATAATCCTACATATGGCAAAGTGTATCATTATATAGATGCCTGGTCGATATTCAACTGTTAGAGGTGTAATTATGCTGCCTATCGCAATAGACGGCAATGGCAGTATCAAGCTTAGAGCCAAGCCTAAGCCAAGTCTCAGATCATGCAAGAAACAAAGCAAACCATGATCCACAAACACCTGCATCGCCCAAGCCGGGAGTTTCATGGGCCTGGCTTTAGCTGCATTTAGTCATCCGTTATCATCACGCAGTCTCATAGCCGTAGCCGTAGCTCATGTAAATTGCTATTGCCTGCGTCGAATCTCTTATTCATCATTCACCTTCAATCTAGTAGTACTGAATAGAGGTACTCAACTGCCCAGCGCACGGGCCTCTTCCTCACACACGCCCAAGCCAGCAGCAAACGCCATAAAGTTTATTCCTTAGTTCTCGCTCTGATCCTTCTTGTGTAACCCTCCCAAGCCGAGACCCTCTTCTTCTCTTCTCGTTCTGCCAACATGGTAATACCTCTACTATAACTACTCTCACCAGCTATGAATCGTCAAGGATCTCTCTGCTAAGAAACATATTTTTCATGTCGCAGGCAAGCTTCCCCAATCTCAGGAGGCTATTCATCGAGGCCCGAACGGAGGATGAGGAGAGAAACATCTCAAGAACAGCGGTATGTGGTACATTGGGAGGGATTTATTAAAAGCTCTTTTCTAATGCCAGCTGTTAGTTTTATCATGCAGTCCTGTTCATGGGGTCTGTGGCGGTCTTTAGTCTGATTGCGCAGAGGTTGAATGCTGGGAAATGAGTTGAGCCCAGTATTGTTATAGTCAATGATTAACGATAATCTTCTCTGATACACCAATTTTGTCAAGTGCTCTCATGATATGTGTCATACATGATGATCATATATTCTAAATCAATCATCCAAATCGCCGTCTTGAACATCTTCCAATTCCGCTCCATCAGCCTTCGATGTCAATGTTTCTGCCATTGCTTCCTGCTTCCTCCACAAGTTGGCCAGAAACTCATTTGTGCTGGCTTCGTCAATGCTCTTATCTTCTCTCTTCTTCAAAAATCGCGGGAATCGTAAGCTGAGGCCTCGCTCATCGCTCACAAGCCCAATCGCTGCGGTGTAAACCGGGCTAAGCGTGATATCCGCAAATGCCATTTCCCAAACCTCTTGTGGCTCGAACCACACATCTGGACTTGGCCCATAATACTCTATAAAACTCGGCTTCTGTACCTTAGTATTCTTCGGTTCGCCGCTTTCTTCTCCATCGTCATAAAACTCCTTGTTCGCCTTGTAAAAGGTGTCTGTGAAGCCCGATATGCATTTGCATACCACTTCAAGCGTCCCGCTTTCTTCATTACGGACAGCCATTAAAATAGGAGACCACCATTTCGCTTTTCTGCCCTGTCCATGCCATCCAGCAACAGGAATCATGTCTAATGTGTCAAAGTTGGAATTGTAATCTTTTTTGACTTTGAGCCAAGAGTCTAGTCGTTTGTCAGGCTCATATGTTGCTAGGAGCGGCTTTCGTCGAGTGTTTATCGATTTTTCCTCGGCATCGCCTTTCACAGAACTTTTCGATTTCCCTTTGCCTTTTGTTTTGCTCTTCGGTAATGATAGCTTTTCTGTATCTTCCACTGTTGGTTCGGGTGTAGGTTCCCCTTCGACGTAAGGCAGATCAAGTAAATTATCCAATATTTTTACCATGATGCCCTCGCACTTGTTTTCCAATGCCGACTTGAAGAATTCAAGCACTGTTTCCGAGTCTTTAGAAGTAGCGTCCAGACTTTTGACCCACGTAAAATGGTGTGGTACTTCAATGAAGAGAGACCGAAGAAGTTCTCGTCTTTCTCGAAATGGTCGATCCAGGAGAGATTGCCCATTGAGGTACATGAGATCGAATGCGAAAAGGCACACGTCAATCTTGATATCTCCAATCGCAACATCCTTTCGCGCACGATTGGTCAGCGTCTGGAAATTCTTCAGCTCTCCAGTCTCTCGATCAACCGCGACAACTTCTCCTTCCATGATGAAGCTGCCGATTCCTTCTCCTCTAATCTTGGGCACAAGCTCGACAAGATCGGGGTACTTTTCTGTCATGAGTTCCAGATGTCTAGAAAATATCGATACTTTGCCTTTTTCATCGCAGTGAACTTGTGCGCGCTGCCCGTCATATTTGAACTCGCAAGCAAAATCTCTTCCCTGCAGCTTTGTGAGCATCTCGGAAAGGTCTCTGGTTATGCTTCCCAGCATGGGGCGCAGAGGCACATGAAGCTTCAAGCCACAACGCAAAAGCAATTTTTCGCAGACTCCAACCTCGAGGAGTGCCGGAATTAGATCGTTGTAATTAGGGTGCCGTGCATAGCTTGCCTTGACAATTTCTGCTGCTTTATTCCAGACTTCCGCTAATTCTTCCTTCTTCAGTTTGCTTAGCTCTGATATATCCCTGGTGCTGTATTCAGAGCCTGGAGCTTGAGATAGCAAGAATGCTCGAGATAATGCAATCAGCATGGTGGTCTTGACAGCACCGATACGAAGCTACACAACATTAGTATATATTTTCAAGAAAGTAGGTCGTGTGGAAGATACGAACATATTGAGAGACGGTTCTAACTATGAACCGGCTTTCTTCACCTCCCCGTGCATCTTGCAACAGTCGGTCTACAATTCGCTGTTTCGTCTCGCCGCTCCCATGACCATGAGTAGTGGCAATCTTGACCAGTGATTGGTAAACACCCTTTATAGTTAAAGGTTTCGGCTTTCTCAGCGTAAAGCTTTGCTTCTTCTTTGCTTCAAATGCAACATCCCCGGGATCTCCGTATTTATCGTAAATAGCCTTAAGAGACCGGTTATCCAGGCCAAAAACCTGGCGAAGGGCCTTGGAGATGGCAGACCCTCCTATACCAAGTTCCATAGAGATGTACGGAGGCGATATGGAATTTGTAGCAAGCCAGACCTAGAGATTCATGAGATTTACATTCACAACTTTTGATACGGATACTTACGGCGGGCAAGAGGCTAGAAGGATCGCTCTCGATTAAGATACGTAGGCAATTTACAAGGGTATCGACGATTTTGATACGGCTTGTTGTTCCGCTGACAAGCACAAAACACCTGGTCAGAAGAGCATAAGACGCATTTCCTCCTTCTGCCGCCCAGTACTCCTGCAGCTCCTTTATATATTTTGACGGATCAAATATGAGCGGCGATTCATCCAGAGGAATAGATTCCGTTATTAGGTCATCAGCCATTCCAGTAGACTGTAAAGCCAGTGTCTTCTTTGTATCTTGTTTCTTGAGGGTGGTCTCAGCTGCGGATTCCACTGGCCGACTCGTAGAAGTAGGCGTAGAGTCACTGTCCGCTGTCTCTGCTATGGCTTCCGTACCCTCGGTTTTGGGTGTTGAATTCTGGCTTCCTTGAGCAGCAGCAGATTCATTTGCTACTTCTTGGTCCCACTCTGCCTGCAGCTTCCGTGCCAGCTCCTCATCTGTAAGCACCGCAGATGCACTGCTTGAGGCGCCATTTTCCCCAGCCGATGTGATCAAGGATCCAGACTGCTTCTGCTTAGAAAAGAAGTATTCCAGCCCTTTGGACTGAGCTGCCGGCTGCTTTGCACCGCTGTTGAGCTTCCTCTTCTTCGATGGACTAGACATGCTGTCTTTGGTGTAATTGTAGCTCGGAACGACTGGAGAAGCCCCTCAACCGCCCAGACTATATTTCATTGACATGGATAAATATTGAAAAAGAATCTTCCAAGTCATGACAGACATTCAAACGCGTAATTCATACCATGCCACTTACACATACTAACCAAGACATGCCATTCACGCGGAGCTCTCATCATCCATGACGCCGTCCAACACGACGGCACGTGATCGTGAAACTGGATTCCGCCCGCGGTGCGGAAGATCAGGAGCCCCGTCATTTCGACGCCGCTAAGCCCCTTGAGGCAATTTTGTGCCGCACAAAGCCAGCTGCCCACGACATCGAAATCTTTCCCTTTTGGCCCCACCATCTCGAACTTGAACATTCTCCCCTCATTCGACTTTGGGAATAGCATTCCGCTACAACAGCAGCCAAGATGAACGGCGAAGATCCCTCAGACCGCCCCGACTACATCACAACGGTGATCAACGGCCTCGAGCGATACAACCCCGAGGCCGTCGGCACCCTCGAAACCTACCTCCAGGAGCAATGTGACCAGAAGACCTGCGACTGCAATGCGAACCGGACGCTGTTGAAGCTGTGAGTTGCCTAATTGCGAGCGCCTGAACTTTCTCGGGGGAGAGTTCTTGGGCTTTTCTTTCTATTATATCTGCCTGTTACATGATGACCGTTTTTGTAAACGTTTCCTATTACCTGAGGCTGGACCTAAACAACCCAGCCACTTGAAGTCAACTTTAGTGGTGTCTGAAAATCAAAAACAAAGCACAAATCACCTTTCGCTATCGGCATTGCACCTTCGTTTATTATTCTTCAGCTCAATATTGGAACTGCAATGCTAATTCAAACCGCGCAAAAAATCAGCTACCAGCTCAACCCTGACCGCATGAAGGACGAGGTCGTCACCAACATCCTCGTCAAGGCCATGACCCAGTTCCCCTCGTCCCAGTTCACCCTCGCCCTCCACCTCATCAACCCCTCGGCCGCCTCCACCGGCGAACTACACGAGGCCCTCACCAAGCTCCGAAGCCTCAACTCCCAGCTCCAGGGCGCCCAGTATGCCGACTTCTGGGCCGACCTCGACGGCGACGACCTGTGCGCCGACCTCATCGCCGACGTCTCCGGCTTCGAGGACCTCGTCCGCGAGCGAATCGCTACCCTCGTCTCACAGGCCTTCCGCGAAATCAAGCTGTCTCACATGGTCTCATGGCTGGGCTTTAACGAGGACAAGACACGGAAATTCATCACCGAGGTTGCTGGCTGGACTATCGAGGAGGACAATGTCAAGATTCCTTCAAACCCCGACAACGAGGCCAAGAAGTCTGAGATCCGCGAGGACGTCAACGTTGATCAGTTCGCCAGAGTGATTCGACGATCCTGGGAGGAGACTGTATAAATTATCGGTGTAATCGTGGAAAGAGGCGTTGATTAACTAGTATTTTTGCTTATACAGGGGGGGGGGGGGGAAGAGAAGGCAAATGGATATGTCGGCGGAACCAATGATGCGTAATATGGCATTGGCATGATGGCATGGCATGGTGCGGAGATCTTAAAAAATTTCGTCAGGCGTTTAATAGGACAAAAACTGTTTATTAAAAAGCGATACAAGGTCAGCCATGAAATAGAACAGGCTATCTTTTGGGCATCACATTTATTCGCACTTATCATGAACTCGTCGAGGTTCCCTAAACTACCCTCTTAAACCCTTTTTTATCTATCCACGCAAAAGAAGAAAAGAAGAGAAGAACATCAGCGTTATTTGTTCTTCGACAGCTCCTCCCACTGAACACCCGCCCATTCCTCCAAGTAGCCCGCCTCCTCAACAGCAGTATGCCTCAGCGAGCAGTCCCTTTCGCACACACCGACAATAATCGTCCCCCACTCCATGCCATCCAAGCTCAAGTCATCCTCCTCCAGTTCAGTAATAGCATTCGGCGTCAGCTGCACCTCAAACGTCCTTCTACCACCACAGTTAGGACATCCCGGCATAGTCCGCTTAGTCAAGAGATCGCCAATAGCGTCCGTCTTGGAATACAACAGCGGCACGCCGCCAAACTCATAACGGATGCACTGCTCGGGATTCTGCGCCATCCGGTCTGCGAATTTCTGGAATGTGGCATCCATGGCTGATTCAAACGCCTCGCGATCAAGGGCAGAGGGCTCTGGGGCGTCAGCGTCAGCCATGCTCACGTTCGCCGGTGTCTTCATAGGGGTTTCGTCGAGGGTTTCGTAGTCTGCGTCGGAGAGGAAGAGGGTCGGGTAAGGAGTGGGCTGCGAAGCCTTTTCAGGCCATGGCTCGGCGGGAGGTGGTGGCCCCGAAGGAGGGGTATTGTTGTTTATCGCCAGAGTCTCGGCAAAGGTCTTGGAGAGGTTGTTGTCTAAAGTAGGAGCAGGAGCGGCAGCAGGCTTCTCTGCCGGTGTAGCGGCCGGTTTGGCTGGTTGGCTTGAAAACGGATTGGACGAAGAAGTAGAGCTAAAAGGATTGCTTGCGGAAGAACCAAAAGGATTTGCGCCGCTGGAAAATGGATTTCCACCAGCAGCTCCCAGAGGCTTCGCTCCAAAGAGCGACTCCCCCAGGCCCGGCCCATCCTTCTTCTTCTCCTCCGGCTCGGTCTTCTTTTCTAGCACCTTTTCTTCAACTTGTGGTATCGGCGTCTCGGCAGTGTCCTTCCAAACTCTCACCCCTCTCAGGGCGCGAATGCTGCCCGCCTTGCGCCGGCATGTCGCTCTACGGCATGCGAAAACGTATAACCGCCGCTCGTGGGAGGGGAATTTCTCAGGGAGTTCGCCGTTTAGCTGCAGCAGCAGGGCCATCATATCTTTGCAGACCTTGCATCTTGCCAGCGCAGCTGAAGGGGCTTTGTCTGCGTCGAACCAGTCCTGGAACATCAATACTGTTAGCATGTCATCTAGCACAGCTTTGCAGCTATCAAGGCGCCGAAAGAAAAAGAAGAAAGAGACCTACCGGAGTGCCTCCCAGCTTGCTTATAGTATCCTCCTCGGCTTCTTTAGAAGTATATCCGAGGAGGACATTTGTCTCTGTGAATTCTCCCTCAGAGGAGTCGGAAGCGTAATCTGCCATTGTCGCAGTACTGTAGACTTCTGGTTGTATTGCGGTTCAATGATGGTGGGGTCAAGATTTTTTTTTAGGTGAAGATAAAAATCATTGCGGGGCTTATCAAGCCGATACCATTGAATCTCCCAGCCAGCTTTCGCCCTTCGATAATAGTGTAACAAGGAATTTACAACATATGTCGTTGAAATATATCTCAGCTATATTAAAATCCAGTATTACTTAAGAATGGCAGTGCCTAGAGATTTTTGTCCTGTTCCGGGATGATTTTTATCTACCATAAATCTAAACAATAAAGTCTTTACATGTGATCATCAGGGCCATCCATTCCAGGACCTGGTCCCTTAGCTCTGCCCATCTGTCGGGCCTTCAACAATTCGTCGCAAAGCAACAGGTTGGATGCAATACCTGAGCTTGAAGCAATGCAGTTTCTCAGGACTCTAAATGAATCAAAGACGCCTTCCAGCTCGGGATCCATGGGCTCGCCAGTCTCCAAGTTCAACCCAACGACCTGGCCATCTGCGTACTCGTCTTGTAGTGCGGCAACTGTAATTATAGTATTAGTATCGTGCATTCATTTGGAAGAATCTAGGGCTTGCAAAAACTTACGAGCATCCTGAACATCGTGTCCAGCATTGGCAGCCAAAGTCTTGGGGATGATGAGAAGAGCGTCGGCAAAGGCCTCGACACCCCACTTAGCCTTGCCCTTGACTGACTTCGCAAAGGCATCGCTCTTGAGGTGGGCGGCACAGGCAACCTGGAAGGCACCAGCGCCGGGAACAACGCTCTTGTCAACAATCATGTTGTAGACACTTCTTAGACCATCTCGGACGGCATCCGTGACTTGGGCAATGGTATGCTGGTTGGGCCCCTTGATCAGAAGAGTGACAGACTTGGGGTCCTTGACCTCCTCGACAAAAGTGTACTTCTCCTCGCCCAGGGTCTGCTCGTAAACGAGACCAGCCCAGCCGAGGACGTCGGGTGTTAGGTCTTCGACGCTGTTCTGGGCAACACCGCCGCAGATGAGCTGAAGTCTCTCCATATTCCTTCTCTTTGCTCGTCGCAGAGCCAGAATACCGTTCTTGGCCAGGACGTCTAGGGAAAGGGGGTCGATACCCTTCTGGTTGATAATTACGAAGCTCTTCTTTCCATCATCACCACAGACCTGCTTCTTCAGCTCAACAATCTTCTTGAGCTTGGCATCGATGAATCGACGCTCACTCTCAACAAGCTTGTCGCGCTGCTCAGCGCTTGAGTAGAAGAAGCCAGAGTTAATCTCAGTCTTCTCATACTCCAGGCTGACGTTCATCGTCAAGATGTGGCAGTT
Source organism: Trichoderma sp. CBMAI-0020 (assembly GCA_030708095.1). Classification (NCBI taxonomy): domain Eukaryota; kingdom Fungi; phylum Ascomycota; class Sordariomycetes; order Hypocreales; family Hypocreaceae; genus Trichoderma; species Trichoderma sp. CBMAI-0020. The sequence goes on along the minus strand of JAJNCI010000004.1, from coordinate 393,360 downwards.
TTCCAGTCGCTTGGGCATGTCGGGATGTCTGGCGCCGTGGTCCAACGCCAATCCTCGGATGAGCTGCGTGTCAGACGCAGTGCGGTGCTGCATCTTCATAATCTCCACCATGTGCAGGTCGGGCTTGGCAGGGGCCTGGTAGATGGCCAGCACGGCATCGACAATATCGGGAGTAAGCTTCGTGGCCAATGTTGAGTTGAGCTTGGTCGCAAGGGATGTTCGGGCAACGTTAAGCAACAGTTCGCGGTCGACCTCCTTGGGCAGCTTGAAGGAATCCAGGAACTGGTAGTATGTCAGACGAAGGGTTCTTGCAAATGGACAATCACAACCGTCTCTTTATCTACCTTCAAAGCCTCGACCTTGGCAATCTCAAAGCCATCGGTGATGATGCGCGGGTGGAGTCCTTCGGAAATGTGTCGGTCTGCCTGCTTCAGCAGCTCTCCCACCAGCAGCACGACGGAAGTTGTGCCATCTCCGCAAATATCGTCCTGCGCAGTCGCCGCTCGAGCAATCATAACAGCAGTCGGGTTTTGGATTTGCATTTCTCTCAGAAGGACGTTTCCATCCTTGGTGAGCTTGATCTGTTCGAGGGCATCGATTGTTAGGAATAGGGGCTTCTTTGTCATTGAGGGGTAGAAGTTGGGCTTCGCGTTACCTGGCCGGCACCATCGACAAGCCTACACTGCAGTCAGCACTGATCAGACATCCATGACGAAGCGGTTTGCCTTACATCTTTATCGTGCCTCGGGGCCCGAGGTTTGACTTGAGCACATCCTGCAGGCCCTCACCAGCACTGATGTTGACCTTGAGAGCTTCACCCCTCCTCTGCAAACCGGTTAGCCTCCAGCAGCACACGCAAAGCAAGCGGACGAGAGACGCACTCGGGACTCGGCCTTGGGATTAAGAAGTTGCGCCGCAGACATTTCGAACGCTGTGAATTCGCCGGTCGATTAGAAATCTCGTGGGCTGCGGGTTGGTGGCAGTATCGTGGTTTCGACAAGCTTCCCTCTGCCTGGCAGCGACCCGCATTGAGGTGTGGTGGGCTGGGTACTTTTTTCTGCCTTGTCGGGCAAAGGCGGTGTGGAGGGGAGTGGCAGTTCAGTATTAGCAAGCCAATCAATCCACCGTGGACATCCACTCCTGGCTATAAGTGCCTGGATGATGAATAGGAGGTATCCAGCATGAAGAGGACCCAGTCGGTGTAAAATGGATAATTATTAAACGAGGTAGCAATTAATAGATTCATTGCCTCAGAAGCTCTGCAAGACTTGCTTTTCATCATAATCTTCCCCCGCCAAATAGTGGCACACTGTTTGCAGCATCATCCCGCTAAAAGAATGATTGGTGAGCACTCGTAGAACTAGAAAAGGCTATATTATCTCATGTCTTCTTTAAAAAAAAAAAAAAAAAAAAAAAAAAAAAGGAAAGAAAGAAGAGAGAGAAAAATATCAAGGCATATCTCCATATCTCCATGGCTTTGAAAAGAGAATATGGAATAACAGCGAGTCGGGAAGAATAGAAAAAATAAGGATGAACTGCGCGAGACTGCCAAATTGGAGACGTCACGACATCATGCGTACCTACTACCAGGTATATGCGTCTACCTTTTTCGCACTTTAGCTAATGCTTCTTCCAATGCCCGCATACCACGCTGGGGAACTTGTCCTTTTTCTTCGTCCTCCCTTTACATGTCTTCTTCACCTCACCCATGCGTTTCTCTGCTATATGGCCAACACATCTCTTCATACTGTAGCAATACTAAGACATCTGCGATATCTGCCAGTTAAAGAAAGCTCACAAGTCTTTGCTTCCTTTATTCACCAACAGAAAGCCAAAAATTAACTAGCGACACCACGCATCTCAATCTTTCTCACTCACTGAAATCAATATTCAGAAGATTATCAGGTATTGACAATCATAGTAGGATTTTGTGGACTTATCGCAGCGAGCAATATGGGCCACTGAGATCTCATTTGGGGTATGCTAGAAAAGAGGACACTTTGGAAGAGGACACTTTGGTGTATCTCAATTCACATGCAGCATTTATTCCTTGGCCACTGACAGCCACAGGCATAAGATATGGACGAATACGCCAGCTTTATATTGCTCAATGCTGCGACGTTGATGAAGGGATCGCTTTGTTGGAGATTGACAGGGCACCTTCTCCTTACCCTACCTGCATAATAAGATATAAAGCTTTGGATACAAAGGGATTTTTCAAATGACTTACTACTTGCAGCCATAAAAAAAAAAAAAAAAAAAAAAAAAAAAAAAAAAAAATCACACTCCTCACTATTCAGAGAATAGTTCCCTGCCGCATTTGTATACGCCTCCAGGGTAAAAGCTGAGCAACGAGCCGACCAATGCGTAAAGTCTTCCATCCAGAAAACAATCGCAAAGTTCCTTATTCATTATCTCGAGTCGCCACTACTTTTGATAGCATGATGCCACCATGACTGTGAGAGATGTCCTCTAAAAACTTTGTAGTTGGAGTGTTTATTGTAGCATGCGACAGTAAGTATCAACATTGCCACACCACAAGTATCTGCCTATCAAAAGACGATGAACGTTAAAGACTGGCTGAAAGCAAAATTCATAGGACGATCGAATAAAATGAACAAAGGATGCTCAAGACATTCATGTGAATGTATGTGAGTGAAACAGTGAGAAAAGAGATGTATACAGAAGCGGTGAGGCCAAGGTATCTACCATTTTCATAATGTTTGGTACACCCTCATATCTTATCAACTGGATGCTGTGTAAATCGGGATGTCATTGATAGCAATCCTGTCGCCCCAAAAAGGTAAAAGAATATGCATTTAAATGAACTACTATATGTGCTGTAACGTGAGAGTCCACTTATATTCTCTCCGAAGCAGCCGTTATATCAGTGTGACTGTGAGTACCTAAAGAATAATTTAAAGTTCTCACGTATCAAATAAAAACAAGCATAAATTCATGAATTGCAGGCTCGAACAGCAGGCAAATTACTCTACTCATAAGTCGATTCAACAAGCATAAAAAAAAGTTAATCATAAGCACAGAGACATCACAAGGCACGGATCAGCAAACGAGGCGATAATAGTCCAGTAGAATCCAAGCTCTCATTTGCACTCGAATATGTCCACACAATATCGTCTTCCCGACGCCGTAAACAAAAGAAAGAAGAAAAACAAAAACATCAAAAAATAAACGGACCGGTGCCGGATTCCCGTTACGTTAAGAAAGCTTCAATCGTTTCCAAACATATCAACGCGTTGTAAACATCACTCCGTATCCAAACACTTCACTCACACCACCCCCCATCACAGAGACAAATGAAAAAGACAAATGAAAAAAAAAAAAAAGAAATGAAAAAAATCCCTTTTTATCCCAAATCCGTTCCTTCCCCGTATTGTACAATTGAATTTGACACCAAATTTCCAACGTGGCGGGTTGTGGGGTAACACAACGATATAAAACCAAGGAGATTGAAGGAAGAAAAAAAAAAGTAGAAGCCCTGTGTAACCCAGGGTAGAATGAAACATTATCCCGTTCACTATACCCGGGTTCCGAAATTAATGCGCCAAAGTAAAAAGTAGGCTCGACAAGTATAAAACAGGCTCAGAATAAATCATGGCGTAATTAAGTTGTTGAACGCTTCAAGTATTTCCGTTAAAAGTAGTAGCCGTTTTCATTGATCATGCTAACGGCTACACCGTTGAACTCGTCGAATTTGGGCATCATTATTAGGCTCGGGTCCCGGTCCAGTGGGATGAAGCTGTCGTCGTTGGTGAATTGGCGGAGCAAGTCTTCCTCTTGTTCATTCATACTCAGAGGCATGGGTCCCCCCATGGATGTCATATTCATCATCATTCCGGGAGCGGAGTAGCTGACGACGTCATCAGTTGTCGCCGTTGTCGTAACGGGATCCAAGTCGAAGAAATGCGTTGATGGGGGCGATGACGATGACTGAGAGAGACCCGGCGGTGTGTTGTATTGGCTCGATGTGCTCTTTCCGGGAGAAGACGGATGTGAGGCTCTCTCCATGATTGCTTCCGGGGACACGTATGAGTGTACGCTGGCCTCTGAAGGGGATGTGACAATGCTGCTGGCTGCTGGATTGGGCATGCTAGGCATGGGTGCTGATGAGAGCGGGCGCATTGGCTCTGCGTCGGCCTCGATGGCCATATCCAACACCTCGCTGAGCACGTCAAGTTCGTAGTTGGGGGAATTGACGACGGAAACGTCCGAGTAGAATGAGGAGATGGAGCTGATGGACATGTTGTTCTTTCTTCTGGTCTTTGAAGATTTTTCCAGGCGCGCATCCATCTCCGGGCGCATCTTCTTGGGGCGTCCGCGCTTCACGTTCTTGCGCACAATTCCATCAAAGGCGCCGACACACATGCCTCGTTGACGGTGTCTGGTGAGAGCATCGTGGCGCGCAAATTTGTTGCCGCAGTCGCAAGGGTAAGGCTTGATGCCGGTGTGAATCTTGGCGTGTCTCTTGAGATCGTGCTGGCGAACAAAGCACTTTAGGCAGGCCGGGCACTGATATTGGCGGTCGTTGAGATGGGTCTGGATGTGGGACTTTATGTTTTCCTTGCGCCCAAACTGCTTTCCGCAGTCTTCAAACAAGCAGGTCCACTTGCCATCCGTCGTCTCTGGTCCTTGGATGAACTGAGCAATCTCTTCGCCAGTGACGCCCGTGTCGGTTCGCGTCTCTTCGATATTGATATCGGCGATGCTGGCCGCGCTGGCAATGCTTGCTGCGGATTCGGTACGACGATGCCGGTGAGGGCGGCTGATGGACGAATTCAGGCCGCTGAACTTGTGGTCGAGTTGAGGCTGCGACGACTGAGCAGCATATCCGCCCTCGGCTATCGGTCTCATCTGCGGTCTGTCTAGCTTTGTCATGGGGGGGAGCATCCATTCATCAGTAGCAACATTGTCAGCACGCCTCGTTAGCTTTGCGGAGTCATACTCGTCCATTTTGTCCAAGGTCATGTTCAAGTTCATATAGTGCGACGTCTGCATGGGTACAGCAGCGTTGGAGGGCTCCATGTCTTTGCCCGGAGAGGCGCTTGGGCTTGCTGCACCGGTCACTGCAGCTGAGAGGCTCGGCTCGGCTTGCGGCTGCATTTCATCAAACATACAATCGAAAACAGGATGCTCGAATGAGAAACAATGAGGTGGTGGAGGACGAATGGATTCCAGATCCAAGTTCAAACGCCAGCTGAGGTGCAGTAAATGGTCCCTTGGAAGCTCAAGTAGGAAGCCAGCGCGGTCGCCACGGCAACGGCCAGCGCAGACGTCTCCACCACTGGTCCGCGTCTATCGCACTGACGCCGCAGTTTAAAACAGGCCGGCGGCATGTGCTGAGACAAGTCCAGGAACAAAGAGGGCTTGTGGCGATGCAATGTTGATTTAGAGCCCGGAGCGATCCGCAATTGGGCGTTGCCGGATGAGTTGTCGGTCTGCAGCCAGGCGGAGCCGAGCATATGATATCCATGCTCATGCACAGAGCCGTGTACATGTATGTAGCTTGGTCTACGAACGCGATACGCTATTATTGTTGTTTATGGAGCCTTCATACTGCTAATACAGAGCCCGTATAAAGCGTGGTGCCGGGGCATAGCTGTAGACCCCAGCATACCTACTACTATGTAGTAGTATGTATGACGGCTGATAGTTGAAAATCAATACCCTGATTCCCATGTCTCACGGTGACGACGATATCTCAGATTTCCAACTGCATGCGTCTACCCGCGCATCCCTTGGGCGCACAAGCTCTCGAGATGATGCTTGAGCGCTGAGACGCCCTTGACGGGCCTATTGTTTCTGGCCCTCACGCCCAGAGGAGGGCTGACGTGCACCATGGCAACGCGGATTGGCCCGTTGAGTAATATGAGTCGCTACTAAGCGCTACTGCTGTGAAGAGTAATATTTGTCGACGTCAACAAACCCGCCGAGCGCGGAAATTACTGGCCTGCCAATCTCGCTCGGCGTCTGATAGTCGCTAATAATAAATCACAGGCAATCTTAAAGGAGGGTCGACGTCTCAATAGGGCGAGTAAACATTGTCGTTGCGACCGCCACTAAGACGGCGTAGCGGCTATCCTAGCTCTCGATGTGGACGGCCAGCTTCATTAGGCGCCGCTCGATGCATCCATCAGCATCACCGTGACGGCACACCATCCGGGCAGGACGGGCGCCGGTGGCTGGCTGGAACACGCCACTTGAGCCACTGCCGGCCTGTGGTTGATGGGCTGGACCAACTACTGCATGCGAGATGATCATGGTTGATGATACGATGCACTCCGGCCGGCTAGCAGGAGCAGCAGTCAGCCGGTAGCTGCTTGAGAGCCAGCCGTTCCCCGCTTGCCCAGGATTGAGCCAAAGCAAGGCGTGGGATTGAGCTAGCACTGCATATAGATTATAGATTACTCGGCGGGATGGAGAAATGCCACTGCAACTGCTGCTAGAGCATTGATGCCTCCCATGCTGCTGCATGTCGGGCTGCAGGCCGCACGTACATGAGAAAAAATGGAGTTCTGGCACTGCTAGCCGGAGCAGCGCTCGCCGTGCTATTGCCAATGCGCGCGACTCGCATCCTGGTAGCCATAACATTGTGCCCTTGTCGCTGTTATGGAAGACAAAGGTTTCCAAAAGGATCCACAGGCTTTGATTTGGTGGCTGAAATGTTAATTTCATCGCCAAGATCTGGGAGGTCAGCCCGGGTACATGTATGTAGATCAGATGCGTGTTACAAGGCTTGGAGCAGAGATGAAACGGATGCCTTTGGCCACTGGCAAACATTATCCGAAGTCTCGATGCCTGCCTACCTAGACAGCCATACTTGCAAAATACACGTAGAGAGATTGTTCGTACTATCAGATGATTTATTATTCTTAACGCGGCGATATCTCAGTCTCTTAGACGCCAAAACAGGCATGTGACTTACAAGGCCTCGAGCCAAAGGTCAGCTGTGCCCAGCATCTTGCAGTACGAATCACCGCTCACAGCCATTTGAGTTTCATCCATAATACCTACTTGCGAACTAGAACTGCCTTGATGCCGATTTTCATGCTATTCATGCGCCCCTCAGTCGAAATTTGCAGGTGCTGCTGGCATCACATCATTAATGGAGCCCTACCGCCAAACGCCTTGAACCACCGCCGCTAGGTGTTTAGCACCTGCAGCACTAGGTCGGCCTGCGCTTTTTTCTCCCTCCAGCGGCCCACGATGGGGGTTTTCGGGTTTCAGGCTGCGTTCTTGACTGCTCAGGTGCCCTATAAGCCGCCTATAAGCTGCCCGCGCCAACCCGAGGCGTTCGCCGCCCAGTACCTAGGCGAGAAAAAAAAAAGTGCCGGGGTGACTGGGCCAGGGCTTAATATCTGGTGACCGACCTTTCGACTTCATTCTGTCACCCTTGAAAATCCCTCCTCCACTGTCATTGGCTGCAACCTCTGGCTGACTCCGGAAAACTGGTTTTCGTAGAATTGAAATCCGTCTGATTTTTTTTTTTTTTTACCCTTCCTGCTCTCGACGACGAAGCCTTGGAACGTGCATTTTTTCGACGCCCGCGAGCCGCCAACCGCAGCCATGTCCATGGTCAACGCCTCCCGAGGGAGCAATCCGAGCCGGAATCAGCCACGGAGCACCACGCCATTCAACAATGCTTCCTCTGCCGCTGCGAGTTCCGGCATCCCTCGACCGGTGCTAGACCAGCAGCCGCCTGCTGAATCCAGTGCGGCCGGCCTCAGCGCAAGCAGACAGAAGCAATCTAAGCGCGATGAGGTGAGTTGACGGGTTGATTTGTTTACTACAGCTATTGTCTGGCCCCCTTAGCGCTGTCTTGGGTCAAGTGGAGAGCTCTTGGAAGGAAGCTATACAGGATGACCCCTCAGTTGCGATGATATCGAGTGTATCTCATGGCTAATGCGCGCACACGCAGGCGATTCGCAGGAAAATGGAGAGCGATCTCTCCAAGAAAAAGACTCTCACGGGCCGGTCGCGACCGAATCGCAGAGCCCCTCCCGGTACCGTGCTTGCCCTCAAACCGAGCCAGGCTCTCCAGATCAAGCCTGCCACGACGGTCTCCGAGGCTGCTCAACTCATGGCCGCAAAGAGGGAGGACTGCGTGCTGGTTACCGATGACGAGGACCGGATTGCCGGCATCTTTACCGCCAAGGATCTCGCGTTCCGTGTGGTCGGGGCTGGACTCAAGGCTGCCAACGTCACTATTGCTGAAATCATGACCAAGAACCCTCTTTGTGCCAGAACCGACACAAGTGCAACCGATGCGCTGGACCTCATGGTCCGCAAGGGCTTCCGCCACTTGCCCGTCATGGACGAGAACCAGGATATCTCTGGTGTGCTGGATATCACAAAGTGCTTCTACGACGCCATGGAGAAGCTGGAGCGGGCATACTCCTCCTCGAGAAAGCTCTACGACGCCTTGGAGGGCGTGCAGTCCGAGCTGGGCGCCAGCCAGCCGCAGCAGATTATCCAGTATGTGGAGGCTCTCCGATCCAAAATGTCTGGGCCCACACTGGAAACGGTGTTGAATGGCATCCCGCCTACCACGGTCAGCGTGCGGACCTCGGTCAAAGAGGCTGCGGCCATGATGAAGGAAAACCACACCACTGCAGTGCTGGTGCAGGACCAGGGCGCCATTACCGGCATTTTTACGAGCAAGGACGTTGTTCTTCGTGTCATTGCTCCAGGCCTGGACCCGGCCAATTGCAGCGTCGTGCGTGTCATGACCCCTCACCCCGATTTTGCCCCAATGGACATGACCATTCAGGCAGCCTTACGGAAGATGCACGGTAAGCAACGTCTAATTTCTGCCTCTTCTCAGTCCTCCCCCACCTCTGCTGCCCTTACTCCAGCTCTATGGCGATTTCGTTTTCAAGTGCCGTAAAAGCAGATAAATCATGGTCAAATATGTGTCTAACAATCATATTTCAGATGGCCATTATCTCAACCTTCCCGTCATGAACGATGGCGGCGAAATCGTGGGAATGGTCGATGTGCTCAAGCTGACTTATGCTACATTGGAGCAAATCAACACCATGTCGAGTGACAACGGCGAAGGCCCAGCGTGGAATAAGTTTTGGCTCTCCATCGATCATGAGACGGAATCCATGGTGTCCGGCGACGGCAGCCTCAGCCACCACCCTCACCACGGGGGGTCTCGTATGATGTCGCCCGAGGCGAACCGCCTGGGAGATAGCGTCGCTCCCAACGACTCTGCATCGCACATCGGATTAGACTCACCTCCTCACTCAATCGCGCCGGAGCACACGCCCGGCGATATTCCGTTTGCCTTCAAATTCAAGGCGCCTTCAGGACGTGTGCACCGATTGCAAGTTGTTGCGTCGCAGGGCATCGAGTCGTTTGTGCACGCCGTCGCATCCAAGCTCGGAAACGAAATCGACACCCTTGGGGGTATGCCTGATGTCTATGACGGCAGAATCGAAGGCGCAGGCTTTGCTCTCAGTTACATGGACAATGAGGGTGATACCGTGTCCATCACCACCGACAATGACCTGCTAGAGGCCATTCTCCTCGCCCGCCAAGCGCATCTTGAAAAGGTCGACCTTTACGTGCATGACTCCGAGAAGCAGCCTTCAGCTCCTTCAGTGGAGGCAATCCCTACCCCTGTCTCATCAACTCCCGGCCTCCGTGAGCGGCGGAGAACTTACGAGGAGGAATCAGAGAGTGAGGAGGAGGAATCAGAGGAGGAAGAGGAACGGCCTGTTCGCCGATCGCGGAGATCAAGGACGGCGGTCCACCAGGAGCAGGTGATTGCCGGTGTGCCCAACGATCTCTTGCTGCCGGGTGCCATCATCACTCTTGCAGTGGTTATTGTCGGAGTGTTTACTATTGCTAGAGCGACTAGCCGGTAAAGAATGCAGTGCATCTCCCCTGTTGTGTGGCGTTTTAATTTCCATAATGACCTTGACGAAGAAAAAGTTGGTTGGCATCGGTAACTGTAGATTTCTCAAGCACAGACAAATCGTCATAGATTTAAGGCTTTTTATCATACGAGTTTTACATGTAATTTGACATTGTATCATGAACCAAGGGAAGGGCATCCGTTGATACCAAAAACGTGCAGATTTTAATATTCGCGTAGTAAATACTTCAATTTCAATCGATAATGGAGCAGCTCTCCACTGCATCATCAACATACCTATAGAGTACTGACATACAATACATGATATTAAGTGGCATGCAAGACGGCGTGTCCATCACAAGCCACTTCCGACGTGGGGTAAATTGGCTGCTGCCACCCGAAGGGAACCTTCAACGACCGCGGGGTCATTTTAGTGCACAGCAAGAAGGCGTTAGCAGCTCTGCCAGGTTCTGTAGCGGAACGGAAAATGTGCCTCGCCGCAGACGCTCCATCCATGGCGGCGTGATCCAAAATTTGGACTTGGGCGATCTAGTCGGACGGCAGCAGGAGCGCAACACAAGCCGCAATGAATGTCCAGAGCGCTGCTGTGCGGCATGGTGAGTCAATTGAATGTGCAGACCTTGCTTAGGAGGGCTCTAATCAGATACAGGCCGCCGCGCATTGGCGTCTCCTCTGCCGCGAACCGTTCTGCGACAAATCTCGACCGAAATAAAGACGGCGACAGCCTCAAGCTCGACATCCAATGGGCCTGCCCAGGCGTGGCCGACGCCCCAGGCTGCCGCTGCCGCGCCCAAGATGGTCTCCTCATCGAAGAAGAAGCAGAAGATTGTCGAAGAAGTCATCATGACGCTCGGAGCCAACTCTTCGCAGCAGCACCACGGAACCGCATGGACAAAGTCACATCAGCGGGGCAAGCAGAACCTGACTCCCTCTCAGCAGTATGCCGAATTCCAGCGCATCCAGAAGAATACGAGGAGCCTCGGTTCGAAGCTCGAGAAGCGCTATATCCCCACGGAAATTATCAGCAACCCTCCCCAGCCAGAGGATGTTACGCTGGAGCTGTTGATGGCGTCGCAGACACACATGGGACACAACACCTCACTATGGAACCCAGCCAATTCACGATACATTTACGGCGTGCGGCAGGGCGTCCACGTCATTTCTCTGGAGACGACAGCGGCGCATCTTCGACGGGCGGCGCGAGTGGTTGAGGAGGTGGCCTACCGCGGCGGTATTATCCTCTTTGTCGGCACCCGCAAGGGCCAGATGGAGATTGTCACAAGGGCTTCTGAGCTGGCAGGCGCCTACCACCTGTTCACAAAGTGGACCCCTGGAGCCATCACCAACCGAGACGTCATTCTCAAGACCCAGGGCATGAAGGTGGTGGATCACATGGATAAGGAGCTCGATGGATTCGACATGTTCAAGGGCACGGCGAGACCGTTGCTGCCGGACTTGGTGGTTTGCCTCAACCCCCTAGAGAATTACACACTGCTGTACGAGTGCGGGTTGAAGAACATTCCCACAATTGGAGTCATTGACACAAACACCGATCCCTCGTGGGTCACATACACGATTCCCGCCAACGACGACAGGTTAGTACACCTTTTGCTAGATCCGTTTGCCTCACTCTGATCACTGCTAATTTTCTTCTAGTCTTCGTGCTATGGCATTGGTTGCCGGAGTCCTGGGCCGTGCGGGAGAGGCGGGCCAGAAGCGACGTATTGAAGACTCCAAAAAGGGCGACATCTCCTGGAGCACCTCTCCTGAGCTTAGCCGCCACATGAGAAAGGAAGTGCAGGCCGCCGTCCTCAGGAGGAAAGAAGTCATGGGCAGGATGCAGGCCAACATTCAGGGATTCACAGACGAGGAGTTGAAGCTGCTGAGGTCGCAGTACCTGGGCGAGCAGCAGGAAGAGGTCACTGAGGATGAATTGGTGAATCTGATGGGAGAGACTGTCGCGAGTGAAGCTGCAGCGGCGCCTGCCGAGACGCCGTTGAGCGCGCAGTTGGGTAGCATTGAAGCGCAGCTGGAGAGCTTGAAGGTGAATGCTGCCGAGATTGAGTCAGCAGTCCGGAAAAGTGTATGAAAAGACAATATTAGACGCCTTGTATAAAAGGGGGAAAACAGGGGAGGAGAGGCATTTTTAAAACACAAACTGTATAATAGACGACGGGTGTATATGGGATGCATGTATGCAGGTGCACGATTTGCAAACGAGATGAAAGTTTCCACCTTTTTTTTTGCTCATTTCAAATTCGATTCCGTCCCATCCCTTGCCCTTTTTATCTTGTCCCAATTTCTCTTCCTCTTCTCTTCCCTTTTTCTACTTTCCCCCGAGCAACAGCCGCCTTGCCAAATGACATCGCCAGCCAGCCTAACCTAGAGGAAAACCCTCCGAGCCGACCACCAAAAAACCCCAAAAAAACGGAGAAACTCTCGTTCCGAAAGGGGATTTACCTTTTAAAGCTAAGGTACCTCCGATACCTGTTTTTAGCTGCCGACACCACACACACCACCACCCTGCAAAAGGGCTTTCCGCCTCCCCCGAGCAGAACGTCGCACGACGAACTTTTCAGCACAGCAGCACAGCAGCACAGCAACCGGCACCAGCACCAGCAAATCCAGCAGCTCAGTGGAAGACAGGAAAAACAGCCAGCAGCCCCCCCAAAAGCAGGACGTCAGCAGCGCGAACAGCCGCCGCCAGCCAGGCACCAATTCCAGACGAACAAATTGGCTGCCATCCAGGAAAAGAAACGAAGCCCTTGCACTTTTTCTTTTTTTTTTTTTCTTTACTAGGGGCGGTAACAATAGTGAGGCTGGAAGCCCACGCAAAGGGGACAGGCAAACCAGAGATTTTAGAGGACGACCCTTGAATTTTTTTTTTTTTTTTTTTTTTACCCTTCTTTCCACTTTGGGCCTTTTTGCGTGCGGTGCTGCAGCTGCGCTGGGGCGTGCCTGCAGAGAGGGAAGGGAAAAATTTCCTAGGCGCTTGTTCTTTTTTATCTCTTTATCACAACGTCACACCTCTATCGCGCAGGCTTGTAGTGGCCTTGGCTTCAACCTTTTTTTTTTTTGGTGGACTCTTTTTTTTGTTGGAGGAGAATATTCGGGTTTCATTTCTTTTCTCTCTTTTCTTTTCCGGGATCTTTCTTTTTGTCTTTCCTTTTTGTTGCTGCAAGGGGGAAGGAAATATTTGTTTTCCTATCCTGAGGGGATATTTCCTTTCTTTTTTTTCTTCTCTCTTTTCTTTTTCCCCCCCCTTCCATTTCCCATCTTTTATCCATGGTAAGTTGTCCTCTTCTTTTTTCTTTCCTCTCTCTGAACCCCCCCATCCAAGCTATACCCAATTGGCTTCCCAAGACCCTTCCCACCCAAACGTCCCTTTCTTCCTTTTCGGTCTGAAGGGTGTGCTCCCCTTGCTTGGGATGACGTACCCCCATGGTGGTGATTCCCTCAACCCAGAACTGACTGATGCTGCGGCGAGGCTCGTGCCGTCGATGTTTAAGCGGGCCGGTGGCTGATTATCAAATATGCACAGAGCATCCTGCGTTGACCAACGGCTCTCCCCCTTCTCTCACGCCCCTCCCTTTTCCGAGCTTTGCCACGCACGCGCTACTAGTTTCTCCTGCCATCGCATCTCGTCCCGGCTCAGCGCAAACGATGCCGGCCGCCGTCGATGACCCGGCCAGCCCCACAATCCACCGGGTGTCCGGCCAGCCACCGTTCCCGGACCCGAACAAGCCGATTCTGCCGCCGGACATTGTGCCTCGCCAGGTGACGCTGCGAGACCGCCAGACCGTGGCCACCATTGTGCCCTTTGCGTCGCGCCACCAGATCCCCGTGTCGCTGGTCGTGTACCTGTGCGCGCAGATCAACAAGGAGATTGATGGCGGCGACACGTACCCCCTGATGGACCCCTTTACGGCCGATGGCTTCGCCGACTTCTGGTTCCAGAACTTTGGCGCCGTCATGCTGCTGGGGAGCATCGAGGGCGCGCATCAGCTGCTCGACGGCAAGGACTGGGCCAAGGAGTGCCTGGGCAGCTTCTACATCCGGCCCAACTACCCCGGCCGCAGCAGCCATGTGTGCAACGGCGGCTTCCTCGTCACGGACGCGTCCCGCAACCGCGGTGCTGGTCGCCTGATGGGCGAGGCGTACATTGACTGGGCGCCGCGGCTGGGCTACACCTACAGCGTCTTCAACCTCGTGTACGAGACCAACGTGGCGTCGTGCAAGATCTGGGATGCGCTGGGCTTCAAGCGCATTGGGCGAGTCAAGGGGTGCGGAAACCTCAAGAGCTACCCCGACCGCCTCATCGACGCCATCATCTACGGACGAGATCTGGCACCTGGCGAAACCGAGGAGCTGGTGAGCGAAGAGCGCTTCGACAAGATCAAGTACTACCTCAAGTACGGCAAATATCCCAACGGCGCAGACCGCGCCGAGAAGAGCCGGCTGCGCAGCGCGGCCACGCACTACAAGCTGCTCGACGGCGACAAGCTCATGCTCAAGGACAAGGAGGTCATATCCGACCCGGCGCGGCAGTACGAGATTGCGCGCAGCGTGCACGTCATGCACCACGGCGGCATCAACAAGACGACGGCCACCATTGCGGAAAAGTACCACTGGAGCCGCATCAAGGAGACGGTCAGCGACGTGATCCGCGCCTGCGCCGAGTGCAAGGAGCTGGGCAAGACGCCGAACCCGGGCGGCACCAAGAAGACGGCCACGCCCGTCACCACCACGGCCGCGTCGGTGGCGGCGTCTACCATGACGACGCCTGCTCCCACGCCCATCCTGCCCAGCAACGGCCCGCCACGGAACCACTCAATACCGTCCAGCATCGCAACGACGGGCAGGATCCTGGCCCTGCAAAGCCACGATACGATGCTGTCGCTGTCACCAAGCACCAGCCCCAGCCCCAGCGCATACGCAAACCCCAGCGACATCTCCGTCATCCAGCCGTCCCAGACGTTCCAAACCAGCCAAAGCCTCCATCACCACCAACAGCAGCAGGCGCAGCAGGCGCAGCAGCAGCAGCAGCAGCAGCAGCAGCACCATCACCACGGCCTCTCCCCAGACCCTCACCACCACCAATACCAACAACAGGCCCTGCATCACCACCAAGTCGCCCACCAGCAGCCCTCCCTCCACCACAACGCCCATCACCCAGCCCACCACCTCCACAACCCCATGCTGCAAGACCAGCCAAACCAGCACGACACCCACGTCTACCAGCCCATCGACCCCCAAATCATCAACCACCACCACCACCACCCGCAGCAGCACCACGACATGGCCTTTGAGCACTACCACCCGCACGCCGACTTCCAGGCCCTCCTCAGCGCCACCGAGGACGTCGGCGTGCCCACCCAGCCCGACGGCGACGTCCCGCCCTCGGTGGACACCGACCTGGAGATGCTCATCGAGCACGACGCCGTCGACGACGAGGACGTCAACGACGTGGGGCAGAGCGACCATCACGGGAACCACGTCCTCGGCGACGACGACGTCATGGTGGATGGCTTAACGGGCGGCGCGCCGCAGATGATGCGCCGAATAGGACATAGAGATGGACGGAGCATGTATGACTTGAATTTTGGCGGCCCGGCGGTCTGATTTCTTTGTCTTCCGTTTTTTCTTCTATTCGTCTTTTTTTTTTTTTTTTTTTTTTTTTTTTTTTTTTTTTCCATTATGAGAATGAATTTAGGCGAGAGACGTTGCGTTGCAATGCGGTGCGTTGAAAGCCTTTTCTTCTTTTCCTTCTTCTTTTTTCAACTTTCTAAGCATAGGTAGGAGTATAAGAGTACAAGAGTGTGCGTCAAGTGTATGTAAATGGATATATATGATGTATATACGGCCGCAGAACCAAACCTGGGTATGACATGATATCCCTTATAGATTCATATGAAAAGAAACAAATTTTCTTTTTTCTCGGGCTTATTGCTTTGCCATTGCAATCTTGATGATGTGACTTGTTGTAGCCTTCAACTCAATATGTGATAAAGGATTTACATGAAACACAAAGAATTTACGGTAAATGGTCGGAAAATGTCATCAAAAAAGTCTAGTAGATAATAGAGGCCAAATTCTTTTTCTAGGTATCTTACAAGATCCTCAAAACCCTCCATTTCCCTTTCTTTCTTCCCTTGATTTTTTATATGCGAAAATGCTCAAGTCCCCTAATTTGCGCCTCAATTCTTCCACTCATGCTTTTCTTCTCATCTTCCCTTTCTTTACCGTCGAGGCATGCCCCGTCCTCTACCCCTGATTGCCCTCTGAGCCGCTCCCGGGGGAAGCTGGCCCGGTGCCTGTGGCTTGGCGCTCTCCTCATTTCTGATAGTCTCATCAACACCCAAGATCAAGCAGCTGGCCTCGGTGGCGGCTTGCAGGGCGTTGATCTTGATCAGGGAAGGCTCCCAGACGAATCGCTGCAGCATGTCGGCGGTTCCCTCGTTCACAAAGTCAACACCAGCCCATGTGTTGCCCTTTCGGTGCTCCACGCGGAGCTTGTTTAGGATGTCGGTGGCGTCGAAACCGGCATTGTCGCACAGCTGTCGGGGAATAATCTCCAGCGCCTTGGCAAAGGACTTGATGATAGCCTGCTGCTTGTGGGGGATGTTCTTGTCGGCAAACTGGTGCAGGTAGGCAGAGATCTCCATCTCGACGGCACCGCCACCGCCAACAATCGTTCGGTTCTTGACGGCTCGCTTGACAATCATGATGGCATCGTGCAGCGATCGCTCGACCTCGGCAATGAACTGCTCGGCTCCTCCACGCAGGACCAGAGTGCAGGTCTTGGCCTCGGGGCAGCCCTCAAAGAAGTTGAATCTCTCTCCACCAATCTGCTTCTCCTCGAAGGTCTCGCAGGTTCCCAGGTGCTCGGGCAGAATGTCTGAGCATGTTGACTGAGTCACGGCGCCGGTGGCCTGAGTGACTCGCTCCATATCTTCAGCGGCAACACGACCAGCACAGAAAATGTCCCGGTCGGCAAAGTACTGGGTGGCCAAGTCACCAATGGGCAGCTTGCTGAGAACAACCTTGGCGCCAGTCTTGGAGATGGCCTCCAGCTTCTGGTAGATAATCTGCCACTCCGCATCTACGATGGCCTGGTATTCTGAAACTTGCTCAACGCGAACCTCGGCGTTGTCCTTCTCGGCCTTGAGCTCCAGCTCGACATTCAGGCACACAATCTTGGGCTTCTGGAATGACTTGGGCTGCTGCTCGAAACCGGCATAGGAAAAGGTCTTCTTGAAGGCAACTCCGTTGACGAAGCGAGACTCGGTCAGGGAACCGCCGGGGATTTTCTTGATACCAATCAGCTTCTCGTTTAGGTCGTCCTGGTCGAGTGACAGGACGGCGTCAACCACCACTATACATTGTTAGTCTCCATGTGTGATCTCACATCATTTGCGTGCAGCCTCATACTCTTTGTGAAGAATTCTGTGTTTCGCTTGATAAGCTTGCTCGTCATGGCGGTGGCGGCGAGTTTGCTCAGCGTATCGCGCTGGCTGCCATCATCAGTGCTGACGGCAATCTCCTTGATCTTGTTGACGGCCATCTGCACCGCTCTCCTCAAGCCCTTGATGATGATTTGTGAGCTGACACCCTGTTCGACGTGCTCCTTGACCTCCTTGAGGATCTCTCCGGCCAGGACGACGACCGATGTGGTTCCGTCTCCGACCTCAGCGTCTTGTGATCGTGCAATGTCGACGAGGATGCGGGCAGCGGGGTGGACGATGTCGAGCAGCTAATCCATGCACTCTGTCAACTTGGTTCTCATCGTATTGCAACGTTGCTCAAAAGAGATATCGTGCATAGGGGTCGGCCGCACCTTCATGACAGTCGCGCCATCATTGGTAATCGTCTGCTTGCCATTCTCGTCCACCATCAACAGGTCACCGCCGTAGGGGCCCAGCGTCGACTTGATGGTGGCTTGGACCGCCAGACAGGCATTGATGTTGGAGACGATCTGACCTTTGCCCTGGGAGGTGTCGGTTCCTGCAGCCCAACTTTTGTCAGCGATCGTGTGTCTGTAGCCTCGTTGGATGGCGGGCAGCGGTGGGCAGCGACGGTGGGGTAAATTTGCGTCGTGGTACCTTCTTTCAGGACGATGATGGTCGGCGTCTGGCCTCCAAACGACATTTTGGCGGTATTTTGTGATGCACGAGGGGCCAAAACGCTTCAGACGAGGGGAGTTGAGATGCGGTGGCTTTGCGGATTAAAGGGGCAGAATCCGGCGTCTTTGGGGACTCGCGGGTGTGCGAAGCTGTCGAGCTCCGGAAAATTGTTGCAGCCTTGACGATTGGACTTGGGCGCACGGACCAGGGCCAGGGACATAGGAGAGAAGAGCCCCTCCAACCCCTTTAGGCACTAGAAGAATCTGGTGGGAGGTGGAAGAACCCCCGCCAAGGCATTCATAGGTAAGATGTCAGCCAAAATGGCGAGAAGGAGGAAAAAATATATAGAAATATTGGAATGAAATTATATATATGTCTCAATATTGATTCTTAGGTAGTTTGCCTTGAAGGATTGTAAGCCAACGTCGATTTGTACTGGTCTCGTTGGGGCAAGCACCTGGCATTATACATCGACAGTAGGATTCACAATTCGAGATTGTCTTGACAAAACCCATTGGTACTGCTCATAATATCTGGATGCAAAAGAGTTGAATTAAGTTTTATTTCATTAACAACCACTCTATCGAAATCATAACGTTGGAGAAGGCGGCTTTCCCTTGCCTCTGCCCGGCGCCGCTTCAAACTTGGCCTTCCACACATCTTCCTGCTGGAACAAGGCAATGCACTCCATGGCGGTTGGTTTTCCGTAATCTGGGTCTGCGCCGCCCTCCACCAAGGCCTATTCGTTTATTATTTAGTATTTTGATTCAAATTAAAAAGTTAAATTTATAGAGGGGAGCATGTTCGCGCATACCTCAATAACAGCATCCTCCTTCTTGAACACGGCTCCGGCAAGGGGACTCTGCCCTCTGTCGTTGACACGATTCGGGTCAGCGCCGTGTTGTATCAGCAGTCTGACTAGTTCTGCGTGTCCGTGATATGCTGCGAGCATGAGCTGGAAAACACACGTGAGTCATGTTGCCATATGTGAGGAGATATAGACAATCCGCCGTTGTAGTTCAACAAGCCGGCGTTGCCTTTAACGAAGCCCTTACCAACGTGTCTCCCTTTTCGTTTGTCATATTCGCCGGCAATCCAGCTGGAAGAGCTTGCTCGAATACGGCGAGATCACCAGCTCTGGCAGCATCGTACATTCGTCCAGCAAATGCGATGACTTCGGGTGAGAGCGTCGGCGCGCCTGAAGCTTGCTGTGAGGGGTCCATGGTATTATTAGCGATTAGATGTTTTCAATATGCTCAGTCCTCGTTGATTGTAATTAGTATAAGGCTATTGTCTGTGCGAGATAAGAGAAAGATACGTTTGGTTTTGGATAGGAGAGGAACAAAGATGCAAAGTAAAATATTCGCAAGCTATATGGAGTTGAGATCCCGAGCTCCGAGCTGGTAGCCACCGATGACGTGTGAGGTGCAGCGTCCGCACTGGCGACGATGCTGGAATTCGCTTCACATGCCGGAAAAAGTCAATGAGGCACCAACGCGGCGGCCTGTATCAAGACTTGGGAAAATGATAGCACAGAGCTAGATTCTGCCATCAATTGATATGTGCACATAGAAAATTTTACAGGTCTTATTGATGAGTGCAGTCTATGGATAGTAAAGACATGATCAATAACCCCGAGTCTGCACAGGTGCCATTGTAGCCTAGCAGCTCACTCACCAAACCCTGGCTGTTGAAAAATTGAAATCGGTAACATCAATGCTCATGAAATAGCAATCTCATTCTCAGTTCCGTAAAAAGGGAAAAAATAATATACATCGCTCGCTCAAGTTGATTCCTCGTTTGATCTAATAAAATCGCCCAAGCTGCATATTGAAGTTGAGCAACTCGGAATAGTGGCGAATAGTATAAAAGTAATCGGAACCGGCCGTGAGAAGAAAAAAAAAAAAGGCGGTAATGTTTCCTCCATGTATCGCGAGCATGTCTATTCATTCTCGTGCCCTCTGTTTCGACAATAATTATTTTCTGAATGCAAGTCTCGAAATCGCTCGCCCGTCCGCATCTCGGGACTCACTCGTGTTCTCGCAATCTCCGAGCGACTCTGTCGTCATCAAGCTTTGGCTCTTTACTGCCCCTCAGTAGTCTGCAGTGCCATCGCCCTCGCCCGTATCAGGCTCATTGGGAAGAGGGGCTCCTGGAGCCTCTGGTTGTGGCGTTTCTGGCCTATGCTGCGGCATTGTGATGGAAAGTAGTTGGGTGCGTATAAAATTGAATTTGATCCGTAGAGGTAGTTGGAATAATGTTGCCAGTAAGGTTGGTTGGAGAGAAAAGAGGAGACTTATATCGCCCCTTTCAAGGAAATTCTTCCATGGCACAGACACCTGTCCCCGTGATAAGCATTGTTACGTCAGGAAGTAGCAGTTTGTGTAGCATTTGGGCGTCTGCCTACAGTTCAGCAATCAGCGAGCGTCTGTGACAGGACAGCAGCAGATGGCTTGGGGAAAAGAGACGCCACCCAAGGCAGACTGTGTTTTAGCAGAAAACCGGCGATAAAGACAATCCAGACAATCCCAAAGCTTAATTCGCCAACAATGGCCGAAGACGGCTTCCTCAACGTAAGACCTACGGTGCCGTCTACTTCTACCAGGAAGAGAGCGAGCGCAATGGAAGCCTCTCTCGATCTAGCCTCGGCGTCCCAAGAAAAAGTGAGATCAAGAGAAAATTAATTGAATGCGACGCTGTGGCATCAGCCAACGTGAATGTGACATGCAACGCTGATGGCTCGCCATTCTTACATGCTGCCAATTGGGCTCACATGTCAAATCAAGCGATCCAGCCAATAGCGCGGGCAAATATCTGCCATGCATTGATACAGAGGCACGCTTAGCACCGTGAGTCGGCCCTTGTCAACACCGAGCACATTCTCGACCTGGACACGAACTGGTTAAAAGAACAAAAAGCGATCGCCGAGAGAGGGCTAGACAGGCATCCCACATGCGAGCGGAGTCCGCGACAGGGCCCTTCAGTGGCTTCTGGCTGTCCACGGCCCCTCCCCCAGCGCCCGATAGGCTCTGAAGCCCCTCCGCCAGCGTCTTCCCCGCCACTAAGGCGCTGTCGCAGCCTCCAGTCGTCCGACGTGACGTATATATCACGCCAGAGCCAATGCGAGGGTGTGCCAACTTTTCACATCAGACAACCACCGCAAATGCTGGCAGAACTCTATCAGCAAACGCACCACCGCCGTGGAGATCAGATTGGCCGGGTCGAATCAGATTCGCCAATCTGGCCGACGCCATGGGCCCTGTGCAGCTCCCCCCAGGGCCATTGGCCACTGGCACCCCGGTAAGCGGCGGCTGCATCCTGCTGGGCTCGTTCGATGGAACCGTGGCATGATACCAACCGTCTTTTGCTGCGTTTCTTAGTCGTCAATTGGAGCTGCAGATGGAGCTCTGCTTGCATAGTATCCCGTCCTCAGCTGCGTTGATTGGTACCAGCCCCTCGGTCCGTTGGTTCAAGCTCCTGGAGCTTGGAGCTTGTGGTGCAACCATCAATTGTTGTCCCCCATGCTATCCATTCCACCAAGCACGGGAGGGGCATGAGATCGAGAGTATCGGCGGCTTACCCTTGTAGACGGCTTTGGTTAGCATCCGTGTCGGCGGGAAGCCACAGAGTAAGCCGCGCGCTCTTAGCTCTTGGTCTTATACTTAAGAAGACGCCCTCGTCGCTCTGGGACACGTCTTGTATCTGCACGGCAACTCCTTCTTCAAAGCATTAGAAGCCAAGCAACTCTTCAACAATGGCCGAAGTCAAATCGATTCGGGCATTTGGCCAGGCCCGCTCAACTGTCCAGGGCACTCCGCTGTCCGATGAGGAAATCAAACAATACAATGACTACTTCAAAGCCAGCTGCTACCTCTCTCTCGGCATGATTTACCTGAGAGAGAACCCTCTCCTTCGCGAGCCCCTCAAGAAGGAGCATTTGAAAGCACGTCTTCTTGGACACTTTGGATCCGCTCCTGGCCAAATCTTCACTTATATGCACTTCAACCGTCTCATCAAGAAGTACGACTTGGATGCGTACTTTGTGTCCGGCCCCGGCCACGGTGCTCCTGCCGTCCTCTCACAGTCCTATCTCGAAGGTGTCTATTCCGAAGTCTACCCAGACAAGTCACAGGACATTCAGGGTCTCCAGAAATTCTTCAAATACTTCTCTTTCCCGGGTGGAGTTGGCTCCCATGCAACTCCCGAGACGCCAGGCTCTATCCACGAAGGTGGTGAGCTCGGTTACTCAATTTCTCATGCCTTTGGCTCTGTATATGACTATCCGGATCTCATTGCCCTTACCATGGTAGGAGATGGCGAAGCAGAGACTGGACCTTTGGCCACTGCGTGGCATAGCACTAAGTTTCTAAACCCCATCACGGATGGCGCTGTCCTTCCTGTTTTGCATCTCAACGGCTACAAGATCAACAACCCTACCATCTTGGCAAGAATTTCGCACGATGAGCTGCAAAAGCTATTTGAGGGCTATGGATGGACGCCTTATTTCGTTGAGGGAGATGATATCGATACCATGCATCAGGCTATGGCAGCAACGCTCGAACACTGCGTGAAAGAGATTAGGGGCTATCAGAAAGAAGCTCGCGAGAGCGGAAAGGCTATACGACCAAAGTGGCCCATGATCATTCTCCGAACACCAAAGGGCTGGACTGCGCCTCGCAAGGTGGATGGTAACTATCTCGGAGGCTTCTGGAGAGCGCATCAGGTCCCCATTACCGACCCCGCGACAAATCCGGCTCATTTGAAGATCCTCGAAGACTGGATGCGCAGCTATGAGCCTGATAGACTGTTTGATGAAAGCGGCAAACCCATCGCAGCATTGACTGCCCTTACTCCCACTGGTAACCGCCGTATGAGTGCCAATCCTGTTGCCAATGGCGGAGTTCTCAGAAAACCCTTGAATATGCCTGATTTCAGAAAGTATGGCGTTGCCGTTGAGCATCCTGGCGCTGTCACGGATGCTAGCATGAAGAAACTAGGAATCTTTTTACGAGACGTGGTTGCGGCAAACCTGCACAACTTCAGATTGTTCGGCCCTGATGAGACCGAGTCAAATAAACTGTCAGCCGTATACGAGGTGGGAAAGAAGGTTTGGATGGGCGAGTACTTTGAAGAGGATGAGGACGGTGGCAATCTTGCTCCGGCAGGCAGAGTCATGGAGATGCTATCTGAACACACCTGCGAGGGCTGGCTGGAAGGTTACATCCTCAGTGGCCGTCACGGCTTGTTGAACAGCTACGAGCCATTCATCCACATTATTGACTCCATGGTCAACCAGGTGAGTTGAAATACTGCGAAATTTGCAATTCATCAACATGGCTAACAGTTGGTAATAGCACTGCAAATGGCTTGAGAAGTGCGTTGAAGTGGAGTGGCGTGTAAGAGTTGCCTCGCTCAACATCCTCTTGACATCAGTTGTTTGGAGACAGGATCACAACGGCTTTACGCACCAAGATCCCGGCTTCCTTGATGTTGTTGCCAACAAGAGCCCCGAAGTTGTTCGCATCTATCTTCCTCCTGATGGAAATTGCTTGCTATCTGGTATGATGCTCCCCTTGTCAGTTTGTGAATACATGTGCTAACACACCCTTGCAGTCATGGACCACTGTCTCCGATCATCAAATTATGTCAATGTCATTGTTTCCGATAAACAAGACCACCTTCAATATCTCGATATGGACGCCGCCATTATCCACTGCACAAAGGGCATCGGGATCTGGCCGAAATTCAGCACCGATATTGGACAGGACCCCGATCTTGTCATGGCTTCATGTGGTGACATTAGCACCCATGAAACATTGGCAGCCATCGATCTCCTCCTTCAGCACTTCCCAGAACTCAAGATTCGCTATGTCAACTGTGTCGACTTGTTTAAATTGATTCACCCTAGCGAGCATCCACATGGCCTTAGCGACCAAGAATGGGTCAGCTTGTTCACAGAAGATACCCCCATCATCTTCAACTTCCACAGCTATCCCTGGATGGTGCACCGCTTGACATACAAGCGCCCCGGAAGCCAGAACATTCACGTCCGCGGATACAAAGAGAAGGGCAATATTGATACCCCCTTGGAGTTGGCGATTCGCAACCAGACCGATCGGTTTAGCTTGGCCATTGATGCCATCGACCGCATGCCCCAGCTAAATAACCGGGGCGCAGCTGCTCGACAGGCTATGTTGAATGCCCAGATTGAAGCTCGAACGGAGGCGTTTGAGAAGGGTATGGACCCAGAGTACTTGACGAAGTGGACGTGGAAGCGTGATGGATTGTGGAGCAAACATACATAGAATTATGTGCTACTAATGGAGTGTTGAGATGCGGAAGCGGCTAGAGTGGCAGATTTGCCCAGTACAGAATTAGAGCTGCTCAGCAAGACTGCAATTTGTGTATATAATAAAGTTCAATATTGTCATAAGCACATGCTTACATTAAAGAAGTATCTCTGAAATATGGCAAAAAATGACAAGTAGGGAGCAAAGAATAGGATCACATAAACGCATGGATTTTTAATATGAAAGAGTCTTATATCATATGTTTCCTTAACTTACTCGACCTGCCCTATTATCTAGGTTATAATATTATTAAACCTCTATATTTCTATTCCTATCTGTGTGAACCCATTTTCACTATAACCATTTTTAGTCCTATTACAGGTGCCTTATGTTTCATTACTTCTAGTGAGCACTTCACTTCACTTTATAATTGAATTCAGATGTAAATATATTACCCAGTAGCTTTAAGATCCCAATATTCCCACATTTTCCTGTATATTACTACCCAAATGCAATCCAATCAACGTCAATGCGAGCACCGGGTGGCGCCTTACAAGTCCAAGAGAAGCCGTTGGCAGACTGCTTGGATATCCTGACTTGGACATTCATTTTTTTCCCTGATTCTATCTGAATCCCATTGATCGCCACAAAAGTGCGAGGCGTCCTTTTAAATGGCTCATCAAAGAGTATGGGACGTTCGACTTTTTTATCGTGGCACTCCTCATCAGGGTTACGCGGCCCCCCGGTACACGTATCATGACCGCTCTTTATGCGTCTACTTTTGTGCGAGAAAGCTAGCCAAGCCACAGATACCTTTTGTTCGGAGTACTGCAACTTAAACCCACATTCTCCAATATTCTCAGCACGAGCGTGAAAGCAGCAGCCTTCTTTACCAAGAACATTCAGGGTGGTAAACCATACGATGATATTAGGGCACCCATCGTATTTGTATTCAAACCGAATTTCATCGACACCGGGTTTCAAACAGTTAGATTTACCGACTACATGTGTGTTAGCAACTTCACTGCCAGTATTAGAGAATGTGAGAAGAGGGAGCGGCTTATTTTGACCACGCCATACCTTGAAAGTCGTCCTCATGGGATTCGAACTCTATCCAAACAACACTGCTGGATTTAACGGCCAAATTGGAGCCCTTGGAGCTATTAGGATTATGGTCATTGGAGCCGGTCCTCGTTAATTCGAGTTGCTTTTCAGTAACGTCGCTTGCCTCCCATTGAACGCGACAATTAGAACGCCATTTCATATGTATTGAGCTAATGCCCAGCATGATACGAGGCGCTCTTGAGTAAGGAGGGTCAAAATCAATACGCTGCTGGTCGGTTTCTTTAAGCGTTAATTTCGGTCGAATGTCCAGGGTCGAACAGAAGCCATCGCTGTGGTTGCGAATTCTATCAATCTGATTGGTGCAACCAAGTAGACTTTTCGCTTCAGCAATTTGATCTCGCATGGAGTCTCTCTGTTCCTTCTTCCCGAGGGCTTTTAGAAGCAGCTTCGCGATTTCTGCGTGCCCTCTCCACATAGCCCATATTAAAGGTGTGGCTTGAGAATTGTCCTTTTGGTCAACGGCTGCACCTCGCTTTATAAGAAGTTCCACTGCATCTTTATGGCCTTTTTTGGCAGCCAAAAAAAGTGGTGAAACACGGTAGTCATCTTCTTGATTTATACCATCTCCGTTGCCAAGCAGTTCCGCCATAATTTTGATACTGTTCAGTTCAACTGCAAACCACAGAGCGCTTCTTCCGTTGGTCATCCGTCTGTTACAGTCCACCCGGGCAGTGTTCAGCAACTTCATCACAGTATTTGTCTTTTCTTTCTTAATAGCGTACATAAGCGGGGTGAGGTCCGTATGGTCAGCCATATTAAGATCAGCATCTTCGTCAATGAGCTGCTGGAGAGACCGTTCTTGACCTAATTCGGCAAAGTAAGATGCTGCAGTTCTTCCATCTTCATCTTGCATGTCGGGCTTTACCTTCATCTCCAAAAGAGTGGTGACGACTTCAGACCACCCATTGCGGGCAGCGAGAGGAAGGCATTTCCCGAGCTTGTCAGAGTTGAAGTCTCCTGGTTTTGTAAAACAAAGATGAGAAAGCGCATCTTCTCTTCGACGCTCGTTGATTGCTTCACTGAATCTGCTTGCTGGCCATTGATAGATGGCATTATCTGTATTGATCTTCTTGGCAATATCTTTATAACGCGTCGAAATTTCGTTGTCTTTGAACTCGGATACCATCCATTCGATACCGTTTTTCCCAAACTCTCTCTGACTTTTAGCACCAGACTCAAATGCCCGGCGATATAGTTCACCGAGCTCCTGTAGCGCCACATCTTTATTTTCTTGGGTATTTTTTTCATAGTTATATTCGCAGGCCCAGCGTAAAACTCTTTCCGCCCTTGGCCATTCTTCATTTCGTCGGTAGTCTTTTGCTGCTTGTACCAACATTGATAGTAGACTATCGTGGTATGAGTGAAGTTGAGACCGTAGCAAAGGCATAATGCAAGAAATTGCGTCGGAATATGTCCCCAAGTTGTTGTCTCTGAAAGAGCTTGCAAGGGCTGTAATGACTGTATCATTTATCTGAAGATTCCATCCCGCTTCACAGATCGTCATTGTTTTAACTTCGATCTCCCGAAAGTCCAGAGATTTCAAGGAGTGTAAAAGAGTAGCATAGAGTTCTTGGACGCACATATCAAGCAATAAATCTTCATTGGCATTGATCCAAAAGCCTTGAATATTGATGTATGGATCATCTTCTTCGAAGGTACCTTTTTTCTTCTGTAAGTCTTTTTTTTTCTTCTGTAGTAGGTCATATACTACATTCCACCCACAAATTCTGTGTGATTTTTCAAGACGTGATTTTTGAAGCTGTGATTTTTGAAGATCATGATCGAAGCGTGAGTTCTCGTCCGCTCTTAGAAGCTTATTAGGATCCCCGTCGGTAGGAAACCAAAAGTCAGCGAGACTATAAATATTCCTCTTGTTTACCCTCAACGACAGCTTCTCATATTTGAGGTGGCTAGATCCTTGCCATAGGTTCATATCTGCCTCGATGGAATTATCCCACTTTTGGTCTCGGAAAGAAGCGGATATAATCTTGAATATCTTTTTTTTGCGCTTCGCGTTGAGAGAGGAAACACTTCCATCATGGTCCCTTTGTTGGAAGACATGGACCAATACCAAAGCCCCAAGGCTGCTTCCAGCTGCGAGGAGTCGGTTCTCCAGTTGACGTGATCTAAGCCTTTTGGTGTCTTGATTTTGATGGAGATGGTTTCCAGAGATTGGTAAAGAGCAGGCGCCTCACGCTGGAAAGGATCTTCTTCATGTATGAGAGGAGCAAAATTTTCAACCATAATCTTTACTTTCAACTCAATGGTCCCCTTGATAGTCGAATCGCGCAAAAGAGTCACCGCTGCGTGAGATACTGCCGCACCTAGATCTTTGGCTTTACGACGGACTTTGACTCTTTCATCTTCCCAACGCTGATAATCCTCCGATTTCTCTTCATTAATGGGACAATGACCGGTCAAATGGGAGAGACGAATTCTATTGTGGAAGAGGAGGTTTTTGCCTGTCTCGTCTTTGCCGGTCTCAACGACGTTTTTGCCTGCCTCATCTTTGCCGGTCGTAGCAAGGTCTTTGTCTGCCTCGTCTTTGCTGGTCGTAGCATCTTCATACTGTCCTGTAATATGCCAGATGTAACCCTTCTGGCGAGTTTCTTTCAATACGCCTCCCATAGGTATCTGTTTCTTGGATAAATCGTCTTTGGATGTCCCTTCAATCAATGTCTCCTCAGAGGTTCTCTCCTCGGAAGCCTCAACAGCTAACCAATCAAGCTCATGGCCAGCAACCCAGTTATCCCATTCGGCCGAACCGTAATGCTTCTCGAAAGGGGATTGTATAAGGTTGTCGTCTTTATTCAGCCGCCGCATTCTCAAAGCACCCCGTAAGATGCTCATAACAAGGGTAATAGCCAGCTGGGCAATAGAAATCCACGCATTCAGTCCCCGGAGACCAATGAATTGGGCAATGTAGCCTAAGATGACGAATGAAACGGCGACATATGTTACATGATAGTTCTTTTGAGGTATTTTCGTCGATGAAGTCCAGGTTTTGAGTGTGTTTCTTTTATCTGAGTAGATGAAGGAGTAGAACGTTTGGTCTCCAACGACCTGTTGCCCTGGCTGCAGCCAGTAAATTGTCGAAGGATCGTCGCCTCCTCGTTGAAATGTCCTTTCATGAGTTGTTTGCCCAACTAGGACAGCACAACCCCATATACCCAAGCATAAAGCGACTGTGCCGGCGATGAAAATTCCCGGTGCGTAATCTTGAGAAGCTTCGCTGCTAAGCTTTTGAGCGTTCCAATCAAGCAGCCATGGACCAATACCAGCAAAGATAATGACACCTGACTGTAGGATAAAACCAATGGCGGCTACGATGTAGAGAACAACAGTTGACGGTCGTTTGATCCCCACATTAAGAGAGATATTCGGCTTTGGGGCAAACTCCCCACGTTTGGAATCCGAGTTAGCGCTTTGAGAACCAGCGTCCCCCTTTTCCACGTTTTTTGGAATTTCGGACCAGTGAATATTTCCTTCGTTGTTTTGTAGATGCTGCGTGAATAGATGGAATTTCGGCTCAGCATTATGCTTGGCGGGTATGTAAATAATCTCCATAATATCCGGCCGTCCAAAGACTCGAGTGATGCCACCTTTGTCGAATAATTCGCAAACGTCTGCACTGGTAGATGTACAGAGCTCCGCCTCCACTCTACTTTCTCCTTCTTGCGCCTTTCCGATAAAGGCTCTGAGGGTGGAGTTTCCGCATAATCGAATAACAGCCGTGACGGTGCTGATAATGCCAATGGGGGCCATAGCAAGGATGAAATAATCGATGAATTGCGTACTTTCGCTGAGATATTGGATAGTGGCGGCTTCTCCCAGCAGCGAAAGAAGAGGGCCAAGGTCGGATGCCAGGTTATTGGAGAAATCATCGAGGCCACTGGCATTGACGATGATGGTGATGCAACAAAGAAAAAGGATTATTGAATGTTTCGACATTGCGCCTGTAATTGACGATTAACAGTTCAAGATTTATACAACGCAAGAAAGTTAGAAAGTTGGGAACGGGAATGAGGTGAATAGCCACGGTGATGCCCAATATATTCTAAATCCACCGATCTATAGCCCCTGCATTAATCCTTCTCAAAAAGATCGCATTGCGAAATTAGGAGCGCAAATCTTGTCTTACAGTTCAGCTACAGCCTGATCGTGTGGCTGATCATCCTTGTCGGTGCAGCTGAATCAGGGGCCTCATGCAGCCTCGCCGGATTCTTTCCAATCACCGTAGTCATTCCAGCCCAGCTGGCGGGTCTAATAGCTAGATGAGATTAGCAATGCTGTCCTATTCGCCGAATGCAACATAAATTATAATCTGATTTGCTAATTGTTGGCTTCCTTATAGATGCAATGTCGTATTTGAAATCTTGTTTACTTGATATTGGGCGCAAACACATGGATGACCCTTGTTGTTGAGGCTGAAATTCTTATCTCTGCCCTTTCTTGGCTTCCCATATCACTTGCAAAAGATACCGAAAAGGAAAACATAGATGGAAGCGGTGAAGTGCACCCATGTTGATGCATCCCGTAGTGTGACACACATAGAGACCCTTGACTCTTAGTTCCACTGCCATCAATACTTTTCGTGTCCACTGTTCTATAATAAGAAATAAAATGCAAAGTATTACAAGCGCTGACTGAATACATTGCTTTTGGTTTTGACCTTGCAATATTCTAGAGATTCCCACAGTGTTTGATGTTAAGCCACCCGCGCTTGTACAAGAGATGGGACTTACGGGAGGAGCAAAAGCAATAGAGGACCATGAAATCATTGGCATGTGCATAGAATAGAAGACATATACACTACAAACATAAAACCTCCATCATATTCCATATATAAAGCAGATGGTACACGTAATAGCAATAGCAAAAGTAGCAGCAACAGCAGCAGTAGTAGTAGTAAATGTGCCAACAAGGTACCCAGCCAGGTACTGCAGTTATCATACATGTACCTCCAATTTACGGGTACCCAGCAGCCAGAGGATGGTTTGGAAACAGTCGCCTCTGGAAGTGGCCGCATGCGATGACCAGGGGTAAAGAAGAAGTGACCTTCTGTGCTGACAAGAGAATTTTGGCTTGTAGAATACGCACGTATGAGTAATAAATCTTTTTCTAGACCACAGCCACGAAGCTTAATATTTGGCGCCATTGTTTTCCACTTTAAGCCCTTTGGCAGTTGAAAATCTTTACACGTCTGCCTAATCCCATCCCCTCCTTTCTCTCTTCGCTGTGACGTTCAAGACTCGTTGCAATTTCCTCAAAGAATCCCCAGCCAACATTGCGTGGTTTTAGTATGTTCGTTTCTTGACACAAAACTCATACTACTTGGGCGGAAATCAAATACCTGCAGTTGGCCAATCATGGCGGCATCATCCACCGATATGGCTCTCATCTTTAGCCTTGAAGAAGACCAAAAGAAGGAGTTGGTTGATATGTGCATCACTGGAGAGCTCCAAGACTATATTAAATTACGAAAACAGAGAGGGAAAAACACCCAAAAGATTCCTGGAGAAGTTCCACCAGGATCGGAGCCCGTACTCCAGTATATCGAAGACCTAGAGCGGCGACTACGCATTTTTGAGGAATTTCATCACCTCCAAGTCCAAGTTTCAGACTATCAGAGGTTGAACATGGTGGTATTTGGTGTCGTAATGATTGCTCCGATACCATTTTTAGAGGCGTACCTTGACCAAGTTCGACATTACGCTCGGGGGAGTGAGAAAAATACCTTTTCGGCGTGCTTTGCCAGCGTAATTATTTATCAAGCCGAAGGAATATTTGCCTGTTTGTCATTCTTTTCTTTCTCATCGCCTTGCTTTGTTCCTGATATCCGTGTTTACTAACTGCTGCCTACTATATTCAGACGTGAATAAAAAAGTACGGCCGCCATCAGATTCGACCTCTGCATGTACCAGCACCCAATCTACACCAGGAACGAACACCCCAAGAGATGTTGGAAATGAGTTTGCTTCTGAGTTGGTTAGTATTTCGAAAGAAGAAATTATGCAGTGCCCCAGTTCTATTATCCAGCACTCCAGCTATTGTTACTGACGTTACTGATGTTACTGATGTTACTGACGTTACTGATGTTACTGATGTTACTGATGTTACTGATGTTACTGATGTTACTGATGTTACTGATGTTACTGGATAACCTTTCCTAAAACATTCATTGTTGTCAAATCTTCTAACCACTACTTATAGTGCAGACAGAGGGATAATGGCGAATGCATTCTCACCGGTGCTTTGAATCTCGAAGCAGCCCAAATCTTCCCGTTAGAAACATTAAAGCATAGAGACGTTGGAAGATTTGAAGGTCTACTTGAAACTTTTTGGGGCGAAGAACAAGCCAAGATTTGGCTGGATTTAGTCCACAACACTACTATGATTGAATCTACGAGGAATCTGCTCAGCTTCAACTACCAAACCCACTGGTGGTTCAAGAACGGGTATTTAGCCCTCAAACCTCTGCGACAATTAGACGATGGATCAGTCGTTGTACAGTTCCATTGGCTGAAGCGTCATCAAGTTAAGCCAGAGACCAGATTTGAAGGCAACGTCAACGACTTTATGAAGAAGGCCGGGCTTGAAGACAACTCAGCTTGGGGAGATATTTTGGCCTATGGAAAGGATGGCTTGCCCATTAAGACTGGGCAAATCTTTACTCTCAAGGCGGAGGGTAAACCCGAGTTGGTCCCAAGCTTTGAATTACTGAAGCTTTCCTGGGACATGTTGCGTATCATTGCCATTAGTGGCGTCAAAGAGCCAAAAGAATTGTGGAAGGAGAATGGTTATGGGCCGAATACCTGGCCTGACGACTTGTCGTTTCAATTACGAAACTGGATGAACCAAAATGATCAAATGGAAGATGACGAGTCTGAGGGTGCTGAGTCTCGTGACTAGGACACTCCAGTTGCTGCTAATATTGGTACTATTGCTGCTATTGCTGTTAGTGTGATTATTGCTACTGGTTTAAAGTTATTTTTGTTGTAGTTGGTATGTTTTTTTGTATTGTTTTAATTTGACGGTTTTCTCTCGCACCTACTCCTTCTAGAACGTAAATACCATCGAGGATGTGGATAAATCAATAGTTGCCAGTTGTTCCAATGTAAAGCCACGTCTAAATGAGTCAGCCTTGTTTCAATGTAGTTTACTACATATGTGTGATTATGTAGCCTATCAGGCGACGACCCGTGGTATGGATCCTTCCAACACACCCCGAACCATCAACGGGCAGAACTGTTGAACCATAAGTAGAAATTATCGAATAGCAGCGGGTTGATTGGATATTTAGAGATCACCTCGAGAGATGCCATTGGCAGTATGCGGTTGATGTCTACCTTGATCTTGCCGAGAGTCTTTGGAGGCTCCAGGACGGGTTTCACTGTACAATATGGTTTGTAGAAGATTCTTTCACTTCTTGAATGGGTGTCTTCCGCTGGGGTTGTAAACACAAGCAGTGACCAAGTACGTAATCATATGCATAGATTAAATAGTTTGTTAAGCTACAGCTGGAGTGCTGGGTGTGGAACTGGGTGCTGGATTACTTTTCTCATCCTACATCATCCAAGTATCAAGGTAATAACAGAACATACACGTGTAATGGTCAATTGCTCTTGCACATATAATTCATTGAATTACGTAAATTTTTTTTATTTGGTTAGACCAAGGATCAAGCCATTGTTACTTGATCTCCAGGATTCCTTTAGTCGTTACTGTCGTCAAACGCATCCATCATGCTAAACTAGAGCAGCAGCACACAACACCCTCTAATGCCGTCCAGGCACCCTCAGGACCTGGCCGGGGTAAATCATGTCCGGGTTTTCAATGCCGTTGTGCCTCGCAATCTCCTCATACGACGTCCCATAGCGGGCGGCAATGCCTCGCAGCGTCTCTCCCTGCTGGACGGTGATGGTGTGGCCGCGAGACCGGGAGCCCGAGCGGCGGCGGTGGTGCGACGAGCCGCTGGAGCTGCTGCTGGAGCTGCGCGAGCGACGCCGGCGAGAGTGGCTGTGAGATCGGCTGCGGGACCTGCTGCGAGACCGGCTGCGGTGTCTGCGCTCCTCGTAGCGCTCCTCCTCGCGTCTTCGCCGCTGCTCGGCCTCCCAGCGCTCGGCGTCGTGCTTCTCGTCCTTGCGCTCGTGTCGCCAGTCGGAGACGCCGTCCTGCAGCTTCGAGCCGGCAATGGCGCCGACGATGGCGCCGACGACGCCGCTGGTCTTGGAGTGGCCGGTGGCCTGGCCGCCGAACTTGGCGCCGCCAAAGGCTCCGGCAGCACCACCGGCCAGGGCGCCCATCATGCCGCGCTCGCCGTCCTGGGGCTCGCCTCCAAAGCCTGGCTGGCCATAGCCCTGCTGGCCGTAGCTCTGCTGGCCGTAGCCCTGGCCCTGCTGACCGTAGTTGCTGTGCTGGCCCTCCTGGCCATACGGCGGCGGCGGCTGCTGGTATTGCGTGCGGTACTGGTCATTGTTGCCCTGCTCGTAGTAGGAGTTGGCGGCGCCGCCCTGCTGCTGCTGCTGGTGGTGGTAGCCCTCCTGGGGCGGGTATTTGTTGTCCTCGTTGTAGTAGCCGCTCATGGTTGCGTCGGAGTTGGACTTTGTGGGCGAGAAGCGATTCGTGGCCGAGATGGAGTGTCTGCTGTAGTCTGAGCAGAGCAACGTAGAAGCCGGAGCATGCAGAGTGCGGGACAGCGGCAAACTTTATAGACTCGTCGTGATACGAAGCACATGCAAACCAGCCACTCCAGCTCGATGCCCATCTCCACTCCCCCTGCGCTGGGCGTGGCTGATGGGCTTGGCCGGCCAGACACAGCCGGCACAGCCCCAATATCACGCTGCCACGTAGCCTATAGAGGCCAAGCACTGCGACGCACGGGGAACGCAGTCTCAGAGGCGGAACCTGTCGATTGCTGCCAGAGGACCCTTGGAGCCTCCCTCAAATGCGGCGGTGTATGGCGGTTGGACCCGGATGGAGACATGTTGAGTATGGATTGTGGATGGTTGGGCCCCTTTAGTGGAACGAGGCAGAAGCAGCTGGACATGTTGACAGTTCTGTTTCGTCGGAGCAGAAGCCAAGCATCAGAGACTCGACAGCGCCAGCAAAGCACCTCAAAGCGGCATCATCTTTCAACCTGCAGCGATCTGATGGACCCCTCATTCCCATCGCCGTACAGTAAGATGTCGTCAACGTGCGGCTGCTCCACCAGGACGGATCCAGCTTACAGGCGGCTTGACACAAAGTGGCGCGGGCGGTTTGTCGCAGAAACGGCCATGTTTCACCAATCCAACGGTGGGTCGGAAGATGGCAGCCAATGGTTAGTGGCCGAGAACAACAGTGAAGCATAGAGCGTAAGCGTAAAACAAGCCATGTCTGGCGAATAGAAAGAGTGGCAGCACACAAGTCGGTAAAGAGAAGAAACAAAGTCGGCTCGGCTTGCATCGCTTGCACGCAAAAAAGTAATTCCCGGCTCTAGTTCAGGGCAATGTACTGGAGAGCAAACAGCACCGGCACCGAGGAACACACAAAGCTTATGGCCGCGATGCCCCAAAGCGT
The DNA here is from genome assembly GCA_030708095.1 of Trichoderma sp. CBMAI-0020. NCBI lineage: Eukaryota > Fungi > Ascomycota > Sordariomycetes > Hypocreales > Hypocreaceae > Trichoderma > Trichoderma sp. CBMAI-0020. Next base: position 358,357 of record JAJNCI010000004.1, on the reverse strand, counting down.
GCATCTTTCATCCACTACTATGCGTGTGATGCCGCCAGTTTGGCCATGCTGCCCGGCTTCTCGCTCCGAGCATCGTTTGAAACGCTGGCTGGGGTCTGGTCTAAAACACTGTTCAAAGCGTGATTCGAACCCAGGATATGGCACAAAGTACCGTTCAAAGTATTGCCCTTCACGACTCTCCCCATCGTCTTGTCTAACACGGTGCCGGGCATCTGGTATTTCGCCGTCTCGGGCGTCTTGATCGGTCGTATCGCCGGCTTCGTCATCGGCATCGTTGTCGGTGTCGTCTATCGTGACGACGGTAAAGACCGCCAGCATATCGTCGTCTGAATCGCTCTGGCTGTTCACTGCGGTGTAGCCCTCGGCCTCGGCGTCTGCGTGGATTCGGATGGCAAATCGGTCGAGCCAAAACAGCACCGGCATTTGACGAGTCGTAAAGTGGAAAAAGAAGATTGAGAATGGTTTTCGGAAAGTTGCAAATATTCCAACTACAGCCAAAACGGTAAGGGTGCACCACAGCAGAAGCAGAGCCGTGTTCCTCCATACAAGGAGATTGTCAAAGGGAATCAAGTAGCCGCCGAGCGTAGCAAAATTCAACGCAGCGAGGCTACAAGCGACGTGGCCGCTCCACGATACATCGCCCTGTTCCCATTCTGTGTAGGGTTTCTCTCCGAACACGATCCACCACCCAAGCATCAAGGACAAAACGGTCATGCAGACCGCAAAGTACGGCAAATGGATGTAGGGAGCCCCGACGATCCATAGTGTGCAGTTGAACGAGTAAGACACCAAGTTTAGGAGAGATGACCAGAAGACCACTTTGTGAGAGTGCAGCGGCGGGAGAAGAGGGAATGCCAGGAGGGGAATCAGAGCTGTCACTATGCTGAGCTGCTCCGGCGTGACGGTGCCGTTTCCTGCGATGGCATTGCTGGATACAGTGCCGAAAGCTTGTTTAAACATCTTGCAGACTTTGTAGACTCGTGACGGTATCACATTTGTTGTAGTCGTATCGATTGCGACAGTATCAGATTGAGACTCGGTTCTTGATCGTATGTGTAAGTGGATGAGCGAATTCTGGTCAAGCTGCGTTGATATATCTCGGAACACGGCCTCGTATAGGCTTCGAATGGACCCTTAATCAAAGTTCTAGGAAAGTCGGTAGCCGCGTATATAAACTTCTGAATACACATTGAGGCGGGCAAATAGGGCCGCATTTGTATCGTGGCGTCGGGGCTGTTGAAAATTGCATTTACAAAAGAGACATCGTGATACGAACATGGAGTTTTACAAAAAGTCACTCAAATTGTACAAGGAGATTGTATATAGTTTTATATGAGAATATGTAAGGTAGGCACCGCACAATATCATTTCATCGACATGGATGCTATTTGCAAGATAGACTTCCGAAACAGTCGCATATATATATAGGTAGGTCTATAGACGTACTATGCCCACCTTACTGCGTACAATCGCCTCATAATAAATGCAAAATGGCTCATATAGTCATTCACCAAGCCACGTCCTTCATCAAACATAACCATACAGTCCCAAGCAGAATGCTCAAGCTCATCCACCCTCGCTAATTTCGCCACAAAACATACCCAAACGCCTCATATGTACCAATGTTACACTTTCATCAATCTGAACCCAATTTGTATATACCTGGCCCAGACAAACAATGTACTCCCAATCATCATAGAGCAGCCACAGAAGAGCTGCAAACCCAAATAGTCGCCATGCTGGGCCGCCACTAACGCGCCCCCGATAGGGCTCCCTATCAGAGCCCCGACAGACTCGATTGCAAACAGCGTGCCGACTCGAGTGCCTATCTGGCTAATGTCGGATATCTGCGCGACGAGGGCTGTGCAAATGCCAATGAACCCCCCTGAAGCAAAGCCGAATATAGATACAAAGACAAGAATCCCCGCGACGCTCTTGATGGGTATCCAGACCACGAGGCAGACGAGGGCAGAAAAAAACGTGAGTGATACCGTCATGTTGAATCTACCAACCTTGTCGGCAGCAACACCCGAAAGAAGTCGTCCAAAGATACTCACGGCGTTGAGAATGGGCAGTAGATACGGAATCAAAGTCGGAGAGAAGCCAGCTTTCTCAGCCTGGAGGAGGACGTAGTTGAAAGGTAGAAACATGCCTAGCATGAAGAAAAACGCAGCCACAGAAGTAACCGCCAACCGAATATCCTTGAGGTTGTCTAAATACTCCTTTACGACAAATCGGCGCGGCTTTGGTGGCAGCCTCGTCTTGACCGTCAAGCACGCAAAGGCAAGCAGAAACATGAATATGAGCGACATTACCCGCATCATCCAGGGGAAGCCAATCTTGGCAATCAGCCGATCCATCATCAGGGGCCAGAACAGCCCGCCAAAAGATGAGCCCGTCACCAGGACGCCGTAAGCAGCCGCGCGGTTCTTCTGGAACCAGCTGGCAATGGCGGACATGGCCGCGTGGAATACGGCGGCGGATCCGATGGCAGAAACGATGCCCTGGGAGAGAAATATCTGGTAGTACTCTGTGGAGAAGGAGAGCATCATGAGGCCGAAGATGAAGGTGACGGAGCCTCCCCACAAGAGCCATCGCGGCCCGTAGTTGTCAAACATGAGACCAAACTGTAACAAATAGAATTAGTATCTATATTATATATACATTTTTCTCTTCTCTTGTTTTTTAAGGATTAAGGAGTTTTACTTACTATTGATCCGCAAAAGATTTGCAAAAACACCAGCGCCGATAGAATCCAACTCACAGTCGATTGGCTATACTCCTTCAGCGGCCCAGATACATAATACTGCTCAAACACCCCAACCGAGTTGATCAGCCCAAACGTGCACACCAGGGCACACCATCCACCAAGGACAACCAGCCAAGCCTCCAGCCCGCCATCCGGATACGAGTCCAAGGCATCCCTCACCTCAGGTAGTTTGTAGTTTGACTCCAAGTCAGACCCACGTCGTGAAAGTGCCTCTATGCCAACAAGTTCTTCAACCTTGAAATGTATTTTAAAGTCGATTTCTTCGTCCACTCGCCAATCATCATCGGCCACAGCCGTGACGGCAGAAGAGAACGAGGCAGAGCGCATCGTAAAAAAAAATTCTGACAATAACAATATTTGTTGATTAATTTCATATAGAAAAGAAGAGAAAAAAAGGAAAGAGAGACATCAAAAGTGGAATGTCGACTTTTCCCCGGGGGGGCGGAACATGAGGTGCGGCCTGGGCCCTTTACAGAACAGCCAAGGCACATAAGACCTGCAGACTGAACTGAGCACGAGCTTCAAAGAGGCATTTGCAGTTATGCATGCCATTGTGTGCGGATCTCGATGCAAAGGGGAACAGACCTGTGATATCCAGGTGCGGTGTGCCTTGGCCGAGATGCTTGGGATTGGTGTCTGTCACTCAACATGGATATCCGTCTTGAAATCCATGGCATTCTTTCACATCGGAGGAAACAGCACAAACACAATACAGCGTGGACATCACAGCGTCCAAGCGTTCAATTGTTCCCTTCATTGTCATCTTCTTTCTCTCTTCGGGATTCCTCCTTTCGGGGATTTCATTCTTCTCCTGTCCCCACGTGTAAGTACATGTTCCGACGATGTGGCGAGATTACAACATGTGTGTTGGCCGCGCTTGATCGGAGCAAACAATTGTCCTAGGCTGCCGCTTTGATATTAGTCTGAAGTGTCTACAATGGCCCATTCGTCTTTACCCCGCGTCTGGCCAGGAACAATCTCACAGTCATGGAAGAGGTCCGGTCATGAAAGACGGTTCGCCTGTGATAGTGCCAAAGGATGGATCGTCTAAAGTGTTAGACGAGCAAAGACTGGCGGGATCAAAGCGGAACAAAGAGTAAAAAAGGAGCCTGGTTTGTCAGCGCAATGGCACACGCAATGAAAGCAAGCTCTTCAAGCATTTGCAATGAAAGCATTCATCCCGTTGTCAAGCCCATGTCTGTGTCTCTGTACATCAAGATGGCACCATCCTGACCCCTGCTTCTATACGTACCGTTCAAGACGGCACTCCCCAGAAATGAACAGGGCATTCTCAGAACTTTCTTCACTCACCCACAATTTGGCGCGTGGCTTTCGCGCTCAGAGCAACCGCCTCGAGATCCGAGCATTGGTCTGCGCGCAGGCACAAAGCCGCATTGATCACATTCCAACTGGCAGCAGCAGCAAACCACACCATCACCATAGCTCCAAATGTATATCAAATCTTCCGTGTTGCAAACAAAGTAACTCAACACCATAGCTGAATCACCGAGGTGATTTTTCGTAATATACAACATACAGGCTTGTTCCGCAAGCAATAGTTCTATCCGCCGTCCGATTCTTTTGTCTCCCAAGTTGATTCCTTTGTTTAGACAAACTCTTTCAAGTCTTTTTTATCCGCAAATGTTACTTTTCCATCCTCCTTTGTCTGTTTTACCTTGATTCCGGATTCGACAACGTCCTCTTTTGTAGTCTGCGCGCTTTGAGGTTTATCGGACAGCTCAAGCGCGGAAGCTAATGTACCGGCCTGGGCATCGGCAATTTCATTGACCTGCTCGTTTGAAAGGGTATCGACGACGCGCACGCCCCGGCTGGACATGAGAATGGTGCTAGGCCCTTTGAAGTGCAGGAACAAACGGTCGCCCCAGATTGTCCGACGGGTCATGGTCCGAAGGCTGTAGAAAACACGAGCGAGGAACTTGTAAACTTCTGATTCGCGCGCTTTCTTCATGAATTCCGTTTCGGGAATCCAAGACGTCAGAGACGGGATTTGGAATCGGAGACTGGCGCTCTTGAGCCTAAAAGGCAAAGGCTGCTGCTTTGTTACGGAGTATGCGACCACGCTGCCGGGATGGGCGACAAATTCCTCGCCTTCAGATAGATGTAGTTGGTAGATCTGCCCAGGCGCCGATAGAGCCGCCAGACCACGCCCAGTTACGAATGTGCTCCCCCAATGCGCCACCGAAAGCCTCCTTTGAATCCGTGATGAGAGAGACAGGGTGTGGCCTGTCCAAGCCAGCAGGGCATTGCGCTGGGTCACCATCCAGTCGGTCGTTCCATCAAGGTGTAGGATCGAGAATGTGGTATTGGGGTTTTTGGTAGAGATCAAAGCCGTGATGGGCGAAGTAGCAGAAATGCGCTGGTAGATGAAGGGGACTCCAAATGGCGCTCGGGAGAGAGGATTTAGCAGTGAAAGTGTCGATTGTGCCTACAAATCATCTACTTGTCAATTATCCCAGCTCCATATGTGCGGCCGCATCATCAGCGCTCTTACATTGTCTGGATTCCCCGCCACTGCGACCAGCGTCCCACGTCGTGTATATAGTCTCTGCGACGCCGAAAGAGAAACCGAGAGCAGCGAGTATGGCGAGCCAATGACTTCGAATCGGGCATCTATCAAGCACAAACAGTCAGTTCAGGCGTCACCATGTGTAGAAACAGCGTCTCGTAGAAGTGGCGCCATACCGGCCGAGTCTCGCAGATTTTCCACTGCGCCAAATGCATCTCCCCCACCAGTTCTCGGCGACTCAGTGCTGGGCGTCGCACTGATCTGGATGCCTCGGCACTGGCAACACACGAATTGCACCGGATTCTGGCTGCGCAATGCGCGCGCCGTCCGTAGCAGCGGCGAAGGGCCCCTCATTGCGCCAATTGTCGAGCTCTTGAGAGCTTCTCGAAAACTTGACGTCGAGCTTCTGCAAAGTCCCATCGAGGCGCTAAAATCCCGGCAATTCTCGCAACGCCTGGCGGTCTTTCCCGGGGACAGGGACTAGGCCCAGCATGGCTTCGCGCGTGGTTGCCGTGGCAACGCAGCTGAAAATAGCTTGCCGGGTACCTCGTTATGTAACGCTTTACCCCGTATTGCGGATGTACCAGCTGAAAACTCGGTCAATCTCGATGCTAATTAATCTCACATTCCACATGCGACAGATGCTCACTAAGCAGGATTAGGAGCCTCGATATCATCACCGGCCCAGTTCGTGTCCCGGCCGTTGCTGCCTGCTGTCTCGTCCTCGGCCTCAGATTCAATTGGCCGCCAATGTCGGTCCGCGTCGTCGCCAGGCTGCGGCCTCTCCTGTCCAAGGAGCTGGACAAGGACATCATCGTTCGAACCGACAGCGTCGACCCCGAGAAGCCGCCGACGGTTGTTAAGATCCCCAACCCGCGCAACGAGAGCGAGGAGTTTTCGTTTACGTTCAATGGCGTCTATGACCAGGAGACGTCGCAGGAGACTCTGTTTACTTCAGAAGGTGGGAACTGTTTTTCAACGCGTCTTGCGTCTTGCGTCTTGCTGGACTATCCATGTTAACCTGAGCAGTGGCACCGCATCTCAAATCGCTGTTCCAAGGTGTTGATGTCACCATCTTCGCGTATGGAGTTACAGGTACGGGAAAGACGCATACAATGCGAGGCGGGATGAAGCTGGCCGAGCGAGGCGTCATTCCCCGCTTGCTGAGTGGCGTGTTCCGCAGAGGAAAGAAGATTATGAAGGAATCAGAGGGAGAAACGGTGGTGGAGGTGGCTCTATCATACTACGAAATCTACAACGACAAGGTCTATGATCTGCTGGAACCCCCTGAGAAACGGACACCAACAGGACTGCCTCTCCGCGCAGAGGCCAACGGCAAGACTGTCGTCGTGGGCTTGACGGAGCGAGCCTGCGAAGATCTTAAAGATTTTGAAAAGCTATACATCGAAGCCAACAACCACCGCGTAACGGCCGCCACCAAGCTAAACGCCCTCAGCAGTCGAAGCCACGCCATCTTACGGGTCAAGCTGACGCAAACAACCGGTAACATGGTTCGCGAAAGCACGGCGTCCGCCATTGACTTGGCTGGTTCGGAGGACAATCGCAGGACTGATAACGACAAGGAGCGGATGGTGGAGTCAGCGGCCATCAACAAGAGCTTGTTTGTTCTCAGCCAGTGCATCGATGCCATCTCACAAGGAGCCAAGAGGATACCTTATCGCGAGTCCAAAATGACCAGAATTCTGTCATTGGGTCAGAATAACGGCATCACAGTCATGATCCTAAACCTATCGCCGCTGCGAAACTATCACTTGGATACTCTCAGCAGCTTAAACGTGAGCTCTCGAGCCAAGCGCATCGAGGTCCGCGAGATTGAGAATGAGGTCGTTTTCAAGCAGGTTCCTAGGACGAACTCTGCTACGACTAACCAGCGACAGCCATTGAAAAACTTGGCCAATGCGATCAATACTCACAATGTTAGCAGCGGAAAAACTGCAGAAAAACCAACAGAAGCAGCCAAGCCCGTCAAGGCATTTAGCGTCTATACAGACAAGGCAAAGCCTTCAGGGATTGCGCGTCCTAGGACAAGCTCTGGTCCTAGAGTCAGCTCTGGAGCGACCTCTGGAGCGACTTCTGGTGCGACTCGCTCCTCTTCCCAGACCCGTCGTTCATCACTAAAGCGGCCCTCCGACCAAGACTCAACCTCTCGACCCAGCAAGCTCGCTCGACCGATTGTTCACCAGACCCCTCAACGACAAGTGACTCAACCCTCGCGACCCTCGCTGTCGTCGCAGCCTTCGGAACCTTCGCCGCCTTCCCCTTCACAGCAAACTGTCACCGTAACGGCAGCCGAGATTGAGGCCATGGTTGAGAGAAAAGTTAGCGAAATCCTAGCAGCGAGAGAAGCAGCCGAAGAATCTCTCCGACGGACACAAATTTCGCCAGAGGCCGGTGATGCGGTTCAGAGACGGCTGGAAGCTTTGGAGCGGCGGATTGAAAACGAAGAATGGAGAGAAGATGCCAAATCCGAGGGACTGCGGCTTCTACTGGCAGCAAGACATCACAGGGAGCGCGGAGATGATGCTGCTGCCCTCAAGGCCTATGAGATGGCTCTGCCGTATTTCCCAAATCAGCCAAAGCTCATGGGAAAGATTGAACGTCTACGAGCTCGTATCGAGGCTTCAGGGGGCGCATCATCTCCTGAAAAGAGGGAAAGGAGAAGAGACCGCAAGCCGAGACGTAAGCCCGTGAATTCGGAAGACGACAATGATGCTGAAGCAGACGGAGAAGAGGAAGAAGAATGCCAAGCTTCTACGCCAAAGATCAAGGCCAGCAAGCTCAAGGCCAGAACAGCACCGAAAACTCTCCTCACGGAAGAAGATGAAGACAACACACCCAATACTCAACGACTACTAGACGTGGTCAACTCACGGGACGCGACTCAGATCCAAGGTCTCGTAGGATTCGGCGCGAAGAAGGCTCAAGATCTGGTAGGCTATCTAGAGCTGGCGAGCACCGAGGGCGGCGGCGAGATTGAGACGCTGTCTCAACTGCGAACGATTCCAGGCCTGGGCGGCCGAACCGTAGACCGGGCATACGATGGGTTGGTAGCAAAGGCATAGAGTCACATAAAGTCATGGGCGGCGTTTTTTTTTTAGAGTTGGTGTGCATGTGTTGGTATTACACTTGGATACCGGAAATGGCAATTTGCCATGTGCGTCTGCGAACGCATAATACGGGCGTTGGGAGTTTGTGCCAAAGCAATATGAGGATCAACAGCACATTTATATAGCTGCTGTTTGCTGATTGGCTTGGGGCGCATTTAACAGCGAGCATCAACTGGATTTTCTGCTATGAAATGCCATACTTCCTTTGAGTTTGCTGCCCATGTTAAGCCTCTGTTCTTTTTCTTGTTCAAGATTGTGACGTCTCTTTTATTGGTATTCTAGCGCTGGTTTTTGTTATGTAAGACATAATTATAGATTTTGGACTGGGTTTGCTATTATATGCTGTGAAGCGGAGCTTCGAATGGGCAAGTGATTTCTGGTCACTCTTGTTTATTGACTTGCTTGAGTTTACAGGCGTAAAATATTAATTTTTAGCTTTTAACTACCGACTATTCTTAATGCGCAGTTTGAATACCATGGACGTGCGTACTCGCATCAGCCTCGATATAGTCTATACGTAGGTAGGTAAGCACGAAGTTGAAGCTGCAAATAAACCGCATCAACCACCCAGTGACACGCTACCAAACAGCAAGATCTCAATACATGACTAGCCAGTGACTGCCGACGTCATGTCCACAACGAATCGCATAACAGATGGCTCATCTAAACGATTCATTTGTTCCCGCAGCCAAAGTACCTCTACTTGCACCCTCGCCCAGTCCGTCCCGGAAATCGCGGCCGAGACCTAACAAATCCAAATCCACGCGTAGAAAGGACAGAAAAAAACGCAAGACGCCTCACCCAGAAACAACTCAATTCGCCACATTATTTTTGTTGCTTATTAGCAAATCAACGGGAATCAAACATGTTATCCCTTATTAAATCCTTTTCCTTTCAGCTGTACTTCCTAATAGAGCAGCAAATTTATTCTAAAACATAAATCAAACGCCAAAAAGAAGATTACTCCAAAATTAGACAAAGTACAAAGGACCAATAGAAATCGAGCAATGTGATAACGATTCATGACAGAAGGACACGCGGATAACTTGACAATCTCCACATATGCACTTTATCACGCTCCCGGATGGCCAATCTTGTTCGATTCCAATTCCATGTCATGTATTCTCGCCTTTAGTAGGCAAAACTACCTATATCTCATTAATCCACTTCCCGTTTGAACGTTGAGGCTTCCCAATACGCAACATTGACGCTAAGCCAAGTTTCAATACTTCAGCACGCCGCAACATCGGGATACTTCCTTAGTCCAAGCCACAGACATTACTTTCCATGTGGGAAAACAAAGAGAGACAAACTTTTTTTTGGATTTGGATTTGGATTTGGAGCTATTATCCGATTCGGGAACTGATTGGTATTGATTGGTAAGATTCCCCAAAACTACGCATAGTCATGCCATTTGGTGTGCGTGGGTGGCCGTAGTGGCCGTCGACACCTACGTAATGCGCATGACGCGGCAGCGAAAAGAGCTTCGAGGTGAAAGAGCGTGGTTTTGGTTGGCGGGCGCTGAGTTAATGCCTGATACGTCTTCCCTGGGGCAGCTGGGGCGAATACCGGATTGCGGCTTTTTGACTTACACGTCGGATACGGGCCTCTAGCGGTGCGGAACCGCCGGGTTGTGATAATACCATGCTACTCTACTATATGCGGGAATAGGTCATCACACGAGCAGTACGCAATACAGCTCCGGCAGCGCCGCATCGTCACTGTATCAAGGGTAATACGTTAAAGATTTCGAAAATTTTCGTCAATTCTTTTGGCATCTATGTACAAGACCGTATTGAGGAAATATATTCAGCTCAACCGCCATAGCAGACATGTCATATGCTGCGCCCAGCTCCGTGTAATAAAGAGAAATAAAGAAATAGTAAGAAAAATGTAGAGGATGCTTAGCCGGCGATGAAGCGTATCCAGTGAAATTTGTCCAGGCACCAAAACTCATATTCAGACACATGAACAGAGGGTGTAATGCTAGAATAGTAGAACGAGTGTGAAATAAAAAACATATACTCTGATGATATGCAAGTGATATTCGTCAAAACGACATGCGGTACAATCCTAGGTATGCGTAGGGTTGCCATGGATTAACGTAACCAAAGGCCTCCCAAATGGTATCTTCCGCCCTTGTCGTCTGGTAATTTGAACCGGACACCATCCAAAATGAAATGATTTTGTCTTTTTTGTATAATTTGATTCTTGTTTCTGTTGACTTGACGATTTACCGAATCATGCTGGTTCGGCGCTGAACTGTTCTCTGCTCGTCCGAGCGAGATCCAAAGCCAGGCATTGAGCTGAAGCGGTTCAGCTTCTTGCGCTCAGGCAGTGTCTCCATGGTAGGAGTCGTGGGTTCAGGCGACATGGAGTGCATGGGAGATCTGGTAGTGGGCGATGCGCGGTCGCCGTGTAGAGCGTCGCTGCGGGATGCGCTGGACTCTGAGGAGGAGCCGGTGCTGTTGGGAGTTTGGTAGACGTACTCGCCGTCCACATAGACGGCATTGGAGACGAAGGTTGAGCGACGATTGCGGCGACGGGTGTAGCGTTGCTCAAGACGGAAGAGCTCCAGCTTGGCCTGGATGCGCTCGAAGAGACTCTGGCCCATGTTTGCGGTGGAGGTAAGGTTTACGCTGAGAGAAGACCGGAAGAGAGTCTGAGGCGGGTATCGTTCGTATTTCGAGGTTCTCGTTGCTCGTTTCAGGTGGTGTAAGACAAAGGTGTTGGAGTGCGGATCGAGTAGGTAGATGTCCCCTGAGGTTGTTCGTGTGGGTATTTGCAGTAACAAGAGCCGCGTGTGTATCAAGTATAGGTCACGGTAGAGTAGAATCAGGCAATGGTCGAAGTAGAAGCGGTCTTGAAGAAGGGTGCAAAGGAAAGAAGTGGTACGTTGGCAGGGGACTTTTGGGGCTTTCCGTCTGTATTAGTACCGTTGAATAGGTTGAGAGAAGCGAAGAAGAAAAGAGTGACGAGAGGTTGGGGAGCTGCAGCTACAGGGGCCTGTTGGCTGGATGAGGACTAGAAGAGAAAAAAACGAGATGGGAAGAAAAAGAAGTTCAAGTTGAAGGCAGAGACGAGAGAGAAGAGTGGAAGGTCAGTTGGCGGGCCGGGGGCAACGATACGGATCAGCAGGTACGAGGTATGAGGTACGAGGGTCGCCGGCGGAGATGACACCGGCGGACGAGGTAGCCCGTACTCTGCACGCGGGCTTGTACCGGTACTCTCGTGGCAACGCTGCAGGCGGCACGCCACTAAAGGCCCGGGGTCAAGGGGGCGGCCACGCGCTGCGAGTACCTGGACCTTGCAGCAGTCGTCGTTGGCAGGCTGCGGTGGCCGAGCGACAGCGCGGGAGCAGCGGACGGGCAGGTCTGGATGGCCTGGGAGGTATCGCTACTTGGGGCGCTCCAGCGCTAAGGACGCTAATTGCCAGAGGGCTTGAATGAGCTGCAGGGGACCCCACGTCGCTCTGAGAAGGTGGTTACGGAGGAGCACTACCACCTTGTAGTGGGTGGCTACAGCTCCACGCCAGGTAAGGCGCTGGGATCGAGGGGATAAAGGCGAATTGCCAGATGCAGGCGTCTCCTGATGCTGCGCAGGACTAAAAGAAGTTGCGATTACGCTGAGCCTTTTTCTTTCGAACCTACGTTGACTGACAGTGCTAGCGTGAGCACTATTGACTGCTACAGCGGTAAGAATGATGAGAAATGGGCTGGAGGCAAAAAGGAAAAACGAAGAAGCTTGGACGGCCGGCTGCAGACTTGACGTGCTTACAAACAGGCATAGGCTGGTGCTCCATATCCATGCCTGAATGTCCTGAAACTGCGATATGCCTGTCTCTCTCTGTATCTCGTGTCTGCTCATTCTCTTCCTTGTCTCTATTCTCCATCTCCCAGTCTCGAGTCCTACCAGCTGTCCTGCTCAGTCCTGCTTGCAAAAATGGTTCACCCTCTTGCCTTCATGAAACACTCTGCTCCATAATACGGGCTCTAGCGCAGGGGCTTCCTCGTGGCCCGAGTGGCCGCGGTCCAGGTCGAGCCGTTGTGGGTGTCTGCTGCGCCAATATACTTGTAGGTCGCCGGTCCCAAGCCGGGTTTCGCAGGATTGCTTGGCCAGGCCCGGCGCAAGCTCCCAATAAGCGACATTGGCTGTTGAAAACGGGAGTCTTGGCCGCCGTTATCGATTGAAACCTGCATGGTCGCCATGCTGTTTCTGCCGGGCTGTGGCTGGTCGCAATCTGCAACACCAATTCGCTGCGACTCTGTCTGCTATCTGTCTGCCTGCGAGTCTCTTCATCTGCTGCTGTCTGCATGAACAGTAGGCCTATATGCTATATGCACCCGTACCAGTGCAGCTCAATGCCTGCCTATAATTAGCCTTTGGTGTTGCATGCACAACAGTCCGGCAGCATACGGCCGTACTCGTATTTGCGAGGCAACCCTGTATTGTCCACTCGTTCGTCCTGCATCTGCATCCCCCAACCAAACCGCATCAGGCCCCATCCACGACCATACCGGTGGTACTTGTACCTGATAGCTGTCGTGCTACATGCGGTAGTGCCTTGGAGATGCATGGCGGGCGCCTCGTTCCTGTAGCTAAAATGCTAACAGTAGTGCATGTCCGGCACCCCCTGCATCCAGTCTTCGTCTCGACTTTAGCCGTCGCCTTCTGGCCAGAACGCTGGGTCTGCTGGCGACAGCATCAGAGAATAGAACGTCGCGCACTCGCCTATGATTGCGATTTGCGATCCCCAGCCCAGCCCAATCTCCCCTTTTGATGCGCCGACAAGTCACAGCTTGCTGGTGACATCAAATACTACATGGGTGCAGACCATGTTTGCGCCTAGCACTCTTTTCCACGTGGATTCCAGAAGCGAGGCGCGATCTTGACGGAAACGGGACCCCTGCAAGGAGGAGCTGAGCTGGGACTCTGCAAGCAATCAGGATTTAGTCTGGATATATCATGTAATAGTGCTAATAGTTCATCAACAGCGACAGAAGGGGATACCTCTAGTACATGTAGATGGTTTTGCGAGTCCTCTGTGCTCGTAGGAGGCGAAAGCTGCTCAATCTGCCCCGTGTTTGCTGCCATTGTCTCATCTGTCGCATGGTGCGAGAGGCCGTCTAGCGATCCCGTTGGCATTATCGGAAGCTCCCGAGCACACAGATCTTCCAACGATCCTCTGCCTCTGCCTCTCCAAGTTGTACTCATTGCGCGCCTGAGCACCACTTTTCCTGTGGACGGCGCACGGGTGTGGAGCAGCCGAGCAATGGTAGTTCGTAGGCTTAAATTTGGCTATATTCAGCCTTTATTTCTCAGGAAAAGTTAGCTTCAACCCAGAACCGGTTCAAGCAAAGCCTCATGCTGTTTCTTTAGTGGCCCCAGCTCGCAGAATGCAACCTGGATGCAAGAATCAGCACCGATACACTTCTAGAAACTGCTGCTATGAGCCTGTAGACCTGATGAGGTGGTGGGCGTTTCTGCCTCCAGCTAGCAACGTAACTCACGGTTATTCCCTATACCAGATCTCTCCCGAGTATGCATACTGGACGGGATCGGGTGCGACCATGACTCGGTTGTAGTGAGCCAAGATACACTCAGCAGTGATACGTGATGCAACTCGCATCTACGACAAAGTACAAAGTACCTCCCTGTATGTTCTGTATCTTGCCGATATCCGCAGATATCCGCATCAGACCCGCCGGCACGGCAAAGAGCCGATCGAGCTCGTGAGCACTTTCTCAGTCTGGATCTTCACTGGACGATCGCAGGCAAGAGCTCCATTGCGGGAAGGTGCGGATACCGTGGCAGGAGCACTGCCGCTGGCGAGGGGCATCTCTCCCGCCAGATTGTGTGTACCTGCCCAGTGGAACTCTGAGATATACAACCTTGAAAAGATTATATGGAGGAAAGGGAAGATGTCGCTACCCGTGGGGAAAGACCAAGTCGGATGAATGCCGTCTCGATTATCTAAAAGTTTGTTCTTGACTGGAAGTAGACAGCTGATACCGGCAACTGTGATAATGAACCGCCATTGGCATGATTTTTAATCTTTTGCAATTCTCGATGGATCCCCATTGCTGTAATGAGGATTGAGTTTGCTTGACCATGCACTTCTTTCGACTGAGCCTCTTCAGTTTCCTTTGGGTGCTTCTTCTTGCCCGAGCTGAACTAAGCCTTGCCGACATCAAGCTTGATTCTAATACTATCTGAGCAGTGAGACTGCCTCAAACTGCCCTCTTGGACCAATTGAAACAAGTCAGCATGCGGGCCCTCAGCCTTTGGAGCCTCGCCACTCTCGTGACAAAGACAGCATCGCTGAGCACCGAGCATAACAGAGTGACTGACACGCCCAATGGAAACATCAATGCTGCCACAAACAGGTACATAATTGAGGTCGAAAATGTATGTTATACTGCGGCCTTCCACTGGATTCAGACTTGCAGACTGACATTTCTCTTCAGGAGAGCCTTCCATACATGGCTCGTCTGTTTGCAGCGCCATCATCGAGAAACAGCACCTATTATAGACAGTTTGATTGCGGTGATGTATTTCAAGGATTGGTCGTCGAGACTGAAATCGACAACGTCGACACCTTAAGCAAGTTTCGAGGTGTGGCCAACGTCTGGCCAATGAAATCTGTGCCCATGACATCCGCCATACAGAGAGTAAAGGCCGCTGCTGAACCCAGATATCACAACTATTCGATGCATCAGTGGACCGGTGTCGACCAGCTTCACGCTCAAGGTATTCGAGGCAAAGGCGCCACCATTGCAATTATCGATACAGGCGTCGATTACACCCACGAAGCGGTTGGTAGACCTCCGCGCTGATGAACTAGCTCCTTGTGCTAAATACATCTATAGCTTGGCGGGTGTTTTGGCCCAGGCTGCAAAATTGCTGGAGGCTATGATCTTGTTGGTACAAACTGTAAGTTCTTTCTGGATGAATCATACAGAAAACGCGAGAGCTGATGTGAATCCAAAGGGAACTCGCATAATGAGAAAAAGTTCCCACGGGAGCCAGATCAAGATCCTATGGACTTCCATGGCCACGGGACCCATGTGGCCGGCATCATTGCAGCGGAAAATGAATGGTAATCCGCCAAACTATGCTTCTTATTGCTCCTGTCGCTAATCTTATCCCCACTCCTAGGCTTGTTGGAGTTGCTCCTGATGCACAGGTTCTTTCATTCAAAGTTTTTGCCGACGTAAACCTATTTTTACTTTCCTCTACCGAAATGAACGCCTTACTAACAAGTTGTCCAGAACCCCTGGGACACTGACGAAGATGTACTCATCCAGGCGTTTTGTGACGCATATGGTGCTGGGGTAAGTCTTCTTGCACCTAGCTGTGCGTTCTACAGTTGACCAGCCTCGATAGGCCGACATCATCACGGCAAGTATCGGCAGACCTGATGGGTTTGCTGATGATCCCTGGGCTCTGATTGCCAGCAGAATTGCCGACAAGGGCGTTGTGGTCACAATTTCAGCCGGGAATGAAGGCAACACCGGACCGTTTTATTCAAGCAGCGGCGCCAACGGCCATAACGTCGTGTCTGTGGCTGCAATCAACGTAACTGGAAATCCAAATATCAGCACTTCTGATCCCAACGCAGCGCCTCTCCCCGCTCTGTTTACCTCGTGGGGCCCAACGAATGAGTTACTGCTCAAACCTGATATTGGCGCTCCAGGATTCGAGATCGTTAGCACGGTGCCAGGCAACAGCTACGAATCTATGAGTGGGACATCAATGGCCGCACCATATATCGCAGGCGTTGCGGCGCTATACATATCCAAGCACGGTGGCCGTGAGCTACATGGCCCGGGATTTGCAAAGATGCTAGCGAACCGAATCGTTTCCAGTGGAATCAGCATTGGCTGGACTGCTGATCACGTTGATTCCCGGTTCAGAGCTCCTCCATTTCAAGTAGGTACTGGCCTTGTCAACGCTCTTAAAGTCATCAACCATGTTACTCAGCTATCCTTTGAACCCTTTTCTCTGTCAGATTCCGTACAGTTCCGACCTAAATGGAGCGTCGACATAACCAACTCAGGGAACCAAACAGTCTCATATTCCTTTGAGCTTGAGCCGCAAGCCGGAGTAGAAATCCTGGATCCTCATTACGGGATCAAAACAGTCTATCAGCTCGAGCCAGTGCAGATTGTGCCACCAGTGGCGCTGCCTGAAGATGTCACCTTGGCTCCTGGAGAGACGCGGCAGGTCGAGTAATAATTATCCAGTATCATATCTTGCATTTTTGCAGCTGACAAACTTCGAGGTTCATCTTCGGCCCGCCAGAGGGTATAAGTGATGATTATCTACCTTTATACGGCGGAAAAATTTGGGTCAGAGGAAACAATGGCGAAAACCTCTCCATTCCCTACGGAGGTACATTTTCTGCCCACATTGGCTTGATTTGGGTATTACAACAAGCTGATACACTTTGTGTGCTTTAGGGGCAGCTTACGATACCGAGAAAGCCTTCGACACCATGTTTCTGGGAGACCCCTTCATCACGGATTGGGGTGCGAATTGGACGTGAGTAACGGTCATGGGTACTCTAATGAGTACATCTAACGCTATGATACAGATGGTCTTTTAACCCGGCCAGAAACCGATTCGACTTTATTGAGCTATCCGCACGTCTCAATTACCCATGCGTCCATCTCCGCTGGGATGTCAGTATACATACTTAATCTCATTATCTGTATGACTATATGACTAATTTGGTTCTGTGATTCAGATATTTGATACATATTGGACAGAGAATCGCTGGCAATACCCTCCCGTTGTCGGAAAATTCGGCTACATAGGCTCTGCAGCTACGATGAAAGATGCCGATACCTTTTGGTATTTCGACCCAAGCCGTATGGACAAGGACGACACGATATCATTTCCGCAACTGAGAGTCCCTCGGGGCTATGCCAAACATTGGTGGTTTGGCAAGCTGGCAAACGGAAGCCATATTGCGCCAGGCAATTATACGTGAGACTCAGAGTCCAAGCATATCTATCATTTAGTTCCAGACACGCTAACCTTGTCAATACATAGGTTCCGTTTCGCGGCTTTGCGGCCCTATGGCAATCCCAACATCTCCGATCACTGGGATATAATGCAGATGCCTGTTCGACATATCGGAGTGTTGCCACTTAATGGGACAAATTCCACCTTGCACTGAAGATTTTGAGAGAGACGCATACTATTTTCATACCTGGTACGAAATAGCAAGGAACTGGTTTTGGCGATCTTGGAAGAAGATAATCAATCTAGTTTTTTAAAGGCTGTTAATGGTAATCAAGAAGTTGGTCCAGCTCGATATACAAGATGATGCCCTATAGATGTGCTCGTGTTTGAACCGTGTAACGCTTTTGAATCCTATGAAGATCTTTCAAAGAATTATTATTCATTGTCCCTTAATTGGTCAAGCTACCCTTACGTCTTCTGCTTCTTTGTCTTGGCATCGGTACTGTCTTTTCTCGCCGCACGCTTGATCCCTGCAGAGTCCCCATCCAACTCCTCTCGGTCTTCCTCATCTCCAATATCGGCGTTCTCCCCATAATCACTTTCATACTCGCCCATGACCTCAGCCTCATCGGGGGATGGAAACAGTGACCGCCAGCTTCCGTCCAAAACCTGTTCGTCATTACCATGCAAGCCCACCGCATAGGCATTCTTCATAGCCGACAAGCAGATGCTTCGTCGCTCATCAAAATCGAACATGGGCTTGGGGTACGATCCCTCTTGGCGCTCTGAAAGACCGTCGCCAGTTACTCTTACACCGGCCTGCTTCTGGTCCAAAAGGGGCATTTTCCATGGCTCGTAGATGTATTTTGCCTTGACCTCTTTAAGCTCTGGGACCCAACGGCGGATAAAGTCGCCATTCTTATCCCACTTCTGGCCAAAGGATACGGGGCTATAACAGCGAAAGTACTGCGTGAAGAAGGCGACGCAAGAGAGCCACTGCCAGTTGCCAATGTTGCAGGCCGGCTCGTGATCGATGAGCCATTCCTCAAAGACCTCGGCGCCGCGCTCCCAGTCGACATAGCAGCCGCCGCGGGTGAGGAAGCAGGCGACGCTGTGTCTCCCCAGATGATGGATCCAGCCCTCCTCCTTGAGCTGGCGCATCAGGGCGTCGATCCAGGGGAAGCCCGTGACGCCGGCCTTCCATCTCTGGAACCATTCCTCGGCCTCTGGCTTGTCGACGTGGTAGTCTCCCGTGGCGAAGCCCGTTTCCGGATCCCGCTTGGATGGTAAATGCCACGGAATGAAGCGGCAGTAGGCGTTTGTGGCGGTCTGCGCAAAGCACTGGCCGAGGGCTGCTTGAGCGGCAAAGTACATGTCGCGGAAGAGGACCTGGCCGATGAGGCTCTCTGGCGGCGTGGACGCGCCTTTGCCGTAGGATTCGACGACTTCGTGCACGCGCCAGTAGAAGAGGCGCACGGAGAGGGCGCCGAAGTGGAAGAAGGGCGAGAGCAGCGTGGTGGACTGCGGCTCGAACTGGGCCGGGCTTGTCTTGGGCTTTTCAAACGTTGCGGTGTATCTCTTGTTCTTGATGAGTTCGTCGAGGGCTTTGAGAGCAACGGACTCGCCGCCGCGATGGGGCGTCGTGGCGGGAGCGAAGCCGAGCTCTTCCAACGTCTCGATTGCGAAGTCGCCGTTAGGGCCTGCAATGGCGTTGTACCCCATGTCCTTCTCCAATCTATACTCTGCGTTGAAATCTGGACTTTTATCCGGAAAATGACGTTCGAAATCCACAGGCATATCGCCCGGATCAGGCAAACTCTCAGGACAAGGCAGCGGCCTCGCAACAGGCCCAATCTTCTTCCCTGCCGCCTGGAGCTGAGCGATTGTCATTGTGGGCTTGCCGCCGTGCTTTTCGACGATGCCGTCGCTGTCCCAGAGCGTCCGGCCGGATCGGACAATGACCTTGACGCCGGCCTCTTGGGCTGCCTTTGCGACGGCCTCGTCTCGGGAGCGGCCATATGCGTCCGTGTCCTTTTCGAAGACGAGATGCGTGGGGTTCCAGGCTTTGAAGAGCTTGGGGAAGAGAGTCTGCGGGCCTTCTCGCAGGACGAATAGTTTGGAGTTTTTGTTAAGTTTTGTGATGGAGTTTGAAAGGTCGTTTTGACAGTCTAGCCTGTAGATTGATTTCATGAATTAGCATCTCCTTCACTTGGGTGTTTTCAAAGTCAAACTGCGAGACAAGAGGCTCGTATAGAGAGTTCATACAAAAACTGCCACCTATTCACTCCTCCTCTCGCCTTATACACATAATGAGGATCCCACGTGAAAATCGGCCAGAGAACCTCGGGCTCGAGATCCAAAGCCGCCTGAAGGGCGGGCGAGTCGTGAAGACGGAGATCGGTCCGGAACCAATATATCACTCGCGGCTTGGCCATTGTGACTGAGTATGTCTCCTCCAAAGAAAAGAAAAAATGCAGTTAGCAATTTACAAGATGGATTTCATTTTCATTTTCAGTGAATATCGAGAAACATATGAAGAGGAGTGAGTTTAAGGCGTCGGTCCATGATGTCATTATTGGAGGTTGATGCCCGATGCTCTTGGACAGGCTGGAATGTCTCGATCGGGTAGCTGCGTTTTCAGAGTCAACCAACAAAGTACATATAAAGCGAAATGTTCTTGTGACACATTTGCCATTTCGCTTGTTCCATTGTTTCTTCAGATCCTGCAACATCAATGAGATATAGCTTGTGACAGCTACATTTCGAGATAGCGACAGCTGCCATCTGTACTTGTGATGCAGGGTAGAGGGCTAATGCATTTGAAAGGGGTAAACGCTCAGCTATCCGCAATGGGAATTTGATTTTAACCTAAAAAGCCATCGGAGTCCGACAAGTTGCTAAAAGGCAATCCAACGTCTAGTTTGGAGTTGCGGTCAGATTTTAAGTCAGCCTTTGTCAGACATGTGGGAACTCGAAATGCTGTATGTAATTCCATTCTCAGCGATAGGCCTGTATGTAATTCCATTCTTAGCGATAGGCCACACTAAGACCATGCCTACCAAATCTGTTTCTTATATTATTCGTACAATTGAGGATATCACTATTTACCTTCTCCGCTTCTTCAACGGTAGGCGGGGCCATCGTCTTACCGCAAGATGCGCCTTTCCGAGCTTGTCTAGCTGTGATGCAGCTAATACCGCGATGAAAGTCTATAAAAGACAGGGTCCTGTCAAGATGATGCGCCGGATGGCATGACATTGTGTTTCTCTTGTGGAATTAATCCCTCGTAACATCTCTCGTCTAGGCCTCAACGTCCAACATGCAAACAGTTTCCATAGACGACTTCACCCGCCAGTCCTTTGATTTCATCGTCATTGGTGGTGGAACCGCCGGTCTTGCCGTTGCATCCCGTCTCGCTCAGAATGGCAAATTCACCGTTGGAGTGCTTGAGGCCGGAGGAGTAGCAAACGGGCGCGATGAGGTTGAGATTCCCGGCTTCTTTGGAAGAGCCTTGCAAACCGACATTGATTGGAAGTTTGAAACGACACCACCAGGCGCCGAAGGAGGCGTGAAAGACAACTGGCCTCGGGGCAAAGCGCTTGGTGGATCCAGCGCCATCAACTATATGGGCTGGACGAGAGCAGGCAGAGCAGATTATGATGCTTGGGCGCAACTAGGCAATGCCGGATGGGGATGGGATGACTTGCTGTAAGTGTTCCTTTGCTGACGCAGCAATAGCCATGATGTTGATTGCATTTATTTACCTCCTGGTGACGCCATAGGCCCTTTTTCAAAAAGTCAGAAACGTTCCATCCACCAAGCTCATCTGCACAAGACAAATTTGATATCGGATATGACATCAATACCTTTGGCACTTCGGGGCCCATTCACATCTCTTATGCCGAAGACTACTCGCAGGCCCATCAACCATGGCTCAAGGGGCTCAACTCGTTGGGCGTGGAAACAAACCCAGCTCATTTTTCAGGCTCAAATGCTGGACTATGGGCAAATCTATCCAGCGTCAACCCGCACACAAAAACTCGAAGCTTTGCAACAGAGTATTGCTCACTGGCTGGCTCCAACCTCTGCATTCTGACTGAAGCGCTGGTTGAAGAGATTGTGCTTGGCAAAGCTGAAGGCGGATATGTGGCCTCTGGAGTTCGATTTACTCACAATGGTCAGGAGTATACCGTATCAGCATCTCGCGAAGTCATCTTGTCCGCTGGAACTGTCAAATCTCCGCAGTTATTAGAGCTTTCAGGCGTTGGGAATCCCGAGATATTGTCGCGAGCTGGGATTGATGTCAAAGTGGATAGTCCCATGGTAGGAGAAAACCTGCAGGAACACAAAGGTATGTACATGGCCGTGCATTTCAACACCAGCGACTGGTCTACTCATGATAGTATCCAAGCTGACATAACCTGAATAGCCCTCATTTTCATCGTGGATGTCGACCCAGAACTTGACAATCCGGATGAGCTTATCCTCGATGCTGAGAGAGCGGCCGCAGTTCGTGAACAGTATGCTCGAGACAAATCCGGTCCTCTTGGTGAAATCCCCAGCTCCTATGCGATGGTTCCATTCACTACCACCATACAACAGGATGCCCTGGAAAAGATATATTCTCAGGCCCACGCTTTGACAGAGCCGTCTCCAGCGAAGAAGGCTATTTTGGAGCAGCGCCTCAAAGATCCCGACAACATTGGTCTGTTGGAGTATTTCTTCAAACTTGGAGCGGGTGCTTTTGGAGGAAAGGATAGCAGGCACGGCATACTTGCTCAAATTCTGCAGCAGCCCTTCGCTGCCGGCTCGATTCACGTGCAGCCCAAGTCGGCGGCAAAGGAGGATCCTGTGATTGAGATTGGCTATTACCATGGCCCAGCCGGCGATGTCGATCTCGAGCTGATGCTGCAGTCGACGCGGTTTGCACGCAGCATCATGCTGGCACCACCTTTCAACAGCGTCGTGAAGCAGCCATTTCTCCCGCCCGCCGGCGTATTCGACGACGACGAGCAGCTGAAGCAACTTGTCCTGAACGGCACCCGCGCGGCGCTGCATGCTGTCGGGACGTGCTCCATGGGTGGCGATACAGGCATTCGAGGCGGCGTCGTGAATGAGCGGCTGCAAGTTTACGGGGTCCAGCGCCTGCGAGTTGTGGACGCGAGTATCATGCCGCTGCATATCAGCGCGCATATCCAGGCGACGGTGTATGCCATTGCCGAGAAGGCGGCGCATATGATTCTGGAAGACGTGGGTGCATAGTGACGGATAAGGCAGTCTTAGAACGAACATCTAGCATGGACCATAGATGAGCAATATGATATGAAGTAGATTAAATTAGATAGCACTTGGAAGTTGCCCCCTCTGCTAGACGTGGCAAGCACTTACTTGATTTAGATTGTCTGCCATGGCAAGAGCGATACAACCATGGCAGGTCTCTTGCATACAGCAGGCAAACCAACAGAGCACTGGGATCGGTGAAGAAGGTCGCTTCGTCCTGCGCGTCCCTTCCATATAAGAAATCATTACATAAATACCTACCTGATGCAAAATAAATCCACTCTCCAAGCCACATTGCATTCCTTTTTCATCAACACCAACGGCAGCATCAGTAAATCTTCATTTATGCTTCGCCATGTCCCTTGTTCTTCATAGACAGATCCTCCAAGTCAACATTTCCCAAACGCAGATCGCATCTCCCGCCTTACATCAGGGCCAGCAGCGCAATCAGCAAATCGGCACTTTGAGCTCCATCGGGTCGGCCACCGCTTTTGATATGATGGATTCCATCTCTTATCTCATCCACATATTCTGCACCATAGAGACGAATATTTTCCTCATGCTAGGATTCTCTCCGGCCACGGCGTTTCGAATGTTTCCTCCGCCGGAGCAATTCCCTGAAAGCAATATGGGCAATTTCTTTTTCTTCATGCAGTGCTCATCGCTCTCCGCACTGTTTTTCTGTACCCTGGCTGAAGTATTTCCGGCTCGGCATCTGGACGAGCCTGAGGCTGGTTTGCTGACCGTATTATTTCGACAAGTGGCGGGAAACGATCCTGTGCTCAATGCACTTTTTAGGTTCATCCGTACGTGGCTGTTCATGGCGAGCTTGCATGTTTTGTGCTTCGAATTCATGCAGGTGCGAGATGTGCTCTTGTTCTTGGCCAAGGCGCGTGCGATGTGCGAACTCTTGTAAGATAGCAGCTTTTAATATGTTCAGCGACTCTCAGCGATCGATTTGCTTGCTTCATCATTCTTCTTTCCTTCATTAAGACCCTTTTCAGCTCTAACAAATCACTTTCTACAATGTCGAAACCACATTTACGAGACCGTATCCCTCTCATCTTCAACATCTTGGAACCCAGCTCGAATCCTCGCAACAGCAATCTCGCTTGATGGCGTCCTGAATACAGACGTGGATGACGGCATATTTCGAAGAGAGATGCCATGAACTGGTTGCGTGGTTGGGTCTGCTGGTGGCTCAGAAGCGTTGGAAGACATGTCGCTTTCTGAAGACGGCTTGAGGTTTTGTTTTATCCATGGGAGCAAGTTGAAATATCCCCCACAAGCAAACACGCCCGTCCAAAGGGCCAACTCGGTTCCGTAAATCACCATACCAAGTATATCCAAACGAGGTTGGAAGAACACCGAGATCAGAGAGAAGAGATCGCCGGCAGCGTCGATACCTACAAAGATGAATGAGATCCCGCGCACCGATCGGTGGACATATATATCCCAATAATGTCTGAGAACGCCAGCGGCAAGAAGAGCAGCCGACAGCACTGCCATCAACGTGTCTGGCCATGTGAGATGCGAAGAGTGCGCGGCTCGAAGAGCAAAAATGAGGCCAATTTGTATGCCAGCCATGACGAGAGCGATGGGGGTGACTACAAGAAGACAACGGGAGATGGGCCATTTCTAGCATGTGGATTAGCGGTTGCAAGCTTTGGAGGTAGCTAAATAAGCGACAATAGAAAGATATATTCATACGTACTTTGTCATAATAGCGGCATTGCGTCCAAGTGATGAGGCTAAGCAATGTCAAGATCTGTGGCTGGATGCGCAAGGCGACATTGAACTCCTTGGTGATGTTGTACACCCCCAGCGGGACACCTGCCCACGCCCACAGCATCATCATTGAGGGCTGCAAGCCAATGGTGTTGTGGCGACGATAGTTGATGATGATTTGCGGTATAAGCTGCCTCTCACTTAGTTGGCAAACGATCCACATGTACTACACTTGTATCTGCAAAAGGCAATGGTACGCTCATACCTGTACAGACCAACACACCTATGAAGCATTTACTGTCAGTTTACTTTCAAGACACATCATGAATAAAAAACTAGAAGGGAGGACTTGCAGCACCAAGTGTCCCGAGGACATTTGCAGCGACTGGATTATCCATGTTGCCGTTACCCATATCCAACGAAACCGAGAGAGAATTATGAAAGCGACGAGTTGCGTATCCTTTATACCGACACCATGTTTTTGAGCTGCGTTTGAGCAAACATCAAATACTTATACTTGGCCGTATTATATTGGACAACATATTCATGTTCAAAAGCAACAGCAATGGCTAATCCTCGGAATTGAGTTCCATGTAAGAAGCAGCTATAGCACCAGCAGAGTGTGGTTGATGCTTATCTAATCTAGGCTTTTCGCGTCAACGCCAGCTCCAGCTTTAATTGCTTGCAGCAGAAAACGCGTCTCCCCCTCCAAGAACACGCGCCTGCAGCTTGATAAGGAGATTCTGCAGGCCACGCTTCTCCTACCAGCTCCTTTCTCTTCTCCATGCTTTGTCTCTTTCAACCCAGCTAGAAGGAGAAGATTTGGGTGCATTGAATTGCGCTGTTCAGATTCCCTAATCATGGCTTCAAGACCCGAATTGAAGGTACGTGCAGCCTGCGCTTATGACAATTACAGCTACGGCTACAGTGAATACGAAATCTGACATTTTGAGGGATAGCTCGATGACGAAGGCGGCTTTATCCGCTTCTTTAAGTCGCTACCAGACATCGGCGCCGATGCTGTGCGGATATTCGACAGAGGCGACTGGTACACGGCCCACGGCGAAGATGCCCTGTTCATTGCCAAAACAGTGCGATGCCAGCTACGCTCACGATCTCAACATCCGCTAATCTAATGCTTCCAGGTCTACAAAACGACGTCTGTTGTCAGGCAGCTCGGCAAGAACGACCACACCGGTCTCCCCTCCGTCACAATGACCATGACCGTCTTCCGACAATTCCTCCGTGAGGCACTCTTCAAACTGGGCAAGCGGGTCGAAATCTGGCAGAGCTCCAGCGGCCGTATGAACTGGAAATGCATCAAGCAGGCATCCCCGGGAAACCTCCAAGACGTCGAAGACGAGCTGGGCGGCCAGATTGACTCGGCACCCATGATCATGGCCGTCAAGATATCCGCAAAGGCTTCCGAGGCGCGCGCTGTCGGCGTTTGCTTCGCCGATGCCAGCGTGCGAGAGCTCGGCGTCAGCGAGTTCCTCGACAACGACCTGTACTCCAATTTCGAGGCTCTCCTCATTCAGCTTGGCATCCGAGAGTGCCTCATCCAGTACGACAAAAACGAAAAAGAAAAAGAGAGGGATCCCGAGTTGGCAAAGCTGAGGCAAGTCATCAACAACTGCGGTGTCGCCCTGGCCGAGCGTCCCGCGGGTGATTTTGGCATCAAGGATATCGAGCAAGACTTGGCTCGCCTCCTCAAAGATGAAAAATCAGTTGCTATGCTGCCGCAGACAGACCTTAAGTTGGCCATGGGCTCTGCAGCATCCCTGATTAAATACATTGGCGCTCTACAGGACCCCTCCAACTTTGGCCAGTATCAGCTGTACCAGCACGATTTGGCCCAATACATGAAGCTGGATGCCGCAGCCCTCAAAGCCCTTAATCTGATGCCTGGTCTGCGAGACGGATCAAAGACAATGAGCATCTACGGCGTGCTCAACCACTGCAAGACCCCTGTAGGCAGTCGCCTCTTGGCACAGTGGCTCAAGCAGCCACTGATGAGCAAAATTGAAATCGAGAAGCGACAGCAGCTTGTTGAGGCATTCTTTACCGATACTGAGCTTCGCCAAACCATGCAGGAAGAGCATCTACGCTCTGTTCCCGATCTCTACCGCTTGTCGAAGAAATTCCAACGCGGTAAAGCCAATCTAGAGGATGTCGTCCGCGCGTACCAGGTTGTCATCCGCCTTCCTGGCTTCATCGGGACTCTCGAGGGAATCATGGACGAGGCTTACAAAGACCCTCTTGATGAAGCATATACCAACAAGCTCCGAGAGCTGTCCGATAGTCTCGGCAAGCTTCAGGAGATGGTTGAACAGACGGTCGATCTCGACGCTCTGGACCGACACGAGTATATAATCAAGCCCGAGTACGATCAGAGCCTGCGTGTTATCCGCAAGAAGCTCGATCGGCTCGACCATGATATCAGGCAAGAATTCCAGAGCGCCGCACGCGATTTAGGCCAGGAGGCCGACAAGAAGATTTTCCTCGAGGCCAACCACAAGGTCCACGGCGTGTGCATGCGTCTGACTAGACAAGAAGCTGGCTGCATCCGTGGCAAGTCAAAGTATCTTGAGTGCTCCACCCAGAAGAACGGTGTCTACTTTACAACAAAGCAGCTGCAAGCCTATCGTCGTGAACACGACCAGCTATCTCAAAACTACAACCGCACTCAGAGCAGTCTGGTAAATGAGGTCGTCCAGGTAGCGTCCTCGTATTGCCCGGTCCTTGAGCGCCTTGCTGGCGTGCTTGCCCATTTAGATGTCATCGTATCGCTCTCTCACGCAGCCGTCCATGCCCCTGATGCCTACGTCCGACCCAAGATACATGCTCGTGGTGAGGGCCAAACAAAACTTTTGGGTGCTCGCCACCCCTGTATGGAACTCCAAGACGACGTGCAATTCATCACCAATGATGTTGAGCTTACCCGCGATCAATCCTCATTCATCATCATCACTGGACCCAACATGGGTGGTAAATCTACCTACATCCGTCAAGCTGGTGTCATTGCCCTCATGGCCCAAGTTGGATCCTTTGTCCCTTGCTCAGAGGCCGAACTCACTATTTTCGACTCCATCCTTGCTCGAGTCGGCGCTTCAGATTCCCAGCTCAAGGGCGTATCGACCTTCATGGCCGAAATGCTCGAGACGGCCAACATCCTTAAATCAGCGACTGCCGAGTCTCTCATCATTATCGACGAGCTTGGCCGCGGGACTTCAACATACGATGGCTTCGGTCTTGCGTGGGCCATTTCCGAGCATATTGTCAAGGAAATTGGCTGCTTCGCCATGTTCGCGACTCACTTCCATGAGCTTACCGCTCTGGCGGATCAATACCCTCAGGTGAAGAACATGCATGTTACGGCACACATCAGCGGCACCAATGGCGATGTCAACGCCAAGCGGGAGGTCACGCTGCTTTACAAGGTTGAGCCTGGCATCTGCGATCAAAGCTTCGGCATCCACGTCGCCGAGTTGGTGCGGTTTCCCGACAAGGTTGTCCGCATGGCGAAGCGCAAGGCGGACGAGCTGGAAGATTTTACTACCAAGCATGAAGACCTTGGCGTGAGCTACAGCACCGAGGATGTTGAGCAAGGTAGTGCCATGCTAAAGAAGGTCCTCGTCGAATGGAAAGAGGCCGTGCAGAATGGAGAGTTGAGCAAAGAAGAGCAGGTGGCGAAGCTAAAGGAGTTGGTAGCAGCCGACGAGAAGCTCCTGGCCAACCCCTTTTTCCAATCGGTTAAAGCACTATAGAAGTGCAAAATACTGGGTGAAAAAGCATCAATTTGAAGATATTTAGAGCGGTAGTCTCGCATTTAACAGCGTGCCGGGAGTTTGACTTGATGACATTTATTTGGGAAAACAGGTCCCGAAAAGGGACGGACATGGCACATATATATATGATTAAAACACATTGATGCAACCCACATTAAATCAACATGGCGCAACTTGCAATTTATACTTGTCTATGGAAGAAGCTTTGTATCTATGCGTTTTGCATGTCAGCATGTGATTAATGACATGTAACCAATATGAATGAAGAGAACGAAAGGATTGTCCATCAGGGAAAACAATGTAGAATGGTGATAAATGTAATCAGGTGATATCATAAACAACCTCTGAAAGAAAATTTCATCATGGAGAAAAAGCGGTAAAAGCAGGTGCATGAGTATGAAGCAAACGTACCATTGCCGTTACGGTCTTTTCTTTCATCTTTCTGGAACGGAGGGTTTTCAACCTATGCTTTTAGCATGTTAGCGTCTCTACTCTAACTGATAGCAAATGTAATGAGGATCGTAAAAGGACTGTCATCAGAGAGAAAACAATGTAGAATGGTGATGGATGTAATCAGTGATGTCATAAACAACCTCTGAAAAAGTACTCATCATGGAAAGAGATAACAAAACATGGATTGGGGATTGTAAAAAGACATACCATTGACTATTACGTGTTTGCTCGCCAGTGAAGGTCTTTAGAATCTGTGCTTTCAGTATGTCAGCATTGCGTCTTTGACAGGTAGCGAATGTAAAATTACAAGAATCTAGGAAAAATGAGAGTCCATCAGGGAAAACAATGTAGAAATGGTGATAAATGTAATCAGTTATATCATAAACAACCTCTGAAAAAAGTAATCATCATGGAGAACGGGAAAACAAAGAACGCAAATTGATGAGTGTAAAACGTACCACTAATATTATGTTTGCTTGTCATGAGAACAATTTACAACCTAGGCATGCTTTGGCTATGTCAGCGCTTCATTCTAAACAGACAGCCAGGATTGAGCAGAGTAAAATAGCAAAGGGGAGTCCATCAGTCGAAACAATGTAGATATGGTGATTAATGTAATCAGTGATATCATAAACAACCTCTGAAAAAGATTTCATCATGGATAACAGAAAAGCAAATGCATAGGGAGAGTACAAGGCCACGTACCTTTCTAAGCTTGTCACAACACACACAAAGCCCAACTGCGGAAAAGCGCAGACCAACAAACTGGATATGGCAAAGGTGGCATGGCAGCAAAAGCAAAAAAAAAAAAAATCGAATTATCTAGCATCGCATCTCTTCCGCACTGGAATGCGATGCAATTATATATACAAGTTGCCATAGACTCCCCTCAGTCTCTGGCAACTGGCTTTATTCTTGGTGTTTCTTTTTCAGTTTTATTGGCTGCCCTCAGCCGTGGCGCTCACAGGGTTGACCTCGAAGCCATACTTCTCCTTGACACGCTCTCGTCTCCGCTCCTCATATCCAGGAGGACGAATACCTAGTAGACGTCAGCATGATTCATAAACGACTCAATTTCAAAGGCAAAGATCTTACCTCGGCCCTCGCCAATCTCGGCAATAGTCTGCTCAAGGGGCAGACGTGTCGTCCGTCGAACAATCTCCTTGCGCTCAAATTCGTCCTCCTCCTTATAGAAGCTGTCCAACTTGTTGCCCATGACGTGGAAAAGACCCTGAGCGGTACCAACAAAGGCACCAAGGGCAAACATGACGGGAGTACGCTTGACTGTGGAGAGATGGCAGGTCAGCATCCGCCATAGCCGAGCAATCTGTATAGTTCGAAAAAAGGGTTCTTACAGGGAAGTCCAAGAACACTGCCGCACATGAAACCTCCAAAGGCGGCGGCCCAGGCATCCTCCTTCTCGCGCAGGTTCATCATCGTTCGGGAGAAGAAAGCATAGGCACCGGGACCCGCAGCTACATGAGAACAGCATCGTCAGTCAAGAGCACGATTTTCGCAATTGATTTCCCCCCCTCTGTAGAAACCATCGGCCCAATTGGGGCCGCATTCTTCCGGCGTCTGAAAGCCCATACCGCAAATGCCAATGATGGGAGCTCCCCGCGTAAAGACGCTCAAAGCGCCGACGTTGCGCCTCGACATGGCATTCTGGACGGCCGCAATGAAGAAGCCGCTTCCCAGGCCGACTAATGAGGTCTTGGCCGTCTCGTCAAGGACGTCATGGGGCACGTAAGGCTTCGCCATGGCGTGTGATGGTGCGTAACTCGCCGTGGTGGGAGGAGGAATATGAGGATGAGGAGCTGTTTTGACGTCTGATGCTTGGAAGCTGCGCCGGCTCTTTGGGAATTGCGCGTCACGTGATGCTTGGTCAGCAATTGCGATGGCCTGATTGGGCAGAAGGTCTCTGAGACCCGGTTGGTGAGGTACATGCATGGAAGTACTTTCTCAGCCCCACCAGCCCACTAAGAGGTTTGGAGGTGCAAAATTGCTGGTGGGCGTGTAAGACTTGGAAAAGTTTCATGAAAGAGGGCGGTTGAGAAAGATTCACGACACTTCGGACATCAATCATAAACAGAGGCTTAGCCATTGGCTGACTGGCTAACTGACGCTCGAAATCGGCAACAAGGCCTGTTCAATTCACACTGTTGTCGCTCATCACTTCTTTCATCCTGTCATTGTCGATAAAGCCAAAGTTGTGAGAAAGCAAGTGGAAGCCATATCTCATAACCAGACTCAAAAATATTTGCAACTTTGGATAACGTATCCTCAATCCATTAACTGAGCTATAACCAAAACACATACACTCCTGCAAATATGAGTTCATCAGCACCTGTCGAGGCCTCGTCCGAGCCCGAAGCAACACAAGCACAGCCTCCCTCAGAATCAATGGACACCAAGTCAGACCAGCCCACCACATCAAACCCACCGCCCATGTCTAAAAACGCGCTCAAACGCCTCCGGAAGCAGGAAGAATGGGACGCCGGCAAAGACGACCGCCGCAAGCGCCGCAAGGAGAAGCGCCACGAGCGCAAAGTTCGCGCCCGCGATGAGCGCGCCGCCCTCATCGCACAGGGCGTCGACCCCGCGGAGCTGAAGAAGAAGAAGCAGGTTTCTACGCTGGCCCCCGTGGGCATCATTTTCGACTGCGACTTTGAGGACTACATGATGGATAAGGAGCGCGTTTCCCTGTCCAGCCAGGTCACGAGGGCGTACTCTGACAACAAGGCGGCGAGATATCGTTCGCACCTCTGGGTGGCTGGATTCAACAAGGGAATTGCGAAGCGGTTTCACGAGGTGCTGGGTGATCAGCATAAGAACTGGAAGGGTATATGGTTCGATGAAGGGGACTACATCAGCTGTGCGGCCAAGATCCGCGAACGGATGAATGCCACTGATGGCAGCGGTGGAGAGATGATTGAGTCGCTGCAGCGCAGCCTCGATGAGCCCTGTGCGTGGACCCGCGATGAGACCGATCCATTCCCTGTTCCTGGGCCGGAACCTCCTCTAGACGAGGCGAACAAGGACGTTGTGTATCTGTCGTCTGACTCCCCTTATACGCTTGAGCGCTTGGAGCCGAACACATGCTATGTCGTGGGCGGATTGGTCGACAAGAATCGCGAAAAGGGCCTTTGCTATAGACGTGCGCGGGAAAAGGGCATTCGTACGGCGAGATTGCCGATTGGCCAGTTTATGGTGATGCAGAGCCGACAGGTCCTGGCGACGAACCATGTAGTTGAGATTATGCTCAAGTGGCTGGAATGCGGTGATTGGGGCCAGGCGTTCCTGAGCGTGATTCCTAAGAGAAAGGGTGGAAGATTGAGAGGTGAGAATGACGAGACTGAGGGCGGAGATTGTGAAGAGGTCGAGGGAGAAGATGACGAAGATGAAGATGAGGCTGAGGCTGAAGAAGAAATAAAGGCGTCAGAAACCAAGGAAGAAGATGCCGTGGAAGCCGAGACATCAACCAACGTTGGATACGAGAGCAAATCAGGGGCTGAAGAAGCGAAAGAGACACAAACGTAGACATGATGCTGCATGCAGTCTCATAATTCATACCAAGCAATGTCTCATACCCAAATACCTGCTCAATTTATGTGTCCCCTCAATTATAATGCAATTCCGCCCAAAGCTAAGCCATCATGATTAAAAATCCATTAAGTCGTCTTCCCGCTCTCTCTTAACTTTTGTAATTCCTTCATCCTTGATAATTGCCGATACAAACGTTCTAAACTGATCGACATAGGGCTTCAGGCTGGTCTTTTCCCAGTCTGCAATGTTGACTTTGGACTTGTCATCGCCCTCATCGCCCTCCTCCCCACCCTTCCAAGCATCAATCTCTG
This sequence comes from Trichoderma sp. CBMAI-0020, assembly GCA_030708095.1. Classification (NCBI taxonomy): domain Eukaryota; kingdom Fungi; phylum Ascomycota; class Sordariomycetes; order Hypocreales; family Hypocreaceae; genus Trichoderma; species Trichoderma sp. CBMAI-0020. The sequence continues at coordinate 325,856 of JAJNCI010000004.1, read as the reverse complement.
CGAGCAGGCTTTGCACCGTCGGCACACCAAGAGGGTCAAAGTCTTCGAGAGCTCTTGTGTCGATGGGTACACAGACCCTCCCTGTGCCTGGATGCACCACAAAGGGGCTCTTCAGCAAATGGTTTAGTTTCTTGCTGACCTCGATATCGAGGCGAGGATAGGTGTATTCCAGCACAATGTCTTGTTTAGCTTCGAGCAATGCTCTCGAGTCCAGGTTCTTGCTGGCACCAGTCTTTGCTACAGCGTCGATATCGGCCCATTTGGATGTAGACGATCGTCCGGGGGCTGATTCCCATTTGCGCCGTAATGAATCATTTAGGTTCCGGTCAGGAAGAAGCTGCAGTAGCTTCTCCGCTTGTTCGCTTGTTCCCCAAGGATCCTGGACATCCAGCACGTCTTCTTGGAAATGGGTTTTGAGAATATCGAGACTCCGGCTATTAGCCACGTTAGCATCATCCCTCCTGCTGAGTAGAGACATCACGTACCTCAGGTGGGGGTGCAGAGGTCTCTTGACATTGACCTTTTTGCCGCTTTGTGAACCACCCCTAATCACTTCCAGATAGTTTGCTATAGCCCTGCGCTTCTGATCGTCCATTGACCGAGCCTTCTTATCGCACACCCAGGCGTGGGCACCTCTTCGCCCCGAGTATACCCACATGATGTGCTTGAAGCCAAAGTCTTCTCTCAGGGCCACATCGACAACCTTGATGGCCATGGTCATGAATTGCCAACACTTGTTGCAGATGGTCGCCTTGTCGCAGCATGTTCGGATATCATCGTAATCTGTCAAATCGATATCAAAGCACAGTTCTTTCGCAAGAGGCTTGAAGGCGGAAGAGTTGCGCAAGGTTTTTCGGTCTCGGGGGTTTGTCGAGTAGACGGGGCCGATTTCGAAACGGGAGGGCATGAGACGGAGGACGTCTTTTCGTAGGCTAGGCAAGAGCAAGTCAGTATTGGCATCTGGCCGTGGGAAACCCTCCCCGAGCGCCATGACAACTTACAGATCGGCAGTTGCAAAAGACTGGTAACGCAGATATGCGTCATTCTGAAGGGTAAAGGCAAACTCGCGGTTACCAAAGTCGTTTGTAGGCGTCGGGCTATGGTTCAACCACTGAAAAAGCTGTCGCCAAGGGAAGAGTCGCTGGTAAAAGCTGCGCATGACTTCTGGGTCGGAAGCAGGGATGTCTCTACCAATCCAACATGGTTAGCCAGGTATGCTCTCTCTCTCTGCAGAGGAGTTTATGGCATGAAGCTGCATACGAAGGTGAAGCTGCTCGTGCAGGTGAGCTTGCACCCTCGCGCTTAACAGGTGCTGAGCTTGGAAACTCTTCGTCTGAATCCTCGTCTGCGAACAACTCATCCAGTTTGACTTCCTTCTTCGCCTCCTCAGCTTGGCCTGCCAGGGGCGCCTCCGCCTGCGGCTCGTCGTTCATATCGACATCGTCATCTGCGGTTGTCTTTGCCGGAGCAGCATCGCCAGGAATTCCTGCATCGGCGTCCATTGGCTCGTCTTTGACGGGATTGGGAGAGATTGAATGCGGCATTGTGTGTACTTGTTTGCTTGCGCACAAGTAAATCGAGACCAGATTGAAAGATTAGCTACTAGCTGTCACCTCCACCCGATACCTGTCGAATTGCTGCTTGGCCGAGCAAGTAAGAAACAAGGCCTTGCGCGGGGAGATGCCACTGACAAGCCCTGGAAAACGCGTAGCGACGCGTAAAGTGGAAATGCCATTTCATGTGCAAAGTAGCTCGTACCCAGTGAAGGCTGCGTCGTTTTACTGTACCAGACACGTTACGCGGACATCAGCTGCAGTTTTAGCGTACAGAGGCCGCCATGTCCACTGATAGCTGTCCACTGTAAGCTGCCCAAAGCCCCCGCCATTAAGCATCCTTCAGCGTTCAGGCCCAAAAGCCGCTATAGACTGAGCCATGAATCAACGAATGCTCGAGATAAGCACCAGAACCGCCAGGGATCTCTCTCAAGAATCCTCGCAATCAACTGCCGACAACTCAACTCAGCCCTGGCTGTTAATTGTCACATATCACAGCACAGCAGAGCACAGCATAGCACAACAAAGTTCAAGCTCGCCCCAGCACTACCGTAGCAGCTACCAAAGCTCGCTCACTCGGATCGTCTCCGAGGCGAAACACAAAGAAATTACCCCATCTGGTAAGGATCTCCTCTTTTTGCTCCGGGCTCGTTCCCAACTTCATGCGTCAAACAAGGGCCTAGAAAGTTCCAAAAAAAAAAAAAAAGACCACAAGCTAGGCCTAGGTATTCCGGACGGTTGAATCCGCCCTGATGTCTCCCACCGCAATTTTGCTTTCAATTTCCCTCTGACAATTTCTCTCTCTTGAATGTTGCTGCTCATCCGTCCACAGAGAGCTGTAGTTGTTTGTTAATCCATCGCGGTAGTGGCTTACACTATTACTTCTATTTTACATGGCATTTTACTCAATACATTGCTAGCGAACAAGACATTCATTGCCGCCGTGGCAAAAAAAAAAAAAAAAAAAAAAAGCAACGGCGTGAAACCAAGTCAAAACCCATGATTCAATCTCATCCACACAACCCAAGCCCATACACCACCTCGTGTAAGTGCAACGCCCCAACGCGCCCTTCCCACATGTTCATCGTGCCATGTACCACATACACACAAAAGGGGTGCATTGAAAATGAAAAAGTTGTTTGCTCATTAGCCGACGTTTATGCCTTTTGTTCTTTTCATCAAGACGAGGGTCAATGTTGCATCAAACACGGCTTCTCGCAGGACATTTTTGTGCGAAAAAATAAGAGGTGAGCAGAAGATCCACGGCTGACGTCAAACTGCCGCGGGTATGCAATAGATTGGCTGGAGACCATGCTATAGACCAGGCTCTAGACTCTCTGCCGGCTTCTCTTTTTGTGCTCCATACCTTTCGATGATATCAATACCTGTGCTCCGTAGTATGGAAGGGTCCAGACAGCTTCTGGGGCTTGGCAGCGCTGCGGGCTGTCCAGTAGCAAACAAACAAACGGAACGGCCGACCAGGGGCCTTTTTGCATGTTATAAGTGGTCTCTCGCATCTGCTTGCGTATGTGCGTTGCCGTCCTTTTTCTCTCTTCTTTTCGTTTGCTTTCTATTTATCACGCAAAAGCCACATCGTGCTGGTTGCCAGTGTATCTCGAGCTCAGATCCTGCTTCAGCTTTCGTTCGTCCTCGCATAAAACACAAACTCGCCCTCCGGACCGTTCATTCCCTTCGCTCTCGTCCCCCGCTCCCGGCATCTAAAAACCGCCCGTCTCCATTGTTTCCCACCCCCGGTCCAGACCTCCATGGAACGCTCAACGGCGCGCCTGGATCATCGGATCTAACGGCTACAAGCATCCCAAGGTGTGATTTCCTGTTACATTTCAAATTGGTTTCTCTTACATTTCTCTTCTCTTTCCCCGTCTCGTTTCATTTCCGTCTTGTTCCTCTCTCTGTCTTCGTTCTCCCGCCCAAGCGAGTAGGCTTGACTTTTTATGAAATCTCGATCGAGTTCCATCTACAGTGGTCCTCCGCCATGCTGATATTACGAGGACTGCCCAAATCTCCGACCGTTTCCCAATTTTGACGTTTATCCATGTTGACGCCTTGAGATTCGCAAATCGGATCTCATCGGGGAGGGGCCCATTTCCATCTCCCCACCGCAGACAGCATAACAAAAAAGGCATATATGTTTGGAAGGCCTCCCATGCGTCATGCCGATTCTAGTGACTCTTACACTCCGTAACTCCGTTTTTGCTGGACCCATCAAGCAGTCTTCTCACCACCAGCCTTCTCTGGTCTGCACTCACACATTCTCATCTTCTGCACACCAGAGACGAATGTAACGTCACTTTTACAAAAAAAAAAAAAAAAAAGTTGGCAATGTCAAATCTCTTTATTCAAAACGGATAGTTTGATTAACCACTCCCTACAGATCCATAGTTACCACGTATCGTTCCTAATGCTTACAGCTTTTCAGCATGGCGCCATGACAGAACGACACCGCCACCAGACATTTTGTCTCCAATAAACCCCAGGACCTAGCCAAGCATCACCGTTACAAACTCGAGTTTCTCTTAAAAAGAAAAAAGACAACATTTTCCTCCCCACGGGGAAAATTCAGTCGTAAAGCCCCGACAGATATCCAACCGGTGCGCGAAATCATCATCCCAACCCAAAACAAATCCCAAGACAACAGTTCAAAAAACACCCCTGAGGATGGACTATAAGAAAAAGAAAAAGCTCCTCCTTTGTTCAAACATGTCACAACGCCACATAGCAGAATTTCCCATGCAATGAGCAAACCAAGAGCCGAGAAGAAATTAGAAGAAGGAAAAACAAATAAAAAGTATAAGGAGAAAAAAGCAAGTCAATCATCCGGCAATCCTCATGCACAGAAATTGGTCATCAGCTCCGGCATTAAGCATAAGTTCGTTGCGAATTATTCAAGCGCTGGCGCTTCTCTGGCGGACTATCATGATCGGACAAACGGCCAGAGGATGCATCCATCGTCGAATACGCGTTTCTACCTTGCGTCATGTTGTACTGGTTGCTCCCATCCATCATCCCGAAGCCCGAATCGACCCCATTTTGAGACATGTGGCCAGACGACCAATTCGAGCCACCAACACCTGCAGGCGGAGTTGGCGATTCGAATTTGATGGGGTTGCCCGACGTGTTAAGATAGGGAACATTCATCATAAAGGCGGATCCGTGCCCGTTGTCTGACTGGCTGGGCGGGTTCTTCAAAAGGTGCTGGAGGTGTGTCTTGACAGACTTGAGCATTCCCTCCTTGGTGAAGGGCTTAGCCAGAACTCCGTTCATACCTAAATGGCGGTCAGTTTGGGTGCCCAGATTATTTTTGGGGGTTGTGTTATATCTCACCGTGCTCAAAGTAGCCATTCACCTCATCCGGTCGAATATTTGACGTCATGGCGATGATGGGCGTGGCTGGGCAGTGCTGGCGGATATACATGGTGGCCGATACACCATCCAGCCGGGGCATGATGATGTCCATGAAGATCAAGTCGAAATGGTCACGACCAACAGCGCTGATTCGGTTATATGCTTCTGCACCGTTGATCTACACAGCTAGTGTTAGCCCACTGTAACCAACATCGGAATTCTCGACCCATCGATATTAGATCCAGTTTACTTACAGCATGCTCGACATCGCAGCCCATCGATTTGAGGAATTTGATGCCGATTTTCGCACACGTGCCGTCGTCTTCTACCAAGAATACTATTGGCTTCTTCGGTCCCCATAGAGGTGCAGGCTTGTCCAGTGACGGGCCCGGTGCACTGTTCATCTGGTTAGGTTGTGGCGTATGCTGCTGATGCTGATCCAGGGACCCGGAACTGTTCTCGTTTGGCATGGCATATGGAATCTTATTAATGTGATCCGAGTGGAAGGGATCGATGCCGACAGTCTGGCCTACGGGGTAGACGGGATACCGACTAATGTCATTCATAGGGTCATGCAGCATGGGCATTGATACGGGGGTGACCATGGTTGCTGAGTCGGCAGGGGATTCGTAAATGTCGTGCAGACGCTCGAGCTCACGATCAGCCACGGCATCGGGCGCGACGCTAGAGAGCAGCTCTCGCGCTCTTCTAAGTTCTGGCACGTTTTCGTCGCCATCCGACGAAGACATGCCGCCATTTGAGCTCATCTGGTGGGTCATCATTCCATTATTCCGGTTATGGTTGTACGGGGAGAGGAAGTTGAGCATCTCATACTGCGCCTGCTTTTGCGCATTGAGCATCTTTTGCAGGGTGAGGACCTCGTTGACCAGGAGCCGATTTGTCTGAGAGATGTCGGCAAACAGCTCCTGAAGCTGCTGTACTTGCTGCTGAGTCGCGGTCAGCTGCTCGGACACGACGCTGACGTGCTGGCTGGTGGTGAAGTCTTCGGCGACCTGGGGTTTCCGTGTGGCCGGCGCTTTCCGGCGAATGTTGTCGAGGTCATCTTTGCTGTCGACGCGGAAGTAGGGGTGCTTGAACTCTAGGACCTGCATGTCGTGACCCAAATTCTTAGTCGTGCCGTTCATGTGAGGTCTTCAGCTCTATGATGCGCCCAGCTGGGATACTTACGTTGCCATTTGGAGAGGCCGATTCGCCATCGGCAGAGGGCTTGACCTTGTGAAAGTCATATTTGTTGAGCTGTCGGATAAAGCTGGACATGTTGCTGTGCTTGAAATGCTTCGGCAAGATGGACCTCGTAAATTTCTCGCCCTGTTTGAAGACGTAAGAGTCAATCCAGGCGTAAAATGGAAATGCAGGGTGAATCCCACCTCGACCACGACAAATGAGTCGCCATCTTTCCCCCACCGAGCTACATCCTGGTGTGTCGGGTCTTCGAGCATTCTAAAGCAAGGTCAGCTGGATCGATAGAAGCTGAATCTTGTTCGTGAGCAATTACCGAAACAGCTTGCGAACCTTGATATAACATTATTAGCACTCGTTTCGTCATATATCGGGCTCACGTATACGTAGGTATGGCGAAAGACTACTCACAAATTCACTAGCATTGTTCCCCCCGCCCGGGGCATTGGCAGCCTCTGTCCCAGACATTTAAGCTGAAGAATACTGTCCTTTAGGCAATACCACAGGCAATATGGGAGAAGGCGACGCGCCTCCAATTGAGGCTCCGGCTGGATGCCGCTGGCGAAGCCGATATTGTGGAAAGCCGTCGCAGGGCCTGCGGGAACCAGCACAGTTGTTGCAGCAACAAACTTTATTTCCCTTGAAGATCTGCTAACCCTCCTCTTTCTCTTTCTTTATCGCTCCTTCTCGCTTTCGTTATCGGGGGCGGTATGGCTTGGCTGGCGGCAGATCGGTTCGACGAGCGGGCAGGCCAGGAGAGGCGCTCCGGAGATGGACGGAGGTTGCCAGATGCGGTGCGCCGAGATGACGGAGCTCAGTGTTTCTCAAGGCGCCCCGACAGCAGTGGCGGGCGTGACGTCGCAAGCTGGCGAACACAGAAAAAAAAAAAAAAAAGGCAAGCAATGCAATTGAAGGAGGACTCGCGGACAGACCCTCGATGGGCTTGGCTAAGGCAGGGTTCGATGCTGCTGAATCGAGGTTGGACGATTTTCGATTTAGCCCAGATAGTCGATGGGCGAATGGATGGCCCGAGATGGGGGGTGGACCGGGGGAAGAGAGGCACTAGGCCCAGGAGGACGTGGGAAGATCAGAGGACAGCACAGCAGAGGCGCACGCTGTAGCAGCGCTGAAGGGCAGCGAGTTCAGCGGGCTCAAGCTGCGTGTACTGATACTTGGAGTGCATGTACTTGTTCGCTGGGCCTTGGGGACGTGGAGACCTGATATCCAAGCCTTGACTTCTTCATGCAGCTAAGGGAGGAGACGGAGAGGAGACGGTTCAAGAAGGAGAGAGAAGAAATAAGAACAAGAACGCAGCTACAAGTACTGCTACTAATATGACACCTTCACTCCATCGTTTCTCTTTTTCCCACTACCATACAGTAGGAATCATTCCAGAAAAAAAAATTAACATGTATCCACAAGGGGGGGAGTTTAGGAAGAAAAAAAAAAACTTGGAAAGAAGGGGGGTCCTGTCTCAAAACTGCCAAAGAAGCACGGCGCCGCCAAATTCGGGGGTCCCCATATCGTGTAGTGTACAGTGGCTTTTTGCAAGTGCTCTCAATTTCTTCTTAGGGCACTGCAGGGTGCGAGGGGCCGTGCAGCGCATCTCCCTTGACACAGTACCGGCCCGCCTAGCTCTGTGTTAGTCTTGCTGCTACGACGATGCTAGCGATTTGATAGACATTGGAAGCCAGTCGGTCTAGGAGAACCAGGGACAGCAGGTTTTTTTTACTTGCTCTTTTCTTTTCTTTTTTTTTCTGGTGTGCGTGTGTGTGTCTGTTAGCGTCTAGTATCAACTATTTCGTTTCTTTTTTTTTTTTTTTTTTCGTTTTCATTTAGCCAGAGCCAGCCAATGGCGTTCTTCGTACCAAATTAAACTGAAGTGGCTTTTTCAGCTAGCCATTTTGCATGCAGGTATAAGCCATCAATGAGCGACTTTGCCAGGCGGTTCTTCGATTGCGTGCCAAGGCCCGGCAGATTAGGAAACGACCTGGCCGGTTCTTAGCCTCCATTGCCGTCTTCCATCCATTCCTTTTTTGCTTTTTGCTTTTTTGTTTAGTACAACGGCAAATTACTAACGGTAACTCCCGTCAACTACCTACACCGAGCTACTGATACAATGTAAAGCTTTCGAAATCCGTAGCGTCAAAGCGCCAACGCAGCCATAACCGTAGGAAGCCGGCCATGTAAGTGTTCGGATGGGAACCGCCAATGCCACCCCGTATTAAGAGGCAGGCAGGCATGTACTTTGTTCGATGTGTGAATGCACCTCGTGCTCTAGTGTTATGCCGCCTCCGCAAACTATGCTCGTCTTGGACCGCGGGAAGAGCACGCCAAGATGATCTGAGTCAACCTGACGGGATTTTTACTCATGCTTGTCTGTCCTCTTGCACCTATTCTGATGCTAGCATGGAGCGTTTAATGGTGGTGCAGGCACTAATACCTGCGAGGCCATCGCGGCTGTCCGTAAGCTGCTAGCAGCTTTTAGCCTCCAGCAATCAACCCCTATACGATCAAGATACGATGGTGTATACACGACGGTCTGCCTATCTAGCAATTGCTCCGTATTTGGTATCTGTATTGATACGATATATAAACTGGGCCCCTTCCAGTAACTATACCTGCATGTGCTCCATGGCTAGATACAGAACGCTCACTCAATTCGTGCCCCAGAAGGATGCGATGCCGAGGAAGCTGGTCCGCATACACATGTGCCGTCCAATAGCAATATTGATCCAAAGCAACACAAAAGGCAGCACCCCGTCGTCGTAGCACTCCCGGACCGTGTCCAAGGTACGGCTGTCTGCGCTGCCCCATGTCCACCTGAACACCACACATGCAGGGAAGCAGGTGATGAAGGGAGGCCGTTGTTTTCTGGGGGCGGAAAAGAGCAATATATGCACGTACAAGGGGGCATCCATCTCTGCTTTTTTGGGGCGCCTACCGCTTCAAGCAGGCATATTGATTGATTGCATGTACATTTGCTGTAAATAGGACAAGTAGGTATGGTACAGCGGTGGTACTACTAGCAACGGTAGTGCTCGTGCTAACAGGACACCATCGTGATTATCTTTTCAGCCGTAATGCGTGCCAGTTGGGCGAATCCCACGATAGCTGCTTTTGCGGGGGGCTGAACACCGAAGCCGCGACTACACACGTACAAGTACCCGCGTCGATCGGGTCATCTTCAGTGCATCGGCTGGCACGCCGCAAACGAAGCAGCGAATAGAAACTGGACCCCAGGGCCGTCTCGCCTCGCTATCGCGTTTGCAAGCGTAATTGCAATTCTAAATCGCCTCCCTGCAGCACGCGGCTTATATTAGTGGCCTTACCATCACCACGTCGCCAACTAAGACCAATGCTAGCTGGCCTTGCAAGCCTCCGATCGACGAGTTGCAATGCAATTGGGCCCCGTGGCCGCGGCACCGGACAGCCACAGACGGCATCTCGTACTAGCACGGGCAAACTGGCAGCTTGGCGTGAAACAACAGAGGCATCATCGTGGGCCGTGATGATTCCAACAGTCTGGATGAATGCAAGTGGTGCGATGGCTGGTACTGCCACATGAGCCCGGGCCATCACCCGCAACGGTGCATGTGGTATGCGACGCTTAGGCTCAGCGGTCCGGCTATCCGCAAGATTACCTCTCAGGGATCAGCCCTTTTCGTCTCAATTGCTACTGCTCGGTCAGGTAGCGGTACCTGCGCAGGCAGATCCTGGCTGGCGAGAAGCACCATCAACACCACCACCATCACCATAGCCATCACGACGCAGCTTGTACAAGCATGTATTGAACCAATACATGACACATGTAGAGAGAGCCACACTTGGACGCCGTTGAGATGCTCTAAAAATAGGCGGATTCAGCTCCGAGTCCTCTTCTGAGACATGATGCGGAGCCAGCCCAGAGGCATGCAACTCTGCGTACATGTGCTATGTTGCCAGGAATAGAGCAAAACACACGTCTCGGCTTGAAAGGATTGATTGGCTCTTGGGAGCATCTCGTTCTTGCTTTGAACCTAAACTCGACCCCAGGCCAAGCAGCGGCAGCTAACCAGAACGAGCTCTATTGGCCATGATAGCTCGTTTAGCCTGATCTACACGCATCAAGCCAAGCGTATCACATTCACCGCCAGCCTTCCCGTTGGAAATGTCTCTCATTGTCTCCAGGAGGCTGTCAGTTGCAGTTGTCTTTAAAATACTTATGCTGCAATTGCGAGCAGAGCACGGCATAGTGCCTACATGGTGTTTACGAAACATTCCTCCCTCTGTCCTTCAGCTGGAGCTCTTCGGAATCTGAGCTGCCGTCGCTCTCCGAATCCCTTTTCCCCGCGTTATGCCGATCAATGCCATATTCAGTAAACGCGCGTTGAAAGCTTAATGCTTTCGATTTGGCCTCTCAGATGTAGATGCTTGTATGCAGAGCAGATGTACAACGTCAGACGGGGGATATTTTGTACCGCTACATGCCAGGCAATTATGGATCGCAAGAGCAAAGGATCCAAGAGATATATTTAGACGCCGTGTGGAATGCTACATCAGATGATGCCTCTTAAATTTTTGGAGCCAAAATATTTCATGTATCGGAAGACATAATGGCCCCATTTAGCATCGGGACCCTCGTTTGGAGGGGAGCACGGAGCGTACTCGTCCAAGTTCACGTCCAGAGAGCGGATCACCTGGAATCCTGCCTTCTCGTATGCCCTCCACGCAGGCTCCGACGAATGAACCCATGCAAAAACTCCCTTTTGGTCGCAAATGCTCGTTCCCCAGCGCAGGAGCGCAGAGCCAATGCCTCGCCTCTGAAATTTGGGCGAGACAGACAGCCCAACGACAATGAGACATTTGGTGCCTTCAGGCATCACCTCCTTCTGCCATGCGTCCAAGTCGCCGCTTGTAAGAGCCTCGAGCCGCTTAATAGGATCATCCTCTGATTTTGGCGCGCTTTGTTCAGTTGAAGCTGGCTCGTCCTTTTCTGACTGATCCTTCTCCGGCTTCTGTGTTGACGCTGCGGTCGGCTTTTCGGGGGGCTGAATCCTGCCTTCCAACACTGGCATCTCGTCGGGTGAGAATCCAATAAGCGCCCATTGGCAGAAGCCTGCAAAATCTCCCGTCTCATCGTCAACAGCTTTCAATACCACATACCGTGGCGATTTCAGCATTTGTGGGAGGCTTTCTGTGTGGTACGTCTTCATATCAAAGGGATTCCGGCCAAGGGCCTTCATCTGAGTTTGGCGATCGTCTAGGAACGCATCACTGCTGAGTTGGGCCGCTTCGGGCACATCTCCGAGTTGGAGGGCTTTGATGGTAAAAGTCTTCTTGGACATTGCAGTAATTTGCTAATTGGTATACATTGACGATCTGTATTCGTGGGCATCAAGTGGTTGGTTCCCAGGTCCCTTATATAGTAACAACTTCGCCATGTTGAAGCAGAGCCAGCGTTGGATCTTGATAACGATGGCGGGGTGCACCGCATTTGAGTCACCGGCGAGCGTGATTTGTCAAGCGACTGCTGCTACAAAAGGTGCCTGGGCCAAAATGGCGCCAGCAATGATCATCACGTCTCTGAGCTAGCCTTATGAAGCAGCTCCAGGATCGTCGCAGCATAGACAGATCCATCGCCTTTAATCTCTTGTACAACCACAGTCTTGTCTCTTGATCTTGCGCCCTGAACTAGGCTCAACTTCGACTTTGGAATGTCCAAGGCTTCGCTGAGGACCTCCATCACGGCTTGATTGGCCTCGCCGTCCTTTGCCTGGGCCGCAACGCACAGCTCAATCGCCTCTTCAGTCACCGCCTGAATGCCCTCTCTGTTCTTGCTGGCTCCGGGCTTCACGTGCAGTCGCAGCTGCAGAATGCCCTGAGGCGCCTTCTTGGAGCCGGCTAGGAAGCGCACGGCGGCACTAGCTGGAGATGCCATGGAGGACCCGTGGAGGTGTCTATTGTTGCCTTGCGGGTAAGATCGAGAGTAACTTTAATTTCCGACCAGGCCAGCGCCAGGATTTGAACTCTGCCGCTTTCATGAAAATAGAGCGGGTGGAAGCGTCAACGCTGTCGCCACCTCATCACTGCGCAGTCGCTATCAGCTTACAGCCTCGGCGGCTAAAACAGCAGAGTTGATGAGATAATCTTACATCAGACATAAGACTCGAGGACCAAACTCTAAGCTCTCAAGACTCCAATCGCTTTCCAGATCTCAGATGCTCGGCATGAACTGGTAGGAAAAGCAATGGATGTAGGGTAGGTCTGACGGGCCACAGGAAGCCACTGCCGTATAGCTGCTGACGCTTCAGTGCATAGCCCGCTGAAGCTGGTGCCCTTCAGCAGGGCCAGGAGCTGCCGGCGGCCAGCAGGCGCCTATATAAGAAAACGCAATTTCGTCATGGAGCCCAACCTGACCCGTGACAACCACCTGCAGGCCCAAAATTCCTGCATCACGACTTCATCTGCCCCAGAGCACACGCCGTCCGTCTTCCACCCTCGCAGTGCTGCGGCGATCGCTGCTCGTCTTCGCAGCCTGCTCGTCCCTCGATTGAGCGCCATGGCGTCGGCATACAGCGCATACCATGGCGCTACCAGAAATTCGCAGTTCACCGTCACGGCACTTGGGCGGTGGTCCGTTTTGCCGAAGCAGCTCCCAGGTTCGTCGCCCTGCATGTGCTTATTTCTGCATTGACCAGGGAAAGTTTTGGCGAGCTAATTGGGTGCATATAGCCGTCGACAAGATCCGCGTTCTTCACGTCTACGATTTCGACAACACATGTGCGTTGCTCTTTTCCTCTTCGTCAGCTTCCCATCCAGTTTGGCTGTTTTGTGATTGCTGACTTGGCATATATCCAGTGTTCAAAACCCCCATGCCAAATCCAGCATTGTGGACTGGGCCGACGATAGGATTGCTCGCGACTCAAGAAGCATTCACTAGCGGTGGATGGTGGCACGACAACAGGATCCTCTCAGCAACCGGTGATGGCGTTGAAATGGAAGAGGCGCGTGCCTGGGAAGGATGGTGGAATGAAAAGGTCACCGAACTTGTCAAGCTGAGCTCGAAGCAGCACGACGCTCTCTGCGTGCTTTTGACTGGCCGTTCTGAGCATGGTTTTGGCGACTTGATTAAGAGAATGGTTGCAAGCAAGGGCCTTGACTTCGACATGGTCTGTTTGAAGCCCAGAGTCAGCCCTTCCAACCAAAACTTCCAAAACACAATGCACTTCAAGCAGCTCTTCTTTGAGGCGCTCATGGAGACGTACCGAGACGCTGCCGAGATCAAAGTTTACGAAGACCGGCCGAAACACACAAAGGGATTCCGAGACTTTTTCGCCGAGTACAACCGGCGTCAGGTGGTGATGCCAACTCGAGGGACGATAACTGCCGACGTTGTCCAAGTGTATGATGCTTTACGGCTTCTCAACCCTGTTGTTGAAGTTGCGGAAATCCAGCACATGATCAACCAGCACAACGAAACCATAGTCAAAGACTGTCCTCCCTCCAGGTCCAAACTTATGATTAAGAAGACCGTCTTCTTCACCAGCTACATGATTGGTGCCGATGATATTAAAAGGCTTCTGAAGCTGGCGCAGATTCCTCCGGGCATATCAAATAACGACCTCAAGTTTCACGCCAACAACATCCTCATTTGTCCTCGCCCATGCCCGGCTAGTATACTGGAAAAGGTTGGCGGCATGGGAAGCAGAATGTTGTGGGAAGTAATTGGCATCGCCTGCCATGACAACTCCATCTGGGCTGCTTCGGTGCGCCCCGTGCCGCATACTGCCAAGTTTCACACTGATAATCCCGAACCACTCGTGGTGCTTGCCCTCAAGAAGGGGGCACGCCCCGTGGATGCGGGAAAAATCACCAGCTGGCAGCCTCTGCCGATTGAACAACGCTTTACATTCGAGACGACAGTCGGAGAAAAAGTGATTCTTCGTATTGAGCCTGAAGACCCCAAAGAGGATGAGTACCAAAGCTTGTTTGTTAACAAATCTTCCAAGCGTAAACATCCTCCGGAGGATGAGTACCCTGGCAAGGCGCCGGCGCAGTACGGCGGCCGAAACGAGTCCAGAGGCTTTCACTCTGGCAGGGGACGAAACAAAGGTGGCAACTCACGCGGCCATCGCGCTGCTAGGGGCGGCGGACGAGGTGGTCGTAACCGTGGCCACGGCTACCGCTCTTTGGACGACGTTGATCCCAAGGGCAAAGATGCCGCCGGTTCAAGCTCGTTTGGCCGAGGTCGGCCTATGGGCGGGCAGCCATCCAGCGGTTCAGATCTACAGAGTTACTATTAGAAATAGGATGGGTGGCGCTACTATTCTTGGTAAAACAATATCAGTATACCATAGCTTACCCAACTTTTTAGGGACCGGATGAGCTGGGAGAAGATTGTTCAAAGGATCCGAGGAGGAAGCAAACACCTTGCTCTTTGTTATCTCATATTATTTTGCGTCATAACAGATATGACCGGCGGAGGATCATTCCCATTCACTGAAAGCGCATTTAGGGCATCCGGGAAGCATGTCGATGGAATCAAGGGCGAAAGGGCGTATTAGGCACATGGCATATTGAAATGGAAACAAGGAAGGGCGAATTTTTATCTTTCCTTTTAGTATTATCGGATTAAAGCTCGGTAGCTCAAGTACGAAAGCAACATGTAATGAATGATACCCAAAAATTGGGGTCAAACCTCGCTATCTGTTATGATGTTCATGGTCATCATCTTGTTTTAAGTCTCTTTTTTTTTTAATATCTGTAAATTTTACTTTATTCATTCCAATTGTGTGTCCTACATAACCTTTCAACATGCTTTTATCTAGTCACTGTCATCGTCATCGCTGTCATCGTCTTCATCCTCTGACTCTGCATTTTCTAACCACTCCACGAGCACTTTGCATTTCTCCTTCAATGCAGCCATGGACTCGCCATCCACCGCACGGGCATCCTCCCACCAGCCCAGAATGCCCTCCTCTTCCAAGATGTCCAAGGCATACAGCTGCTGCAGCATGGCCGGCAGCAGCGTAGCGCTCTTGGCCTGCTGCTCCTGGCCCTTGGAGTAGTGCTGCAGGGCCCGCTGCAGAGAGAGGATGAATTCAACCTGCGCGGGCTCGCCGCCGCCGACGCCGACTTCGTTGACAAACTTGGAGGCGCCCTTGCACGCGGTGAAGGCCCTCTCCGCCGCCTTACTGGCGTCGAGGCCGCCGTGCTCGGGGGTGACGAGCTCTACGGCGCGGCGGGTAAAGGCCGTGGCGACGGCTTTGCGCATCATGGCGTCGGAAGCGTTGTTGGCTAGACGGAGACCCATGAATTCGAGCTTGGCAGAGTCGAAGTCGCCCGAGTCGGCGCGCAGAGCGTCGAGAAGACCGTGGACGGCGTCGGCGTGGAAGGACATCTTGCCGGCGGAGTCGTCGGAGGCAAAGGATGAGAGGCGCGATCTCGAGGAGTGCGCGGCGTCTGCGGAGAGGAGGTTGCTGTCGTCGTCGTCGGACTCGTCATCGGAGTTGAAGGTCGAGATGGAAGAGGTGGACAGGTTCCAATTTGCGAGGGAGTAGATGAGAGACTTTTGAAGCCTCGAAGGGTCTTCGTCGTCGAGCTCATCGTCCTCCGGGTCGTAGAAGGGGGCTGCGTTGCTGTCGGGGCCGAGGAGGTTGGTGTCCTTTGCGACTTGCTTGCCTGTGGACGTGACGGTCGATAACACGGCGGCTGTGGAAAAGGAGATGTTGTCGCTGATTTGGACGCCGTAGGAGAGGAGTGATCCGGTGGGTATTGAGCAGCCCTTGCCGATGACTACGTTGCCCGCCAAGATGGATTTTGATACAGTCGTTCTATCCCCGATAGTGGTATCGTTCCAAATAAAGGAGTTCTCTAGCGTAACATTGGAACCAATCTTGCAGCCAGTGCCGACAATGCTGTTGACGATTTTGCTTCCGGAGCCAATGCTGGTGTCGGTTCCAATGACGGAGTTTTGGAGCTTGGCGTCATGGGCGTGAGAAGCTCCAGTCTCGATAATGACGTTGTTGATGTGCTTTTTGAATGTCTGGTTTAGGAAGATGTTGTTTTCGGGGATGAAAGGGAACGTCCATCGGCCGAGAATGTCTCTGCTGATGGAGTCGTACATCTGTAAGTTGCTTGCTCGCGCAGCGTAGCCGTCTTCGAAAATCTCGGCGTAAATCATCTTGCCGTTGAGTTCCCAGTCCTTGAGCACTCCGTGCAAAAAGTTTCTCCTGGGAAGCTCATAATCGAAACTTTCTGACCAGAGAGCAAGCACTTCGGGGGTGCAGATATCGATCTGGGCATCTATCAGGTCGGCTCGAATCTCAAACTCGGTCGATAGCTCCTCGGCAATGGCGGGGTCCATGGAAAGGTAGTGGTCGCTCTGTAGCGGGTTCATCTCGTCGTAATGAAGGCAGCGTTGAGTCTTGGTGTCCACCACAAAGACGGGAGTAATTCCATTCGTCTTGGTTCTGTGCTCCTCGGGTCCGCCGCTGTGCAGAATCATGGTCATGATGTTTGCGGCGCTCGCTTCTCTTCGTTTTCGGTGCGCGGCGAGGGCGTCGTCCAGAATGAGATTCGACACGACATCGCCATGCACCAGCAGGAAATCGCCGTCCACCAGTGATCGCTTGTCCATGTCTCGGAGAACATCGCCCACGGAGCGAGCATCGGCTACTCGAACAAACTGGAGTACTGAAAAGGGCGACAGTTTTGACGAGGACGCCCACTTAGAGCGGCCAATGTAGTCTTCAACCTGATTTGTGTGTGCGCCGCAGTAGATGTAGACCTCCTGAACACCATTCATGGCCAGGAACTCGAGAGTGTATTCGATGAGGGGGGTGTTTGCCAGCGGCAGAAGACACTATAAACGAAGAGAGTCAGCTTGCGGCTACGGCTTCAGATTAGCCCACACCTGCTTACTCTTGGCTTCTCTACTGTGAAAGGCTTGAATCGATCTTGAAACGAGTCTGCGAGGACCTGGATCGTAGCGGAAGCGACATGGTTAGCTGCTGGATGCGAACGGAACCCCGCGATGGATCTTGCTTGTACGCACCACTGCCTGCAGGACATCTTCGGCCTTGCTCTCAGCGTTGGATTTGGCGGGCTTCTTGCCCTTTGCCGAGCTGGCGCTGTTCTTGCCCTTGTGAGACATGTTGTTGGCCAAGCGCAAAGGTGAAGGGCTGCGGTGTGCGCTCGGGATGGGGATTTTTGGTGGGAGGGTTCTGGTTTGCGACAGCTTATGGGTGACTCAACTCTAGCATCGAAATTTCTCACCGCGGTGAAGCTTCGGTGTTGGCGGGGTTCAGGTGGGGTCAGCCCGCCATAGAGCAAAGCATAATAATTAATGGATATAAATAGACAAAGCTTGTTGGTTTTAGATGGATTAAATTTAATATTAAGAGAAACTACAGTACTATAGGTATATAAAAGTATAATCAAATCTTGGGTTGGGTATATCAATCATATGATAAAATATCACGGCTGTTGAAAACACATCGCTGACGTAATGCATCGCTGCTGATTGCTTTTCGTTCCTCCCTTTTCCTTTTCCTTTTCCCTTCGTCTGTTTTGTTGCTACTCCTCCACCTTTACTCATTCTTCACAGTGGCAGTGGCTTCCTTCTTCTCCTCAACGCTGCGAGGCACGCTTTCGCGTCTTTCAGATACACCGTCTTCGCTATCCGTTTCATCGTCGGTGCTGAGATCGTCGTCACTCGCGCGTCGTTCAGCATTCTCCGCCTCACGTCTTGCCCGTCTCTGGCGCCTCTCGTCGTTTCTCGCTCGTTTCCGCTCCATTTCGTCCAGCTCATTTTGCAATTGCTGAATGACTCGGCTCTTGGCTCGAATCTTGCCGCCATACCGCCAGAAGATGAACGGAATCGGAATGCAGATGACTTCAAGCAAGCCGAGCAGGGTTCCCGCCCACTGCGGCGACAGCGTTTCGTACATCTTGGGCCCAGCCAACGGCAGGGTTCCTCCGACAATGCTTCGGAAGACGGCATTGCTGGCAAGCGCACTGGCTGCGTAGATGCTGTATGCGCCGGCCAAGTAGTTGTTGCCGTAGATGAAGCAGAGCGTGTTGCCCGCGCCAAAGGGTATGCCAAAGATGATGGGCGCAATCCAGTGGATGTGTGTCGACAAGCAGGTCCAGGAGAATCCGAGTTGGCCAATGCTGGTTAGAATGGCTCCCAGGCCCATTATGAGGGCTGCAGCTTCTGGGAGAACCTTCCCAGTCACCGGGTCGCGAGGCTGCCTGCAGATAAATCCTCTAATCACCGGCTCGAAAGAGATGGCGATGAGGATGCCGCAGCCAATTCCGAGGAACGACAGCCCCGAAAGCCCATATCCCCATCCGCGATACTGAGTAAATACAATGGGATAAGCGACGAAGCAAAGGTACAGAATGCCATAGATGAGAGAAATCCTGCTTCTTGGTCAGATCATGATATGACACCACTGTGAACAAGCTGAGCGGAAGATTGCTTACCAAAAGTTCATAAACCACAGGATTGGCTCAGTAGCAGCCAGCACAAAGGGGCGACTCATGTTGATCTTGAGAAGGCTCAGCGTCGAGATCTTTTGATCGTACTGGCACCAATATCGAGGGTCGTCTTTCTCCTTTCGAAGTCGGGCAGCCTTCTTCTTGAGAATGGCTGGAGGGTACGTCTCCCTGAGTGAAAGAATGGCGAGGATGGTTGCGCCTGCGATGATGAGGCTCACCCAGTTTGTCCATCTCCATCCTTTGTACTGAAAAATAAAACCACCGATCAGAGGACCCAAAACAGGGCCGTTGAGCGGAGCAATGCTGTACACGGATATTCCGAGAGAGAGGTATTCGGGGTGGCTGATGTCGACAACTGTACCCGGGGTATTCGAGATCATAACAGCGCCAAAAAGAGCTCTATAACACATGTTGTTAGCTTCGCAAAACTCGGAAACTGATCGGCTTCTCAAATTCGCATGCACTCACCCAAAGAAGCGAACGACGATAAGAGTCGTCAGAGAAGGCCCAATAGCACACGGAATAATGAGGATGGCCCATATAGTCATGCAAACAATATACACAGGCTGTCGGCCGTATACCTCACTCAATGGCGCTAGAACCAAGCTTCCAACAGCAAGACCCAAGAGATAGGTTGTTACACCCAGCGTGGCGACCGTTTCTGAGGCATCGAATTCTTCCATCAGCCCGGGTATGAAAGCCGTATAGCTGGTGCTGTATAGGACGGCAAGCCATGTAGCGAAAGAGACGACTCCAATTGTCCAGGCTCGATAAAGCAAGGACCAGTTCAGTGGATTGTCGGGATCGTTATCCTCAAAGTAAACTTCATATTCCGGCGGCCTAGACGCCACGCTGCTCATGCTGGCTCCTGATCTTGTGTAAGTGATTGGCTCACGAGCAGCGCGCTCAATCTCTGTTTCGACAGTTGCCGTAGCGGCACGCTCCAGGTTCCAGGTATAGTCATCGTTGTTGAATCTGCTCGAGGTGGCAGAGTGCCGGCTGCGACTCCGAGTTCGATTTGTCCGATTTGTCCGGACTCCTCCAATTGACTCCAAGATGGGGGACTCCCTGCCCGACGAGTGACGGTCTTCGCCGGATTCAACCGTCGACAATGTTTTCTCGATATCCACCGCCATTTTCTCTTCTTTTGGCCGAAATCGATGAACCAGCTGTAGGTAGCAAGCGGCGTCGCTATATTGACAGCAGCTTCACTTTTGAGGGAAATGTAGCATGTCAAAGCTTAGCTAGAGCAGACTACTCAAGCTTATATAAACGACAATACTTTTTTTTTCCACTTCTTGCTTTTCGCCTCTGACAGCTGGCAAGGGGGGGATTTATTGAAATGCAGCGTTATCACTAAGACGGAGCGAGTGGGCCAGATTATCAACTCGGCCAAAAGAAAAAAAAAAAATCTTAGCTGCCCCTTAACTAATATCTACACAGATCAGCCTAGCAGTGGAGCGGCCGGCTGGAACAGGATATAAAGCTAGGAATCTCAGTTTACGGGAACAAGAAACAAACAAGAAAAACCGGGGATAAAAACTGGCAACCTGGAGCGCTATCCAGAATACGGGCAATCTGGAGACGGGCACGGCGAAGAGCCTCCACTCTTTTGTCTACAGCCACGATCAAAGCTGATACCAGCAGGAGCACTAGTCATTCGCATTATGTTACATTATACCGAAGGCAATAAACCCAACGACGATGAGCCGGGTCGGATGCCCAATGGCAAACAATGAATGGGTCTTTGCTGGAACATGCCGAGGCCAATAGCCGGCGACCCCTGCATTTACGCGGAAGCCAATTCCGATTCCACAGACGCTATTTATCGGCTTTTCTCTGTCTGTATCTCACGAGCAAGCCAAGAGATGATGCCATGGATCGCACGATATAAGCAAGGTCCAACAAACAAACCTCTTTCGAGCAATTGTCCAAAGTGCCCTGCGCCCTGCTTACTCGACGCATTTCGACACAGATTCCGCCCGTCGACAACATCATCAGCTACGAACGATTAATAATTCAATCGTGAGTCATCCGATGTCGGCTTGATTTAGCAGCCCAAAGTGGGTGACTTTGGCCGCGTCTGTTCGCAGGGCGCGCCCGGCAGGCCCACTTCGGAATCCCACTTTTAGTCTGGAGGTGCCGGATCCGGCCCCGCATGGGACGGGACCTTTTCCCACTCAGAGTCATAACGGCGTGGAGAGGACACGAGATGAGGAGATGAAATATGGGGTTTGCTGGAGACGTGCTGTTGCTGTGCTTTATGGAGGGTTGGTATACGCGGATTGACGAAGACCCCCTTCTCTGCTAGCACAATCGCTCTCGATCTTACCGAGATGCTTCAGCCGTCATCGCTGGACAGAAGCGGTATGTCCAGCTTCCCCTCGGCGTGATCTAGCTCGGCAGTTCCATCTCAACTATTGAATTATACGTCATCCCACCGTCTAATTACTCCACCCTCCATGGACGGTCCATGGGCGGAGGAATTGGCGTTGGAGAATCCAGCATTCATAGCGTACCTAGCTTGCAGAAGCGGTTGCGGGTAGCCTCCGTTAACGGCCAGCCACCTACCGTCATCCTTATGCAGCTGCATCTATATTTGTAGCCCGGGAACAACAATAGTTTTTTGGTGCAACGGTGCCGATGCTCTAAAATCGTTTACGGTCTTTGCTCTCTAATCTGTAAAGCGAGCCTCGTTCTTAGATGGGACTTAACTTACCGTTGAAGATGAGGGGGAAAGTATATGTGACTCGGATATTCACATAAACACAGTTCTTCTACCAAGAACCAACTTCTTGGTCAACAAGAGGTCACGAGCCGATACGTAAAGGTTTACCACTTACATACAATACAATATTGTTCTATATAATACCTACATGGATATACTGAGATGGGCTATGCTCAGTTTATCCGCAATGCCAGAGCATGGCGTGACCAGGTTTCCTTATGGGTCTATCCGTAGATCTATGACATGGATCGGAGTTGGCGGCTACAATCATGCTGTGCATGCCTTGATGACTAGGTATCTGTATTGATCGAAAGTAGCTGACTTGCTAAGACGTTGGCCAGGCCTGTTCGTATAGCTATGTCATTACTAGAGCTCATAAACTGGGGAAGAAGATCCATTCACCCATAGAAGCATTTTGACCCACCACAGGGGCAACTTGTTACACTCTTAAGTCATTAATAACAGGCACATGTTGTTGGCTCGTTATAAACCTCAGACGGCGAGACGACAAGATATAACAACGATAAAGGTGAAGAGAAAAATAAATACATAAAAAAGACACTAGTGCCAGGCAATTAAGATGGCGCTCAAGTTCCCTTTAACTTCGAGATCTATCACTGTACGGCGCCACATCTTAGTTCTATGGAAACATTACAAAATTGTAAATGTTTGTGGTATCTGAGAGACTACGGCATTGGTTTCAATCAGCAGACTAAGACTTGATCAAGACGTAGAACGATGTGGCTCTGGCAGCTAACGATGAGTAAGTATATGAGCATTGTTGATGAGAGAAGTGGCAACTATTAGCGATTGTAAACGGTCCCTGATCAAAAGATGTAGATTCGTAGGGGCTTGCTATCCAGCACACCGGTTGTAACTTGACAAGCTACCAAACAAATCTATATAAGTCATCTAATTAAATATTATACATGTATGAAAGCAGCAGCATCAGCAGCAACAGGAGTAGAAGCATTAATGTCACTTTTCCATCTGTATACCTGTGCCGCCAACTATACCCAATGTCTTCGTTGGACCGTATATCTGATCTATCATTGCCCATTCCCATTTTTCATTCCTTTCCCTGAAGGCGGAACGTTTTTGTTGCATTCTTGTGTGTTCTTGATAGCTCTTGTATGATGCTCTATTCAAGTGTTACTTGCGCTCTTTCATAGCACTAATAGCGATGTTTTTTTTTTGTCGAGTTACTGCATGTTCGTGAAGACCTGTTCAGCGGCCATGATTCTGATGGCGAATGTCTGCATCATCTCATCGTGTAGCTCATACTTGTTTTATCCACGTTGCGTCTAATTACTGCACTGAGCCTGTGAGCACCACGACCTAGAACTGCACCGAAAGTATATGAAGAACTATCAGCATGCCTCTGAAAGTAATACTTTTTCACTAGGGTATAAATGGACATAGTCTTTTACATAGGTCTCTGAGCCTCAGGGCAACCCCCAAACCCCAAGCACATCCTTCCGAACTGCCCGACCATCTTTTTCAGCTCCATGCTGCAGCTGCCTCACTCGCCTCACAAGGAGCCCCAAAGCCAAGGGGCCTATGATTGTGCACAGCATGATGGCCCAAGTGACAATGAGGAATATTTCCGAGTTCTTTCCGTCATCAGCTCGAGCTGAAGAGAATATCTTCTTGCTCTCCGCGATTGACGAAATCAGGAAACCAATTTCTCCACGCGCTGTCATTGCACAGCCTATAATGGCAGCGGGATAGACTGATCTCGGTTTGGCTCCCTCTGGATCTGAATGGCGAACTGTCGCTTGCGTGGCCGTTTCATGGCCTGGTTGGGGTGTTGGAGACGTCCCTTGGGGCTGGCCTGCGGGTGCAGAAGTCGAATCGCGAAATACTTTGGGCTTTGTGTGGAATCGTCCCCAAAAGTGGGACATTTGTAACCTTGGGTGCTTCATAAAGGTTATCAATCTGCTGAGAAGAGAGGACAGAGATGGCATGCGAAGGAGCCAGATCCCGCACACAAGCTTGCCAAGCATCATTAAGCTGGTGTATACGATTCCCTTCCAGACAATTGAACCGTCAAACATTTGCGTGATGGGAATGGAGAGGCCAATGGAAGCCTTCAAGAGTTAGCGAAAACTTGGTCGCCGGGGGATGAAACTTACAAAAAAGAATGGCTTCAGAATTCGATCAAGGGGTTGCAGGTAATACTGCTCAAAAATGGCATATCCAGATGATCTCGCTTCCCTAGGCTCCAAGGTGACATTTTCAGGAGTCTCCGAGGCGACATTTCCAGGAATCTCTGCGTCATTCGTTTCCAAATGCCCAGAAACCTCACTCTGCTCTGCAGAGGAATTTTCTGTAGAAGGCGTCCCAGCCGACGTTGTTTCTGTAGGTGTTGTCTCACAAGAAGGATGAGGCACTTCCGAATCCCACCAACTAATAGACGCACCGGCAATATAGGCGGCAAATAAGTTGGAGGTGCCAGCATATGTTGAACCAACGATGGAACCAGTTAATATGCAAGTATGAATGATCCACGGTGCCCTCTCATTGCTAAGAAGATTGATGACCCCTCTTGGGTGCCTCACCCGCTGAGAGTTCAACCAGAGAGTGAGTGGTTTGGCCAAATAGACGCATACAAGGGGCGCGCACACCGCAAAGGCAAGAGATACTAGAAGTGGCCTGATGATAATGACGGCACTGATGCTGGTGCCGGATGGGCCCAAGTTGGAAATCACCTGAACCATGACAAGACCAATTACATCATCCATCATGGCTGCACTCGTGAGCACTACGCCAAGCCTCGAGCTCATCAAACCAGTTGAGCGTAGCACCGTGAATGTCGTCCCTAGGCTTGTAGAGCACAAGGCTGCGCCCGCTGCGAAGGACTGAAGAGGCGTGGCATCACTGAGCTCTTGGAGGACGAACGATAGGCCCACTGGCACACTAATGCCGGTAATAGCAATGCACGAGGATAATAAAAGGTTGGCCCTGAGGGCTTTTAAAGAAGTAGAGAGTCCGCCTGATTGGGACGGTCAGCCTCGGGGAATCGAAGACATTGTAAATATCCTGGGCAATCCTCGCCTTCATATACAAGAAGCAGCAGTCCGAGATAGCCCAGCTGGACAACAGTCTCTTCAGCCTCTATGCTTAGCCATTTCGCGCCGGGAGCCCCCCAGGCCACTCCTATGAAGATTTGCCCAATAAGGCCGCAGTACACGGCCCGATCAAGCAGGAAGTTTGTGATGTTGAGAAGCAGTAGGAACGATGCCTGAACAAGGATTGTGACGATGTCTGGCTCGTGATATGGAAGCGAAGCGGCCATCGTAACGGCTACGGCTCTATGCTGTTTGAGCGATCCATTGGCTTATTTTGAATTCGTAAAGGAGCATATATTGAACTACGTGTATGGAGAGAGAGAGATGCGGGCATGTAGAATGTAGTTTCAAACCTGACTAAACAATGTCGCGGGAGATATTCGGTACTAGAGTCAAATGGCGTTTTTGCCTTGGCCGAAAATAGCAATGATCTGATATGCGTCTGCTTGTACATATAAATTTCAAGCCATCTGTATATGTAGCTTCGCCATCCGGCTAGCAAAAATGGATGAAATAAACAACCAAACGCCCTGTAAAATAGGAATACCTTCCAGCGCGGAGCTTGGCAGTAGTAGCTGTGGCGAGCCCCAATGGGGGCATAGATTATGGTGTTTTGACGAATTTAAGATGGGCTATTATCGGCTCTGGCATCAATCACATGTTGTCTCACAACACCTAACTTTGCGTGGCACAGCTGTTTGTCAAAAGGCAAATGGCTGCGCGTCTTTGATTCTGCCCGAGTCTCATGTAGGCGAATAGTTGCGACGCGATAAGTCTAGACTAGCTGCCATCCCTATCCATGTCGACTCTCATCGGGTATCAAATGGCCGGAATGCAGACTGCACGTGTTCTAGAACAATAGATCGACAGAACAAGGATCAAGAGGCGTATCTCGTTGCTAAAATAAGAGGAGATGGGCGTGAAGATCAACGTTGGTTTGGGGACGAACGCCTCGCGTTTTAAAAAAAGAAGGTGCATATAAAACCATCTCTTAAGGACTACCCGTGGCACACACATAAACACTCATGTACTAACACTACTATACTAATAGCAGGTACCCATCTCCAAATGGAACAGTTTTCAGCCTTGTACACTGCAGGCCTAGTAGATAACCTATACTGTTCAACTTTGTACGCGCGCTCCGTCAAAGTAATGGGTATCTCTGCTGGGGACACCTTACTAGAGCATGGATGCCCGCTACGCCACAGTTTGCCACTCTTAGAGCCCGGCAAGGCCTAGCACGCGGGTCATACGATGATATCCACCAGAGACGGCCGTGAAAAGCTTGGTGCCAGCACAAGGTGGCGGTTGGAGGCCCAACGGCGGTGCTTCTTCAGCGGGCATTTGCCAGGCGAGGTTACACTCGATGCCAGAGTGCTACCCCGCGGAGCGAATGTGACATGCCATGTGTGTTTTACAGCCAGTAAGCCCTATGTCTTTGCTGATCCTTCTGCCTGCATGCTCCAGAGCCCTGAGGAGAGCAGCAAGAAAGCGGTATTGTTCACATCAATTAATGTAGTGTAGGTGTTGTCACCAGCATGTCCCTAGCCAGGTAGGTACTTATGGAACTGCATATCAGCGGCAAAGTATACATGTAAGAGATGAGTTGTCCTTCGATCGCTTAGGCCGTCTCTTCGATGCGCTGTGAGCAATTGTGCTGTACCGTAAGCAAGCAAAAGAAAAAAAAAGAAAAAAAAAAGAAAAAAAAAAAAAAAACAATCTCGGGACTGGAGCGGCAGAAGCCATTTGCTCAAGCCGCACCGGCACTTGCAGGCATGCCGCTGCCCACATTAGTACTACAAGTAGGTACATGTAGAGACCTCGTGTGCTCTGGAGCATGGCATCTCGTATGGGATACCGGCAGGTGAGCTGGAACCTCGTGGGCCAGCAATGCAGGGCAAGGAACATGGATACACTTGTACGAGTACGACTTACTGTACGGGAGAGCTGACAGAAGCGTCTTGTGCTCCTTGCATGTCCAGCAGTCGCATGGGCGCAGTCACACGGCCTCGTAGAGCTTGTCAATGCTAGAAACACCTCCCATCATGGATGTCCTGCCTTTGTTGCGAGGGCTGGCACCACGCCCTGCCTCGGGCTTTCGACAGCACTTTGCTGTTCCACGGCGGGTGGCTTTCTCCGGGAGGCCCAAGCCATGCGGCCACCGCATTGCCAGCACTGTGGCAGGGCATCGGATGCCGGGATATCGAGTCGGTAGGGATGGAAGCAATGCTGTGACTGCGACTGAATCAGCAGAGGTGCCTGTCCAAACACACAAACGATATCCGATGCATCTGCGCATCGCTCCCGACCTGCTGGGTACAACTGACTCGCCTGTAGAGTTCCATTTGCACGCCGGCTGGGGCTTGACGCTGCTTTGACTCGGAGAAATGCCAGGTGTCCATGCTGAGGCGACGGCCAACGCCGGCTCGATCTGATCTAGATCCAGAGCGCTTGACAGAAAACACAAAGTGCACCGCTCGTCCACTTGCAATACTAATTGATACCTCGTCGCGCCGCAATTGTTGTCGCCAATATGGAGCATCGCAGTGCTAGCTTGTTGCAGGCCGCTGCCAACGGAACATTAAAGCGTCTTGCTCGGCTGGCCATGTGGACAAAGCGAACCAGAGGGGCGTTGCCTTAGCACAGCGAGGCTAGCGAGCTGTGGATCGAGACCGTCGTGCGCTAACAATTCATTTCGACAGCCATACTCAATAATGTCTTGCCTCGCTGCTCCATTTCGCGGGCGGCTCTGCAAATACTTCAAGTTGTACTATCCCATATGCTCATACCAACTGTCGGCACAGGTCGGTACAGCCGCGAGTGCGGTGGGTAGAGCGCTGAGGAGCGCTGCAGTACGGAGGATTGCCCGGATGTAGCATTGGATGCTGTCTGACGAGTAATGATTCGGCCAGCAGGCGGTGCAGCATCCGTCTCTGCACTGTCCTTCGCACGGTGAATCGGCATCGATCGATGCTTTCGAGCACCGCTGCTCATGCGCACTTTTCCAGTCCAGTCCAGTCCCGTCCAGCGGATTAACTAGTCGATGCAAGGTAATCTTACTCCAGAGAGCTTCTCTCACCAGTGATTCGGTGTGCGGCGCATGCATCAGCTGCTACTGGCGAGGCATGGGCTACCTACTACAGGTAGTAGTAGTGCTACTATAGTGCCACAGTACAGTATCTGCAAGCATCAATGCATTGATGCAAGTGTCTTCAGGAGAAGCCGCGCGGCACACGCACTGGCAAAAGCCCAGGTCAGCGTTGGGCGACTGGTATCACTACATGGCACTGTGCTGCTGCAGCATGTACTTCTGTTTTGTTGGGCAGAACAGATGCAGTAGCAGCAGGAGTAACAGCAACGGCGGCACTGGAACCGCCAGAACCAAAGACCCTGGTTCCCTGCATTCGCAGGACATCAAATTAGAGCAGCATTGCATGTGAGATATCTAAAACGAGAGGCTACTGCAAACGTGCTATTATTGGCACCGATACCGATACAGTACCAGCCCTTCTCTCTTGGCATGCAGGCAGGTGCTTGCTCCGGCGACGCCTGCCTAGTAGGTACACGAGCATGAGGAAGGAGACAAATGGCACGAGCAGAGCAGAGCAGAGCAGAGCTGAGTAGAGCAGAGCAGAGCATGAGAAACAGAAAGAGCTTCTATCCTACCGCGCCTGTCATCCCGGCGCTATATCCCGTGCTGATTGGGCTTCTTTCACTCTTCTCACCATCCTCCCCTCTTTCGTCCGCATTTCGCATCTCTCTTCATACTCATATCACATCAACATCTACAGCAGTACATCTACCGCGACCCCCTCCCGCTCATCCCCTCTGCCGAGGCGATTGGATGAGGCAAATTGCTTAGGCACCGCAGCGGCCTTTACAGACACCCACTGTAGAGTGCCTGAGTCTTCCAGTCAGCCACTGCTGCCCCGGCGGCTGCGAGAGTCCAGGTAAGCTACAGCGCCTAAAGCCAATTCTCCATCTACAGCACTAGCTCCCTGGCGCTAGCACTGCATAAAGCTACCTCGGGGGGGGGCTACCGCTAACGAACTTAGCAGCGCTCCTCGGGGTGTGTCGATTCACCACAGACTTTTCGATCCGCTGTCGCATCTGCCCCATGCAGCCATCAATTCGCGGCACCCCCTCCCCAGCACACATCGCAAAATCACCTCGAGCACAGCGAAAAAACTCTCCAGGCCACCCCCAAAGCACGGAGCCACAGCAGGGGACGAGAGCGAGCCACAGCGTCGCAAGACACGCACAGCACAGGGGCTCCACGCCTAAGACGGTCCAGAACATCAGGCCTGCTGCTGCTAGGGAAAAAAGCGACCAAGATCGGAAGCTTGGCCCCGCCACAGTTGCGTCTCTAATTAATACACAACCGACCCAGCGCCTCCATCACCAGGCGACGGGGCCTCGAGGCAACATCTCTTGCTCACCCGTTTGGCCCTCATACTTTTTCTCTTCTCTTCACTTCGTACCATCGTTTTACCCGTTTTGCCATCTCCGACGCTCCTTTCCCCCCCTTCATTCCGACCGGCGCGCCGCAGACCGACGAGGAGTCGACTTAGAAGCATCATCAGCCTAGCCACCCGAGAATTTTGACAGCCACGACGACTTCGAGAGCGCCTCCGTTCTTCTGGCATCGTGCTGACGGCGGCAGAGAGCTCTCTGGTGGTGGATGTAGACTGCGGCGACGGCCACCTCGCTCGGTTTTGCTGCGCTTCGATATCCCCCGTCTCATCCCTTTCACCCTTGAAAGAAACGCTTTATGCGACACGCCTGTGCGCCCTAGTTAGCAGTGGCCCAACTGCTTGTACATCATTGCGACGACTCCTGAGAGGCAGTCGGCCGTGAGTGACACATTTGTGTGTAAGGAAAGGGACCAACTCTCTCACCTTTTCACTTTTGTATAAGCTTCTGTGTGCACACAGACGCCCCAACCCGCAACAAACATGTTTCGCTCTAGGTACGGCGATTCTTCATTTGTCATCTACCTCATGTCACGGACCCGTTGTATTTGTCTTCTGGCCGGACGGGCAGTTTCCCATGCGACTCTCTGAATCAATATAATATTAGTCCCCATGTTTCGAACTTTTCGCAGATCCCGCACCCTTCTGGGATGCGCCTTGTCGATTCATTCTCTCTCCCATGAAGAAGCATTTACTAACGTTGCATGTTAACCGTAGGACAAGTGCGCAGAAGCCCGATGATGGGCTGTTGGCAGACTTCAGGCAGAAGTTTCCAGAAGTCTCTACTGGAGTCACTGAACCTACCGCTCCAGCCGTCTCCCATGCAACAACCGCAGTTTTCAATCCTGTTATCAATGCACCGACCCAGGAAAGGTAGGCAATTTATTTGTGTCAACTTGGCACTCGAGTGCTAACAAAGGAAAATGATAGAGTGCACATCGAACATGAAGCCTTTCGAGATATGGACCCAACACCTCGGGCTGTCAATGATCCTTGGCGATTTACACCATCACTCTTAGACGCCAGTGCCTTCTCTTTCAACCCTCTCACTCCTGGTGTTACTGGTGTCCCTGTTGCTGCCGGTATCCCTGTCACCGGCGTCCCTGTTACCGGCATTCCTAGTGCTCAACCCTACTATCCTCCTACTCCCGGAGGGTCTGGCACTTTGCTCCCGCAAGTGATGGAGATGCAACCTCCTTCCATGGCCATCAGCACTGGCTTGGAGACTCCTTTATCAGTACCCACGACCCTTGATATTATACAGCCTAGTGCTGAAGTTTCTAGCCTGGCAGCCTTTCCTCCGATAGAAGCTCATTCGATACCTCCATTTGTCGATCCATTTGCTGTTCGAGGGCATCCGCACCCAGCGTTTGTACCGTCTGAATTCGTACATCATGATACAGGATACGAAACGATGGAACCTGACGGATCCCCAATGGATTCTGATCCGTCAGACGAACGAATGCCAACGATTGCCGCTGCGCTACATCCGCCACAGCAACTGGCGGTTGTACCAAACGTCCAACCTCTGCCGCCCACCGCCGAAAAATTCCGTTTCCATTCAACCTTGAATGCCCCAACAGCCATGGTAAAGCATGCCACCGAGATTCCAGTCACTTACCTGAACAAGGGCCAAGCATACACTTTATCTGTCGTGGATACAGGTGTTCATCCTCCAGTCAGCCCCGGTACCCGATACAGGACCTATGTGCGTATATCTTTCGAAGATGAACAACAGCGGCAAAAACCAGGTGTTTGCTGGAGCTTGTGGAAAGAGGGAAGAGGGACAAATGAAGCTCACCAAAGAGGAGGCCGCCTCCAAGCTGTCGAGTATGTCGAAGCCGGCCAGCCTGTTGACGGCGATGACAAGAGAACTCGCATAGAGCTAGAGTCGTCTTCTTTTGACTGCTTTTCTGTTATCTGGACCCCAGGCTTGAATGGCGCTGCCGAAGCCAACATTCCCGTTCGCTTCAACTTTCTTTCGACCGATTTTAGCCATTCGAAAGGTGTCAAAGGCATTCCTGTACGACTCTGCGCAAAGACTAGTCTCTTTACTGCAGACCAGCTACCTTCGCCTCCAGAGGCCGCTCCTGAGGTCTGCTATTGCAAAGTCAAGCTTTTCAGAGACCATGGTGCCGAGCGAAAGCTGTCTAATGATGTGG
The DNA here is from genome assembly GCA_030708095.1 of Trichoderma sp. CBMAI-0020. Lineage (NCBI taxonomy): Eukaryota > Fungi > Ascomycota > Sordariomycetes > Hypocreales > Hypocreaceae > Trichoderma > Trichoderma sp. CBMAI-0020. The sequence continues at coordinate 294,818 of JAJNCI010000004.1, read as the reverse complement.
CTCATGTGAAGAAGTCAATCGACAAAATGAAGCAGCAAATCGCGCAAGCGGAAGGTGGGCTCAAAGATTTCAAGCGAAAAAGGATGGGCGGCTTGGGCAAAGCAGGGATGCCTGGCAAGATACACAAACACAAGAGAACATGGTCCATGTCTTCAGCTAGCTCTGCTGGCGGCGCAGCCCCTCGGCTCTCGTTGGAAGATGACCTGCAGTTCAAGTTGCAGACGCTGCAGGACATGTTTACCAGCACGAGGCCGGTGAGCGTTTTGTATCTGCGGGGTGAGGAGCTCGACGACCCCGACTTGCACCCCGTATCGCTACAGGGCGACGCGGCATCTGGCAAGGTGGAATTCTTGCGCGAAGGAAGCATCTGGCAGGCTCGCAGCGCCCACAGCTCTGTAGCCGGCTCATTGGTGTCTCCCTCCCCAAGCTCACTCTCTCTAGCATCTCAAGCATCCGCCATCGGCTCTGGCGTCCAGTGGCACAACTTCGACTCGACCGGCGTCAAGAGGGTAGAAAACCCCACCACAATCAGCAAAACGGAAGACGATGGTACCTTGAGTGGGTGGATTGAAGCCCTGGGCGTCGACCCATCTTACCGACCTCCTTCTGAACGGCCGGCGAAACCGATTGCATGCTTCTACATTGCCCGCATGGGACAGGCGGGGCCCGGAAAGAAGGAATACCACAGGGCGATTTACCTTTCGGCGCGTACACTCAATGAACTCGGCAACCGGATCGCCGCGAAATGGGGTCTCGACCCATCTCGCATCATTCGAATAGTACATGCGACAAAGATTGGTATAGAGATCGAAATGGACGACGACGTGGTCCAGGAGCTGAAAGAGGGCCAAGATATGCAGCTGGAGATTGAAGAAGTGGTTGAACAGCCAGATATGAAGCGGGAGTGGGAGATGTCGATTGATGACGAACCCGAGGCGTCTCCTTCGACAGCGGGCCTCATTCTCCGGCTCATTTACTGAGCTTACTCTGATGCTCTACACAGCTGAAAAGCGTGACTACCTTTCTTCTCTTGTTCTCTTTTACTTCTTCTTTAGGAATTTAGCAATCAAAGCGAGGTGGACTTTGGAGGAGGATATTGTGCTGGCGTTGGACGGTGTTGACGATAATTTCAAAGATACCAGGGCGCTTGGATTTACGATGGAAATAATTGCATCTCTTTCTTCAAAGCAGCTGACGGGACGGATACAGTATTATTTACTCGCATCCTGCTGGGCGGGAGTGGGCCGATGATATGAGACCAGTCATGCTTTTGTTGCCTTTGAATACCCCTCCGAGCCCCCATCATTCGACAAACTGCTCTCTTTCGCTCTCTTTTTCCCTTTGTTCTTTCTTTCTTTCCTTCTTTCTTTCTTTTTTCTTTTTTCTTTTTTCTTTTTCTTTTTTTTTTTTTTTCATGGTTAATTTCATGGCAGGATTTAAGGCTCGGCTGTATACGCATTTAGCTGGGATAGGACACGAGTAATATTGTTTTTTTTTTGTTTGAACTTGAATTATAATAGTGGGCAAAAGGTGGCAAGATGTGTTGGTACACAATGGATGATACACGCTATGGGTAGGAAGAGGCATTAATGGGAATACGACCAAACACGCAGCATTATACACTTTTGATATCCCTATTTGGAGTTTTGAGCTTAATAATAATGGATTTATAGTCTGAACCTATGATACGTATGAGCGAGGTGATCCCCCTGTAGCAGTGTAGGGACCTATTTCTGGACCCTGGAAGCTTGTCTAGTACTCGTACTCTTGATGAGGCACTGTTGGTTGTCTGGTCCCTGGATTTACTAGATGGAACCCGGCTGTTCATCTTTTCTGGTTTCTCTCTAGGGAAACCCACTCTCAGGTACCGTCGGGACCTTTTCGACGCGGGAAATAGCCCGGCAGGTACCGGGGACGGGCATTGGGCAGAGGCATCTATGTACGAGGCACCATGCTAACCTCGCAGTAGTACTAGCCAGGGACGATCTTCGTATCTTCGTACAGCTAAACCAGGACGTTTGAACTGCCAGACGCCACCTCCCCGTCCGGGATACAACATGTGCTCCTCAAAGGAGTATGTGTATGTGGCTTATACCAGGTCTTTACTGCTTTTTGGTTGGTGGCGAAGCTTAAACAGCGGGATTGCGATTGGGGCTTGTTAAAAGGGGAAGATACGGATATTCGTGGTGGACTGCAAGATACGAAGGAGAAGCAGCAGCTCCGCAAAAGTGGCAGTGGCCATTACGCGGCGCGTTGCATTGCAATGTGATGGACTGTCTCCTTGTCCTGGATTATACCTAGCAAGTGTTTTCATGTACTGAATAGGCTATTTGAGGGACTAGCTGAGAAAGAAGACGAAAAGAAAGGGTACGTTTAATTGAAATTACCAAAGGATTGGGTGTGTTCTATATAAAGAAATCCAGGACCTGGGCTGTCCAAGTATCCACCGACAATCAGTTACGGAATTGAGACAAAACAACACAAAACCATGTGGATCTTACCGAGGGTGCTATAAGTTTTGGGTTTTTCTTTTTTCTTGTCTTGTGCTGCTATTCATAGGAAAAGAGGCTGGGTTGGCGTATGCGCCGCAAAATGCTTGTTTAATAAGGCAACTTTGGTTTTTACTTTGAGTCCGTGTGTGAGCACGTACAGTGTTTACTTACTGTGCAGCAGGTAATACGAGCTGCGAAGATACAAGGGACAAGTGGCAGTGTTCCCGGATGAGTCTTATCCGAGTGTATGCATGTAATGTACTATGTATGTATGTATACTTTGTTATCGTTTGGTGAGGCCGCAAAAAGAGGCCGCTTTTTCCCGTCTTCAGCCGCTTAATGGATGCAGACGCGGCCCAACAGGCCCTTGCTTTGTGGGAATTAGGAATAGAGGCAAGGCACGAGAAGCATGTCGGTAAGAAATAGAAGCAATAATAGTGCAAGGCAGCATTGCCACTTGCGCACATGCCATGGAATGGAAGCATTCGTCGTAGATACATCTTGGCCATAGCATGTCCAAGGCTACTGCATCTGTCATTGGTGTTAAGCATCTCTCTTCAAGTTTCTCAAAAGTCTCCTCCCCACCCCTCCCTCCTCTTTTCTTACGGCCGTTGGTGTAGCTTGATGCCATGCATTAGTTCGGCCGTCGTAAAAACGGGCGATCGCCGTGGCCGCGTCTGCTGGCAGCCATCGGCCAAAGACATCCGCGATCGTGTTTTTTGTCTGCTTGCTTTATTCGGCTTTTTTTTTTTTTTTTTTTTCCTTTTTCTTTTAGAGCCGGGTCCGCCTCGGCGCTTAGCGGGGCCCCCCCTCAAGGGACCGGGAAGAGCCACCAGTAAGAGAAAAGAAGAGAAAGTGCCTCTTTTCTGCTCTTTCAACGACCTGCTTTGAGCCTCACGCATGTCTTTGCGGCCCCTGCCAGCCTGAATTAAGGCCTAGATTTGGATACAAGTAGACAGGGTCGGAGGGCTGGACTTTTGTCGGCGCCGAGGTCTTGGCTTCCGGCGATTGGGGAGATTTTGCCGCGTGGCCAGAGTTGCGAGTGGAGTTGCTTTATGCGGAGGGGTGTGTCGATATTAGATGGAAAGTGAAACTATTGGAGATACCTGGTCAGTGGCCACCGACGGAAGAGCGCAACTCTCGCCGTTGTTTGTCTCTTTTTGCCGAGGCTTGTACAAGCATAGAGGCAGAGACTACAGTACACAGTGAATAGGTATATATGATATATACATTCTGATCTAGGTACTTGAACGCGCAACTACCTACTATCAATGCGGCGATCAGGATGCGTGTTGGATAGACTAGCTACGTGCGTCTCTTTGTTGGTCATTTTTCAAGTCTGGCCTTGGCGAGCTGCATGTCTAGATTTTGGATATGGTTCTTACTCGGACAGCTATCAGTCCGTGGACAGGGTTCAGCTGTTCCTGAACTACAGGGGACACGGTCGTGGTTCGAGTAAGAGTCGTCATCTGTCTACATAATACCAATACAAGTAAGCCAAAGAACAACTTGTGGACATGTCTCGGAAATCCCTTTGGGAAAAGAATAAGCCTCAAAGCCCTGTTGATATACAAGTAGGTATTTCCCGCCACCTTTGTAAACTCACAGGGACCTCTCGCGGATCAGTGCGATGCGGCCCGGCCTCTTCCAAGTAATTGATCCCGTATGGCGGTAAGCAGCATCGGCCATGTTAGCCTTGTAATTGACGTTACATCGGACCTGATTCATGGATTCAGTTGCCGGCTTACCTGGACATTGCTTGTGTGGAATTGGCATATCGGAAAACAAGTCACCGGCAACGTTCTGAGGGCTTATTCATTCGGCTTATGCGAATAGATGAAAGAAGCCGATATAGCAATTACACCATTGTACGCTAATGTTGAATCATAAGAAGAAATATAGACATGTTGTTAGCTTATTACTGACTAAGCTTACACCAATGGTTGTCAGAGTGCCAGTTATCATACAGGTGCACAAAATCTGTAAGCACAACTTCTCAACTAATGCAAATACTAGCAAGTATTTTAAACTTATAATTCATGTTAGTGGTATACATTTATAACAAGAAGCATGACTATCACCCTCTATCCTCGTTTATATACATAGAGCATGGTACTAATATCCCGGTCATATGTTGCATTCCTTGCAAACTTGCACAAACCCAATGATGTAAATGAATAATCCTGCCAAATGTCTGTCTTATACGCTTGACTAATTGTAGTAAGTAGACAAGCGTTTGTTAGAATCCACTGCACAGTCGAATTGTCCAAGCTGAATCCTTCAGGTGGAAACCTTTGATGAAAATCTGCGAGCAAACTGGGCATCAGAATGACGGGAGCGATCCCTGCCGATCTCTTACTCTAATCCCTATACAAATCGCGGGACTAGCGCCCTTCAGGATCTATATTGCCATCTAGCGTGTTATATACGACTAGCTGAAAATGCAATTGTCGTTTGGGTTGGGTGACTCATGATTCTGTCACCAAAAGGATTCGATCCCAAATCTCCTGGCTTCTTTGCATTGCCATCTTGAGCTAGTAAGTTGAGATTTTCGGCCGAATCTGGTGTAGAGCCGACTTCCGGTCTTATAGTTGCGTTGTACGAAAAGGCTTGTTTCGTAGCACAGAATATTACAAAACATGACTATATCTTTCATATAGGTGCATGTGGGGAAAGTAGTTTATGTATCATAGACTTAGGTATTACATATGATTATTAAGTACTTACGTAATAATAGTTATTATCTTGTTTTTTACAAGTTCCTTTAATCCTTGTATTGAGTGTGGGTTAATATCTTGTGTAAACCTAATAAACCTAGTTAGTTTTGCAAGGATAACACCATAAGCTAGAATCTGTGTAGCTATTGTAGTAAGCGTCTGATATAGTATTGCTCACAATCTTAAATAGGAAAGAATATGCTTATTTATTCAGTAGTAACCCAACTAAGACTAATCTCTGCGTAATATCACTCTGTTAGGCAATTTATGAATCTCTGACAGTCGGGACAGTTTTCAACTTGCTCTACGAAACCAGGCTGTAAATACTATTGTAAACAAGTAAATTGTATATTACTTCCTGTAAATTCCCTGTTTAGATATTTATACATAGAAGTACCCACAGTCGGATCTTGCAAGGGCTTAATAGTTATCCGAGACGTAATACTTTGCCTCATCCAGGGAGTGTACCTTAGTCACGCGAGACCCATGCATAGTTTTGCCAAGATATTCCTTCAAGACCTTTATGGCAATGCCCAGCATGAGGATCTGCGTTCAACTATGACGGTATTCCTAGTCTCCCACGGTCATAATGTGACGATCTAATCGAGGCAAAGCAAAGACCTCTCTTGTTCTGCTGATAAGTATATATATACCAGCGCCTGCCCTTTCAAGTCTCCTGGCCCAAGAAACACAATCGGTCTTCGGCAGTATTACACAACCCATGTCGACTTACTCAGCCATTGTTTGCTTTACAAGATGCAGCCACTTGATGCCATTGTCGTTGGGGCTGGATTCTCAGGAATCAGCGCCCTGTATCAACTTCGGCAGCAAGGGCTGAATGCCAAATTGTTTGAAAAGGCCCCTGAGGTTGGCGGTGTCTGGTACTGGAACAAATACCAGAATGCAGCCAGTGATACTCCTAGCGAACTCTACAGATTCAGCTGGGACAAAGACAACCTGCAAACTTACCCATGGCCAACCCATGTTCTCCCTCAAAGGGAAATCCAGGGCTATCTTAAACACATTGTGGATCACTATGACTTGAGGCAGCATATTCACTTTTCTTCTGAGCTCAAGTCTGCATCCTTTGATCAGGCTACATGGACTGTCAAGTTTTCTACAGGCGAAAGCTTCAAGACAACATACTTGGTTCTTGCTGTGGGCACGTTTAACAAGACCGTTTGGCCTAATTTCCCTGGCCAGGACAGATTCAAGGGTGAACAATACCACACAGGGTGAGTTTCCTTCTTCAAAGCAAATGCTGTTGAAAGCGTACTTGAGAAGCACTGCTAACTTGTCAGACTTTGGCCCGAGCATCGCGACATGCGAGGCAAGCGAGTCGGAATCATTGGGACTGGCTCTTCAGGCGCTCAACTTCTCGTCGGTCTTGCAGACGAGGCCAAGCAGGTCATCTCATTCCAGCGCTCAGCGCAATACGTAGTTCCCAACAGCAAAAGCCCCGTGCCAGCCGAATACAGAGACAGAGTCAACAAGACCTACGACGATATCTGGGCCAAAGTCCGAAAGTGCCCGCTTGGATGGGGCTTTGACTTGAAGACGACAAAGACTTTTGATGTCAGCCCGGAGGAGAGAGAAGCGGTCTTTGAGGCGGCGTGGAACTCGGTATGGGGCTTCTCCATGGCGTTTGACACATTTGCGGATGTTGTGACGGACGAGGCGGCAAACAGAGAAGTGTGCCGCTTCATCCAGAGCAAGATTGACGCGATTGTCAAGGATCCCAAGAAGCGCGAGACGCTCACGCCGCCCGCGGATGCCCTCTGGGACAAGCGGCCGGTCTGCTGTGCCGGCTACTATGAGGCCTTTAACAAGGAGAGCGTGGATGTTGTCAACTTCAAGAAGACGCCCTTGGTCGAAGTCACGGAAAGGGGCATCCGGACTTCGGAGAAGGAGTACGAGCTGGACGTGATTGTCTACGCCACCGGCTACGAACAGGACGGCAGCTGGGCCGAAATCGACATCACCGGACCCAATGGCAAGTTGTCTGAAAAGTACGCCGAGGGATCAACCGCCTATCTGGGCGTCTCCAAGGCGGGATTCCCCAACCTCTTCTTCATGATTGGGCCGCAGACGCCGCTCGCCAACATCCCGTCGATTGCCGTGTGGCAGGGCGAGTTCCTGGGGCGGCTCATCTCCAAGGCCGAGAAGGCGAAGAAGGAGACGGGCAGGCCGGTTGTTGTCGATACCATCCAGGAAAACGAGGACGAGTGGGTGAAGCAGTGCAACGCAATTGCCGCGGCAACTGTCTTTCACAAGGGAAACTCGTACTTTTTCAGCGACCACAACACCCCTCGAGCGCCCAAGGATGGGAGCAGACATGTGCTGTGGAGTCTTGGAGGTTTTCATTCGTATGTCAATGCTTGTCAGGAGGCGATTGATGCGAATTACCGTGGATTCACATTTGCGGTTTAGAGATGTGGTTGAAGGGGGCGCCTGTTGAGATGTATGGATCTTCCAATCGAAGAAATGTTGAGACTGAGGGATAGAGATGTTTGTTTCATCATATTCATTGGAAAACCGGTCAATGTTATAGATTTGATACTGAACAATCTTGCAAAGGGATAGAATGCAGTATATGTAGACTCTATAATCTTGCTGCAGAAAACAGGATTTCAGATGTCAACGTACTATGCTCTAATAACGTGTAAATAAAGGCTCTCAAGCAGCTCCACGGAAGACAGTCTCGGCAATCTGTATCCATTCAGGCTCTGATCTGGGAGCAAACTTGTAGCTTGTGCGGTGAGTGCGGTTAGAATACAGCTTTCTTGCTGCGGGTCAGGTTGGCCCAGAGTTGCGCTGTCTGGTTCGACAATCTTACATACATGAGACCTCTAACACTGTCTCACAGAGCTAGAAATTTCGTATGCACTGCAAAGGGCTAAATCTCTTGCCGAGGTCAATGTGTAGTTGAAACTCTGTTCGACGCTGCTGAGGAAGATCCTTTAGGTTGCCGGTGAAGAGCTGCCATTCCTCCAGGCAGCGCGTCTGGATCCCTTATGAGGAACGCCGAAAAAGACTATGCCGACGTGGAAACCCAAAGCTGGGACTCACGGAAGCGATTGCCATGACCTCTTTCACGAGGACTCCACCCATGGTGTGGCAATAGTTCTTGAGGACTCTATGCTATAGATGAGCTTTGGCTGCTGAAAGAATAACGATTGCCTGTATACTGACGCTTCTCTTCAAGTGAAGACATACAGAAAGTTGAGGGCTTGCTCTGATGCCAGCAACGGAAGCTCTGAATACAACATTTGCGTTATAGATGCTAGGATTCGGGCTCTTGGAAGAACTATGTAGGAAACGACTCTGTCTCTGTCGAGGTATTCAGAATGGCCATTGGAACCGCTCGCGTTCATGCCATGGACTGCAACAAGAGTTATCAGTACTGGGTCAGTTGAAAAAAAGATGCAAAGACTTAGTGTAATTGTATGCCATAAACGTATGGATCACGTATCTACATGTACGCATGCTCGTCCATCAGTTGGCTTCACCTTGTAAAATCCGATGCCCGCCAAAAGCGTCCATAGGGGTGAAGCAAAGCTGCTGTGCCGATTGGAGCCGCCTATTTTAATCGAGCCATCTTGTTTGATCGAAGTCGACTTTTTGATCGAAGCCGCCTTGTTCGAACGAAGCCGTTGATTTTGATCGAAGTCATCTTGTTCGATTGATCTTGTTCGATCGAAGTCACCTGGGAAAGCAGGAAGGCAGGCAACAGGCAGGCAAGTTACCTTTGCTTCTAGCGCGTTATTTTTTTTCATGCTCTCAGCAACCGCTTTCTTCTATAGTAAAAAATTATTAATTTATAGCAAGAAGATAGGACTCTCTTTTATATAAGGTGCATTAAAATTTTAATAAGTATTATGTAGAAATAACCTACTTTTACTTAAGAGAGACATCTAGGAGAAGTATATAGATTTATAGGGCGTTAAAATATAATAAAAGTAACTATTATAATATATTAAAAAAATAAATAAAAAAAAAGTATAAAAACACTAAGATAAAAAGTATATTTTATATTATAAGAGTAGTAAAAGATTCTGCCCTAATAAATTACTTAATAAGTAAGATTTAGACTCCATTCAGCGTTATTTTTCCAGCCCATTAATAGAAATAAAGCTATAATCGCGATTTCCTCCGGTCGACACCTTTGCGAATCTACTTCGCAGCTTTGCTTTAATTATGCAATCCCTTCGATATCTTCTGAATCTCAAATGCCCATAGATACCATTCAAGCGGGACCCTGACTATGCTACTAGATTCGCAGCATCATAAATAACTGATGAAACGCCCCAATATCGTGTCTCAATTCTGCCATTAGTTATGCGCTCAACCAATTCTACGCAATGCAGACAGCGTGAACAAAATCGCAAATTACGAGCTGACTAGGTATTATTTCTGTTATTCCAACCGCTTGATCCAACAATGTCGCAATATAAGCTCCAAAATTTCCGTAAAGTAACATCTAAGATATAAGATATTACGCCCAGTTCTTATTTGTTATGCAGCCACACATCTCGCCCAGTCACCCCGAGTCACTGCTTACTGCCTACAACATGGCGATATCTTGATTGTGCCAACCATTATAAATTGACTTGAATAAATTGAAACAAATCAAGGCACTAGACGGATAAGGCATCGATCAAATTTTGACTTTCCATCGAAGCCTCATCGCGCCTCCAAGTGCTAGTGCCCAATGACAAGACAACAAGGAACAAGCCTCGATTTTCAGAAAGCAGATCAATGACACAACTCAGATCTCTCTCTCTTCTTCTCATTTCAATTTTCTTTTCCTTACCATAGGAGAATTACCTCTTGCTGTATATCTGTATAGAGCGTGGCTGTAGTCATGAGACAAACTCAATGTTGATTCCAAAGCCTCAGCTATAGCTCAAGCAAGAGACTTTGACCGTCTTATCAATACCCGAATCCGAATCATTAACAAGGCCATGGTTTCTCTCCCCAGAGCCCCCCCAGAATGCATCCTCGTCGGCGAGACCCGATCAGACATTGCCGGCATCGGTGTAAGCCACTCACCCCTGAAACTCAACAACAACAAACAAGTACTGAAAACCTCAGATCATCGTCGGCTTCGTCGGCCAGGCCGTCATCTCCCTCTGCCTCGCCGCCTGGGCCTTTTTCTTTTCCAAGAGCGGCTCCTTCGACGGCGGCCACGCGCCCGAGAGCATCGAGGCCGCCATCGAGCAGAAGCGCCTCGAGTGCGTGTCCGACATCCTCATGGTGGGCAACGACATCCAGATGGTGGTGGGCACGTCGTACATGGTCTCGGCCTTTGCCAACATTGGCACGATGGACGTCTATCACCTGCACCTGGTGTTTGACATTGTCAGCTTCGTTGGGTGAGTGCCCCTTTTCTCTCAGTCTCTCAGTCTCTCAGTCTCTCAGTCTCTCAGTCTCTCAGTCTCTCAGTCTCTCAGTCTCTCAGTCTCTCAGTCTCTCAGTCTCTCAGTCTCTCAGTCTCTCTGTCTCTCTGTCTCAACTCCTCATCTTCACCATCCAACTAACCCAGCATCGACTCAGAGTCTCAAGCGCCGCCGCCCTCGTCTGCTGGACCTACTGCAACGTCCGCCTCCATCGTTCTCACGCCCCCGACTGGGCCCATCATCTCTTCGAGCGCCGCTTTGCCTGCTTCCGCTCGCCCCATTTCACGCCTCGCCACCGCGCAACGTACCTCTTCGTCTCGCTCTACCTGGTGCTCACCGTCCTGCTCTGCGTCGCCCTCGACGGCTGGGCCCTGGACAGGCCCCCGGGCCGCTGCTACTTTTCGCATCTCGTCACCAGCCCCGGCGCGCCTCATCCGATGAGCGACAAGGTCTACGTCTCGTTCACTGCCTCGTGGATGATGCTCGTCATGATGGCCGCTGCCTTGTCTGGCGCTCGCTGGCGGCACACCATTCTTGGCCTCGCGTTTCTGCAGTTCCCCGTTCACCTATACATGACGCTGGCCTTGCGGTCGGCCAACCAGGGCAAGTTGGAAGGAGGCGGGTATGAAAACGGCTGGGATTTCGGCCAAACTACCGCTGTCATCCTGTTGGCTGTGGCAGCGAGGGAGGTCTTTGACAAGAGCCTCGAGTACTTCTTCTTCGAGAAGGACTTGAAGAAGAGCAGAGCCCTTTCGAATGGGAATGGCAAAAGGGATGGACATGACAGGTCTTCTAATGGTCGTGAGTTGAATGGAATAGCTAGCGTTGAACAAGGGCATTCGTTTTACAACACCAACGGCGCGATATATGGGGAGCAACTGACAGAGAGATCGTCACTTGCAAAGACGGCGTCGAAAGCGACCAGTTCGGGCGATTCCAAGATGGAGAGAGAAGGATTTGCTCAGCATGATAGCAGATGATAACAACTAGTAACACCACTATTATAGAGCTTACATAGATACATGTACAAAAGTGCAGACGACATTGACTAGTAATACCATTGCTATAGAACATCCCGTATACAATACTGCATGATATATAGAAAACACTTCACAATTCACACTTCACACTTCACACATCTCTACAGGGATTCGTCACCGAAATCAACAAGTCTCAAGCTCAACATGTATCGTTTTTGTATTATGCACCATGATATTTTGCCAACAACCACCTGCGTCTATTCAGCAGGCTCCTTTTCCTTTGTCGACGTAACCCCACGGATCTAAACACCTATCCCAGGGCAGCAACCCCTCAAGAGAAATAATATACCGCCTACCTTACCAGGCGTGTATATCTCGAGTTTCCCTCTGATTTCCTCAGCTATTTACCGACAATTAAAAAAAATAACCCTTTTTCTTGCCTCGGCAACAGTGGCCCAAGAGAGTTCTTTTGATGCAAGCATTATTATCCCTTTTTTTCTCCTTTCTTTCTTTTGTCCAAGAAATGTTTTCGCGTTGCAATGGTGTACAAAAAACCCCAAATTCCCAAGGTCCCCTCAGCTACCATCCTTTGTGTTTTTTCTCTTAAACCTGGCCGCTCAGTAATAGCCCTTAACCGAAGTGTTGCATACCATGAAAAGCCACCGCCAATGAATGCCGGCCTATGGGACGCCCAATTCCACAAAACAAAAATAAACATAAAATTCCATTTCTTGCTTCTGATGCTACCCCTCAGTTTCCTGTACATCTCTTGTACATCTTCGCCCACCCCCATGTCCATCTGGTTGGTTCATAGCATCTAAGACTCGCCACCCAGGGAGTCCAGCTCCTTAATAACGGACGCCTTGGTGTGGATCTTCTTAAGTTGAGTATCCTCGAGCTTCTCACCTCCAGCAAGGCGCATCTCCAGGTCCTCAATGGCCCTGACCTTCTTCTGAAGACTGCGAATCTTCTTGGCGTTGGGATTCTGTGATCCCGCGGGTTCGGTGGGGGCATTGGGAGGAGGTCCGGAGTGGTGGTGCTGGTGTCCATTCTGGCCGTTTTGGTTGCCATTCTGTCCTCGGGGGCCACCCTGCTGGGTGTTGCTTCGGCTACGAGGCCCCGTGTTGTTTCGAGAACGGCTCCTGAATCCGCGGCCGTTCTGGTTGCCGCCGGCCACTCCACGCCTATCCGGGCTGCGGCCCTCATGGTCCTGAGGCGGCGGGGCAAGGCTGGCTCCTCCGTTAGGTTCGGGCTCTAGCTTACCATCGCCTTGGTTGTTCTTCTTGCTGCGCTTCTTCTTGTTCTTCTTGGCGGCGCCATCCTCGGCAGGCTCCGCTCCAGGCACGGTCCTAACGGCCGGGGCCTCAGCCAGCTCGGCGCCAGGAACGGCACGTCTGGCTCTACCAAATCCGTTCATGTTCACGTTTTGGGTTCCATTGCTAACGACGTGAGCAGCGCCACCCTCATCTTCGCGCTTGAAGTGAAGGGGTGTGGCCAGGCCACGAGCACCGGGTGGTCGGTAGGCTCCGGCAGGCTTGCTCGGGGCCTTGACATTGCTGAGGAACGTCGCCGCCGACGCATGCGCAGCAGGAACAGAGGTGAGCGGATCGCCACCCTCGATGTTCTCCTCGGTAGCAGGTCGCCACAGAACGCTGTACAGCTCAACCATATCTTCGTTGTACATGAGTCCGCCGGTGACGTGCCACAGCTTGACACCGTTGTCAACGCGCAGACGAGGAGAGGTCGTGGCCGTCATGATGTAGCGGCTGTCGGGGCTCCATTCGCACACGCTGGGGTTACCACTCTCGATGGTGCAGACCTTCCGGTTGTCCTTTTCCAGATCATACACGTCAATCTGACCAGCAAGATTGCCGAACCCGGCAACGAGGACGAATCGGCCGGTGGGCGAGAAGGTGATGGTGTTGCGGGGCCCAAGGGGGAACGAGTGCACCGCAACGCCGCGGTCGTTGAAAATGGTCGTCTTGGCAGGCATGTAACCATATACCACGCCAAACTGTCGAGACGAAGGCGACCACGAAACGTCGTGGATGGGACCCTCCTTATCCAGAGTCACGCGAGCATCCAGAGAGCCGTTGGTGCTCAGCAGATAGAGCGTCGTCTCTCCGTAGTAACTCTTGCCGGATCGGTCCACGTCAGTTTGAGCCAGGACCAAAATGCTAGATCCCCGCTTGTTCCACTTCAGCTGCACTTTGTCTCCCTTGAAAAAGGTCTTTTGAGAAATAGGGTTCTGGAATGCGGGCACGTTGAAGACCTTGACAGCGGCGGGTGCTCCCTAATGAAGAAGAAAAAAAAAACGTTAGAATGGTGAACATGGTATAGCAGAGACGCGTTGGATGGCTGGGTTCTTTCATTGGTCAAAAACTTACCTTGCGCTCGGGGACAAAGACCGCCACGGCATGTTGACTGCCCGGGGCCAGGGCGAATTGGGTGACTCCCTCGACACGCAGCTTGTTCCAAACTGTGACGAGGTCGTGGCTCTCGAAGAATTGCACTTCGTTGGTGACCTGGCGCGCGCAGTAGGCTTCGTCGTCGGTGTACTGCAGGTTCCAGTTGCCCTGCTGCTTCTGGACGAACTGGCCTACGGGCTGCTTGGCAGAGGCGTCAACGCCCTCCTCGACGGTGCGCCAGACCTTGAGGTTCTTGGTGGCATCGCCGGCCTCGTCCTTGGCCGGGCGCTCCCAGGTGATGAGAAAGGTGCCCAGGGGCGAGAAGCCGAGCTCGTAGACGTTGGCAATGGGCAGGTTCAGGGCCGACTGGCCGCTGGCGGTGTCGACGACGCTGACGGCCTCGGGCGTTGCCCAGCCAAAGTAGCGCCCACAGGGCGAGTAGGCACAGCACCGCAGGTTTCCCTCGGGCTTGGTGAACCCAGAAAGGGGCTCGTAGACCGGAGCGGCGTCAAAGACGCCAATGGTCTTCTGGGTTCGGTAGGCGAACTGCAAAGGAGGTGCCATGGCTAGTCAAAGTCACAGAAAATCTCCTTGGTTGAAAAGTAGCAGTTGGTCGTTGCAAAAATCAAGCGTTCTTGTCTTGGCTTCTTGTCGGTATCTATCAATTGAACCGCAAAGTCTTTTCCTCGCTATCTGCGGATGATTGCGCAGGCGAGCCAAAAAGGGGGGGTTGTTTTGATGAGATGATGGGAGCTCTCCGCACTGCAGAAGATCCTGACAGGCTGTACAGACAGCGGGCGTCAAAGGGGAAAAATCGGTGGAAGTGGATAGATATCGCGCTTCCGGTCCGCCAGCAACAATCACAATGATTGATGCTGAGAAACTTTTGCAGCTTTTGAAAAAAAAAGATGCCAGACGATGACTTCTTCTTTTTCGGTGTCGGCGAGGACCGGTGCTTTGTCTCTTGCGGTCGTTTTGGTCGTGATGTGGTGGGAGGAAGCGTCACTGCCTTGTCGATCGAAGGCGTTTCGGCGAGCACGGGCACGAGCGGAACAGCGGCGTCAAGATTGTTCAAACCAGGGGAGGCAGGAAAAAACGAAGTCGACGACGCGCTGACAGGAGAATGAAAAAAACGACAGAGTCCAAAAGCACAAGATGGAGCGAGAAGAGAGAAGAGAAGATGATTGCAAGCACCCAAGGCGAGGGGAGACAAATTGGCTGGCGACGGCGGTGCCGTGTTGCTTGTGGGCTGGAAGGGAAAAAAGTAAGAAGAGAGGCCTGTGGCGGCAAAAGTGTGGGCGATGTTTTTTTTAATTTTTTTTTTTTTTTTTTTTTTTTTTTCCATTTTTTTCCTGGCTGACCCCACCGCTGCCGCCGCAAGGTTCAAGGCTTTAGTTAGGGGGGGATTGGGGGAAGACAGCGAGGGAGAAAAAAAAGCCCAGTCCCCAGCGCCACGCTAAAGTCTGGCAAATCCCTGGGTTTGGGACGGAATCTATTGGTGCCTGGGCTTGCCTAGCCAATCGAGTCGAATGGAGGCTGTTATCAACTGCCATTGGCACTGTGAGCGAGCTGCCAGTCACTGATGCTGGAGCATATCTCAAAGATGATACACATTGTTGGTCTCATATGGAAATGATAACACATTGACAAAGGCTAAGAAATATTATTACACGAGGGGCATTGATTTTTGCTGCACGACTGTTCATCATAGCTGCGTCTGCCCCTTACAATTCGTCACGTTCTTCATCTCCCTGATCGGGCCTGCATCTCCATCTCACCCCAGATAAGGCACCAGCTGTAGTGATGGACGTGCAGCACGCGTTTGCTGGCATTTCACATCACACAAAGTTTCTAATTCGACACCCCATGACACGCATTCAGCCCCATGCAGTTGAACAAGGGAAGTACAAAAAAATGGGGATTGAGCTGCCATTTGTTAATGTTTTTTTTTTTTTTGGGTATTTTCCCAAGGCAGCATCCCCAGTGGCTGGACTGCCGCATCAGGGAACGAGGTGCACGTAGGATCCCCGGTTCCAAGACCTAGTGGTTGCGGACAACTCACGTACATCCCACTTGGTCTCGTGGGCTAGAGACACGGAATAGATTAAATTGCTTGTACACGTCATATGGGCCTTTTGTGTAGATGCCTTAGCTGCATTTGAAAATCATACATGTCAACATACTACAGTATGAGAAAGCGTTTGTACAAAGTATCTGCTCCATAGGTATAGACTTGTTAGTAAAAGACACTTGAGGTACCTGGCTGACGGAGAATATCCCCCCTCTGGCTAATTTTAGCAGTGCAGGCTCACCCTCCATCACGTATTCTACATGCACCTAATAGATAGCTTTCCTTTCATAGAAGGCATTGTTCAGGCGCTGTTTTACATGAAAAACTTCAAAATGCAAATGCCATGGTCATAAGATTCGCGTATTGGCAGAATTCAACACGCGTTGGTATCATTGAGAGTGCCTCATTTCCTCCCTCTGCACTACCTCACCTGCAGCTTCTCCCGCCATCCGCCCTTTTCGAATAGCCACAGGGCTTCCACGGCGTACGCCCGGCTGCCCCTGTGGCCGCCCTCGCCCATGCTCGCCTCAGTTAGACTCTCCAGCACCCGCCCCTCCTTGATGGCGGTCCAAATTCCCATGGCAATGGGGTGATTCAGCGTAGTTCCCCATTCGCCGCGCCCCAGCCGATACAGGATGCGGCCCAAAGTTTGGAACGCTATGCAGCGCTGTGCCGGTACGGCACTTCTTGCCAGTCTAGCGAGTTCCGCAATGGTGTACCCAGCGGCTTCGGGGGCTTCTCCGTGATGATGCAGTCCGATAGACGAGGGAATTGACCGGCTAACTCGCGGCGAGAGGAAGCGTCCACGGAAGTCGAACCGCAGGGCCGAAACGCTGATCTCGGGATGGGGATAGTACGATGAGTCCTTGTCAGCAGGGCTGTCTTCAGTGGGAATCGGTGCCATCCAAGCCAGCTTGCTGGGGTCGGCGGTGAGATTGGGAAAGTATTTCTCGTGAAGAGTGGCGAGGAAGTTAGGATCGGAAGGGTCTAGGTCCGGGAGGCTCGGCGGGACGGGGAAATGTGTTGATTTTGGGAGATCAGTAATTGGGAAGAGGTCGGGCGGGATTTGGGATGGTGCACGATCTTCATCGTAGTTATCAGCGATTTTCTTGGTTGGCTTGGCCTGGACGGCAGCTGCAGGAGCAGGTGTGGGTTTGGGTTTGGATTCTGGCTCGACCGTCTCTGTAGTATCGTCTTCAACGGTAGCAGCTTTTGGCAAGTCGTCGACGCGGATTTGGGGAGGCAAAGAAGATGGAGCGGCCTCTGGTGTCTGGGGCTCTGGCATGTTGAACGGCGAATTTTCGTCGGGCTCGTCAATAGTAGCTCTCTGGAGCAGACGTTGTATAAGCGCCGGATTCAGACCCTTCATGATGTCGTCTTGCGCCTGTGAGATCTCTTGCGGTGTCATGTCATTGATCTTTTGCTGGTTCTCTTGATCTATGCGCCTTCTCTCAGCATCATCAAAGCTTAGCGACTGATCTTGCTGCTGTGATTGCTTCGGCTGTGACGTCGATGGCTCGTTTGATGGACCGCCATTTCGCTGTTGCTTGAACGCCGAAGGCTTCCATCGCCGTTTGTGCTGAGGAAACCCAGTCGAGGAGATGGGGCCCGAGGGGAACTCGACAGGCTTGGCCACCTTTTGGTCTCGCTCGACGATGTCGCCAATTAGCAGCGTGGGATCCATGGTGCTGTTGGCTATAGCTGTGCTTTTATTGATTGGAAATTGCCTGGTAACGGGCAGTCGAGAAATTGTTGGCGGGGTGGAGGATGCCGGCAGAGGCCCACCCATATCGATAAGGAGTGCTCCACCGTGGAAGTGTCCGAAGAGCAACAATCGCACGGAGTACAGGGCGCTGCAGCCATCCAGCTTGGGTACTGTACTGTGTAATTAGGCGGCATCAATTTCGTTTGTTCATCTGCAGGGCAGCAATGCATGGCGCGGCGCCCGAGTGCATGCGTTGGAAATTCCTCGCGCAACGCTTTTCCCACAGATTAGCTCCAATAGACTTGACCACACTGAAATGGCAATGGCAGGCGAGTTGTTGCGGCTGAGCCGGAAATTCCTCCCTCGCAAGCTGTAACTGTTTCAGGCCATGTAGGCCTAAAAGTTTAAAAAAGAAAGGTCGGGATGCTAATCTGTCCTGCAGCGCACCATCAAGGTAGTAATTCATTGCCTGCCTGTCATTCTATGTCCCGCTGGACAGCCATTGAACTTCATACAGGCGATCAAATCGACTCACCGTCTATCAGCATGCCGCTGGGCAACTGATAGAAACGCCCTTGGCATCAGCCTGCCGTTGAAACAAGGACCCCCCACGATTGGGCGCCGGTTAGCACTTCTAGATCAAATCTAGAGTTTCCGAGGCCCAGCCATCCAGGCGCACCGCCACACCTGCATTAGTGCCACGCGGGTTCCCAGCAAGTTGTAGCGCATGACAGGGGCTTAATTGGCAAAACGGCGCAGACGCAGAGCCGAATTGCAGACAGCTGAGACACCGTCGTGGCATGGCGTGTCTTGAGACTGAACACATATTACGAAAAACCATGGTCCTGGCGGTATCTATACCGTGTGAGGCCGGCACTTGCTTACACTCAAGATAGTCATAGTAGATACCTTGGCGGTTATCCATACGCGCACATTTTTGTCGTCTGTGCCAGCTGGCCTCTTGGCGAGATTTGACGAGAAAAGGGCAGCGAGCGCAGCAAGCATCGCCTGATCGGCAATGGCTAGCGACTACTAGCAGCAGCGCGCCACGCCACATGAGGGCCGATAGCAGCACAAGGACCTGTTCCTCCGCGCAGCTATTGATTTGACGCGTGCGTCCTGTGCCGAAAACAGCGCAGTAGCTGGGAAAAGCGCCGACATTGGCACCCAACGCCGTGTGATTTACCAGCTGCCAACAGCAAACTGAGTTGACAAGCAGTCAATTTCTCTCCCTTGATTCTTCAGAAAAAAAAGAAAAAAAGAAAAAAAAAAAGAAAAAAAAAAAGAAAAAAAAAAAAGAAAAAAAAAAAGAAAAAAAAAAAGAAAAAAAAAAAGAAAAAAAAAAAGAAAAAAATTATTCTGCACCGTTAGTCACGCCTTATTCTTAGATGCCATCTCCTTGGATCGGCAAAGGGAGCTGGTCGCGGCGACTTTAGCGAAGCGAGACCGAATGTCTCTAGTTTTTAGGGGGAGTGTTGGACACAAAAAAGAATGGGCGATAATACTAAGACGTGCGTCAAGAGGTGCAGCAAAATGTCTCACTCTGCTATCCGCACCGACGCCCAGCTCTTGTTTCTTCACTCTTGTTTCCTGATGCTCGTTTCTTGTTCCTCTTCTTCCCCATTCTCCAGTCCTTCCTTCATCTTACCCAAATGGGCGCCCACCGAATCAGACACGGCGCAGCTGATGGCCACCGTCGTAGCGGGCCGCGCCTATCTGGCTGCCACCAGCCATGCCATGAAGATTAAAAAAAGACACCGCGGCGAGCTTGCGAGTGGGGCGCTCGAGGTGCTCCATTACGGAAAAGACAGCCAATCAGAGCCTCGCCTACTATTGCTGCAGCGCGCTTCTCGGGTCAACAGAAGCCTCTGTGCCGCGTTTAATTCGCACGCTGATTGGCCCGCCGGCCGATGGCCCCCCCTACGCTGCGCATCTCAATAGCGCCCCCACAGCGACTTTGTTAGGGGACTCTGGGGTGCCGCAAGGCACGACGAGTACATGGATCAGACCACGCTACTGTGCCTGTTTCTCAACCTTGCATCCTGAATTCTCCGGCAGCGGCCAATCGTGTATCACCGGTCGATCGCGGGTGCTTGTCGGGGTTTTGCGATTAACATCACCAGATGCGAGCTCGGCAAATCCTCATGGCAGCGCTGCAGGCATTGCCAGCCCGGCAGCCATTGGCAATCGCTCATCACAGATGCTGCCCCGTGGCTCGCCTGCGCCATCGGAAAAAGAAGCTCCCCAAACGCAGCATCTTCTGTCTACAGCCTAGTGCAGATGCCTTAGTCCCGTGATCCGACGCTAAACCCTGGCCGGCCCAGCCCCGGTCCTGGCGCTGCTGCATATTCGTTCCCTTTTTTTTTTTTTTTTTTTTAAGAGACCCTGGCCTAGCCTGTCAAATAAGAGTTAATTGCAGACCCGCGCCAACTTCGGCTCGCATCTCTCTTTTGTCCCAGTATTACCGGCTCTGGCTCATGGTACTTGTGCCGTGGTACCACGTCCATCAATTCCGCTTGCTGGACACTCCGTGCTCCATACTGTGCGCCAACTGGCCCAGCATAAAGCAACAAGAGACGAGCAATTATTACTAGTCGTGCTACGCCGAGTTGGTTTCCTGCTGCTAGCATGTATGTACTTGTATCAGTATTCCAGATTATCAATTTCATACCGCTACACCCCCCGGCCCCACGCCCGGTCGAATTGGAAGCTGTACGTCTAAGGCATCCATCCCTCCCATCCCATGCTGTCCTGATTAGCATTTCCATTGCATTATCCCGTGTAATCGCCAGTGACCGAAGTCAACCGAGCTGCTGAGGTTTTCCCAAACCACGCGCTGGCCGTGCCCCGTTTTTCTGGTCTTCTGGGAGAAAAGCACAACTGCTATATTGTCGCCATCCCCAAATCGAGCCAAAAATCCCCCATCATTTCCCCCCTCCCGCCTCTTTTCGCCAGCCCCCTTCGGAACTCTCCCCTTTTCCCTACCATTTTCCCTCTCCCAACACCGCTTTTGAGCGCAAAATCGCCGCTGCTCAGCCATCAATCTCGCACGTCCGCAGCGCCGTCGCCATCGCCAGACGCAGCTGCCGTCCATCGTTGCAGGCGCCTCCAGCTGTTGCAGCCGCCGCAGCCCCGCCGCCTCAGTGCATCTGCCCGGCCGCTGCGCACATTCCGCCAGCGCCCGCCGCCAGCGCTGCTCGCCCAAGAGGCCGATTGTGAGGCTATTCGCAAATCCAGCCCGGCTCCACTCCTCACGTTTCCAGTCTCCCCCCAGTCCGGCTTCCGGCCACTCACGTAACGTCACACTTTCTGCACACCATCGTCTGCCTGCTTGCTTGTGAAGGGCCGCAGCCTTGTTGACGCGCCATTTGCAAGGCTGCGATTCAAGCTTCTTTTTCTTGTTCTTGTTCTTTTTTCTTTTTGTTCGCTTGTCTCTCTTTGTTCAGACCGACGGGCCGTTTGTGCGTGGTGCTTGACTTGTTCAATTTTCTTTCTGTCTCTTTTATTCCTTCTTAAGCATTCATGTTTTAATCCTTAATTCTACAATTTTTTTTTCTTCCCCAAGGAAGAAAATACCGCCGTCGAAAGCCACTAGCCACCTCATCGACGCCGAGGAATCCCACTGAGCCTTTACGAAAGCTGTCCATCTCCAGCATCTCTTCTCGCCGCATATCTGCATCCTTGTTTGATCATCCGCTGCATTGCCCCCCAGGTTAGAATCCGACACTGCTAGACGGCCCTCTCTGTCTCTCGTTTCCGACTTCGCGTCGGCCCTAATATGGCTGCTGCTGGAGACGCACCCACACGATTCGATTCTTCCGCCGGCGAACTCTCGTCTCCCCCCTCAGGCTCCCTCTCAGATCCCGGGTCGCCCTCTCACGCGGCCGGCCGCCGTCCCGACACCTCTGCAAAGCGCTCAGGGCCCGAAATGGACCAAATCGTCGTCAGCGGCGACCAGAACTCGCAGCAGTATGCGCAACCGTATGCGCCGCCGCAGCCACCGCCGCCAGGCACTGCAAGCCCTGCGCCCGGCTCGCGGACACAAACGCCAAAACGATTCTCGCTCATCGACGGTGAATGGGTGCAGCTAACGGCGGCCGGAGTCCCGCGCAAGAAACCGGGACGCAAGCCCGGCTCCGTCGTCAAGCCCAAGGCCCCAACAGACACGGCAGACCAGCCCAAGGCGCGCCGGCCACGCAAGTCTCGTGAGGCTGAGACGACGCTGCCCGTCCAGCGCAAGAGAAAGCTGGCGCCGGCGTCTGATATCGATAGCGACGCCCCCAGCCCCAGGCCGCTGGCCCCTGCAGGCACGGGACCGCCGTCATCATCCCCGTCGCTGCACGCTCAGCTGGGCGACTCCCTGACTTCAACGCCGCAGCACCAGCTCCAGCAGCTCCCGGACCGGCGATACTCGCCCAAGATGCAGAAGCGCGAGGGCTATCCAAGCTCCATGCAGAGCATCCTCAACGCCGACCCGCCGCCCGCGACCCGGTCGCCGTCAAACAGCATCACCAGCCCGATTCCCGTGCGCACCAGCGGCCAGAGCTACGATCCCATCCGGGGCAATTATGATCCCGTCCGCGAGACCATGACCTCGCACTACTCCTCAGCTGCTGGCTCGCCGCGCGCAATCCTGGCCGCGCCGGCGCACCGCTCGCCGTCCATTGCCAGCATGATCGAGCCTCAGCCCGCCTCCAAGCCGTCGCCCAGCCAATCTCACCTGGCATACCCGCCTGCCATGTCTCAACCGCGATTGCAGGCGCCCGACGCCACACCGTTACCGCCTTCTCCGTCCTACGTTCCCAAGACATCGACTTCCACCCCCGCCAACCAAACCCCTGCCTTGAAGCCTGCCATCCACGAAATAAAACGCGACGCTCCTACGCCTGCGCCGCCGCCGGCTCCTGCAGCGACCCCGCGGCCAGTTGTCAATCAATCCAACTTCACCACCATCGCCAACGGACCCATAAAGAAGGTGTCACCAAAACAAAAGCCCATCACCGGCGTCTCAACACCAAAGACAGACATGCTGGACGAAACCATAATGGAAATGGACGAGAGGTCAATCCTCGACTTTGGCAGAGCCCGCCCGGGCGAGGAAAAAGACACGCCCACCATTGTTCTCAGCATCCCCATCACATCTGGCGAAACGAACAAGTATGTAAATTTCATGCGCATGGCTGAGGACCAATACGGTTGGGACGCCTTGCATCCTCGTCTCGCCGCCAATCGAGACCGCAAAGCTCGCATTGCCGCCGCCGCTGCCTCGTTGGAAAAGGTCGAGTCAGGTCGCGAGTCTGGCGACGAAATGTCGGTCGATCTCTCTGACGGCGAGGGAAGCAATCCCGATAATGGCGGAGTGAGCGGCGCCGACGCCCAAGCCAAACCTAAGAAGAAGCGAAATTTCAAAGAAGACCAGTACGATGTCGACGATGACTTTGTTGACGACTCTGAACTGCTCTGGGAGGCTCAAGCCGCCGCCAGTCGAGATGGTTTCTTTGTTTATTCCGGTCCTTTGGTTCCTGAGGTCGAGAAGCCTGCCACTGGGTATGTATTATTCCTTTCTCTCTCTCTCTCTCTCTCTCTCTCTCTCTCTCATTCTTTCGCTTCCAAGACTACGCATACTTACACACTACAGCCAAGAAGAACGCCCCAGGCGTGGACGAGGCGGAAGAGGCAGCCGAGGAGGAGGTCGAGGAGGAGCAACACGAGGAGGAGCAACAACCGGACGCGGTGGCGGTCCGGGCTCCCGAGGCGGTGCCGCTACACGAAAACCTCGCATTACGAAATCCGAAAAGGCACAACGAGAGCGAGAAAAGGCAGAAAGGGAGAGCATGGCCAAGGCATCCGCCAATGGATACCCTCTACAGCCGACGACACCATCGCTTTCTGTCCGCGAGCTCGGTTCCTAGAAGGGACAGTGGACGATAGCAGAATATGGCGACCCCCCTTACGAATACATAATGTTTTGACGACTCAGGAGCTATTCAGCAGCTTTTTTTTTTTTCCTCGTTTCGTTTTTCCTTTTAATATCCGGCAGCTCTGTGTGCAATATTTAATGTTAGCGACCGACGAACGATCTCATCTCCTTTTCGATCTGCGGCTATAGCTGGCTGACGCCTGTGCTTTTCTTATCATCACTGGATGGCGTTTACGTCTGCGATTGGGGCGCATGCCCCTTGACTATCCTACAAGGATATGGGAAAGGGGCCATATAGCACCTGATTCTACTTGTCACATTCTTGTGGGCAAGGGGACTTTTGTTTTTCTCTCTCTCTCTCTTCCGTTCATTCAGCAATGGTTCACAGAACATCGTGTGATTCCATAGACTTTTGATACAGATGTGTCTCAAGGCGAGCTTTGTCTGACTTTTATTTGTGTTTCCTTCTTTCTTTCCGCAATCTTGTGTGTTTGACTTTCCTAATTCTATTTGTTTTTTTCCGTTTCATTGGTTCTTGGTTTCTGTTTGGGAAATTGTATCAAGGGCAGAGAGGGATACTGGACTGACGGCAGCGGCGTTTATACGGATTTTGGTGGAAACAAATGAAAGGGCAATGAGAGAGAAAACTGCAAGCGGAAAGGGGTTGGGAGTTGGGAAAGAAAGAGTATTCAACTGGGTTCAGACCTGATAGGGATTGATGGAAATGCCGTTCTCTCATGGGGGGGTTCACTGTGCATAATGGGCGTGAAAATAGATGGCTGTTTTTTTTTTTTTTTTTTTTTTTTTCTCTTTTTTTCTTTTTCTTTTATTTCTTCAGTTTCAATTTTCTTTTCCTCTCAAACTATGCGATTTCTCCTTTTCTTCTCTTTGGACGGGCCTTTTTTTTCCTTGTTTGTTATCCGTCTTTGCTTCTTCTCATTGTTGGTTTTTTGAGTGTCTTCACTTTAAATTTCATTACAATCTTTCTAGGCCTCTTTTTTAAACTACACACTTTGAAGAGACTTTTGTATTGAAAAAAAAAATGGAAAGTAAATGTTCCAAGAAATTCTGTAAGCGCTATGCCACCGCCCAACGAACCTCTCTAGTAATAAATAGAACGAAGCTTTCTCCAAGTAGTACTAAATTACATGCATACAGGTAGGCAGACAACAATAAACGTTTCATCACCTCCCTCCATTGTGTAGCATTCAACACAAGCAATTTTCACATGTAAATATAAAGGAATGTAATATACTCTTTTTTTTTCCCCTGTTCTTTGAACGAAAGAGCGAAAGAAAGAAAAATTGGTAGAATTATCTTGTTTTTAAGCAAGGCTAAACTCTGCAATCTCGCCCATCTCATTCTTCACCTCCTCGCCGACCTTGTACGAGGCCCGCCAGCGCAGCTTGACGGATTCGACCCGCTGGTTCTTGTTGCCGGCGTGCCAGACGTCGACTTCTTGGGTGACGCCGCGGCTCTGCTTGGGGGAGAGGGTGCGGCCTGTTTGGGGTTTGAGTTGGAGTTCGTAGCCCTAGGACGAGGTCAAATGGTTTAGTTTTGAGTTTTGGGATGAAGCGAAAAGATACGGCAAAAAGAACGAACCTTTGTGACGGCTAGTTGAAAGTGAAGCTCGTTGATAGGCTGCGCAGTGTTGTTGGAAAAGGCAAAGACAATGTTGATTGCGTTGCTGACTGCTGTGCTTCGCTTTGCCAGAAAGTCGGTTCGAAGACTGGAATTGCCCGCAGTTCCCTTGTGCTCTGTAGGCTTGGCTGGCGCTTGTTCCGTCGGCAGGGCAGATGAAAAGTTCCACTCGTCATCGTCGTTGGAGACGGCGGCGGGCTTCGGCGCGGGAGGGCTGGTGGTGAATGAGGCAAAGGCATTGGAGACAGCTTGTTGCGGTGGTGACGTCTGCTGCTGGTAGTTGGGCTGGGGCGTAGCGGACTGAGAGGCGGGAGGAGATGTAAAGGAGGCGAACTGGGAGAATGGAGGGGGGGTGTCATTCTGCCCAGCTCCTCTGGCGGTGCTGCCTTGGGTTAGAGATGAGAGGAGTGCTGGTCCAGGGATGTCTAACAAAGGAAACGATGTGTTAGTAAAAACTTTCATCACCAGGACAGCGCTGCTTACTTTGATTTGATCCAAATCCTAGAGAAATGCTGCCACCCTGCCCAAACGTGTTCGGTTGGCTGCCAATGTCCAGGCCAAGGAGGTCATTCTCCAATCCGCCTGCTTGCGATGAGCCTGCACCGTTGCTGCCGTTGCTCTGCGCGGCATCGCCGTCGAAATCTATTAGCGACAGCTCGTTTGCCGCCGATGCTGGAGCTCCCGAGTGCGATGGCGGGGGCGCGCCGGCGGCGATCTTGGCAGCGCCGTCCATGTCGCCCTTCTTCATAAGTTTGTACCGCTCAACTGTGCGGTGTATGCTGTCGTTGATCTCCAACAGCCTGGCCACGGCCTCGTGGTCGTCCGACTCCTCTTCGCACATCTTCTGGATCTTGGGCTGGGCACTCTGCAAGGCAGCGGCGAGTTCGCTGAAGACGTCGCCGTCTTCCATTTTGTCCCCTGCCCTGAACGCCTCGAGGCGTTCCTCTAGTAGTCTGGCCTTGGCTTGGATCTTGCCAACATCCTCCGCGGCTTTGGCGCGATAGTCGGTCTTGGACCTGGTGTCGTAACCGGCCATGACCTTCATTAAACGGTTGGCTTCCTGGAGATCCTCAGGAGTGCCTCGACGGATAAGCTCTTGTAGCTTGGCTGATTGCGCCTCTCGCTCTTCTTCCTCCATCTCCTCGGCTGATTTCAGATTCTACATGATTAGATTAGTTAGCATTGCACCCTACAGTATCTTGCAGCCAGATATCATATAGATGCGCAATAAATGGCAAAAGATGCGCTCCCGCTCTAATAGCAAGGCCAAGGGCGAAGCAACTCACGTCACTAGGGTTCAGCACGGCAGCATCTTCCCTCCGCACTTCGGGGAACATGTAACCCTTGTAGCTGAGCAGCCGGTGCATGTCCCGGATGAAGCCCAGGTCATCTCTGTACCGGCTCGTCTCGCAAATCGTCATGCGCCATTCCTCAATCAGCTCCAGGATCTTGCCTTGGACGCGGGTCGGCCGAATTGGAGGGCGCTCCGGGAATCTCCGCACCAGCTCGTTGAGGAACTCCTTTGTGCTGATCTGCAGGTGGAAGGGGTACCCGCAGTTTTTGACGCAGATATCGAGCAGGCTGAGCGCGAGCAGGGCAACATTGGGGTTGCGGTGGTTGACGAAGCCGACAATGGCCGTGGCAGCCTCGCGAGGGGCAGTGCCCTTTTTGCTGTTGATGAGGTCCGAAACCTCGAGGTTGAGCGCCAGATTGGGCTCGTAGTTTTCGGGGCTGCAGGCGCCCTGGATGAAGCGCAGGAGCTGCGAAGAGGAGCGGCCAACGTCGCCCCAGCGATCGCGAGTCGCGGCGCGAGCAGAAGCAGCCTCCATCTTGTGTTGTCTTGCGCTGCGCTGGTCTGGCGGGAGCTTGATCAAGCCACGGGGAGCTGTCCTGCGGGGTCGGTCTCGGATCCAAGCCGCAAGGCGCTGTTTACTGTGTCTCAGTTGTCTCTATTGCCGGCGGCTCGGCCGATTGCAGCAGCGATTGGGATCGTGGTTCGAGAGGCCGGGGAGGTGCAAGAGCTGGATTCTCGGGTCAGAAGCAAGGCCAAGGACGCCGACGTGGCCGGAGCTGGAGCGGGATCAGGGCGATGGCCTCGTACCTTGTAAGCGGTGCCTTTCGCAGCTCCTTCAACGCCGCAGTGGAATCGCCGGGTTGGACGAGACTTGCTCATCCATTCGCCTCTGCTCTGGCGACGTGGTCACTAAGTGGCGGCGAGAGAGGAGAGGCAGCAGCAAAATGAGCGCTGGAGGTTGCTGCAACGAATCGAATGGCTGTGTTGCTACCGCTGCCTGCTAGTGGCCGCGGTTTATGTAGTTATCCGGGGTTTGGTCCCAGCGGAGCTGTGGGCGCCGGCGGCCCGGGCAGTGACGGCGCTGTTTAAAGCTGCTGTAATGAACGTTGGAAAGTATATGGATTCTTGAATATCTATAAATTGAAGCCGTTTAATGATTGATAACAAAGAGCTGCACGAGGTCACGGTTGAGGTATACATCTCAAAACTACTGTATCTTGTTGAACGGTTAAATTATAAAGCAGATTTGGCATGTATATCTTGCCAGCGATTTGCAATCTTGTATTTTGCATCTATTGCATTCCATCTAATTGTGAGAATCATCATTAAAAAAAGGAAAAATGAAACACTAAGCAATTTGCTGTCAATTGCTACTGTAACTCATAGCCTTCAACTGTCACAATAGCACATCTTCTCTTTTACAGGGTATTCCAGAAAAAAGCAGCTACTCTAGTGGAGGGGTAGATCTAAGCGCGCTGTATCGCGAAAGTAACCTTGCTAACTCTGATAAGCAAAAAAAAATAAAATCTTCCCTTACATCATCAAGCCACCACTCAACTCAATTTCCAACCCTACCAAACCCAAGCCTCGCCATTCCTTCGAGTGCAGCTAGACGACAAGGGCATACAAATACAACGCATAGACAAACACCCAGAAAATGGTGCGACACAAGAAAGACTTTGCCGGCAGAGGCAAGAAATTTGGCGGCCGTGGCGGCGGTCCTGCTCGTCAACCCCGCCATCACGACGACGAAGGCGCCGACGGCTCGCTCGGCCGCCCTGCCTTCAAGGCCGCCTGCTGGGATCTGGGCCACTGCGACCCCAAGCGATGCTCCGGCAAGAAGCTCATGAAGCTGGGCATGATGCGCGAGCTGCACCTCGGCCAGCGCCACGGCGGCGTCATCATCACGCCCAACGGCAAAAAGGTCATTTCGCCGGCCGACCGCGAGCTCATGGACCACTTTGGCGCCGCCGTGGTGGAATGCTCGTGGGCTCGAACCAAAGAGGTGCAATGGAACAAGGTCGGGGGCAAGTGCGAGCGATTGCTGCCGTATCTCGTGGCCGCCAACACAGTCAACTACGGAAAGCCGTGGAGGCTGAACTGCGTCGAGGCATTGGCCGCGGCGTTTGCTATATGCGGACATCTGGACTGGGCGGAGCAGATTCTGGCGCCGTTTTCGTACGGGCCATCGTTTCTGGAGATCAACTCGACGTTGCTGAAGAAGTATGCGGCCTGCGCGGATGAAGCTGGCGTCAAGAGGACGGAGGAGGAGTGGATGGAGAGGCTGGAGCAGGAATACGCGGAGAGCAGAGAGGGGGGCGAAGATGATATGTGGACGAGAGGAAATACCAACAGATTAGCGCCAGTGGACTCTGATGAAGACGACTCAGACGAGGAAGAGAACTCGGACGAGCGAGACAATTCGGAAGAGGAGGGAAGCATCGATGGCATATATCTAGGCAAAAAGCCACCAAACAAGAAAGACCAAACACAAGAAGAAGAAGATGACGAAGACGAAGACGAAGACGAAGACAAAGACCCATACGCCCTCTCAGACGACAGCGACGACGACGCCGCAATGGAGGAAATCCGCCGCAAAGTCCTCGCCTCCAAGACCTTCACCAACCCAAACCCAAACACCGAGGAAAAGCAGAAACCCGCATCAATACCCCGTCCGCAGCAGTCGAGATTCAAGGCGGATTTGGATATCGAACCAGACTCTGACAATGAGAACAGTAACGACAGCGATAACAGCGGCGGCGAGGGCGAGGGCGAGGACGATGAGTTCGACAACATTATTGCTGCGACGCCTATTACGGATCGCATAGGGCTAGATAAGTTGAAGAAGGAGAGGGCGAGGGCGGCGATTACGACGAAGACGTTTTCGTCGAATGTGGTTTCTGCGCCGAGTAGATGGTAGTCTCATATAACACAAATTAACATCACTCGCTGCCAATCTTTCTATTTCTTTCTTGTTGACGATGTATTCAATCTTCTTTTCAAGTGAAATTTTGATATTCTATTCATTTTCCCCCCTTTGGAGCTGCTTACACGCAATTTATGAGAAGAGCATTCTCCGAGCGTCCAGTATACTAGTACACGTCCATCCATATCGTACACACATATATACACGTCTATAGAATAATTCTTGAGGGGAATGTGTTTTACAAGCTTCGCCTCTCCTTAATCTCCTCGTAGGTCTGGATCTGGTCATCCGCTTGGAAGTCGTCAAAATCTTCTAAGCCGATACCGCATTCTGTTCCTTTGCCCATCTCCTGAACATCCTTCTTTACGTGCTTCAGAGTGTCTAGCTTGCCTATAAATCCAAATTGTTAGCACTCTTATTCAAAGATTTCGCAAAATTGATAGAAAACAGGGGGGAGAAAGTGACAATACGTACCATCGTAGATTACCTCGCCACGGCGAATGACCTTGACGCGAGACGACCTCTTGATAGAGCCGTTTCGGACTCTACAGCCGGCAATGTTTCTAAAGACACGCTTCTTCAAGTTGATGGGGAACACTTGCAGCACGTCGGCTTCACCGTTGACGCGGAAAGTGACATTCATAGGCAATAGGTCGGACAGTGCCGCCTTGACATCGTCGATGACATGGTAGATGACCTTGTGGTCAAGAATCTTGACCTTGGCCTCCTCTGCTCGCTGCTTGATATGCGGTGGGATGGTGCAGTTGAAGTTGATGATTATGCTGTTGGACGTTGCTGCGTGGTCAATGTCGTATTCCGTAATCTGGCCGGCGGAGGATCGCAGAATCTTGGGGTGCACCTCGTGGCTGCCCAGCTCCAAGACAGTTCCGCAGACGGCTTCCACGGAACCCACCACGTCTGCCTTGACCGTGAAGTTTTGGGTGAAGATTCCAGTCGCAGTCGGCTCTCCGGCAGTGGCCTTTGAGGCTCCCTCCGTCTCGTCCGCGGCACCAGCAGCATCCGCTGCTGCCTTTTCTCGCTGCCGCTGCTCTTGCTCAGCAAGCTGGATGGAGCTTTGCTCACGTCCGGCCATCTCTTGGCGATATTCAACTGCTGTCTTGGCCTTGGCTTCGTCAGGAGACTGGAGTACTTGCTCGCCAGCTGAGGGCAGCTCTCGCCAGCCGAGAATTTCCACTGGTGTTCCTGGAGGAGCAGAGTCCAGCTCGAGGCCAGCTTCGTTACGCAGCACGCGGATCCTCGCCCAAGTCTTGCCGGCAACAATCAAATCTCCCGGGCGAAGAGTTCCTCTTTTGACCAAGATCGTTGCAGCCTTGCCCTGAGGCTTGATACTAGACTCGAGAACCCATCCTTCAGCCATGCCGTCATCTTCAGCTCGGACATCAAGGATTTCAGAGAGCGTGACAATATTCTCCTCCAAATCTTCCATGCCCTGGCCCGTTTTCCCGCTGACACAGACAACTTGCACGTCGCCACCGTAGTCTTCAATTTCGACTCCATGGCGGGAAAGGTCGGCTTTGACTTGGTCAATGCGAGCGTCTTCCTTGTCAACCTTTGTGATGGCGACAATGATGGGCACCTTGGCGCTTGTGGCATGCTTCAATGCCTCAAGAGTTTGGGGCATGACGCTGTCATCGGCGGCAACGACAAGAACCACAATGTCTGTGACGTTTGCCCCTCGCTGGCGCATCGATAAGAAAGCGGCGTGGCCAGGCGTATCGAGGAAGGTGATGGACTTGCCGGATGACATCTTGACGATGAAAGCACCGATGTGCTGAGTAATTCCACCATGCTCTTGTGCTGCGACTGAAGACTTTCGAAGCCAGTCCAAGAGAGTAGTTTTACCGTGGTCGACGTGGCCCATTATTGTAACGACGGGAGGACGAGACGGCAGAGTCGAGACATCTTCAAGCAAGGGTCGAGGTCTGAGATCTCGAAGTGATCCAGTATCAACAGTTGGCTCGAAGCCGTATTCCATTGCAATCAGAGCTGCCGTCTCTCCAGTGAAGATTGTATCACTGGTGATATTTTCGAAACCCATCTCTTCCATATCCTGCAGGAAAGGGGTTACATTCTGTTTCAAAGCCTTTGACAGGTTTGATGCACTGATGTATTCCGGGAGGAATATTGGGATGGTTTGTGGCTCTGCTTGTGCAGCCTGCTGCTTGAGAGCCTCCTTTTCTGCCTTCCGACGTTGCTTCTGTTCCCAGCGGTGTACAGCCTCGT
Source organism: Trichoderma sp. CBMAI-0020 (assembly GCA_030708095.1). Classification (NCBI taxonomy): domain Eukaryota; kingdom Fungi; phylum Ascomycota; class Sordariomycetes; order Hypocreales; family Hypocreaceae; genus Trichoderma; species Trichoderma sp. CBMAI-0020. The sequence continues at coordinate 263,021 of JAJNCI010000004.1, read as the reverse complement.
CATCCCAGTCGTCATCCTCAGCGGCTCGTGTTTCTCTCTGTGACTTCTTTGCCTTTGACTTGGACCGGGATTTCACAGGCTCCTCCTCCTCCTCTTCAAGCTCGAGCCTCGACTTCCGCCTCTGCTTCTGGGGCTGAGCATTATCCTCAGCTTTTCTTATAGGTGTAGCTATCTCTTCCCACTGACCCTGATCAATCTGCGCGCTCTTCCTCCTGTCCGTAGACTGTCTTTGTTTTTCACTCTGGCCCTTGTCTTTCCCTCTGAAGCCCGTAGCCCTGGTTTCCAACTCTTCCCAAAAGTCCTGAGTCGGGACTTTCTGGTCTTGAGGAGGTTTGTCAGCCGAGGTCTTGGATTCATGGCCATGTATATGATGCGGCTTCGTCCCAAGCTTTGACTTGACCTTGGGCTTTCGAGATTTCGTAATCTCGCTCCACACACTAGATTGATTCCCGCGAGTATCTGTTCCGTGCGTGTGCGCAGCTGTCTCAGCCTTGCGATGGCTGAATGAGCCCCATCCAGTCGTCTTAATGCTGCTGTTTGACCTTGTTGATGAATCCTTGGCGGCTGCACCGGGGCGGTTCAATGCATCAGACAGTTTTGAGACTTTCTTATCGACTCCAGCCCCTTCAGACTTGGATGCAGAAGACCACGACTCGGGTGTTGGCGGAGGTCGTGGCTCGCGATTTGTCTTGAAGATGTCGGCTAGAACTGACTTTGACTTGGTCGCTTGCGCATTGCTTCTCTGCCGATTTCCTCCGCTCTTCTCGGGCTCACTCGTTTTCTTCGCCGGCGCGTTCTCTACGACAGGCGATTGCTGTCTCGCCAGGCGCTCGTGCGGGAGCAGTCCATCCGTTGAAGTCGAATTGCTCGATGCTGTATTCGGTTTTGCAAATGAGCCCCAGCCTCCCAGGCCTGTATTAGAAAATGCACCCGGGAATCCCCCAGGCTTAAAGGGTCCCTCATTGTCATTAGCAGAATTGTTGAGACATGCCGTCCTATGTAGCGATCGAGTTTGGCAAGAGACCAATGCGTTGCGTTCGCCGGCGTGCCCTCGCAATAGCCCTACGGGTTTCGAAGAAGTAGCAGAAATCGACAATGCTCGTTCATGTTGCGACCTGGAACCAATGGCCACATTCTGTCGGCAAAATGCGCACACGAAGGGATGGCTGCGATCCTAGAACGTATGATGTCAGCTATTGAGCCAGCACAACGGAGCTCAATTGGGCAGCAAAAATGCACACCTTCCACGCACGAGCCCTCAACATTGCAACAGAAGATGTCCAAGAAGCTCACGCAAGGCTTCTGCCGACATCGGATATGAAGAGTATGTATGTATAGAGGTGGTGGTTGAGTTCTCCAGCTCTAAAGAGCTCTTGTTCTAGGTTTAGCGGGATTCCGATTTTTTTTTTTCTGAGCCTCGAGATGCGCATTTCGGGATGAAATAGTCCGCGATTACAACTACATGAGGGTCTTTACACGTCTACACGGTTAAGCAATTTTGCAATGGGGTCATCTTCAAATGGAAAGAAAAGCAAGGGTCAAAGAGAAAACTGTCAATTGTGTCCTCCTTTTCTTTTATGTGATATGAGACAAGAATTTAAGCTTGCTTCGTGCCTGGCAGATTCAGCCCAGGCGTCTCGGGTAGCAGCTTAGGCGCAGACTAACATGTACTCTGTACTTGCCAGCCAATTTATATCCTTGCCTTCAGCCGGAAGAGCAGACGAATAGACAATCCATATGAGCAGGCTCGAGCTTACTCATTATATAAATGCTAGCTAGCAGCTTCTCTGAATTTTTGGATTGATTTTATTAGCTGTCATCCCTATGATTGTCTATATTCTTTTCGAAGCCGGCCACGATTTCACTGTGGACACAGTTTACAAAGCGGCCGGAGTCTGAGTTTTGCTGTGACCAATGATACCGCAAGTCCCCTGAAACTCACTTTGCTCAGAAAAAACACCCACACGACTAAGTTGTCAACTCAACACATAACACGGCCAAAACATTCATAATGGCCCCCTCCAAAAGGACCGGCAAGCACAAGCCATCCAACACATCCACCTCATCCGGCAACAATGGCAATCCCCCAGCGCCCTTCAAACGCCCGCCGGAGGTGCTGGCGCCCTTCATCAGCGAGCTCTCGGAGAAGCACGTGTACATCACTCACATCGACGCAAAGCCCCCGGCCTTCAAGCGCAAGATGTTTCTCGTGCCCGTCGCCTTGAACGTGGCCGTGGCAGTTCTTTTCGTCTGGCGCATGTACCACATCCTTCCGTGGTACTGGAAGCTCCTAATGATGGGATGGGGCCACACCAACGAGACAAGGTTCAACTCCAAGGAGGCGACGTGGTTCGAGCTGGGGTGGGAGATTTTGAAACGCGGAATCGTCATGTTTATCGATTTCATGCTGTTCGTCTTTGTGTGGCCGTGGCCTGTGGAGTTTGCCTTTGGCAGGTCGCATGGAAACCCGACGCGGTGGCGGCTGAATGTTGGATTCCGGGCCAAGGAGATTTATGTGCGCCGCAGCAGAGACTGGGACCTGATGCTGCGCGACATCTTCAAGAATGAGAATTCGAAAAAGATCTTGCTCGCTTATACTCAGGAGGCAACATCGCCTCTGCTGCAGGAGCAAAAAACGGGCTATCTGCTGATGAACTCGAAATGGGACCTGGACTGGAATCTCATGATCCTAGCCCACAACCTTGTGGATAAAAAGGAGATTGCCCTCGAGGCGTTTAAGAACGTCATTCTCGTGTTCCATCAGGATTACGGCTGGATCTGCCACGATCTCAAGATGGGCATAGCAGCCGAGGAAGAGGATAGGAGGAGACAGATTTTTGCCTTTCGAGACGTGCTCACGGCCATGGGCAAAGAGAATCTCTTTTACCGGTGGATCGAGGTGGTGCAATTTGAGTCCACCCAGCCAGGAGGATTTGGCCCCGAGAAGCAAGAAGCTGCGGCCAAGAAGATTCGTGAGATGTTTGAGGCTGAAAACATCAACTTTGATGAGCTGTGGAAGGAGGCTGTTGGTACGAATCCAGGAATATGATTATTTGATCGACAGTCAACTGGGCTGAGGAGAGAAAATACACATTTGCATACCTGTTGGAATGGTGGAGATGGGAGTGAGTGGTAATGTGGGAGCATTTACATTTCCTATGTCTATTTTACACTAACGAGGCCATACAATAAATGACTTCCATTCAAACAGCCTGTCTATATTTACCCGCAATATTGTAGCTTTGCTCAACAAATGCCACCCAGATGTCGTACAGCTGTAAAGGGGTGCCCAGGTCTAGGTCCAGCCAGTTGGTCAAGAAGAAAAGCGAAAAAAAAAGGAAAAAAAGAGCCTCGAACAGAACTCGAACCGCAACATCGGACGGACTGGGCTTGTCGTTAAAAAATCAGAACCAAAAGTACTGCTGGACACAAGACCCATGATTGCACATCGCGCGATGCCCACACAGCGCACAACGAGGCTGCAAAAGTAAGAGAGGATCACCACCACCACAACAACCACAACACCGCATTAAAAAGGGAAAAGAAAATAAAGGGAAAAGAAAATAAAGGGAAAAAAAAAAAGGTATTACACGCCCAGCATCCACTCTATTTCCAGCGTTGGATCTACTGCGCGCCCTGGCTTTCGCCGTGGGTATTTCTTTGCGGGTTGCCGAGCTCGTACCACGCGCGATCACCTAGGGCCTTCGGTGTCGGTCATGCAGGGCTGGGGTCCGTGTCTGAGACCTCCGCGCACTTGGAGATGGTGGAGGACGGTAAGACGGCAGCTGCTCCGAGGAGGCCCCCTCAGGCGCTGCGTCTTTACCGAGTCCGCCACTCCAAGCGGGAGTGCCGCTGGTGACAGGTATTGGAATACATTGAAATATAAGACCATGGGAGCTCGGCAGCTGGCCGCCAGTCCAGGTGCTGTGGTGTTTCGGTACAGTGGCTGCCAGTTCTGCCAGTGCCCAACAGGCAGTGAATGGAGAGGCAAACAGGGCATTGTGCTCGCTGTAGGGCCGAGTTGATTGAGATCTAGGGGTTTTGATGTCACTGAAGGAGGAAGAGAGGAGGCTCAATGGATATCTATTTACCTGTAGGTATATATAAACGACTCTGTTCAGCATCCGGACTTGAAGTCATACATGGTCTACACGGAAGCATCTATGCTTGTATAGAACGATTCAAGGGACAAGTGATCGGCAATCGTCAAACTCTACAAATGATTGCCATATTGAAAAGCTGTTCATGGTACAGATGCTTCGCTGATATGATATGATACAGTGGAGAGCATCAATGATCTTTATGATGCAGTATAGTAATTGTGTGCTTGGAGCATCACGCACCCTATGTTGCACGCTCATGTCGCGAATCTTGGTGAAGAAGATATTTGAGAAATTTAAATATAATTTGAAAATGAAAAAAAAAAAGACCATATTCGCAAAACGGTCAAATCAAAACGTTACGCACGCATGATGCCCTCGTAGAAACCGCCAATTGGCAAAAAAAAGACCTCGTCCTGACGTCGAGAGTGGAGTACCGCGCCTTTACGTGGCTTCCCGCCGAGATGGTGGCCTCAAGCTGCCGAATGGGGCAGTTTCCGAACTGAAGCTCAGCATGGCGACGGGCTCAACAGCAATAACAGCGCAAAGGGCTAGACGAGGCTGCAAACAAGCAATTGCACCGATTTACGAGATACGGCCATCTAATAATAGCATTGGATCTATTTCATCTCCATTTTTATCATATATCCATAGCACCTCTCTATATCCTGTCCTTCTCCTCGGCGTAATTCGTGTCACCCATGCCCAACAAACTGCGCCTTCAATTGCACCCTTGAATGCTGCATTAATTCAGTAGGTCCAAGACATGTCAAACCGACACAGCCTTCTATATCCCCGCCAGACAGCTTCGTATCGGTTTCTCATCGCCTCATGTGTTTCGTATCTCCATCAACCGTTGGTATTTTTCCTCCTCTAAAATCTCACAGCTTGCGTCCAAGACGTGGGACAACACATGGTGGTACACGCGGCTTGCCCCGTTTTCGCTGCTCCCAATGATCTTCCCCCCCAAAGTCTGCTGAAACATCGCTCCAAATTCTGTTAGCGCCTGCAGTGCGTCGTGAAATGCGCTATACCTTGTTCTTGTAAATGCTCCGTAGCCCGGCTCGTCAATAGGGCCACAGAGGTATTTAGCACTGCGGCAGCGCCATGGCGCTCGCTGTGGCGCTGGAACCCCCCCAAAGGACGCACTGACCCCTGCCGCTGCCGCACAAGAGCCTCAGGACTGGACGAGTTAACGCGGCCCACCACAAGGGACCTCATCTCTCCTGCGAGACGCCTGTGGACCTTTCGCAGATTTGCCAGACCATCCATACATGCACCTGCTCCTCTGTGCGTGACAGCGCTGTCCAGCATTGGCTTGGGGTTCTTCTGCTTCCTCGACTCTTCAAACGCCCCTCGCCTGCCGTTGCTTCGTTGCTTCGCACGCCGATTCTCACCGACTAGAGTCTGGTCTGGGGCTGGACTCGTTCGAACCATCGAGCCTCGACGACTGAATCGGCGCATCCCGCCTACATCGACCGTGCCTCCACTGCAGCTGCCACTCTGTAACGAGCCGTCAGAATGTCTTCATCGGGGTTGACGCGGCGTCGCGGCGCAGGCGGCGCGGGTGGTGCTGCTGCCACCGAGGGCGAGAGCAGCAACGGCGTCTCGAGAACCAATTCGACCCGGGATGTTCGAGACAACGGCCCCGAGACGAGCTACGAGAGCGGCGAGAACGGCCACAAGATTGCCTTCGACCCTCGAGACATTAGCGAGTCCGCTGAGCGGAGCAAGCAGCCCAAGTTGACCATGATGGAGGAGGTGCTGCTGCTTGGCCTCAAGGACAAACAAGTATGCACAAGAAGCCAGGTGTGGCGAGAAAGCAATTGCTGATTCGACCCGACAATTAGGGGTACCTCTCGTTCTGGAACGACAACATCTCATACGCGCTCCGAGGATGCATTGTGCTCGAACTGGCCTTCCGCGGGCGCATTGCCATGGAGAAGGACCCGGCGCGGCGACGATTCCCCCTTGCCGATCGAAATATCGAAGTGATTGATGATACCCTCACCGGCGAGGTGCTGCTCGACGAGGCTCTCAAGATGATGAAGCAGAGCGAAAAGATGAGCGTTAGCTCCTGGATTGACTTGATGAGCGGTATTGCACCCCTGCTCTGCACCTCTATTTTCTCTCCCCTCGCCAACAGTGCTCTTTTTGTAATGGCGATAGCAACGTCAGGATTCATTTGTACATGATTAATGGCAACTAACGCACTCTCTTTCTTGGCTAGGCGAAACCTGGAACTTGATGAAGATAGGATACCAGCTCAAGCAGGTTCGTGAGCGATTAGCCAAGGGCCTGGTCGACAAGGGCATCCTACGGACGGAGAAGCGTAACTTCCTTCTCTTTGACATGGCCACCCACCCCGTCGCTGACGGCGGAGCCAAGGAGGAGATTCGCCGCCGCGTGCGCAACGTCCTCACCCAGCGCACCGTCGTCCTCAACGGCAGCCAATTCCTCCCCGAGAACCTCGAATTCCGCTACCTGCGCACTGTGACCATGGTGTGCGCCGCCTACGCCGCCAACGTCCTGGAGAATGCGCTGTCTACGCTGGGCCACGAGGCCAGAGAGCGAGCGTTTGCTCAGACGGACGAGCTGCTGGCGGATTACAGCCAGTACCCCTTTGGCAAGAAGGCCACGGGCAATGGCATTGGAGCCAACCTGCCTCAGGTTATTGCCGAGGTAGGCATTCAATCTTTGTGCCCCCACGTTATTGCCCTTTTTTACGCGTAATTAAATACATGCTAACGATGTGGCACAGGAGGTGAACAAGGCCAAGGACAAAGAGCTGCAGCTCGAAATCGTCGCAGCCTGCCTGAGCGTCTTCACCCGGCTCGACTCCCTTCTATAAACCCGACTCGGCTCTTGAGAACTGAAACCCCGCTACGAACACTCTCCTAATTCGACTTTATAATGATGACAGAATAAGAGTAAAAGGCCATTCGATTCCCCATTTCATTCTATTATACATACCTTGACCCTTCCTTGTTGCTCTCTCTCTCTCTCTCGCACACACATCTGAAAACAGCACTACCAAAAAATCTTTTGCCTTCCTTGTCATTTTATCTTGGGGAAAAGGGGGAAGTGGAAATAGAGAGAGTTTTTCTTCTATTTATTCCTATTTATTTTTTTTGCTATTTGGTCGGAGAATAACGGCTGAATGACAATACGACCATACTCGACGGAAGATCGACGAAAGAGAAAGAAAGAGGGGGCGAAGAATTTCTGTCATGAGAGGGAAATAAAAGGGAAAGGGAAAAAGAGGAAAGCAGAAGAGAAGAGATCCGGAAAGCGAATATGTCCTAGCTTCATTTTTTTTTTATTTTTAATTTTATTCGTTCTTCTTCTTTTGTTTTTGCTTCTTCCTGTTCTTCTTGTTCTTCTTGTTTTTCGAAATTGCTGGCGGAGGGGCGGTATGGGAAAAATCTTGGGAAGGGAGGAAAGAGGGAGGAATATGAAGAAGAGCTTGAGAGATTGGGATTGTGCGTCTTGTCTTCCTGTACTTATGTATGGCTTGCGTATGAAAATTTATTTTTGTAATGCTGATTTTATAAGGAGTACGCAAATGTATGGCGTCAAAATTTTACAACTTTTTTTATTTCCTCTCTTCTACTCGAAAAAAGGATTCCGCTCTGTTTTCCGCAACCAATTCCTTTCCCTTTCTCTAGTGTATATAACATTAAACTTTTTCATCAGCGGTTTGATGAGGAAAAAGCTCTTTTTTTTTCAACACAGCCAGCGTACACATCAGCCTCTTCCAAAAAAACTGGCCTATACATAACCTCAAATGACACACATGTTTGCTTGCCTCCCATCTTCGTCCTCCCAACCTCCATATACTGATGCCATGCCTTGCGCCTCCGATGCTTGGTTCGCCTTGATGTAGATGAATCCCAAACAGATATGAATAGAAAACCCGGATACGAGAAATAATGAAATAAAGAACGGAAGGCTTGTGAAGGGCCAGGCCATGATATTGATACAACAGAAGCTATCGAAATCACCAGCCGTCTTCATCATTTCTTCTTGCCGCCAACTCCAAAGCTTCCTTCGAAGCCAGGTCGTCCGCCCTTCTTCTTTCCAGCACCACCCTTCTTCTTCTTGCCTGAGCGTTTCAGCAGCTTGTCCTCCCGGCGTTGCTTGATGTTCTCTTCACGCTTCTTCTGCCTCTCCCGCTGAGCCTGGGCAACGCCAGTGGCGCGCTCCTTCCAGGCCTTTTCGCTCTTCTTCTTGTTGACTTCCTTGCGCTTGACGGCCTTCTTGAGCATGGCCTCGTCATCGTGGATCTTTTCGCCCTCGGCGCGGCGGCGAGCATTCAGCCAAGCCTCCTTCTCCTCAATGTCCTTGCGCTTCTCGGCGTCAAGTTCCTCTATCCGCTTCTTCTCGTTCTGAACCTTGAGAAGGGCAGTCTTGGGATCTGAAGGACCCTTCTTCTTGCCTCTGTTGAGGAAGTAGCTCAGGTCGTGAGACATTTGTGTTCCGTCTGCAAATGCGACGCGTCCAAAGGAGAAGCCGCCTTGAGCATCGTCAAAACTAACGTTGGGGCTCATAACGCCAGGGGAGTTGGATGCTAGGGCTTCCTCGCGCTTCCTCTGCTCCTCATCCTTTGCCAATTTTCTTAGTTCCTTCTTATGTGCTTTGCGCTGTGCTTCCTTTACTCTTCTTGCTTCAATGAGTTCTTGTCTTGTGCGGATAGGCTTGCCATTTGTTCCGTCGGCCTTTCTGGCCGCGCGGAGAGCCTCGATCTTGGCAGCTAGACGAGCCCTCAGAGCCTCGGTGTCTGCAGGGATCTTGATGTGCTTTGGCTTTTCTGATGGGGCACCGGAGGAGATGGATGTGGTTGTGCTGGCGAGCTCTGCCGGTGCGGGTTGGCCGTTGGCAGTTTCGTTGGAATCGAATGTGGGGGAGTGTGGTTCGGAGTCGGGAGCGCTGCCGTCATCTTCTCTCTGCAGCCCGGAGAAGTCTAGCGTTGTGTCGAGACCTTCCATCCGACCGTCGACTTTATCGGAGTCATTGACTATTGTGTCTTCTGACTTTGATGGAGTCGGCTGAGGTTTTGAAGGTGTAGGTGCTTCTTTGGCAGCTTTCTTGTTCTTCTGTTTCTTTGACACAGGCGTGGCAGCAGCATCGGCAGCGTCGTTTACGGGTGTCTTGGCTGTTGTTTTGGCTGGAGTTTTGGCTGGAGTTTGTGGTTCGCCTGTCTCTTGTTTGGTCTTTTTCTCAGCCTTCTTCTCGGCCTTTTTCTCTCGCTTTGCGGCTCGCTTCTGCTCTCTTCTTGATAGATTTGTCGTGTCCGCGGGTCCCTCTTCCTCTTCTTCATCTCCACTCTCGGCCTTCACGTTGCCATTGGTCTTGGACTTCTTATGAGGAGTCTCAGGGTTCTGTTTCCTCAAGCCTTCAAGAGGCTTCTCAGTCTCGACGCCGGCCACGGCTTCATACTCTTCCTCTTCAAGCTCATTCTCCTCTTGTTCCATTTGCCTCAGCTTTCGCTTGCTCTTGGCTCGCTCCTCCAGCTCTTCTTTGGCGCTGCGGTTGAGGGCGCTGTCGGGATCTAGCTTGGCTCGGCGGGCAGCCGCGGCTTCCTGCTTCGTCTGTTTCTCTCTTTGCCATTGGTCCTATACATTGCCAACGTCAGCCTTGATTCTTCAACGGCTCTGCGCGATGGGCATGAATCGAATCCATATGTCCACTCGATCGAGAGAATCATGTTCGTAGGAACAATCGGGTCAACGTACGCTCGTATCTTCGCCATAATACATCTTGGCAGGGATCAGACTCAGCAAGCCATCGAATGCCTTTGCATGATCGCGCAAGCGATCCTAACAGATATGTCAGCTCATGGTTGCAACGGATTGTCGCTGCCATCCTCCTTCTGGTGGTTCATCCAGGCTGGAGTGTGCAAAAGAGCGTTCAAACGAACCTGCAATGATTCTGCCATCTTAGTAGTGAATATTACGACAACAAGCTAATAAAGGAAATAGAAATGAAAGCCAATGACATGTGCCTAGAAGTTGAGTTCTGGCGACGGCGTGGGATTATCCGCGGCCGATTAGGTAGAAATGCAAAGATGATAGCTGGTGGTTGGTGTGAAGTGATGCTTTTTTTTTTCTGCCAATGCCTTTTGCTAGGAAATTTCCTGAATTTTTTTTGGGGTGCCCAATTTTTTTTTCCGCCTTTCCACTATAGCACCGCGAATTTCGCTGTGGGGTAGCGGCTTAGTGCCTGGGCTGGCAGAACCGCAAAAATGCCAGCGTGCTAGTGGTATGAAGAAAAATTAAGAAACAAGACAAAATTTGATGTATGATGGAAGGATGCTAGTGAATTCTATCTAGATATCTTTGGGCCGCTCAGACGGGGAATGGACAGAAAATCTGTGAAAAAAAAGAAAAAGAAAAAAAAAAAAAAAGGCTGAAGGCACTGAAAAGAATGACCAGCTACGGATGGTAAGAGTAGGAGAATGCACCACTGGTCTTCCGCAAGTTCAGCGAAGACAATCTGCAAATTCCCTGACAGATCAACGACATGATTGAGATTAGGACAGAGCGTCAGGCAACCTAGGTGACTCATTGAATAGCTAGAAAATTGAAGCATTTTCCAGGAATGAGTTGATAATGCTGGACGTGACACTGACACGGAGATGTCTGATGCTAACACCAACCTCAATATTCAAGATCTTCAAGATGCAGATCTTGTTTTCACGATGCCTATAGAAGCAATGGTTTTGTGACAGATGCTGAAAAAAACATGAGATATTATCAATCGCATCATTGAGTAGGCAGATGGTAAGCCTTGACGTTATTTGCTGAGGCAGTAATAAATGCGAAATTCTACCTACTATGGCTTAAGACCGAACCAAAGGACAACGCACGCAAATAAAAGCCAATTGATTTACGTAGTAAACCGATTGATGATGAGAATTGCGAAAGTGAGAGTGAGAGAAGGAGGGAAGAGATGAGACCAGATGAGACAACAGAGGGACAATGAAGCTCGGGAGAGGTGAAAGCTAAAAGAAACTTTGAGAGTGAGTCGACAAGGCGTTGAATAGAATGAAGTAAAACGTCAGGGTTAATTCCGTGTTAGTATACTTTACCCTTCTCCAGCAGGGCGTCTTTCCAGACTCAACCGTCTTATGAGCCATCGCCTTTTCATTACAGTCTTTGTCTGTATGTCAGCAAACATAGTGTATGTACCTATATCTAGGTCTCCTTGGTGCTTATTATATGGCTTATACAACTCTATGACTTCTTCTGGTGTAGCCTTGTTTGGTGTATAGTATCTACGAGGCCCAGTTGAAGCTTTAAAAGTAAAACTTATCGGGGAAGGCTTGGGTGCTGGCATCTCCTTTGCTATGTGTCGATTGGCAGACCAGGTTATGTTGCCATGGTATCTTCATCACTTTCTCCTGTTTTCTCAAGAGGGACACCGTATTTTTCGGTGCATATAGTATTTGGCTCCTCTTCATCATTGGAGTCACTCTGTCACGAGAGCATCGCCAACCCAAGAGTGCTATAGAGATGGTAGAGATAGTAGAGAAAGAGGAGGTAGCAGAGGCAATAAGAATGATAGTTGGTACGGCATGTCTGTTTCTATCATGCCGACATACACTAGACAGAATATCTTTAGAGCTATGTTTGTAGAATAGCATATGGCTGTACAAAGCACCCGCTCCATAGTTTTGTAAGTAATCTAGTCTTGATTTGCAAGTATAAATACTCAGCAATCCAATTGCGTTTTGGATAGTAATATGTCGCATTATCTCAATGTAATGAAGAGTATGTATTGGATATAGCGGCTCATATCTGCCAAGCCAAGATATCCACGAAGAAACTAAAGCTAGAATAAGATTCTCGTTTGTTTATTTCTTTTTGCTGCTCTTCTTCGTCGCAGGAGTTCCAGCAGCCAGTGCTCGCAACTTAGCCTCTCTGGCTTCAATCTCGGCTTTCCTTTCCCTGTCTCGCTCGTCTTTCTCTTCTTTCTCGGCCTGGCAAAAACGATGGTTAACGAGTGTTCATACTTGAGGGGATCCAGCAGTGGCGTATGAGGAAAGGATTACCTGTCTTCTAGCAGCGTCAGCCTCGCGTTGTGCACGGATGGCCTTGAGACGGGCAATATCCGCCTTGGCCTCATCCGTCTTGCCCTCGGCATGCAGCTTCATGTATCTCTCCTTTGCGGCGGCCGCCTCAGCCGCTTCCCTCTCGCGCCGACTCGCCGGCAGCTTCTTGACACCCGCGGTGATCTCATCGACACCGGAAGGTTTGCTAGCCTGTTTGCGGGCTGATGAAGAGTGGTTCGGGTTGGCAGGCAGATCGGCGCCGTCGTCGCTTTCCTCGTCGCTCGAAGGGGGCATGTCGCCGACCTCGACCGCAGCAGCCTTTGCCTTTGCTATGGCGGCCTCTTTCCGGGCCTTTTTCTGGGCTCTTCGGTCCTCGCGGTTGGCTTCGGCGACTTGGGCTGGAACTTTGCTGCCCTCTTCCTCTTCGGATTCCTCTTCAGACTCCTCTTCGGATGATTCTTCGGACTCGTCCTTCTCCTGGCCTTCTCCGCTCCACATGCTCACGGCATTTCCTTCGGAGTCAAGGGGTTGGAGATTACGAGAAAAGTGCTTGCCGCCTGTTTTTCGAGGGCTCACGTATTAGTCAACGAGTATCCTTTGAGTAATGCTGCAAATGAGTTCGTCTTATTTTTACCTCCTCTGGTGAATTTTCTGAACTTGCCACCACGGCCGCGTGAGCCCGCTCCAGGTGCACCGCCAACCATTTTGGATGATGATGAGGGTGAGAGAGAAGAGTGATAATAAAGGGGGAGGTGAAGCTGCTTCAAATCTGGCGCAAATTCCGATTTTGGTTCGAAATTCGAATTTTGAGAGTTTAGAGATCAAATAGGAAGATTCCCTTAAATCAGCCACCCTTGATAAGATTGAAAGTCAGTTCTGAGTTGCCAGTGCCGGCGAGGCGGGGTAGCGGGGTACTTGGGTGGTACACCTCAGCCTCGTCTAATACAGTAGAATTTACAGAAAGGGGTCATGGTTTCTGCCATCTTGAAAAGGGATCTTTTGTAAGTTGTGCCATTTAAGACTAATTTTGTATGACTCAAAGTACTTTCTCCTTTAGTAAAACTTGATACAAGCGTAAAGATTGGAGCGACTTGGCCAGTTCTACGTGGCAGCATGCGTTGATCCATCCACGTCACTGTGTGGTATCGCCAAGGTACCTGGGCTATCCAGGGTACTAAAACATGCAGAAGACGTAAAGCAGGCGAGAGATGATTGGCTGGCTTGCTGGCCAAATATCACAAGCTTGGATTTCGATTGGTATCAGGATCTCTTGCAGCGGGTAACAAGATAGTATTCTGTTGATAGAATGTCCGTAATTTACTTGACAAATTATAATAAACAACCACTTATGAGCTGTCGTAAAAGATGAGCAACATCTACCACAAACATGTACTACTATCATGCGAAGCCCTGTAATTTGTAATTCGAGCTCTGCAGTTGGTGAGTCACACAAGGCTGACTCTTAGCAAAACAGCTAACAAAAAAAATTATATGGGCCTTCTGCTTGCACACGCCGCAGCCAAGTTTTTCCGAAGCTACCCACATGCAGCCGTGCTCCACCAGCGCCCAGGCACATAAAACCAAGCAGCCGAAATTTTTCTTTCCTCTTCTTTTTTCTTTTTCTTTTCTTCAGTGAAACCTACTAGAAATATTCCTTCAAATTCACTCTGCGTGTCGACAACCATATGGACGCGCTTGGAGGGGAAACTGGAGGATAGATGATTGTTTTCCGCTGGCTTACCCTCTTTCCCTGTACTTCCTTTCGAGGTTGCGTTTGGGCGAGAAAAATTTTTCGGCGGCACATGCAAACGGCCTATATCACCCTGTTTTTTCAACGGGCGTCACGATGACTTGGCTTGATGAACTTCCTGACATTTCTGCTATGCTATTTCGGAACAAGATTTTAATGGAGGATTCGTAAAATTCGTAGTTTCATAATTTCTCTCGCCATTGTTGGTTGTGGTACAGCTGTTTGATCGGCATGTATTGCCCTTCACCCAGAAAGCGAATGCAGCATGTCATGCAGCTGCTTTCTCTTGCGCATCTTGAGCGACGATTTTGATTGGATTGATGATATCGAAGCCGATCTTATTTTGGTTTCCGATTCTGATTCTTTTTGACGCTTTTCTTGAGATGCGTCTGTCGTGTAGCGGCTCGCGTCCATCGGACGGGTAAACGTAAATCGTTTCGTTGAAAACAGCCCGCGGCTCACATACGCCGGCTTGGAGGTGATGCCTCCGCGTCCACTATGACCCAGAAACAAGCACGCCATGGGCCGTGATGGCAAAACAAAGGGCCCAGCTACAGCTTGCTGGTCCACTGAATGTCCCTGGCTCGCGATGTCAATGTCGCTGCTCAGCTGTCCTAGGAACGAGTATAGCCAGAAAGCCCATGCTTCAAAAGCAACGCCGTGGCAGGCTCCTGCTTGTCTCGACGCCGCGTCTGGATCCCACGAGGGCATGTATTTTTTGCCCGTGTCCGTAAGATAGTTCAACAGAGGGGGCGCTTCTCGGCCTGGGACAAATTTGATGGCGCATTGGGAGTCGCTGCAGAGCGTGACCAAATCGGCTTCGACGCTCTTAATCGAGTCTTGTGTCTTGACAATGTGTGTATCTGGAACGAGCAGCATGAGATTTCGCAGTAACGTGCCGTCCTGTCTGCCCGAGACGTCGGTAACCTCCCATCCGGCCTCAGCGGCATCGTCAAAGGGAGAAGGCCAGTCGTCTCTGGCGCCCGTGACATCGTAAAGCGCCAAGGAGGGAAATTTGGCGACCCAGCGCAAGGATTTCTGTGTAACCGTTCGATCGCCCCAAATCCTCAAAATCCTAAGCAAAGGGAAGGGATTTTCGCTCTCGGTCAACCCTTGGATGATGCGATCATTGACGTATGGAAAGACATGGCCCAACTCGTCCGCTGGTTGGATAAGCTCCAAAATGCCCAAGTTCTTGATGTCTGTTAAACAGAATAGCTCATGGGGAGAGAAGTGACACCCTCCGCTGAGCACGAGATGGGTGATGAACTCTGTTGAAAAGGATGTTAGGGGCTGGATGTAGCATTTAAGCTCCTCGCTGGGTCGACAGATGTGCTGCCGGAATCGATAAAGGCCAAGGCTCTTTTCGTCATCCTCACGAAGCAAGATGGTGGAGAAGAGTTTCCATGCATGGAAGCACACGCCTCTGGTGATTAAGAATGTTAGCAAATGATGAACCCACTCATTCACTCCTCCAAGACTCCAACCACTGCACAACTCATGGTATCAAGTGATCCAATGCATATAAACAAATAAAACCACCTACCTTGCCTCTAAAAAGCGCCATATGCGCCACACCAGCTGAATGGGAAGAGACCCAAGCAGCTCCTCCGATACATCGCCAATATTGTCGGCGATGACATTAATCGACATATCCAGCAAAGACCGGGGACCTCGAGCGCCGCGAGGCTTAAAAATGGGATATGGGCGCTTTCGGGACCAGCCACGATCTGAACTGACGTTGAGCCGCCGCTGGATGGTCCATTCTCGGAAGACTTGGCCCGTTGACGGATCGTAGGCGCTCATGACTATGTACGCAGCGCAGAAAGGAAGAGAGAGATTATGGCGCTGCTACATGAAATCGAAGCTTACTCATAAGACTTCCGAAAAGAGAAAATGAAACATTACGTTTAAAGATTTTCAATGCGATTAAATTTTGTGAGACTGCTGTTATGTCGAGATCGATATGAAGTTTGGAAGTTGAAATTTAGGAGCGGATATGTCAGCAGTGCGTAAGTTGGCTGGAGGTGGCTGTGCTTAGAAGTGCCGGCTTGTACCGCCAAAGTCGCAAATCGTAGATCCGGAATATCTAGGTGCTGCTACAGCTTAATTACATTTCCAAGGACAAGATGTGAGCTATATCACTTTTTTTTTGACTGTATTTTAAATGTTTCGTGGAATTTTAGGTGAACAACGCTATTCTATCTCCCCCCAAACGCCTCGTCAAGGTGCTCCCCGGATCGCCTGTTTTACACAGCATCTTGGAGAATACATGTATCCAGCCCGCCATTTTTTGCTGGTATTCAAAGCCAGACTGCCACATCAAATGCCCCGTTATTAGAAGATAATACACATTTACATCATTTCAAAGTCGCGCCTGCAAGCCTTTTTAGAACTTCTTCAGGTCGTCGGCAACGGTGAAGGGAGCTTCTGTCTTGCTCTTGATCTCCTCTACTGTAACTCCGTCTGCAATCTCAATGAGGGTCAGACCGTGGGCGAAATCGACGTCGAAAACGGCCTGAAGAAAGCGGAATATTAGTTGTCTACATAGATCAAACCTAAGGCGCTGGGTGTGGCGACTTACCAGCTCTGTGATGATTCTTGAAACGCAAGCCCGGCCAGTCAATGGGAACGCGCACTGCTTCACAATCTTGGGGTTGCCCTTCTTGTCGGTGTGCTCCATGGTGACGACAACCTTGGTGGCGCTGGGGTTGCTGACGAGATCCATGGCGCCGCCAAAGCCCTTGACCTTGCCTGGCAGCATCCAGTTGGCGAGATCGCCAGTTGCGCTGACTTGCATGGCACCAAGGATCGTCAGGTTGATTCTGCCGCTGCGGATCATGCCGAAACTCTCCTCGCTACCGAAGACGGCAGCACCGGGATTGAGGGTAACCGTCTCCTTGCCAGCGTTGATCAGGTCGGCGTCTTCTTCGCCCTTCTTGGGGTACGGGCCAAGGCCGAGGATGCCGTTCTCAGACTGCAGCTGGACTTCGACTTCGGGGCCGACAAAGCCAGGGGCAAGCATGGGCATGCCGATACCCAGGTTGGCATACATGCCGTTCTTGAACTCCTTGGCAGCTCGCTTCACGATTCGCTCCCTCTTGGCCGCGGTCTCGCCTGTTCCCAGAGCAGCCTTGGCCGCGGGGTCGGCCTCGTCCTTGGCCCAGGTGAACTTTTCAATATTCTTGGGGCTGGTGCTTTGGATGACGCGCTTGACGTAGATGCCGGGGAGGTGGACGGCCTCGGGAGGAATCTCGCCTGGCTCGACAATATGCTCGGCCTCAACAATGGTGATCTTGGCATTGCGGCCCATGGCGCCGTTGAAGTTGTTGGCAGCCAGGCGGAACTGGCAGTTGCCAAGCTTGTCGGCCTTGTAAGCCTTGACAAAGGCATAGTCTCCAGCAATGCTCTCTTCCAGCAGATAGGGCTTTCCGTTGAAGACCTTGACGTCCTTGGGATAGGAGTAGACGTCCGGGGATCCGTCGGGCTTGTTCTTGAGCGGCAGATCGCCCGTCTGGACAACGGTGCCAAAGGCCGCAGGAGTGTAGAATGCAGGAATGCCCTTGCCGCCGGCCGCGCATCGCTCGGCGAGAGTTCCCTGGGGAGTCAACTCCAGCTCGACCTCGCCGGTCAGGTACATTGTCTCAAATGTCTTGTTCTCGCCAATGTAGCTGGCAATCATCTTCTTTACCTGCTTCGTTTTGAGAAGCTTGCCCAGGCCAGAGGCATCGGTGCCGGCGTTGTTTGACACGGCCGTCAAACCGGTGATTTCTGGCTTTTTGAGGACCTCGTCGATGAGAGTGTCGGGAACGCCGCAAAGACCAAAGCCACCGCAGAGCAGCGTGGAATTGGCCTTCATGTCCTTGATTGCCTCAGCAGCGGAGGGAAGCACTTTGTTGATCTCGGCTCGACGGGCGGTTGCAGAAAAGGATCTGGTTAAGACGGCGGAGGGCTAGAGCATGGACACTATGATTTAGTTTCTGCAATTCCCACTTTGACGGTTTTGCGATCCAAAACGAGGGTTCCTGAGCTTACGTTTGTCGCATGGCGCGCAAAGGCCCCGAGGGTGCGCAGGCGCAAAGCGGTAGACGGCATCGTGGAGGGGCAATAAATCGACGGTTTCACGGGGTTGACTGGATGTGAAATGTACTGTTTGATGCTATGCAGAAAGTGATACACCGAGATGCAAAAAGAAGAGGGAAGAAAGGGCAAAAGGAAAAAAAGGAAAAACAATAAAGGTCTCAGAAAGACTGGATTTTCTGACAGATTGGCGGATATAAAGTAGTGATGCCTTCACTTATTATGGATGGTCGCGCCTCAATCTGCCGGTGCATTAGCCGTCAATGACCGAAGCCACTGCCCGCAGACCCAGTTCTCCGCATTGGCGGCCACAGAACTCGGGTATTTGGCCCTCCGCAGTGAGGAGAAGCTGGAACCAGGGCGCAAATAGCGGGACGGTTCCGTGGGCAAGGGTCGGATATGGACGGCCGGCGGCTGTGGGGGATGATCAATGTGATTAGGGAGTATTTGATACTGTCCGTCCAGAGATTATTACTTTGATCTTGATTACATGTGCCTAGTATATGCCATGGGGCAAATAGGATCGAGGACGCCTACTGTATCTACCGCTGTAAACATCGGATACAAGCAGCTTACCTATACATTGGTCATTTCTGAGTGTACGCTTCAACCTGTCTCAAAAGCTGACAGATCCTTGACACAGACTGCCCCGGCACTGGCCTGGACATCCGCATATTTTTCGTCGAGCTGATGATTGAATCTTAGCGCTAGAAGCTGGCTCTAGATCCCGGCTTTGAGATTTTGGGCCCGGGTTCCGAAGCCGAAGTCAAGCCCAGTTGTTTCTGAGGGCGGTCGGCACAAAGCGGATGGCAATGACTTTTCCCGGAACGCCATTCCGAAGCATGGCGATCTAAAATGTTCATCCGGCGGTGCTTACTTGAATTCATGCCACAGCAGCAGTACTCGGTTGTAGCAATCCGATTGAAATGTCAAGGCAAGGCATGCTGGCAGTTGGATCTTGAACCATGTGTTGCGTAGGTGTTGGGTCTTCTTTCTCGTGGGCATAGAGGAGCTTTAACACGAATATATATCTTCAGCTTACAACACATTGCGCTATTCTATCTACGCTTTGCTCCTCAATGCCATCAATGGCTCAAGATGCTACCACTATCTTGAGAGCAGCATACATGTAGCTGTTGTCAACGCCTCTCTCATGGTTTATGACACACAACCTCAATATTGTTGCCTGCCGCATCATACACATAGGCGCCGTAGTAGTTGGCATGGTAGTGCGCTCGCACGCCCGGAGCCCCGTTATCCTGCCCTCCGCTTAGGATCGCCGCCGCGTGGAATGCATCTACCAGAGCACGATCTATTGCAACATTTAATAACGCGATGAATGGCTAGTTATGGATGCAACAATAGCACTTACTTTCGGCGCGGAATGCAACATGCACTTTGGCAGCCTCTTTCGCCCCAAAAAGCCAAAAGTCGGCAACCTTGTAGTTTTCCACAGCGTCAGACTCCGAGCCAAGTCCAACGATATTGTCGCCAAACTCATAGACGACTCGATATCCCAGCGGCGCAAGAGCTTTAACATAGAATGCCAAGCACTCCCGGAATTTGTCCTCGGGGACTACGACGGTGGTGTGGTCAATGGCCATGATGACTGTACTGATAAAAAGTGGTTCTATGAGTAGATACTAAGGGAGCTGATGGAGGTGCAATCTTGATGCTCTTTTCGATACTTCTCAATGGAGCACTGAATCTCTCTTTATAAGCTTAATTTTTTTTTTGGCGGACTTCGGTTACCAATGAACACCGAGAATGAGAGCTGATGTTATGTCACCGAATGAACAAAGTAGGTATCGTGAGCGGTGCCTACTATCTACCACCTCTGGGATCACGGCGGCTTGAAGCACCGTGAACGGTAGCACTCCATGTTGACAACACGCAAGATTGAGGCGGCTTGCAAGCGTGAATTTAAGGTTACTACTATGGATACAAGGTACGCATACATACTTACTATAATTTCCTGATAAAGCGCACCTTTACACGCTTTGCGCTCAATTCGCTCAACGCAATTGGTCGCTTAATTAAAGTCTCTGCGCCCTCATAACTTTATAACAACCTGATTGGTGGCATCCTTTTCACTCTCGTCTCCGAAAATATTAATGTTCCCTGGTTTAACGATTAGTGAACTGTTCCCCATATACAACAAGCATTTGGATCCTTCATGCTCCGTGTACAGAAGGATCCAAGACAGTTGCTACTTACATACAGATCCGGGAAGACAGCGCCGCTGTGGTGTTTCACCCAGCTCAGCAAGCTTCTGGATGGCCTGCTCATCAAGCTCAATCTCCTGGAAGTTTTCAAGAATACGCGCCGGCGTACAGGATTTGGGAATGACGGCGTGACCGCCAAGCTGGGACCATGAAATAACGACCTGTGCTGAGGAGATTGGCTTGCCCTGCTCTTCTGAGAGACGCTTCGCAATCCCCTTGACCACTGGGTCTTCGATGATCAATGGCAAAGTGCCGTAGTTCCTGCCAAAGGGGGAAAAGGCTGTGATGATGATGCCTTTCTTCTTGCAGTAGTCAACAAGAGGCGTATCCGGATTAAAGGGATGCCGCTCGACCTGGTTGACGGCGGGGACTACGCCAGAGTCGTCACTAATCGCTTCCAGCTATTTACAATAATTGCTGTATCAATACCTTGACAACACGCAAAACAATACTGCAGATGAGCCATTACACTTACATGCTCGATTGTAAAATTGGAAACTCCAATAGAGCGAACTTTGCTCTTGGGCAAATCAGTCATGGCTATATCGCAAAGAGAAAAATGGTTAACCAACTTGTCAATGTTCTTTCACAACAAGATTTTCGTATACATACCTTTCCAAGTCTGGCAAATCGAGACTTCCTGATCAAGAATCCATGCGCGGGGATCTTGTGGGAGGAGGCCCTTACCGGGGACAAAAGCAACCGGCCAATGAATGAGATACAGCTACGATAACCATGAAAGATTAGGCAAGGCTTCATAAACCACAAAAAGCAAGAATCATTACAACCACATCTTTTGAATACTCACATCAAGGTAATCAAGTCCTAGTTCTTGGAGAGTGTCATCAAGCGTAGGCTCGACATCTTCGGGCCGATGGCTGTTATTCCATAGCTTGCTGGTTACGAAAATATCCTCGCGCTTTAGGCCGGGAATCTCTGCAAGCGCCCTCTTGATACCCTCTCCAACTCCGGCTTGGTTTCCGTAAGCTTTGGCGAGGTCGAGGTGCCGGTAACCAACCTTGAGTGCTTCGAAAACAGTATCACCAACGACATCTGAGCTACATTGCCAGGTGCCATAGCCCAGAGTTGGGAATTTGTAGCCAGTATTAAGAAGAACGGTGCGTCCGGACGACATTTTGGCGATAGTATCGGCGATACCAGACAGAAGTTGCGTATTTAGTGATCAAGTTTATCAACTGCACACGTTTCTTTCCTTTGGAGCAGAGGGTTATAGCGATGAGGGAATTAGTTTTCCCCCTCTGTTGGTGGCGGCAAGTCTTCAGATATCCGTGCTTCTAGAGTTCCACTATCCCTTGATTCTCCTCACTGATTCTAACCAGAATTAACAAAGCTGAATGCTTAAAATATGATATCCGAGTTACATGACACCCGAGTTTTGATGCAACAACTAGTTAGCGTGAAGTCCAAACCACCAGCTCACCTGGTTCAAGAACCAGGATCTCCAGGCCATGGTTCCAGCGCAGAGAGCTTCAGAGTCATTGCGCAAAAGGCCAAGAATTAGAGACGAGCTTCGGTAGCCTGTGTAGCATATTACGCAGCTTCTTCTGCCTCCGCTTTGTTCAGTAAAGACACATGATCATGACGAATCTGGAGGTGATAGGGACCCTCTAATAGAAGGTTACAGTGTTGATGGACCATGAGCCGGCTAATTGGCTGCGTCACAGCTTCACCAGATTCGCTGCAGCTACTGTTGATGCACTAATGGATCGGAGATCTCAATGTCTCCCTGACAATAGGATCCCAGTCCACCAGTGCTTTCGCCATAGACCAGTACTAGAATGGCTAATAGTCGATGAAATTGCTAGCAAGAGAAATATGTAGTGGAGCAGGCTTGACACCTCCCATAGCCTAATGCTCGGTAAGGGCTAACATCACCAGTCAAGGTATCAAATGCTAACTGATCCAACAGGAATAACGTTAATGGAGGCTATCAAAAACATAATTGTATGAATAGAAGGCAGATGATTGTGTCATTAAAGATCGCGCAGCGCCCTACTACTCTATGTACATGGTAGCATGAAATGCGCCTGATTACATAACCCAACTTGAATGCACTTGCGCCACGCTAGATCGTTTACAGAAATTATTTCTTATCGTTGGCTTATCGCCCCGCGACTATCAATATTGTCAGCAAAAAAATTCCCATGCGACAGGCAGGCTGCTCAACACCAAGCTCGACATCAAGACATTGGGCACACCAACTGCCTGTCGACAACATGGAATCAAGCTCAAAGCGTCGGAAAACTGACCACGGTAGCATCGGTCTGCGCCATGCTGGTCTAATTGACTTTGAGTCCCGAAACACGGCCCGAGTCACAGCTGCGAGCACCTTTGTTCTGCAGACAGATGAGCTTCTCAAGGAGGCCAAGCCCAACTATGAGAAGGCACTCCATGGCGTCGATGGCCAATTGCACCGATTAAAAGGCATAATCGATGGAATTGAGCCTCATGATCCCAAGCCAGTGAGTTTTATGAAATCAGAGACAAATCGGAGCTACCAAGCAGTCCTAACGTGACATGTCCAGATCACAGAGGCCACCATCAAGTTCGAAAAAGAGCATCGCATCGTCATTCCATACCCCGACCCAAAGCCCGCAAAAGACGCACCATACAAGGTCTCGTACTCGCCGCCGTCGCAATGCAATGTCGTAGGAAGCTACGTCTCTCGGACAATGATCAAGACGCAGTCCGAGTTTGGCATTGATATGGTCGTCCAGATGCCGGCGTCACTCTTCCAAGAAAAGGACTACACAAACATGCGATACTTTTACCGTCGAGCCTACTACATTGCGTATATTGCTGCCCGCGTGCGAAAGGAATTTGCGCAAGAACTTGACCTGAGCTTCGAGAGTTTGAACGAAAACCCTCTATTGCCGATTGTTGTCCTCCGACCAAAAGCTTCGAGCGATGGAAGCGAAGAGCGAGAAGCGAAGAAAAAGTCAAAGAAGGCATCTTATAGCATCAAGCTTATTCCTTGTGCCCCCGATGACCTGTTCCCCTGGTCCAAGGTGACGCCAAAGTCGAGCAATAACCGACTGGGCGAGGCAGATGAAAAGAAGGAGGCACAGGCGGCAACGCCTTTTTACAGCTCTACATTGAACGCTGAGAGAACTTTTATTCCATACTTACGGCTCCTTACTCATATGAGAAAGGAATGTCCTGCTTTTGCCGATGCTTGTGTTCTCGGCCGGACGTGGCTTCAGCAGCGCGGCTTCGGCAGCGCCATCTCTCAGGGAGGATTCGGACATTTCGAGTGGGCGGCAATGATTGCTTTGCTCCTACAAATGGGTGGAAGAAATGGGCAAGCAGCTTTATCAACCTCCCTCAGTAGCACAGAGCTTTTCAAGGCAGCCCTTCACTTTTTATCGACTACCGACCTCAGCAAGAAACCGTATACTTTTGCCTCTTCTACTGTTTCTGCAGATGCCGTTCGAGAGGCTGGTCCTGTCATGTTTGACCCGACCAGACAACTCAACCTCTTGTTCAAAATGACGCCTTGGTCAGCCAGCATGCTGCAGAGTTACGCAAAGTCTACTACGGAACTTCTCGCCGATGCAATGGCCGATAAATTCGACCCAACATTTATCATCAAAGCCGATATTCCCTTTCAGACATTCGATGTTGTTTTTGAGATCCAGAGCCCTAATCTTGGCAAATTCTCCGAATCTGCAGACCGCAGAAGTGCCGTGACGAATTTTTGTCTAGAAGCGCACAAGCACCTCAAACGGGCGTATGGCAACCGAGCACAACTCGTGCAATTCCAGCTGCCTCCCAGAGGACATTGGTCGCTGGCTAAGCCCCCCGTCAAGGAGGCCACGCACGCTCTTATAGGCGTTGTTTTTGACCCTGTTCACATGTCAAGACAGATGGAGTTCGGCCCACCTGCCGAGGAGCAGAAGGAAGCTGCAAGATTTCGACAGTTTTGGGGTGACAAGGCTGAATTGCGACGATTCAAAGATGGTAGTATTCTCGAGTGTATCGAGTGGTCCAGCAAGCTGCCGTTGCAGATTTGCGAGGAGATTACACACTACGCCCTGCTGCGTCACTTGAAGATTACCAAAGACCAAGTGACAACCGTAGGAGGAGCCTTTTTTTCCATTATCAACCTGTCTCATCTTGATAAATCTGCCTTTGATTCAGCCCGACAGGCATTCCAAAACTTCGAGAGAGACATTCGCAACCTGGAGGAACTGCCCTTGCAGATCAAACAGCTTTCACCTACATCCTCCTCAGCGCGCTACGCATCCATTGAACCACCGTTGATGGGATACCATAAAGGCTCAATCGAACTTATGGATGTCAACTTGTACTTTGAAGCGTCAAGCAAATGGCCCGAGAACCTTACCGCTATACAAGAAGCAAAGGTCGAATTCCTAATCGACATTGATAGACGACTTACAAAGGCAAACGAGAAAATCACCACATATCTGGGTCGCGAGAACAGAGAACTTGGTATTGAAAGCTTGGCCTATCTCGACATCATATATGAGAACGGAGCCGCATTCCGTCTAAGGATACACTGCGATCTGGAAGAGAAGCTCCTTGAGCGCCAAGTCAAAAACAAGACTCTCGAGCCCCGCATTCGCGAGGAGGCCGAAGAAGCCTTTGAAAAGCTCAACTGGCTGTACAATGCTCTTCCGCTCCACACTCAGACCATTGCAACTTTCTGCACCCGCTTCCCTCCTCTCTCGCCAACCATCCGACTGGTCAAGCATTGGTTCAACAGCCACAAGCTGACTGGCCATATCCGCGAAGAGCTCGTTGAGCTGTTCGTCCTTCACGCATTCCTCCAGCCATACCCCTGGCGGCAGCCTACCTCCGTCATCACAGGTCTGCTGCGAACGCTATTCTTCCTTTCGAAATGGGATTGGCGTGATGAGGCCTTGATTGTCGACACGGCGGAAGATCTTTCCGAAGACGATCGATCCTCCGTTCGCCATGACCTTCAAACCTGGAGGAAACGGGACCCCAACATGAACGACAAGGTCTTATTCGTGGCCACATCCAACGATCGATCTGGCCTTGCGTACACTCGCAACGGACCATCAAAACTGGTTGCCTCCCGCATGACACATCTCGCCAAAGCAGCCTGCAAGCTCGTCCGAGAAAAGGGCATCCACCTCGACCCATCCCTTCTGTTCGAGACCTCGCTCCAAGACTACGACGTCCTCTTCCACCTCTCCTCCAAGGCCATCAAAAACATCATCCGCGAAACAGCCGTCGAGTTCAGTGGACGGAAGCACTCCCAATTCAAAAACCTCGACGCTCTCACCGCATCCGTCCCGCTCCCCATCCGGGCACACCCGACAGACGTCTTCATGGAGGAGCTGGAGCGCGTGTACGAAGACTCGCTGCTGTTCTTCCGGGGCGGCGCCGATGACGCCGTGGTGGCGGCTCTTTGGAACCCTCGACTGCAGAAGCAAAAGTTTAGAGCGGGCTTGCCGTACAACTTCCATTCTGTGGGAGGTGATGGTGATCAAGTCGAGGTGAACCGCAAGGCGGTCCTGCTAGAGATTGCACGAGCTGGAGGAGATATGATCAAAAAGATTGAGATGGCCGAGGAGGAAGAGTAATTTTTTTTTTTTGAATCTATGCATGCATATAGATCACATTTTGGATATAGCACTTTGAACATTTGAAGAAGAAAAGGTCCTGCTTAGACAGCGCACCAGGTTAGTTAAATCTATTACAAGTCTTCTCCAGCATAAGAGAAGCATTGCTCCAGAGAACATCACACAAAACACTTGGTTCGAGAAAAAAAAACCCCATTAAAAACTTTCCAGTGCAAAACCTGGTTTCTTCCTTACTCAAAAACGCCATGCCATGGTATAAGTGCATATGTACATAGATTTATCCCATTCCCTACAATCCAGTCTCTTCCACCCTTTAACCGTTCAATGTCTTACAAGATTACTTCTCTCTTTTCTCTCTCCCGTATTGCTTCATTCCATATCTTTAATTTGTCGTAGCACGTGTACTTTTTTTTTCCTCTTTTCTCCTTCTTCTCTCTCCCCAGTCTATGGTAATTTCACCTGCCCTTTACCGCGGCTTCTTGTGATCCACCTGTTGCGTTGAGAAGGAACAGAATTTGTCCTTGATTGCAACAACTTCATACGTACCCTCCTGGCTAGCCTTGACAACCTTGCTGTGTTCATACGAGATGTCATGTCTAGTCTCGAGGATGACGCTTCGCTGTCCCTTCTTGGCATTGCTGCTTCGTGTGTAGGTAAATTCGAACGGGGGAGAGCCCCAGAATTCGAAGAGAATATCCACCTCGTTTCCTTCATGGATATCCACCCGAGACATCTTACCACGGCTAATCTGCACGCTAGGTAGCGGGTGGATAGTTACAGGAATATTCACAGAAGCGCGACATTCGCTGGCCTTGTCAGAGATGCTGGTAATAGTAAACTCGCCAGGCTTCTCGGCAATACGCCTAAAGCTAGTCGTATGTGATTTTGCGTTCCATTGGCCATTAAAGTCGTAAGCAATGTCAAATGGCGGAGTGCCAGACAAGGTGTACGCAATACGCTCGCCGATGCAGTAATCTTTGCGTGACTCCAATGGATATATTGAGGGGGCATCGTACAGCTGAATTTGTATAGATGGCCCACCAACATCGTATTTCCTCTGGCAGCCCCGGGCATCTCGGACAGTGCGAAGGAGCAACTGCTGGTTGCCTAGACGAAGATGCTGGCGTGGAATTGACATGCCATAATTATTGGTCTGAATTGCGGGAATTCGATAGGTTTCGGGAGTAGATCCAACCTGATGCTTGATTTCCACTTCGACATAGAAGGGCGGAACACCAGTGAGTGTGATAGGGATCACATCTTCTTGCTCTTGCTCTTCCAGGCAGTACTTGAATGTTTGACCTGGCTTAGCAAAAGCGGCCGTAGGCTTGGCATTTACGCGCTGCTGGACGAGCAAAGGAGTGAAGTGCTTGTCGCTGTTGTAGAGGTTATCTGCCAGTTCAGAAAACTTGTAAGTATAGTCGCCAGCTTTGGATGTGTCCATAGCAACAGCCGCCTTAGACAAAGCAGCATCAAAGCGTCTTTGGCTGAGGGAAGCAGCACCCTGCGCTGGCTTGTGTCTAACTTCATATTCAACGTGGTATGGAGCCGATCCTATGTAGACAAGGTTAGCATACCGTGCAGTTGTGGCACATGTCTATTCTTTGGGAATATAAACTCACCTTTGAAGCTGATTTCAAAGCCATCGACATCACCTTCGCAAATCTCTTGTTTAACAAACACGCCAGATTTAGACGACGTGATGCTATTAGATGTGACAACAGATATCTCTGGCCGGGGGAACCAGTCTACCTCGAATTTAGAGGCCGTAGGCTCAATAACTCCGGGGCATTGCTTGTCAACGATATCAATGAGCTCATAAGTTCCTCGTGACCGAACCAAAAGGTAGTCATTCGGTCCGTTTATCGTCTTAGTGATAATGTCCGAAGGTCCATCCAAGTTTCGATAGGAAACGGTCCACGGTCCTTCACCTTGGAGACGAAGTGGCAGGCGAAGAGCGGTGTCCTCAACAGCCATTATGCTGTTCTTCTGCTCAATCAATCCAAAGGCACCCCGTGGCCGCTGGCGACGCACAGAAATCTTCATCTGGTCTTGCAAGAATGTTCGGCATCCGCGTTGGTCCTGAACACTGCTAAGAGCAAGAATATAGTCTCCACCCTTAGTGAGTGATGATGTCTTGATCTTAAAGTGTGAGTCCTTGATATCCGTTGCACGCGCGGGCTTGCGTTTGCCATCGTGAATGATTTCCCACTCCAGGCTGAACGGTGGCTCTCCGGCAAGCACGACATCCACATCCACCTCAGATTCGAGACATGCGCTAATTGTCTTCTCGCGATTCGAGATATATGCGGATGCAGCCGGCTTGACCACCTGCTCTAGGACTTTGTCTTCGCCTGTCAAAGGCAGTCCGGTGTAGACGTCATCGTCAATAGACCTAAAGATGTACTTGTAGCGCCCAGCTTTGCGAGGAACGAGCTCAATCTGAGACCTCAAGGCATCTACGCGATGAGCTTGTTTCTCAACGTGGCCATCAGAGATGACATCGTATCGCACGGTGAATGGGGGTGTGCCGACAAGATCGAGATCGACGCGAAGACCAACAGAGTTGCCGGCACATTTGTCCGCTATTTCTTCCGTTCGGATAGACAAGTGAGGCTCCAGCGGATTCAACAGCAAGCAAGAAGAAGGCTCATCTACTTCACCCTCGCAAGATCCGCTAGAAACAGACTTTAGCGTGTAGAGACCAGGTTCTGAAACCAGCGGCTTGTCCATTGAATTCTTCGCAAAATGCCTTCCAATTGATACCTGATCGCCGTGATCGCCGCTATTCGTTATCGAGTCGATGGGTGAGAATTGCCAAGTGATTTTATGAGAAGTATCCTCCACACGACCAGTGAGACCAAAACTGATGGGTAGCTTGGCGGCGCGGCCCTTGGCCACCCGAAGGGGGTTTCTCAGATCGCAGCCCTGCATGCGAATCTTGGGCCGCTCCTTGACGGAAAATCGTTGGGAGAGCCATTTTGTCTTTGGTGAATCCAGTTCCTCATTTGCATCCGCATATTTGACAACGTTGCCGAACGCGTCGTAAACCTCTTCTACTGAATATTCCCATTCTCCAGCGGTGGCCATGGACTCATTTAGTTTCACTGTTACCTTCTGAGGCTTGACCCAAGAGACGTCGTCGCTATTGTCGAAGCCCAGACCGGAGGTGCTGATAAGTGGTGAGGTGAACCCTTCAGGTTGCAAGCTTTGAAAATGGAAGGCATGGTTCTTCCCATTGATCGATCGCGAATATTGTATCTTTAGTGGCGGTGTTCCAACCACATCGAGCGATAGGTTGGACAAGTCGCGAATGCATCGATCCGAGGACTCAGCGGTCTGAATCCTGGCCTGTGGACAAGGCACCACATACGTATCCCTAATCGGCCTTTGAACCTCAAGCTTGTATTCATCTAGCACTTTGTTCAGTCGATAGACACCCGGCTTCTTCACAGGGTATATCCATTGGAACGGCGCAGCATCCGGATCCGCGTTGTTTTCTCGAATCAGCTTGGCCACCTTGTTTATTTCTCGGCTCGAAACCTTGATTATCTCTTCCTTGCCGGTCTCAAGATCGAGACGTAAGAATTCGACTTCAACGGGTACAGTGGCGTTGAAGTAGATTGGGAGGGCAACTTGGCTTTTGCCTGACAAGCAAAAGGGCGAATGGTCGGGGTTGAGGACGGCAGAGCCCTCTGGAAGAATGTTGATGATCTGTTTGCCCATAATGAGGGAGTTGTTGTTGAGGATGTTGGAGACCTTGACGTGGTGCTCTGAAACTGAGATTTCGCGATCGTAGAGGACTTTGGCAATGCCGAGGAGCCAAGGCTGCAGTGGAAGCTAGCCCTCAGTTAGTATAATAGCGCATGGGCTGAGAAAGCCAACGGTGTATGTGAAGCAGCGTACCGGTATATTGAACATGAGCATATAGTTAGTAACCACATGTGACGCAAAAACACCAATCACTACCAGCTGGGAGAGCTCCAACCAGGGAATGCGCAGCTCTGGAAGCCCGAATATGAAAGCAAAGTCGATGAGGATCCATTTCATAAACAGCCACCCAGAGCCATTGCCATCCTCTATCACCTGTAGCCAGTCGTAAAGCTTCCATGCCCACAGCAAGATGTAAACAGCAAAGGCGTAAAGGCGTTGCTGTGGTGCATCGAGAAGCGTCAAAGGAATCACTGGAGCGTTGCCGGTGCTACTGCGAGGCGCTGCGCTTTCGGGGGCTGTAGGAAGCTTTGCCATCCTGTTCGACGCGGCGGCCGAGATGAACTTTGATATCGCTGGTGGTTCATCGTCGTCGTAGTCGGTGCGTCGTCTGTTGGCGGGATATGGGGTTGACTGGAACCCAGACCGCAGGCGACTAGGCGCGCTCATCGCATTCCGTGGTGCTGTGAGACTCTGCACAGAAGCATCGGTAGGTTGAAAAGGATCGCACTCGAAAGGCCTCTGCGCGGCGGAGCAAAAGCAAGCGGATTGGCGCTGTTCTGGTGCCTTGCGTTGTCGCGTGTCTTGGATTCGGTTTTTTTCAACAACCAGGACCTGCTTGGTGTTTGGCCAAGTTTACATAATTTTGCGGTGGATGCCTTTTTTTGGGCTCTGAAATTCCGACACGTCCAGACGCGACTTCTGCTAGCTCACTAAAACAGGCTCTGAAGCTGCTGTTGGCCGGGGCTTCCAGGCCTGGGACTCAGTGGCTACGCCGTTTCTCGTGCGCTGATTGGGCAGAAATGGAGATCCCTGGATGGGATGACCAGGCAGAGCGCAGCAGCCTTGGGCTTAGAGCTCAATGCCTCGGCCACGAGGCTAAGTAAAAGCTTCAATATCAAGAACAGCCAGAGGCTTTGTTTCTACAGCAAGATTGAGGTGGCAACTCTGGATTTGCTTTTTTGAAGCTACCTTGAAGGTGCAGATCCGAGCGGCACTTTTCAGCTTCAATGACATCGCCTGATACCTACTAGGTAGCTTTCTCCCACCAAGATAGCAGCGCGTACCTTACATGTACCTGTGCAGATAATACGACGTTTGGAAGACTTGGCTACATCAATCACGCGGCGAGAAATTGGGCGAGTATGATTTACAAAGCCTAACGAGTGAAGCGGCTTCCTCGAGTCTCCATTTCGTCTCCCTATTTCCAAGATCCACTGCTTGCCGCCAGTGAAGTGGTCATTCATGCTGTCATGGCCAAGAGCACATTATCTAGGTGCGTCATTAGTAACCACGTCCTTTACACCGTATCCCTATCGATAGTATCAACAACACACTCCTTTCTGTGCGAATATCGTTCAGTTCTCGTCATGGCGCGTGCATGACAACGAAATGTCTTTGCCGGAAGTTGTTTGTTACGTCGTGATCGCATGGTGGCAAATGAACCAACTTTGTATCCTATCAATCTTTGTTTCAACCTCCTCAATGACCCAGCCCAAGCGCGTCTATTTCCGCTGCAAACAGATTGCCTTTTCACATGTTTTCTTAAAATATTCAGTGTCCCTGTCTCTTTTGTTTACTGATAAAGCTACTTCAGCTATCTAAAACTCAATCACTCATTCTTTCTATCTTCCTGTCTGCCGACATATCATCCATGATGTCTAACTTATTAAAAATCAGTGAGCCAAAAAATGGAGACAGTGAGGCCCCTGAAAAGCCTCTTCGCCGATCATCCCGACAAACGGCAGCCACAGCAGTTGTCAAAACGCGAGAAGTATCAACTGAAACCGCATCTTCGAGTAGCTTAAGCGAGCCGCGGCGAAATCCCAAGCGCAAGGCTGCTGAGGCTGCAAGGGAATCTATAAATCTTCCCGATAATCTGCTGGATGAGGCACTACGGCCTCTCACTCCAACGGATATTGAAGAATGGGAAGGTTGGGTCGAGCTAGAGTCCGAACCTGTGAGTATTATCTGTTGAGGTGGTGATTCTTATCATCAAGATGGAATATATTGAACTTTTTTAGGCATTCTTCAACGCTATTCTGCAAGACTTGGGCGTCAGGGATGTCAAAGTTCAAGAGCTCTTTAGCATTGATCAGAGCTGGATAGACACGTTACCGTAAGTCTTAGATCCCTTATTGCTATGGAAAAGCTAACAATCTGTCAGAAAACCAGTATACGGTTTAATATTTCTCTTCCAATACACTCCCGAGTGGGACGATGATGAAGGGGAAGATGAGACGGGTTCGCTATGGTTCGCAAATCAGGTAAACTTCTGCTTCTTCCTGAATCATTAGAGCTGCGTATTGACTAATGTTTGTCATTTCTTGAAACATGTTAGACTACCAACAATGCCTGTGCTACGTTTGCTCTGCTCAACATTGTTATGAATGCGCAGCACGTCGAGCTGGGCGATCAGCTTCGAGAGTTCAA
Organism: Trichoderma sp. CBMAI-0020; assembly: GCA_030708095.1. Taxonomy (NCBI): domain Eukaryota; kingdom Fungi; phylum Ascomycota; class Sordariomycetes; order Hypocreales; family Hypocreaceae; genus Trichoderma; species Trichoderma sp. CBMAI-0020. The sequence goes on along the minus strand of JAJNCI010000004.1, from coordinate 230,856 downwards.
GGAAGCAACTCAAAATCTCAGCACTGTTTTGCGAGGCCACGAAGTCAGCAACAACAAGTTCATGAGAAGCATTCACAATTCTTTCACCAGGCGCATGGATCATCTCAATGCCGACCTTTGGCTGGAGAATGCGGTATCAGATACCAAAACAAAAAAGGCAAAAACAGCATCCAAATCATCAAAGAAAACAAGTAAAAAGAAAAGAGCAGACGACGCTTATGGGTTTCACTTTGTTGCGTATGTTCCTGTGGATGGGCATGTTTGGGAGCTTGATGGGCTCCAAAGCAAACCACATCGAGTAGGTGAGTAAAATTGCCCATACAACACAAGCATTCATGTGAGTACATGGCCAATAGGCTAACCAATTTTTGTCATCTATCAAAGGCCCTATCGAGTCCGATGATGTGTGCTGGACGAATATCGCAAGGCCTCAAATTGAAGGTCGAATATTGCAATATGAGGAAAGCCAGATTTCCTTCAATCTCTTAGCACTTTGTGGTAGCCCCTTGGCTCTCCACTCTCGCTCCATTGCTCAAACAGTCGCATCTATACGCCAATTGGATGAGCAAATGAAACACAACGCGGAATACGCAAAGCTGATAGATGGCGAGAAACCAATCTTGGATTTGGCAAACCAGAGTCTGCTCTCTGAGTTCAGTCTTCGTAAATCAGATATTGAGGATGCGGCATTACCAGAGTCAACACAAGGCAGGATATCACAGGCCGCGAAAAATGTCGATGACGCTTACGACCTTCGCCAGCAATTCGTCGTCGATACAAAAGTTGCTATTGGAGAACATAGAGCTGAAATGATATCCTTGGCTGAGGACCAGCAGCGAGTTATGGATCGCAAGAAAGACTACGGACAAGCATTGCACAGATGGGTACAGAAGCTCGCGGAAAAGGGAATTCTGCAAGAGGCCATTGAAAGCTCATAAAGTTGGCATGGCAGGGACAAGAGCAAAGCTGGACTTGGATGTTGAAAAATGATGGGTTTTGAATCGGTCACATCGATTCATATGGCTTTCAATGGAAGACGTATCAAGATAGGTTACTTACCATACGATACACGTGTAGAAAATAAGGATCAGTAGTTAGATAAGCCGTAAAGGAAAGAACATTGTTAACTAGCCAAGTGATTGCTGTATACCCACTCTATCCACCAATTTTTTTTCCACCTTGCCAAGTTCGTGAGAAACCTGCGAGATGTGTTTATTTTTCCAAGACAAGCCAATTCCAAAAAGACAAAAGAAGAAATCCAGACACCAACGAAAAGAAATCCAATCATTGTCAAGCTCACAGCCATAAATCTTTCATAACTGACTCCAGTTTACCACCATGTATCTCGCAATTGGAAGGGTATATATGTATAATAGTCAAGGCGAAAGAGGGAAAGGGAAGCCTTGTTAGGTCTAATCCTGTGGAAACTCCTCTCGAATGTTAGAAACGAACTTGCAGGTAGCGGCATCAAATCTTTTGAAATATTTCCCGGCCGTAGGGAACATGTCCTCCGTAACCAAAGTTGGATCAGAGATGAGGTCGACGTTACGAGCAGATACAATATGCGGTTCTGCCTCTGTAGCAGCTCTAGGGGAGTGTTAGCAGGATACTAGACATGGCAGAAGTCGTAAAGCAGAAAAGGGAAGGCAAGAAACCTACATGCAGCTATAAAAGAACCCAGAGCGAAAAGTGCCGGGTGGAACAGGTGCACCCTCGGCTAGGACCTCGGGACTGAGGCCAAAGTAGTTTGGTCGCGATAATTTCTTCTCATCCCAGCTAGTAATGGCGCCAATCCACCCATATCGACGATGTCGGAACACTTGGCCAATTTGAAGCCCGGGGCCGCCCGGGTTAATGCAGCGATCTCTCCAGTATGCAGGCGGCGGTATGCCATCAAGATCACGCATACCTTGCCAAAAGTGCCAGGGGTTGATAGGGCCACCAGGACGGGTGTGGTGGTGGCGAAATCCATCTCGCGGGCTACTGATAACTTCACAGAACCGAGGCCACAGATATTTCTCAACCAGCCATGCGTCTTCTGGGTAGACATCGGGGAATTGTTTCAGAAATTTCTCCAACCGATCAAGCCAAGTCGTCCGGTCTGGGCGACTTAGTATCAGCAGCGCCCACGATGCAGCGTACGAGCAGGCGATAGTATTCATAGAGCTATTTCCGTTCAGGAGCTGGGTAACTCTAGGTGCTAGCCGATCGTGCATATTTGGTATCCCCAAAGAAGCCGAAATATTGTGTGCCACTCTTATTGCCATTCTTGAAGCGGGAACCGGAGTGGTGAACTGTACGATATTCTCTGCAAAGCCTAGCTGGGCTAAAATCGATTCAAGGTGAGCAAATTGGACTTCGTCGTCGCTACCAAATGGATCGAGAAACATCCGCTGAGATGAAGGAGCTGATTCACTAGTAGGGTCGCCGTCCAAGGTATAGCCAGTCGGTGCAGATATGATGGCGTGCACATGAGATGGAAACGAGCAAGAGCTAGCATTAATACCGAGTCGTGTTGCCACACAGCAAAATATGGCTGCAGAGACGATAGGGAGAGAATCGTGGTCCGGATCGCGCAAGGCTTGACCGATAAGGCAATTTCTCAAGTTGCGGTAATCATTATGTGGATCATTCAATCCAGTGAGATTGCGAGCGCGAAGCCAGCGGACCAATGTCAGGGCCTTTGTACGAGTTGACCAACTTTGAAGCCTTTCATGACTGAGCCGAAAAGAAGTGGCAATATCATCAAGCATCCGCGCAATCTGACAGAGTTAGCGATACATACGTACCCAGCAAGAAGTTTGGGGCCAGAACATACATCATCCAGATCACCAGGTTGGTCATGTAAGACGAAAAGATCGAATGCACCGAGAGCCCTTTCAAGCTGCCGGCTTTGGAGACGCAACTCGCACTGTTGAGGGGACTGCGCGAGTGAATGCCATTCCTCAATGGCCGCGTGCTTATGAACCGCATCTATGACCCTGTTGCTATAGTACCTACGCCTTTGTGTGAGATTGCATGGCTATTCAAAACGGCAAGTAGAACAGAATGTGAGCTTTTACCTTCTCGCTATCCAGTCATCAGCAGTGGTGGGTGCTTGGCAGTTCTCCAAGAGAACATCCTTGGCATCATAGCCAAGCCGACTTATAGTTTCAAAGCCTCGTCCACGGTGGACCTTGGTTCGAATAATTTCATCCAGTGTTTTGGATACTTGTTTGTTGGTGCCACTCCTGCGGATATAAAGCCATTTCCAGGGGGTCTTTTGAGCCTGAGCTTCTAGCCTCTTTTGAAACCTGTGGTGTGGACTCCAATATTTGATAGAAGTGCGGCAGTGATACTTCCAGAGGAGCGGTTCATTGGCAAGACGGTAGAAGCGACGCGACACGAGCTGGACGCTGGATAAGTTGTCTTCAGGCGGGATATAATAGAGAATGTGGCCGATCATCTCATCAGGCATCTGCTCTAATGACAGGAGCCCATCGTCATTGATATGAAGGTTATGGAGATGCTCCATATCTGCAGCTTGATCTGGAGCTGTAATGTGAGACGCCATGATGTTTTGACTGCTGCTAGAACGAGAAAAAGCAGGTCTCAGCTGTGACGCGCTGCATCCATCAAAACGATGCTCCTATCGTCGCTGGAACGCTGACAGCTGCAGGCTCTAGAGCGTTATCATCAATACAAAGACAACTTCTGTCCTTGTCCGCGCCTCTATAAATGGAGAGAGTACAGGTTGATTGAGTTAGGACAAACCTTGTCATTTATTCTCGGGCTGCGGGCAGAAATCTGGGCCTGCGACCCGGCGCGGGTTGGAATTCCCCACAACGGTAGATGGGTATGCATCTAAAGATATGCATCTATCAGCAAAAGTGCGATAAAGCGATTTATTTTTGCCAGATGCGGCGTTTACGGCGGATAAATGGGGTCGACCCGATTGGCTTCAGCCGCAAGGCATCGACTTGGGCGCGTAGCTTTGGGCGTTAATAACCTTTTCCCCCGAGATCTTAGCGGAGAAGCTTGGGGTTTACTTGTATGTTATGGAAGAGCAAAGAGCTAATGAGAAAGAATAAGTACCTACAGAATATATATCCAGAGTTGATTTATATCAACCTCCCGGATCTATACAGACTCCATGTACCCCACTACGAACAAGCTATAGTGCTAATGTATCAAGTCTTCCACACCGTATTCAATCTTGGCTTCAATATAAGCCGTGAAGATTAGGTACTCTGTAGATAGTCTATACTACCCGTGATTCTATAGTGCGTGTTCTGTTGCGCGTACAATAACGTGTGATTACAGTCTTTGTGCGCGCCCTTTCGCATATAGAAACAATCCCCGTCGCCATCTTAAAGCTTTTTCAGGTGGCTAAGACGCTAAAATCCGTATCTCGTCACTCAAAATCAAATACTGGTAGTGTAACCATTCGCCGTAACCATGAGCAACGTACAAGGCTTAGGATAATGAAAGATTGAGTTTCAGACCAGCCATACGATACCAGAACGAAAGAGAAGAACCACACACAAGAAGAAGTAGTGATCAGAAAGTCAGAATCGCAGCTGTCCATAGTGCCCAAAGCTTCTAGAGAGGGGCCGCTAGAACGCTGGGCCGTTGTGCGGCGCTAGTCCCAGGCTGGCAAGAATGTAAACAAGACCTAGCGCGATGCAATAAATGTCAACCGCTGCTTCTGCAAATGCATCTCAAACGTATAACACCCCCGGCTCAGTCATTCTACGCAACTGTCTCGGACGTGCAGAATCGGACTATACAGACCGCGCTCTGCTTCTACCCAGAATATCACTACTCTATACATTTCTTACACCTTGCACTATCCGAATTCAGACATTGCTCACGGCGCAACTCTACCGTTATCAACCACCACTTGCGCCCGAATCAGCTATCTCTGGATCAGGCATCGCCCTCAGTGCCCGAGCTAGCTCACATCGCGTCCAAATCGATCTCACATAACCCCTTCATCGAATTTTACATCGACCCTCGGGCTCATCTCCCAGTTTCGCCGCCACAATGGCCCATCAAGGCTTTGGCGGCGTGCTCGACACACCGCAAAGCAATTTTGGCGACGCGACATACCTCAGCCGACAGCCCGACTTCGCAGATATATCACAAGAAGCATCGTTCTTATCCCCTGAAAAAGACGGCGACCTTCTACAACGGCTTCGTAATGGCGGCCGTTCTAATGGAATCAACATCAAAACGCCCCGCCAAAGAGCCGCACTTGCGGATCGTCGAAACTTACCATCGAACATTGGAGGAGGAGAGTTTACCCCGTTACTCAAGTCTGCTACAAGGAACGGCATGCGGAGAAATGGCAAAGAGAACAATACTACTGGGGCCGCCACACCTGTAGCGCTACGAAAATTACTCGAAGAAGACGAAATGACCCCCCTTCCCCGAATGGATGGTTCCGCCTACTCAACACGCAATGCGTCGTTTCTAGACAATGATTTCCCACCAATCGCCAGCAGCGCCAGCACAACCCCAATGGGCCCTCCACCGCGCAGGAACATATTAGACAAAGGTCCTCTGCAGGACGGAAACCAATTGTCTCTGCGAGAACAGGAGAATGTTATTGACAAGATCGAGAAGGAGAACTTTGGTCTCAAGTTGAAAATCCACTTTCTTGAAGAGGCCCTACGGAAAGCAGGTCCTGGCTTCAGCGAAGCTGCCCTCAAGGAAAACACGGAGCTCAAAGTCGATAAAGTTACTATGCAAAGAGAACTCCACAAATACAAGAAAGACATAACAACTGCAGAGCGTGAGCTGGAAAGCTACCGTCAGCAAATGCTTGAGTTGAGGGAAAAAGCAGAGCAGAAATACGCCAATAAGGACCAGCAAGCCGAACTAAATACTCTGCGAGAGGCCATCCAAGCTCGCGATTCTGATATCGAGGAGCTACGAAGCCAAGCCTCAAATACTCAAGACCGCCAGGAGAGGGTAGAGGCGCTGGAAAACAACGTCGTGGATTTGGAAGCCGAGCTTCGTGAAAAAGACCGCATGCTAACCGAGCGAGAAGACGAGCTCGATAGCCTGAGAGAAAAGGTCAATGATCTGCAAGAGACCGTCCAGGCTCGCGAGTCTGATGTTGAGGAGCTACAAAGCCAAGCTTCAAATAACCAAAACCACCAGGAGATGGTCGAACAACTGGAAAATAACGTTATGGACTTGGAAGCCGAGCTTCGTGAAAAAGACCGCATGCTAACCGAGCGAGAAGACGAGCTCGATAGCCTGAGAGAAAAGGTCAACGATCTACGAGAGACCATCCAGGCTCGCGAGTCTAATGTTAAGGAGCTACAAAGCCAAGCTTTAAATAGCCAACACCACCAGGAGATGGTCGAACAGCTGGAAAATAACATTATGGACTTGGAAGCCGAGCTTCGTGAAAAGGACAGCTTGTTAACCGACCGGGAAGATGAGCTAAATACACTACGAGAGACCATCCAAGCTCGCGAGTCCGATATCGAGGAGCTACAAAGCCAAGTTTTAAATAGCCGTGACTACCAGGAGAGGGTCGAAATGCTGGAAAACAACGTGGTAGACTTGGAAGCCGAGCTTCGTGAAAAGGACCGCGTGTTAACCGAGCGGGAAGACGAGCTGAATACTCTGCAATATACGATCCAAGCTCGCGAGTCTGATGTCAAGGACCTACAAAGTCAAGCTTTAAATAGCTTATACCACCAAACGGGGGTTAAGTCACTAAAAAACAAACTTGTGGACTTGGAAGCTGAGCTTTGTCAGAAGGACCGAGAGCTGACTGAGCGGGAAAACGAGCTCATCGATTACCTCGATGCCGCAGAGGCCGCTCGAGACGAGGAGCTTGAGCAAGAACAGCGGCTGCGTACAGAAAACATGGAAAGTCAAGCAGAGATCGAAAGACTAAAACGTGAAATAGTCCACCTTCAAGAAGACATCGAGAACATTACAGCTTCCGAAACTACTCTGCGAGAAGAGCTGGAGCAAGAACAGCAACGACATGCAGAGTACGAGGACGCCCTAGCTGAGGTTGACACTCTCAAGGCCAAAATACTCGAGCAGCAGCGCTTCATCGATGATCTCGTTGCTTCAGAGGCTACGTTGCAACAAAAGCAGCAGCTACGTGCAAAATACGATAATGCGCCAGCCGAGATTGACACTCTAAAGGAGAAGATTTTCGAGCAGCAGCGCTTCATCGATGATCTCGTTGCTTCGGAGGCTGCGTTGCAGCAAAGGCAGCAGCGACGTGCAAAATACGATAATGCGCCAGCCGAGATTGACACTCTAAAGGAGAAGATGCTCGAACAGCAGCGTTTCATCGATGATCTCGTCGCTTCCGAGGCCTTGTTGCAACAAAAACTTGAGCGAGAGCATGCCGAAGTCGAAAACCTCGAACGTGACATAATAGAGCAGGAAGAGCTCATCAACAATCTCGTTGCTTCAGAGGCCGACTTACGGGGCAAACTCGAGCGCGCGCGCACCGAGCGAGCAGCCTATCGCACAAGCAATGAAAAGATGCAAAATGAAAACCTCGAGCATGACTTAAAAGAGCAGGAAGAGCTCATCAACAATCTCGTGGCGTCAGAAGCCGTCTTACGAAGCAAACTCGAACGTGCACGCACCGAGCGAGCAGCCTATCGCATGAGTGTGGAGAAGTTGCAAAGCGATATCCAACATCTGCAGAGGGAGGCGGCAACCAAGGCGCAGCAAATGAGTCACCACTACGGCTACGCTGACAACGAGGCGCTGGATACCATCGTGCGAGCCTCAGAAGGCGCTCAGGTCCGGCACAAGAAGGAGCTCCGTGGTATGATGCTCCAGATGGAATGGATGCAGGCCCGGTGGGAGCGCGAGGCGTCTCTTCGCTCGGACGCAGCATATGCGAAGAAGTTCCTTCAGCTACAGCTCAACATTGCACATGCTTGGTATATTTACACTTTTCCACTCCCCTATCAATTGACCTCAAAACAAAACAATCTGCTAACAGACATTATAGCAACAAAGCTCAGCTCCGCGAACTCGAGCACATCCGCACCAAGGTCCTCCAAAGCCGCAAGCCTCTCACCCTCCCCAAACCTCCCTCTTTCTCATCATCCGGTGGCTCCTCATCGCCCAAGCTCAAGACCTTCCTCATCATGGCTCGCTTTATTGCACGAACACGCATCGCTGCTCGCAACTGGGCCGGCCAAGAAGCCGTCCGCCAAAAGCTCCGCACGGCAATCGAAGAGAAGCGACAAATCAAGCGCTCGAAGCAGCTCAAAGTTGTCGCCGCTGACGTCTATTAGACGGGTGTTTCTATATGTGCTGCGTTATAATGATCCGCACATGTGATTAATCAGTCCATATTTCTCTGCTCAGGCTGTATATTTTTCTACCTTCTCTTTCTCTGTCTTTATTAATCTTGGTTTCAAATCTTTTTGGAATCCCTTTATCTTTTTTTTTTCTTGATTCCCTAGCGCTTATGATTTGTTCTTTCTGTTATGCTTATATGGAAAACGGGTATGGGATCAATGAACTATGTATGAGATGGGGGGAAAGGAAATTCCCACAAAGTCTGCTCGTTTGTCTGCCTGTCTGATTATTTCTTTTGGGAAGCATAGAGTGCAAACGCCAGGTTGGATTGGGTTGGCGGCAGTATTGGCGTTACATTAAAGGGAGAGGCAATGCTGTATTTACTTTGGCCTCCTTGTTTAGTATTCAAGGCAAACCTTGATTTCTTATCTTGATGCTCCGCTTCAAAAGATTCTGCGCGTTTTCGTATCAGAAAAGAGATCAACGTGATAAATGAATGTAAAAAGAATGTAAAATGCAAAAGACTTTGGATATCGGTGCAAGAAAGGGAGGGAGGTAAAGAATGCTATCTCGCGTGCCGGTCCAAGTGATGCTTTCCGAACATAATGCTCAAGTTTTCAAGAACGATGACGGTAAGAGAAACGTGGAAGAGAAACGAAAGGCGCCAGAGGGGAAGGAACAAAGCAGATGAAACAAAAGCTCAATAAACTCCAAGAAGAGAGACCAATTCGATATTTCAAGTCCCAAGTCCGATGAACCGCCCAGCTTAGTTTATTCCGAGGGATATATCACACATGACCACATTCAAGAAAAGAAAAGAGAAATGAAAAAAAGAAAAAAAAAATTATTTCATATACAAAAGCGATTGTAGCCCGCGAATAAACCCATTCAAGCCAATTTTCTTGTTTCCGTTTATGAAGAGGTAAAGAAATCCTTCACATGACAAATAGGAGATTTGTATCTGCAAGATATGTTAGGGAGAGTACTACCCTACCTGACATATATGCAAGGGGAACTTACTAAGAGGGTGGCTACACGAAAGCTGGGGCTTTTGTGTATATTTCGTAGCCAGTTCGTCTCGGATGCTGTTGAGCAGCTGAACGTAGCTTTGTTGAGGGTTCTTTTTGAGAGCCGTAACAAACGCCCAGGACATGGCGCCGGTGGCTTGTGAGGCGATAGTAGCGTCGGCACTGGAAAGCATTGTTAGCTGATTTTCCTGTCTCACATGGCTGAGACATGACTTACGATGTTTGATCATCTTTGCTTCCAGACCACATGATGACATCTGCAGGAGATGTCTTAGTAGCAAGTGTCCTGTTGTGGGCGTCGTCGCCAGTGGTTGCCTTCTTGAAGAATCCGATGATGTTGTTGGCAACACCACCCATATCTCCTTGGCTGTATGAGGAGATGACTCCGAGCAAGCCCTGGCCAGCCTCCTTGGCCAAGTTGGGCTCTTTGAGGATACCTTGTGTAGAGTAGATGTAGGGCAAGTCCAGTGCAGTACCAGAATGACATGAATCAAAGATAGCGGTCAGCCTTACGCCTGCCTGCAGGGGGTGGACCATGATCCGATGCATCTCATCGTCAGTGATGTGCCCGTGTTGTCTAAAGTCGACGGGGTAAATGACTTCGTCATACCCGTCAGCCTCGTCGCCGTCCAGATCTTTTGTCTGTCCACCGTGGCCTAGGCTTTGTCAGAACACAAATCTGAAGAATCTGAAAAAAAAAAAAAAAAAAAAAAAAAAAAAAAAAAAAAAAAAAAAAAAAGGGAGGGGCAAAAGCATACCAGAGTAGTGGAAGAAGAGCGAGTCGTTGGGTCTAGCATCCTTGACCAGCCAATGCATGGCACGAAGAATGTTTTGCTTTGTGGGCTGACTCATGGGATTTTGCTGATCATCGGTCAAGATGACCATATCTTCTCTTTTATAACCAAAATGTTCCACCAGATAAGCAGTCATGTTTCTGACATCATTGATACATCCGCGCAGCTGGCCACGCTGGCCGAAGTAGTTTATACCAATAAGCAGAGCTTTTCTGCGGCCGGTACAGTTGGAGTATCGAAATGCATAGTTGTTCGGCGCACCGTGGCCGAAGCTCTGCGGGCCAGCTGGAGGAGCCGGGGGACCGTTGGGGCGACCCTGGTTATAGCTGTTCGGAGGAGGACCTGGGGGAGGCATGCCTTTTTTACAACATCAGCACGTGGTTCTGGGTCAGAAGTTATGGCACACCGTACCAGGGCGTGTATTATAGTTGGGTTGAGGTGTCGGTTGGCCGTAGTTGCTGTATTGCTGCTGTGGAGGAGGCGGTTGCTGTAGGACATCAAACTTGTAAGCTTTTGTCGAGGCTCAAGCACCATTGCAATGCAATTTCGGTGTCACCCTTAGAAGGAGCATCGGCCATACCTGATAGGCATATTGCGGTTGCGGAGGACCTTGATGATAGCCGTAGCCAGGTTGGGGAGAAGGCTGAGACGGATAGCCGCCGGTATAAGAGGGCTGCTGAGGTCTGAGGAGCGTTTAGTTAAGTTAGCATCGATACACAGCACATTTACAAAGAGACAAGTGCCCATATGAAAAGAAGAAAGGGGAGGAAGGCGTGCAAGTAGCGGTTTGGACTCGCAGCCACCGTGGAAGCGTTGGACATGATTTGGGCAAATATGACGTGAGGTTCAGGATATAAGGGGGAGCTCGTACGGATAGTAGCCGCCCTGCTGATATTGCTGCTGCGGTGCAGCATAGCCGCCGCCATTGTAGCCTGGGTATCCGGACATTTTCAAAATGAAGAACGATGAAGAAGGGATTCGGCGCGAAGCTTTGTTGAAGCTTCAGCTCGGGCGATCAGGCAAAGGCAGCGCGAGCAAGCCAAGCGCGCCGTTGGGTACTAAGATGGCGGATTGAAGATCGAAGATTGGCTGAATCGAATCGGGCTGCGTTCCGTGGCTATAAAAACGACGGGATTGCGATGGCGGGCACTAAAATAGGCGGACGCGGCGATGCAACGGCCTACAGTCGCAGGCAAAAGGAAATTGCTTGGTCGGCGAAGAAGCTTCTTCAGTCCGCAGCCGTCGACAAGGCAATCGGCGTTGCTCCCAGCTTATCGAGCTTGGGCGAGAGCACGTGTAGCGGGCGGTCAGCTCCACGGTCGTCAAATCAGCAGACCAGCCAGCCAGCTGTTAGTGGACGTCGTTTAGGTTTTGGAGAACCTTGAAGTCCAGATCAGATGGTGCGGAGGCACGCGCGGGGGGTGCAGCAGCAGATACCAGCAATTGATGCGTCTGTCTAGCAAAGACGTCGAGCACTTGAAGCTGATAGAGAAAAATCGGTAGAAGACTGAAAGAAAAAAAGATCTGAAAAAGAGCCAAGTGCTAGGCCTCGGAAATAGGCCCTCTTCCGCTGAGCGAGACGCGCAGAAAGAGACCAGAATGGAGACCAAGCGCGGGGCAAGGCCAACAACAATCGCCAGGTGAAACAGAGTTGGTTGGTGAAGCTGAGTCTGGTGGCGAGAGCGGCCCATATGGGGTTTTTGTCTCTTTTTCGCTTCGCAACAAGCCGTTGGGCGCAGGGTCGGGTGACGATGAGCTGGCGGTGGTGGTGGGTTGAGGTGGTGGTGGCGGGGTCTGGCGTCTTTCTGGGGCCGCTGCGCTCGATAGTGCCCTGAACGTCCACTAGAAGCCGTGCTGGGGGGTGTACATGTAGGTATTGCCAGTGACGGCGGCGCCTGCAGCCTGAAAGACGGCTAGAGCCGCTGCTTAGTACAGGTACATGTGACAATTGAACAGCGGCAGCATCATCATCATCCTCCTCCTCCTCTTCATATCATCATCATCATCATCATCAACTAGTGCCGCAGTAAAGCAGCACAGCGCGCAGAGAAGCAGCTTATTCCCAATGGCTGCCGTGCCACTATTGATCCTTTGGATGGGCCCCGTATACAGAACGAACCGCTCTCTGTCCGGGGTGCTCGGTGGCGCTGGCACTAGAGCGCTCGTCGTGCCGGGTATAACAAGCGATGGACAGGGGTGCGTCGACTCGGCCTGCGATTGAAGATTCGAGACGTCCAAAAACATGTCTCGCCCGATGGGTCGCCGGGGTTCAGTTCCAGCCGGTCCAGGGTACACGCCAGGCTAACGGATGAGGGTTGCAGCGAGAGGCTCGGGCTGTATCTCGGTCTGCGGCTCCGACCGCTGCGTGGTCGACAGTCATTGGGCGCCTGACGGGGCTTGAGACCCTTCCGGAGATATGGCAGCAACTGATGTGTGTAAGTGCTGTCACTGACGCTGTTGTACTCTTGGGATGGCACGGCAAAGCGAGACAAGGCGCAGGAAAGACGATGCAGACAGATTGTTCCTGCAATGAGCACAATGCTGACACACGACGCATACTTAGGTATGCATCCATCGAGTACAACGGGGGATTCAGAGGCGGTAGCTGTTCTATCCTGAATAGGCATCGGAGTGTTCCTCTGCCAGTGACGATGGCGGACTGAACGCCACTACCCAGCTCTGCTCCCTCGCTGATAGATAAGAGCTGAGGCAAATCGAAACTGAAAGCAATTCATATTACTACAATGTAGCAATGATAGATGCCGATTACGTCCTAGAGAGGTAAGGCAGACGACAGTTTGGAAGCGTGACTTCGGGCTCTCCCTTCTCTCGCTTACGGATGGATGATGCCTGTGTTGTGACAAGACAACAGCTGAGGTTGGGTATGCACAACCAAAATAACCTAACTACTAACATTCTCATAGGACATGCGAGCCTCGGTTGAAGACAAGGGGTGGTCAAATGACTTAGTCTAGAGGAGAATAGCCTCTCTGCAAAGCATGTCGTCACTCTCTGACCGAAGCGAATCCTCATCAACACCAATATCAACATCAACGGTATTGTCTTGCCTATGACATAATCCGCGTATGGACCATATTGCAAATGATATGCAGAGCACCATCCGATGCATCTCCTGCGCCTCGCCGCAATGGCTAGGCCCCCGTCGATGGCGCCACTACGAGTTGCTCCATAGACTGTTTCTTTTCCCTTCTCCAAAATCGCCAGCCACAACATGTGCAAAAGCCGATTGCGATGAGGCAAGGGAAAAAAAAAAGCGCTCGGGCCATATTCATTCTTAGCTTCGCTATTGGTTCGATCGACGCGGAAAAAGAGCTTCGGCCGGCCACAGCGGCATTGCCTCGCTGAAACGGAGACCCCGATGCGGGTCATCATGGCTGTGCTGTTGTACCCGTAGTCAAGCTCCAGTCTTATTATCTCTCCCTTGTATTGGATACCTGCTCAATCTTAAGATCTTCGCGCGCCCAGCACAGCAAAGTGGACAACACAATTAGGTATCTGCTACTACACATCTCATCTCGCAAGCTTGGCCGTGACGACAGCCACAGCAACAGCAACTTCACCATCCACTTACGCGCCTGTTCTGACCACCGAGCATGCACGTCACCACACACAAGAGTCAAAAGGGGGCAGCTAGTAATATTTTGCAGAATGATGTTAATCAATCTATCGATCAGGCCCTGGGACCTACGCTCCTTTGCCCAGATGGCGCGCGGCAATTGCCCAAATCGCCCTTGACCAACCGACTCTGTCTCTCGGACTTATCCGCTGGTGCAGCAGAACATCCCAATTCCCAGATGCAACCTCCATCTTTGCTCAGTGATACCGTAGTGACATGCAGCAGAAAGGTTGATCCGATAGTAGCCAGCAAAGCACAACGTCCTCGCCGGAACCTTGGCAAGCCAGTAAGATACTAGCAGAGCCCGAGTGAGCCTCCCAAGGAAGCGGCAAGCATACAGCAGCAAAAAGTGAAGAAAATTCACTTTCCAGCTCTCACCCAAACCGCCATAGAGAACCCATGTAAGGTTCCTAAAAGAGCTGAGACCCGAGACCCACTGGCCAATCACGTCACACAGAGACCATCCGTCCGGGGGAGATTAAGCCACAAAAAACCAGGGAGGTTGTGTCTTTCTTCTCTCTAAGCTCAAAGGAAGTTAACAATTTTTCTGGCCGCCGATCGCTAAACGCTTTCCAGCACTGGTCAACTGGGGAAATGGGCTGATTTTCTGTGTCCTACGGCGTTGGTCAGTTCGCCGCAGTCCGGATTTGAGAATGGATGCATGTAGGTAGGCTTGTATCAATTTCTCAGCGTCAAACGGGGTTAAACGAGGGAAAGGAGAGAAACCATAGTCCATGGAATGCTCCGGAAGTTGGTTGCCTAGTATGCAACCAGACGGGAAGGCTGAATAGCAGATCCCTTTCACGATGTCCTAGGGATAGGGATAGAGTCTTGGTTGGTTACATTTTCCAAGGACGGCCCTTGATCAGCGTACGATATGCCGGTAGAGGAGGTCTGCAGACACAACTGAAATGGCTGATACATGACTGTAAAGGGAAAGAGGCAGCCCAAAAGATAAAGAAGTTTCCCCTTCAGCTCGAAAATTTATGCCGATATTTCGATTTTCAAGATCAGGTAGCTCAGCCCAAGCCACTTCTGGTCTGGTTTTGAAGCTGAAGATGCAGGCACAAATTCGCAAGGAGACCGAGACCATATCTACAGCCCTATGATAAAACATCTTAAGATAACTTGTTTTATCCATGAAGTAAGTGGGTAAGTCATAATGATATCGTCGAACGTTATCTTATTGTCTAAAACGTTATCAACGCCCCAGCGACAGCACCTAGCAAGCCAGGCAGCATCACATGCAAAAGCTGAGTTTCAAACATGACGATGATGGTTCAGCTGCCCAATTGAGACCCATATCCATCTACCGCAACCTCTTCTCAAACACCCTGTACACCGCAGGCCCGGCTAACAGCGGCGCCAGAGAAGGATACTCCTTCGCAAAGTCTGCCAATCTCACTTGCTCAAATCCTAGGCGAATGTACCATGCCTGCATTCTCGTCTTCAGTGGATGGGCGTAACTCGTCGGAACCAGAATATCCAATGCGAGAGTAGAGCATCCTAATGATAGGCAGTGATCCTCCACAAACTTGAATATCTCGCGGCCCAGCCCGAGGCCTTGGTGCTTCGTATCCAGAGTAAGCATGCTCAATGTGCATGTGGATTCTGAAAGTCGCTTGACACACACGCATCCTACTAGCTCGCCCTTTTGCAATATCTGCAGGCCATCAGATGGTGAAGACGGGGAGGCAAGGTACGCAACTGCTAGTTCGCCTTTGCGGATCAAGTTTGCAACTTCGGCGTCATTGGTACGCACAAAGCCGGTGTTCCAGATGCCGACTTCTGCCTCGATGAAGACATCGTTGGCGAGCTTTGTAACGGCGGAGACTTCCGAGATATTCTCGGCTGCGGAGGCGGGAGCGAACTCGATAATGAGGCGAGGGTTGTCTGTACCCGAGGTGGCTGTGGAAGAGGAGCTCATGACTGCCATTGCCGAACGATGGTCGTTTCTTTTGGTGTTTTTATTTTCTTGCCCTCTTCCTTTCTCCCTTGCTCCTCAATGCTAATATATATACATAGTGCAAACATATCATCTGGCACACAGAAATGTGCTTGGAACGGCGCCAGTTGTGTTACTAGCGCCACTGCAGGCGTCTCTGAGAGATTTTGACATGGTCTAAGGGCGCAACAGGGCCTTGATACAACACCACGGGCTAACCTAGAAACTGAAGCAATATAAACGGCAAAATATATTACTCCGCAGAAGATGCGATGAAACCATTGGAGATAGATTGATGACGATGGCTATCACCGGATGGATCAATTAGCCGCCATTTCTAGAAGCACAGATAGTGACGAAAATGGGTACGGCAAAGCAATGGTGCAACAGAATAGTGAAAAAAAGAGCACTTGAGGTTGCAATTTAAAATTGCCAGCGACTCATTGAATTATAAACAAAGAAAAATAACAAAAAATAACAACAACAAAGAACAAAGAAACAATCTACATGACTACCAAGGCTTCTCTATCTCGGTGATTCTCTTGGGGAGGCCTACAGCTTTCGCCGCGTTCTGCAGCTACTGCAGGTGATGCCTGATAAGGTGATTCAATTGCCGCCTGAGCAGTAGGCAGCCTTCCTTCAGCGTGTCAGTCTCTCCTCACTTCTACGCACTCAACCACCTTCACTTTCTCGGCCTTCCGCTTTGCCTCCACATCATTCTTTTATCTTCTCTAGAGATACCCAGCCCTTGATCTTCAGCATAGCCAGCATTGCATTAGTTCCATCATCAACTCTTCAATTTTTATTCCCTCACTCTTCTTTGTTTGCCTTATTCCGCTCGCTATGTCCTTCGCATCAGCTCGCCCGCGGACCGCTCCCATCACGTCCTTTACCATTACTCCAGACAGCGACCGGCCACAGGCAATCAAGCAGTCTCGCGCATATACCGAACAATTGCGCAGCCTGGTCCATTCTACCTCTGAGATCCAGAAAAAAGGGTACATCATTTACCAGCTTTCGGGGCAGGATCTGGATCGCAAGAGGCGATGCTTTCGATGCGGTCGCCGTAGGTCTTACATGGATACCCGCGCATCTGCACTTAACAATAGCTAATCTGACACGCGTTGAGATCTCCCTCATACCTTCAAGAAGCTCAAGTGGCTGCCAAAGACGCCTGCGCAAGGAGGAAATGGTGGACAAAGCGAGGAGCAGCAACCAAAGAGATTGAAACAGACGGTTATGGCCTGCAAGTACCACCCTGGGAGGGTCTTTCAGAGGGTTCGTTTATTTCCTTGCACTCTTCTTCCTCCGCTTCAGGGAAACGGCTAACTCATAGTCCACCTGTTTAGCAATGGTCATGTTGTAATGCTGCACCCGGGGCGCCTCCATGCCAGGGCCAGGAAGATCACACGCCAAGAATTTACGGTGCCGGAGAGCTAGAAAGGGAGTGGCGATACTATGAAACCCCCTACGGTGAATCGGATGGCCAGAAAGCGGTAGCAGTCGTCATTGACTGCGAAATGGGCACAGCCTCGACGGGAGAGACTGAGTTGATTCGCGTCTCCGCCGTCGACTACTTCTCTGGCGCTGTTCTTCTAGACAGCCTCGTGTATCCAGATGTTAAGATGATCCATTATAACACGAGATACTCTGGAATTACTAGGCCGCAGATGGAGAATGCGCGGCGTAACCAATCTTGCCTGTTTGGGCGTGCCAAGGCACGAGAGGCTCTATGGAAATTCATCGGTCCCAATACTATAGTCATTGGACACGGCGCCAACTCCGACTTTAGTTCTTTGCGCTGGATTCATCCAGTCATCATTGACACGTTCATTGTCGAGAAGAACAACAGGCCGGTCGAGGAGGATAATAAGGATAACAAGAAGGATAATAATAAAGGAGAGAGCGAGGGCAAAGAGAATGGCGAGCAGGTGGAAGAGAGCCTAGAGGTTCCAAACAGTGCCACAACAGCCATAGATGGCAACGAAGACGGCCAAACGAACTCTAAAGAGAAAGAGAAGCCCCCCAACCAGCCAAGGCAGAGAGGAGGGCTATCGCTAAAGGCACTCGCAAAAGAGAGGCTCGGACGAGACATTCAACTGAGCCATAAAGGGCATGATAGCGTGGAGGATTCCATTGCAGCAAGAGATATCTTGCACTGGAATATCCTCAAGCTCCTTGAGGATGCGATGCCAAAGATAGAGATCGCATAGAAGTGATATGGCATGACAACGCTTTGCATCTTTAGAGCACGATAGCGTCAGCAAAGAAGAGATTACAGCTAGAGAATTGTTTGGTGGAGAACGAAACATAGTCAAGCACATGAGATATAGTGCTCGGATGTTCATTCCCAAGACTGGATAGTAGCATAGTATGCGATGTTCCTTTCCCTTCATATAACACTTTATCACCAGTTCTTACATGCTGCAGTCAGTCCTTCCAGGTGCATATTTGAAGACTAAAACTCAATAGGAATATTACTGCGGTTATGCCTTGTCCGAAAGACCCTTGTCCAATAGTAGCTCACAGAAATTGAGGTTTGATATAGTGGGGTGTCAAAAGTCTAGGTACATACCCTATATTACACCATCAAAACTTATCTTTTTAATAAGTCTTGCTATTTGCACAAGCTTTTTTTTATTATTCATATAAACTTTTATTAGCTACATCTAATTTAACTAATAAATAGCCATTCTTAATATTAAATACTTTTTATTATAATATTTTTTTATGTGAAGGGCTGACCCTATAAGGGCTAGACGATAGCTAGCGTAACGGCCTTCAGGGCCCAAGAGGGCCCTATTCAATTGCGCTATGCAAAAGAATACGCATTAAATAGGTCGCCAACCAACCTATTTAACTAGCTATATAAGGCCCTATAGCTATAGGCAGGCAAAGCCTGAATCCATAACATTTTATAATATATAAGTAATTTAATAGTTAAAACTTTTATTCATAATATGAAACCTATAATATATAATTATAAAAGTAAGTATTAAATATCAAATATTTTTTATTATAAATAAGCTTATTAATTAAAAAAAAATATTTTTAAAATTAATTTAAATAAACTTATTTTATAAAAAGCTTCTATAAATAATAAAAATAGGTTATATAAATAGTAAGATTTAAAAAAAAAAAAAAAGGCTTTATTAGATCTAAAAGGCTAAGTTAATTACTAATTTATACTCTCTTCTCGCTTTCTTCTTATAACAGCCTATTTCATCGATTAGCTCTTGTTGCTAGAGAATATCACGTTTGAGATTCTCGACCTCAGCCTGGCCCTGTCACGACCCCAACACTTATGATCGCAACAATGGGCCT
Organism: Trichoderma sp. CBMAI-0020; assembly: GCA_030708095.1. NCBI lineage: Eukaryota > Fungi > Ascomycota > Sordariomycetes > Hypocreales > Hypocreaceae > Trichoderma > Trichoderma sp. CBMAI-0020. The sequence goes on along the minus strand of JAJNCI010000004.1, from coordinate 211,845 downwards.
ACAGGGTAGGCGGAACCGGATTAACGTAAGACCGGACAACCAATCACAGACGGATCGAGAATACAGCTCTCGATCCATCACAAGATCGATAAAACAAACATCGATCCTCAACCAGATCGAGAAACATTCCCTCGATCCCGTCCAGACCAACTGGATATATAAGGTCACTTCTCTACGCTCTTTATATAATTAGATAGCCAGTTGTTAACGCAGAATCAAGATTGCAACACGCTCTGCACTGCTTACTATCTGGTGACATTTGTTTACTATTGCCTACATCGCCTATTAGGTTCCCTAACCGCTCCGCCAACATAAACCCAGAACTGAACTCTAGGTTTGTCCCTTGGGAATTCCTCGTATTACTAACTATCTAGTGTACGGTTCGTCACAGGCCCTCTCGTAGACGCTGGCCTTGCTTGATGCTGCCTGCGATTGCCGCTTTCGTTCGAGGCTCCGGCGCTCCCGCTCAAATTCTTGTCTCAGAATGGCCTCTGAAGCGACCATTTCGTCGCTAAGCTCCTGTTGTTGGAGGACGTCTTGCTCGAGAGCCTCCGTCTCGACTTTAATGTCCATATCGCTGTCCACGCGAAGCTCCTCTTTCATAGCAGCTTCTAAAGTCACGAGGTCGTCAATCAGCTCCTGCTACTGAAAGCACGTCGTCCTCAAGAGTTTTCACCTCTTCTCTGAACGTTCTCACCTCCTCTCTGAGACTTTCGATCTCTTCCCGACTCTGTACAGCGCTTGTAGTGCTTTTCACGTGCGACTGCTACGCTCGGTCAAGCTCTTGGCGCAACAGGGTTTCAGAGGCGATCATTTTGTCGACAAGCTCTTGCCTCTGGAACATATTTCGATCAGGCCTATTAGCCTCTTCTCGAATCTGCATGAACTTGATCCGCTGCTGCTCTCGGTCAAGCTGCTGTTGCAGTGCAGCTTCTGAAGCGACCAGATCATCGATAAAACGCTCCTGCTCGAGTATCTTCGCTTTCAGGGTCTTGACCTCGGCTTGTACATCATCGTATTCTGCCTGTCGCTGCCGCTCTTGCTCTAGTTCTTCTCGTAGAGCAGTTTTGGAAGCCGTGATATTCTCGATTTCTTCTTGCAGATGGACTATTTCGCTCTTCAATCTCTCAATCTCTGCTTGGCTTCCCATATTCTCTGCGCGTAGCCGCTGCTGTTGCTCCAACTCTCCATGTCGAGCAGCCTCTGCGGCCTCGAGGTGACTGATGAGCCCCTGTTGTTGGAGCATCTCGTATTTGATATTTCCAATCTCTTCTTGGCCTTGCAAGGTATTCCTTGCCAGCGACTACTCTCGGTCGACTTGCTCGAGTTTTTGGCTTAGAGCAGCCTCGGACGCGATCAACTCCTCGATATAACGCTGATGCTCAAGAAGATCAAGCCTAAGACTTCCGACCTCTTCTCGACTCTGTGCAGTGTCCTCTAGCAGCGATAGTTGCTCTTGGACAGTCGCTTTGAGCTCGGCATTCTCCTGACTGAGCTGAGCCGCCTCCAGCTCTAGAGCAGTATACTCTTTGCTAGACTTACGGAGCTCTTCTTGCAGTCGAGATAGCTTTTCTTCAATTTGACGTGATAGTCCCTTCGTCACAAAGGATTTATCAGTCATCTCTTCCTGTAGCTCGTCTAGAGCCGCCTCGGCCTTTACTTTTTAGGACAAGGCGGAGTTCATCCTCTGCTTCATGATCTCCGCTTTGTTCTCCCCCCAGTCGCGGACTGTCCGCTGTAGAATCTCTGCCTTGCCCTCTTAATTGCGAACTGTTTGCTGCAAATCGTGGATAGTTGCCAAACCTCTTCCATTTCCCCCTCATTCTAACTGGAGAGCCTCAATCTCGGCTTTGGCTTCTCCTCGCGCAGTCTCTGCTGTCGCTCGAGTTCTTCTTGCAGAGCAGCTTCTGAAGCACATCGTCCGCTGCTGGTCGAAGCAACGTATGACATGAATTTGAAATGTGAAGTGAAGAAGACATGAACTTGGGAGGAGAAGATGAATCTGGAAAAGAAGAAAGAAGAGGGTTCTTACAGGACTTAAGTATTAAAATTTTGATGGTGGCCGCGTAACCATACACTTATCAAGGTTGTAAGCTAGTTGTAGTTCAACAGCCACCAGCTGATTATCACGAACGTTATCGCGAATTCTTACTACAAAAGTAAAAAGTCTGGGCTTATCAGAGTTTGGGCTTGTCAGAGTTTGGGCTTATCAGAGCTATGAGGAAGACCTCCCCTGGTGGCATTTATGGCGCTCAAGCTTTTGCCGTAATTTGGCTCAGATCGCTACTTACAACTTCTTGCGTAGCAACATCGAGGGCATGTGTACTCCGACCCAACCATAGGGCCTTACTTGCCCCATTGTCCGAACTTTCTGTAACGCCAGTGTCATTTAGGATGTATCCGGCGGGCAAATCTCAAGATGTCAAAGCTCAAATTCTCACTACCGCCAGGTTCTATCAATTTCACCTTTGTCACTGCCCGGTTCTCGTCTGCCTTCGAATCAACGCCCAGAACCGCGAGCCACCTCGTGCGCGGGTTGCTGCGGCGGTTAATTATGATGGAGGCTCCTGGCTGAAGTTTCGATCGTCGATACCGAAGGAAAAAGTAAAAACGAAGAGCGGAAAAGGGGAGTCAGCTGGAGCAATTTGAAGCAAGCCAAGATGACCGGCAATCAAGCTGCTTTAAAAAAGGAGCGGAGGAACTTCCAGCCCCATGTTTCGCGGGCTCTCGAATCCCTCCTCTAGACCTGCGGCTGCTACAACACCAGAGCCCGTGTAGTTCGCAGCCTAGGGCTTCTGTCAAATGAGCCTGTCACCCTCAGCGACGGCTCCAAGACTGTCGTCGTGCTCACGAAGCAACTGCAGTCATGCAGCGAGGCGCCACAACGGAGGGTTGTTGCACTCTTAGCATGGGACTCGACGTACGAACTTGGAATACTAAACATGAAATACATCAAAACAAACACTGTGAGCTCATCATTCTTTCTTCTCCTGCTCATCCTCATTAACTGTTCTTCCTTTGTGATTTGGGATTTGGGGCCGCTTTGACTTACCGTTGGATGCCTTTGAGCGTTGGTTGTTAAATCCCCTTTGTTCACGTCCTCCCTTCCTCTTTTTTTTTTTTTTTTTTTTTTTTTCGTATTGTAGCTATGTGGTTAGTCTCTCCTTGCTCAAGCTTTCTTTCTCGACTTTTTCAGACTTGCAATTGACTATAATAACAACATGTTTTAAATACTGTTATAAATGTTAAGGAGCTCGCTATAGATTCTAGATACTAGTCTACACTCTCTTTACTAAGTTTGCAGTAATATTATAGCGCCATGGATAAGCCGCGGGCTAAAGTCACGCAAGTGTAATATAGAAAGTTGAGTGATAAGTTAAATGGTAATTAAAATAATAAAATGCCTATTTTAGTAAAAGTGCATCTAGCGGCTGTAAGTAGCATAAGACTTTCCTAGCTTATCAAACTCCACTCATTATACCTAATATTCACCTAGATGCAAGTAAATGCTAGTCTAGTGTAATATAAATGGAGTATATAGATACTTGAAATCCTTAAATTCTTTAAGGAATTTCTAATACTAAACCTATATCTTAGCATATTAAGTCTTAGAAAAATAAGAATTCAGTATATTATCTGCAGAGATTATAAGAGGTAGATAGTATTCCTCCAGTCTCCGGTTACAAAAGATTATACACATCTCTCCACAGCGTGCCTGATGTGCTTACAAGAGACGGTAAGATCTGGACTCGAGTTGAAACAGTGGCTAGTCTATAGAGGAGTTTGCTGGGCTTACCGTACATGGCTATCTTTCAAGGAGTAGAAAGAACTACGCAATAGGCCATGTCAGGTTAATACAGAGCGGTTTCGGCTACCACGGAGTCTTCTTCGGACATTATTTTGTCCATTGCACAAGAATTAATGAACGTTGATGCTATTAATATCGATACCGACACAGCTTATCCCACCTGGGCAGGCAGATTGACTTAGCACGGACAAATATGGTTGATCAGCCCGCAGAGGTGCGCTACAGTAATGCATTAAACAATGAAACAAGATTGATCTGATTTGTCGGGGAAAAATACGCAACGTAGTAGATTATGTAGTGTCTATATGTCATGGGAACTATGGGAGTAGACTCTCCCCTCCATCTCTTTAAAATGTTATGCTTAGATGCAATCCAAACTGCAGCCTAAATCGTATCTCCTAAATCGTATCTCCCCCTTCAAATAAGAGTTAATAGCGAATTCGACATGCATAGTGACCATCATCAACACCAAACTAGCACCTCAAGACAAATTTTCGGTATGAAACGGACACTGTCTTCCATGTGCGCTGTTGTCCGTCTTCAGAATTGCCATGTAGTCGCTCAAACACTCCCAGCAAAACTGATGTGAGCATTTAGAGCCTGCGATTTGGTTCCTTAGCTTTATGTAACCGAACTAATGTGTAGTGCCACACATCTATGAGGAAGATGCTGGCATGATTAATATGGAGTACAATGACAATGTGGATATTGACCGTTGCATTTCCAACAGAATTGGTAGTTGCAACGGGAGCCTGTACAAGATGACATCGTTAAAAGGGCACTCCCATTCTAAATTATAGTTTCATGTTGCTCAATGGGACTTTGACATCTGTTGTTTTTTTTTTTGCGAGAGAGGTCCGGTATGAAATTGGCATGAAGAACGAGGAAAGAGGAAACGGAATACTTACAGATCATGTGAGAACTACATAGTATGTTAGTATATCTGAGCATCACAGCCGCCATAACTCTGACTGAGGAAAAAAGAAACGTGATACTCACCATCCTCCATTCTTCTGAATATGAACCTTGCATTTGGGGCAAGGCTTTGTAACTCGTTTGATGGTCTTTGTACTGGCCGCATCTTCTTTCTTATGGCGTGCTGATGCTGCTTCTTTTTCATCAAACTCCTCGCACGTAAGCCCCTTATGCCAGGGCTTTTTATGGTTGAAACAAGTCAAATTGCCGCACGAGTTGCACCTCATGATTGGCTCATCGCTGCCTCCCTCGTGAAGCTGACCGAAGCCGCAGTCAGACGAACACTACGCAGATAAAGGTGAGATTAGCGGCCATAGTGAGGTCGAGATACCGCAGAAGAACATACCCATAGAAAGCTGGCATCGTCTTGGATGGCGCGTTGTACCATCAGAGTGTCCAGTTTCTTCTGCGTCTCGTTGTCTGCGAATTTTTGTATGTCTTGGTACTGAAGAACAGCGCCGCACTCCGGACACTTGATGTCTTCCCACTGTTTTCGCTCAAGTTCGGACCTCAGCATCCTTCGTAAACACCTGAGGCACGCCGTGGGGAAATGTGTGCATTCTGTTGTAATCGGAGACTGGGGGAAGGATATCGTCCCCTTGCAATCTCTGCAAATGACACACTCAACCTTCATATTTGCCGTGACTTGCTGCACTAAAGATGCAGGTTTAGTGTTGGAAGAATTCAGAAGAATGCAGAAAGATTTCGGTCATTGATACACTATACCGACCTTTGTATTTTGCTAGAACCTGCACCTACCCGCGTCTAGGTGAATGCTGCGTACAATGAGCGGTGTTCGATACGTGTAAGCCGTAAGCCGGAAAAGTCTTGTACTACTCACAACTGACAGATACACTCTCACTGAAGATGGGCATATCATTGCTTCAGTCATGACTTGACGCAACAAGCTGCACTTGCGTGACTTTGGCCCACGGCTCATCCATGGTGCTGCAATGTCGCTGCAGACTTGGTGTAGAGAGTGTAGGCTGATTCCAGGATCTGTAGCGACATCTTTAATATTTATAGTGGTATTCAAGACGTGCTATTGAAGTCCAAGGGAAGTTCAAAAAAGAAGGGAAAAGCTTTAGCAAGGAGAGATCAATCACGTAGCTATGCTGACAATGGGGGAAAAGAAAGATGTGAACAAAGACAGGCCAACAACCAACGCTCAAATGCATGAGTAGTGACTGAAAGCGGCTTAGATTATAGCATATAAAGAATAATAGTCAATGGGATCAAATGGAGAAGAAGTAATGAGCTCAAAGTCTTTGTTTGGTTTGTTGTGTTCAATCGGACCTTCAATTGCGAATAGCTTCATTTCGCCTAGTTTGTCGGCCATTGAGATATAGCACCGGCATTTCCGGCGTCGGTATGGAAACACGTAATTACCTCCACTTGAGATAGCGTCAAAGAAACGCTTGAGCAAATCTAGGAAACAAGAGTCTATATTTAGAAGCCTTTCAGGCGTCTGCGTCCCAGCTCGTGCGTAGACCAGCAGAGATATAGTTGTGTACGTGGCTTTACTAGATCGCATAGCTCGGAGTCTTGGGCCTTTCTCTATGCACATTGTTAGGTTTGCTTTAGTCAGTAAATCGAAAATTCAACGCTCAAATCCGTGGCTGAAGCGGCTTACGGTAATACGGCATGCAATTAGCACAGTGCAGCTGATATCCTATACGATCATTGTGTGGAATTGAAGTCAGTGTGGCGTTGAAGTTTCGTAAATCGCAGCTGCATGTGAAACAAACCCACAGACTATGGGTATTCCCTGCCTATAACAGAACATATCAAATGCCCGTCTATTCTCACATTGGTAGACATACCCAATAAATCGGGTACCTGTGGAAGATGCGTCAGCTACATGTACGTCATCCTATTCATTACCGAGCCTTACATAGATGTAGTCTTTCTTCCCTTAACCTCTGTTCCCATCCGTGATCAAACACTTTCTCGTGTAAAATGAGCACGGCAATCCCATCCCCCATTATGGACGACTCTCAATCCCATTCCCAAGACTGCCCCATCTCCCCGTTTCTCTTATTGCCGTATCACATCCGCCATGAAATCTACCTGTTCGCCCTCGAGTATCCAGATCTTCGCCCGGTATTTGCACGAATGGAGTATCAGTTTGCTCGAGGCGAAGCCACACACGATAAATCGAGGCTGCCAAAATGCATCCTCCCAACGCCGCATGTCCCGGCGCGGCTCAAGGTCACTCCGGGCATCTTTCTGTGTAATAGGCAAATTGCCAGCGAAGCGCGAGAGGCCATCAAGTTCAAAGTATTCACTCTCCAGAGACCACCGCCATATACCATGACGCTGGGGAGGCCCATGAACATTACCGAGTTTATCAGCCAAGACACGCTGAAGAACATGCGGCGAGTGGGATTGGTAATGAACTGTTTGACGATGCCAGGGGATGGGGCAAGACTATAGAGACCCTCTTGGATGTCTGGAGCTCATCCAATCATCTGAAGAGGATAGACATAGGCCTAGAGCAGCCGGAGGAACTGCCGCCTGGCGAAATGTGGCACGAGAGATCTTCCAGATGTGTAATCAAAATGCTATCAATGGTTCGTATACCTGTGGATTTAATTTGTCCGAGTTCCATGGTGATTAAGTGGTGTTAACAATGGCATCAGATCCAGAGCTTTGCAAAAGAAGGTGGTATTGAGTTGACCGGGACGCCGCTCCCAGCACTCAACGTGAAAAAGGCAAATGCAGATTGGTAAAGTGCTGAAAGGCATCTTTTTATATAGAAAAAGCGTTCGAAATTAAATATGAGCGTCTGCGCTAGATGAACCAGCATCTTTTTATGCAGTCGTTTAGGGAGCATTATCATGATACAACAGCAACCGGGCAAGATTGTTATTATTCCTTCCCTTTCAGCTTTCTGTACGGTACATTAGCCAAAACGTCAACTGGTCCTGGGATGAATTAGTCGTCTATAGCCAACACAATAACTGAATCATTACCTTCTTTCCCGAGCAAAACGCCGGCTATACTTTCGAATCTTCACTCAACTTCGTCCTTTTCGAATTCATCCACCTCTTCGACTTTTCCACAGCATCAGCAATATCCTCATGCAGAATCCAGGTAAGCAAGCCCACAGTGATGGGTACAGATATAATCCAGTAAACGTAAAATAGCTTCTCGCCAGCGGCAAAGTCCCCGCCCATAGAAAAAATGGATGCCACAAACGTGCAAGGCACAATGATGGTGGCAATCTTGGTAAGCTGGCCGGAGCTTCGTGCCATGCGGTTGGCGGCGGCCGTCTGCCTGTTTGCCTCCTTTGTTTGTTTCATAGATTCCCACGATTGCATCTTGGCCTCGTATGTTTCTTCCATCGCGGAACGAGTCGAGTACATCTTCATATGATCATTGAGAGATTCCTCGACGTATTGAAGCTTCTCGTCAAGGAAATTCCATGATTTAATCTCTTCTTTCATATAGTCTTCATGCTTTGGAGTCTTTTCTGGCGAGTAGTATGTGTCTGAAAGGCGAAACTCGTGTATAATTGCTCGGATGCTGTGTCTATTTTCCCTGATTTTTCGTTGTCTGCTCATGAGTTTCTGATATTCGGTCATAGCTTGGTTATCGATGGCTATTCTATTTTCAGAATCCTCAGATGCAGGTGAACTTTGACTGATCTGGTAATTCCCCACGTTTCGGTAAACGGTATCATAGATATCCTTTTGATCCCAATAGACGCGCTGCTCCCACACTGCGCGAATCCGGTTGCGAACAATGTAAGTTGCCGAAAAGGGATCGTCATCAGATTGCGGGGGTATATTTTCATACGCTTCTGCCACCGCATCGAAAATCGAACGCTCGTGTGGTTGGGTGAAATCGTCCTTTGTGGAATCGAGCACGATTTCGCGATAATCCGATTGGCGTGGCGGCTCGTAGTTTTTTAAATGAATTGTCTTTGCATCGTTTGGACTCGCGGCCGGGCGGAATAACAGGCGAGTTGGGTGCGGGTCAGTTATGATAACAGCTAATAGGGGGTTCCGTTAATATTTTGATCTCATCGAAAGAAGATGACACACCTATCCAGGAGCCATTCCCGTGTGAATTGGCCCAGAAAGATACATAATTCTCAAAGGACAGGTGAGGAAGACCAGCCAGTGTGCCTCTCGCACGAAAAAAAGAGCCGCATGAAAGCTCGTGGCTGCCAAGCATCACTCGAGGCAGGGTGCGCTTTTGCGGCACCGCGATTTTCCAGTACTTTGAGCTCCCTCTCTTGAACAGCTGCTTGTCAACGACACTGAGCTTATTGCGTCCAATACAGTGGGAGAGGAAAAACTCTGGAGGAATCTCCAGTAGGACCCCCAATAATTCTGCTATTCTCGGACTCAAATCCTCGAGGAGTATTACGTAGCGGCTTCTCTCGCCCACACCGCCTTCTTTTCGAGTGCTCTCCCAGGATAGCAGTAGATTTCGCATCGCCTCGAACTCGTTTCCACTCGACGGGCCATGGCAGCCTCGTTCTAGGTTGAAGAATCGCAATTTCCATGGACTGTGATGCGCATCGGTTTTCCATGGATGGTTCTTTTTGAACTTCATTTTGTTCGCGATGGCTGCTGCCCTCTTCGCATACGCTTTGGTCTTCTCCTTCATACCCTCATTATCTGGCCAGCAGCTATCGTGATCTGGCCAGAAGATGTCATGATCTGCATTTTCAGCTTCCATTGTCGACGAGCGAATGGATCACAAATACCTTGTTCTGAATATGATGGAGCCACGGAGCTAGAATGTGTCATCTTTATATGAGTACATGTACTATATATAGCTACATATATATGTAGGTATCCGACGATATAGCAACAGCTAACATCTCCCTCGACAGGACAAAAATTAACAAGATTTGTTCCGCTACCATCATCTCTATACTAAACGAACTGCCAAGAAGGCAGTTTTCGTAGTGCGCCCAAGAATCTGCCTACCCAGCCACGTTACAACATTCTCTAGCGCCCAGCATAATGGCAGGGATTGGTGGTGTTACCCCCAAAAAGCCTTGATACAGCGCCACTGATTTGTGGCATGTCTGCCTTGCGGATATTAATTCTTGTTTAGAAAGCAAATTTTTCGTTCGCAAGGCGATTCTTCAAGATTGCAAGCATTGAAATTAATAGCGTACGAAAACAGTTACTACACGCCCATCGTTAGTACTCCGACCTTTACTTCTATCTTCCGCCATTTAGATTCCGCCTCCATCAAATTCCCGCCGCACTACTAGAAGACGAGGCTCTGCAACGCACCCGTTTATCAGACACCAATCAAATATGCTACCGGGCCATTTAATGCAGATAACGTGGCATCTCATGCAGTCAACGTGGCGAATCAGATTGTGGCATTAGCCCTGGCTTCGTGGCCGGCTTGACCGTCTCGCGAGCTATTGGAAGAGCTGATTGAATGAAAATACTACGAATGACTGCGTCCAATTTCATGTAAAAAGGCTAAACGTTTACTAGGTAGTCATATAATCTTGTACTATGCTCTTCTGTTAAACCCACTTGCAATTACGATGTTTAAAAGGCGGCGGCCTAAGCGCGAGGAAGAAGTCTCCCAGAGAGACCCTATTGGCAGTATCGATGGCGATTTCCGGAGTGTGCGCTCGATACTTGAGATAGCTAGGTGGCAGTTTGGCAATAATCTTGCCATCTATATCAGCTGGCTTCCGGCTCTCTTTCTTATACCAAGGGACACGTTTCTTGGGTCGGATTGGCTTCATCATGATGCCTTCATCGCTGGAACTGCTGTCGTAATCGTAGATGTCGTAGTCTTCCTCATACTCGCAATGACCCATTATATCGATAGCAATGTACTGCTCCACTAACTCATTGAAGTGAATATGCTTCTGTTCGGGGGAGGGAGAGGTGGAAGTGGTGTTTGACGAGCCTGATGAAGCTGCCAAAGAAATGGTGTCTTGATCATCTCTTTGGACAGATGAAGGGCTGGCAACATTGTCTTCTCCATGCTCCAAAGTCTCACAGGTTGTTTGAGCTGGGACTGGAGCTGTAGATTGCTTCAGTGAAGGCGCGTATACCAGCACTTCCTGTGGTATGAATTCAGGCACATTGTTCTTTTTGAGAATTGGCTTCTTGTTTCCGTTAGAATCTGTTTTAAACAGAGCTACACCTGAACCTTCAGTGCCAGATGGGTTTGCAGTCTTGGAACTGCACGGTAGAGGCCCATAGAGCCAAGTGGTATCGCAATCTTTGAGCCTGTAACGCATCGCTGTTAGCCTGGACATGACTTGATGAACTGAGAGAAGGATGCCATGAGTTAATGTACATACCAGTTTAGGTTATCCGGCGAAATAGTCTTGAGATTATTCTTCACCTTTATCCAATTTCTCCAAGATGCATTCTCCAATCTCGCGCTGTTACCGAATTGGTCTCTGTTGGAAGTAATGTATCTCCACGACAACCAAATATCTTCCTTTTTCCAGTCTTGCGACAAGTAGTCCACGTTCTGCCGTGGCTCGGTTGATGCTGCAGAATCGTCTTTTGCATGCTCGACTATGTCGGCAGGTTTGGTATGTAAAGTCTCGACGGATGTGGCCTCGTCGTCCTGGCATTGCTGTTCAGCCATGGAGATGTGAAAGCCGATTTCCTTTGCCGAGCAATCAACATTCAGAATCCCTGCCATCAATTCGCCAAAGCGGACCAGTGATTTTGTGGCCTCGTCCATATCAGTTCTGGATCCCAAAGTACAATAGGCGTGATGCAACACCTTGGCGAGAAGCTCATCGGCGGTTATCCCATAATCGACAGCTATATCGGAGCTGTCCTTCGCCAGACCATGCAAAGCGTATACTTTATCTAGTATATTTGTAGCCTCATGGTCGCGATATAACTGCAGCAACGTCGTCAGAGGCTGTAGATTCCCACCCCATGCTGCCTTCGCCTTGGCAATAACAATAGCCGGGCTTGCAAGAATTGATGACGCACAAGGCGTGCGGTGCTCTCGTCCTATATCAGATGCCGCTTGCAGATCCTTGACCAGCTGCTCAAATGTGTTCCAGTCAATACGTTTGGAGCCGCAGTAGATGATGACTTGCTTTGCAAACATGATTTCTTGGATAATCCACATTCGCCGCCAGTAATTCATTTCACAAAAGGCCAATATCGCTTTAGCCTGGCGCAGGCTCCAGAAGTTGTCAACGTTAAACTTTCCAGCCTGACAGGGTGTTCTTGTCGCCAAATGCTCCATCGCAATATCGCTGTCGGAGGAAGCATCGGATTTGCCCAGCCACACCGAGACCGATTTGGCGTTGCTGTAGATCTTCCGCATTATCTGCACTTGGTGGTTTCGCTCCATGACATTCGACTGGTCAATGCATATGGCGTCGATCCAGAAGTTGACGTACGCCTTTCGCAGCCGCATATGGTACAGAAACCACCAAAGGTTGTTCCCAACCGAGAACCGAGTCCCATTGAGGCTAATTGTCTTGTCTCTCACATTTTGGCCCCATGCATAGGAGAGCGCGATGTATGCAGGACAGTCGCCATCAAGAGAGTAAGAACGTAAACGACACTCGATAATCTCCGACTCAGCACTCGGCGCCAACTCAATCAATCTAAAGTCTCCCGGTTCAATTGGCGCGGTTGAATGGGGATTTTCCATGTCTTTGATGGCAGAACGTCGTGCCCATCACTGTGATTTGAAGATGACAAAAGACGAGCTTTGCAGAAATTGTGAGATCAGCTGTGAACACGCATTAATCGTAATACTGAATTGATCATATGTTCGGCCAAGTCTCCATATTCGCTGATGCCTATTTTCTTAATTAGGCTCCGTTGTGTGCCCAACCAGCAGCATAGTACAAACGCGTTTTTACACCAAACCATATACTTTTAAGTTTTAATAAAAATACATTTACTGACTAAAATTTTTTAAGTAAATAGATAAATACTTAGTTTTTTATATAAATAATACTTTCACTTCTTTACTTTCCTTATATAACTTAGAAATAAAATATTATATAAAGCTAAAATAAAAGTAAGATAGTAGTAGTTTTTAGTTATAGTAAGTTATAATAAGCTTATAGTAAATAAAATTTTAATCTAGTTTTTTATAAAAGTGCAATAATATTTATATATTTATAAGTAATTTAAAAGAAAGTCTAATTATTTATATTATTTATTTTTATTATTTATATAAACTTTTAATAAAATAAGCTTATTTAAATTAATTTTAAATAAAATAAACTTTTTTTAATTAATAAGCTTACTTATAATTAAAAATATTTATTATTTAATATTTATTTTTATAATCATATATTATAGCTTTTATAATATAAATAAGGGTTTTTGTAACGATCCGTTATACCGTTAAGCCAACAGGGCAAAAGATTAGGCCAATAATCGCTATTGTAGCAATTACTGTAACGGAACCAGCGTTTTATAAGGGATCTATCTGTCAGGCCGTGACAGTTTTAATTATTAAATTATTTTAATAATAATTTATTAATACTTTTATTTTCTATAACTATATTAAATTAAAATACTTTCTTATTATAAAAATAAATTTTTATAATAAGAAAGTATTAAATATAAAAGATAATTATTTATTAATTAAATTAGGTTTAGCTAATAAATGTTAATATAAATAGTAAAAAAAAGGTTATATAAATAGCAAGACTCTTTTTTTTTTTTGCTTGGCAACTGTTACCCTTAGTTGTAGTTTAACATCCACCAGCTGATTATTACAAATATTATCGGAAACTTTTACTTAAAAGGTAGCAAATTTTAATTCTCTCTCTCTCTCTTTATATATATATATATACAATAAATATCCTAAGTACTATCAGTAATAGCAGTAGCAGTAGCAGTAGCAGTAGCAGTAGCAGTAGCAGTAGCAGTAGCAGTAGCAGTAGCAGTAGCAGTAGCAGTAGCAGTAGCAGTAGCAGTAGCAGTAGCAGTAGCAGTAGCAGTAGCAGTAGCAGTAGCAGTAGCAGTAGCAGTAGCAGTAGCAGAAGTGGTAGTGATAGTGGTAGTGGTAGCAGTACTCTAGTAGGTATTAGTATGTAAGCCCAGCAAACTCCTCTATAAACTAGGCCAGCTCCGACCCTTGTTAACTGGAAATAATCTTCCACTTATAGGACGAAACCTTTATCCTTACAAAGGCGGATACAGGCAGCAGTATTCTCACGATCCTAGCAGCCGTCCCAGCTTCTCGATCCCAGCAATTGCGCACAGACGCTTAAGCAGTCCGACGTGCGCCCGAACAAGGTCAACTCCCTTGTTATATATCACTAATCCGTATAGAAGGGACGGCTTATAGAAGCATGGAGCCATGGCTGGAGTTGTCTACTTGTATGAGTCTGGCACAATTGGACTGAGTGTCCTCTTATATCATGCCTAGCCAAAGCGTCCTCAACACAATACAACTGGGTTTGTAACTATCTCTTTTGTTACAAAGTACGGAGTACAAACCACATCTCAACTTAAATTGCTACACTGAGCCAATCTGCAACTCCTATCCAAAGCGTCGTTACGCTATTAGCGCTTACCTGACAGCTCCGGCCCTTGTAACAACTTGCCTTTCCAGGCAGTATAGAGGACGCTAGAAGCCTTCCAGATTGGGCGAAGCTCTTACAGAGTTCTTGCAGAATACTTGCATATAGTCGACATAGTCGGAGGCTTTTGTTCAACGTTGTTGCTACTATCTAGCTCGGCTTCCATATCCCATGCCTCTTACATCCCTTGCTTATATCCCCTGTTATCATCTCAGCATCTGATGATTTCTGAACAAGCAAAAGTGAAATATGACTTATAGACGCACATTTATAAACAATGTGATGCTGCTTCAGCAGGCTCGGATATCACTGCCTTTTCTCTTCCACATCAGTCCCTCATGCGTGCTGCCACGCTATCCTTGATAGCAGCTCAGCTGCTCCAAACTGCCGTTGCCGATGGCTCAGCATTTTCCTGCCAGCCAGGGCAATCATGCTGGCCTACCACTGCAGAGTGGCAGGCCTTCAACCAGACCCTCTCCGGGGCTCTACAGGTCACAGTCCCCATGGGCAGCGTCTGCTTCCCCAGCTCGTCCAACTTCGACAGCGGGCTATGTGCCACTCTGCAGGAAAACTACATGAACGGCACCTTTCGCGAATCGTCCACTGGAGCTCTGGAAGCCACAAACTGGGAATCCTGCGGCTCTGCAAACTGCTACCCCGGCGTCTTTGCGCCTCGAGGCCAGACTTGCTCCCTGGGGAGGCTCTCCGCGCTGCAAGTCTACGCCACAACCGCTGAGCACATCACGGCCACCATTGCCTTTGTGAGAAAGCATGGCATCCGGATGATCGTCAAAAACACCGGCCACGACTATCTTGGCCGCAGCAGCGCGGCCAACACGCTGACCCTCAACACCCACAACATGAAGAACATTTCGCTGGAGACTTCGTTCACGGCTCAAAACTGCCCTTCTGCAGGAACCCGCCAGAACATCGCCGTCATCGGAGCCGGCGTCAATGCCCAGGAAGCAATGGACTACTTCGAGCAGCGCAACATCATGGTCACCGTTGGCGGCTGCTCGACCGTGGGCATCGCCGGCGGCTTCGGCCAGGCCGCGGGCCACGGGCTGCTCACGCCGGCGTACGGCCTGATGGTGGACCAGGCCGTCGAGTTTGACGTTATCACGCCCGACGGCGTCTTCCGCACCATCAACGCCTGCAGCGATGCCGACCTCTTCTGGGCCATGCGAGGCGGCGGCGGCGGCTCCTACGCCGTGCTGGTCAACTACAAGTTCCAGGTGTATCCCAAGAACCAGTGGGCGGCGTGGCGCCTGCAGGCCAGCTTCAGCAACAGCGAGACGGACCTCACAAAGAGCACCTTCTTGCGAGACTTCCTCACTGAGCTGTCCAACGAGCAGCCAAACTGGTCAGCCAACAATGCCTCTGGCTATGATACGGCTTCGGCAAACGGCATCAACCTCCTTGAAGTGATGCCCATTGGCCAAGACCCCCTGGGGACTTTGAAGGCGCTGACTTCCAAGTTCAACTCCTTCTTGACGAGCTATCCGGGGCTCAACATCACGGCCAACTCCTATCTACTCTATGACACTGAAAAGGAGTTTTACGCCGCCCAAGAGAGCTACCTCAGCCAGTTTGGCACCGTCGGCATCTCCGTCCTGACTCCAAGCCGCCTCATCACCGCCGACAACTTCGAAACCGCGGCCAAAGTCGACGCCCTCGTCACCGGCTTCCTGCAAGGCATGGAAAACGCCCGCCAGATGCTGGCAAACGACACCACCGGCGCGCTCGTCGACTTCCTCATCCTCAAGACCGGAGCCACCAACACGCCCGACACGCACAACGCCACCAGCGCCAACCCCGTATGGCGGAACACCCTCTGGCATCTCGTCGCCGCGGCAGGCTGGTTGCCGGGAATGCCAGACGGCGGCCAGGCTGCTGCGGCTGCTCGCTCCGCTATAGAAGCGATCAAGGCGCCACTCTCGGTGCAGGCGTCGTATCTGAATGAGGCCGATCCGGATGAGCCCGACTGGCAGCACGTCTTCTTTGGCGGCAACTACGACAAGTTGCTTGCGATTAAGCAAAAGTATGACCCTAATACGTTGCTGAACTGCAAGAAATGCGTTGGATACCTTGGAGATGCAGATCCCATGTACTCGTGCTACTCGGATAACCCTGTGCCATCAGTGCCGTATCCGTTTGCTTAGATTAATTGTATATAGATCAGCTCATATTGGCGGATATAGATTAATAATCAAGCTATGATAGAGTGTCAGTTTGATTTAATAATGTTAAAAAGCTTTCAATACTGCACGACCTTTCGCATTCGCAAAGCGGTCATGATTCGAAAAGCCAATCTCATGGACAATAGATCTTTATAAGATACATAATCATGCTCAGTACTCTTTCACTTGCATCTAAAATGATGTTTTATGGACCTTTATCAGTACGGTTTGTGGCTCTGTCAGCTATTCCTTCATCTTAATTAGATGAGCTGGATGCTCATATATTCTCTAGCATAGAGTAAAGCCTAGGTGTTCATAAGAGGACTGGCCATTTAGTGCTATCCCAACTTCCAAGTTTTACAGCAGGACACATCCTCATATATTACCTCTAGATAGGCTGCACATCATGCATCTCACAAACGTCTTAGAGGCTCTCTCTTCTTGCCATTGACCCTGTGATATGCCACTTCTCAAATGCCCTTGTTGAATCATTCGTAAATCACTTCTCAACCATTGCCACATCCTTATCCTCCGGCTCCTTTCTCATCTGATAAGCCATTACAGCCCAAAGCATCCGCATGGCTGCAAGTCGCTGCTCAACATCGAATAAGTCGAACCATTTACTTCTCCAGCCCTGCACTCTGCCCCAGCTGCGTTTTGTCACATCTTGGTCAGGAGATCCTCCAAGTACCTCCAAGAGACGGTCGGGAACTCGCACTCGAAGAATAGATACATGGTGGAAGATGGAGCTAATCACAAAGATGTCGTCGTAATCAACGCCCTTCTGCCTACCAATTGCCTCATAGCGAGCCTTTTTGTCCCATGTGAAAGATGGTGGACGAACCATGCGATAGGCGTCGTATATTGACAACGTCTTCCGAGGTTTTTTGGCGGGTCGAACTGCTTTGTCTGAATCAGTGGGTAAGGCATCTTTGTCTCCGAGCGGCATATCTGTATCAATTTCTCTCCCAATAGGACCCCCAGTACCCCCACCCCATCTCGGTTTACATGTCCACCACTGGCCTTCACCAAACCGCGTTTCAACTTTCCCTTCGCGAGCCCTGTGCTGAGCAGCAACGAGTGCAGCTAGTACTTCCCGAGCAAGATCGGTGGACTGTGCCGTTTCGATGTCTGGGGTTGTGAAATTTGTGCCCGGACGTGCACTTACTACCCCCAGAGGGCCATATACAAGACCAGCACGGGCTGTCTCTCTTGTAGTTGGGCTCTGGAAAATAAAATGGCAGTTGGAAGGGCTGTATGATTTACGCGGGCCAGGGTGGCCTTCCGGGGAACTCAAATGCAGCCTAGGCTCATAACGAGCCATGGAAACATTACAACCGTAGTCATACGCCACAAGCTTGATGAATGCTGAAATGAGATTTTGTCGATACTCGGGAGGCATTGAACAACCGTCCGATGTCCGCGTTGCCTCGTACCGTGAGGGTTCCGGGGAGGTGTTGGTGGTATTGGTCTCTCCATTCTCGGCCGGTGCTAATTCGGGAGATGGGGGGAGAGACGGAGGTTGAGTTGGATCATCCCAGTACGTAGTGAAGAATTCAAGGCAGCGAAAGAACTCGTAAGCATTTCCAAGCCGAGCTTGCTGCTTCCCCTTGGGAGGTGGCAATCGGCGGACAGTGTGAAATGCATCTTCGTTATTGTTTGAGAGCTCCTTGCGACGCTCAACATAGACTTGGCATCCGGGAGACAGATTGCCGTTTCTTATGGGCCGACGCTCTGCTTGATTCTGTTCGCTAGCCTCCTCGGGCGTGAGTCGGTCCCACTTGTCAAAGTCGGGGATAAAGGATGGAACGGGGATGAGTTCCTCCGCTCCAACGTCCAATCTCAAGTCAAATCCGATGGCGGAAAGCCCAACTGACCCCGAAGCGGCAGAGACCCGGCCCGTGTCCTTGAGTAAGTTTGATAGGGCTTGTTGTGGATCAACAGGGGCATCATCTTGGACGAAAGGCTGGTAGCGAGGAAGACTAATAGGTGTAGGAGGCGGAACGTCTTCGGGGGCTACCTTGACCTTGGGAGGCAGATTTGCTAGTTATAGTTTAGACACAGTGCATAGTAAGGCACAATAATAGACGGCTGATGTTTAGAGTTGAAACCAAGATATGACCAAAATATATTGAAAGGAGGGGGGGCCACGAGCCAAGGTTGAGAATAAATGGGTGAAGAGGAGAGAGAGGGGCAAATTGAGAAGTTGCTCACATGTCAAGTGTGTAGAATAGACAAACTATGACATGGAGCGAGAGCAGATGAGAGACAGCCGCTAGACTTACCCAGGCCAAAGGATCCAAACATGGCTCGCAACTTTGGTGAAGCCACGATAGAGCGAGGCGTGGTGGGCAGAGCGTGGATGGGGTCAGATCGACCCGGCACCACAACCGTCAGCCCAGATTCGAGCCCGGAAGAGGGGCGCCGTATCGCACCGCCGCCACCACAGGCTGGGGTAGAGGGCGGATCTCGAGCAAGGAGGCCGTCCGTTTCGGCAGCAGAGGCGAGCAGCAAAACGGCCGGAGTGATGGGGACTCGGGGATGTCAGGAACGCGGGTGCGGGTGCGAGAGCGGGCCTAGGCAGGCGTCAGGCGCCCCGAGTCTCGCTCTGGCTGTCGTCCACCGAGGGATGCGGCTCAGGAATGCGCTCGGAGAGGGCCTCTTTGCGCGTGCAAGACGAGATGAGGCGAGGCGAGACGGTGGCAGGAGACGAGATGCCAGCACAGCCCAGGCCGAGGCGGAGGACGAACGGATGACTGAGCTGTCCAAGGGCAGAAACGACGCAGTGCGAGCGTCTTCAATGAATGCAGATGGCGGGTCAACCACGCAGCCGGCTGCTGTGCTCCGTGCTCCGTGCCTGTTCTGGAGAGGTGCTTCTGCGGCAAGGATAGAATCAGAGAATCCCAGGCCCAAAGAGGGACAGCCAGCTTTGGTGATCCAGGGGCATGGCGCAGACGAGCTGCTAGCACAGGGCCCATTGGTGCTGGTGGCCAGGTGCTAAGCAAGCCAGCTCCCCCGCCTTACCGACACCCGCTGGTACACGTATCGACCTATCAGATACCGGGCAATGCGTGTATATCGGTATGCGTGTGCTACCTCGAGTGCACACGACCAGCGCTCAATCGATGGAGAGGAAGAGAAGATGGCGAGCAAGCTTGATAGGCAGAAATGACGATGATACTATGTACCTATTGTGCAGATACTGCTTCCTTGGGCAGGAAATGGTCCGTCGGAGCATTGCATTTCCGGCTTCCGTCACCTGCCGTGTGTAAATAGTGTTGGTCGCAGAGCAATTTCCCTCTGCCCAGCACCTACTACTAGTAGGTACCTACGTAACACAGCGACATTCTGGGAACCGCAGTAACAACACATTCACCAACGGTATCCCGCATGGGTTTATGCATATGTAAGACGGTTATCATGGAAGTGTTTCACTTCGCCCACCACTGTTACAAAACTCAATGCGTGCTGCCATTATGTCGCCCGTTATACACGCTACTGCTGCTGCTCGCCAAGCCAATGCTTCATGCTTCAGCCAGCCGGTGGTCCATCCTTCAGTATCCGGTCTCTCGTCGTATTCAAGGCATCTGCCGATACAAGCATAAGTGATTTACAGAGCAGCATAGCCGACAAAGGGTCCAAATATGAGACACGAATGTGTTCATCCGTCGCGCCTGTGGGCGGGCTGGTTATAATTGGACAATCGACTCATCACCTGCGCCAGCAAGCTTACAAAACACTGCGTTTCGTGATATCCAAGATGCTTTGGCCCAGTGCCTCGCTAACACAGTTGAACCACCGTTGACCCTGGTGCAGATCGTCAAATCCTTGGAAAGTTTCGCCTGCTCGAAAACCGTAATCCGCGTACATGGTATATATCACAGAGTATCACTCAATGCCGACCCAGATGAATCCGCAGCAGCGACTTCATACAGCTCCTCGTACCAATCGAAAACATTCCATCCCTGCCGCCCTGCTTCCCCTAGACCCTTAGCGCTGGTCAGGCCAGCAAACGGCGCCTAATCGGGGATATTCGCTCAATGGAACGATGCTGCGCAGACGTAAAGTTTCATGATGGCTCCATTTCTCTGGCAAAGTCCAGGTCTGAAAGGGGAATGCCCTTGACGCCCTAGGAGAGAAGAAAAGCACCAAATAAGAAAGGTGTTTTTCATCTTCTCTCTCATATCAGCCTAAATGGAGCGCATGCCGACTACACACAGGTTATCGAATGCATCACAGATGCATACTAGGTCTCGCTTACCGTTAGAGCCAACATGGTTGACTTCCTAGTTCACATCACCACCCGTTGTTGTTCGACCAACTGCAAAAAAACTCCTTATAGGCCACATCAAGCTGACGTCTCCACATGACACAGTTCGCAATCCATATTTAGCAGCCTTTCTCTTCTCTGTTCGTGACCCTTTTCTCTTGATTCCTTTCCGCCTTCTTGATATATACTACAAGCATGTGCCAAACGGACCCTCTTCGCCAAGCTAGTGCAAAAGTGGCACTTGGCCCCCCATCCAGGATGCCATGATGCTTCAGATTTGTCGCAGAACTGGGGGTCTCAACCCCTGATACGGAGTGTCGCCTCCCAACGCAAGATCTTGTCGGCATAACGCTCGCCTTCCACGGCGCGATGCAATGTGTTTCGTTGCCTTGCAGAAGCTAGGCAGGGCTCTGTTTCTGTGGCCCCCTCGCCCGGCTGCCAATTTTAGGTGGTACGGCCGAAAAGCTGTTACAAGGCGCCAGTAGTAAAGGCGCACGATGCCATATTCTCGTGCCTCCTGTATTTTGCATCAATAGACCTTCTCTGCGCATTTGTCTGCTACTGGCCCAAGTGTCCATCTTTCTCTGGCATCTAAATCTCACAGCTTTCTCTTCCTCCTTGTAGTCACGGTTGGCCAGCCCACTCCTGACTCGTGAATGCTGGCAATGCGCCCTTTCTCTTCGCCTGGTGGAGGATATTAAATCGACTGGCTCGATACTCTTGCGAATGCCATTTTCAAGACTTTAATTTTTTTTTTTTTTTTTTTTTTTTTTTTAATATTCTACGACTAGTTTTCAAGTCAGTTCCTCATCGCAATGTCGAGCTCTTTGGCTGGAGTTTCTTCGACGTCCCTCGATACCCCGGATCTTTCGTCAACGACCATTCGCAACGCCAGCTCCGTTTCCATTGGCCCTTCCGATGTCCCCTTTTCTTCTTCCACCAGTACCTTCTCCGCCGACTCAACACAGAGACCTTTGACATCGAGCGATGGTGTCATAGAAGCCGCCTCCAGTACCGCCACAAGTTCATCTCTCCGGACCCCTACTACTACGGCTTCAGACATGACGACGAAGGAGATTACTGGGGAGACTCCAACAACAACTCCTACGGGTGGAAGCTTGACGGCAGATGATGAGATACCTACTACATCCACCGCCCCTGTACCGACCAGCAACACTAGCCAAGCAGCGTTATTAACATCGTCGACATCTCCTATTCCAACGAGTGCTTCGGTACCCACGCAAATCTCATCATCAGCAGTGAAAGAGATTACGCAGCTTTCTTCCGCAACCAAACTCCCATCCAGCGTTATTCCTACAGCTACCCCTTCTACTCAGGCACCTTCTGTTGCAACATCGCAAAGCCAAAATCAGACTCCTACTCTCAAGCCTTCTTCATCAAAAGCTTCTGCAGCACCTGAAACTGAAGCCATCTTTCCAACTTCACCCCTTACACCGCAGGAACAGCCATCACGCACCGCTTCATCTCAATCAATATCCCCAGCAGCTCAACCAACCGACAATTCAGTCCAGGAGCCGCAGGTTTTCAGTGCCGCAGACGTTGCTCAGCCTTCCGAGACCTTGGTTTCTTCCTCTTCTGATTCTATTCCCAAAGCTTCTTCCACAGCATCAACAGAGGGAGACAATGGGTTTTCAGCCCAGGAGGTCAGCCAGCCGACAAATGTAGCTGTATCTGCAGCTGGAGGAAATGCAGCTTCCAGTTCGCAAGCTTCCAGTTCGCAAGCTTCCAGTTCGCCAGCTTCGACACCAACTTCAGTAGCCAGCTCTGCGTCACCTGTTGTCCCGGTGTCTGTGGCTGCGCCCTCCTCTATATCAGCATCTTTACCGGCTTCTCTTATTATTGCTGCACCGATTTCTACGCCGCTTTCTGCATCCACCGGGGTAGTGAGCGGGTCTATTCCAAGCGGAACACAGTCAAATGTGATTGCACATGCCACATCTCTCATATCAGGTTCAACAAATGGTATCGGGGCTGTTCCTATCGCTACCAATACATCTCCAAGCAGCACGAGTGGAAGCATCATATCGGGAGACAGCCAGCCTACTGGGCAGACAATAGCGGACCCCGTTAGCCCAAGCCCAAATCCATCGACTGCCACCATTGTTGGCGGCACCGTAGGCGGTATAGCCGCCGCCGCGTTTCTTGTGGTCTTATTATGGCTCCTACGAAGAAAATTGGCGAGTCGCAAATCGCAAGAACCGAGCAAAGGGGGCTCCTCCAAGCCAATGGCACAAAAACTTGGCATTGCAACGACCCTGGGTGCTGTCAAGCAAAACTTTAGCGGGAAACTAGGTTCTCGCAACGTCAACATGAACAGAGGAAATTCTCAGTTCCTCGATGCTGTCACAGTTGAGCCAATGAAAACACCAACTTACGTTAAATCTCAAACCCCCCCTGCTGCCGCCCGCAAAGCACCATCAAAGCCACGTAAACTAGGTCTTAGCTTCGACCATGGCAAGCTATTCAACCCATTTTCAGACGCCAATGCTTTAATGTCCGGCAAGATACCACCGCCTTCGAGCTCCGTTTTAGCGAACCCCTTTACCGACGATAACATGGTGTTGCCTCCTCCGGTCTCTGCTTCGAACCGCCGCCGCTCGCGAGGACGATCGCTTGGTGGCATCAAAAGCTTCCAAGCTCCAGCGGTCCCTCCCCGACCACATTCCGTGCATCGGGAGTCACTGCAGAGCAATGATTCATTTGCACAGCGTCGCGATAAATTCCGGTCTGATCCATTTGACCTAGAGCTGGAGAGTCGATTAGCCCCGCCAAGAAACACAGCTTCAAGCCGAGGGAGCTCTGTGTATAGCAGCAACCAGCCCCTGGATGATAACCGCGACAGCTATACGTCCAGATACATTAGTGGCTCCAGTCTCGGTGACTGGGCCAACGGCCACCCGAATGCTGGCCCTGGTGGTGCAACCGGAAGGCGAGATAGCCCGACACTCTCATGATGGACGGCTTCAGTGAGAATTTGGAAAATGCAAGACACAGGGAGCGATCAAGGCAAGAATGACAAGATCAGCAATGTTTAGAAGAAAAAAAATGTAAAAGACATTTCGGCAGAAAGGCTTATCTACTTGGCACATCGCGTCTGTTGTTCACTGCTGGCAAACATTCAGTGAAGGCAGACACGGCGTGGAAGTAAAAAGCCGTGTAAAAGATACAAAGTATATAGCATGTATGACATATGCCCACAGCAAAGGATAATTACCTACCTATGAATATAGACGACTTAGACGAAAGAAAAAAAGAAGTGGGAGAGACTGGCTAAAAATAATATTGGCTCCACAGCCCATGTGGCATTGATGCATGATGGATCAGTCCAAATCGCAAAAAGTCCCCGTCAGCGGTGCCAAAAAAGCTGCACTTGGAAAATTCCAGGGTAAGCAGCTAGGGAACTTGCCTTTCCAGATCAAACCCAGAATCGAGAATAACGGCCTTTCTCTATAAAACGCTGTTTCGTAATAAATATGCATAGCTCTAGCTAAAGAGACTAGCAAATCACCTGCTCAACAAACACACTTCACGTAAACAAATCATCCCTCTTCACACCCTCACCTTTCACTAGAGCTTCCCCCAGTGGCTTAAAAAAAGCTCCCAGCTCGCTAGTGCGCCACGCCCACCATCCAATCAAATCGTCAATCATGGCTGTAAATTGACTTTTCCCAATCCCCCGATCCCCCAAGAAAACGCGACCAAGACGCGGACTGGAAGCATAAAGAGCTCCGCGTCACCATTAGTTTGGCGCTTTTCAGCCACTGGACGCGTTGAAACTCATGGAGATGAACCGCGTTTTTTTAGTTCTATGCGCGCATAAGAAAAAAGGCCGACCAAACTTTTTACATTCAACTTTCAAAATAAGCACACCGCGGTCATTTGCCTGTTAAGGTATTTCAAGGCGCCGGACCAGCAGGACACAGCCAATTCAAACAACAACAAAATACGCGAAAAAAAAAAAAAAAAAAAAGTAAAAGTGTGATACGAGATAATCACTTTCATTGACGCGACTAACTACTGTCACAATTTGTTTCTGGCCATGGCCATCAAGGCCTGCCTGGCATCATACCAGGGATTACTTCTTTCATCCAACCATCCCGTTCGTACCCTACATCCACCAAAAGATCCACTGCTGTACACCGCCAGAGGGAGCAACAACAAACAATCATATCAGAGAGAGGAAAAAAAAAACGGAATTCAACGCCTTGCTCCCTCATGGCCCTTTCCATAGTAAGAGGATCAGTTGTCTTCAACGGCCGGCTTCCGGCTCTGCCCTTCTTTTTAACCCTGATGTAGCAGATGTTTTTTTTTTTTTTTTACTGCAGACAAAGCCCCATGTTCCCACTGTCATCTAATCAAAAACACATAACGCCCAAAGGGGCCAGACATCCAAACAAGAGATTAGCTCCTGCGTTGGCCAACAGCAGAAAGAATAAACGGGAATAGATAGATAAAACATAAAGTAAAAGAAAAAGGATATAGTGGGGGCAATAAAAAAGCAATAGAGCCGCATATGGTGCGAGCGTATAGTTTCGTGGTATCATGTATAAGAAGCAAATAGTAGGTCGGGGACAGTGAGGCATTCCGAAATGCCAGTCACAATTAAAAGGGGAATTGCTTCGTTCATCAAGGTCGAGGCTCATCAAACGTAAGGCGCTTTCTGGCAACGCTTCGGGGAGTGCGAGCGCCAGTAAGAGGATTCGGGGTCCTCCAGACTTTTTGAGCCGGGCTCGGGGTGATGTTGACAAAGTCGGCAAAGTCAAAGCCCTGGCCCGGCGTGTTGGGAAATGGGTTGCCTCCTCCAGGGGTGGTCATCATGGCGGAGGGCAAGTCTAGTTTGCTGTTCTTCGGGGGTGGTGTCGATGGCCGCTCAATCCGAGCCCTATGCGGCTTCACTGCTGGTGACGGCGAGGCTGCAAGGTATAGCAAAAGATCTGCTCCCTCCTGACCCGCCTCTGTACCATCTGCCTTCTTCCTCAAAGATCGGGATTGCATTGGTGGTGTGC
This sequence comes from Trichoderma sp. CBMAI-0020, assembly GCA_030708095.1. Taxonomy (NCBI): domain Eukaryota; kingdom Fungi; phylum Ascomycota; class Sordariomycetes; order Hypocreales; family Hypocreaceae; genus Trichoderma; species Trichoderma sp. CBMAI-0020. The sequence goes on along the minus strand of JAJNCI010000004.1, from coordinate 186,059 downwards.
GAGGTGGAGAAGATCGGACGTTGGCGGCGAACGAGTGCGCAGGCAGCAGGTCGTCATCCTCCTCTTCCGGGGCGGTGAAATTCGGATGAGCGCTTAGCTCGTTGGTCATTCTTCGCTGCTGGAAAAAGGAGACGTCCGGTCCGGCCGAGGTGGTGAAGTGTTGCTGCCGGCGGGGCTTCATGGGAGAGGAGTGAGTGAGCTGATGACCGTCCTTCCATAGAGTATGACCGGCAAATGATTTGTGCATTGTCGGAGAGCCGCGGAAGCGCTTTGTCGGACTCGAGGCGTCGCCGTCAAACGAGGCAAAGTAAGTGCGTTTACGATGCCCGGAGCTGCCATTGCTGGAACCGACCGCATCGGAGAACAAGGGCGCCTTGAGCGGCGAGCTCATGAGAGTCTTTGTCGGGTAAGGCAAGTCGGATGCACTCGACGAAGAGTCGGACAGAACGTCGCCCTCGTACAGACGCTTGCGGCGTATTTCCTCCTCCACCTTGGGTTCGATGATGTCGAGTGTGAGGTCTTCCCAGCCATGCTTGGTCTTGAATTGCGCAAGTGCGAGACGATTCTGGAGTCGGCGGGCAATCTGTGCATGTCAAAGCTCCTTTGTTAGTGAAACTGGGATGACTCGGCAGCAGAGATGAAGCAGGATGGCATTGTAGCCGCCATTGCCAATGCAAGAGACAAGACAGGATGGTAATGATGGGAGAGGAGACGCATGCGTACCTTGCTAACTTCTGCACGCTTCAAGACACAGTCGGCTACATCCTGCGGCTGCTTCTTCAATGGCGAGGTCATCATTGCAAGCCGAAAATTTGCAGGAACGCTCTTAACATATACAGCCTTTGGGGACCCAGGGAAGCTTTGTTGCGTCTGAGGTCTTTTTTATTTTCCAATGATTGAATATGCTGGCACTCTTCTTCTCTTCCTGAGGATGTTCCTGTGGCCTTGACTTTTTTTTCAAATGTGGGAGAGGGAGAGAGTTGGCGGATGTGCAGGGAGACAAAAGGCCAGGCAAAGTGTGTGTGCGTGAAGATGGAAAGGTTGTGGAGCACGAAAAGAGCGGCTGTGTGGCTTAGGGAAGAGGGAGGTGCAATAGCGAGCACAAGGCGCTTGGGGGGCTTTTGAGCGGCTGCGGAGCCTGGCCAACCAGTGAGTCGGTACAGGCGGCCCCTAGAAAGGCCAGCTAGGCTGCCGCGGGCAATGCCCAGCTGGTGCTAAGCTGGCGCTACGGGGTGTTGGGCAAGGTGCTGACAGCCCTGAACCTTGGTGCACGGCCAGCGCATCGGGCGGCGGTCTGTCTGTTGCTCGTCAAGAGAGGTTACCAACGGAATACAGGTTGGCAATTCTGGCAGTTCAATGTTGTAATTTATTTATAATTTACTTTCACTACCAACGGAGATGCTGTACTGCTGCACCGAGTAGCGCAAGGGAAGAGAAGATGAGATGGTTTGCGAGAGACAGAAGAGAGACAAAGACGCTGCAAGCCTGGCCCTTCCGCTGTCGCTAAAGTGACACTTTATCTGTCCCCTCTGAGACACCCAGAATGGAGCGGGTCTGCGATGGAGATGGAGATGCAGCCGTTGCTGCAGTTTCGAGACATGTGGATTTCTCTACTCCCCTTCTTTCTTCTTCACTTGTTCCCTTGAATTGGACTCAGGCCCTTGGCATGTGGTTCTGCTGTAAGGCCATTGAACAAATTGCTCGCATTCCTCCACGGCAGCTAGTCTGACGGGCTCCCGATATGTATTGGCCAGCGATGGGGCCATGAGCTGAGCGCTGGCCTGTTCCTGGTTGGTCAATGTCCCTGGCAGCCATCCGACATACGGTATCATCATGCGACAGCTGAGCTGTTTGCACTCTCCGTAGGATCATAGAGGAAGCAAGGCAAGAAAGGCAGCATGGTGGCCTCTGCTAGCCCTGGGTTATCTGCCATGGACCATTCTCAAACTATAGCTGGATTTGAACAGGATTGATGAGTTTGTGTGATCTGATACGCATTGAAAAGAAAGAAGAGAGTTTTTCCCTGACAGAAAGGTCAGTGACGACACACCTCATCTCCATCATATTTCATAATCACTGGCGTCGAAAAAGGAGATATCGTGCATATGTAGTCACGGCGACGCCCCTCTTGGCTCCTCAGGGCGGAGCAGTGTGACTACATAGACCTATCGTTGCTACGTTTTGGGTGCCTGAGCAGGGATCTCCAAATATATATATTCAGAGTAATTTTTCTTCTCGGGTTGAGAAAATTCGGCATGCTATGCTTTCTGTTTCCCAACCATCGAGAAAGAGCTGAAGAAACGAGAAGAGCTACTTTAGAGCTGACGCGGAGTGACGCGGAGTAGCTCCCATCTCGCAACGCAATCGATTACCTACCACCCTGGTCAATTTCTTGGCTCAAGTCAGCAGTTACCTGTAGGGCTATCAGATATGGCAAAGCGCATAATAAGCCTGACCAGAGGAAAGGCTTTTGGCGGACAGAGAGAGATGGATTCGTGAAGCTTCTCCTTTTGCTCTGCGTATCGAATCAAAAGAGAAAGAGAAAAAAAAAGAAAACTTTTCAGATCCTCTCTGCATGCGGACTGCATGAAAGGTGGCTGGCTGATCCGCAATTTCACTAGAGAATCAAGCAGAGGCTGGCATGACGTCCAGATTGAGATGACAGTCGAGTCGAAACGTTAGGTAGGCTCCATGCGGGCTAATCTCTCGCCTAGGGTCGAGATCTGTCTAAGTTTGAGACCAGCGCTGATTTAGGCGAGCTGATCCCACGAGCGCTTTATAGCACTGAGCTAGACGGTAACGGCAGCCATGTGAGGAAGTGAGATGGGAGGGGACGCATGGCATGGCATGATGGCAACAAATTCAAGGTCTTCTCAATCAGGTGCCTCGATAATTCGACACTTGGATCCTTTGGCTCAGTGCCTGAGGACTGGAATGCTGGAGCGCTGTGTGCCTTGAAGCTTAGCGCCGACCTGCTAGCAGAGCGACTGGAGTCTAACGATTCCGTATCACGCTACCTTGGGACAATCGTGGATCTGTTTCTGCAGGCACTTAAAGCTAGCGGCTCCAATCGGCGATCAGGAGGTGGTCTTTGACTGGCCATGCTGAAACTGGGACCGAGGCCGGAAGAATCTGCGTGCTGCAGTAAGAGGGCGAGTCTCGACGCTGGCAGAGAGAAAGGAAGAGATTGAGAAGGGGAGCCTTGAGGATCACAGAAGTGGGGCCAGCGATAGGACAGGCGGGGTGATTGTAGAGAGCAGAAGCATGGATAGAAGGACAAATCGAGGTAGAAGCCTTGCTAATTTGCCTATATCCCGCTCCGCGTATAAAGCACGCAATGTACACGTATGGAGTAGATGGCATTTATCCTAATTCTAGATCACTGCTGGGTGGCTGCTTGCCCTGGCCAAGGACGTTTACCCCGATGCGGCTCTGATGCGCACCGGCTCCAGCGCAGATGCAACCTCGGATTTTGCAGTACGAGAAGGCCATGCTGCGTGCATGAGGAGCGATTCCTCGAATGACGCCACACCTACGAAGTTCTTGGAGACAGCTTTCGTGGCGACGGCGAGCTTCATTTATATTCCGCTCTTGGCGGTAGCGTTTAAATAGTCGCCTCGTTTCTGTCGGCCAAGCCGCGCGGATTGGAGGGCAGGGGAACGTGGTGTCTGCTCGCTAAAGTGGACGGACGGAGGTATGGATGCAACACATGCACATAGCGAGAAATAACATGGAAACCAAGTACTCAAGCTATGTCCAGCATGCGCCCAGCACTGCTCCGTATTTTCGTATCGCACCCATATATCATTCTCCTATACTATTAGTACTTCCAAGCTCAAGGTGCCAAGAGTCAAGAGCCAAGAGGCCAATGTGTCGTTGGTGACGACTTCAATTTCATCTCTTATCTCTGCTGCCACGCTGTTTATTGCCCTCCGCATTATTGGTGCAACACACCTGACAATAGGTCCTTGATAGTCGCCCCCTCCCCTATTACTTACTGCCCGAGTGTTGGGAATATAATTTACCCATGGCCAAGATTTCCCTTGTGCTGCCACATGGATGCAAGCCCCGATTTGCCCTCGAGATTCCAGAACCGGCAAATCCCAAGATTGAAAACGGCGGGGGTTGGCTCCAGAAGCCGTAAGCCGAGCCGATGTGCCCACACAGCCACGCAACGCCTGCTTCTTGAAGGTTTGGATCTGCCGGGGAAGCAGTTTTGGTCAGTTGTATGGCAACATGGATATTGCTTGTTCTCTCCTCTCAGCCACTTGATTCAAACTTGAAGTTACTAAGGTACTTGGTACCTAGGCCAGTGACAACAGCCGGCTGAACTTTTTTTTTTTTTTTTTTTTTCCCTCTTTTACAGGGATTCAAGATCTTATCAACCGCGGGAGATGAAGTTGCTAAAAAGACAAGGAAGAGTATCTGTCTATGTAGTTTCTATAATTAGCATGTAGGTTCAGACAAATGAAAGGTGCGGCTAATTCTCCTCGCAATAGGTCCGTAAAGCTGTAAGATCTGCTCCTCACAAGGCACAGAACCACCAGGGAACGGCACAGCACACCCTCCCCGTAAAAAACCCGCTGCAGAGATTGAAGCTCGTCTACATGACATGAATAGCCGCTGCAGCTTACCAGCGCTAGCGACCGCTTTTGCATTCGAACCTTCGCCATCCACTTACTTCGAGCTTCCTACGGCACTCGCCGCCGAATTGGCCAATCCTCTAATAGCACGGCATCCCCACCGCGCATGAATGGCCATGCCAGACCCGTCAAAATCTTCAAGGTTTCAAACGAAACTGGGTCGCGCAAGCCCGCTGCGACGTCATCGATACGGCTGTGACCTCGCGCGCAATTTGGCCGAGATGCTCGCCTTTGGCCCTGCCTGCAGCCCGGCGGATACGGGAGCTGGAGAGCTGCTCCGCACGGCAGCCATGCTACGTAGCAGCCTTGCAATTGGTGAATGGACTGTATGTAATAGCGAACAATGCGGTGCTGGCTCGGGGGCGTGTCTGGATACCGTAGGGGGAGCTTGTTCTCCTGGTCCTTCTCCTGACCAGGTAACCTTTGGGTTCTTTTTCTTTTTCTTTTTTCTTTTTCTTTTTCTTTTTTTCTTTTGGTGCCTCCTCCATATTCCGACGACTCTGCAGTCGCGAGATAGTGCTGCTGCTGCTGCTGCTTTCGCCCATTGCTTGGTGACGCGTGTCTGGCCTGGCTGCTGATCTTTGTCAATCGCTCCCGCAGACGGCAGAAAAGCGCCTACCGTCCACTCGCTCGCTCTTACAGATTTGTCCCTGTCGAGGCTGCTGCTGGGATTTCCCCCTCTTGCTTGTCTTACCATCGAGCTCGACATATTCGACTTGACCTTGCCTGGCAATCTCCGTCTTAGGGCCGATCCCACGTCTTCGATTGCCTTGCGCTGCATCAGACCTGCCTGAGTTTACCCCGAGCGCCAGCATCCATCCACCGGCGCACACACATCAGCCACCTGCAATTGAGGGACGGACATCCAACGCCTCTACACTGTAGCATCTGCTTTACCTGTTACTCTCGCTATATCACGGATTACCGCAATCATCACCAAAGGATCTCTGCGATTCACCGACTGTGCTGGGCTCGACATTCTTGGCCCTCGCAGCTCAGCTCAACGATCGCGCTGCTGGGCGCAAACCCTCCTTTTTGGCGCGGCTAGGAATTCCACTCGCTCAGATATCGACCGCAGCTATTCAGTCACCATTCGTTTGACCAACGATCTCTATTCTAATCACTCTAGGAACAAGCAAACAAAGGATCAAGCAGCAATTCCCTGCCGAACAAAGCGGCTCGCCTGGCTTTTTGGCATATATAAATTAAGACTCCTTCATCTTTCGCCTCTGCCTGCATTTCCAACTGGGACTTGGCAGCCATGGCCCCTACGTTTCTCAAAAGCCTGCGGCGTCAGTCAAGGGCAAGCTTCCGGACCGAAACCTCAACTGATACGTCTAGCGATGGTGCTTTGAGCCACGATACCCCGGATACCACGCCTTCAAATGGCTCCCTAACGCCGCCGTCCCTGGATCATCCATCAGACCCTGCCACTAGCCTGAACCGGCCCATGTTGGCACCTGGTGGAAACTCCAGTCGATATAGTGTCTCGGGCATGTCTGGTCTTGGAGCTCCTTCATCGATTGGTAGGAGTGGCCTACCTGTATCTCAGTATGCTCCTCGGGTTCAAAATATCTCAGACAACAATTGGGTATGTTGTGCAAAAGCATGGTTCAACTTCCTCTTTTTTTGTCAAAATGCTTTCAGCTATACTAGCTTTGCGTTGGTATAATCTGGACATCAGAGCTGCTTCTCCTCCATATCTTTGATACAAGCGTTGTGCCCTTGAAAACGCTAATTTCTTTTGATTAGGTGTATCAAAAAGTTCTTCTAGTACATGGCACGATTGGAGAGGCTATGCAGAATCACCTAGATGGCACCGTCATCATCAGCAGACTTGACGATGCATTCCCACCAACCAGCTGGCCCGTCTGGGATTCTCACTTCAAAGCTCTCGTCTATCTACAACCTGGGCCCAACAAAATCCGTCTCGAGTTTTCTAGTCCCAAGCTCGCCAATAGCTCATCCTCCAACCCTATACATGTGTCGTATCTGACTCTTCACATGGTGCCTTCGCTGAATGCTCCTCCATTGCAGCTCGCCATCCTCTTGGGCAAAGACTCTCCCGGAACATTCGACGCCACGCCTTCGCGCGCCGAAATAGAAGGTAATGGGTTGGAAGCTGCTGTCAAGAAATTTCGAATGGCAGCGTACCTTTGGCAGGCTTTCACTGCGGAGCAGATGTCGCGGCAAAAACTTGGACGGCGAACGTTCCGATTCGAAGAGGAATGGATGTCTGGCACTGCCAATCACCGCGACAGGGAAAATGGGACGATGAGATCTGAAGCCCGTGTTCACATTATCCGGTCTGACAAGACGGTTGCCGAGCTGCAAGATCTCAACAAGGCACAACAGTATGGCAAGGCCACAGATAAGAATGCTCTTTTCAATATCGCTAGTGAGGAGGTGAAGAAGCATCTGAATCCTCTCCCTGGACAGAAGCAATATGTCGCGGTTCTCTTACTTGATGCCCACTGGGACAAGGATATCAAAACGATCCGAGGCCATGCCGCACTTGGCGGCGGTCACGGCGAATTGCAATTGGGAATCTTCGGGTCACACTGCATGCACAGCTACCCTAGTTCCTTCGAAGAGGTGGTGCCGGCATTCACTGATTGCACGCCAACCGATACTGCGCATGTAGCTAACGACTGCAACGAGGCGGGAAGCTCTTGGGAGTCTGCAAACATTGGCATCGGCGCGCATCTCCACGAGGTGGGACACTTATTTGGATGCCCTCACCAGGAAGGGGGAATCATGCTGAGAGACTATGTGGTTCTCAATCGAAGCTTTGTCTCTCGCGAGGCATACTCTACCAGGACTAAATCCAAGGGGGGTTTGGCCCTACAGGCTGATGAATGTGGCTGGCATCGCCTAGACTGTCTTCGTTTCCGAGCTCATCCTGCCTTCCGGCTGCCTAGCGACCCTCCGACGAATCCGGATGAAAGCGTCCAGGCCTTTGCCGTCGACGGAGGCAACGTTTTGGCCGTAGCACAGACTGGAATTTCTTTTATAGAAATCTTTGGAGAGGGAGATGATGTTTGCCGAGCGTGGATCGAGTATATACCGGACAGCAATAATCCCATCCAGCGGCAAGTCACCTTGATTGATCAAGACCTGCGGGCTCGCTTGCCCGATGCCAAGAGAAAGGGCCGCGTCAAGGTGTCCATCAAAACTCATGGCGGAGGATCTTTGGATATCGATGACTTTAAAGCGTTTGCATCAAAGGAATCGTCTGTGAAATTGCCTGGCGGCAAAGTGGCTTATCGATGCAAGAGCCTCGGAGAGTCAAAGATGCAAGGGAGCGAGCCCCAAGAGGTTATTTTTACCAGTGCTGTGAAGCAAGACAGAATCATGTCTCGCGTAATTATATACCATGGCTCAGCGTTGGACGGGCTGGAATTTATATACGATGATAATTCAACGCAGCTCTTTGGCAAGAAGGGGGGCAAGGAGGGAGGTGATACATTTGAATTTGGTGAGTCTACTTTTGCGGCAACGCAACGAGAGCGCCTCAATCTCATATGCTAACCGCAAAACCCTATGACAGATATTCGACGCGGAGAGTACCTCACCGGTTTTGTCGTTAGAGCTGGCTTTTGGATTGATGGCATCCAGCTCTTGACCAGTCTCGGCAGGAAATCGGCCATGTTTGGAAAGGCTCATGGTGGTTCTGCGTAAGCCTACTCCCACCCATCTGATTTCGACGAGACCATGCTAACTTTATCGTCACAGACACACACTGTTGCCTCCTCGAGGCTTTTCGATCTGCGGTGTTGCTGGCACATGCGGCGCATGGCTTGATGGCTTCTCGATCCTAATCAAGCATTAAAACTGCTCTACTTTTCAAACGCAGTGGAAAACACAATTCAGGCATTTTCAATTTCATTTTATGGATTAACCGAGCATTTGGGCCTAGCTTACCTTGGACGGTTTTTTGGGTTTTCAATTGCAGCACTTGGCAAACGCACAACTAATTGATGATGGTGAGAAGAGTAGGGGATGAATATCCTAGCAAAACTGACACTTCTGCACTGTCTTGAAAAAAAAAAATGATGTACAAGAAGAGGCACAGGTTTGACGACCAACCCGTGCCTGGTGTTTTTGGGGTAATTTTTTTTTTCTTTCTTTTTCTCTCTTTCCTTGAATTTGTTATATGTTTCTAGGATTAGGCCAAAGATATCCGCTGAAAAAACTGATCAGCACAAGCTGTGGGTGTGATGTTTTGGGAGCTTTAGCAAAGAAGCCGGGAGGGGGAGGAGTATATATCGGTAGTTGTTTATATTATCAGGCGACATCTGATGTCAGACGTTTAATGGAGATGGAAATAAAACTAGAATATACGCAGTTTCAATTTGCTCGGTACATATAGTCGTTGCACAAAGAATGTGTAGATTCTCCCTCTAAGCAGTCTACTCATGTTGAACCGGAAGCATTCAAGCTACTCTACAATGTCATGTAGTCTGGTCTGACTAAATGGATTTGTTTTGTGTTTTTAACTTCACTACGTGTAAGCTTATATGAATTGTTTGAACTGCAATGTGTCGCTCCTGCACTCCATCACAACTTATTTCCTGTCGAGCGAAGAGCAATACTGCGACTACGTATTAATCACATGCACCTTAAAAGGCAGACTATGGAGTCTTGAGGCCGTGATCATTTCCATGTGATACTGTGGGTCAGCTGTGTACATAGTGAAGCATCACGTGAACTCCGGGTTAGAGAGAGCGAGAGAGGGAGATTTGCTTTGAATCGATCGCTGCTCTGCTTTTCAGCCCCCAAAACAAGGCAAAGGTTTCGAAAAAATTGATGACGGCATCCCCACTCAACCACTCACATCAAAGCTTGTAGCATGTCATCGTCATCTTACTAAGGCAGCTGGACCTGTGCATCAGTTAGGCGCGTAGTGCGTGCATTGCATCACTGACATCAGACATTCATGACTACAGGTACCTACCTGCCTTGTGCTGCCATGACTAGATGTTGGAAATGTACAGACAAGAGACTTGAACGCCTAACAGATGGCCAGATAAATGCAACGGCTTTGAAGAGCTTTCGCAGCATTCACAGTAAAATAGGCACATATATCCACAGCTCTGCTGTAATATGGAGAACCTTGGACAAAGAAAGAGGAAAAAGCCACAAGGCAGGTCGGTAGGCTGTGCATTGACGGCGGCAGCGCCACCCAAAGGAGAAAAGGCAGATTAAGCTAAAACGTACCTCCCATGTCAAGTGCAGCTCAAGCATCTCGTAGCGAGCAACAGCCCCTCGTGTCTTCTTTTTTTTTTTTTCCTTCTCTTCCTTGCTTTGTTCTCAGACATCGTCACCGCTACCACTATTCTCACCAAATACTCGCAATCAAGCAGACGGGTGTCTTCTTTTTGAAGAAGGATTGCCCTTTGCACTCTTATCTTATTTACCATCTCCACTTCTGCCGAGGTTTTTGCTCGCGTTTTTTTTATATCTATCCGTCACGACTATTTTCGCATACTACTAGAACCAAGTCAACGGCCGAAAAGCCTCTCTTGCAGAGCTTTGATCCGCACGCATTCCGCAACTTTCAGCCATGTCAAGACGACCCAGCGCTGCCTCGGCGGCCACCAATGGCCCTACCTCGAGAGAGCTGTCGCCCCAGAACCAACCAGGTACGAGCTTTTCCCAGTTGCTGGTGCCAAGGCCACAATCAATGCTAACGGATCTCTCCTTCTCTCTAATGGCAGCAATTGACAAGCAAAAGACGCTTCTTTCTGCAGACGTGGGCCACTTCTCGCTGGTACGAGCCATGCACCTCGCAGATCTCATTACTCTTCTGAATGGTGGGTTCCCCCTATCCCCGGTTCCTTTGGCGACTTTTGACTGGCGAGACGGACCAAGATGGGCTAACGATGCATGTGATTCTTGCATAGGCTTCTGCGGTGTCATGTCGATATTCTCGTCCCTACACTCCTGCCTGGAGCCTGCCAAGAGGGAGGATCACCTGTGGTGGGCTCTGGTATTCTTGCCGTTTGGTTTTTTCTTCGACGCCCTTGATGGCAAGGTGGCTCGATGGAGGAAGAAGAGCAGCCTGATGGGACAAGAGCTGGATTCCCTTGCTGATTTGGTATGTCGCTTTTTTTTGCTACACCAGCTGATGCCCAGTGCCTTATCACCGTCAACGGCAGTCGACAGGATGTACTAACGCCTCATTTCTTGCAGATCTCCTTCGGTGTCGCTCCCGCCATGGTCGCTTTCTCCCTTGGCCTTCGAACCTCGGCCGATACACTTGGTCTCGCCTTTTTCGTTCTGTGTGGACTGACGAGACTTGCCCGCTTCAACGTTACCGTCGCTGTTCTACCCAAGGATGCCACTGGCAAGAGCAAGTTCTTCGAGGGCACTCCCATTCCGACGTCACTGGGTTTGGATGCCCTCATGGCTTACTGGCTGCAGCAAGGCTGGATCTTGGAGGACATCCCCTTTGGCACCGCGTTCACTGGTACATCGCTCGAGTTCCACCCCATCGTGCTCTTGTTCGTCGTTCACGGCTGCATGATGACCAGCAAGACGATACGCATACCAAAGCCCTAAATCGGCAGCGGGATTGGCCGTAGTGAGCAGTGGCTCTACTTTTTCATACTTGGTCTTACTGGATATGCGGCTGTGGCAACTGGGGTTAGAGGGCTAATGGTCTTGTATGGTTTATGATCAATGAGTTGGCGCATTACGAAATTGTTCAGACTTTGTTCAGTTGGGTAACTATTTGGCGAGCGCCTCGCATAACGATACACGTTATACTTTCAAGGATGACCTCTACTTCTTTCTTTTTCTGGTTCCTTTCACTGATTGCCCATACGACTGAAGTTTTGGGTCCACTTTGATAGTCTTGAGGAGAATCTAGTCTATATGGCCTAGCAACAGAGGTTATAATACCCCCCGGATAATCTTATTATTTTTTGACATTACCGTGTATAAGTTTGAGTGATGACATATGATGTTTGCCTACGCCCACGCCTAGGTTGCATTTGCATTTTTGTTTTAAGACTTAATTCTTTCTCGTATATAAATACTTCGCCATCCCTGAGTTGATAGGAGACTCACTTTGGAGCTACCTCATGAGATTTGCCAACATGCCGAGACCTTTTAAGAGCAGCAGCTGTTTGACAAGTAGGGAATAAGAAAGGGGAGTGAAACGGAAGAATGACGAGAAAAAACTAAATTCAGGTACGACGGAGGAATAAACCGAGCCAGTAAAAAAACGCCGTGAAAAAAGCCCTTTGTACATATAAAACATCTTCCCTCCCCTTTCCTTCAAACCAAAGATCGATCTCCGCCGCCCTTTATCTTTTGCTTCTTTCTGTTTGTGGAGAGGGGGGTTTCCCTGCTACCGCTGAGCTTAGAAGAGAGAAAATGGCATTGGTATGAGTACCATGGATTCTAAAAGTTTTCCCAATTTCTCTTTTGCTTTACCAGCTGCCACCCCTGCTGAAGCCGCCACGTCCTCTGCCGCCAGCACCGCCCCTGGAGAAGCCACCGCTTCCACCGCGAGGACCTCCACGACCACCGCCGCGAGAGAAACCACCGCTTCCACCACGGCCGCCACGGCCACCGAAACCACCACCAGGACCGCCGCGTCCACCGCGGGAGAAGCCGCCGCGACCGCCGCCGCGAGGACCACCGCGTCCGCCACCGCCAGCGCGCTTGGGCTTGGGCGCACCGGGAGGGGGCTTGGGCTTGGGCAGGAACTTCTCGAGGGGCAGCAGCTTCTCGGGGGCAATGTAGAACTTGTCGCCCTCCTTGAAGGAGGCGGCCTGGATGCCCTCGGAGGGCTTGATGGTGAAGAAGACCTGGTTGATGGGGCCGAGGACCTCGTCAACCTTGCCGACGGCCGTCTTGTTCTCGAGGAAGATTTGGGCGTTGAAGTGGGGGACTTTGGGGTTGATGGATTCGCAGACCATTTCGCCTTCGCAGGCGTGGATGAATTTGCCCATTTCTGTGTGATTGGGAGTTAGCATTTCTCTTGGAGTATTTCTTTTCCTTTTTTTTTCTTTTCATTCTTTCTTGTTCCTTTTTGAGATTGCAATTCCTTTTTTGCACTTGTTCCAATTTCAGCTCTTAGACGAAAAGGGCCAATGGCATTGGAAACAGTCGCAGTATCTTCTTCCACCCTCAATTGAAAGAACAGAAATAGCCAAATAGAAGGAAATCCAGAAGATAAAAAAAAAATTGTTCGCCATACCTAGAACCTGCGCAGGCGGGCCCATATCCCTCTGCTGGAAACCTCCTCCACGTCCACCTCGGAAGCCACCAGCTCCTCCACGACCACCACCACGACCACCACCTCGGAAGGACATGTTTGCGGTTTTATAGGTTTTTAGTTTTCCGTTTTCTTTTTATTCCGGTCGGCGAATGAGGGACTGGAAAAGTATGCGCTGGTCGGAAGGGGGGGAGGCCAATTGTCGTTTGGAGTGACGCTCGTCCGTTTTGTCCTCTCTTCGTAGAACTTTTTTTTTTTTTTCCTTCGTTGAAATTTTCCGAAGCCAGGCTTTGGTTGAAGAAGCTTGTTCGATTGGGAGTGTCTGATTGGGTGGTGCGGAATAACATTTGAGCGGGTCTTTTTGACGAACGTGGGGCTGGGATACTTTGGTACTTGGGCCTGCAGTTTGGTTGGCTGCACTTTTACGGTCTTAAAAGATCCTATTTTCGGTTCAGATTGTGGTAAAACTAACAGGAAGATCTCATTTTACTTCACTTGAATAAATCTCGTTCCATCAATTCAAAGCAAAAAAAGTGCTAGCTAGACCACGCATGGTAAGCTACGGATATACCTAACGAGTGATAAAGAATGATGCCGTCCAAAGAAAACTCAAAACCAAGTGAAAAACTAAATTGAATCAACATGACAAGCCCAGATAAATCCAGAGACAAGATAGGAACAAACAGCATAAAATGACGTCCACATATCACCCAGCAGTGTTGCACCGTCCCCGCCATAACCCTCCTTTCACACATTCAGCATCCGAGATACTGACTGGTACAAGACATAAAACATGGCTCAAAAAAATATGGTATCCAAATAAACTGACGTGTACCCAATTTTTGGTTTTGGACGGATAAACAAAAAAAAAAAACCCCCCTTTGACAAAAAGGAAATTCATGTTGGCCTTCGCTTTTCATATTATGGGAAGCTGCCCGGCATCGGTAGGTTCGATACCGACATATCCTTGACTGTTCGAGTAGCAGGATTGGCGGTGGTTGGTACCGCACCCTCTCCCTGGCCTGGAAGAGCTTGCAAGCCACCAGCGTCTGTCTGAGTCTGAGACCTGGGGATTGTGTTCGGGTTGACACTGTTAACATGCCCATCCCTGGCGCCTCCAACGTTGGTATAATGGCCACCGTTGATTTCTTGCATATCGGCACTTCCTACGGCACCATTGACCCTAGCAGCATCATGGGCCCCTCCTGCGGCCTGGTGATCATGATTTAGAGACTTGTCGCCGGGATAACCATTGGGAATTACTGGCTGGCGAGTGCCGGGAATAAAAGCTGGTGCTCCATAGACATTTCGTTGGTTGCCTTGGCCCTGGTCCAGCGGCTCGCTCGTATAAGGGTTGACGCCATCGACCTGAGCCTCATGATTGGCAATGACTGCCTGTGCGTGCATTTCATTCATGGGAGTCTCGCCTCTCTGGCCGTAATCAGGATGGTTTTCATCGTAGTGCGCATGATATTCCGGGGCATAGGCAGTCGTGGCCGTTCCTGGCATGGCAGTTGCGGCAGCAATTACCTGGGCATTTGGCGACGCCACCTGGCTGGATCCGGCACTAGATGGAGAGTGAGGCACCTGTAAGCCTCGTTGGGCATTGACTTGTATGTCGGATGGGAACCGCCCACCTGGTTGGGGCCGTCGTGATTCAGATCGGGGTTCCGCGAGGACGTCCTGCTCAGTTGCTTGGAAGGGCGGCTCGTCTTCCTCGTCGAGCTCGTTGCTGCTGACTGATCGATGTGACGACTGGCTCGTGCTCCTCCTAGAATGAGATCGTACAAATGCTATTCGCTCTTCCGATGACGTCTCTGTCAGTGCCTTGATATCGTCGTACCAAGCCATCATCGTATCATGGCTCTCGGCCCGGAATACCCAAGTGTGGCCTCGGTGCATGGATCCGGTTTGTCGGCCCTTGAGGAGGAATTTATTCGACGGGCCTCCTTCGCTTGAGCGGGATCCTAGTTTCTGGTCCGGTAGATAGAGGGACATGATGGGAGCTTGCGCCTTGTCTGCCGACTTGAATTCGTGCAGATGCGTTGTTGAAAGTACATACCTAACATGATATTAGAACTAACATTGACATTACTTGCTTGAGCGCTCAAAATTCAAGACTTACCACCCGGCTGTATAACTCTTCAGGTATTTACTCTTGCGCTCCAATAGTCCAGCGCGAATTTCTTGTGCAGAGAAATGGTCCTGTCCAGGATAATGAATCTGTTCAACTGAGCGCAAAGGAATGTTGGGGTTGACCACTCGGTTGTCGTTGGAAACAAAATGCTCCCATTCTTGATCTTTAGGCATAGAAATGGGTCCATCGCGCAGCTCTCCGACAATGTCGAAAGCATTTTCCGCTTCGCGCTTGAGGATGCCGGTGTAGGCATTGTATGCTTTTTGAATCTCGCCTACAATGATGGACTCTAGCTCACGACCAGAGCCCTCGAGGTTGAGATAGGCCTGATGCAGGTAGTTTTCTTCTTCGATTTGGCGATCAATCTGGCGATCGACAGCCAGTCTAAGAAGGTAGGGATCCTGCTTGCCGGTCGTGTTGGAAGAGTCCATCTCGGACTTTCCCAGGACTTCGGACAGAGCTTTGACTGCTCTGCCCGTAGCCTCTTTCTCCTTCTCAACATTGTTTTTGAAGTCGCCAGCTAGGTGCTTGATTTCCTTGATTTTCTGTTGCAAATCACTCCTCAAGCCTGTAAGGGCTAAGATGACATCTTCTTCAATCTCTTTCGCCTTTGTAGCTTCTTGGAGGGCCGTCTTATTATAGGTGCGAATCATCTGTAGGGCATCGTCGAGTCCGGCAGTTTGGAGAAATGAAGCGGGGGTTGCGATATTGTTCGAGACGCTAGACAGCTTGGTAATTGACTTTGCCTTTTGCTCGTAGTGGGTTTGAATTTCGCGGTAGTAGGAAATGAGATCTTTCAAGATTTTCCTCCAGGCTGTTGGTGTCGCAGGAGATTAGCGCCGGATGATACACGCTGCTTACATCGTAGCGAATGGCAATGCGCCAAGGAGGGAAGAAGAGGGGGAGCAACATACTCTGAAATCTGGCGGCAAGGACATCGGTAGGATTGCCCGTCGTCGGTACAGGGCAGTAGAATGGGCTTTGAAGCTCGTCGGCGTCGGCAGTTTGAAGCATGAGGCTCTTGACGCTACCCGCTCGTGCGCTGCGCCGGCTGCTGGATCGGACCAGGCTGCCAGTGCCGCTCCGTCGCAGCGAGGCCTTCTTCTTCAGCGTATTGCCCCTCTGCGGAAGACCGCGATCATCACCAGCTGCGTAGCTGTTGACCGAGCTGGAGCGCTGCATGGCAGCCGTCCCAATGGCGGCCGGCCCTGCTCCGGACGCTGACATGACGGGCGAATCGCGGCCGCGGCGATTGTCGAGGATCGAGCTGCCGCGCTGGCTGGCGTCCCACTCCTCGGTGAAGCGGCCAGGAACGGGGCTCTGGCGCCGGTGAGGCGATGAAGTATTCGAGCGTCCGCCGGCGTCGAGGTAGGTGGGCTGCGGCTGGTAGGACAGCGGCCGTCGTGATCTCTGGGAATAGGGTGAGCCGGATAGATGGCGCTGCGATTGCGAGTGCAGCGGCTGCTGGTAGGAATTGAGTGCTGGAGGCGGATTCAGATCGGCGGGATGAGGTGTCAATCCCTGAGTCTGAGGCGGATAATCCATGACGATGTTAGAGGAGGAGGAGGAGGAGGAGGAGGAGAGGAGAGGAGAGCAGAATAATGAGCTGAGCTGAGCTGAGCTGAGCCGAGCTTAGTAGAGCTGAGCAAAAAGCAGAGCGAGAATCCAAGGGTAAAGGAGCAACAACCAAAGAGAAAGCAAAAAGTAAAGCAAGCCAAATAATTATAGTTTGCTCCTAATGAGGATGCGCAGCCAAGCTCGCGCCTGGCCAAGGTTTCGCCTCGCACGACCTAGCGAGTGACGACAGACGTGGGCGGACGATCAGAGGCACGCAAAAGATGGCGTCTGTGGGTGGTGGGGAGGGCGAAATCGATCAGAGACACAAGCGTCGCCTGTTGGGGTTGACGCAATGACGAGCTGCTAAAAAAGGCGCTTCTGGGATTTGAACAGCGGGCAGCGCCACAATGAAGAAATACCTGGCGAGAGGGAGGCGAGGCGACAGGTACGAGCAACTGCTGTTGTCCTTCTTCCTGTTTCTCTCCCTTCTTTTTTGTGCAATTGTAAATCTCTGAGGTGCCGCTGAGCCACAGACCACGAAACAAACCAGTGGGTGTTTCGTCCTCGGCTGTGCAGTGAGTGTAAGTGGAAGGTGTATAAACCGGTGTAAGAGGCCTGGGCACTGCGCAGATACGGACAAAGCGTGAGATGGATGACTCGTGTTTGCACGGGTACACGATCAAAATGGTAGGTACCAGCAACTCTTTAAGCCATTCTTTTGCAACATGCATGGATTTCTTCTTCATTTTTCAAAATTACCGGAATCGCCGTATCGAAGCGCTTTACACGCACATGCTTCGCCCCGCACATCGTCGCATCACCCGCCTCTAACTTGGCCATCTAAAAGCTAACGACACTCAACTCTGATTTGCGCGCAGCGGCAGAGGACAAGTGAAAAAGAGGGGAGGCGCTAGCGCAGGAACCTGGTCGATACCTGCACTCCGTGTAGTGCTTGCATTGGCGACGAGGGTCACGGCCAAGTAGAGCGAGCGACTAAAGCCCGAGGTGCATGGTGCTGAAACTGCATGACAGCGACATGACAGGCAGGGCCAGCGCTGCAGCCTCTTCCAGCCAGCATATGCACGAGAATCAACCGCTGAATACAGCCATCCTGATGCTACAGGGAGGATATCCATCAAGGTGCGTGTAATTGCTGTAGCTACATGTACTTACATGCTTAGCACGCCGTCAGCAGTGTAATTCTTCTACTACTTGCTATAATGCTCTTCGCTGTAATCAATCCCCCTTACGGAGCGTCCCGACCCAAGGGGGCTCAGCAACCATCCCCCGCGTCTCACCTCTCTCCTCTCTCGTTATCGCCGTCATCTGTCTCTGCTGCCTCTATCCAACAAGGCACTACCCCAGTAATTCTATCACCTGTTCCCCCTTTGAGCCCATGGCTCCTCGTAGCTGAACCCCATACAGGCGCTACTGATCCCCTAACATGGGCCAGATCGGTGCGAGAGAGCTCCAATGCCCGCTCTCGCCAATTCACAAACCCGCGCACATCATCACGGCCATTAACAGGGCAGTCCCTTGACGCCCATTTTCATGTGGGCTCCTGTCAAAACTGCCTAAAAGTACCTACTGAACGTCAAATCAATCAAACTCAATCCTCTTTTTTTTTTTTCAGCTGCTTCCGTCCAAAGGCCTGGCTGCCACTTCCAATCGAGAAAAAATGACGTATTAGTTCGTCCCCGAAGCACAAGCCACGCCCCACCGCCCAGACTTGGTCTCCTCTCCTCTCCACTCCAAAGATTCCTAAATGCTGCTTCTCTCTGCTCTGAGTGGCCCGTTTCGTTTTGGCCATCGTGCTTTGGAATTGGGCAAAAACATGGAATCTGGTAAATCTGGGTGTACATTTTCCATTTTTTCCCCGCACCGCACGAGGCTGTGACAGCATCCATTGAACAAACGTGCATGCTTTTGTTGCATTGGTACCACCCAAATGCTCATCTTGGTGCTCATTCTGATGAGTACATGTGATTCTTGCCGGTTGCTCGGTCCAGATCATATGGCCATTCGGGCACTATCAAACTACATGAGAATTCAATAAAGGGACAATTCCTGAAGTTACAACCGCACGTATATTCCTAGGTATCAACAGGTGCTCGTATACTCGGATGATCGGCTGCCGAACGAATCCATCTCGAGCCCGTATTTGCGCCTCTATGTTGCTTTTATCAAAAACAGAGCCTAAGTTACCTATAAAAGCACCAAGCAAACCCTCAAATGTCACATGCAATACGTCAACCACGATGCAGTCCAATTCAAAACCTCGAAAAGCAATAAATATTATATTCGCCCAAAGTAACAATACGCAACAAATTGCCCCGTTGCCTGTTTGCCTCTTGCCCCAGGCATTACCTATACCTAATAGTAAGACACCGTTACCTATGTGCGTGCATATGTACAACAAAGACAAGTAAAAAGCCTGATCGATAACACCGTCTTGTCTATGCTGCCAGGTATTTCCCATTTACTCATGTTTCTCGTGTCAAACAATTGGCCGGCCTGTCGCTGATCTCAAGTTCGAGAGTTGACAAAATCCCCGTGTTACTCTGCAAATCATACTCCAAAAACTCCGGGAAGCCATTGACGACGTGCATTTCCAAGGTGTGAACCCATGCCTTGGTCAGCGTCTGTGAGCTCTAGCTCTGCTCTTTGTGGCCAATTTCCAAACAACCGTTTCAGAAACAAGCAAGCAAACGATTAAGTGAACAAGAAAACAGATGGACAAACGCAAGAAAAGAGAAGAAAAGAGAAAATCCTAAAGTAAAAGCACTATGATTAAAGAATAAAAAAGGAGCAACAGATATAGTATGGCATGTTTCCGGGCAGGTTTCCTCAGTTGACGGTCCCTGCCAGATGTTCATCCGATGACGTTTCCGCCATTCGCACTTTGCCATGTCGTCTAGGAGGTGGTGCCTTTGGCGGTACCTTTTTCGACGTAACACTGCTGATATGTACCGTAGCAGAATGTTTAATGGCTGAAGTTGAATGCTGAAAGGGAATGCCATGTCTGTGCTTGGGCACTGCCGGTACAGGCTTCTTGGCTTTGCTTGCGCCATCGTCTTCGACTGATTCGGCGGCTGGCTTCATGCCGTTTCGACTCGGCGTCTGCACGCCTGGCTTCTCCGTGACTTCGGCCACATCAGTGACACTAACACTGCTAGATGAATGCCTTGGCGATAGGCTCATGCCCAGGAGCTTGCGAGCGACCTCTGCCTGTCCTGACGCTTCGGAATCTACGTCCTCTTCATCCACTAGCCATTTGACCTTGGACACTCGGTCCACCAATCGCAGAGTTGTCGGATCAGCGGGGGCAAAGTGGGCGTTCTGCGAGCCTCTCAGGATTTTAAGTAAGCGTAGAATTTCCTCCTTCTTGTAGTGCGGCGGCTGATTCATCTGGGTATGCGCTAGTAAGGGGTATAGAATTCGCAAGTATGTATGCCGAAGGGACATCCTTTCGTCGGGAAGATCCATCAAATTTCGAATAATGACGTCTAGTAGCACTCGTAAATCGTTGGTATAAAAGTATTCATATGTCGCTTTCGTAGTGAATAGAAGATATAGAAGCTTGAGGATCAACAGCTGCAGAGACGTTTCGGTCTCTCGATTTAGAAGCAGAATGATATTCTCTCCAAATGTTCGGAATAATGGCCCGTGGAGGCTCAGGCATTTGACAATACGGTTCGTCAGTGGTTCGGGGGCCGATCCGGGGACCGTGACAGTGTCTGTGGATGCAAGCATGTACTGTTCATTCAGGACAAGCTACCATGAATTGTCAGCACGCGCGAGGATGAGATGACGGTTAGGTGGCCCGCTCAATGTAAAAATAGAAAACCACTTACCAGTACTCTAATGGTTGGGTAATGATATGGATCATTGACATCGCTAGACACGCCCTCGATGAGGCCAAACAGAAAGTGGATAAAATCATCGTCGACCAGCGCCAAATCTTCCGGTGTCAGCCGCTCTACACGCGACATCTCATACATCAGCTGCAGCAGAAAGCGATGGAGTCGCGGGTCGCCATCCTTTTCTTGCCTGATCAGCTCGAGAAGGCGGGGGAAGCAGGCCTCCTGGATCATGCGCGGAAACGTCGCCTCATCCTTGTGGCCGTCCAGCAATAGCAGAGAGACTATCGCGTGCAGAGGCCCGGCCTCGTCCTCCTGTAGCAGACTGTAGATGAGCTGCTTACGGACATAGTCTTTATGATGTCGGAATATGTCGCTGTTCAGCAGGATCTGCGCGCACATGATGACCTCATCCTGTGACTGCGGCTGCTGGTCGCGAAGCTGCGTCGTCAGGCTCAGCCAGGAACGGAGGGCATCGTCAATGGATTCGTGGCTTTCGCAGTGTTCCGAGACGCACTTGTCGAGTTCTGGAGAGTAGAATTAGTGCCTCTTCTCTCGATACCTCCTGACTCGTCACTGGACCAATTTCAACAAAGATTTCAACGTACCAGTCCACAGCTCATCCTCTTCCTCCACAGACAGAGGAGAGGGCACCATCTCTTCGAAATCCGCCATGGCTGCCAGGTCCCGCAGCTCGTGGCTGCGACTGCATCTGGGCCCTTTGCGCAGACCGGGTTGGTTCGTTGGCGGTTGGCGAAAAAGGCTGGCGACGACGCTGCAAGAATCAGAATCGAAACTTCAAACAGGCAGCCCAAGATTCCGGGAAATGGCAGGTCGAGAAAAGGAAATGCGCGCCCGTCGCCCGAAAGCCCACGACCCAGAAGGGGCTCCTGATTTTTGAACAGGAGTGTCTTTGCTCGGGATGCGAGCGGAATGCAAGGCCCCAGTTGGATTGTGTGGGGTAGCGAGTGAGGACTGGAAAAAGAAAGGCGATGCTTCGGGATTGATTTCGAATGACTTAGCTGATGTCACCCAGCAGGTATAGCGCATGCACGGTGGCGCTGAAAGGGAAAAAACTTCAGGGCTATCGACCACTAACGTTGCGCGCTGGTAAATTGAGGGACGGGGGCTCCCGTTGGCTGTCTGCAGGGAACGCGCCCGGCTTAAATAGGCACATATGCACGACTGATAACGGCAGCTGAACAGCACATCCAATAGAAATGGGTACGTTGTTTAATGCGACCAGAGCTTTGAACTTTATTGACGGCTGTTTTGAATATGTACAGCTTTGAATAGTTTCTGTATTGATACATGCTCTCATCGCTTTGATTGCTTCTTTATTTATAGCATTATCAGTTCGGTAGTCATTATCCATCCCTTGTCCCGAACATACATAGATAAGACAAAATAAACGATCAAGCCCCTAGGCACCGCTTGTAAGGAGACAATAACCTTTGACACCCAAGGGAAATAGTCTTCAATGTTCTCATTTCCAGGAACCCACTGTTGAGGCTATCTCCTTGTATCCATATTTTCATCGTATTTACTGGTATCTTGCCTGTATGTAGTAGTATGTGCATTTGTAATAACAGGGGGGTATTATCTATCATGAAACCAGCATTCTACCGGCTTCCTTTTCCTTTTCCTTTTCTCTTTCTCTTCCTGTTGCATTTGCACGGCTCCCCACGCCAGACTCCGAATCGCCCATCCCATCCCAATGAGGCTTGCCGGACAGATTATTACCCAAGACATCAAACCAAAGAGGCCATGCTATGAACTCTTGTCCTTATTCTTCTTGTTGCTTTCGTCTTCGTCGTCGTAAATCTTCACCTTGTCTGCATACTCCCCAATCTTGCTGACGACATAGTCCGTAATGGTCTCGCCTTTGCCTGCTGCGACTCTCAAGATCAGCTCGTTGAGGGTCTGTCTTCCCAGGATATCAACATGGTCAGCAGTATTGGGGCCGCCGCGCGGGCTAAATCGATCAGGCTCGTGAGGCATCTCTACCACAGTGATATGAGCTCCAGCGGGGTTATACCGTTTCATGTGCCAGCCACGGTTGCACATATATCCAGTGCTCAAGAGATTTACGGTTCCATCTCCCTCGCCTAGAATAACACCATGATCAGCCGTCCCTTCGGTGTATCCAACGTCGATGGTGATGTTGAGATTGGTCATGATCGGCTGATCAGGTGCTCGGTAAAAATAGGATCGCTCTGTAGGTTTTCCAACGCCATAGAAGCAGTATATCTTGAGATTTGGCGCCCGCGGAAGTCTCGTCTCAAGTGGGTTGATCCATTTTCTAGGATCCTTCTCGTTTGCCTCAACCTCTGCAGCAGTGTGGGCAACTCCGTGGGAATAGCTGCGCTTGATCTGGTCTGTATACCATTCCTCGGTCGTGTTGAAGAGATAGCTCATAGAGTCCCGCACGGTAAAATTTCGATCTGGAGTCGTCCAATTTGAGCCGACTCGGAAGTTGAGAAATGATCCGTAGGAAAGTGTTTGTTCGGGCTGGTCATCTGGTGCTCCGCCCAGATCTCCCCAAATTGCATCGCCTCCGAGAGGCAGCATCGAAGAAATCCCTGGCATGGCTCTGAAAATTTCCGCTCTTTCTTCTTTACTCAAAAACTTTTCCAGGCCATAAATTGCCAGCGCGTTCAGCTGCGCCGTGTCGCGCATCTCTCCGGACAATACAGCCGTCAGACCCTTTACCGCGCCCAGCATGCAGCCGCTGATATTGATCCAAGAGTCGACGTGACGGTCCACCCAGTCGTCTCCGCCACGGCCGCCCTGGTCCGATTCGACCCAGTGGAAAAAGTAAAAGATGACTTGACTTCCCATGCTGTGCGAGGCAAGGACGACTTTGCGCCCTTCGAACTCGACTGCGGTCTCGATGTATGACTTTAGCCTGGAGAAGTACTGATCTCTGACTTCGAGATTGGGATATGACAGTCTCCAATCATATGCAGCTGTGAAGGAGTTTGTAGGGTCGTATCCTATGGTGGCCAAGTTTTCAAAAATTTTGCTCCATATCCAATAGCCTGTGATGAAGAAGTCGGTTGCATCAAACCCTTGTGCTGCGCGCAACTTCACCATGGGCGGATCAAGCCCGGTTCTTTTATCGAGCATGATATGCCTCTTCCAGATCTCCTTGTCAAGAACTAATGCCTTCATCATAGTCCAACTTCCCCATAGCCTCTTTCGGAAATAGGGTCTCGAGATATTAGCTGTCCCCCAGGATTCGAGGCCCGTCGAGATGACACCAGGTATCATGATCATGGGGTGATGCGCTTCTAGACCCTCAGCTCGAGCCTTCAGGCCTACAGCAAACGCGTCGTAGGAAGACGCAATTTCACGCTCTCCTTGTGCAAGATCCCGCATGTCCTTGATGAAGCCGGCGGGTATAACGTCAAGGAAACTGTCCATGGTGAGTTCCGTAATCTCGGGGAGGTCGATCAAGTCATTCGTCTTTGCAAAGAAGCCCGCCGCAAGGAGACCGCACAGGCCGCCCAGCAGGAAGATGAAGGTGTTGCGACGCTTCCGCGCTTTGGAGCCCCGTTCAATCACATGGACGTGAGATGTTGGCTGGACTGGCGGAGAGTCTTCTTTCGACGAGTCGTCGGCGGAGTCGGCTGGCGTCGTCTCCGGCGGAATGCGCCGACGAAGAGTGGTGGCCATGATCGAGGCCTGTGAGGCAAGCCGCGAGCACCAAGATCCTCCAAACTATGCAGCAAGTCGAGAAGAAGGTGCGCAGGTGGTATTGTATCTTATTGGCCAAGAGAGGAAACTCGGCTTCTCAAAGGCGAAGCCGCGCAACTTCAAAACAAAGCAGATACGGGACTGTTTTAGATGTAGGTCCAGGCCTCAAGCCCTTGTGGTGGCTGAACTGACGTCAACGCTTTCGGTGTTCCGCAGCAGCTAGGGAGCAATTAATCCAACAGCACGGGAAGGGATCCGCTATTGTTAGTGGCTGCCAGCGCTGTGAAAGAGCCGCTAAAGTGTCCGTTCTCTCATTAATCGACGAGAGAAGACAAGGAGACATGTCGAGGAATATTCTAGCTGGAAACACCAAATATATATCTAGGTAGCGATAAATAAAATAAATTGCTACACGCAATATCGGCGCCCCGAATCGATCCCCGGAGCATTGTAGCAGCCCGTCCCATTGGCTGCGGCGTGTTGCTGAAACCCGGTAATTCAAGCATCAACGTCGCGGACCCGATCTGAGAATCTAGCTTGGCAGCTTAGCATGTGATTGACACAAAGGCAGTTCGCCCGACGATCCACCCGAGACCTGGGTCTGGCTCTTTAGTCAGGCTAAAACGCAGCACAGCGCCAAAAAGTGCCTGTCAGCCCAGCAGCGCCTTTTTCCTGTTCCGGGCAATCTGTCGAAGGATTTCTCAGTCTCTAATTCTTCCCGCCCGATGCTGACCGGGCTGCCTGGTTGGCTGCCACCTTGGCTATTCGTTCGTATCGTCGACTCATCAGCCGACGGTTGAGTCATTCATCGAAAGAGGGCAAGCTTCTGGGGAGATCGGCTGAAAACATAAGAGGGGAGGCATTGGAAGCTGTTGTCATACAGACCGCTTTTAAGCCAGATTTCAGATTCCATCGCCAAGCCAGCAGAATTGGGCAGATATCATGGCGGTCTCATCGGGCAAGCAGCTACCGGCCGACTTGGAGTATGTGCAGTATGAGCATCGGCTCGAAGCCCAGTACCTCCCAGCCATCCGGTCGCTCATCTCAAAAGACCTGAGTGAGCCCTACAGCATCTACGTCTACCGGTACTTTCTCTACCAGTGGTCTCATCTTTGCTTCATGGTAAGTCGCTTTTAAGACGCCTCACCTACCTCATACAGAAAGCTGATTGAACTTGCATCAGGCCCTGGACCCCAAGGACGACTCACTCATCGGCGTCATCATCTGCAAGCTCGAGGTTCATTCATCGCACTCGCCTCCAACCCGTCGAGGGTACATTGCCATGCTGGCTGTGGCTTCACATTTCCGCGGGCGGGGGATTGCCACCGCCCTGGTGAAAAAGGCAATCGAGGCCATGGTAGACCGCAATGCCGATGAGATTGTGCTGGAGACGGAGGAGACAAATACGCCTGCTATGAGGCTGTATGAACAGCTTGGCTTCATACGGTCGAAGAAGCTGCATCGATACTATCTTAATGGGAACAGCGCTTATCGACTAGTCCTCCTCCTGAAAGCAGTGGACTCAGATCGAAGCTCTATCTATGATGAGAGTCAAATCACATAATATGAGCTTGGGGTGCCGTCATTATGTCGAGGTCTATCCGCTGCATCGCTGGTAACATGGATAGAGGAGGTATATCGGGCTGTTCGAGACGCGGCATATGGGACGGCGTAAGATGGTGCTGTGTGTGGCTTATGATGAGGCATCACTCAAAACTGGCGTTTCTAGCATTTCATGATATTCATTTATCTTATAGCCTATTGTACGGTCTTTTTTATAAGTACTGATGGTCATCTCCTGTTGGTTATATCCGTATGTACATAGCATAGGTACTCTTGCAAACTGCCTAGGTATTTAGCTAACATACAACTTGCGCCAACATTGTACCTATCTTATTAATATCACATTCACGCCCGGCGCGGAAACACATCAGTAGAGCTATAAATGGAGGCCCTTACGCCCCAGGCATTGCCAGAGGAGATGCCAATATATGTAAAGGCATCTATTTTACAACGTTAATGAATCAGCCTCGCAACGGGTATCGTAGAGCAGAGAACTTGCCTGGTTTATAATAGATCGGACGGCCTCTGGCTTCGACCAGTCTTAGCTCCCGAAGCGTTTGCAAGACACGCCCCACGTCGGTCTTGTCCCGGAAGTCTGCCGTGTAAACACACAGGATACGATCTTTGCGGGGGTCTTCCAATGGCGACCGCGGCAAAACCTTGGCAGCGATGCCAAGCTCGTTGTTTGCAGTAGCTTTTGCAACAATCTCCCACATTTCATTTACCTCCGAGACAGGGCAAAAGAGCAGCCACTAGGAACATTGCATTGTCAGTAAAGAGGCTGCCATTTATCCCTGATCCTATATATCAAGATGAGTCGTACCTTGCCTGTTCGAACCTTGGCGAGATGGGCCAGGTTCAGAATGTCGTTGACAGCCTGCTTCTGCTCTTTTCTAATTTCTTTCTCCACAACGGACTTTCCCTTGCCCGACCTCTGCATTCCTTCAATGAATTTGCTGACTAAATGAAGCCTCTCCAAGCCTCCTTGAGTGACTATCGCCGTCTTACTACCCTCTTCTTCTGGTGCTTCGTCCTCATTCCCTTTGGAGAACTGACCCTGGCTGTCCAGCTTGTGCACTCTCGGGATATAGGGATTGCATATATATATCCATGGTACCTCGGGCGTCTGATCAGTTGTTGATGGTGGCAGTCGTGAGAGGAACTGGTCTATCGTCTCTGTGAGTTGCCAGGCGTAGGGAATTCCGGAATAGGGGTTGTGTAGGTGCGAGGCCTCTTCAAGGAAATCTGTCTGTTGTAGGGGCCGGCCCGGATGCACTCGTTGCTGCAGGGCCCATTCATCCACGTCGAAGTCGGCTACCCGCTGCAAGAGATTTGACGTGGTTTCCTCATCGCCTAGTTCTGTAGTCAGAATATGCACATGTTGTTTGTTTTCGCGTAAACAAAAAAACACAAATTAAGCAAGACCGAGATACCAACCATAGAAATCGGATTCGTCGCTGTCCATGGCGGCGTTGAGCTACCCGCGCCGCACTTTAGTCAACACCGGCACCGCCGCCACAGCAAATCGATGCCCCGTCCGCCACTAGGCGTGGCTAATTCGTGGAGTTCAAAAATACTGGAGCTGGCGCGAGAAAAAGCTGAGCCGGATCGCGTTCTCGGCGTGTGCGTGTTGCCCAGAAAAGAGCATCCACGGTATAGATGCCAGAGCCTTCAGGTGCCTGGCGCAGCTAGCAAAGGTTGCGGTATGGTGCCAAATAGACTGCAACGCCTACTCTCAGGCCAAGTTGAAGATGGAACCGGGAAAAGAGGACCAAAGAGCTGCTGGGGGAGAAGAGACAAAGATGAAAACCTTGACGCGGGGATCGTTTGCTATATGTGATAGATGTTGCCATCCATGCTGATGGTTCATGTTTACAACGAGCCTCCCCTGCCGCTCCAATCCCCAGTTAATGCTGCGCGGGCTGGCGGGAAGCCATCCGATAAGCTCCACTGCACGCCACAAGCTGCCAGAAGCCTTTTCACGCCTCGCAGCGTTGCGTGCGAATTTCTTTTTCTAGGCTCCCAAAGGCAAACATGAGGCGAATGACGTATTCAACTTGAGCTGCCGACTATCCTGTCATCTTCTCGTCTCTGTCACTGCTGGTATTCGCTGCCAAGCATGGAGGGATTAACGCCCATCGCCTCGCTGCGGTCGCTGATACTGGATCTACCGCCGAGCTGTGCTGAGTTTTGCCCGGCGCACCCCGAGTATCTGGTCGTGGGCACGTACAACTTGCAAAAGGACGACAATGCCGAGGCAGCAGCATTGGATGCTCAAGAGGTGGGCGACGCTCCGGCAGCTCCCAAGCCCCAGAGCCGGAATGGCAGCCTTGTCGTTCTCAAGATCGAAGGCGACGACATGTAAGGCTGCAAATATGACATTGGATGTCTGCTTAGTAGAGTTACGAAATTGTCGGGCCACTAACTGCTGATGAGGAAAATAGATCGATAGTGCAGACCGTCATGCAGCCCTCTGCCCTGCTGGATCTTCGCTTCTACCAGAACATGCCGGAATTCCACAATATCTTGGCGGTGGTGTCAAGTACCGGAACCCTTGCCGTGTTCAAGTTCGATCCGCTTGAAGATGCCAGCGCACCATTGCAGCATCTTGCCACCAGCAGATGCGATGATTTGGATCAAGATGTTCTCTTTCTGCAATGCAATTGGCACCCAGTTGCCAACAGGGTCCTTGGAGTCACTACCTCTACCGGCCTAGCAAGACTGCTGCTGCTTGATGACGAGTGGAAGATTGCAAAATCAGCCGATGTGGACATTCAAAACTCTCTTGAAGCTTGGTGCATAGCTTTCTCTCCAGCTGGTGCCGCCTCAAACGCAGCAAACCAGCCAATCTCGGTCTACTGCGGGGGAGACGACTCTGCGCTTCGATATACGACTTGTCACTGGGAGGAGGTGGGTGAACAAAGCGATTCATCATCGATCTTAAATGTGCCATTTGGGCCCATCACAATAAAGGGACAGCATGATGCAGGAGTTACTGCGATTCTGCCCTTGCCCCTGCCGCTATCAGCCCAAGACCATGGTAGCATAGTTGTCACTGGTAGCTACGACGACCATCTTCGAGTCTTTGCCATTCATGATCTTCATGAATCCTATGGCTTAAAGCGTGTGCAACTACTGACAGATGCGAACCTCGGTGGTGGTGTGTGGAGGCTGAAGCTGATCGATACCCAGACGGTGGGTAGTTCGACGAAGATTCGAATCCTGGCCTCTTGCATGTACGCTGGAGCCAGGCTCGTCGAGATCGTGACGGACAACAAAGGCCAGAGCTGGAGTTGCGTCGTCTTGGCCCGGTTTGAAGAACATAAGAGCATGAATTATGCCTCGGACATTTCAAGCCCATGTCCCACGGCGGATGGGAGGATACGCATTGTGTCGACCAGCTTCTATGATAAACTGCTCTGCCTGTGGGAGTATGAGCCACGGCAATAATATGAGACTAGATAGGATGAATTGTGGGCGATCCGACGTTATCGTAATGATAAATGACAAATCCTTGCTTGACTCAACCAACAGGTAAGTGGGCGATATGCCGTATTGGGCCTGTAGTTCAGCAGTAGTACCATCTCCAGCCTCCTTCTAGAAGACGGAGGGAAGCCAAGCAAGCTAGACATTTGATCAGTTCCGGTTAAATCAAAGCGTCCGGCGCGGGGTGCATTCGGCAGAGGTGCTACTTTGCTGATCGGCCTGACAAGGTACGGAGCAATAAGCCAGATGGATATCGACCGCTGCATCGCGCACCACCTCCACTGGGCTGCAGCGGTTCCACTGGAGACTGAATGCTAGCACAGGCTCCACCGCTGTCTGGCGTGTCTTCCGTCCTGGCGATGTATCCACGGCTTGCTCTCAGCCTTGCAGCGCTGTGGTACCGCAGCCGCATACGACCTGGATAGGACAAGGACTGAGGCTGACGAGGCTTCGCTATTATAGAGAATTGGCGCGAGTGATACCCTACATGTGGTAGAGGCTGAAGGCCCGTCAACCGCTAACTCCGGCCTAAAGACGAGATTGAGGTCCCCTAAACAGCTACCCAGGTACCTACCCGAATTTGCCAAAGCCAGCGCGAGCTTCAAGGTGCAGGTTGCTTGCGACTGGCGCGGCGTGATCCTCACTCAGCACAATCTTTCTGCCTGCTGACCGCCTTCGCCGTTTGCCCATCGACATACCCAGCCTCTCTCGTTGGTCAATTCTTCTGCACGCCTTTTGATTCTTCCTTCTTCATGCACAGCACCAGTTGAGTCATATCCGCACGCCTCAGTCCTGACGGATCGAGCCCCGCTAGCCCTGTTGCTGCCGAAAAGCTGTCACCCCCAAATAACCGGACGCAATATTTTTAAAACCCCTGCTCTTTTTATTTTTAGTGAACGGCAGCCAAACCTCGATGATCGTGCCCAAACCGACCGACTTCTGAATTCACATTCACACTCTCGAGGCTGTTTCGTGGGACAGAGCATCTCCGTCTTGCGCCGCGTGCAGCCGCGACAGAACCCCGTCCATCCTGCAGCGTTTCTGCTCGCCACCGCAGCTGATTATCAAGCATGTCTACCAACGGCGGAGACGCGAGAAACGGCGGAGACGCAGATGTGCTCGCCAAGATTCACCTGGCGCTCGAGGTGGTTCACAGCCCGCTCTCGACCAATGACGCGCGTCGAGAAGCCCAATCCTTCCTCGAGGAAGTCAAGGACATCGCCGAAGCTCCTTTCCAGGGCTACCAGCTCGCCTCCGACAAAACCCAATCGCCCGTCGTTCGCCATTATGCCCTGTCGCTTCTCGAGCACGCTATACGATATCGATGGGCAACCTATACCGAGGAGCAAGCCCAGACACTTCGGAATTGGGTGCTGGAGCTCAGCCAGGCCGTCTCGAAGCAGGATCCATCATATCTGAGAAATAAGACGGCCCAGCTTTGGGTGGAAGTGGCCAAGAGAAGCTGGGGCTCCGAGTGGACAGATATGGACGACATGCTTGTTGAACTATGGAAGATTCCCAATTCAGCCGTCCACAAGGAGCTTGTCATGTCTATTCTAGAATCCCTCTCAGACGAGGTGTTCTCCGGAGATGACCCTGTCGTTGCCATGAGAGAAGGTGTCTTGAGCAAGGCGTGTGTCGAGATCTTCACTCCCACGGCAGTGCTGGTTGAGGCTTTCCCTAACCGCCAGCCCGGCCCAGATGTTCGGTGTGGTCACGAGGGCTGGCTCGCCCGTCTTTCAGAGTTCCTGGGCATGTGTTTCAACTCTGGCACTCAGAATGATGAAATCAAGACCTGTATCATCAAGGGATTCTCAGCTCTCCTATCACTTCTGGCCTGGGCTATTCCAAAAGCTATATCGTCTGCTCGGTGTGTGGACATCTTGACAGCCGGCCTGGCATCCCAATCAATCGAGGTTCAAAAGGTAGTCTTATAATGTCACCGGGTGATTTTTTCCTATGCTTCATGCTAACGAGTCCTCCCAATAGGTTGCTGTAGATGCCCTGCACATGCTGTATATGCGAACCAGCTTCACAGATGATGAATTCAGGGAAATTGTTGCTCCCATGTACACCGGCGCGTCCATTCAACTTTTCAAAGAGCTCATTGAGAGGTCAGCCGTCGATGCTGACGATATCGACGAAGACAAGTACCAGATCTTGAAGAAGCTTTCCGAGGTAAGCCTACAATACTACCATTATACACATACTAGACCACTTACAAGTGCTTTGACAATAGATGCTATCGAGCTTGGGTGATTACTTTGAGAAGAAGCATTCCCAGGTCCCTCATGACGCAAACCCTCGGGCTTTCTTGCAGCTTTTGCTCCAAGTAGTACAACATCAAAGCCTCATGGTCTCAATTCCGGTCTTGGTAACATGGACAAGGCTCCTTGCGAACAAGTACATCGGCCCAAGCGATCTTGTTACGTCTATGATTGGACCTCTCCTTGAGGTCTGCAGCTCTAGACTTGTTCGATTCGAAAATCTTCCTTCTGACACTACGAATCCAACATTTATCTTCCTGATGGAGGATACCGATACCATTCCTGAGCGCCACGCCTTTTTGGGCAATTATCGCCGCTATAGCTCACAGATTGTAGAGGCCATCGTACAGCTCAAGCTCGTCGACGCGGTATCTTATATTCTAGGACAGACTGAGCAAGTTTTGCAGCATTTGTATGATGGACAACCCTCGTTTAATAGTAAGAAACAACTGCCACCCCTCTTGTGGCTGAAGTGAAAAGCTAACACAGTTAAGAACAAAATTATTTCAAGCACTCAATGCCTGTTTTGCAAGTAGATTCAAACTTTACACTGATTGAAGCGTCATTAAAAGGTTATGCGAAGTGGAAAAGGGCACATTCCCACAACAATGTACGTAATAAGCGCGCCTCCATTTCATATGACGATGCTTGTCTAACTTGCTTTTCTGTTTCGGTAGCAACAACAAATCGCCGAGCTTGAAGCCAGTCTCGAGGGATGGTGTTCAAGACTTCTTGATATGAGCTTTGAGGTATGTTTTTTACTTACCCAATTATCCTTTGCCACCTTTACAATGGAAAAGCTTACACCTAGGCGCTCTACAGGACCCCCTTATCCGAAAGCGAACTCTCCAGTTACTAGTCTATTTCTCAACAAATGCTCTGAACAAGAACGCGAACTTCATGCTCAAGGTGCTAGAACATATCATTCTCACATGGCCAGTTTTGGAACCAGAATACCGCGCGTACAACGACGCCATTAAAGATTTCCAAGTCGAGAGCATGCTCGAATTGCATCGCCTTGCTATCGGAATGCCTGACCATCTTTTGGTAGGTTCCCCTTTTACATCCAAAAAAGAAAAGAAAAAAACAATTACCACATACGGAATCGCTGACTATAGCTGATCATCAGGGGGTTTACGACCAAATTGAGGCCCGTGTGAATGAGATGATGGCTACTGGAAAGCTGGACGATAGACGAACACTTGCTTACAAAAGCTTCTTGTTCTTAATTATGTAGGTCGCAGCATGCGAGTTTCTGGGCAATTCATACAGGCTCTAACCCGGGCCACAGACATCGAGCGAAAAGCGTCGACACTCCGGCCAAAGTCCAGAAACTGCGAGAATTTGTAGAGCCTGTCAAGGCGCAATGGCAAGAAGAGAACATCAAATCTGCCGTCAGGTCGTATTCTGGCTTCTGCGAACTTCTTGCGCTAGACAAGGCCCAAGCCTACCTAGCCAACCGCCAGGCGCACAAGATTCAAGACTGGGGTTCGTCCGAGCTTGATGCAGAGGGATTGGCGCTCCAGAACGAGTTGGAAGAGCGTCTCAAGGTATGGAAGGAAACTCGCAATCCGCTTGAGATCTTACTTGATCAATAATCATATGCGCTGACACAACACAAAAGCAACTGCCTCTCCGTTCGATGAAAACCCTTTTGGCTCTATCTGTAGACAGGGTTGAAAAAGCATCCACCCCATATCAAGCTTCCTGCGAAATCTGGAAAGACGGATTCCCTAACATCCTAGCAGACCTACTGCGTCTCCTAAGGTTCGTTGCAGCACTGACTAAGTTGCTACTGTTTTCGGTTTTCTGACCTGATTATAGCTACGCCCACGCATCACACAACCCGCATAACTGGACAGGCTTCCCAGACGATATGCGCAGCATAGTGGACAAAGTTCTAAGCGATCGATTTTGGCAGGCTGGTATTTCGGAAGGGAGCAAAGATGACTTCTATGCCAGAGTGTTTGACAAGAAGAACACGATAGAAGGACTTGCTTCAACAATCCGCGGGTCGGTACGGTTCGTTCGTGAAACGTCCTATGGAGTTCTGTACTGTATGAGCAAGCTTCATTCACAGTTTTACGGATTCAACGGACTCGCTGCTCCGTTGTCTGAGGCTTTCTTTTCAGACTCCATTTGGCTGTCTACTCACCAACAGAGCAACTTACTGGGTCTGGTCAGACACCTTGTCGACGATTGCCCGGTTGACTGCCGTGAAAACTTCTTGCCTGAGCTTCTATCTTCGTGTTTCCGGCAAATGGACTCGAAGATCAACTCAGAGTGGGCAAAGCTTGAACAGCAGCAGACTGTGACAGTAGATGGGGACGCTGAGCTCAAGGAGGAGATGAAATCGGAGAGTATCCTCCGTCAAGTAACATACACCGCTGTGGTGATGGTGGCAGACTTTTTGGATCCGACCAAGCCAAGTAAGACAACCTGTTTTCTATTCTACAGCGCTGCTCATTTACTGACCTTTCTTTTTTTTTTTTTTCTTCCTCTGTTTAGATTCCTCAACGTTAGAGTCACAAACGCAGAACGCTGATGCCCAAAACGATTCTGGGGCAGCATATCCGTCTCTAAGAAAGTTTTGCTTGACCCATCAACAAATCGTTGAGCCGCTTTTGCTTTTCTGCATGCACGGAATTCGGATGCGGGACATCAGGTGCTGTGGAATGCTACTGCGACTTTTCATATCACTGATACCAGAATTTGGCGCGGCATCATCTAAGAGGAGCCAAACACAGCAAGCTACCGACGGACACGGAGCAAGTATACCTGCCGATTCAGCTCCTATCCCTCCGGAGATTGCTTCAGCTGTTCGGGAGTATATATCATCGGACGTAATGAGAGCATGTATCACCTCATTCCATGAGCCATACTTTGTGGATGTTCAAAAGGAGTTGGCGGCACTCATTGCAGCGGTTGTGGTCTACTACAGCCCAATCACATCAACACCGACGGATGTCCTTTTGGCGCTGCCAAATGTGAATCGTGGAGAGCTAGAGCGTCTAAACGCATACGTGGCCAAGCCAGGATCGCACACGCGGCAACAGAGGGCAATCGTCCTGGAGTTTCTGAAAGACCTCAAAGGAGTAAGCGTCTCAGAGATGGGAAAGCTAAATAAGAGCGCTGGCTTCGATGGTTCAAGCCACTCTAAACGGCCAACCCGTAGCAAGATGGCTCAGGGGTTCATGACGAGCGCCCCAGCACCATCCGATGCTACGAACCGCAAAAGGGGAGACGCAGCGGGAGACAGGGCCACACCCGATGGCTTAGAAGGCATTTCTAATCTGTTTGAGAGTTGAAAGGGAGGGAGATGCATCAAAAATCTTTCCAATCGCGTTTTGAGTTGATGAAACGCTGACACAATCAGCCTTTGGGATTACATGGCGGCAACGGGGCGCAACGGGAGTTTACTTTTTCCCTGTTGTCGTAAACTATTATTGTTTCTTCTTCTAACTATAGCTTCTTTTCTTAGAGAGGGTGGTGCAAGAGCCACGGGAGAGGTACGAGAGAGATATATTTAAAAAAAAAAAAAAAAAAAGGAAAGGAAAATTTGTGCAAAAGAAGAGGGCGTCAGTCGGATAATGGAGATGTACTGTGGAAGTTCAGGGCAGTTACACCACCTTACGTCATGTAAGAGGTTGTTTGCTATATGGAGTGTCATTTAGCATTCGGGTAAAGATAGTTATTCCCTCTTAGGGGGGTTACAAGCATATGAAATGCGTAGGTTGACTACATTTGTATTAAGTAAAATTCCGAGAGAGAGGAGAAGTCGTCGCAGTTGCTAGATATAACACTGGCAAAGGTGTCTGTTTGATTATATTACAGCAGACATTAAAGCATCCTTCTCCCCCATCTTCACTCGGTCTTATGTTGGTCTTGTTACCAGTATTGATTTCTATCTGTGCAGCAGGCTATGACACGATCGATTTAGTGATAGCCCAGAGCCAAAGGACCATGTACGTATATGGCTTGGCACCTCTCCTGGCTGGCACATGTCACAATATGTTCCGAAGACGACGATGCTAAAGCAGCATTTTTGATTTGTTGTGACCGAGAGGGATCGGCTGCTACGCCCGTCCGCTGAGAAAGGGAGTGTTGGCAGGGAACAATGCTTTGGGAGCGGGAAGCACAGTAGTATAATACTTGATATTTTGGCGTGATCCTTTCTGAATGCAGGGGCAAATTGGGTGGGCAGAGCTGCATTTGATATCAGAGGAGGGCGGGCCTATCAGATGCCACCGTCCATGCCTGCGATTCACATGTTGTTATTCAATGGGAGCTGCCCACTCATTCAACGTCTCCGGGTGCGACGAAGGGGGGTCGTTGAGGGAGGGTTACACGTGCGCACGCTGTGATCCGTCTCGCTTCGCGTGTTTTGGCCTACCGGCGTGGAGATGCGTTCGGCAACGGGCAGGCAAAGGGTTTTGTTTGGGCGATTGCGGTTTTCGGGCCTTGAGCAGGGCTCGGGCGGTTTTTGCGTGAGGGTTGTGAAGAGCTACCATCTTATACCAAACACTTATGTTACGAGAATGGCCTGCATAGTCCATCCAGAAGTACTGTATACATGTAAGGTGCGAGATCAGATCCAAACATGCGTCATTGCATCCTCTG
This sequence comes from Trichoderma sp. CBMAI-0020, assembly GCA_030708095.1. Lineage (NCBI taxonomy): Eukaryota > Fungi > Ascomycota > Sordariomycetes > Hypocreales > Hypocreaceae > Trichoderma > Trichoderma sp. CBMAI-0020. The sequence continues at coordinate 149,997 of JAJNCI010000004.1, read as the reverse complement.
AGTCGATTCAAGATTCGGAAGCTCTGACGCGCTGGGAGGAGATTGATGCGACCGGTGGTGGGTGGATGGATGCACTAATGCACTTGTGAATTGAGTCCTGCGAACCAGCATCGTCATCATCTTAGCTGTTGTTGTTGGTTGCCCTTTTCCAAGGGCCGGCTGCTGCTAGCAGCCTCCCGCCCGGAGCTGCACATCGCCTCTTTTTGCGGACCTGCAGAGAGTCGATTCTTCTTCTTTTGCCCATTTCCTGCTGGTACTACTGACAACCTGTAACAGAACATGGAGTGCCGTGCGACCAAAGTCACTCGTACAGGCGGCTGCACGCACCGCCGAGCCTCGAGCTCGGCAATGTACCCATGACGCTCGTCAAACAAGTGTTTGGCTTGTTGCAGCTATTAATAGCTCGAATTGCCGACGGAGATGTTCTGTGGGTGTTTATTGTACATGTACAAGTGGACTTGTACTAGTGCCTGCAGGACCTACTGGCTATCATGTAGTTTTTAAATAGAAAAAAGACTTGATTGCTTCAAATATTGACAATTCCATGATGGACGCTGTGGAGGTCAAACGCCTTTATGCACGGGCTCCGGCTACTGCTGCTGTCCTTCCTTTCCCAGAGCTCTTGATATCACAAGGCGGAGATGAGTGGCGGCGAGCAATCTCGGATAGCTGCAGCAGTGGTTGAACCAGAGCTTTTGCCCCGGTTGGACTGAAGAATTGGAAGAGAGAGAAAAGAGATGATGAAACTGCAGATGAAATCTCTATGCTATGGCAACATTGCATCTTTAGCAATACCGGCAGCAAGCATGTATTTAGTGAGGTGCGTGACTGAGACCCCTGCTCAAAGCTCAGGTACGCGTACCGCATGCCGTAAATGGCTGAGACCAAACTCGGAGCGAGCCCCAGGCTGTTTAGGGCCTCCCTGGTGCCAGCAGCTCGAGCAGTGGGCACTGGCCGTTGATGCTACCGGCGCCACCTGAAGCTGCCCCCTGGCACCTGTCAGTTGCCAGTGTCTGAGGCGTCGACGCCATATCCGACACGTCAGGCTACATTGTCCGAGAACCAGAATGGAGCTGAAGCCAGTGAGGCTCGTGCCGTTGCTGAGATGCACCGAAAGACAACTATATGCGCCGTATTTTACAGCATCTATCAGTCGATTTGATTTGCTGGTTCTGTTTACTTTGCAGCAATGGTTCCATTCTTTCTTTTGCCGCTTCTTGGCACCGCTCCATGGTGGTTTCGCTGAAACCAAACCAAGCTTCTCTCAACGCAGCCCTCTCCTCTCTCCATCCTCCGCATACAAGCCTGCCCCATCATATCCCCATGCCCATCTTGTTTCTTTTTACTTGGTTTTTCTCTTCTCTCTTTTTCTTTTTTTTTCTTTTTTTCTTTCTCTTTACACCATCCTGATCGCTTCCTCCGGCTGGCTCCCCGATCCTCACCCGCATCTGCCATCGGCTCCCGGTCCAACTCCCCGTCTTAGGGTGCCATTGACCATTTACCCTCTCCTAGTCCTTATTCTTTGCCCCCTCTCTTCTTACTTGTTTCTCTGCCTACCAAGGCATAATCCAAGGCCCTCGCCTTTTTTGCATTGTCTCTTTTCTTCCCCTTGCCCCCCACCCAAGCTGCTTCTCATTTTCCGTCTTTCCTCGTCTTGTTTGGGCCACGGAAAAGGTGACATACATCAAGGCGATCGGAAGCTCCCCCTGTTTTACACGCCGCCAAAATCGCCAACGGCATCCCCCCCGCTAGCCAGGAAATCCTCCTTCATGGGTCCGGATGGGCTCGTTTAGCAGACGAACAGGCTATGCATCTGCTAGTGACTGCTTTTGCATTTTTGGTAGCGAATTGATGCTCTCTCGGTCTTGTTAGCAACGACATCGTGCGCATCCCTGGCCCAATAAGCACAGCATAGCTATATCGATGCTCTGCTATACAGGCCTATTTGCTACATAGCTATTTGCCACTTTATCCGGCAGACAACGTCCAGTCATCACCAACCACTCTCCCTGCAATCGACATCGCCTGCCTCACCTGCCAAGCTGAGCCTCGGCAAATCAGACGTCCATCTCACGAAGCCTTTGCTGCTCTGCTCGTCCCGGACGAAAATACATCGCCTCTCGCCTACCTTCCAACGCTTCGGCATTTTCTCGTCACTCACTGTTGCACCGCCGTCCACCTGCCTGCCTTGTGACAGGTTGAGCAAACATTTCCTTTCGTGGCCTCTTGTTCATGGGCCCCTCCCTTTGCCCCCCAACATCTTAGGAGTTGGTTGGTGCCCTCAAATTCCTGGCTGGCGGCCTTCCTTTCTTTTTGCTTTTACGTCGAGAAAGCACAGGCTACATCAGAGCTCATCCCTCGAATCCCCCCACTGCGATTTCATTTCTTACAGCTCCAAACTTCCTCACCTCCTGAATCTGCTTCGAAATTCTCTTCCTCTTTTCTCTTTCTCTTATATCTCTTTCTCTGGTTTTGGATACGGATTAGGGCTGCGTGACTTTTTGCTTGCATTGCATACACCGTTCGCTATACTCGAGCTCGTCCCAATTCAGCAATAGGGCTGGTGCCAGCCATTTCGCCGCGTCCCTCCTCTCCACTGATAAGGAGGCGCATTGCATGTTCTGAATAGGGAGACTCGTCAACTGTTGGATATTCAGCCTGGCGAGAATCTCGGATTCGCACACCTACATGATCAAGTATCATGGTTTCGGCAGCACAACACCTCCACTCAAAATACAACGTTTGATATAAAACGATACCCAGAAACCTCCATCGCCATCCACCACCATGGTCTATCAAGGCAAGCCCTCCAGGGGCTGTCAGATGTGCCGGACGCGCCGCATCAAGGTATGTCCTCGGCTCTTTGGTCCGGTTATGAAGCTCTGCGTCGAGAGAAACTCATCATCTACTAGTGTGACGAGACAAAGCCCACATGCAAGCAGTGTGCCAAGTCTCGCCGGCAGTGCCCCGGATACAGAGATGAGTTCGACCTTGTGTTTCGTAACGAGACTCTGGCAACAGAAAAGAGAGCTCAGCGCGCCTCGAAAAAGGCATTGGCCCAGAGGATGAGCAAGTTCTCCGCTGCTTCCTCTTCAGAATCACCCTCTCCAAACGAGGCATTCTCAGCACTCTCCTTTAGCACCACTGAGCATCTAGCTTCACTAGCCACGCATGGCCGAAAGAATCAGCAGACGCCCTGGGCCGGCCTGTATGCCCTACTGCAGAAACCCCAGATGGACTTGGAGGGCCAAGCGAGCTGCCATTTCCTATCCAACTACGTCCTCATTCCTCGAGGGGGAAACGGCCGCGGCTTTCTCGAGTACATTGTGCCACTGCTGAGGGCAGAAGACATTGCTCCTCAGTTTAAAGCTGCATTCGATGCCTGTGCCATGGCTAGCTTTGCCAATTCTCAAGGAAACCAGCATCTTGTTGAACGCGCTCTACGCACTCATTCCAAGGCTTTGGGGGCCATCAACGTAGCATTGAATAATCCCGACACTATCAAACAGGACTCTACCTTGGCGGCAATTCTCCTCCTTGGGCTTTTTGAAAATATTACAACACGAAACCTTGGCATGTTGGCTTGGGGCCCTCACATCCGCGCGGCGATCCAGCTTGTTAGGAAGCGAGGCCGCAAACAACTGCGGACCAAAATCGGCGTGGCATTATTCATAGCCGTGCGAACTCAAATGGTAAGTCCATCATTTTATCTATTTCTCCTTTATTTTCTTCTAACCACTTCTCTGTAGATTGTCCACACGCTCAGCACCGCGAAGCCGCCTCTAATGCAATCAGAGTGGTGGGTTAATTCAGATGCGATACGAGACCCCCTTGCCTCTCAGTGCCAGAAACTCAGTCTCCGCGCGGGAGAAATCAGAGCAGAAGTAAATCGACTCATGAGCCAACTGCCTCGGAACATGGAGAGCGTCGAGGCTATCCGAGATATGATTAGGCAATCCCAGGAAGTGGATTTTGAGTGCGTTCGCTGGGCAGAGTCGCTGCCGGAGAATTTCAGGTATCGGACGATCCTCTGGCAGGACGATATCCCCGATGCAGACTATTCTCAGCTCGAGGTGTTCCCAGGCCGCGTCGACGCTTACCCAGATCTATGGGTGGCCAGCCTATGGAGCATGATGCGAGTGTCACGAATCATCTTGGCATCTCTCGTCATCCGATGCGCAGCCTGGGTTTGTTCGCCGGTAGACTACCGTACGGCGCCAGAGTATGCCACGGCGAGGAGGATATGCGCAGAGAGCATTACGGATATAATAGCATCGGTACCCTATCAGCTCGGTTGGTTTTCAACGCGCAAGCATCTGTTCCAGCAGCAAGAGAGCCTTGTTGCATTCGCCTGCGGAGACGAGGATAGCTCAAAAAGCCTCGCCGGATACTTTCTGACATGGCCATTGGCCTGTATCCAAGGCCAAGACTACACGACTGATGCCCAGAGGACCTGGGCCCGGGGACGGCTCACTTACATTGGGAGAGAGCTTGGTGTAGCCTATGCTCTAATGTTGACTCAGGTATGCATTATCTCCATTGTTCCTTTTTTTCCCCCCCGCCGCTCCTGGATCCGATTCCATTCTCCATTGGTTCCTTTACGGTGTCTGGCGGCTAACCGTTGAAATCACAATGTAGCTCAACTATCGAACTCCTTCCATGCTCATCAGGATGGACGGCTTAATGGCCACCAACACTTCCCCCAACGTCGAGAAGCTCCTCTCTATGAAAGTCGCAAAGCCATCTACAATCATGTCCACAAACCCTATGCAGCAGCAGTTTTTCAGACAGAATTTCCAGGGTCAGCCAACCGTACTGGTAAGTGAGGTAGCAGGCGTTATTTGATGGCCAGCTCGCTAAAGATGCACTACTACAGTTGCCGCAACATACAGTCATATCCACATACGATGATACAAGCCCAGAGGGTGACTGAGCTTTTGGGCGCCACGCGGGCCAGGGGAGCAAGGCATGGGGATTCAAGGCGCATGTACGAGACAAGCTACAAGGAAAGGGGTATGGTAATTCGGCGCAAAATGCACACGCTCGCAAGCTTGCGAAATGGTGTTTATCGGGATTTCTGTTCTTCTTCTTGGATAATGTCACCGTATCATATTCCTTATTTATGGGGAGGAAGGGGAAATATCAGCGCAGGTGTTCAGATAGAGTTACACATTATAAGATATGCATAATGACCACTTGAATGCTTTGTTCGGCCCAGCGACGACGCATCAATCACCACTCTCTAGTGGGTCTTGAGTAATTCCTCCGCGTTGCTCTTGCCAAGTAAATCGTGTCCATGAGAATGATGGCGAAAATGGTCGTCTCCATCTCTCCTTTCTAAAGCCGTTGCCGACTTGCTTCCCCTTGGTATTTCGTGGACGTCCTTTCACATGTCATTTTAAACTCAGAAAAGGCTTGGATGGCAGCTCCGTTTTGAGCATCACTATCTCGAGCTTTTTCTCTTCCTAAAAGCAGATACAAAAACACCCTCTAGATCAGAAACTTGTCCCTTAGAAGATGTAGTTGGTTTTTTTTCACTCACATTTCCTCGTCCTTCTGGGCGTTGGCCAGATTCCAGGCCTTAACGACGTAACTCTGTGTCTTGTCGACGTACTTTTCGTTTTGCATCTGCCGGACGCCGACGCGCATGCCGTCCTTTGTGAAGACGACGTTCTTCTTGCCCATGCGCTCGGACGCGCTCTCGCGGATCTTGGTGAAGGAGAGGTAGACCTGGTAGAGGACCCAGGCGATGCCGCTGATGAGGGCGATGGCGATGCCGAGGGGGACGACTTGGCTGTGATGCGCGCAGAGAACTGCTTGTTAGACTTCTTACTTGTAGGAGTGAGGATATACGGGCGGTAAAAGGTAGGGCGTACCGAATTATTGAAGGCATGGTGTTTTTATGGGAGGGAGCTGGTATGAGATGAGGTAAGATGGGATGAGCTGAGCTGAGAGATTTGGTATAGAAAAAAAAATTGGGTATCTGGTTGAAAAGTGAAGAGGGAATATGGAGAATATGGCCTTGGCACGGAAAGCGGTATTTTGATTCAGTGAAGCGGTCTTATTGAACGAAGATTTGTGGCGCGCGACAGGATGATGTCAATTGTGGTGTTCAAAAATCAAAGGGATAGAGAAAGCTGAAGGAACGGCAGTCGCGCGACAGAAGAAGAAATAAAACTAGGGTAAAAGAATAAGGTAGGTAGAGAGCGCGACGAGATAAGGAAAAGAAGAAGAAGTTGTTTTCGTGGCGTGCCTGAAATAGAAAAGAGAGGAAAGGTTTCAGGGATTGGAAGAGGCGAAGCTGAAAGCTGAAAGGAATAGATTGTTTTTTTGAGGGGGTGGGAGGTTGGACAGGGAATGCTGGGGGAATTATGACCTAGGGATGGATGGATATAACCAAATGGAGGAGGCCTCTGCCTCTGTTTCCTAAAAAAATAGGTGCAGGCCAGTTCGCTTTAGGTAGAAAGAGCCCACCTACCAAAGATAGCACGCACTATGAAGCGAACAGCACGCAGGGTCTGCCGTTACATGGTTTGCATATGCCTTGCGTGCTGCGCTGCGGTTGGTTCTGCTGTGGAATTTGGGGCCGGAACAAGCATTATCCCATGAGACGGCGCGCACCACAAAAAAAAAAAAGAGGAAATCTTCAATGTTCTTTTCCAAAGACTCTCCCACCCCCCCTTTGCTCGTCGCGCTGCAGAGCTCAAGGTATGTAAGACCTAAGATCCAATATCGAGGGTTGCTTACTGCTGCAGAGAGTGCCTCGTTGGTGATTACTGAGGGTTTCCGGTGCCTGAATGTTTTAGTGGGCTCTGGAGAAGCGCTAATGCGCTGTGGGCACGGCGGTGGGTTCTGTAGGCGAATGCCTGTCAGTATTGCTGCATGCCGTGAATTTAAATGTGTTCAAAGTTACAAGTCTGGTGTGATGAAGTAGCTATTCCTCCTCTTTCTTTTCAATGATATGTATACCCTGTATATTAGTTTGATGAAACTTGAAGGATTCTAGGCTAACGAAAAAACAAGGCCGCCTAGAGATTTGCAACTCTACAGGCAAGCAGCCAACTATACTAATACTGCCAACATGCATCAAGACCACCTACAAAACACATCGGGTTAAACAAGGGAGATGTCACCACTGGGATTGAACTCGGCGTAAATCTACACCGGCAATCAGACAGCCAGCCGTCTAATCAATGTTCTGTTTCGATGCAGTGAAATCCCCCCGCAGCCAAGCAGCGTCCTAATTGGGTCACTGCAGTGGCGATGATTCAACAGGGGGCTCTAGTTTCATCTCGCTTGCCGGATTCCGCGCATCGTTCACCTCTTGCTACGCCGTATCTGGTACCATTATGTCGAACTTACCCTGAGGCCTGAGTCACTGCTCAGCAAAATAAATTAAATTTACTTCGTATATAAAATAGGTTTCTCATAAGTGAACTGCTTTTCCACATCTCGTCTATGCTAGTGTTGGATCTTTATGAACCCGACTTTGTCCTTTGAAATACCTCGAGTAGATCCAGGCAATTGCTGTAGAGGTACTAGTAGGTATTGCAGAGCATGTGGTTTGGCCGTCAGCAAATATTGGGGAGCCTGAATAGGTAGTGTGGCTGAGCCGAGCATGCCAGCTAAACAACAGTGCTTCTGACTGGCATCGTGGCCTTGCATATTCTAGGCCGCACTCACACTATGCCAATGAAATATGTGGTTACGTGTCTCATTAACAGAATGAGGAAACATCGGCTTTTGATGAACACCTGTCAAATTCTCATGTTTTTGCCAAGCTATAAACTTGACGTCTGCAACGTCGTCCAGAGCTGCGTCAAGCCGCCGCAAAAGCCTCCCTGCCCCAGCCACAACGCCCCTCTCCTTGTGGCGCAGAGGCGGTCTACTCCGTAATAACTTGTTGATCCAAAGAGGACACACTGCTGAATCGAGGTACTGCACCAGCAGTGACAGCTGGCTCTGCCCACGATCAACGGTTCTTCTTCCATCTCCAGCTCATCAATCTGCCCGGCCGGCTGGCTTCAACGTCCAAATCACCCATATTTCGATTGTCGGACTCCAACTCAGTCGTCCCCAGTCCCTTGCCCGAGCGCCTAGCTACAGCTCGCTTTGTTAAGAACCCCCACCGACCCGACCTGACCTACCTGTATCAACATCCTTTCGCTTCAGCCGCGCACATAGCGACGCCCTCTGTCGGCCCTACATCATCATGTCGGCGCCGCCCAATGATGGCTACGGCCAACCGCTCGATCAAGCGCAGGAGCAGCCTTACGATGGCCAAGCCGCGCACCCAGCGCACCAAGAGGGAGCTGCTGCGGGCAAGAAGAAGAAGCGAGGATATGCGGCGCAAGCTTTCGAGGTCGGCACAGGAGCCAATGCTCTAGCAGGAGGCCAAGTACCAGGCGGACAGCCATTCACCGGTGCGCCAATTCAAGGCGGTACCGCTCCCTACGGATCATATCCTCAAGCCGAGCCTCAGCCCGTCGCCGGCGGCCCTGCAGCTCCTGGGTACCAGTATCCCCAGCCCGGTTATGGCGGCCAGCAACCCGTCGCGGCATCGCAGCCCGTCTACGGCGGCTACCAGGCTCCCGATCAGGGATACCAACCGCCAGGAGGTCAAGGGCCTGCCGCCGGCGTCGCTGGTATCACCCAGGGCATGGCTGGTATGCAGATGGGCAGCCAGCCTCAACCGCCTCAGATGGCCCAGGCAGCCAGACCCGCTGTCCTCAACCAGCTGTATCCTACGGATCTCTTGACTCAGCCATTCAATGCCACGGAGCTGGATCTACCACCTCCCCCGATTATTCTCCCGCAAAATGTGAGTGTATAAATGTGCTTTAGTGATACGCGCGGCTTTAACTGACCAGCGCTTCTTCGCCTTTCGCGTACAGACCAGCGTGACCGACTCGCCAGATGCCAACTGCTCTTCGCGATACATCCGCTCCACGATTAATGCCGTCCCCACATCGAACTCGCTGCTCAAGAAATCCAAGCTTCCATTTGCACTAATAATCCAGCCGTACGGAGCCCTCCACGACGACGAGGATCCCATACCAGTCGTCCAAGATCAGGTTATTTCTCGTTGCCGAAGATGCAGGACATACATCAACCCTTTTGTTACCTTTTTGGACCATGGCCACCGCTGGAGGTGCAACATGTGTAACCTGAGCAACGATGTGCCTCAGGCCTTTGATTGGGATGTCGCGGCTCAGCAAGCGGCCGACCGATGGCGACGCCACGAGCTCAACCACGCCATTGTCGAGTTTGTTGCTCCTCAGGAGTACATGGTCCGACCGCCCCAGCCTCTGGTGTACTTGTTCTGCTTCGACGTCAGCTACGCAGCTGTTTCCAACGGCCTCCTGGCCACGAGCGCCCGAACCATTCTCGACAGCTTGAACAGGATACCCAATGCCGACCGCCGAACTCGTCTCGGTTTCCTCGCGGTTGACTCTAGCCTTCACTACTTCTCCATCCCCAAGGACTCGGACGAGAATGGCGAGACCAGCATGCTGGTGGTTAGCGACCTTGATGAGCCTTTCCTGCCGGTGCCTCACGACCTCCTGGTTCCTCTGACCGAGAGCCGGCAGAGCATCGAGAAATTCCTCCAGAAGCTACCAGATATGTTCCAGAACAACCAGAGCAATGGTTCGTGCATGGGATCAGCTCTGCGCGCGGGACACAAGCTTATTTCTGCTCTTGGCGGTAAAATTGTTGTCCTCACTGCCTCACTGCCCAATATCGGCGTTGGAAAGCTGGACATGAGGGAGGACAAGAAGCTTTTGGGAACTTCCAAGGAGAGCAGTCTTCTGCAGACTTCAAACAGTTTCTACAAGAGTTTTGCCGTCGAGTGCTCCAAGAACCAGGTTTCCATTGACATGTTTTTGTTCTCGTCCCAGTACCAGGACGTGGCATCACTGAGCAACCTGCCGAGATATACTGGTGGTCAAACTTGGTACTACCCTGGCTGGCACGCCTCACGGCCGGAAGATGCGCTGAAGTTTGCCTCCGAGTTTAGCGATTACTTGTCGTCTGAAATCGGGCTGGAAGCCGTTCTCCGAGTTCGTGCGACTACGGGTCTGCGCATGAATGCCTTTTACGGAAACTTCTTCAACCGTAGCTCGGATCTATGCGCCTTCCCTGCTTTCCCTCGCGACCAGGCCTACGTTGTCGAAGTTGCCATTGATGAGAATCTCACCAAGAACGTGGTGTGCCTTCAGGCAGCCGTACTACACACTACATGCAACGGAGAGCGTCGCATCAGAGTGCTGACCCTCGCCTTGCCCACAACGACGAACTTGTCTGATGTGTATGCATCAGCGGACCAGGCCGCCATCACCACCTACTTCAGCCACAAGGCTGTGGAGAGAGCGCTCAGCAGCGGCCTCGACGCGGCTCGCGATGCTCTGTCGGCCAAGGTTACCGAGCTCCTCCAAACCTTCAAGAAGGAGCTGGCCGGTGGCAGCATGGGTGGAGGTTTGCAGTTCCCTGCCAACCTCCGCGCGCTCCCTCTTCTGTTCCTGGGCCTCACAAAGAATGTCGGACTTCGAAAGTCAACACAGATTCCGTCTGATATCAGATCGGCTGCCCTGTGCCTCCTCTCCACGCTTCCAATTCCTCTGTTAATCCGATACATTTACCCCAAATTCTACTCTCTACACGACATGCCCGACAACGCTGGTGTACCCGATGAGACCACTGGCCAGATTACGCTCCCCCCGGCGCATAACCTTGCTTCAGAGAGATTAGTATCATACGGTCTCTACCTGATTGATGATGGTCAGGTTCAGTTCTTGTGGGTGGGCCGAGACACCGTCCCCCAGCTGATTGCCGATGTCTTTGGTGTAGAAGACCGCACACAGGTTCATGTTGGCAAGGGACGGGTCCCCGAGCTTGAGAACGACTTCAACGAGCGCGTCCGAGCTGTGATCCAGAAGAGCCGAGATCACCGAGCGCTTGGAGTGGGAAGCATCACCGTGCCCCACCTGTATATCGTGCGGGAAGATGGCGAGCCGTCTCTGAAGCTGTGGGCGCAGACGCTGCTCGTGGAGGACCGAGCGGACCAGGGAGTGAGTGCCGCACAGTGGCTGGGCACACTGCGAGAGAAGGTATGTGGACTGGCATCATGATGATATATTTCTTTAATAAGCGCAATACTGACATGAGTATTAATCCAGGTCGTGCAGTAATTTTGAAGAGTGCCTGCACTTACGAGAACATGTTATGGTGTTGCAACTATAATTGTATAGACTAGGGTAGTGATGGGGGGATTCACATGGTGGCTGGCCTGGAGTAAAAAGACAAACTGAGGATAGGAGCGAGGAGAAGGACTCGTGGCTTAAAGTACTATACAAGCAATATTTCAACATAAAATAGTAATGGAAAAAAAAAAAAAACGATTGACGAATTTATCTTTAACCTTTATCCGATTAGCCTTGATGCCATTGTCTCAATTTTCGGCTTGCTCTCGTGCTCTATATATGCGGATGACGGTGATATAGGCCCGCTGGACGGCCGTTAACAACAGCAGCTTTTGTGAAGAGTAGGAAGGAGTACTAGTATTCAGGGGTATGGCATAGAGTGGTGGCGTGTTTTTTTGACAGGTTGGCTGCGTGTAACTCCATCTTGTGAATGTGCCTATTTGGCGACCAATGCGAAGCTCTAAGGGGGCAGCTGTAAACATGAAAGCTTGTGACGGAGGCATGAATACTGGCATCACAGCAGCGCTAAGGCATGTGCGGCTCGTTTTCGTCACATTCGCTGCGGGCGTAGAAGTGCTAGCAAGGGACTCGCTTCTTAGTAGTAATCAGCTGTGATGCGATTCAGCATGCTACAGATGCTTTTCTTCTTCTTTTTTCTACTGTCTGCTTATAGATTGTCTGCCCTGTGGTACAATAAGATACCACAAGCGAGGATGCCGAAAAGAGACCCCCCCAAAAAAGGGCCTAACAAGCTCTCCGAAATTTTGAAACGACGCTTGGAGAAGAACTTCTAACGTCCTTGTTTGAGGTTGTGCGGCGGCGGTTCCCCCCCTCCTCCGTGTGATTTGCGCCCCAGGTTGGGCAAGGGGTGGGGGAGCGGACTTTTTGGGTGATGAAACAGGCGAGGGGGAGACGCTTGACAGGCCAATGGGAATGGAGATTAGGCGCTTGGCACAGTGGTTGGAGGGGCCTGGAAAGTCGAGGAGGCGAACTTTGGAGGCTTTCGGATAAGTTGGGAGGGAGAAAAGGAAAAAGTGAAACGCCGGGGAAAGGCTGTTTGGCCGGATTTTGTTTGGCGATGGCTTGGGATTAGTGTTTCTAGGAGAATGGGAGACGGAATTACTGGGAAACGTTTTGTTTTACCGCATGCTTGTCTAGGTAGGGAGACGTGCAGCGCACTGTGATGCGATTATCTCGCAGCATGAGCAGCACTGAGCGATTGTCGAGGGTTGCGATTCGAAGCGCCATTGGACCGCTGGCTTGCGCTTCTCAGCCTGTAAGATGGCTCAAACGCCCCTGGACCGCGATCCCCTCTCCAAGGCCCACCCGAGCCTCCTACGCTATGGAACGCTTTAGCGGGCTCTAGTGAGCTAGCGGACGGCGCTATTGCTGGGTGAGGTTCTGCGTTAAGGGACGGGGCGAGGGCCTAGAGCTTGACTCTATCTTTGCGTGATGCTTGGGGATCAGAGAATCGAGAGAAGCCGAGAGGGTTGGAGAAAGAGAGGGTATCTCCAACTTGAGGGTATTGTAGATGTACAATTTGTTTTTATTTAGTTGCTAGTCGATCTATTCATAAGAGACAACGAACGGCATATGCCTATTGTTCTGTGCTTCTGTTAGATAGAGTGCTAATATAGCTCCTTGCTTCATCCGTCCTCCTGTTTGTCGCCTTGCAAGCACCGTCAACCAACCGTTCCCAAGAGGCTGCATTTCTTCAGCGACCCAATCCGGCCTCGTTCTACACGGGGTTTCGTTTCAACAAAAGATCAAGACAATCAAGGTGCGCTGCACCAAGGGTCGCGGCAGGGCCTCCGGCATTTCCCCGTCATCCTCTCCCGCGTTGCAAAACCAAACCTTCCTCAAGCATCCTCAAGCATCATCACCTTATTCTCTGTCCCCTGTTGAGCTTGTCGACGTCTGAATAGAGCCCGGCCCAGCTGCCTGTAAAAAAAGCTCCAGCACCATCTGCTGCTGTTCAGTCTGGTCCATCTGCCAGGATCGGCAGGTTGTCACAGGTCGGGTTGCAAGGGGTCCCCCGAGCGGATCCTCGCCGTACGAACCTGTAACTCTCTCTCTTCTGCCTACCTTGCCATTCTAGCATCACCGTCTCCCCAGAGGCTGAAGAGACAGCTCTACCGTTTGTTTCCTTTCCTCAGCCGTCAAGAGTCCCCTGGCCTGGAGAAGCCTCCTAGTTCGTCCCCGCTGGCCCTCCTGAATTATTGCCTTGTGCCTGTGCCGCATACGAGCAGCTGGTAGCACGAGCAGCCTTTAGTACATAATACTGACCACCACTCAGCTGAAAGGCAGCTCGAGATACAAAGACCTTCCACCATCCCCCCCCACTTGGCCCAGCACGCACCTTCGACCCCGCAGCCAAGCAGCCTTTTGGCTCAACACACCGAGACTTCCATACAGCATCGCTTTATACGGAGCCAGAGAGTCGCCCTTATAGCTCCCCAAAATCTCACCCTCTCGCCAACGACCGGACTGGACTGTTTCTCCTACAACAACGTCTGCATCTTTGCGTGCCAAGCTCCTTCATCCTGTTCGTATCTGCGTTGCCCGATTCACGTCCTTGATGCGAGAGAGACCTCAACTGACCGCATTAGTTCGCTGAGTGGAGTTGCGCTTTAGATTGTCGACCGCTATCCGCACATTAGCCTGCGGGCATCGACGAGCAATCTACAACCAGACAGCCCACCGAACGAGGCCTTTGTCACCCTTTTCTGAACTCTACTGTGCTTTTTGCATCTTTGTTTTCCTGTTCGCCGCTTCGCTTCTGAGCTTTCTGAGAAGCACGAGAGCCTCTGCAAGCGAGCTTTCGGAATTGCCCTCACCTCTTCACAACCACAAAACCACAGCGGCAGTCGATTTAGGCCCGAGTCGCCAGCCCGACCACCATGTCTCGGTCGGCCGCCCCCAATGCGTCAGCGTCGCGCAAGATCTCCTTCAATGTCAGCGAGCAGTATGACATTCAGGATGTAGTTGGTGAAGGAGCCTACGGCGTTGTTTGGTGAGTTTTCTGCCTGTTTCTCGCCTTTTGGTGATGTTGGGGCAGGCCCCATTTGCTAACAGCAATTTGACCTGGACAGCTCCGCCATTCACAAGCCATCAGGACAAAAGGTTGCCATCAAGAAGATCACCCCCTTCGACCACTCCATGTTCTGTCTGCGAACCCTGCGAGAGATGAAGCTGCTGCGCTACTTCAACCACGAAAACATCATCTCCATCCTCGACATCCAGAAGCCTCGAAGCTATGATAGCTTCAACGAGGTTTACCTTATTCAGGTAACGATCCCCTGTGAAGCTCTGGCAGTCGCTGCAAGCTTCTGTCTGCTTGGTTTCTTCTCCCCTATTTCGTCTGGTACCTGTGCTCACCATCTACTTTCGCGTAGGAACTCATGGAGACGGATATGCACCGAGTTATCCGTACCCAAGATCTATCTGACGACCACTGCCAGTACTTCATTTACCAGACGCTGCGTGCGCTCAAGGCCATGCACTCGGCCAATGTTCTGCACCGAGATCTCAAGCCCTCCAACTTGCTGTTAAATGCCAACTGCGATCTGAAAGTCTGCGATTTTGGTCTGGCCAGATCTGCCGCCTCCCAGGAGGATAACTCGGGTTTCATGACGGAATATGTCGCTACGCGATGGTATCGTGCTCCCGAGATTATGTTGACCTTTAAGGAGTACACCAAGGCCATTGATGTTTGGTCCGTTGGCTGTATCCTGGCTGAAATGCTGAGCGGCAAGCCTCTGTTCCCTGGCAAAGATTGTAAGTGCCGGATCACAGATGGAGGCTTATGAGTGGAAGACTTGACCAAATGAACAATGCGCTAACCCAAAGCCTCTTCCAGACCACCACCAGCTGACTCTGATTCTGGATGTGCTCGGCACACCCACCATGGAGGACTACTACGGCATCAAATCTCGACGAGCACGAGAGTACATCCGCTCGCTGCCTTTCAAGAAGAAGGTGCCATTCCGCACCTTGTTCCCCAAGACGTCTGATCTGGCACTCGACCTCCTGGAGAAGCTGCTTGCATTCAACCCCGTGAAGCGAATCACGGTGGAGGATGCCCTCAAGCACCCTTACCTCGAGCCCTACCACGACCCTGAGGACGAGCCCACTGCGCCCCCAATCCCGGAGGAATTTTTCGATTTCGACAAGCACAAAGATACCCTGAGCAAGGAGCAGCTGAAGCAGTTGATTTACCAAGAGATTATGCGGTAAAATGAGAAAACCCTTTTCAGAGGGAGGAGATCGATGAAGCGCATGGTTGGGAGATGTTGCCGAGCTGCGTTGAGAAACTGAATTAAAGCGGAAGCATTTTCTTGAGGATATAGAGCAATTGAGACTGGCAAAGAACGGGAATATATTTCTTGGCTACAGTAAGCCGAGAAGGTGGAGGGAAAGGGAGGGACGAGATATGAAATGAATAAATACACTGGCTTCGGGTGCCTCTACTTTTTATTATTATTATCTTGTTTTCTGTTTTAGTATATATATATGTGTGTGTGTGTTCTGGTTTACTACATGCATGCAGTCTATATTGATTTTGACAAGGATGAAGTCGTACATGGCATGCTGGCTGTACGTTTGCGGAATCGTTTTCGGACTTGGGTTAGAGGATCTACAGTACCTATCGACGGTAGGAGATGAAATTGTCGCACCACTTTGAGGGAGTGAGATTAAGAACTATTGCTATTTGATTCAAATGTTTAAAATCCTATAAAGCAGTACTCAGTCAAAGTTTCATCAGGTGTCAACGTTCCAAGACTGATACCGTTGAAGCCTTGAAGGCGCCGTGTATATTTTTAGCAGCACGTGCTACCGTCTACAGGCACTGCTAGCGCGCCTTGCCGCTTCTGGCAGGTCCCAATGCAGCAGCCAGACAGCGCCGTCATCCGTCAACTTGTTGGCATTCTAGTGGTCTGTTGTCACCATCCTCCAGCCACCACCAAGCTCGGTCATCACTCAATCCAGCACCACCACCCAGGCACCTTTTGCGCAGGTACTTGTGGACTCTGATCGCCAACCGTCCCGGGCAGCATCAGATCAGATTGCCCTTGCCGGTCATCCTTTTCCTTCTTCTCTTTCCATGGCCGTTCAGCATTTGTTCCACCGCTGGCGGGTCTCATCTTTGGATACGTCATAACGTTTAGACCGCTGAGTAGAGTGCGGAAGCTTTGCGTCTCCCCATACCGCCACGTACCTAAATTAACCAAGCTTAATATCACCACTACCACCTCTATCGCCAGAGTGCTGCTTTGCAATCAAAGGGATAGTCGCCATTGCTTACACCTGTTCCAAAGGCGGCTGCACAGAAAAGCTCCAACGGCGGAAATACAACATCAAATCCGGCAGCAATGTGGAGTTTGATGCGGCGCTGGTCGACAGAGGAGACACACGTCCCCAGCCATCTCGACGAAGACGAAGAGAACAGCACTCACCGCGCGGCGACCATGAAGGATGGCATTAACGATGTCTACACGCCCATGATCCGCACACTGAGTCCCTTCCGCCCTCCGCCGCTGGATCCAGTTATACTCCACGGATACAAGGACAGCATGCCCGCGGGATCGAGGCTGCTGACGACGGTGGTGGCGGAGGAGATTCGAACCATGGTGCCGGAGCGGCTGCGCATCACCGAAGACTGGCGCTTGGTGTATAGCATTGAGCAGCACGGCACGAGCCTGACGACTTTATACCAGAAGTGCAAGCAGTATGAGGGCATGAGGGTGGGCTTTGTGCTGGTTGTAAAAGACCAAGAGGGCGGGGTAAGTTTCGAAAGTTGGCAGATGAGATTGAAAGAAGTGGTTCTATCGCTTTTTAACTTACCTATCTACCTATTTATTGCTCTTACCGGCACATTGAGGAATAATTGCTGACAAAAATTCATCCTAAACAGACATTTGGCGCCTATCTCTCTGAGTATCCTCATCCGGCTCCGTCCTATTTTGGTAACGGAGAGTGCTTCTTGTGGCGTGCTTCGACATTGACGTCTCTTCCGCTGCCACCGTCGGCCGACACAACACATCTGACGCGCAGCACGACGCTTGCCCCTCCGCCTCGATCTGGGGCTTCGACACCAAGATCGATAGATACGACACCTGGCATTCGCTTCAAGGCGTTTCCATACAGCGGCCTCAACGACTTTTACATCAACTGCGAGACAGGGTTCCTGAGCGTGGGGTCTGGCGGTGGACATTACGGTCTGTGGCTGGACGACTCGCTCGATGTGGGACACAGCGCGACTTGTGAGACCTTTGGAAACGAACCGCTCAGCGACGCAGGGTCCAAGTTTAGCGTCATAGGCGTTGAGCTTTGGGTGATTGGCGCATGAAAGAAGAGTGCGGCTTCTTTTTTTAATTGTCTGATTTATCTGATCTACGGCTCTGACAAGGGAAACTCATCATTTTGAAAGAGCTTGATGTTCTTTCTACATCTCCTGGAACTCCATCTCCTTCGCTCCATCTTATTTATATTGGAATGATTTATCATTTTTTCCCATGCGGAACAAGCGGCGGAGTTTCACAACATAATATATCGACGGTATGAGAAGAGTGGAGAAAGTGTATCATATTGGGGGATCTACGTCAAATCCGTGTATATACCATGCCAAAGCTTATGCCGAATGCGATGATGAGTGAGACGGAGAACCAGCGAAAGGCATAGGAGGCACTATGGCCAAAAAGAGGTGGGGAAGAGTAATAACAATGCTTGATGCTTAGACAGACAGACAGATGATTTATACTATGATACCCAAAAACCAAATTGAATGGGCGCTATTTCTCACCATCTATGCTCTCTCTAATGTCTACTCTTACAATATTATAGTGCGATAATCGATGTGCCATGTCCAGCATTGGCTTCTCCCAAGCTTGTGCTTCCTTCTCTTGCTTGAATTATGTCTCGTCGTAAAAGGTTCTCAGGAGGCTCTCTCCCGGAACGCTACTATTCCCTCCAACAGCCCCTCTGGTGTGGGCGTCTCAGCGCAGACATCAGGCTCAAAGCCGAATTGCTTGACCAGGTGGCTCCTAGTCGTAGGCCCAATGGTGGCTACAAACGTCCGCTCGTCTCGCCGCCCAGGCACGGACTTCCCCGTGGAGGCATCTAACAGGCCAAGGCCGCGGAGCATGCTGTCACAGCCCGTTGGCGAGAAGACGATGACCCACCGAGATGAGCTGGATTGCGTCCTTTCTAGTAATGTCGCAAAGTCTTGAGGGAACGACTCCATCTCTCCAGTGCCGTAGACGACTTCCTCGACGACGGGAATCCGCCTGTTGTCGGGCAGAGAAGGGTCCATCAGGGTGCGCGGGATGATGTCCCTGCGCTGCTCGCCAACGAGGAAGAGCAGCGGGGGCAGGCTGGAGGCGTGATGATGCCACTCGGCGTAGTGTTCGAGGATGTAGTGCGCGAGGGCGTCGCCGTTGCCCGTGTGGCTGCCGAAGATTTGGAGCGGGGGTTGTTGGGAGACGGCTGTGAGGGCGCGGGTGGTGGCGGGGCCGACGCTGTAGATAGGGATGTGTTGCAGGTGAGGCCATTCGGGGGAATCTGTCGAGAGAAGTTGTTATTTAGATTTTTATTTTCGAATTCGGCAGTAGGGCGAACTAACCTTTTGCTACTTCGTCGTCGCGTACGACATGCGCAAACACTTCCACCGCCCTTTGGGAAGTAAATATGATGCCGCCGAATTCGCAGTCCGGGCTCGTGCCGATGCGCTTCTGGCGGAGTAGAGTCCGGAGCTTGTCTACCCCGGCGTCGTCGAATTGGTGCTGTAGGACTGGTACGAATGTTGGCTCAAAGGAGAGACTGCTGGTGTCGCCATTGCTTGGTGCTCTTGAGAAGAGCTCTTCGTATGCGTCGGTTGGACTTGATTTCGTCTTGAGCAGCAGGACTGGGATTGGCTGCTCGGGATTGGACGCTGGTGGAGGTGACATGATTGGGGAGAGCTAATATGGGATGTCGGTGGTCGTTATGGTGGAGGGCATTTGATAAATGGTAGATTAGTGCTCGTATCTGTGCGAGAGATTTCAATTGAAGAGGCTGTCTGCTTTGCGCCGTTTTGAGCTTGTAAGATGCTTGAACAAGATGGTGCCTTGAAAGAAGGCCGTCATCATCAGAGCTCAGACGAGATCCCGAATTAGAATGTGGGGCAGTTAGCGCAGTGGCTTGGAGGGGCATATCGATAAAGAAAAAAGTGTCCCGGAGCTAGGAAAGCCTCAAAGGCTGTGTGGGCTGACAAATGACATTCAAGTGTTTAGTGTGGCCATTTTTATAGATCTCTATTCCATCTTCCAGCCTTTACTTCCTACGATTTCTTATTTGTTTACGGCCGCTTGATGCTTACTTGGGGCTTACGAAGAGCGTTTTTATAGTGTGAGAGCGGGAACTTCTAGACAATGGCTGAGGCTTCACTTCGAGACGTCACAACGGCGCTGCCAGCTTCTGCGCCCTCGGCTGCTTCCGATGCCGCCGACCAGCAGCCCAAGAAGTTTCCCAAGGGAGTGGTGTTGGGCAAGGATGGCAAGCCGTAAGTGCTCTCTCTACTCTATCCTCCGGCCGTGTCTGTGCCTGTTTGAGCGCGGAGTGGCAGCCGTGTACAGTTTGATAGATGGACCGAGAGTGGCATTAACAAAGCGTAACCCTGTCTACAGATGCCGAAGCTGCACCTCGTTTGCTGCATGGGCCACGCAGGCCAAGGACCAGACCAAGAAGGACGCAGTTCCCGGCAGCAGAGCCGTATCCACCGCGGCCGTCGCCTCGGGCCCTCCAGCCGACTGTCCGCCAGACGTCGAGACTCTTGGCCGCAGCACCTGGACGCTGCTCCATTCCATCGCGGCCTCGTACCCGGAGACGCCCTCGCAGGCGCAGCGATCCGACCTGCTGAGCTTCGTCGGGCTGTTTTCCAAGCTGTATCCGTGCTGGGTCTGCGCCGAGGACTTCCAGGGCTACATAGCCCGGCAAAGACCGCAGGTCAATTCGCGCGACGAGTTTTCGCAGTGGCTGTGCCGCGCGCACAACGACGTGAACAAGAAGCTGGGCAAGCCGCAGTTTGACTGTTCACGCTGGGATGAGCGCTGGAGGACGGGCTGGAAGGACGGTCGCTGCGATTGATGGGGTGGCCGTGTATTTTTTTCTTCTCCGACTGTACGAGTATCATTAGATGGCGAGGAACAAGGAAAACGGAAAGAAAGAGGCAAAGTCTGCAGCAAGTGCATGCAGCAGTGTACGATTGTGAGCGAGGTCGCCTCAACTCAATTCTTTTGACAGCATACCGACGGCGTTATTTTCCCAGAAGCGTTGGGAATAGGGGCAAAATAGACAGATACGATGTCGTGTTGGGGGCATGGTACGAGGACGGGATGCGTTATCATGCAGGCTGGTTAGTGTGCGTGTACAAGTAGGCATGGCATGGTGGTGAGAGCCTTCCAGGCCAAAGCATGCCACTGTGTGTGAACAGAAAACTCTTTACTCAATGCCTGCGACGGGGCTTGGCCTATCGAAGCCTGTCGACTTATCAATTTCCACTATTCTGTAGCCCTTCAGCGCATACGAAATACCGTGATCTGATCGGTGCTTGAAACAGGCCCGTCCGAGAAAACGACAGCGCCGGCTGTAATTGACCGGGCGGCTGCCGAGCTCATTCCGATGGATCTAGATGGCCTGAAGTGCCCCTCCCAGGTCCTGCAGCGGCCCATTTGCGATTGGCGGCGGCACTAGCGGCCTGCGTGGGCCAACTGTAAATGGCTTGATGGCCTTATCGCGGGCCTGCTGCCGGATTACATCACTATCACCACAGAGGCGCGTCTGAAGGTCAGATCATGCCTGTCGGTGGCATGAGCAAAACGTGCGCGCATGGGTGGGGTCGTTTTTTTTTTTTCTCTTACGGCGCTCGATGCCCATTGCTGTTCTGGGATAGCTTCGAGACCAGTGGGAGAAGCTTCAATCGTTTGGGTGTTTTTGTCTTCTTTGTTGCAGCAGGAATGGGAAGATATATATTGTCGTTTGGCCGCTGTTGGGATGGTGCTGCCCTGTCTCTTTTGTGCCCACAGACAACAATTTCCCTAGGAATACCTCCTGTATAGAATACATTCTACTCTCCAGTTTGCCTATTCTTCCATTTGCTTTTTAGAGGAGCAGCATTGTCATTATTACCTACCTACGGTACCTACCCCTCCATCTGAGACCTACATTGTCGCCGTCACACCTATAAGCTACACACAATACACAACATCAAAGATAGCCACGCCCATTGTTTGAATCATGGCCAGCATCAACATCAGGGTGCAGAACCTCGAGCAGCCCATGGACGTTGCCGAATATCTCTTTCGGCGTCTCCACGAAATCGGCATTCGCTCCATCCACGGCCTTCCAGGCGATTACAACCTCCTTGCCCTCGACTATCTGCCATCATGTGGCCTGAGATGGGTTGGCAGCGTCAACGAACTCAATGCTGGTGAGTTTCAATTGCATTTGATTTGATTAGCTTTAGAAGATGTGATAGTTTAGTAGCTACGCATCCATCTGTCTAAACATCCATTCGCTGAGGAGCATTCTCTTGCTAACTGGTGCAACCTCTCCCAGCTTATGCTGCTGATGGCTACGCCCGTGTCAAGCAGATGGGAGCGCTCATCACCACTTTTGGAGTGGGAGAGCTCTCAGCCATCAATGGCGTTGCCGGTGCCTTTTCGGAACACGTCCCAGTCGTTCATATTGTCGGCTGCCCTTCCACCGTTTCGCAGCGAAACGGCATGCTCCTCCACCACACGCTCGGAAACGGTGACTTCAACATCTTTGCCAACATGAGCGCGCAAATCTCCTGCGAAGTGGCCAAGCTCACCAACCCTGCCGAAATCGCTACCCAGATCGACCATGCCCTCCGCGTTTGCTTCATTCGTTCTCGACCCGTCTATATCATGCTTCCTACCGATATGGTCCAGGCCAAGGTAGAAGGTGCTAGACTCAAGGAGCCAATTGACTTGTCGGAGCCTCCAAACGACCCCGAGAGCGAAGCATACGTCGTTGATGTTGTCCTCAAGTACCTCCGTGCTGCAAAGAACCCTGTCATCCTTGTCGATGCTTGTGCTATCCGTCATCGTGTCCTTGACGAGGTTCATGATCTCATCGAAAAGACAAATCTCCCCGTCTTTGTCACTCCTATGGGTAAAGGTGCTGTTAACGAAGAGCACCCAACATATGGCGGTGTCTATGCCGGCGACGGCTCGCATCCGCCTCAAGTTAAGGACATGGTTGAGTCTTCCGATTTGATATTGACAATCGGTGCTCTCAAGGTACGTGCCCATGTCAGACGCTTTTGTCCTCCGCTTATTTGCCGAAACTCTGACTTCTCACACTCTTACAGAGCGACTTCAACACAGCCGGTTTCTCTTACCGCACCTCACAGCTGAACACGATTGATCTACACAGCGACCACTGCATTGTCAAATACTCAACATATCCAGGTGTCCAGATGAGGGGTGTGCTGCGACAAGTGATTAAGCAGCTTGATGCATCTGAGCTCAATGCCCAGCCGGCGCCAGTCGTCGAGAATGAAGTTACCAAGAACAGAGACAGCTCACCCGTCATTACACAGGCTTTCTTCTGGCCGCGCGTTGGAGAATTCCTGAAAAAGAACGACATCGTCATTACCGAGACTGGAACAGCCAACTTTGGTATCTGGGATACTAAATTCCCCTCCGGCGTTACTGCGCTTTCTCAGGTCCTTTGGGGAAGCATTGGATGGTCCGTTGGTGCCTGCCAGGGAGCTGTTCTTGCGGCTGCCGACGACAACAGCGATCGCAGAACTATCCTCTTTGTTGGTGACGGCTCATTCCAGCTTACTGCTCAAGAATTGAGCACAATGATTCGTCTCAAGTTGAAGCCTATCATGTGAGTATAAATCAGTACAAATACACAATTGCAAGCTGTACAGTATAACTGACTCTTTCCTTTTCAGCTTTGTCATCTGCAACGATGGCTTTACCATTGAGCGATTCATTCATGGCATGGAAGCCGAATACAACGACATTGCAAACTGGGACTTCAAGGCTTTAGTTGATGTCTTTGGTGGATCCAAGACGGCCAAGAAGTTCGCCATCAAGACCAAGGACGAGCTGGACAACCTCCTCACAGACCCTACCTTTAACGCTGCAGAATGCCTCCAGTTTGTCGAGCTATATATGCCCAAAGAGGATGCTCCTCGAGCATTGATCATGACGGCAGAAGCAAGTGCGAGGAACAATGCCAAGACAGCGTAAGGAGGGCCGCCGCGATGGCTGATTATCACCTTTTAGATTGTAATAGACCTGATACGCATAGATCAAGGCAGGTACCGATCATTAATCAAGCAGGTTTGGGCGAGGAAGGATTTTGAAAATGAAGAAAACGACGGGATGACATTTGGATTAACTGGACATTATATTAAGTACCTATAAATTTGAAGTTAAAAATTTTTTTTCTCATGATGTGCAGTTCTATCGTGTGAGTTGGTTTGTGAGCTGCTTTGGAGTACTCGAGTTGATGTGATCACGTGATGGTCACTCGAATTCGACGCTGAGAATAAGTTCTCGGTACTGTTCTCTTGCCTTAAACCGCCTCATAAGTCTAGGTACCCGCTACTCTTTCGCCGTATCTAATCGCCAGGCTTCAAATAAAATACACTGTCCTTGCGAGCTCATATTGCATCTTATACACTGATTGTCAGGCATTCCGTCCGGCAATTTTGACTCGAAGAGATCAATTGAAATGGCAGACGCTGCATCAAAAAGAAAACAAGGTCCTGGAGGAGCCGACAGCTCTGCTTTCAAGAAGAGAAAGGTATACATCATGCATCCATACGTCTTTCTATAGAAAATCTCGACCTCGTCCCCTATGTGTTATACGGCATCAACGTATTTGTGTTTGAACTTGAAACTAACTGAGGCTGCCGAGATAGGAGGGCACAGCTGGGAGATGGAAGACACCGGCCCAAAAAGCAAAATATGCCGGCAGAGTGGAAATGGGCACCGCGCTTGACGTGGGCGATGAAGGCATTTGGGTCACGTATGCCAGAGGTATGAAGGGCAAGGCAGTCCGAGAGTTTACAGCCATGTGCGAAGAGGTAAGAGGTTTATTTGCGATTTCTCTTGGTCTTTGGCGGCATAAGCTTTTTTACTATTTGATGGCGAGTTAACTAAATACGTTGATTGATAGTATGGTGAAAAGATGTACGGCATCAAACCACCAGTTGACGCATCAGAGGCACCTCAGTCCGGAGATGAAGCAGAAGACATCGAGGCGTTCATCCAAAAGGAGCTTGACGCGATGAAGGAGTCCCGGAAGCCCAAAGAACGAAGGGTCTTCTCGCCGGTCGCAGTTGGCATCGAGTGCGTCTTCTTCATGAAGACGATGAAGCCGGTGGACCCGTATCAGCTGGTCCTCCGGATCTGCAGAGATGCGCAAGAGTGCCCCAGCCCCAAGGATCGCAAGTGCAAGTACATTAACCGGCTGACACCTGTGATGGATACGGATAAGGCGACAGAGAAGGGGATTCAGCGGGTGGCGCGGAAAGTTCTCTCATCCGTTTTCAGCTTGAATGAGGAAGAGAAGGAGGGAGAGGGCGGAGATGAGGAGAAACCGACAGCAGAAGGCTCGGATGACAAGGCAGAAGAGGCAAAAGAAGCGGCTCAAGTGGCTGAGCCGGTGGTAGAAGCCCAGCAAGCTGAGGCATCTCCTACTTGTACTGTGAGTTTTGACTTGGAATGAGAGGGCTTCTTCTTATTCTTCTTACGCACGATGAAGACTAACGTACAGCATGAGCAGTATGCTATCCGACACACTTTGAGAAATCACACCATTCTCAAATCAGAAGCAGTCATCAAGATGATTGCCGGCATGGTCAAGCCCGAGCACAAAGTCAACCTCAGAACCCCAGACAAGGTTATTCTCGTCGAGATATTCCAGGTATGTCGCGCCATTACTCCCCCGATCCCCTTTTTATTCGCTGGTCACGGCGTGTGATGAGGCTCGGGTAGAATAAGAGCTGACAATATGTAAATGCTAGATGTTCTGTGGAATCTCTGTCGTCGACGGCAAGGAGTGGGAGGCGTTGAAGCGGTATAACATCAATGCGCTCTATGACATGACGGGCGAGCAGAAGAGTGGCAACCCGGGGAAGGTCACGAAGGAGGAGACGAAGGAGGAGTAGATTAGGTGTGAATCGATTAACATTGGACTAATCGCTGCTTGTTGCTTGGGCATTGGCATCTTGGGTTCTTTGGAAAAGAAGAGGCGCATTATCTTAGGCGAGCAAGGAGTATTCGGTATAACTAGCTTTAGATATGTGGTCATTATTCATCTAAATTGGTGGTTTATATTGGCGGATATACCTTATTTGGTGCAAATTGACACTCTGATAATGTCCGCATTAATTGGATGCAGTCCTATTTGAGTTTATAACCTCTCTTGGTTTCCCCCCTCGCTTCCACTATCCTCATCACGCGGCAGTTGGAAACCCATTAGCCCCATAAGATTTCCCGCCGGACCAGCCATACCACCCTGGCTCTTGAAGCTCTCGAGCAGGTTTTTGGCCAGATTATAGTCAATATCGACCTCCTCGTCGTCGTCATTATCAGAGTCATTGCCTGATTGGGCGCTTTGTCCTTGTAGTGGCTGTTCGTTCTCCTTGCCTTTCCCCTTCTTCTCCGAGCTTTCTTTTGACTTAATGGCACGCCCGGCGGTTGGTGGGTCGAGCTGAAGGGTGCCGTACTCCTTGAGTTCAGCTTCCATGCGAGAGGCAAGATCCTGAATATCTCTATCTTCTGCCGCTTCGCTGTCGTCGTCGCTGTCAGAGTGGTCTTCTGCAGCCTTGCCTTTACTTCCTTGTGCTTCTTTTCCAGTGGCTGTTGTTGTAAATCCCATCATCTCCCTCATCATTCTAGCAAAGGCCTCCTCGTCAAAGTTCACCTCTTCGTCCTGATCCCCCTCCTCCTCTTCATCCTCGTCATTATCAACGTCCATTCTGTCTAGCTCTGCACCATCCAATCCTGCACTGTCGTCATCGAGGAAAGCTTCAAAACGCGAGACAATCTTTCGCAAGTTTTCTTGAGTCTGTGCCTCGCCGAAGCCAGATGCCCCCTTTGGAGATGCTTGAGCTTGTTTGCCCTCGAGTTCGCGCTCAAAATCCTCGTAATTAATATCCAGCCATGAATCGTCGTCGTCTCGATCAACGTGGTCCCACGACTTGATGTCCTCATCAGATGGTAAGACTGAGCTTCCATCTTCTTGCAGGTCTTCTAGCACAATGGCCATCTCACGGACAACTCTGCTCTTACTATTCTCTGCATCCTTGGCGAGCATCTCAAAACCACAAGTGAGTTTCATGCCAGTCTCTAAGCGCTCAACTCTTTTCTGCTCTTCGTTTGATGTTGGATTCTCGTTTTTGGTACTTTTGAATACAGATTCCCATCTCGGGGGTGTATCGAATCTTTGAGATTTGAGTTGAGCGTACAGAGTTTTGCTGAATCTCACGCTGATTGTAACAAAATCTTCTAGTGGAAATTCCAGGGGTGCTGATGATGACAAGATAGACTTTAAGGAGTTGGCGTCTCTCAGATAGAAGCTCTCAACAGCGGGAGCTATAGATTTTGGCAGAGCATGTACAATGTAGGCTACTGCTCGGGGGATCGTGACAAGAGAATGGTGGATGGAGTTGGATATTTGCTCGGGGTATTTCTTTAGCCGATGAAATGCTTCAGAATCAATCGCAGGAAGATGAACAAGTGCGTCTGTGTTTGACCGTAGAAAGGTTACGGCTTGCAAGAGCGACAGCTGTTCTTCTTGGGAACGCATAGAAGGCTCGTCTTTGGACTTGGAGTTGAGAGGAATGAGAAAGATCTTCCCGAGGTGAATCCATACACGATAAGAGTCAATCTCCGGACTTAGCCAACTGGGAAGGACATTGGCGGCTTCTACTAAGAGAAACTCTCCATCAGAGTCTCCGACTCTCACCCAAAGATCCGGATGGGCTTTGGATAATTCACAAAACATATAGACGATAAGCCACTCATCTTCTATGGCATCCCCGTAATCAGTAGTGCCTTGTAGAAATAATAGTCCTAGAAAATAGTTGTTAGAACACAATGACAGAAACGAGAGCTAAGCCAAGACCAGAACCATGCACGATACTAACCATTTTCGCTCTTGAATGAGATTTCAAAGCCCTCACGTTGCCAAATGTAATCCTTTGTGAGGGACTGAACGAGTTCTACCGCTGCTTTTCGGATAGTTTCAAGGCGAGGGCGTGTTTTACGAGCTTCGGTTTGCTGGCTGTCTATCACAAAAAGCATGTACTCGACAGTGTTTTCCGGTAGCTGCCCGGCGACAGCAGCCTCCGTCTCGCCAACATTGTCATCTGTAGACATGCTCACTGTGGGAGAAGTCACATATGAATACTGAATGGCATCGACATGATGGAATGGTGAGACTTGCAATGGATGCAAGTTTGAGAAGTGTGAAGTGTTGTAGCTCTTTCACGGAGTGCCTAGAAGAAGCCCCACGCTGGTAAAAAATCGCTGCATTTACACGGCCACTGACTAAACGTCTACTACAAACGGCATTCTACTGTTAGAAGGTGCTATTTTAAAGATCTGTAATTTCATAAGGATATATCTAGATTTTAATCCTCTAAAATAACTCTTGATCCATGTAAACTGTACATTTTCTCCTCGTAAAAAATCGGGTTCCCTGACTTCAAGCTGCAGTGCCTTAGTCATGCAGCCACTAGTTCACTGACCCCACGACGCGCCCGTCGCGGTCAACGCGCTGCCAAAGTAACAGTTTAATGGAATTCGGGAAGCCAGCGTTGTCATATCGCTTATCAACCAGAGGGGTGCAAGATGCCCATGGCGATGACGGGATGTGATTCTGTTGATATTTCTTTAACCTCGTTCATTATCTTCTGTCCTTGATTGTCGCTATCCCCTCCTCCATTATACCTACCTGTTTATACATATCGCAGCCACCGACCATGGCCCCACGTAAGCGATCACGATTGGCATCAGGCCTGGAAGATGGAGAAGAAATTACCGAAGTTATTGAGGCCCAGGCATCAATGGCAAATGATACACAGCCGGTAATTACTTCGAATACGTGCTTGAGCAAGATGGCGGGTGGCTGACCTCGTGGTGATAGAGAAAAAAGGTGCGATATTCGACTGGCCGTTCAGCGGAGGCTTCAGGCAGCAGAGCAGCAGATGCAGAACAAGACGATGCCTCCTCGAGCTCTGGCTCCGACAGTGAAGATGGGAATGGCGACGATGACGATGACGACATCCCCGCGTCCCCTCCTCAGACTCAGTACGAGCTTATGAGAGACAATGGCTTCCGACATCTCGAGAACACGGACTGGGACGACCAGCAAGCTACGCAGAAGCTGAAGCGCCGCACCACGACACAAACATTTGACAACATGGTTGCTGAGAGCGGAATCATTGAGAGCATCACATGTTTCAACTTCATGTGCCACGAACGATTGCATGTGGAGCTCGGACCTCTCATCAACTTCATTGTTGGGGAGAATGGCAGTGGTAAGAGTGCCGTTCTCACAGCCCTCACTCTGTGCCTCGGCGGAAAAGCTAGCGATACCAACAGAGGCGGCAGTTTAAAGTCCTTTGTCAAGGAGGGGTGTGAACAGGGAAGCCTATTAGTTAAAATTAAGAACGCCGGGTCTGATGCTTACCAGCCCGACACATACGGCTCATCAATCACCGTTGAGCGGTACTTTAACAAATCGGGTACCAGTGGATTCAAGATCAAGAACGAGCAAGGCAAAGTTGTCTCAAACAAGAAGCAGGAAGTCGAGGAAATATCCGAATGGTATGCCCTGCAGATAGGGAATCCTCTCACGGTTCTCTCGCAGGACAATGCGAGACAATTCCTGAATGCTGCAAGCCCGGCACAAAAGTATAAATATTTCGTTTCTGGCGTTCAACTCGAGCAGCTGGACAATGACTATAAGATGTCTCAGGACACGTTGGACAAGATTCTTATTCTCCGCGACGATATGGACGAGACTACAGATGCTGTCAAGAAGGAGATGGACGATGCTCAAAGACTTGCAGAGATAGCCCAGAAGAACCAGGGTCTTCGTGAAAAAGCAAGGCTCTATAGGAACCAGCTTGTCTGGTCCCAAGTAGTTGAGCGAGAGAGAGAGTTAGAACAACGGAATGCTGATATAGCCAGACGCGACAAAGAACTCGTTGATTGGGAAAGGGACACGGTGAAAGCGTCAGCCAAACTCGACGAAGCTGACGAAAGGCTAGCTCGGGCTCAAGAAGCCCGAGAGGCTCTCAACAGTGAGGAAGAGACTTTTGAGGAGAAAATGTCAGCGGCAGAGATTGCATGGAATGACGCCAAAAGAAAACAGACAGAACTGCAGCGTGAAGAGCGAGATGCTCATATGCGACTCAAAACCCTGCGGACAGACATACAATCCTGCGAGAACAAGATCAAGGAGGAAGAAAATCGTTTGGACGGATCGACGGGCTCAGCGCGGGCCCAGAAAGATCAAGAGCTCTCCGAAGCGCAAGCCAAAGAGAAAAGTATCAACGAGCAGATCGCCAAGGCCAAGGCCAAAAAGCCGGCTTTGGCACAAAAGATTGATAAAGCCGAGGAAGCTCGTAAACATGCAGATCGTATCGTGCAAGACAAATCTAAAGAGGTGGTTATGGCGCAAAAGGGCGTCAAAGAGCTGGAGCAAAGTAGTGGTTCAGCCTTCGACGGATACGACCAAGAGCTCCGTAACCTCGCCAGACAAGTCGAGAAGGATAGCGAGTTTGACAGCAAACCGCTGGGACCTCTAGGCACTCACATTACCCTTCGAAAGCCAGAGTGGTCTGCTCTTCTCGAGAAAACCCTTGGAGAGTCTTTGAACGCATTTGTTGTGAAGAGCAAAAGAGATCATTCAAGATTATCAAATCTCATTCAGCGACTGGGTTTGAAAAGGCAGCCACCCATCTACATTGCCTATGGGAGTTCAATTGATACTAGGGCTCAGGAGCCAGATGCCGAATTCGACACTATTCTCAGAGTCCTGGAATTTGACCATGACCTCATTCGGACACAGCTTGTTATCAATAACCAGATTGAAAAGGTCATTCTGGTCAAGGAGCGCTTAGAAGCGGAGCGAGTGATGATTGATAACGATGGTCCCCCTCGAAACGTGACGGCGTGCCTTTGTTTCCATGACGGCAGAGGGAAACGCGGTCATGGTCTAAGAATCACCAATCGGTCTGGAAACATCAGCACCTCCCCCGTCACGCCATCTGGCTTGCGGCCTCGCATGCGCTCGGACTCGGCCCAGCGATTAGTTGTGCAAAAGGAGAACCTCAGACAGCTGGGCTTGGAGGTTAAGGAACTCATGACCGAGGAACGCCAGGCACGTCAACGACTGGAAGACTACAAGTCAGAGCTTGCGTCGCACAACACTGAAGTCAACAATCTAGAGAGCGATTATCGTCGAGTCCAAGCGGATATACAGCGGATCTCACTCGACCTGGATGCTTTCGAGGGAGTTGACGGACGGTTGGTTGCACTACGGGAAGAACGAGAAGCAAAACGCACCGAAGAGGAGCAACTCGGCCTACAGTATGGTAACCTGAGGCTGGAAAAGCGAGATCTAAGCCAAAAAACAGAAGAGGCCAAGGCACGTCTCGACGCGGAAAAGGATGTTCGTAAGGATCACCAAAGTCGCATCGCGAAAGCGGACGATAAGGTCAAGAAGTATGAAGCAATGCGGAAGATTACAGTCGCGGAAAAGAATGCCGCCTTTGAGAGGCTAGATATTGAACGACACGAAAGAAGACGAGCAGAGATGAGGCGCGATCAGAAGGCTGCAGAGGTGGCGGATTTCATCCAGCAAGCTCAGCAAGCATCACCGGAGCGTGTTCACATTCCTGAAGATGAAACGTATGAAAGCCTGGAGATCAAATACCAAAAGGTTCGCGAGCAAATTTCACAGCGAGAAGCTCGACAAGGAGCCACGGATCAGCAGATTTATGACCGAGCCATTGAGGCCAGAACGAGATACGAAGATGCCATGAAGGAGAAGAGGGACCTTGACGGAACTATTTCAAATCTGAAGAAGTCAATTGAGCAACGACTTCATCTATGGCGACAGTTCCAGAGACAAATCAGCGCTCGAATACGTATCCAATTCAGCTACCTTCTCAGCGAGCGTGGGTTCAGAGGCAAAATTGATCTCGATCACAAGGCTAGACGCGTCAACATCCAGATTGAACCCGACAAGACTCGCAAACACTCGTCGGGACGCAACACCAAGACGCTGTCGGGAGGTGAAAAGTCGTTTTCGTCGATTTGCATGCTTCTCTCTGTTTGGGAAGCCATTGGTTCGCCCATCCGATGCTTGGATGAGTTTGACGTCTTCATGGACAATGTCAATCGAGCAATCAGCACGAATATGCTGGTATGTCATGTGCTGCTGAAATCGTAGAGATCAGAATGGTGAAAGCTAATGATGTACACATAGGTGGATGCCGCTCGTCGATCAGTGTCTCGACAGTATATTTTGATTACGCCGAATGCCATCGAAGGTCGAGCCAAACTTGACAAAGATGTGAAAATCATCCGGTTAGTGTTGATTAAACACCACCTTCTCTACCAATGTTTTGACTTCTATAACTAACTGATTGTCACCTTGTACAGCTTGACTGATCCCCGCCAACGTACCCTCATCTAAGTCAACATCCATGTGTTTGGAAACAGGCGCCACGCAAAAACATATTAACGAAAAGCATTAGCTAGGAGTTTGCGCATCGATGCTAGGACGCCGTTTATTTTTTTTAGAGGCGGACTAAGAGGGAGAAATATACATATAGTAGACAATGGTATATACATAAAGGCTGGTAATAGTGTACATGATGTTTTACGACTTTTAGGCAGTTAGAAGACAACAGGGGCAAGGCTGTGAGAGAGAAGGCATACATTGCCTCATACAATCAGATAGGAACTCCTTTGCTTCTCAGGACGTTGATGCCCGCACTCAGCGTGAAGCCGGCCCACTGTCCCATGGATGCTACGGTTCCTCCAACAGATTGGACCTCGTCCAGCCTTCTATCTAGAAACTTTCTGGTCTCCAAAAAGGAGGGCGATGTGTCATTGGTCATGAACAGCTCGCTGGAGCTGTAGACCATGGAAAGGGCCGCCCGCTTGGTATACCATGAAGGGTCGACAGCCTTGTCGCCAGCCAGGAACCAGATGTCGTCTGACAAGGTGGCCAGCTCTGCTAGCGATGTAGGCATATGGCTGGGCTGGGCCATGATGGCTAGGGCCTATGCAAATTATTAATAAAATGATTCTCCTTGCGACTCAGTTGAGCCTAAGACACATAGTCAGACCTCTTGCCATCTGTGTATAGTCTCCTTGTTGTCCATCAGCCGCTCCCAGGTCAAGGCGGCGACTTTGTCATTGACGCTTGCCAGCGACTCATCATTGAGAAGCTCCTGGCTTTTCTCAGCCAGTCGCTCGCGCTGCATGACGAGGTGGTAGTGTATCAGACTGAACTGGCCATCGGGCAGGATGCTGGAGCTGATGTCTGGGTATCCGGCATCGCGGGCACCGAGGCCAATGGCGCGCAGGGAGAAGCCATGCTCGGGAATGTGCTTGTAGGCGGCGGCGAGGATGGCCCTGTCGACGGTGCCAAAGGGTCCTGGCGGAGGAGGGTGGTCGTAGGAGTGGTAGCAGCTCTTTTGCCAGATGCGGGACGACGCGGTCGGCGCTGCGTGGCGGCCAATTGGGCGGCGAGCCGATCTCGCGAGACGAGCTACGGCCCTGGGCAGGGAAAACGAGGACATGGTGGTCGGAACTGTGAGCTTCAGCCTGTGACGGATGCTGATAATGCGCTGTCGGTTGTCTTGCGCCACGAGGGGTCTGCAAATTCAAAGCTCTGGATCAGCCCGGAGAGTGGATCCCGGCGGGAGCCTTTGAGCTAAGGTCCCTACTAGTAGGTAGTAGAAAAGGCACGACGAGCTTTCAAGGCCATCAAAGCGACAAATCAAGGACATGCTCTTTCTCCTCTCGTCCTCCACTGCGTCGTCAATTGTTGCCAACGCAGCATGCGCCGTGCAACCACTGCAGCTGGGACACGGCATTGCTGCTGACTGGCCTGTATGTAGCAGTGATGCGGCATCAGTGTATGTGTATCAAATCGTTCAACCTCGTCTAGTCAGCCCTGTAGCTCCAATTGGCCCTGATGGGTGTTTGCGCATCCTGGAACCTTGTCTGGGGTCCTAGGATTGCATCATACATGAAGCCATGCATGCGCCTTTGGACAACTCAACAAACTGCTGCTTGGCTTCAAGGGCGGATCCTGACAGGCGAGTTGCGTTGCTCCAATCGGGCACAGTTGCTGGCATTGACCCGTTGGACAGCCAATACCAGTGCTGAGGACCGGGACATGCGCTTTACAGTAGTATCATGCTTTGATGCTGGCCCCATCCATACGAGCAAGGCCCCCAGCGCCATACTTGCATACCTACCCAGCAGCAGCAATGGCAGGATCCGGCGTCTGCTCTGCTCTGCTCTGCTCTGCTTGCTGTGCAAATCACACGAGCCTGTTGCCCGCATCTGGCCGCTGCAGTTTTGTAGTCCATGCACCCTGCTGGCCCTCGCTCACATGGCATGGCACATCATAGCATGGCACGGGCCTCAGAGATGCGCAGAGCAGAGCCTCAGCGCTGGAGAGAGGCTGGCCCTCACCGATCGTGTCGGGTAAGGCACCTTAGCATCAGGTTAGTTGCTTGAGCGGAACTCGATTCGATCCACTTCCACTTCCAAGCTCTGCTGCTCCCGCCGTGCAGTAGCACGAAATGTGCCTCTAGCTCAAGGTCCAGTTGATGTGAGCAGTGGCTTGTGCCTTAGAGTTCAGGCACTAGTACAGTTGCTCGCTGCATGCAGTCGATATTTGTGCCCGGTGGTCAATATCAAAATGCTCCTGCCGCCGTACGTGCTTCTTTTGCGTAGCTCACACGTGCTACTCGGCCCCAATTAGAGCTTGGTCCCTACAGTAGCATCAGCACCTAAGCCTTTGCGAGATCTCAACTTCTCTTTTCCCTTTCCCTCCATCCCATTGCGTTGCAGGCATCGTCGCCTATCCCCCACGGAGTCGCACTGCTACGACAACTCGAAACCTAGAGGAAGCACACCGGTCCAGCGCAACCTTAGGGCCCTCCAATAGGATCCTCCCCGTGACCCTGGCCTCGCATCCGCAGCCAGAAAAAAAAAAGGCAAATCCCCAAAAAACTTCAAGGCTGGTGTGAGGAGCCTCCCCCTTGACGCACGCAAGACAAGGTGCACACCTGTGACCGGCGCTCTCCTTGGCCTCGGAACCGAACGGCGCCATCGTGGACGAGCAGATTTTCCCGGCTTCAATCCACGCTAAAACCCACGTACGTACGTCCCTCGTCACTGTTGGGCCATCACGTCCGCCAGCATCCAGTACCAGCGCCGCAAGCTCTCCCCGTTCCCACTGCAGACTGGACGCAACGAGCGACGTGCATGCAGCTGCTGCTACCACATGCTGCGCGAACTTCCCCCCTGGCCTGACTGGCCCTGGCCCGACCCCCCTGCAACTCATCACTCTGCTTGGCTGTTTAAGAAATATTTGCTTTTTTTTTCCTT
Source organism: Trichoderma sp. CBMAI-0020 (assembly GCA_030708095.1). Lineage (NCBI taxonomy): Eukaryota > Fungi > Ascomycota > Sordariomycetes > Hypocreales > Hypocreaceae > Trichoderma > Trichoderma sp. CBMAI-0020. The sequence continues at coordinate 115,115 of JAJNCI010000004.1, read as the reverse complement.
CTCTTGCTGGATTCCTCTCTCCCACTCGGCCCCCATGAGCTCATCGCAGCTTATGGCGTAGTGGGTGTTTGTGCTCGCGCTAGTGGTTCTGGTAGCAGTACCTTACCTTAGCCTTGTCCGGGCTCTATGCTACATCCAGCACTGGCTCTGCCCAGCACTCCCAAGTACCTGCTAGTACCTCCCGGCCTTGCCCAAGCTGTCCTTGGCTGGGCTACAGGTGCCGCTTTACCTGTTTGTGCCCTTACCTGGTCGCGTACTGCCCGCCCTCCCCGTACCTGCGTTACCTGACCACCGGTATCTCATCCATGGGTTCGTAGGACTGCCAGGCACCTCGTTGGTTCTGACGCAAGAGAACGGGAGCTTTGACGGGCGCTGCTGAGCTGCTGCTACTACTGCTCTTGTGGATATATGGGCATTATATGGGCATTATATGGGCATTATATGGGCAGTCTACTAGCATAGCAGCAGACCTCTATAGGGGCCTCGCTTTGGGCTCTCTGTTCAGGTACCTCTGCGAAAAGGTACTCGCAGGTACTCCCCAGCTTGGGGCCCAGGTAGCGGTACTCGTGCTGTAGCTGCCACAGCTCTGCGCCTGCACCCACCCCACGCCGCCTTCAGCCTCTCTGCACGCTCATTCGTCGCCTGCTCCCCTCCCTCCAGTGCGCGCGTTCTTTTTCCCTTCTCACCACCAGGCTTGACAGCATGCCATGCGCCTCCGTTGTGCTACCCCCTCCCTCTAATTGCCCAATTGCGACCTGCTGGTACTGCAGCCCCTTCCTATGCGAGATCCGTCCTGTGCTGTGCTGTGCGTTGCTGACTGCTGTGCCGTGGCTTGTCCTCTCGCCAGAAGTCGCCCATAATCCTGCCGTCGTCGCGACCTGGCTTGAGCTGCCCTCCAATCTGTTGAGACACCCGCTCTGCCTCTGACTGCACGCGACAAGGCTCAAGGCACAAGGCACAGAGCCCTTCTCCTCCTTTGTATCGCATAAACCGCCATGGGTACGTCTTCTCTTCCATTGCACTCGCTTGCGCGCGCTTTGCCTTGCTCTGCCTGTCCTCCTCAACCTCTGTCTCTGCGTTGATCTGCAGCCGACTCGTCTCTCGATTCTGCTCCCGCCGTCTTGCTCCCAGCGCCTTTGTTTCTGGCCGACAAGACGCGTGCTGCGGCGCCATCTCATTCTCTCTCGCCGAGCAATCCAGCCTTGACATTTTTCTTCCCCTCTCCCCTCCACTCATCCTTCTCTCCTGGTATTTGGAAGCCGCCCTCTTCTGCAAGAGAGAGAGGGAGAGAGAAGCAGAGATAGATGCCTCTGTTTACTTCATCCACCGTGATACCACTTTGGATGTAACTTATTGCGCCGTTGCCGGCCGATACGTCCTCCTCGGGGCTTCTCTTCGACTCGCCTCTCTCTGTACACTGCATTATCATTGACCCCCCTTACTTGCATGTCCTCCCGCCTTGCTACTCCGCCGGCCTCTCATCTCTTTACACCCCACCACTACCTGGGTACATGACTGTTGTTTCTATTTCAACCAAGCCTGCCTTTTCCCTCCATCTCCTTTGGCACAACTTGTCCATTTTGCTTCACCTTGCCCGAGGGCTCTTTCAACGCCAGTCTTCTAACATTTTCTCTTGTAGCTGACTCCGGCGATAACTACCGACCGGTAAGTTTCATCTCATCTGCTTGACCTCTGATTTTCCATCTACTACACGCGCATTCATTCACCATACCCACCTTGGCTCTCTTCCGCTTGACCTGGAGGAGCAAATTCTACAACGCCACCCCGCAGAAGCCACCTTGCTCGCTATGCCGTAACCCGTGGGGACGTCACTGGCATGTATCAAACCTATCATGCGAGGCTGTCCTTGAGCTATCAAGGCCGTCTACTTCATTGCTCGGCTTATGGCGGACGAATGGTTCAGTCCAGATGCGTTATGCTTCTCTGAGGGATTCTCTATGCTCGGGTATAAGGGGGTAGAAAAAAAAGAGAGGAAGAAAAAAAAAAAACCAACCGCCATTACCAAGTAGCACTATAGGCAACTCGTGGCTCAACTGCATTCATCCATCCAACCCAGCCCTACCGTCGTCACGTCCTACATACTCATGCTGAAAAGATACTGAGATGACGAATGCTAATCGCCTTGTAGCGTGAGAGGTCTCGATCTCCTCGCCGACGTTCTAGGAGTCCAGGCCGACAGTCTCGTCGGCGGTCCTATTCACCTCGCAGCAGATCAAATAGTCGAGACGACTATCGCCGGGGCCGTGATCGCTCCCCAATGACTGGATCAGGACAAGCGCCCGCCGGCGGCAACGCTGGCAACTATGGGGGACAGGCACCCCATCGATCCTACGAAGACCGGGCCGCTGCCCGAGAGCAGATGATGAGCAACATCCGCGAGACCTCGCAGCAGGACCGCCGGGTCTATGTCGGCAATCTCTCCTACGATGTCAAGTGGCACCATCTTAAGGATTTCATGAGACAGGGTGAGAACAGGATTCTATCAATGTGGACAAGGTCGCAGACGGATACTGACGTAGAATTCTTTCGACACAGCTGGAGAGGTACTCTTTGCCGACGTATTATTACTTCCAAATGGAATGTCGAAGGTGGGCTTCATCGCGTAGCTTTTGGTTGGCTTTCTTTTGTAGTCTTCTTCCCTTTCTGGTTTTGATGGAATGGTTGGGTTGACGGGTTGGGACGATGTCCTGGGAATAATTGTAGGGATGCGGGTAAGTTTTCTCTCTTGCAGTCCTGTGCCTGATTGTTTGTGGCTAACTCTTGTATCACAGAATTGTGGAATATGCTACAAGGGAGCAAGCGCAGCAGGCGGTTGCCCAGCTCAGCAATCAGAATCTAATGGGTCGTCTCGTCTACGTTCGAGAGGTTTGTCAACACCTTGTTCTCACCCAGGCAGGGAGACACTAACCTGACGTTTTCTTCTTCAGGATCGCGAGGCCGAACCTCGATTCATCGGTGCTACGGGTGCTAACCGTGGCGGATTCAGTGGTGGTGGCGGCGGTGGTGGTGGCGGCATGCCCGGATTCAGCCATGGATACGCAGGCGGCCCCCCTGGCGGGGGAGGCGGCGGCGGCGGCGGCGGCGGCGGCGGCCGTCAAATCTACGTTGCCAACGTTTGTTTACCATATTTCCATCATGGGATAATTTCAACTAATCCTCTTTTAGCTTCCCTATACTGTTGGCTGGCAGGATTTGAAGGATCTCTTCCGACAAGCAGGCAAGTAATCGCTGTTCTACAAAGGGTGCAATTCCCCATTCAGCTCATCGTTACTAACTCACCACTCCAGCCCGAATCGGCGGAGTGATGCGTGCTGATGTGCATCTCGGAGCTGATGGTAGACCTAAGGGCTCTGGAATTGTTGTTTTTGAGAATCCCGAGGACGCACGAAACGCCATCCAACAGTTCAACGGCTACGAGTGGCAAGGTCGTCTACTTGAAGTCCGCGAAGACCGCTTTGCTGGCGGTGGCGGTAGCATGGGCTTCGGCGGTCGTGGAGGATACGGAGGAGGTATGCGTGGTGGCTTTGGCGGCCGTGGAGGCTTCGGTTTTGGTGGCGGCCGTGGAGGCTTCGGCTTCGGCGGACGCGGGGGTTTCGGCGGCGGCGCCCCTGGAGGTGGCCCCGGAGGTGGTCCTCCCGGTGGTGGTTTCGATACTTCTGCCGCGCCAGCAGTTGCCCCGAATGCCTTCACCGACAATGCGGCTCCAGGAACGGAACGAAATGAGATCATTTATGTCCGAAATGTAAGTCTTGAGCCAACCCCCCAGAGAGTCTGCCATTCGGCTCTTATATGCAAGGACGAGGCTAACTTGTATGCAACAGCTCCCATGGTCAACCAGCAACGATGATTTGGTTGAACTGTTCACCACAATTGGCAAGGTCGAGCAAGCAGAGATTCAGTACGAACCCAGCGGCAGGTCTCGAGGCAGCGGCGTTGTCCGTTTTGACTCAATTGACACCGCCGATACGGCAATCGCCAAGTTCCAAGGTTACCAGTATGGCGGTCGACCGCTGCACCTGAGCTTCGTCAAATATCTGAACCAACCCAGCGGCGACAGCATGGAAACTGATCCTCACGCCGGACTGACACAAGACCAGATTATGTAATTCATTTTCGGTCTGAGGCTCTCAAACTTGGCCCAGTTTTTCCTTGGAAAATGGCTACTGACCATTGCCTGGTTTGAAACCTGTTTCTTTTTCTTCGACAGCTGCTTTTCCTTTTTATGAGTTGCTTCTTGTTTTTGTTTTCCATTTTGCGTTCGCATATTCATTCGTCTAGGGCTACTGAAAATTGATTTGCGGGAAGCTACATCCAAAATCGTGGGATACTTTACTCAACATCGCGGGGAATCTTTTGACACTGCTGCCCATAGCTTGGGTTTCAGCTGTCTGGATTAGAATGTCACTTACGGAAGATGGGGAAAAGGGGAACTTGATTTATTTTCTGACGTATAAAGTCTGGGAAGGAGACGAGGCGAAACGTTTGCTATTGACTTTCTTACTTTTTCTTTCTTCTCTCTTGATCTCGAAACGGTGCGTAAGAGAGCGTGGTGAAGGTACGAGTTTTAAATATGACGTGATTTGCGGACTGGATAGGTGGCGAAGGAGGCTGCCGCATAGAACATAACGACCATGGCATTGTGTAGCCTAGAGTTTGAATCTTGAGCGTAAGATAAATAGGTAGGCGGCTAGGGTGACGGACATAGTGGTGTACATGATATATAGGTACTAGATTCGCAACGGAGGCGAGATAATAATGGCTGGATGATGGTTTGCAAAACCACCCGAGCATAGATATCCGCCTGTAGGTCCGCATAGAAAGGCCATGGCTCAGCATATCAGCATCAAATTATTCATACAATTTCTTCTTCCTAACATTGGTGCCTGATAAAACATCTCATCATCTTTTGGCTAAGATAATTAGTAAGATGCCGAGGGAGAAGAATAAGGACGTTCAAATGGATGTCGGTGTATTGAGTTACCAGTGCAAAAGTAGGTACGTTTGGTTAAACAATTGAGCACGTGCCATATTGAGGGCGCGATACCGTTATGGCAAGATATAACACCATATTTGAATTTTTGAAGATTTGCTGAAACTATCAACGAGATCCTTTGCTGCGGGGTCACAGCGCGGTATCCCCATATGCCTATCAAAACAGATATTGGACGCGCGCTCTTCGCCATTATAACCTCTGTATGATTATCCTGTATAGATATAGATGTCTTTTTTTTTTTTTTTTTTTTTAACTTCTTTCCTTCCTCTTTCCCCTCTTTACTCTTACTCCTATGAAGTGGTCTTCTTCTTCTTCGCCTTTGCCTTCTTCTTGCTCTTGTCTCTCGGTTTCAACAGCGTCATTCCCGCCTTGCAGACATCGGCATACCGGACGTAGAAGGTTTCCAGCTCGTGGGGCTGGACAACGGTTGAGAGCTTCTCCTTGTCGGATCTATCGCGCTTCGACTTGCCGTTTGTGGCCTTGATGATGATTGGGAGGGGCTTGTCGGGGAGGAGATCTGGGAAGAGCTTGGCGGTTGTTGATTGTTCGCTGGGGTCGTATGTGACTAGATTGGGCAAATGGGTCAGAGAGGGATCCGAATCCAAAGTGCCAGATGACGGTTTGTAGTCCCAATTGGGTGGGATGTGGTGGTGTCTTACGTCGCTTTTGTGTTAGGTAGATGGCGCCATGGTCGCTGCTCTTTCTGTGGTTGAACAGATGGCCGAGCTTGTCGAAGAACTATGCAGCGCCAAAGGTCAGTATAGTTGCGCGTTTTACGGAGTCATGAGTAGAGGAGATCTTATATAGATGCTGACCTCGTCTTGGCTGAGATGCCCTGAACTCATGCTGGAGACGGGAGTTTGTGCTGGCGGTTTTTGGCGAAAGAGCTGTCGTTGAAAGTGGGATGTCGCTAGTTTGAGGTATGGATCATTTATCGAATTCTGGAGTAAGATATCGATAAGAGAACGGGTTTGAACGTTAGCGCAGAATTCATGATCTGCTTGCGCGATGGTCTACTGTACAAGCACCTCTGCGATGTCATAGTAAGTCATGAGCAAAATTACTGAACTCTCTCAATTTTTGTAATTCAGATTGATTTTATAAATTGCAGAAGAACTCTTTAATAAAATTCAAATTTATTCCGACAACAGTATATGCTTTAGTATTGGTAAATCCTATGGGAAGCTCAATAGTTTGAAATGAGCTCCACTCCAGATTCCATTTGAAATCGAGATTGTGCTTCGCCATGTGTAACATACAATTTGCTATTATTTCAGTTATAGCATATCTTTTTGCTATTTCATACTGCAAATTATCAGTACTGGATTCATCAGAGAAGCTGTCGGACACAAGGCCACAGGGCGCATACAAGTAAGTACCTGAATGGAAGCACAAAGTACACGGCGAGGCTAATGCACCCTAGCCCCTGTAAGTTGTGAGATCCGTGCCCATGCTACTCCGTAAAGGACAGCATACCCTCTTTTTTCGTCCCCTGCCGTTCCCAGCGCTGGAGTTACGGCTTCCGTTTTTGCGACTCTCCCCCACATGTCACGCCTGGCTAAAGAACAGCGTATATAGATTGCGGCTTTCTTGACACGTCTCACTCTTCCATGATTCGAACTTCTCTCGCCAACTTGCCGGCGCCCATTATCCCGCGACGACATTCCATGCTCAACCTGTCTTCTCTCTAGCGAGCTGCTCTTGTTCTCCAGGTCGAGCACCTCTGGCCCAAGATGCGCCTTCACTTGCCAAACCTGCTTGTGACGGCCGCACTTATATCGGCCGGCGCTGTGTTGGCGCAGGACATTCCTACAGATGTGCCCGTATCGGTGCTCCTGACTTCGGCGCAAGAGCATCTCACAAAGGGCGAGACCAACGAAGCGCTAGCCTACTACGATGCCGCCATCGCTCGCGATCCCACCAACTACCTGTCCTTCTTTAAGCGAGCCACCACCTATCTGTCGCTCGGTCGCGCAAACCTGGCAACTGAGGACTTCAACAAGGCGCTTGCCCTGCGACCAAACTTCCCGGGCGCGCACATTCAGCTCGCCAAAATCAAGGCCAAGGCTGCTGAATGGGATGGCGCAAAGGCCGATTACGCGGCGGCGGGCGAGGCCTCTGATTCCCCCGACGTTCTGGCCCTCACGGCGGCGGAGGAGGCAATGAAGCTTGCGTTGGCTGCCGAAAAGGAGGGGAAATGGGAGGAGTGTGTCAATCATGCGGGAGATGCCATCGTCGTCGCCTCGAGATATGCGCCGTTACGTGAGGCGCGGTCGCACTGTCGCTTCGAGCGCGGCGAGTTGGAGGAAGGCATTGGCGATCTCCGCCACGTGCTACAGATGCGACCTGGCGATATCTCTCCCCATGTCGTCATCTCAGCCGTTTCGTTCTACAATTTGGGAGATCTTGACGCTGGTGTCGGGCAGATTCGGAAGTGTCTTCATTCCGATCCAGACTCGAAAGTCTGCAAGAAGTTACACAAGCAAGAGAAGGCCGTTATGAAGGCCTTCAACAAGGCCACTGGTCAGCTAAGCAAGGGACAATATACCTCTGCAAGCAGAGCGCTGGTCGGAACGGAGGAGGAGCCTGGGCTTCTTGCAACTGTCCAGGGACAAGTCAATGAGCTGCGCGAGGAAGGGAGAATTCCTGCCAAAGGCAAGGTCTTCTTATACCAACAACTGGTCGAGATGGTTTGCCAGTCATACGTCGAGGTAAGTAATGTTAACGCGCAGCCCACCACTTTCTTTTACCTTTTTCTCTCTCTCTCTCTCTTCAATGGTGCTACCGGACCATGTGCTAACACTATTGTGAAACAGTCAGCTAGCAAACATGCCGATAAGTATTGCGATGAAGCCATTCAGCTAAACGAAGACTCCTTCTGGGCTCTTCTACATCGCGGCAAGACGCTGCTAAAGAAGGAAGAGTTCGAGGCAGCTATCCAAGCATTAGAAAGTGCAGCGAACGCGCATCCTGATAAGAGAGACAAGATCAACCCAATTCTGAACAAGGCACAGATTGGACTTAAACGGAGCAAGACAAAAGACTACTACAAGGTTCTTGGTGTGGCCAACGATGCTGATGAAAGACAGATCAAGTCTGCATACCGCAAGGCGACCAAGCAGTACCATCCAGATAAAGCTCACAAACAAGGCATCACCAAAGAAGAAGCAGAGAAGAAGATGCAAGGCATCAATGAGGCGTACGAGGTCTTGAGCGACCCTGAATTGCGCGCCCGGTTTGACAGAGGAGACGACCCCAACTCCAACGAGAGAGGAAGCCCATTCCAAGGCTCGCCGTTTGGTGGCCAGCACTGGGCATTCCAGCAGCCGGGCGGAGGTGGTGGCCAGCAATTCAAATTTCACTTCAACAACGGGCCATTTGGATTTTAAAAGGAGTATTGTTCATAAGGGATTTTTTTCCTGCACTTTTCAATTTTCTAGACAGTGAGTGTTAGAGAGCGAGAGACGGGTATACATCACTTTCAGTATCATCATATGAGTACTACCTATACTATACGTAGCGTATAAATCATTAAAGCAGACATTTTCTTGGCCTCTTGTTTTCCTTCGCTATCCATTTTTTCCCCAAGTCTCTTCAAGCAAGATGACGAAATGGTTCCAAGGGAAAAAATGAATCGCCTATCCACGCCAAATGACCAAATATACACACAGACGTATTTCAAATATCCACGGACATTTACACTGTATCCAGCCTAGGTTGCTTTACTCTCTGTCTCTCATGTAAAAGTACAGTATCAAGTCTCTTTTAGCCCTGGAGTATATGTCTTCACTTTTAATGTTGCGTAACACTTATGGCTATAACGTAGTCACGAAGTACTTGCTTAAGGCGAAAGCCTAAAGTATTGGTACACGCTGAAAGAGCGCTAAAAAGCTTTAGGCCAAATGCAGCTTAAATGTCCGTGGATATTTGGAATATCTATATCCGTGGTATTTGGAAGTTCGGGCTTATCAGATTTTTTTTGGCCGCTCGGGAGTCGGAATGGCTGAGCGCATCTCACATCTGATATCCCGGGATTACTCCGCAGCAGCGCATGGTGGGGCTCCCACTCGCACCTCGCAATTGCCTCCCGGACTCCGAGGCCGTCAACGGAGACGAGCTGGAAATTTTTATAGACCGGTTCACAGGCTCCGCTCTGAAGCTGGCCGGCTCGTGGGATTCTGCGAAAGGCGAAACATCCATCTTTACTCCCTCACTCCTCTCGCTGCCCTCTCCAGTAACTCACTTCTGCTCGACATCCCAGCTGCCGATTGCTCGACGACGACGATCCTGCCCGCCCATTGATCCGACCCTCGTTCTGGTTCTGCGACTCTGCGACCTTCTCCGCACGAAGCTCTCAGCGGCCACATCAGCTACAAGCAATCGGCTTTGACCTGTGAATTGCGCCCTCCTTCGCCGACAGCCTGCAAAAGTCGCCGCGCTTCTGCTGTCGCTCTCCTCTCCCTCTCCTCGACACCAACTTCGACCCCAACTCCTCATATTTCTAACGTCGGCCGTGCTGCCTCAGCACGCTGCATCTGCCAACCTGGCTGCCATCAATTCCAAGACTTTTGGCGTAGCTTCTGACGCTGTGGCCGAGATGGCCCAGCCGCCAAGTGGCAAGCCTGTGGTGGAGGAGGAGGAAGACTACGAGTGAGTGATGCTCTACATGATGCGACTGGCGCAAGACTGAGATTGTCTTTTGGAATGCTTTTCTGACTTGCACAGCTATGAATCTCTCCCGCCAAACTTTTCTCTGCTGCAGAACATGGCTGCCGGAGCATTTGCTGGCATCGCTGTAAGTGACTGATCCTCCGCTGCCGAGGTATCGCGGGCGACAGCTCGGCTGTTGACTCATAATGGAAGATTTACTGACCAAGATTCAAGGAACACACCGTCATGTATCCAATTGATGCGATAAAGGTAATGCCCGCCTGGCGGTCGCCATCTTCTTCCGACCTAGTACTAATGCCGAGGCTCTCAACGATATAGACGCGAATGCAAGTTCTCCAACCGCATGGAACCACAGCACATAACAGCGTTATCCGAAATACATTTCACATTGCGCGAACCGAGGGTGTATTCAGTTTATGGCGCGGTATGTCCAGCGTCATAGTGGGAGCTGGTACGTTCATCTCATCCATCCGGGCTGCATTAACGCTGTCTTTCTCTCTCTCTCTCTCTCTCTCTCTCTATGTGGCCTATTTACTAACTAGTCCATAATTCATAACAGGTCCTGCCCACGCTGTTTACTTTGCGACATATGAAGCCGTCAAACATGCCATGGGTGGCAATCAGGCCGGCGTACACCACCCTCTTGCTGCCGGTAAGTTTTTCTTTTGCTGCTTAACATCGTTTGGTCTCTTCTTGACTAACTCATTGCTCTACAGCTACAAGCGGTGCCGCCGCTACGATTGCCAGCGATGCTTTCATGAACCCATTCGATGGTACGTCATCACCATAAACATGGAACCTGTAGATGCTGTGCGCATAGCTTACCGGCGAATGTTTTTACAGTCATCAAACAACGTATGCAGATGCAGGAGTCTCGAAAGATGTATCGCTCCATGGTCGACTGCGCCAAGTACGTCTACCGAAACGAAGGCCTGGGCGCCTTCTACATCTCCTACCCGACCACGCTCTCCATGACCGTTCCCTTCACCGCGCTCCAGTTTCTCGCATACGAATCCATCTCAACCACGATGAACCCGGAAAAGACATATGACCCCGTCACCCACTGTCTTGCCGGAGCCGTTGCCGGTGGCTTTGCCGCTGGTCTCACCACCCCCATGGACGTTATCAAGACGATCCTACAAACGAGAGGCACATCCTCCGATCCGCAAGTCAGAAATGTCAGCGGCTTCACAGATGGCTGCAAGCTGCTGTATAGGAGAGAGGGCTTCAGGGGCTTTTTCAAGGGCGTCAGGCCCAGAGTTGTCACAACGATGCCAAGTACTGCCATTTGCTGGTCCGCCTATGAATTTTCCAAGTAAGCCGCCCTCTCTTACTCCCCGTGCCGAGCATAGCCGAGCGTAGGTGAAAACGAGTAAAAACCACATTTCATGCTGACTTTGATTGCTTCCTTAGAGCGTATTTCATTAAACGAAACGACAATTTGTAAAGAATATTTGCGATGAACAGTAATTATAGAGATTATACGGAGTACAGAGCCATAAGCTATAATTACACACTTTTTTTTTTTTTTCTAAAAAGAAATTTAAAGTAAATAGACGATGTTTGAATATAGTATTTTCAGATCAGCATTAGCTGTAATTATTTCATTCGTGGAAACTGCATGTGTATATAAAATGGACAATACTCTTGTTGATGAAACCGTGAATATGTGAGGTATGATGTCGAGAGCGTCTTAAGAGTAGCGGCTCGGTACAGTGTTTGGCAGCCCTGTGCTCAGTGCGTAGCAGTGAATGCGACAGCGGCCCTCTTTTTTTTCCCCTCCCTGGTTACGCTACGTAGCCTTCCCTAGTCGAGATCTGGTCCCGGCAGAGCTTAGATCATAGCTCGTGGTTACTCATCCGGTGACGCCTCTTCTATCCACCAGCAGCCACCTGACGTTCAGGCAGTAACAACTCAAAACCACAAATCCAGCACCAGCTGACTGTCTTCGCATCACGCCTCCTCCAACGGGATCCCTTCATTCTTTGGCTCGGGCATATGATTGATATGCACATCGCTGGCACATTTGACGTTTACGGTCTTTGGCCTGTTTCTATTCTCCATCTTACGAGCGATTCTAGATGATCATGCTTGGCTGCGCTTTGCCATCAACAGAGCTCCGCGACTGAGCTTCTAGCATGGCACCCAAGATTTTCGGACGACTCACCGCGTCGACGCAAGGCGGTCGGTCGTTTTACGAGCAGCTGCGAGGCTACGACGATGACGCAGGCTTGGACACGGAGGCAGGGCCGTTAATGGCAGACCACGACTTTATGCCTACGGCCAGGCATCGCAACAACACCGACAGCGTGTTATCGCCAGAAGCGGACAGCGTACACGGCGGAGGCCAGAGAACAGCTGCCGATGGCCGAAGCTCTTCTCTAGGGTGGCCGCACGATGACGAAGGCGATGAGGACGTGCCTGCTTCCCTCCTCGTGGAGCCTAACAAGGTGACGGCGAATCCAGGCCTAGCTCGAGCGGAAGCACCGCATGAATCCCAACATTATGACAGCCCTAATCTCTCGTCCAGCCACAGCCACAGCCACGCCCCATGGCGGCCGCCGGCTGACGAAAGGGGGCGCGAAGTTCCGATGCCAAGCACACGACCGGCCACCACGCCTTATATACCGTCAAGAAACGTCGGGGCGTCATTCAATCGAAAGAATACGGCGCTGTGGAAATGGGCCAATATTACGAATCTCGACAGCTTTATGAGAGATGTTTATGATTATTACGAGGGGGGTGGCATGTGGTGTATCATGGTTGTAAATGCTCTGTGGCTACTGTGAGTTACAGCCGTGGGCTTTGAACCAGCCACCGCGAATACGGCAAGAACTAACACAGAGAGACAGGGAGACTCTGTTCGTGGCTGTCTTGTTGACCTTTTTGACTCAGTGTGTCCAGTATAGCAGCATACCGCATAGCCACTCGCTGGGCGAAGTCGTCATACCTCGCTGCACCCAGAAAATGTCGGGATGGTGGGCGTTGGGAATATGGTTCTACTCCTTCTTCTTCATATGGAAGTCTGTGCAGTATTTCTTCGAAATCCGCCGTTTACTCTTCGTTCGCGAGTTTTTTATTGTCCTTCTTGAGATCCCCGAGCAGGATATGCAGACCATCTCTTGGCAGGATGTCGTTGCTCGAATCATGACTTTGCGGGATCAGAACCCTAGGACGGCCTCAGATATACCGCAAAACCTACGACGCTTTATTGGCAGCCAGTCAAAGGAACGATTAGACGCTCACGACATCGCTAACCGACTGATGCGCAAGGAGAATTACCTGATTGCCATGGTCAACAAAGATGTACTAAACCTGTCGCTTCCGTTTCCGTTTCTTCGAGGTCGTCAATTGTTTTCAAAGACTATGGAATGGTATTTGCATTACTGCATTCTTGACATGGCTTTCAATGAACTCGGTCAAGTCCAGCAGGACTTTTTGCGTGCTGAACGAAGGGGGATTTTGAGCCAAAAATTGAAGCAGCGGTTTTACTTTGCTGGCTTTCTGAATCTTCTATTTGCCCCCATTGTCCTTGCGTATGTCATCATTGTTTACTTCTTTACATACTACAACGTGAGTACTGCACTTGATACGAAACAAATCATATAATCATGGCTGATTAACAATGTGCAGGAGTATCAAAAAGATCCGAAGCTGGCTGCGGCTCGTAAATACACTTCACTTGCCGAATGGAAATTCCGCGAATTCAACGAGCTGCCTCATATATTTTACGAGAGACTTCACATGTCATTTCCATTTGCGACCCGATACATTGATCAGTTTCCGAAACGCATGACGGAGGAAATCGCGCGGAGTATCTCGTTTATGTGCGGAGCTCTCACTGCAATCCTCGCGGTGTGCACGCTGCTAGATTCCGAACTTTTCCTATCATTTGAGATTACAAAGGATAGAACTGCTTTGTTCTATCTGGGAATTTTTGGAGGCATATGGGCAATCACTCGAGGGATGGTGTCTGAAGAGTCTATGGTATTCAATCCCGAGTATGCCCTGAGGAACGTGATTGAATATACCCATTATATGCCCGACCACTGGCAAGGAAGGCTGCATAGCACCGATATCAAGCAGGAGTTTTCCGAACTCTACAAAATGAAGGTGGTCATCTTCTTGGAAGAAGTCCTGGGCATCATAACAACTCCCTTGCTGCTGCTTTTGTCACTACCCAAATGCAGTGATCAGATTGTGGACTTCTTCAGGGAATTTACGGTGCATGTAGACGGTTTGGGCTATGTCTGCTCATTCGCTGTCTTTGACTTCAAAAAGGGACCAGGCCATCCCGATCGCCAAAGAATTCCTCAGGATGTCCGTGAGGATTACTATGCAACCAAGCACGGCAAAATGGCTGCATCTTACTATGGATTCCTTGACAACTACGTTATTAATCCAAAGACTGGTATCCCTGGACATATGCCTCCTGGATCGCAGCAACCATTCCATCCTCCGCCTGCATTCCCAAATCTGAACTCGCCTACTCTGGCAGCAGATATGCAAGCTTCTCAAGCAGGAATTACAGAAACAGGAAGGAACAGAAGCCGAACCGTTGGACTGGGCACATTTCCCAGGGGAGGACACAGCATTACGCAGCCATCCCCTATGGCGTCGATGCTGTTGGATCCTCGCCACCAGCCATCCATCACAAACTTTGGGGCAAGAGGACCGCATAAGCTGCGCCCTTCGCGAGGAGCGCACCGTGCTGACGGACAAATCCCCGAAGAGCCATATGAGGCTGATGCGGATGCGGATGCAACTGGGCTGGGAGGCGACAGCTCCGAAGCCGGAGCCATGCTCGGAGAATCCATGTGGCAGACGTCACCTGGCAGGGAGCTCAGCAAGGAGAATAGCATGGCTAACTTCAATGAGCCAGAGGCTGGTGTGCTTGGACTGATTAACCAGTTTCGGCAGGCACAGCATCACCGCCGGGGAGGGGTCTTTTAGATCCTACAAGGGGGAAAGGAGGGAAGGATTTTCTTACTCTTCTTCTTTTTTGGGCAATTTGGAATTTTCTTAGAATTTGGATCCAGAAGGGTTGAAGTTAAGTCGTTCGTTAGGCGTTTTTGGTTTCTTTCTAAACGATAAGACGCTTGGGAAGGCGTGGGTATTAAAGCGTTAGAATTCTTTGTCTCCGTCATCGTATGGATAGCTAAGCGCTACAAGGCGAAGTTATACATGAATTTACTCAGTATATATTATTCAATCAACCACAGTTTCTGTGCATGCTACATATCAGTGTGGTGCTGCTTTGCTTTGCCATCTAAAAACAGTCTAGTGTGATCTGATTCGTAAATACTGCTTCTTTTTAGCTTTATTATTTTATAATATTGTACAACTCATGAACAAACTCGGTGACTCTACAAATAGATCCAGCTTAAGTTTGACGCTTCGCCTCCTCAGCAACCCTGGGATATGCAGCCATGCTTCGCTGCTGCATCCCCAATTTCTATCTAGTTTCTTTCCTTTTCTCGTTTTGTCGCTACAGATGGCCTGTTGGTCGAAAAAGACAGTTTTCTCCCAACAATGCCGTATCATTCATCCACCCCATGCCACACTAGGCTTGGACCAGAACGACGCAGCTTAGAAGTGCAGGGCCTTGGCGTAAGTGGCCATGGCAGCCTCCTTAAAAGCCTCAGCCAGCGTGGGGTGGGCGTGGCAGGTTCGGGCAATGTCCTCGCTGGAGGCACCGTACTCGAGAGCCAGGGTGGCCTCAGCAATCATCTCACCGGCGCCAGGTCCAACGATGTGGGCGCCAAGCAGACGATCAGTCTCGGGATCGGCGAGGATCTTGACGAGACCCTCAGAGTCGAGGTTGGTCTTGGCTCGGGAGTTGGCGCTGAAGGGGAAAGTGCCGATCTTGTAGGGGATGTTCTGGCTCTTGAGGTCCTGCTCTGACTGGCCAACCCAGGCGACTTCGGGGTGGGTGTACATGACGGACGGGATGCATCCGTAGTTGACATGGCCGTGGCCCTTGGAGATGTACTCGACGACGGCAACGCCCTCCTCCTCTGCCTTGTGGGCCAGCATGGGTCCAAATGTAACATCACCAATGCAGCGGATGTGGGGGATCTTGGTTCGGTATTCAGAGTCGATGATGACGCGACCTCGCTCGTCCAACTCAAGGCCAATGTTCTCGAGGCCCAGGCCCTGGGTGTAGGGTCTTCGACCAATGGCGACCAGAACGACCTCAGAGTCAATCTATGACGCACGTTAGCACCGATGCTGCCCGAACATATCGCAACTGCCATTTGGTAGGCTACTTACGCTCTCAGGCTTGCCGCCCTTGGCAGCGTCAATCTCCAGCTTGACAAGCTCGCCAGAGGTATCGCCGCTGACAACCTTGGTGTTGAGCTTGAATTCAATGCCCTGCTTCTTGAGAATCTTCTGGGTAGCCTTGGAGATCTCGGTATCCATGCCGGGTCCGCCGATCTGGCCGAGGAACTCAACGACGGTCACCTTGGCTCCCAGTCGTGACCAAACTGAGGCCATCTCGAGACCAATGATACCTCCTCCGATGACAGTCATAGTCTCGGGGA
Source organism: Trichoderma sp. CBMAI-0020 (assembly GCA_030708095.1). Lineage (NCBI taxonomy): Eukaryota > Fungi > Ascomycota > Sordariomycetes > Hypocreales > Hypocreaceae > Trichoderma > Trichoderma sp. CBMAI-0020. The sequence goes on along the minus strand of JAJNCI010000004.1, from coordinate 98,885 downwards.
CCTTCTCCAGAGCAATAGCACCAGTGCTGGTGACGACGCGCTTCTCGTCGACGGTAAGGCCAGGGAAGGGAGTAGCCTCAGAACCGGTGGCGATGAGGATGTTCTTGCCGCGGATGATGGATTCACCACCATCGTTGAGGTCGACCTTGATTTCGTTCTCGTTGATGAAAGAACCAGTGCCCTTGATATACTCGGCGCCGTTCTTCTTCAGGAGGAATTCGACGCCCTTGGTCAGGCTGTTGACGGAGGTTTCCTTGGCTTTCATGAAGTTTTGCAGGTTCAGCTTGACCTCGCCAACCTCAATACCTCGGTTTTTTGTGTCGTGGAGAATTTGGTGGTACAGATGTGAGTTGTTGAGCAGAGATTTTGAGGGAATGCAGCCGACGTTCAGACAGGTGCCACCAAGGGTGCCTCGCTTCTCAATGCAAGCAACCTATTCGCAGCAACAAATTAGTTTCAGATTTCAACTGCCCAAGGCAGAGAAGGGATAAAAAGCCTCAAGGATTGTTTTTTCCTCACCTTCATGCCCTCCTGTCCAGCCTTGATAGCTGCAATATATCCGGCAACACCACCACCGATGATAATCAGATCCTTCTCCTCTAAAGTCCCCCCTTGTTAGCACGTGTATAAAACCTTGCGCAAGCCACAGCAGGCAGGAGACGGGCTACAAACCAGAAGCAGAGGCGAAACCTCGGCCCCATCGTGACAGAACCGGCGCGGCGACAGGAGACCTGCTCGGAAAAAAAGATGCGGGTTAGCTACGCGAGAGATTTTCCACAATCGCAGATAAAGCGAGTGCTGGAGGGGAGCCGGGCACTCACGTCAATTGCCTGCTCGGCAGCGTGCGGGTGGCACTTCGGGGTATCAGGCGGCTTGCGAGCATGCTGGGCAGCCGTTACTGGGAGTGATGTGATGAATTGATGGAGAGGATTGTCGACGGTTTGGAGATCGAAAAGAAGTGCATCGGCCTGGGCCTATAGCAGAGCCGGCCGGTTTTAGGGAAGCTCCGCTGCGTCCCAGCGTGGTTTCCACGCTTGATTACCTGAACAATGGGGACTGGGCGCTGGCAGACAAACAAACGGTACTAGCAGGATACTAGCTGGGTACTCCGATCGCTGAAGCCAGTGCTGCTGGGCGAGCAGCGCAGCCCCACGACTCCAGCTGTTTGTCCTCGTTTTTTTGCCCCTCGACATGTCGTCACGAGGTATCGCCGCGTACCCCTCTTGTGCAGCGGCGCAAATCGGCCTCGATCGCTTAGAGGCGGGACGCCCCCCGGAGAGCTGAAGTTGCCTAACAGAGAGGTACAAAGGACCATCTAGCTGTCTCAGTACAATAATCCGAGCGAGATGGTATCAACAGGCCAGTGGCCGCCCGCGAAGGGGGAGCCCAGCCCGGCAGATCTTTGCGCTTCGGCAAATTGCCACTGCAGGACGGGGATTCGCCGGGCAGACCGGGCAATATGATGACAAAATTAGTGTCTCCTTTTAATTGTCGCGCTGGTTCCTGGCAGTTTTCGTTGAGCCTCCCTATCCTCGGCAACCTCTTTTCAAAAGGGGTATTATACTCCGCCTGCACGTCCAAGCAGCGACCAATCTATGTACGTACTCTGCATATAGGTATATCCGTGATTCCTATTATTACATGATTTGTATGACCCTTAGTAAATATCCCGGCGAGACCAGTTCTCTAGGTTTCCCTAGGCTTCTCGGACTGCTTGAGCCTGTACAGTAGCCTCAGCCTTGCCCCTGACTCTTTCCAGCCTCTTCGCCTCCCGTGGCGTTAACAAGTTGCTTTTCCGTAGCTTCTTTCGGAGAAACCACTCCAAGCCGGCCACAAGTGATGGCACATCTGCCACCGCGCCAAATATCTTGGCCACCCTGGCGCTCTCTTTGTCCTCGTTGCTACCTCGACAGGCCTGCAGGAGGCTGACTATGAGCTGCTCAACAAACACAAGTGTCCAGGAGTTCAGCCTAGAAAGATGTAAAGGTTTCAATACATTGATGTTCAGGGCCCCATTTGATATCAGAGTTGCGTAGAAACGGGCCACATGGCCAAGGCGACGCTCGTCTTTCATCTTTTCGCTGTCGGCAGTCTCCTCCTCTTCTGCCTCCTCACCAAACATGAGTTCGCCAAGGCTCCGGAAGATTCTCCAAAGCCGGTCTTGGAAAGCAAACCTAATCTTGTTGTTGATGCAGGCCTGTTTGCCCACGAGTGCATAGTATTCGTTGTAATTTGCTTCGCTCCCGACACATTGTACAAGGACACGTGCAATCTCATTTTGATCGTCTTTTCTCAGCTTGAGGTTGGCATATTGCCGATATCCATGTTCATAGTCTGTCGCGGACATGAGGGCCGTAAATATGGCTATTTGTGCCGAGGTGTGAAAGCCTTGGCCGCGAGCCTTCTTCGAGTAATCGGGCAGCACAATGTCCATATCCTCGTCGTCTGTCAGATCTCTATCATTCTTTTGCGGTGCGGATTTTGACTCTTCTTCCAAATCCTGATATGTTTCTTTTGCTGGCACACTTGCTCCTACCAGCCACCATTTGCCTCGCGTATCTGCTTTTTCTATGTCTTGCAGACTCAAGCCCATGGGTGCGAGACCATCGAGTCTCCGAGACTGCGACTTGAGCTCGCCAAGCTTCTTTCGAATGCGGAGAACATGATCTGATACAATGCCAGAGTCCAATCCTCGGGCCTTTGGCTTGCTCTTGCCAAGATCATTAATCGTCTCAACCATGAACTTTGTGCGTACAGACAGGTTGGCGGGCCCAATTTCGCCAACCGCCTTGTTCAAAATGGAAGTAACGTGCTTGAGCGCATTTGGGTCATCACGCCGAAGAAGGCGGCCCGCCATGCGGCAGATACGTAAAAGGAGCTCAACGTTTAGCTCGTTCAACTCTGAGAGAAGCCGCTCTATATAATCAAAGATGATCTTGCAGCTCACAACTTCGAACAAGTATAACTGTGTGAGATATCCCAGAATGTTTGACGCTTCTTTGGGAATTTCTGCCAAGTCAGCTCCTGCTTGCATGACGCTCTTGTATGAGTCTTGGAAGCTCACTACCACCTGCTGCGTGAGGTGGGATCCAAAGCTAGAGCCAATCACTTTGTAAACTGCGGCGGAAAAGCCACCTGTGAGAACCAAGAACTGGTCTGGGACACTTGAAGACTTGTACATTTGCGCCAAAAGCGTACTTGTAAGAATCTCGGTAATGTCGCCACGGGCATTGTTTTGGTAAAGCTCCTCGACAGATTTGACAATTTGTAGGATATTCGCTTCCGTCAGACGATTCACCAAACCCTGGATCTGCTTCTGCAGCCGCATCTTGATTTCTGAATCTGAGTTGGCGGCTTTTCGCAAAGATGGAGGCACATATTTGGCGACTACTGCTCCCGTGGTCGGAGCTACATATGGATTTTCCTTCACCCTGGCCTGTGTATGATTTGATGAGCCTGCCTCTTGGTTGTGGCTTTCGCTTCCATCGTCTGAAAAATCGAACCCGTCTTCGTCTTCGTCTTCGTCTTCTGAGCCATCTGACATAACAGAGCCACCCTGGGCAGTTGAAGCACCCTCTGCTTTTCTCCTTTTTGAAGCTAGCCAGTCGTCGTACTGCCTCTTCCTTTTGAGACTATCATCGGCTTCTACCGTCTCAGATTCCGCCCCAACGTCGCCCAGGATTTCATCGAGCCCATCCTCTTTAAACGACTTCGGCAGCGATGAAGATCCTTTCTTGATGCGTAGTTTCTTTTCGAGTTCCTCAATTTCCTTATCGTCTTGAGCCAATTGTTCGCGAACCCTTGAAGAGACCCCCTCGTACTTTGATGATGTCTGTGCCTCGTCGCTCTCGGTACCGCTATCTGCATCGCTCTCAGCGTTACTGTCGCCCTCGCTCTCGTCTTCTAAGCCAAAGTCGTCTCCGTCTTCGATTTCAGAGCCGTCGCTTTCGCCGTCGTCGAGCTCTCGCGAGAAGTCATCTTCTTTCTCATCAGTCAGTACTTCAGAGCCCTCGCTGTCGCTCTGAACGTCGTCTATTGATATTGGTTTTGCTGGAGGACCTTTCGGGCGTTGTGTGTTTCTATCTGGGCGACTAGAATTGATCCCAGTGGCTTGTTTTTTTGCAGGAATAGCCTGCCTCGGGTGATGCTGTGTCCTTTTCTGCGCTCTTTCAGCTTTCCGACGCGATACTTGACTGAAATTTCCCTTGGTCGGTTTGAACGGGCGCCTTGGTGCCTTTTGTTTGTCTTCAGGCACACTCAAGCCCATGCGCTTAAAAAGCTTTTTTTGAAGCTCCGCAACGTCTGTGGACGGCATGGCAGCGAGAGAAGGGCGCAAAACCCCTAGAATTATAATGCAATTTTTTCCCTTTTTTTTTTTTTTTTTTTTTTTTTTTTTCTTCTTCTTCTTTACAAAGACATTACGAAGGCAAAGCTGGATGCAGCTAGAAAGGCTGCTTTCATTAGACCGGTGTCGCGGCAAGAATATGGTAGCAACAAAAAAAAAATTGAATGGAATGACGTACTAGGCCTAGTAAAAGTCCAGGGGTCTCGGCCGCTGCAACGGAAAAATTCAGCCACTAACAGCCTACGGCCAGAGGGAACAATAAACTCCTACTGGATTTAGCAGGACTAGAGAATTTTTTGAAGGGAAAAGACTTCCAAGTATCGAAGTTCAACACCCAAGTATAGCAAAGCCAGTCATATAGTAACTACCTCTCTGCAAGGTAAGCCACACAGATAGACACTGAGTGAAGCTCAAAATACCATTTAATTATAATATCAGCTGTAAAGAAATTGTATTGATACGACGTCTGTTGTGTTTTAGTAGCATTATAACCCCTCTTAGCTGGCTATTGTTGTTTTGCTACGTACACTATGTCATTTGCAGAGTAGGGCCCTTCTTTTCCCGATATGCATCTGCCGAGGATACGTACATTTACGTACTATTTTTTAATTACGCAGAACAACACCTCTCGTTCTCCTAGTCTCCCGTGAACAACCTCACTCATCCTGCGCTCGACCACGCTCGCCCATCATGCTGTCTCGAAGCATAGCCTCCATCTCCCGCATTGCGCCCATGCGCGCTCTGCGCCCTTCTCCTGTGTTCCGCCAGGGACTCCCAAGCTTGATGCGCTTCTATGCCGACAAGATCATCCAGGTCCCGGTGATGGCCGAGTCCATATCTGAGGGCACTCTCAAGCAGTTCTCAAAATCGATTGGCGACTACGTCGAGGTAGACGAGGAGATTGCCACCATCGAGACGGACAAGGTATGCTGCCATTGACCCTGCACGCCTGGCCTGCCAGTTTTCTCACTCTTTGCGCCTACAGATCGATGTGGCCGTCAACGCAACAGAAGCCGGTATTATCAAGGAGTTCTTCGTCAACGAGGAAGACACCGTTACAGTGGGCCAGGATTTGGTTCGTGTTGAGCTTGGTGGCGAGAAGCCAGCGTCTTCAGGAGAGGCAGAGAAGCCCAAGGAGGAGTCTAAGCCCCAAGCTGCCGAATCAAAACCTGCCGCCGAGCCAGAAGAGCCAAAGTCACAACCTGCGCCCAGCGAGAGCAAGAGCGAGAAACCTGCGCCGTCTCCCAAGAAGTCTGAGGAACAGCCTCAGAAGAAGAGCCAGCCCGAACCCACCGCATCGTCAAGCTCTCTGCCGACCCCTGGAAACCGCGAGGAACGCCGTGTAAGTTTTCGATAATACATGCCGGTACTTACTCGAGCTCGTCTAATGAAAGTTACAATTTAGGTCAAGATGAACCGTATGCGACTACGTATTGCCGAGCGTCTCAAGCAGTCTCAGAACACTGCTGCCTCACTGACGACTTTCAACGAGGTCGACATGTCCAACATCATGGAGTTCCGAAAACTTTACAAGGAGGAGACCCTGAAGAAGACTGGCGTGAAGCTGGGTTTCATGAGCGCCTTTTCTCGTGCCGCAGTTTTGGCCATGCGAGACATCCCCGCCGTCAACGCTTCCATTGAGGGTCCCAACGGAGGCGACACCATCGTATACCGCGATTATGTCGATATCAGCGTTGCCGTCGCCACGGAGAAGGGTCTGGTTACCCCCGTAGTGCGAAACGTCGAGTCTATGGACATGATTAGCATCGAGAAGTCCATTGCTGACATGGGCAAGAAGGTTGGTAGTCGCAGGACCAACATGTCAAACTGGCGGTTTTGCTAACTGAAAACTAGGCTCGCGACAACAAGCTCACTATTGAGGACATGGCTGGCGGTACATTTACTATCAGCAACGGCGGTGTCTTTGGCTCACTGATGGGAACCCCCATCATTAACCTGCCCCAGAGTGCCGTCCTGGGTCTCCACGCCGTCAAGGATCGCGCCGTGGTTGTCAACGGAAAAGTGGAGGTTCGCCCGATGATGTATCTGGCGCTTACATATGACCACCGTCTGCTCGATGGAAGGGAAGCTGTCCAGTTCCTTGTCAAGATCAAGGAGTACATTGAAGACCCCCGGAGAATGCTTCTGTAGAAGCTTTTCCTCCTCCCAAACATTACACACCTTACCTGACGATGGCGGTAAACTCTTTGATTAGAAAACGTTGTAGTTAATACAAGCATACAAGACATGTGAGTATAGGCTGTATACCGAGGCACCTTGACCCAGCAGCATTCATAAATCCACATTTGCGTAGAGATATATAAGCTACAAGGTAGGTAGGTACCTAGGTAGGTAAGTTTGCAAGTAGCTTATACATACTTTGCCATCTAGGAGGGTGAGCTCTGCCTTGCATAAAACAATGCTTTCTTTTTTAATGTTTCAGAAGCTCTCCGTCAATAATTAATACCGGGGTAGCTACTGGTTAGACAAGGGCGTGCTGCTAAGGTTACACGATAATAAGCGTCATCTAAAGTCGTATGTTGTAACACTTCAACAACGGAATAACGGAATGCTGGCACAATATGACCCAGTAATCGGTTTAATGTGATTGGAGCGCACAATGTCGTGAATTTTCCTCTCTCAGCGCCTCATCCGCGTATTGTTTGTACTTGTATGTAGACAGGCCTTATGCATGTATGTCAATGTTGTATTCTACTAACTAGACCTAGACAGCGTGGTGTTTGGATCCAGGTCCTGAGACAGAAGAGTGAAGAGAGAAGAGTGAAGAAGGCCACCCTGTTCCACCCCGTTTCTACAACGTTCAAAACCAAACATCTACAGGTAGGCAGGTACCTTATTCAGTCTCCCCAAAGCAGCTAGGCTTATTTGCTCTTCCGCTTTGCTTGAGGGTTGTACCTCTTGTACTGTACGAGTAAGATCACCAAGTATTAGAAACCCATGCATCTCTTTAAGTGATGACGAAATTCCTCTCAGAGCCGCAATATCCATGACCAGGTCCTTAGTAAGTCAAGTCACGGAGAAGGACATGGAGATTGTCGGGCGAAACGCGGCAATGTCCGCGGGTATTACAAGTTTTTACACTCGTTCTTCCTTACACGCGGAGCTCGGGATGCCGGGCGCGAGATGGAAATTTTGCTCGTGGGCCGCGAGCAGCTTACAGGATATGGCTAGTCGTTGGGAAATTTTAGATGCTGTGGCTGGCCATTCCAATCGTAGCCTGCAGGCGGGTGGGGAGGGACCTTGTCCATCTCATCGCACCAATCGATGTCGGCACGGCTTTCCACGTTGGTAGGGGTCACGCCACCATCCCGGCAGTGGGTTGAAGAAGGATTTTCGGGCTGCAAGAGCGGAGAAGAGGTGCGGAGGGATAAGCAGACAGGACAAGACAAGACAAGCAAGGTACGGAATAGGTAGTCGGAAACGAACGAGAGGAGCAGGATACATGTGGGTTGGAGGGGTAGTTGATCAGTACAGTAAGGAAGAGAAAAATGAAGGTGGCGGCGTAGCTGTGAGATCGTGTAATCAGCCGTCACCAGCTGGACTAGCATCTGGGCGCAACCCGTTTTTCTCACCCGCTGCTTGGCTGAGATACAGCCGAGGGCACTAGAAGAATATTGCACAGGTATTGATTTGATGCACTGTGCTTCCGATGCTCGGCCAGTGGGTGATGACACCAGGAGATCAACAGTTGCAATCGCAGCAGCAAGAGGAGTTGCTACTTTAGCATATAAGAACAACTTACTGTACAGATTACAAAATACACTACTAGTGCCGTCATATGACCCGATGTGGGCAGCAAGGGTCGCAAATTCTTCTTTTTTCTTTGTTCCTCTCTTATAAACCAAGCCCACATGCAGCACATCAGTCCCGAAATCCCAGCGCGCCAAGATGCCTGAAGTGGGGAGCTCGCATCTATCCAGCCATTTCGTCACAGCGTTTGGTGGGGTCTCAGCCGATGGTCGCGCTCCGTTGTCCGATTTCTGCTCCGGAATCACCGGCGAATAAAAGCTGTGAGAGAGAAAAAGAGAAAAGAGAAGTGAGAAGAATAAGAAAACAGAGGTAAAGGGGACTATAGCTGTGGAGATGGAATGTTCTTAGTTAGCAAGGAGAAGTATTAAGTCTTGGAGACTTGCTCGCCACAGGAGGCATACTGTACGTGCACGCTTCATGCGTATTGCGTATTGCGCATTGCGCTTTGCGTATTAGCTGGAACATGAACCTCACTTACACGCGTTCAGTTGCGACAACTCCGTGCGCCGCTATCTCGGCTACCATACCCAACCAATGTTATGGGCATATCGTACTACGAATACTGAGGCGCAGAAACGCCAGCTCACCTAGAGCTGGCCTCAGTCTTGAGTACCGGTACATGTCGATGCAGCGCATCGCGATGCTGCATGATTCTGCATTGCGACTCAAGGCGGGTCGGCTCCGTAATAACGACCAGTGCTAGCTGCGTGAAAAGCCAGCAGGAATCGGCCTGGGTCGTGTTATCGCTAGCAAGGCTGCGACAGGGTGCTACCGCCGCTGGGTCGATACCCAAGATGTCCATATCATGGTAGCAGTCGCTTGCCGTCGTGCAGACAGCCGAGCCGCGCCAGGGTTCTCCAGGAAACGAGAGCGTGGGCTGTGCGTCGTCGCACTGTGTCGGAGCTGATGCCACCATTGCCTATTTCCGCAGCTCTCAAGCTCTGTTTGGCACATTCAGCTTCCAGCGCCCAGTGGCCAGCAGCCAGTCGCTGCGAGGGAGAGACATGTGATGGACTAGAGATCCCTATAGGACCAGCTCCTAGGCGATGGCCAAGTACAGGCAAGCTTGGCCGGACTGACTCACAGCTGATATCTCGTAGGTACATCAGCAGCTAGGGCAAGGCAAGAGACGCGCCAACCACTTACACCTCGGACAGCTGGAAAGCAGTTTCTTTAGGCGCGACCCGGCAGTACATCAATCCATCAGCCGTCCCGATATTCGCTCAAAGAGGAAACAGAAACCCCACCCGGCGCATCCATTAGTGGAGACGTTTCTTTTTTTTTTCCTCGCCTTGTCTACTTGAGCTTCTGCTGCCACCTTAGTAGTAGCTTGGCAGCCAGGCTGGCGACACTTCCTGACCGCATCTACACCCAAGTAGCAGTACACGCAAGGCGCGAGCGTCGGAAGCCTCGGAGCTCGACCTCATCTTCCACCGACAGCAACAGCCCACAACCAAGGTAACTCGACCTTTGACAGCCGTGATGACGATTGTCAATCACAGCCCGAGATCAATGCCGCTCAGGTCCCGCTGGCGGCGGGATGGAGCGGCTTTGTCTAAGCGGCCGTCGAGTCGTCTTTTTAAAAGCCAGCCACCCACCCGCCTATGACATGTGTAGATGAAGCTGAAGTTTTTCTGGTATACCGTCTTCCCTTTGGTCGCAGTAGTCTGCGTATTTATCTTCTCACGTCGAAAAGCCATATCTCGCTCTGGTCGCTGAGTGAGGTGGTCCATATATGTATCCTGTCTATACGCCTTGATTGTCACCCTGAGGTCTCTGCGCGCGCAGAGCTTTTTGCTGTCGGTTCATTGTAAAGCTTTCGCATCAAACGGCGCTGCCGCTTAAACGAAACGACTCTCCGTCTCTCGTTCCTAGACCCCATACTCTATAATATCGTTGGAGAGAAAAACGAGCTGTACAGCCAGCTACACCCATGAAATCAGCTGCGTTCGGCAGTAGACTCGCCGGCATTGCGGTGCTTGGCTTGAGCTTTGCGCTTCCCGTGATAGCTGCCAATAGCCGCCGCCATGGAGGCGAGATGGAGATGGACGACGCTCCGCCAGACGACACCGAATACCCTCCCACCTACTTTGCGCATCCGGAGCACCGCCAGCTCATGCTTGCCCACATTGCACTCATGACACTGGCCTGGGTGATTTTCCTGCCCGTTGGTATGTTTATGTCTTGCGCCTGGCCCCCCGATGGAGCTGTCAAAGAAGCAGTGGAGAGTCTGTGCTAACACGCCTTATTCAAGCCGTCTTCTTGTCGCTGGCCAAGTCTCGCTACATCCTGCCCGCGCAGTTTGTCTTCCTGGGCACCAATGCGCTGGGCCTGATCCTGGGCACCATCTACAACGCCTCGACGCCGGATCTGTTCCCAAACAACGCCCACCACCGCATTGGCTGGATCATCACCTGGGTCATCTCGGCGCAGGTCGTGGTCAGCCTGCTCCGGCGCGTGGGCGGGGCCTTGAAGGGTGCCGACAACGAGCTAGCCGAAGAGCGCCGCTCCTTCATCCCGCTGCCCACAGACGCCCCGGAGGCTAGGGGCACCTACTACGGCGATCGCCTGTCCAACGACAGCGGCCAGGGCTCTGAGCCAACCACCGAGTCGCTGCGCAGCAACTCCATCTCGACGCTCGGCGACCATGAGCACCAGCCCATGTCCACGTTCAACAAGGAGCTGGACGAGGAGGATGATTTCGATGGCCCGATCATGCCCATGCCCGAGGCGAAGCCGCAGAGCAAGACGACGTTGATGGCGATCAAGGTCTTGTCTTCCAAGGTCTGGAAGTATATCGATTTTGGATACAAGGTCGTGGACCGCATCATTCTGCCCTTTGGCTTTATTGCGTATACTTCTGGAATTGCCACCTATGGGCGACTTTTTGTGCGTTTTGCCCTTTTTCCTCTTTTCACTCTTCCCACTACGAAAATTTACTGACCTGTTCTCCTTAGGAGGGCACTGCGATTTTCAGTGGACTTGCTCACTGGATCAAGGGAGGAATCTTTTTCTGGATGGGTCTCCTGACTCTGGGTCGCTGGGCGGGAAGCTTCTACGAGTCGGGCTGGTCATGGAATCTGCGTCGCCAGAGAAGAGCTGGCCAGCGCTGGGCTCCGTCTGCAGAGTTCGTCGAGAGCGGCCTGATTACCTTTTACGGCGCCACAAACATCTTTTTGGAGCACCTGGGCAGCCGAGATGGCGTCTGGAGGCCCAGCGATCTGGAGCATCTCTCCATCACCGTTCTTTTCCTTGGAGGTGGTTCGGTAAGCTTCACCTGAATACGATTAACTGCATCTCCTTCTCTTTGGCAGTCTTACTTACTAGACCTTTCGATAGGCCGGCTTACTTGTTGAATCCACGCGAATGAGAGACTTACTCAACACAATGGTGACAATCGACAACCAAGTCGAGCCGTCCGATGAAGAGCGCGCAACCATTGAGCCTCCTGCGACTTATGAGTTCTCCAGCAATCCCATTCCGGCTCTCATCATCCTCTTCCTCGGCATCATGATGGGCGGACACACTCAGACTACAAGCACTGGCACCATGGTTCACAAGCAGTGGGGCGATTTGCTGTTTGGCGCTGCATGTGCTCGAATGCTCACATATGTCATTATGTGGGTGAAGCCGCCAAAGTCGGTTCACCCATCGCGACCGCCAACTGAGCTTCTGGCTTCGTTTGGCCTCATTGCCGGTGGTATTATTTTCATGTATAGTGTAAGTGTGGTGATTTTTCCCAAGACTTTCTATGGGCGGAAGCTAACTGTAGCAGAGCGCCGATACCGTCAAGGGCATGCTCCATTACAAGATCGATGCTATGCCCCTCTACACGATAGTGCTGGGCGCGACGGGCTTGTTTATGGCGTGGGAGCTTCTTGTTCTAGCTCTCAAGGGATGGGCCGTTCGCAAAGAGCGCAAATCTCGGACGCCGGCCTATGCCTAATTTCACTGTTTCTCTTCTTCGAAAGAGATCCTGATCCTACTCGTTAGTCACAGTGTTGGCGTTCAACACACAAAACACCTAGTCACCGAGACCCAATGCCCGTTTGGTGCTGATTTTTGGTTGATCAATCCGGCCCCTAAACTCGCAGTGCTTGGAAAAGCAAAATTTTCCCATTCTATACGACATTGGTGCAACGGCTTTTTTTTTTTTTTTTCTAATCATAGATACCCTTTCATACAAATACTTGGAGGCGAATCGGTTACCTTTTACTTTGATGATACCACACGTTCGTTTATAGATCTAGTAGATAGTTTTACGACAGGAGACGCGGGGATGTAATGCATTTGATGACGAAGCATTGTCTAGACTTTCAATCGCAAATATGACATCTAAATCTGACATTTCGTTGGGGAGATACGAGTTCATGGCGCATTTGTTTTTCCTTCTGTCTTCCCTGGCGTAATTTTTCTTATGTTGACAACTTGATGTGTAGCCCAGGTAAGGAATCTTTATTCCTCATATTTTCAATACAAAACCCAATGGCCAAATAACCAAGGCTCCTGATGTTGTTCCATGCTGTTCAAGCACGCAAGACACGCTATGCGGTGAATAAATGGGTGAGCTTTTTCCGGCTCTATAGGGTATCTTGCGTCCAAAGCGTTAGTTGCGAATCAAGACTTATCGCTGATAAGACACCACCTCGCGGGAGAAATTTACCATGACGAGAGAGTGTGTGTATATAAGAGTGACAGCAAATGTCATTTCTGCACCGCAAAAATTCAGTCTTGGCGGCTCTCAGAGGTCTTGAGAACCGCGCCCTGCTGTGAGGCTGAGAATTGCTGGGCGCCCTGCTGCAGCGCGTGGACAAGAAACGGCACGGATTCGATCTTGAAGTCGTCGGCGTTGCGGACTTTGTCCAGGTCCTCGGAGAGCTCTTGCGTCACTCTCTGGAGGTAGAGGGCCGAGAAGGCCTGCTCGCTTTGGGCTGAGTCTTGAGGCATTGTTTTCTTTTTACTGAGAACGAGGAAGAATATCAATTGACTTATAAAAAATTATACATAAGCTTGAGAATTTACGAGATAAGGCTGGTCTATCTACCGCTAGCATTAGCACCTAAACAATGATGACAAAGGCGGATTTACTTGGCCGGGGTAGCGCTGGGGACCAAGAACCACATGATATTGGCGTGAATCCTTGATAGCCCGTAGCATCACTACTACCGCTGCTACAGAATATCCGTGCATTCAGACAAGATAGGTATATATTCGTATGCGCCCATCTATTCAAAATGCTGATCCAAGCAGCCGTTCCAGCACACCAACAAGGCTCCTCTGAAATTACCCCCAAAAAGTGCCAATACACACCATGTTATTGGCAGCTAGCAAAGTATAACGCAGGCTACTAAGGCAAGGCACGCACTCTATTATAGCGCACGCTATGCGATCTGCGGATACGCTACAGCGGCTCTTCCCAAGGCACAGCGCGTGTGCGACCCCGGATCCAGTCTTGGATTATTACGTCTTACCTGCACCGATCGATACCCTTTTTCTTCTCAACAAGGCTTCTCCGCCACCTTATTCCAGCAATTCATACCAGTATTTTACGATTATACTCCACGACCATCCACACAGCACGCAGAGGTTCTCGACTGTTCAGCCTCTTTGCAGACCATATCTCGGCCTACGTCGATTGGCGCGTCGAACAGATAGAGAGGGAGGGAGAGAGAGAGAGAAAGAGCCGAGATCCCATCACATCCATTCCCATACAGTCGCCATGTCCGCTCGACCAGCGACTCCCGCATCGCCCAAAAATGCAAAGATCAAATCTCCTTCGCCGGGCAATCCAGTATTCGGCTGCGGTGCGTGGAATGCGTCAAATAAACCAACAAAAGACTACATGTGCTGACCTTGCTTCCAGAGCATGTCCAGCTCCTTCTTTCGCAGAGCCAAGAAGTTATGAACAGCTCCATAGCTCATTATAAGATGATACTTCGAGGAATCTTCGATACAAGTCCCATCATTCCCCAGACGTCAACGAACCCGGAAGGCCGACCCGTTACTTCGCTCACCTCGAATTATCTATGTCTACAATGTCCTGTGACGGTGGAGGAAGCCGATCGACTAGACCATGGGACCGAAAAACTACATCGATTCTGTATGTGACGGCTTCTTGCTGTGGCCATCTTGATACTGCCATTGCAGTTTTTTTTAGTTTACTTACTTACAAGTACAGACGTTGACTCTCGCAACGGCTCACTCTATTGTCAGATATGTGATGACTTTGTTTGGGACCCTACGTTTGAGGAACTCAGAGTGCGAAAGATAGGAACTGGGACATTTTCAAGTACGTTCATGTTGAGCTGGTATCGTTTGACAAAGCCCTTCCTGCACATGACCGTCAATTGATAATCTCCCTTTACCTGACACATCATATCAGTGAACCGAAAACGAAAGCACGACGAACTATTTGCAGACTCGGGGAAAGAAGATCCTCGCCTCATCTCAGCCAACACAACCGCTGCATCATGCCGCGCAAATGGACTTCGTGGCATCTACAACGCAGGGGCAACCTGCTATCAAAACGTCGTGCTTCAGAGCTTCCTCCACAATCCTCTCCTGCGCAACTTTTATCTTAGCGACGGACATCAGAGCGGCGACTGTAGCATTCCATACTGCCTAAGCTGTGCTATGGATGACATGTTCCAGGATTTCTATGCTCTGGAAAGCACTAACGGTTATACGGCGGCTAGTATTCTCTCTGGATTTTGGATTTCGGAGAAGAAGGCTTTTGAGAATCTCGTCACGACCAAGGAGCAGGATGCCCATGAGTTTTTCCAATTTCTAGCAGAAGAACTGCACGAGCGAAACGGCGACGGCAAAAGGCCACAGAGTGGAAGTGAGCACACATGCAGCTGCATTATCCATCAAACATTCTACGGCAAAATGCAAACAACCACCACATGCCAGAATTGCGGCGGCCAGACGCATGCTGTCCAATCGTTCCTAGATCTCAGTCTAGGCGTCGATACTTTGGCACAGAGACGAGCCAAGAAGACGGGACAGAAGCTGCCTGCGCTGACACTGAACGACTGCTTGGACGAGGAGTATGTCAAGTCGGACAAGTGCGAGTACAGGTGCCACAGCTGCGCATCAATACAGCAGGCACGAAGATATACCAACATTAAACGCCTACCAAACGTGCTGTCCGTCCAACTTAAGGTAAGTCGTTTATCCCTTGGTGGATGGACTCGGGTATTAATTTCAACATGACAGCGATTCGAGATGAAACAGGGTAAACACGACCGATCTGCCTCCAAGATTGACAACACTGTCCGGTTTCCACTACAGCTAAATATGCTTCCCTACACCAATCGTGCTCGCAGTCGTGATAGTCGCGAGAATATGGAATTGGAGAGATCATGCACATACGATCTTTTGAGCGTCGTTGTTCACGTTGGCGAGATTGAGACAGGACATTATGTGTCATATTGCCGAGTTGGAGATCAGGTATGGCTTGCATCCCTTGTTGTATTCTCCGTGTGTGTTTTCTTTTCAACTAACGATATCAGTGGTTCAAATTCAACGATCACAAGGTAGAGTTGGCCAAGGTATCAGATGTGCTTGGGGCCCAGGCATATTTGTTGTTCTACATAATTCGGTCATTGGCTTAAGCCGAGCATTGTTGTATAATATATCAAATAATGTGCTACACGATACCTACCACCTTTGGGTACGGGATGAATAATGAATTTGGACACAATGAAGCTAGTAGATGGCAATCCATCCATCAATTGAGATTTGAGGCAAAGTCAATACAGCATTCGTCCTATCCGTACTGCTCAGAATCACATCCAAACACGTGTGCACCTGTTTTTACCAAGACAAGTATATTCTTTTAAGACGTTTTCCACACCCTCTCCGCCTTATCGCCAGTCCCAATTTGGGCACTCAAAATTGGCGTAGCAGTAGAATTCGTTGCTGAGGCCCCTTGTATGTTTGGGCTCAAAAGCAGCCGTCTTTATTCCGAGTGCCTTGTAGAGCTTGAGAATCAGATCCTCCATTCGCTCTCCGGTGCAGACGATGAGCCGAGGCAGCGTCCCGGTGTTGTTTGGCTTGAGGAGCCAGCGTACAGTCAGGGCGGCTATGGAGATGGGCATCGTTAGTTTTCCAGAATCCCTAGGAGACGCGCTGAGAATGGCATACCTTTGGTCTGGCAATCTTCACTTAGGAAGGGCGGATCACATATGATTCTGTCAATAGACCCTTTGAGATGACCTGCGTGGCGCGATTTGGTTATTCCAAGGTCTCAAAGGACTAAATATATATATCATTCAAGATATAGCATCTTTTTATCGCAAGCGTTAGCATCATACCTGGCAATTTGACTGGCTGCTGGAAGTCATAGAAGTAAAATTCTGCGAAGACGCCAAACCGGTTGTCGTGTTCCAGGAGGACCAATTTTGGCTTTTCATCGTCACTTCGATCTCGCTGGAGAAGACAGAGAATGATTCGCGTCAGCAATCTTCTTGTTTCCCAGAAGTCGCCAAGAGAATTTGATGCCTCCAAGGGATTCCAAACTCTGAGATGTCCGGTGTGATTTGTGTGATTTTGCTTACCAGCATGTTCTTGAGTGCAACGAAGACGCTCGGGGCTGAGACGACGCCGATTGTCATGTCACTTGTAGCATCTCTAAGAAGCTCTGTTGCCAGCTTATTCGCGGTATCCTCTGAGTACTATATATGGAGAAGGGGATATTTCTTCAGTGTTAGCTAGGGACTCGAAAGTCAAAAACAAGCACGTTTTATTTAGAAAAAGGAAAGAAAAAGACAGTATGCAAATCATGTCTCCAAATGAAGAGTACAACGGCAAAAGATGCCTTGTTTTGTAATGAGGTGCAAAACACACCATGCACAGGGAAGAAGATACATGCAGAGGAGGGAAAGGGGAGAGACAGAGAGTGCGTGTTCAACGTACCCAAAACTGAGACTCGTTCCAATCTTCTGAAAAGGCATCAATGGACAAAAGCGCATTGCTCTCCGCCTCATCCTTGAGTCTCTGAAACTTGGCCTGATGCTCGTCTTTTTCGGCTTCGAAAGATTTCAATGCGGCCAAGGCGTGGGCTGAAAGAGTGCTGGTGTGGTGGTTTTTTTCCTAGTCAGAAGATGGAAAGCCTTTGAAGGGAGAGATTGCATATTTACATAGGCTCGTCATCGCTGTCAGACATTTTTGATCTTTTTTAAATCTGTTTTTCTTGCTTTTCTTCTTTTTTAACTTTCTTGATGTTGTTTATCTCGTCAAGATTGGGGCGAGGGCGGGTGCACGTAAAGGAAATGGCAAAGAGGAAAAAATTATGCACTCACTTTGTGATGCTGCGAACATAACACCGCGTATGTTGGCTTTTCTAAAGAGTACATAGTAGGAGTGGATCATCATGTATATAGTCAGCTTAAAAGCCGGTCATTATACCTCCGCTAGAGTGCCTTATAAGTACATTCGCTGCTAGTAAAATGACCGCTTAGTTCGTCGTCAAACCCATATTCATCGACTTAATAGCAGCGGCGATAAAGATGTCTAATGTTTTCATCTGTTTAAATAAAAGAAGATAAATCAATTCTCATTCTACTCAAATAGCATAACAGCTCATGCAAATCGCAAAAATATCCCAAATTATTTTCCCCAGCTTCAGTTCTATGCATCGCTCTGTCTTTTATCCATAGCAAGGTTCATACGAGCTCTATAGATCTATGGGCGTCTTAAAATCTAAATATCAAAGTTCTTTGTCTTGGTGATAGTTTCTTGACACTTGGAAAAGATGGCGGCTTGTTGAGCGACCTCTGCAAGCCTGCCAATGACTTGGCCATTGGCTCTTGAAAATCCATAATATGCGTAGGGAATGCCCACGTCTTTGCAAAATTCGATAATCATTTTCTGTGCCTCGCGCAAGTTATGGCGTGGCAGGCGAGGGAACATGTGGTGGATGGCTTGGAACTGCAGGCCTCCGTGAATAAAGTCCAGCCACGGAGGGCAGTCAACGTCCATTGTTGTCCTGAGCATCATCTGTGGGAACGACTCTTGCGGCCCCAAGTCGGCAGTGCTCATGGCGAAATGTGAGAGCACAATCTGCACATGCAGGGGAGACGACGCAATATGGCTCACCATGACGAACACAAAACGCGACCAGCCATCAGGTATCGATTTGTACACAATGCCATAGCCAAACCAGGCCCAGAAGAATAGCTGACCGATCAGCTCGATCCACCGGTGCTTTGCAGCCTGTCCTTTCCGAGGTCCCTTTCCATTGATGATAAAGTCCCATGATAGAACATAGAGATTGAAACGGCCAAATGCCAAGAACGGGTAGTAGGTCCAGGGTTGGATACGCAACAGAATTTTCGCTGCGGCATCGAACTTCATAACCCGTTCGTAAAAGGTAGAACGTAGATCACCCAGGAGTCGGTGAGAAACGGCAAAAAGCGGCATGTGCTCGATATCAGGGTCGTGTTCAGGAGCATTCGTCACAATGTGGTGAACGTTGTGGTTATGCTTCCACCAGCCGAGGGAGAGGCCGCCGACAAAATCGGCAATGAATATTCCAATAAACGTGTCGACATAGTAATTGTGCGTAATACCCATGTGGGCAGCATCGTGAGCCGTGAAGACCAGCTGGTGCCACAGGAAGCCAAGAGACAAGGCGCTGATAAAGTAGTAGCCATAGTGAAGTGTGATTAGCATCGTAAAGAAGAGAGAAAAGTATCGCAGGCATTCCCAGCCGTACGCGGAATAGTTGGTCTTGTAGAGGCCAGCATCGATGATCCTTTGGTGCAATTCACGGTATTTGACGACAATGTTGGCTTGTGTCGCTTCGTCGACAGCAGGATAAGCCTCCAGATCAAGGCGAATGTGCTCGCGAGTGACAGTGTCTAGATAAGACATGCCGTCAAGCGGCGCCTTGTCTGTGGTTGAATTCGATGATATTGACCCTGATCTCGCCGATCCACTTCCAGCAGCAGTCTTTCGGCCCCGCAGCGCTCCCGCATCAACATCAAATACGGGTGAAGGGGCTCGAGAGCTGGACGAGCTGGCATCGTCTCCGGCCGCGGCATTGTAGTTGCCTTTGCTACGATCCGCTTCGATTTCCGCCATGGTCCGAAAGACGCCACCCTGGATAGGTGGTCTAAAGTTCAGCCAGGAGCCCTCAATTCGTCCGATGCGGTACCGCGGCATTTTCTGTTTTGCTTCTTCGGAATGCAGACTGTAACAGAAGCATTAGTAGTGTATATCAACGTAGTAAGTGCCTGCTTGAGGCGTGGTTCACATACACATCCACCCAGTCAGTTCCGTCTCGACCAACCAGGTGCATGATGGACTTGTCACCTCCCGGGTGGTATTTGAGCCATGCATCAAGCTTCAAGACATATCCGCGGTGAATGATGATGTGCCGTCCGTTGGCAATCAAATCCTCGATTTGGTCGCGGGACATCAGAGGCAGGGGTTTGCTTCCGCCCACATCCTGCGCCTGTTGGCGGGAGGAATCATTGTCGGTGGCCATCATGGATGGAGCTTAACGCATGTCAAGCCGTGCACAAAGAAGAGACACCAAGTTTCGAAACTTGGTTTTGAAACAAAAAGAAGATTGAATTAGAGCGAAGGTAGGTTGTCAACAAAATATGAGACGTGTGAAATTTAGTTGAAATAAAGATCGGCTTAATCGCGAATTCACCGCCCAAAGCCACGCAAGCCGCTCAGCTATTGTCGAACGACTTTGATAGAGGTAGGACGATTTGAGACACGGGTATACCTGTGCTAGGCAGTTCCGCCAGCCACTTTCAACTGTTAAACTGAGACTGGTAGTAAAACGCTAGTAGTAGGTAATTATAGGCAGCTCGGCTGCTAGCATTAGCTAATAAAAATGCTGCTAAGAAATACTGGAGCTTCAAACAGCTATCGGGGCAAAAAGGCGTGCGGGGCTTGAATTCAAGGCCAAGGATATTGGATATTGATGTACGAATACAAAATGCCACATATGGAATGTATATTGAAGTGAAAGAACAATGACTCAATTCAATTGGTAAATGGCGAAGTTTTGAATATGATTCAAAGATATTTGCTTTTTTTTTTTTCCAATTTCTTGCGAAAACTGGAAGCTTCAGTGAAGAGAAATAACGCTTGTCAAGCATGTGTCGTAGAAGCTATGCCGTATTGCATCATGGAACCCCAATTTCAGACGCGCCACACCATGATTGTGGATTGATACCTCACTTGCAGTTGGGACAGTATGTAAAATAAATGGTTAAATGATTTTGAAGTGCATCGAAAAAACCCTAATTGATTCATTGATCATAGCCGTGGGGGATTAATGTACAACCCAGACGTACAAAAGCAACCGAAAACCTTATCCCTGGACCCCTTTATGACAACCAAAACGACCTCGAAAGAAAGCAGCAAAAACGACAGGCAGAAGTTACAATTCTTGGCTGGAGCCCTTGCCAGCCTTACCCGATGTCTTCTTGGGGAGCAGGTCTATCAAATGTTAGCGTCCATGTGATTTGTTTTGATTTGCCACGCGTCTTACTCTGGTGAATGTTGGGCAGAACACCACCCTGTGCGATGGTGACGTGTCCCAGCAGCTTGTTCAACTCCTCATCGTTTCGGATGGCGAGCTGAAGGTGACGAGGAATGATACGGGTCTTCTTGTTGTCACGAGCGGCGTTGCCAGCCAACTCGAGAATTTCGGCAGCGAGGTACTCGAGGACAGCGGCCAGGTAGACGGGAGCACCGGCACCGACACGCTGAGCGTAGTTGCCCTTTCGCAGAAGACGGTGCACACGACCGACGGGGAAAGCAAGACCCGCCTTGGAAGAACGGCTGCGATAGAGTCAGACTTGCTATGTCCAAGGAATGTGATGGAAACAGACGCGTGAATCGCGTCAATCGACTTTACTTACGACTGGGAGTTCTTGGAGCCAGAGGCCTTGCCACCAGATTTGCCGCCGCCAGTCATTTTGAAATAAGTTGTATGTGTTAAATTAACGAGAAAAAAAACTCGAAGATTTGGGCGAGAAAAGAGATGAACGTTGGAATGGTAATCGTGCAGCGTGGAGAGTTGAGAGACAGTGTAAATGAAGAGGATTGAATTCGGCGGGGGGAATCTCAGTTAAGTAGTTTTTGGTGCTCAGCGCGCGCGATCACCAATCACCCTCCCTCTGCGGCAGCTCTGGCGCTAGTCCTGTTTGGGAAAATTAGACGTGTTCCGAGCACAACAAACTGCCATCGCAATTGCGGGGGGGTGTGAACAAGCAAAGTACAGCGGAAATGGATACAAGGCTCATGCGGCTAAGTGCTCGCTCCAGGTACCTTGGCGGTACATCACTTTTGGAGCTGGCACTCAGCGTCTTCTCCTGCTCTTCTCCACGCTCGCTTCCACATCCGCGCTGCATGATAGCCTCAGTGTGGCTGCTGCTGGACACGCCACTGATGACGGGAGCAAGCAGCAACGCGCTGGATTACAGTGTTGCAATTTCTGGTGCCTCATTCTCGGATCCCAAGTGACGCTCAGCACCTGTGCTGTGTAAAATACGCTGCCTGGTTGGTAGTATTCACCCTTGTAGAAAAGCAACATGTGCATCAATTATTTTATGCTCTTTGATTGGTCCAATTTCTATACATTACAGCGCAGAATGGGATGCCTGCGAAAGCCCTGCCTTAATTTAAATGAGGCCTGTCTATTGGACGATCAGATAACATTGTTGAGTCCTGAGCTCTGCGCCTACTGATTGTAGCGACCGGCCACGGAATAGCACGCTGAGCTTCATTGCTATGATCCGAGTTATGTAATCTCATGTGCTCAGTATCCAGCCATCGCCAGATATTTCGAAAGATACGCGCAGATCGTGCGGATGCAATAGGCGTTTTTGATATCCACCGTAATTTTGCTTAGTGGTGCTAGTAGTATTGTTCATAGTGGGTAATGTGAAGCCGTAGTCCAGGGTCGGAACAGTATCATTTCAAGTTGCTTTGTTGTTTTTGCTCTCTCGTCTAAGTTGAGCAACGCGTTCATGCACAATGGCATTGCACGCCGCTCTACCCCTACGTGGCCACAAGCTGCAGCGTGTTCTGCTAATTTAACGATAAAAAACAACAACAAGCTAAAAACAAGACTGGCTATAGCTGGAGGAAATACAGGTATTTACGCTGAAATCATTCAGAGTGCGGCTTTATTATAGATTACAGGGTAGGCGGGCTGAAGCCGATGAGACCATCAGGGCGCTCGCTCTTTCAACGGGCGGTGTGGTGGCACGGCGCGCAGGGCGAAAGGTGGGAGGTACATTACAGGCCGCCCAATCGTAGGGGGGAAAAATGGTACTGAGTACGTACCGGCCCTCAGCTGGAAGGGGACTAGGTGGGGTGAAAGGCTTGGAGCGATAAAAAAGAACAGATCTGGCCAATCACATGGCGCGCTGGAGAAAAAGAAGTCCTCGAAAAAAGAATAACAAAAAAAATCGACGCGACTGGGAGCCAAAATACCGACCCCCGGTCCAGCGAGGCAATCGCAGGCACTCGGCCCCGTCGCACTTGGCTCAGCAAGCTGTGATTGCGACTGAGCACGCCTTGCCGCGAACCGCCTAGCGCGACATAGCTGTGCTGGAGCAAGGGGTACTTCGCCAGTACCAGGAACGTGCCCAAGATACCGCGCTACCTGTACCAGTAGTCAGCCAACCTTTTTTTTTTTTTTTTTTTTTTTTTTTTGTTTTACCTGCTTTGATACCCTGTCACAAAAAAGGCCTAGCGCCGCCAGCAGCCAAAAAGGCAGCAAAGAAACAAAACCACACGCACGGAGGGGGGGCGTGCACGCGCGACCCTTTTTTGCTCGCGCCACGCCTGGCGACTTTGGCTTCCCAGCCAAATCAGTAACCCACTTGCACCAACGCGTTCCCAGCTACAAAAGCCCAGCTCATCCCCAAGACCTCTTTCCCGCACCATTCACTTTTTCCATCATCACCCGCTGCCAGCCCGCCATTTTGCCCTTTTGATTATCCAACCTTTTTAGATTTCACTCGGTTTTTAATTCATCTTCAAAAATGCCTCCCAAAGCTGCCGACAAGAAGCCCGCCGCCAAGGCCCCCTCAACTGCCAGCAAGGCTCCCGAGAAGAAGGATGCCGGCAAGAAGACTGCCGCTTCTGGTGACAAGAAGAAGCGATCAAAGACTCGCAAGGAGACCTACAGCTCCTACATCTACAAGGGTTTGTTTACCTTGATTTGCTTACAACTTTTTTCTTCTTCTTTTCTCTGATGCTAACCTTTGGGTTTCCAGTCCTCAAGCAGGTCCACCCCGACACTGGTATCTCCAACCGTGCCATGTCCATCCTGAACTCGTTCGTCAACGGTAAGCTTCAATCGCGTCTCATTTCATCAAGTATCCCTTCTCTAACTTCTTTAGATATCTTCGAGCGTGTTGCTTCCGAGGCTTCCAAGCTGGCTGCCTACAACAAGAAGTCCACAATCTCTTCCCGAGAGATCCAGACATCCGTCCGACTGATCCTGCCGGGTGAACTGGCCAAGCACGCCGTCTCTGAGGGCACCAAGGCCGTTACCAAGTACTCTTCATCGACGAAATAAGCGGGGTCACGATGATGGCTAGTTCTGATTTCGTATCTGAAAAACTTGGGTTTTTGTTTGCGTGACTTTAGTGTCTTTACTCGAGACTACAGGTGATTGTGTTTCGCCTTTGGGATCTCTTAATGCGTTACGGATGGTTTGCTTTATGGGGGCAATGTCTTCACGGTCAATGGGGTTTGCGGTTGTACAATAGCTATCGAGGATATCTCGAAGCAATGGTTTCTGCACATTATGCTATTTTAAATTTTCTGCATCAACAATTACAGAATCTCCTAAAACACATGTCTATGTCTACTGTCCAAGTCCCGCTCGGGTTCGTTTCATTGTCTGGCTTACAGGATGCAGTATACCTTGATTGTCACTCGTTCCCAAAGGCGTTCCAGTACTCCAGCCCATTTTCTCTAACATTGCTCGACCGCGATTTTCTGTTCCCAATTCTGGGGCAGATGCGCCGATGACCTCACCATCCTGGTAGCTGGCCAGATTATACCGACCCGACGATTGCTGTTTGTTTTTAGATTTGCCTCCGCCTCCTCCCCCGCCTCCAGGCTGAGAAGAATAATGCCGTTTAACTCGTGACACTGCCTGGTCAAAGGCAGTTTCTCTATATGTCGTCTTTTTTGTCTTTTGTAAAATTGGCCGACGTTGACTTTCAGCACCAACTGACTTGGATTTGATGCTGAACTTATTTGCTAGCTCATGGATCATTTTCCTTGTTCGCTTATCCATCGGCGGTAGATTTAATCTGGTCAATAGTCAGTAAAGTGGGTATCCTTTGACAGGGTTGTGTTATACGTGCGTTTGTTGAGGTCCGGCAAGGAACGTTTTTATTTCATCCACAGCCTCGCCTGCTGTGATGCCTGTCCGGTACTTGGCTAGGAGGTCTGGCTGGCTTCTATTGCCAAGCATCCCTGTCGCTCGCAACTCCTCTCTTTCCCTCTTACGTTGAGCCTTTTTCTGCCGATCATTGCTGTAGGCGGCTTGCAGTCTGTCTTCCAGATCCGAATCGATATCTGAGCCTAGAAGTAGACGTCTCGCTTTGCCCTTTTTTCGCCTTACGCTAGGTCGTTCCCAGTCCATAAAGTCGAAATCCCCTTGTTCTTCGAGATATTCCGCCTCAGTGAAAGAATGCATGAATGTGCCTGTGGGGCCTTTGATTGCGGCTTTCCCCTTGAGCTTCTCTTGTGACGATGGGCGAGGGATGGAGTGTGATTCGCGTTTATCTAAATCATCATCAGGTTCACCGAACAGTGACTTTTGAGGCTGATATTCTGCCTCGGAATATATATCGACATTTTCCTCATCTTTGAGGCCTGAGGGTGCTGAGAGGTGGTCTCCAGCGTCGTCACTACTCGAGCTTCCTGAATCTTCTTCAGATGTTTCGCCTATCATCTCCCCATTTTGACGCATGTTGGCAATGTAATCAGCGAGTATGGCATCCTCTTCGGAGTCTTGTCCCCATTTCTGTTGTCCCCGTGACTTATTTGACTTCTTCGTGGGCCAAAAAAGGCCATCAGAATCTTCCTCATCTTCATCTCGCACTTCCTCTTTGCTTGCTTCGTTGTCCTGAATACGAGGCTCTCTCGGTTCACTGGATAGCTCTCTCTCAACCGCTCGGATTTCGGTCTGTATGGACGTGAGTGTAATCTCCTGAGAATGAGTCGCCTTGAGATTGTGGGATGCCTCATGAATATGCGCAGCCTTAGGAACATGCGCAGCCTCAGGGGCCTGCGTTGCTTCAAGAGTCTCTGTTTCCTTAGGAGTCTGCGTCTCCTGGGGAATTTGTATTTCTTCGGGGACTCGCGTTGCCTCAGGAGTTTGAAGAGCCTCAAGAGGCGCCTGGGGTTTCCGCTTCATGTGATTTCGGCCCTTAAAAACGATGACTTCTTCGCTAGAGCTGATATCATCTGGTTGCGGCGGTTCTTCATTTGCGGCCGCAAGCGTTTCGTTAGACTTTTTCGAATCTTCCGTTTCCTCTGATTCGACTTGCGGCGAGGTCAACGGATCGTGAGAGCCAGAGCTAACGAATGCCACAGGCTTCTTTCGAAGCTGTGTGTTTTGGCTCCAGAATGAGGTATCGTGGCTTGATGTCTGTCGGGCCTCATCGAGCAGGGTAAAGATTACTGGAAGAGACTCTAGTTAATTGTGTGCCTAGCTGATACGGGCTTGGTTCTTCAAGAAGACATACCATTGTTGGATGGCGTGGAATGTCTGCTACCAGACGACTGCTGCCAACCATTTCGTTGCTTCTGCAAGGCACGCTTGCGTGGCTTCATCTTGGAACTGATGGAAATCAGTCAGCGCCAACAGTCTGCATGGTATGCTGTGGATGGGATGGCATCTACCCCGGCCAGTAGACTAAGATGCGAAACGAGTGACACGCTCAAAGGGAAATATTCGTACAGACGCCTGGGATGTACTCCGTACAGGTATTACTATAGTGCTAGTAACCCAGACACTTCAAGCCTGTATCTCAGCTGCCTTTCAATTGGTGCTGGCCAAGCTGTCGGTAATCAAATGAAGACGGAGGATAGGAGAAAACAGAAGAAAATGGTTTTCTTATCGTTTAAACACACACGTCTGCCAACTCATACAGGTATGTTTCCAGCTTTGTCTTTATCGTTTACAGCAAAACCACAGTGCCGATTCTGGGTTGCTTCACTCTTGCTCTTTGTACTCCGTATCCTCTCCATTTGTAGACTGTGCCTAGCGGAAAAACCAAACAACGAAGCACCACACGCTGCTCTAGTCTTCATTTGGACTAGCTCACAAGAGTAATGAAATGCACTATTTCGGCATGCCGCTTCAATTGTATGGTCTTGGTGGGCAGGGACAATATAGAGCATCCGCAAGATCTCGAATTGGCCAGCCCAACGACCTCGCCAGCCGCTCCCTGCTGTTGAATCAGCCAGAATGATGCTCACCCAGCTCTCTTGGAGAGCTCTCCGCAGCTCCATCTCCGCCGGCGCCAGCGGCAAGCGATCCCTATCAGATGTTGCCATCACACGAACTGGCAAAACTATTCTACGATCAGAGGGTGGCCGGTAAGCGATGCCCGCAGCTGATACATTGAGAGAATCCAATTAACATTGTTCTTCTTAGATCTTCCTTGGGAGGTGCGGACACACAACTGCCCGCTCGAAGCTCGACAGCTAACCGACATAGGCCATACCGCGACGGTATTCGGCGCAACGGGTCAACTGGGTCGATACATTGTGAACCGCCTTGGTATGTTTCCTGCAGATTCAGGTGTTGGAATGCGTACGGCCGACCTAATCCCTTTCTGCAGCCCGCCAAGGATGTACCGTTGTCGTCCCCTTCCGCGAAGAAATGACAAAGCGACACCTGAAGCTCACTGGTGATCTGGGCCGCGTTATTTTTGTTGTATGGTTGGCCCCCCGATAAGCCCGACGCCTTGTTTCTGATCTGGATGTAGGAGCACGATCTTCGCAATACCGCTTCTATTGAAGCAAGTGTTAGGCACTCGGATGTTGTTTACAACCTGATTGGACGAGATTATCCTACAAAGTACAGGCGACAGACCAACAATCCCTATCATGGAGAATCATACTAAACTCTGATAGGAACTTCACTCTGGAGGACGTGCATGTGGAGGGAACCGAGCGTATCGCCGAAGCTGTTGCAAAGTACGACGTTGACCGATATATTCACGTGTCGTCACACAATGCCGACGTCAACTCACCATCCGAGTTCTTTGCGACCAAGGTATGCTTAGAGCTGGAATTCGCAGGAATACCACCGGGTCGTGCTAAAATATCTTGCTATAGGGACGCGGCGAACTTGTTGCCAGAAGCATCTTCCCTGAGACAACAATTGTGCGACCAGCACCCGTTTTTGGATTCGAAGATAACCTCCTGCTGAAGCTTGCTTCGGTGCTGAACCTGTTTACGGCCAATAACATGCAGGAGAAGTTCTGGCCAGTCCACGTAAGTCGTTGAGAAAGATACCATCAAAAAATGGCTTGCTATTTCGCAACCTCACTGACATATTCGCAGTCTATCGACGTGGGCGCTGCCCTGGAGAAGATGTTGTACGACGACTCCACCGTTGGCAAGACATTTGAGCTCTATGGACCCAAGCAATACAGTTTGGCAGAGATTGCGGCCTTGGTGGACAAGGAAATCTTCAAGAAGAGGCGACACATCAATGTGCCCAAGGCAATTCTGAAACCAGTAGCGAAAGTTCTCAACGACGTCTTGTGGTGGCATACCATCTCCGCAGACGAGGTTGAGCGGGAGTTCATTGATCAGGTCATTGACCCTGAAGCCAGCACATTCAGCGATCTTGGTATCGAGCCCGGCGACATTGCCAACTTTACATACCACTACTTGGTAAGTGATGCTAATGATATATGGCAACCGACTGGGTATCTAACTTCCGGTGCAGCAAGGATTCCGAAGCTCCAACTACTACGATCTCCCCCCGGCCACAGAGAAGGAGAAGAGGGAAGACAAGAAGTACATCCACGTCCTGGATGAGCTATAAATATTTTGCTAGGCATATATGTATATGTATTTACAAGGGAGAGAGAATATATAATACTAGAGCCTAGAGCCTAGAAAAAAAAGATTGTTCTAGATGTACTTTTTTTTTTTTTTTACTTGATTTTTACACTTGCTTTCTACTTCACACTGGCAATTGCCACTTACCAAGCTCAAAACACTGTACAGGAAGCATTGCCTTGGTATTACTTAGCCTGGAATCCCCAGGCAACCACTTGAGGCTGACTTAAGGTCTAAAATATGCTAATTCTCTCCGGTACTTACTGCCTGGGTGGTTATCGGCGATCTGCCATGTACCTAGCAGGCATTAGCGGTTTAGACTGCAGAATACGACTCTCTAATGTTATTTGCTCCGCATTGCGCTGGATCTCGGGATAAATCAGCCTCCCGCAGTCCTTCTCACAAGTCCGCACAACTGTGAGCAAATCACCGATTCGCACATGAGGCCTCCCGCAAGGCAGTGCTTGGAAGTGACATCTGGCGCATTGCGGTTTTTCGCACTAACATCGCCGAAGGGTACGAAATTCCCCACGTCGCGCCTATCGATTGCAGCCTCGTCTGCGAGTTCAATTGACTCTCGCGCGTTCACATCGCGGGCACGTGAGATCAAGCAGGCCGTCCCAAGCACTTACACTTGCGATCACCGGGCTCAAAGAACAGCCTCACGAGACCCTCATAGCGCCGTTCTTTCACCTTTGCGCAAAACGAGCTGGGCGAGGCATAGCGTCGACCTTCGTAGTGGCTTTACATATACCACTGGCGTCGTAGTTCTTCTGGCTGTTGTCGCCATCTCTTGCGCTGCGACAGTAGATTTGCGCGAACATCCTGCGGCTACGAACACGACAACTACTGCCGATTCGGAAGATATTCTGGCCATCGCCTCGCTTTCTGACAGCATGGCTACCCAAATCGCACCGGGGCATGTGGGCAACCTCACCTCAGAGCAGGAAGAGAAGCTGCGCCAGCTGTGGCAAGCTTTGTTCCAGGTCTGCGGCCTTGCTGCTGAAGAGACTGGCTCTGCCGGCGCCGATGCCACGTCCCGTGGAAAGCCGGAAGCAGCGGAAGCAGACGGGAAGAAGAAGCGCTTCGGCTTGATTAGAAGAAAGGCTGACAAGCCCCCGGCGAGCGAGGCTGACGACGACAAGTATGGCCAAAACAAGCACTTCCAAGAAGTGCTTGCGAGCCACAGCCCGGAAGTCATTCGCGAGACGTACTGGACAATGGTGAAGCATGATCACCCCGATGCCCTAGCTTTGCGGTTCCTTCGAGCCCGGAAGTGGGATGTGGAGAAGGCTCTAGTTATGCTGGTGTCTACTATGAGCTGGAGGCATACTGAGATGAAAGTGGACGCGGACATCATGAAGAATGGAGAAGAGGGAGCTGTTTTGGATGCGCAGAATGGCAAGGGCGACGCCAAGAAGGTTGGTGAAGACTTTTTGGCACAGCTTCGGATGGGTAAGAGTTTCTTGCACGGAGTGGACAAGCAGGGCCGGCCAATTTGTGTTGTCAGAGTGCGCCTTCATCACCAGGGAGAGCACTGCGAAGAGAGTCTGGAGCGCTGCACCGTCTTCCTGATTGAGACTGCGAGAATGGTGCTGAGACCTCCTGTGGACACAGCTGTAAGCCATTCTATTCTATAGACTGACGGGCAGGATGTACTTTGGAGAAAATTTACTAACGGTACTGGGTAGACTGTCGTGTTTGATATGACAGGGTTTTCCATGGCGAACATGGATTACACTCCTGTCAAGTTTATGATCAAGTGCTTTGAAGCCAACTACCCTGAATCCCTTGGAGCTGTCCTCGTCCACAACGCGCCTTGGCTATTTCAAGGTATGAAGATGAACTGCTGTTGAACGAGAATAGGGAACTGACTTGTGGCATAGGGATTTGGAAGATCATCCGCGGCTGGTTAGATCCCGTTGTGGCAGCCAAAGTTCACTTCACAAATAACAAGAAAGACTTGCAAGAGTTCATCGAGCCTGCACATGTCCTCAAAGAACTTGGAGGAGACGAAGACTGGGAGTACAAATATGTAGAGCCCGTCGCTGGCGAAAATGATGCGATGAAGGATACTGAGACTAGGGGAAAACTCGTTGGAGTCAGAGAGAAGCTTATGAAGGATTTCGAAGAAGCGACTATGCAGTGGATAGACGGGGGCGACAGCAAAGAAATCACCGACAAGAGGGGCCAGCTGGCGACGCAGCTCAGAGAAAACTACTGGCAGCTTGACCCGTACGTGCGCGCGCGATCTCTCTACGATAGACAGGGGATATTGCAAGGTGCTGCTCTGGCGAGATGGTACGATCCCCCGGCCTCTGATGGGAAAGGAAATCTAGAAACATCGGCCGACGATGTAGATTAAAGAGACGGCTATGGATGCCAAGATGAATAAATGTTTGGATAGACTGGGGCACTGTATACGGTATCTATGGAAGATAGACATATTGCACAATGCATTCACATCCCATGTATCTTGGGCAAACCATTGCATCATATTCCCACTGACCCAGATCTAAGCTGATGTGCAGGTTAGACCAGTGCTACCATGCAGCCAAAATTTACATCCTAGATTTGATCTCCTCGGAAAGCGCCTTGAGCTTTTCCATATCACCAGAGGTCGCAGGCCAGCTGATGCCAAGGCCCTCGGTCTCATTTGGCTTCGGGATCTAGTAAAGAATTAGTATGGGGGACTAGGATGCTTTACTGTGGCCAGCGTAGAGTCTCATACCATGTGGAAGTGAACCTGTTTCACTCAAGGTTAGCTTTGCTTTCGCCTAAGAATCTAAAAGTGGTAGTTAGGCTTACATGATGCACCTGCTGGTGAGCAATAGTTCCGTTATTCTGAAGAATGTTGTAATCGGTTGCTCCAGAAGCTACCACTAGCTTCTTGAGAGTAGGCTGTTGGATGGGCATGTCTGGTAAGTAGGGATAAATCGAACCAAAGAACAGAACCGCACGGGTGTGTTACCAGAATCTCAGAGAGCTGATCATCGGGGATATCAGCGAGCTTTGCGCCGTGGAACTTGGGGATGACAAGCTGGATGAGAGTCGTAATGTTAGAAATCTACAGTGGTTTTTCCGGGCAAGAAGAGAAATTTACAGCGTGGCCCTTGCTGAGGGGCCCGACATCGAGAAAAGCCAACGTCTTTTCACTTTCAAACAGCTTGAAAGACGGAATCTCTCCTGGTAGAACACGCAGTCAGTATACTGCAAGAAGCTGTAAGAGAGGGGTAGCTTTTCTTTAAGTGGCTGCATGGTTTGGTAAACGCCTTCCCCGGAACGAACCTTTGATAATACGGCAGAAAATACACGATGCCATTGTCACTGTGATGGGTTAACGATTTGGAAATGGGAAATGTAGGCTATGAATTGGGGGCTGCAAGAGTAAAGGTCTTGGTTGATGGGATCAGAATCGCGGCAGCCGGTATAAGAAGTATTAGTGACATTTTGTAGGAGGGGCTCTATATGCGCCTTATTACATCACGCCTCGCCAAGTACTCAGTAGCTGAATACTACCAGGGATAGCAATATAGGATCTCGCTGCTTAGGTATTTGATAACTTTAGAGATAATTCATTGTTTTTCGAATGAAGAAAAAAAACCCCCCAGTATCTTCGAAAAATTCTGAATTATAGTCCTGTACTCCCTGATTTGAGTCTATATATATATTCTTGATCCCCTTTCATGCTAATTGACACATCACGTTCACACCCTTCCTCAAGCTTGAACTTTTATTTTATTGGAAAATTTTGATTATATTTTGCTATGTACTGGAGGTCTGTGTTTGGCGCAAGCTGAGGCTTTAATGATGGTCTGCTCGATGAGGAGGGGCTGTCAAAACGATTAGCAGGCTTTACAGGTGTAGCAGTCGTAGAAGGCGTTGGCTCACGGTCTAGAATCGGAGAAGGAAGGTTTCGTTCGAATTTGGATCCTGATCAGTTAGCTTCTGGCACCCAAATGCGGATTGTACGTGCAGTCTCACCTCCCGGGGCTGTTGGCGGAATATACGGGTCTGGGTGCTTCCAGCTCTCTAGTAACTTTTCTGTCTCTGCCAGTAACGCCTATGGCACAATTAACGCCGGTTGTCGATCGAGATGGAGGGGAGAATGCACTGACTCTCTGTTGGCGAGGGTCCGAGACCTTCCTGTTGGCCTCAAATAGAGATCGAATATAGAGCGCTTGGCCTCGCCATAGATGGCGATGGACAGCCCAGTCCAACGCAAGCTTCAACGAGCGACGGTACAGCGACCTGGAAGCGGGTGACTAGTGGTTAGAATCGAATTCGTAAACGACCGTGAGTCTGATTGGTGCAGATACTAACAGAGCAGCTTGTCGCGTCGTCATGTTGGGTAGATTGTCGCCTTGAAAAGACCTTGGGTGCGATTGATAGTAGATCTCCAATTGGCTATCGACCAGGTCCGGAGGTGGTATTTTCTGCCTTACGCTACGCCAACTTTCTAAGGCATCAAGGGGACTGGACTTGGTCATGTATTTTTTTTTTAATAAAAAGGCAACCTAAATAACGTTTAGATGAATAGAGATACTTTGATATTAAATTTAAACTATTTCAACAACTTTATTTTCAGTATTTCTAAATAATATGAATTTCCTGAAATTATTATAAAAAAATTCTATTTCTTGGTAGGGCGAATTCATACTGCCTTAGCTGGCCCGAGCTAGCGCATCGAGGCTTACCTGATCTCTGCCTACTAATTTACTGGGTCGCTTTCTGGGCGCAATTGTGCCAACTCTGTTCCGTCTTCCAAGTGCCGGATGCTGGAGACGAATCGACCGGCGCACGAGCAGCGATGCCGAGTATCCAAGGCTTCAGCACCCAGAGGGCAAGATCATACCTCTTTCGCTTGCCTTTATTTACCCGTGCTATCCTCCTTAGCATAGCATGTTTTTGGCTGGCTACCCTGCCCGGCTTCTGGGATGTCCGGGTCTGGGGCTCTCTGATCCCGGACAAGATCTCTTTTGCGTCAGGTAACCAATGTGCCCCAAGCAGATGATGAGTTGGCTTGCGGATGATCTAATGATATTTTAGGATACCGGCTGAACACCTTTCCGCTCATTCACCTGAACTTCATCCATGCCCTCCTTAACGCTATTGCATTGACGCCGTTGATGGAACGATTCGAAAGCGAATATGGAACCCTGACGACACTGGCACTCTTTTTTGGACGTATGGATAACAATCTGCATTCTGCTTGTGTGCCGTTGATCTAACGGAAGCAGCCCTAACCACGATTCCTGCGATTTTGTATCTCCTGATTGAGATTCTCGTCCTCAGAGCTAATAATGCTGTTATGGGCGCTAGGTAAGAACTACCTAACCATTTGGATATTCTTAGTCTTGGAAATCGGCTGCTAATATTAACATTCGTTGGGTAGCATGTGGGTGTTTTTGCTTTTGGGCATGGAGGCAATCCGAACATACAAGACGAACCCGTATCTGGTTATTGGAACATACCAGCTCCCTACCTGGACTACACCATTGCTTATGATAGTGGTTGTGGCTGCATTGATGCCAAGCACTAGCTTACTGGGCCATCTTTGCGGCGTTGGAGTTGGCTATATCGGTATAGTGAAACCACCAATGCGCCCATTGATTTAGCTGCTAACACATGTCCTTTTTTGTTCAAAGCTGGCCTTGGCTATGTAAAGCTACTTGCTCCACCGGAATGGGCGCTTCGATGGATCGAGTCTCGCTTGAACCTACTTGCGATATTACCGCATTATGTCAGTGTTGATCAGAAGACATACGGAAGATTTGGCGTTTTGCCTACAAGCAACCGCGGAGCAGGATCCGCACCGATAGAGCTGGTAGGAGGAGTAGGAAGCAGCTCTTGATATAGAGATGTTTTCATCAAACAGAACTTTATTTGGATGTATATTAAGCGTTGTTTGGGTTGAGCATATAAATGCTACGCTCACCCGATGGTTGGTTAAAACATTCATAACAAACGGAATAATAGCGGGAAATTTGAAGTTCTATATACTAGTATTACTGGGTTTATATAGGTAGTCTATGCCGCTTATGATTGATTTCACTGCTATTATTGCATCAAGCTAAAACGATTGGGATATTCTAGAACTTGGCGTAAGTTAATTATAATAGACAGCACTTTACAAATATGTAGCATACGCTTCGAATTGATGGATGCTTGGGTGATACCATGGACATAGATGACTAGTACTACTGTACTATTAGTAGAAAGTTAGCCGCGCTGCGGTAGGTCTGCACTAAGGCTGGCAGTGCCTTTCGCGGAGTTTTACACAGCCTATTGCATCAAAGCACTAAGATATGGAAGGCAGGGCGCCTGGATAAGACCCATCAATTACGCCTTCCGGGAAGCGCCCGCTGCGTCGGTGCTGCGTAAGGCCTGTCGCATGTCACTCAAATTCTGCCCAGCACCTATTTCGGCGTAACTAGTTGGACCGCCGTATTTCTGCGACGTCGTTTGTTACAACGCAAGCACGACAATCACATTTAGCCGGTTCACCACGCACGTACCTGGGATTTCGACGCTCCACTCATGCAATGCTCAGCAATAAAGATATTACTGCCCTCCAGAAGACCTACGATAACAGCTACCTCAGTTGCTCAACAGCGGTTTACTATGAGGGCCAGGTAAGATGATACATCATCGTCGCCAGCTTCGCATACTGATGGCTTTATTTTCTCGACTCGTGCTCATTCATTTGAACTAGGGCGATGAAGGCGAAGCCACTCGCTATTGGAAAGCCGCTCTTCGACGCATAAACGAATACTACGCGTCGTCCAGCGCACCAAGAGTCTCTGAATCATATACCGGCTCCGACACTGTCTTGATCGATGCGCTGAAAGAGCTAGAGCTGCAATGCAAAGAGCGAATTGATCTCTTGGAAGCACTAAAGCTCTCTCGGGAGGACAGCTTCGTCTCGACCGATTATAACGACTCCATTTCCGCCGGAGAAGCCAGCGGCAGCAGCAGCCAGGCTACAGGGACCATTGGAGACGGCACCATCCCAGCTGTAACATATTCCGAGCTTTCACGTCCTGTCTTCCCTTCAAGAGCATCTCTAGATGCAATGACGTCATCGGAAGAAGTGATTCGGAGGATTCGCAGTACCCCTACCGAGTCTACACGCCCGCGTCTTGATGGGAGATCCCTAGATTCACCAGACGCGAGAGGTGACAGATCAAGCCGCGGTACAAGTCCCGAAAAGCGCACTTTGAGGACTACACTGCGATCAAAGAAACAGAACGATCAATCTCCTACTGCTCGCCGGTCGAGCAAGCCCGCGGTAGATGGATCAAGCCTGGCTGCGACTATAGCCTGGGGATCTTCAGGATCCTCAGGAGCCCGAGATAATCTCCTACGGCCTTATCCCATTGAAGGACGCTCAAAATCAAGTCCCTCCCCACGCCCTTCTCCGCGCCCTTCACTCGAGCGAAATTCACCCAGTTCGCAAAAATCAGTACTATCATATGACGTGAAAACTCCGCGTACATCGCCTAAGAAATGGAGCGTGGTTCCTCCGTATGACGAATCCCGTCTCCCACAGCCTTCAGGTTTGTCTATTAGCGCAGCATCAAGCGCGCTGACCTCTACATCGACCCATCAAGAACCCTCCATATTGTACCAAACATCGAGTAAAGCAGAACAACATACGACGCCTCGGAAGCCCCCAATTTCTGAAGAAATGTCGATTCAGAGTAAAAGAGGCAGTGTGAAAGCTTCCATTAGTAACAATGCTGGGACCCCTGGAGGACAACGAAATTCCAGCATAACGAGAGAACGCCCAAGCGATAAGACATTTGGTGCGCGGACCAAGGCAGAAATCCTGAAGAACCTGCCGCCCGGTATAGACGAGGGTGCGGCCAAGCAAATTCTCAATGACATTGTTGTCCAAGGAGACGAAGTCCACTGGGACGATATTGCGGGCTTAGAAGTGGCCAAGAATTCTCTACGGGAGACAGTAGTCTATCCATTCCTACGACCTGACCTGTTCATGGGCCTACGAGAGCCAGCTCGTGGAATGCTCCTGTTCGGACCGCCAGGTACTGGAAAGACAATGCTGGCACGCGCAGTAGCCACCGAATCCAAATCTACTTTCTTCTCCATCTCTGCCAGTAGCTTGACGAGCAAATATCTGGGAGAGTCGGAGAAACTAGTCAGGGCCCTTTTTGGCCTTGCTAAAGCTCTCGCCCCTAGTATTATATTTGTTGACGAAATCGATTCGCTATTGTCGCAACGATCTGGGTCAGGCGAACACGAATCTACAAGAAGAATCAAGACGGAGTTCCTTATCCAGTGGAGTGAGCTCCAACAAGCTGCGGCTGGTCGAGAGACGACCGGTAAAGGGAACAAGCGTAGCGATGCCCAACGGGTCTTGGTGCTGGCTGCTACGAATTTACCATGGGCAATAGACGAGGCTGCACGGCGACGATTTGTGCGGCGACAATATATCCCACTACCAGAGCCACAGACACGAGGGACACAACTGAGAACACTGCTACGGCAACAAAACCACAGCTTGTCGGACATGGAAATAGACAACCTTGTCCAGCACACAGATGGTTAGTCTTGTTTCTGTCGACTTTCTAGATCAATTAGCTAACAACTGTTCAATAGGATTTTCGGGATCTGATATTACGTCTCTTGCTAAGGATGCAGCCATGGGACCACTGAGATCTCTAGGGGAAGCCCTCTTATACATGGCAAAAGAGGAAATACGGCCCATCGATATATCAGATTTTGAGCTAAGCTTAAAGTCCATTCGGCCAAGCGTGGACAAGAAAGGCATACGGGAATATGAAGAATGGGCCGAAAAATTCGGAGAGCGCGGTGGTTGATCTGAGCTGAGCTGAGCAGCACATGCGCACCCACATACAGCATACAGACAGCCCCTTTCTGCTTTGAGCGTTACATGCAAAATTACAGCGATACAGGATCAAGACGTTATTGAGTAGCGGCTGCAGCGTGCGAGCTTCGCCAAATCCAGTCGACGATCGAAGCGCGGGAGTTGTTCATGAGTTCTATATTGCTAGACTCTGACTCATTTGTTGGGAGCAGCTTTTGATTGTCCCTTTGCTATTAAATAATGTAAGGGCGCCTCTTGGGAAAGGAGCTGCCCGATCTATTCATACAGCCTTGTTGTTGCATTTTGCCAATTCGGATTCGTGGTTATTTTCATCTTGCGTGGTGTCTTCATCGTGTCGTGTTCCCTCGTCATGTTACTCCTTCTGCTCTCCCTCGGTGCGTGCCCTGCGTTCTCTTTTGGCAGCTTGCTGGGCCTCCCGCTCGGCAATCCGCTCTTCTAATGTGGGAATCGGTGGTCTCTCCTCGGTTGGAGTTCCGTACGGCGCAATGATGTTCTTGACGACGTGACGCTTATGTTTTGATGTCGGCCAGCCGGGAACAATGGAAACAACGTCGCCAGTACGCAAGGAGGAGTTGGGGTCATGCACGAGATAGTGTTTGGGGTCTGCAAACCACTTTTGGCCGGGTTAGTTGGGAAAAATGAAGTGTAGCAGATTCGCACATATATATACACACCTTATTGATGATTTTGTTCCATCTTTGACCACCGACTCGCACCTTGACCGTTTTTTGCATCAGACCAGCAGATACAACTACGCCATGGAGCTCGTGGGTCACCCGACGGGCGGCCTTTGCAACCTGTGAGGACATTTTGATATAGCGAAGGCGATGTGAATAATTGGCAGGCAATGCTAACCATCCATCATGGTCTCGAAAATCATTCATGGGTGGGTCTCGGCTTTGCGATTGGCGCTGAACAAAGTGTCAAGCAGCAGAAAATAAGATGCCGAGGCTGATCCGGCCATTGTGTCCAATCAGGAAAAAGAACACCTCGAGAACGCTATAGCGGGCTAAAGTGGGTACAGCATGATAGGTACTTAGGTACTAAGCTCACGCATTTCGATACAGGCAGTAATGCGATCATACCAGCAGCGGTATTATTGGTATAGGAAAGTTGCTTCTGCTGATGATTGTATTTTCCTATGAATTCCCCGCGTATATAAATTTCCAAACGTTCATAGATAGATCTAAAACTATAATGGCAGCGCTTACTTATTTTTCAAGAAAAAACAAGCCTGTAAGTAGATAGATGTACATGGCAGCCTTGTCCGTCAAGCCCATGCATATCTTTGGTATACTATTCATTTTCATTTCCATTCAACGCTTCAAGCTCCGTGAAACAGATCCCAGTCCTTGATCACAAAAGTTTCCCAAATGCGCGCTGCAATCTCCACTGCGTCGCCGATGAGCTTGCCCTGCTTGCCCAGCTCCAGGTCGACTTCTTCAGCATCGTATTCGCCTTTGATGTGGGGGACGTTGATGGTGATGAGTATGTCAGTCTTTTGCTCTTCAAGACGGAGGAGCGTCATGGTGATGGCTGTGAAGTCGGGCGCCGAGTTTAGGCCGTTGGAGGGGAGCTTGGGTGTCTGTGTCGCGATGAGGGTATATGAGGGGTGTTTCATGCTACATCAGATGGTAGATTTCGTTAGCGGGCAGCTCTTTCGCCGTGGATGGAGAGAAATGGAGCGCATCAGGACTGGTTTGATCTGTCATACTCGCTCATTTTTGTGAATTCGGTCTCGGCGGTGTTCCAGATCTTGACGGTGTCGATTTCTGATCCGACCATGTCTTCCAGATGCGTGGTCATGGCACGACCGTCGATCTCGGGGCTCGAGCCAGGACCGCCAACGCGCTCTGAAATATCAAAGATGATGCTTGTGAATCCATCTTTGTCGATCCACACTTCCTGGTTGTCGGGAACCTGTCTCAGCTTGCTGCGACAATGATGTTCGATTAGTACAGGTACAGGGCCATTAATGCGATTGCTCCGCGGGGGTGAGTCGCAAGTTTTGCGCACCTTACGTCTGCGAAGTGCTTTGGCAGGTCGCAAGTGATCGCTCCGCCGTACAAGGGGGTGTTTCTGTAGCTGGCCATGGCTATGCTATATCGATATGATTGTTGTTATTTTTGGGTTGTAACTGGAGACAAAAGGCTGCACGGCGCTTGGCTGGCTCGAAATCGTCCACGAGGCTGTCGCGCAGCTGGCGATGGGTAGCTTAAATACCACAGTGGGGTTGCGAAATGACATCACAAGGAACTGCTCCGCCCCTCCATGCGCGACACGGCGGTTCAGCCTGGCAAGGAGCCTTGGATCTTGCGCCGGAAGGAACAGCAACAGCATGCTATATCTTCTACTACTACTAGTAGGTTTTGATTACGGCCTATAGGATGCTGCATGCTGTAATTATGTACGCGTATTTATTTTGCACACTCATAGAGCAAATTATAGGTAAAGTTTAATGTCCCTCTATAGCATCCCAAGTACAGTGTGCGAGTACAGTAAGTGACGTGCATAAAACTTTGACTGGGCGCATACCGTAGAGGGAGCAGCGAGAGTGATAAAAGGATGCATGCGTTGCATTTATTGATTTAAAACGTGTTGGTTATCGTAATCGCATTATTCGAACTACTGTAGTTATACCGTTGCAAGTGGGCAGCAGGTTTTCATATAAGTTTAATGACTCATTTTATAGGGTCATATCTACTTTGTTCCGATCTTTAGGCCGAGTGAGTTATATAGAAGACCTTGTCTCAAGCCGTTTCGGAAATCTCAACTTATAGCTGTAAAGACAGGCAGCACCCAAAACTGCCCTCTTCAACGCCTGAAATTGGCCAAAATTCGGAGGCGTCTGTTTCTTTCGCAATGCCTGTCATTCCGCTGGGTGAATCTATCCCCCAGGACACTGCCCATGTGCGTTGCTTCCGGGCCTTGCAAGTTTTATATTGCTGCAGTGATGAGACGAGCTACTGACACAGCAGCCATATATGCAGGCAGTCAGTGTCTCGCTACCCACGTGGCAAGCCAACATCGGCTATGAAGAAGGCCAAGATTGGGTGACGAGCCGCATGGTCACGGGATACCCTCGGTGAGTGACGTCGATCAAGTCTATGCTTGTTCTCAGCCTCTGACCTTTGCTAGATTCTTCGTCCACAAGAGCATTGATGCATTTGCTCGAGACGTTGCAGCGGCTTTTGGTCGACCTGGCCAGCAGGCCATGCTTTTTGCCACGGCCAGCGCTGCCCGAAGATGTCTCGATTTCATGCGCCAGCGCGTGTCCGGGCAAAGCTCTGGGCAACTCTCTGTAGTTGACCTTGCTTTGGATGCGTCCAAGGATATTTCCCCGCTGTTGAAGCAGCTGTCGCCCACCATCTCTGGTGTCATCTTCCCGCAGGAGTCTTTCCCGGTAGCAAAGCAGTATTGGCAGCACACTGGCGATGGCGTTTCAAGTCGGCGGGCTGAGTTTTCTCATGAACTTTTCAAACACGGGCAGCTTGTTGCAGTCAAAGAGCGGCAGTCACATACACCCCCAGAGAAATTGATTCGAGGCCCAAAGCGATATTCGCGTTCGGCCGCTGCCGGTGGTACTCACACAAACGGCTCAGAAGCCAAGGCTGTTGCACCATCTTCTGAGATTCCCGAGGAAGCAAATGAGAGCTTTCGCTTCCTTGAGGAGCGCTTCGGCAGGAACCTGGACCTCACTCAAGTGGCTAAGGCAAAATCGGCCATCCGCAGGAGAATTGCAGGCTCTCTCTCTGGTGAGGCTGATATGAATGATGAAGCAAAGCTGGATGCCAAATCAAACAGTCGTGGCATGGAGTCTCTCGACGAGACGGATGTGCTGCTATACCCTTGCGGCATGAATGCCATTTTCAACGCTCATCGTGCCCTCTTAGCCACCCTGGGCGCATACAAGAGTATAAGTTTTGGATTTCCTTACGTCGACACGCTCAAAATTATACAAAAGTTTGGGCCTGGCTGCGTCTTTTATGGCCATGCATCGTCAGAGGAACTTGACGACCTAGAGCGCCTCCTAAAAGATGGACAGCGCTTCCTGGCACTCTTTGTTGAGTTCCCAGGGAACCCGCTGCTTACTTGCCCGGACCTTAAACGTATTCGCAAGCTAGCCGACGAATTCAACTTTGCCGTCGTCGTCGATGAGACAATAGGCACATTTGCAAACGTCAATGTTCTTCAGTATGCCGACATTGTCGTTAGTAGCCTTACAAAGATCTTTTCGGGCGGCTCGAACGTTATGGGTGGCTGTACCGTCCTGAATCCAGAAGGTAGACACTACCATTCGCTCAAGAAAGCCTTTGAGGAACAGATTTACGA
Organism: Trichoderma sp. CBMAI-0020; assembly: GCA_030708095.1. Classification (NCBI taxonomy): domain Eukaryota; kingdom Fungi; phylum Ascomycota; class Sordariomycetes; order Hypocreales; family Hypocreaceae; genus Trichoderma; species Trichoderma sp. CBMAI-0020. The sequence continues at coordinate 57,480 of JAJNCI010000004.1, read as the reverse complement.
AAACACGTACTGGCCCGAGGATATTCTTTTTATGGAGAGGAACAGCCGCGATTTTGCCAACAGGGTAAAACGAATTAACACTAATGCCGAAGCAATATGCGAAATTTTGAGAGCCAATTCTACTGTCAAGGACGTGTACTACCCAAAGTATAATCCTTCGAAGCCCAATTACGAAGCGGTCCGCCTTCCCGATGGTGGCTATGGAGGCTTGCTCTCGATTGTATTCACCCATCCACAGCAGGCTCAAGAATTCTATGATCACATGGACACTGCAAAAGGACCGAGCTTGGGAACCAACTTCACCCTCTGCTCTCCCTATGTCTTATTAGCACACTACCAGGAATTAGATTGGGCGGCTCAGTATGGCGTAGATCCGGACCTGGTTCGCGTCAGCGTAGGATTAGAGGAGACTGAAGAGCTGCAGCAGCTCTTCCAAAAGGCCCTGGCAGCGGCTGAGGCCGTAAGCATTGCTTGAAAACGGTTGGCCCAGGTTTTGCTCGAGATTGGCCATTAACAATAATCCTGGAAGTTTTGGAGCAGCGAATGAAGGCGTCAATATAGACGATAGCGATACAAGACGGCATACAAAACCGAGATACGCTATGTTTGTTGAGTTCTATGTGAAGCTATGTATAAGTTATGCATATTTAGCAGATATCAAGTGCCAAGCCGGAAAGAATGACACAAAAAGAATATGAAATTAAAATATTAAATATTAAAACTTTTGTATAGATATATATACACACCATATATAAAGGATATTTGTAGTTGATGCATATTTGCTGGTATCACAGGACCGCAGAGGTCAATAGTTCAGAAAAAGACTAGAAAATCTCAGGATCAATTCCACCTCTTACATAACGCTGCATTCAGACCGTGTATAGCCTGGTCCAAACTCTTCTATCCCCCGTTCTATTTCATTAGCGCGTTGTTTCTCTTTTACCTCCTTCATAAAATATTTTTTCATAAACTTTTCTAATTCCGCATCAAGGTTGTCTATACAATGTTAGAAGCGCCATTTTAAAGTTCACGAGGGGTTTCTCTTACCAATGGAAGCGTTCATGACCACGGGAGCTCGGCACAAGGGGCAGCTCTCCTCTTTACGTCGCTGGATCTTGATAATACAACGAATGCAAAAAACGTGTTGACAGTCCAAGCGAACTGGTTGATATGCCAGGGAATAGCATATCGGGCAAAGATAATCATTAATTTGGGGTATAATAGATACTAGCTCATCGGAAATCCGAGCGCACACTGCTTTAGAAATATGGTCAGATAACAATCTTCGGGACTTGATTGCTGCTGGCAAAGCACGAGAAACGCCCAGCGCTGTCCGCTTATCAAATTCTATGCATAATGTTAGCTAACGATTTTGAGGAGACAAGACTTGGTAGGGACAAGTATGGTTCATACTCTTCAATATTTTGGAGATTGCTAATACGTTTAGCTCTTGGAACTGTAAATGCTTTAAGAGATCCAGATTTAATTCGAGGAATTTCGAGAACGCAGTTCGACTCTCTGGGAGCTTGAAGGAGCTAACAAGCGCTTGTTTGTTGACCTCTCCCTGGAACCACTGCAATTGCTTGAGAGCTTTCTGACTGGAACGAGTCCCATGTTCACGTTCGTGCGTGGCAAAGAAGATCTCTGCATCCAGGTACAATTCGAATATACGCCTCCAGCGGTCCATATCACTCTTAGAGAAACGGGTCGGCCGTGATACTTGCGATACTTGCTTCCCTAGCTCCTTGACTTCTTCTTGTAAGTGATTCTGCTCCTTGGTTTGTAAGGCATCCAAGTTGCTGACATCGCTTAGGAGCATGTCAAAGAAGACACTATCAAACACAAGAGGCAATTCTATTCTTTCGTAACGTTCCTCGTCATGGTGGCTGGCCTCTGTTTGTGTTGTTGCGGGTGTCGTCGTGTCCGTTGCGTTGCCCGTTTTTGTATCCGATGTGTTGTCCGCTGTGTTGTCCGCTGTATTATCCGTCGCCCTGTCTGTCGTCTTAAAGCGTGAAATATTTGCCAACGCAGATTCCTTTTCATCATCAGAATGGCCAACTGCTGCTCCAGAGGATATTTTTTCAAAAAATTGACGAGTGGTCGGCGTTAACGAGGCGTCAACGATATTGCCATCGTGCAAATGAATGAAAACGGTCAACTTCGGCCGGACGAGAGTAGAGTTTGAAGATGCTAAACAACGTCAGTGATTTTATCCAAGGCCATGCTCTTGAGAGCAAAACAGGTGCTGAATGTAAAAGAGAACAGGCATACCGTTAAGACTATAGTTCAAAGCAACTGGAGAGTCCGTATTAGAGTCGAGGAGCGCTTTCAGCGTCTCAGCATCGAGGCCCAGCTCTTGTAGTTCTCGCTGAACTTTTTTGAGGCATTTCTTTAGCTGGCCATACGGTATCGCTTGAGCCACCCAGTGAGGCGGGAAGCCTACAAGACGATAAGCGACTCTAAGCAGCTCAAGAGGCAGATACAACTGCTCTCAGGTAATTGGAGGAAGTGTAGTAAGAAACACATACCTTGACTTGCCAAGGACTGCTTGAAATCATGGCCGAATTTCATGGCATCTGTTAATTATCATGAACATGTCACTGACGACCACGGGCTGCCACGCCTACCTTTTCAAAGTTAAAAGAAGTCTGGCGCTACCAATAGAATATAATCATCCTGTCGCAAGACTAAAGTGGAGAAAAAAAGGAATAGCGGTAGAAATTTTGCAGGGCCGCAAAGGTACCCTCAGGAACTCGACGTGCACGGGGCCAATCATGTGGGGGCGATATGAGATAGTTCCTGAAGTACTTTGTACTTGCTGTAACGGTACACCGAAGAAGAAAAATGGAATGAACAAAATGCTAGTAAGAACTCGCAAAATGCGGCTTTTTTTTTTTTTTTTTCCAAGCCTTCTAGAATCACTCTATGTCCATTCAAGCGCACTTAGGTAAAAATTATCAATTTTTCTCTGTTCAGCGCCTATCTGTGGTGTTGGCGCTGGCACGTGTGGTCTTCAGGCACATGTCCCGCCCCATTTTCTTTGAGACAGCGGCTAGGACGCCGCTAGCAGCAGTTGCTCAGCATCCGGTTGCCGATTTGGACTGAAGTAAACAAACGGCATCATGTCACTGCAATGAGAGCAGCCCGAAGTTATATTTTCACTGCAATATTATATTTTGGATATGGCTCCTACGCGAGCTGCTGATATCTGTTTCAACAGTGACGATGATGAGCTACCGACATTGAACACCTTGCTGACCCGCTCTTTAAATCGCCCGGAGCCCAAATATTCGCACCCAAGATTAATAGCACCAAGCCTTGAGAAGAGCCGTACAACCACCATTAAGTCGAGAGAGCGACGTAAAGATGCAGACATAAGATCACCCAAAATCGAAGTCATCGACTTAATATCAGACTCAGAAGACACAGCGCCCAAACATGCCACCCCAACCTTTAGTGGAAAGGAGGTACTGACGACATGGGAGCTGTCTCTAGATCAGGCCGATGATGGTGTCATTGACGAGGGGACAACGCCTCGGCGCAGAGGCAGCCTTATGAACTCTCCGAAACCTGGAAAGAGTGAACATGGCCTCCAGTCACGTCTTAAAGAAAAGAACAGTGACTGCCCAGCTTCGAGAAAGGAGTCAACAAGACCAGTAAGACGTTCTCGAGGGTCCTTGGAGCTATCTGACGAATTCCTATTCTCCAACAAAGCCGGATCAAAATCTCCATTCTTGAACTCTCTTGATTCTGCGCTGAGATTATCTCGGTCTCAATCTCGGTCTCAATCTCGGTCTCAATCTCTCACAAACGAAGGGTTATCTGACAGTGATGAAGAGCCATTGGCACGACACCCTCGAAATCGGCGTCTGCGCCGTCTTCAGACAGTGGGATCGGACTCTCAGCGGCAACTGTCTGAGAACAAAGATCGTCGAGATATAATTCATCCTTTCTCACACTTTCAGCTGGATCTTGAAGAATCACTAGGAAGAGACAGATTACGGAATCTTCCTGCCGCCTCTCCTAGGAGAGACAAACAAAAGGGCCCGATATTACCTGACGAGTCTCATATCAAGATTCTACGAGAGCTAGACTTCGACATTGCTGAAGATCTGAAGTCTGATGATGATGACCTGCGTGAGCCGCAAATGTCGCGTAAAGTTACCGCTACCCAGTTGAGTGTTTCAAAAACGAGCTCTCCCAAAAAACAGTACAAGAAGTCTTTTGATGCGAAAAAGGACCAGCTTGCGATGGACTTTCTCCAGCAGCTTGACGCCCGAATCACTGATGGCAAGATCGGAGAACTGACCGAGTCAACGGGAGGAGTCAAGATTGTGTGGAGCAAGACTCTCAAGACAACGGCCGGTCGGGCAAGCTGGAAGCGAGAGACAGTGAGCTTGAAGCAAATCAAGGACGGCGTCAGTGTGGAGGTGAAACAGTATCGACACCATTCATCGATTGAGCTTGCCGAGAAGGTTATTGATGACGAGCAGCGCTTACTCAATGTCATAGCGCATGAATTTTGCCATTTGGCCAATTTCATGATCAATGGCATCAAAGACAACCCTCATGGGAAAGAGTTCAAGGTCTGGGCCGCAAAGTGCTCCAAGCTGTTTGGCTCACAGGGCATCAAGGTTACCACCAAACATACATATGAGATCGACTTCAAATACGTATGGACTTGCACGGCATGCGATTGTGAGTACAAGCGCCACTCTAAGAGCATCGACCTCAAGAGGCATCGATGTGGTAGTTGCAAATCTGCACTTGAGCAGACAAAACCAGCACCGCGGCAAGCTTCGACCACTGGTAAATTGAGCGACTATCAGCTGTTTGTCAAAGAACAAATGAGGACTGTTCGAAACGAGAACCCCGACAGCCAGCAAAAGGACGTGATGAAAATGATTGCAGATAAATGGGCCAAGGCTAAAACTAGTACGGATTAACAGCATCGCATACGCTACCACGTGTTCATTTTTGGGTTATAGTCACTGGATAGACTGATTGTTGATAATATTGTTGATAGAGTTTTTTTACTGAAATAGTGAATATAATATTAGCCTTTGTTTATGGTAATATGTGTGTGCTGTGTTATCTTACATGTACACATGCATGGAAGCACTTATGATGCAGTGTAAGCTGCATGTCACTGTCAGTGGGCATTGGAGCTCTCCCTCTGCATCTCTTGTTACAATTGACGCAGTGCTCCGTGGGAAAAGGGAGAAAGCAAAGAGAGACACGAAACGTTGAGGAAAACAACAAGGCCATGGCACATAGGCTGGCTGACAACTCCGCAGCCATTTTCTCGCCATCCGTTGCCCGCATTGCCGCCTCTACTGCCCGCGACTGGTCGTACGTCGATGCCTGGCTCGCGTCCAAGTCGCCGGCCTGGAAAACTTCATTGCCGCCCTTTGAGCGAAACCAGGACACCCTCAAGGCGCTTCTTGCTCTTGTGTCCTTGAACGAGGCGGCCGATGACCAACGCCGTCTTCTTGCCCGGGTCGATGCGGCAGCTCTGCAGGGCTTGACCGCCGCTCAACACAAGGCCGAGGCAGCCACTTCTCCCACCGGCAGCGCTCTTACAAAGGGCCATTTGCTCGACGCGATAGAGCACAGTCTGCCCAAAGATGGCGCCAGCGCTCTGGATGCCCTCACCGCAGTGGCCTCTGAGGCTGCCACCGCCAGCCCTGATCCCGACCACCTGGGCAGCCTGATGCTTCGCCTCCAGGGCACGATATACGGAGCTGAGCAGACGGCGGCCCGAGTCGATGCCTTTGAGCGCCACATCCAGCGAGAGGCCGAGGCAGCGGAGGAGTTGGTCCATACGTTGCAGGGTGAGTGCTATAAGCCGCCGTCGGATTTAGCCAAGCAAAACCTGGATGTTCAACGAAGGATAAAGACCGTGTCTGCGCAGCTGCCCGATCTCCATGACCGCGTTGCGGCTCTTGGTGCATCCGTCGTGACGCCTTATTTAGCCATTGGAGATGTGATTGACTTGGAGCAGCGATACCATGCTCTGGTGTTTCACATGAAGGAGCTCAATGAGCACATTGCCGCTCTTTCGCAAGAGTAAGCCCAGCAGCCATATCCAATGTCATTAAACTATTCACAAGCTAACGCAGCCACCAGCAATTTATGACATTCTTTACGATATGATGATGTGGTCGTGGAAGCTGGTAATGTTTCATACCTATGAATACCTTAAGTGTGGACTGGATTCTCATAATTGAATAATGGCTCAAAAGTCATAAACTTCGCTATCGAAAAAATCGCTGCCGCACCTCCTTTACAAATCATCTTCGTGGTATCTACTGGTTTCGACGGGACTTGCCTGACACGGCGCCCCCTAATCTCCCGAATTGCCTTCCGAGTCCTGATTTCTTGACAGGTGGAGGGGGTATTACCGGAGCCTGATCTTTCGTTGGCACAGGCGGCCCAGAAGGCCCTGCTCGAGTGTTGTCTCTGTTCTTACCCTCCGGTGATGCTTCTCCTATGCGAAATTCGCCGACCCCAACCGAGAACGCGTCTTCAATCTCAACACTATGTCGTTGACTTCTTCTTGCCCTTTCTTGGACGCTGCGAAATTTTTCCAGAAGTTCAACCCATCGTATTGCTCCGTCTTCTCGCCCCTTCAGCCTGTTTGGTCGGTCATAATTTGACGACGTCGGCGCACCTGCTACACTGTACTCATTATTCTTATTAGTTATGAATGACACCTGTAGAGATTTCCTCGTATATCTAGAATATGTATACATCAATCGTACCTTCGTGGGGCAATTTGCAGGTACCCTATTGAGCTGACACTATTGAGTCGATTTTTCAATGCAGCAAACGCAGATGACTGCGGCAAAAGCATGAGAATCCCATACATGCATTTGTAGAGGAACGGATATTTCTCAGGTTCTAGTAGTTGCAGACGCAGATCTAATTTATTTTTTCTCTCGTTAGCGGGAGAATCAAAAGTGTTTACTCAACCGTTAATATATTTGAACTAAAGGAAAGACTTGCATGTGAAGACGGGCGATTCAATGAGCTGAACAAGCTTGTCGACTTGGATCAGCATGTTGACTGTCATGTCTAATTCTCCACTACCCAAGTGTAAGCGCCTAGTCCATAGGGGTTCCGTCGAGAGATCTCACAAAATTTGTAACAGATTGTATGCCTGCTCATAAGCCTGGGAAAGGAGGCATAGAGAGAATGTTGCAACTGCGTTGTAGCACCATGACCTGAATAGAGCCACAAATAAAGTCTGACCATCCTGTATATTTGGTCAGTTGGTGCTATTCACTCATATGGAGGCTGTAATACCAAGGAGAGACAAGGGGGAAATTGACGGTCGACATAGCTTTCATACCTTTGTTTCTAAATTTCTCAATCGCTTGCGGACTTCTGCTAATTGAGGTGCAGTGATCAAGTTGTTATTAAGATTCTGCACCATTATGCTAGCAAATTCAACATCTTCTTCCTTTTCGATGCAATCGGCTAGTGTTCGGTATATGCGCTCTGGGCTGAGGCTAATGCAGAGCTGTCGAATGATAAGATTCCCCCGGATTTCCAATAATTTACGGTCTGTAGAAAATAACTGCAGTAAGTTAATCATGAAGCTAGCAAAGTAATCGTCTTCACTATTGCGAGAAATTTGAGACAGCAATTGTAAATCTCTAGTGACAACAGCATCTGAAGGGTCTGAGAGGGTCTTCAGAAGTGCTGGGAAGGTGCCGTCGTTGAAGGCCAATACTTTGCGCGGGGCCTTTCTGTGCAGCATGATGAGCCAAGTTAGGGCAGCTACACGTGTAGCTTCGTGGTCGTTTAAGAAAAGCAAAGTAAGCGAGTTAACAGCAGCAGTATAGTCGAGGTTAGTTTGGATTTGGTTTGCATCAGACGTGGCGACTGCAGTGGAAGACACCCGACCACTTCCCGGCGTTGAGCTACGGATTTCAATATCCCTGGAATTCGATAGCGATGTTCGACCGACGCTGCTGCTATCCTGTTTTTCTTGTGACAAAGATAGTCGAACGTTTGAAGCTGCTGTCTGCGTTGTATTGACATCGGATTCATCTGACAAAGATACAACATAGTCCATGAGACAAGTATTGACTCTAGTCGCCGCAAGGCGAATAGTCTCCTTGGTACTGGCCATTGCTGGGAGCATATGAGCCAAGATCTTGGGTGTGAAAGGCAGCACTTCTTCAGGGCATATATCGAGGAACTCAACGATCCACCTGAGCGATTCGAGTAGGCAGTCCTCCTCTTAATCCTTGTCAGTATATATCACAATATGGGAAGGATTGGAATCAGGAGGGAGGAAACAAACCCAAGGGAGAATCAAGAGTAGCTGTAAGAATATCCAGAATTTCTTTGTAGTTGATTTCCACATCCTGGCCAGGGATCCAGTCCTCTTCCAGGCTGTCCTCATCATCGTCATTTAGAGCATCAGAATCCAGCTCATCTCCTTCATCCAGTTGAGGGCGACCGCCCGCGCTCTCCATAGATTCCTGACGCTTTCTTTTACCGCCTTCTTTGAATCTCTTATTCTCAACCAGTCCTCTTTTGACTTGGGAGATTCTTTTAATTTCGTTGAGAAACTTGTCAAGGCAAGTTTGTGTAGCCACACGAACATCGACATTTTGATCGCTTAGGAATTTGAGGATCCCGCCAAGAAATTCCGGGAGATAGGTTACCAACTCTAGATCTGGGATTGAGTCTAGAAGTGTAATCCAGCCAACGAGAAACTGTCGAGTGAACGGGTTGATAACGTGAATTCGTTCTTTGAGTAGTGGGATAAAGCGCTGTAATGAGAAAGCCGTAGGTAAGTTTTGCTGATGCTCATCCGTAGCTGTATCATCTCCGACGCTGGTAGAAGTTTCCAAGACTGAAATGTAGGACGCGGCAGACTCGGATACAATATCCTTTATAAGCCGATCCAGTAACTCGGCTCCGTTTTTGACAGACAACTCTGAATCCGCCCCAAGCTATAAGGAAGCCCATCGGTTAACCAGTCATTCTCAAGCCTCCATCTGATTTTGGAAAGGCAGCGGAGAAACATACTTTACATAGCTGATCGAATATACTGTTAAAATAAGTCAATATCTCGCCCTTAGCTACCTTGGCTATATTGTACATCGCCTCGCATGCATAGTATCGGACTCTCGCATCCTGATCAGTGAAACAGGCAAGTACAGGAGGAACAATGTTTTCAAGATAGTCAGGAAGTGCCTGTAAAGAGGGTCAGCAGCCGTGCTACTAAGCATCAAATCTTGACCAGTGCAAAGCTCAGGCCGAGTAGAGAACGGTACATTTGACACGCAAAAGAACAGGCAAAACTGAAAACCAAGCAGTCAATGTGCCCTCGTGCAGCTAGCACAGAACTGGCACAAAAAAGCTGGACATACCGTGCCAAGCGCGATCGCTGCTGCGGCCAGCCCAATCAAGCCTCCATTTCGAGCATGTGGTTGATGAACCGCATAGGCATATTCATCACACAACTGGTCAAGGATATTTTTAATGCGCTCGAACGATCCGGAAGCAACAAGGTCTCGTATTATCTTCTCAAGCCTAGAGTATATAACCAGAGTAAGCAACACATATGGGAGCAGTGCATCAACAGTTGGGCAGGACCTGTGTCATACTCGAGTGCCCCAACTTTACGCTTATCATATAGCTTGTCATTCAGCGCCCGCTGAATATTTGTATCCATCTTTCTAGGCGTTTCATGCTTGAATCAGCAGGAGATGGCGAGCGATAATCGGCGCTATGGACGAGGCAGCGGATGGCGGTCGAGAGCTGAATTCAGAGTTGCATAGGATCAATCTGGGCCATTGCGTGTATGTGCATGGTGCAGGTAGGTAGGTCGAAGGCGGGAGACCAAAACAAGCTTAGAGGGGTGCTATTACAGTGCAGCTAGGTCGAACTCCGCAGATGCATGACGGAATTAGGTAAGGTGCATTTGACGAAATCCAGGTGCACGATACTGTACAGTAATGACACTTCGTAATTCATTTAATCACAGCACGGTCCATCTAAATTGCATTTCACATATTGCTGAACCAACCATCTCTCCATCAAGACTGTAAAAATATACCTAGGTAGATACAGAGACTGAGAGCATATAGAAAATAGGTAGTAGTGCCTTAGATTTAACTTTTTTTTTGTATTATTCCTTGTTATATATACTAGATGTGGTCACCAAAAGTTACATACACAGTAGACTTAAATGCATACAATGACTCCCAACGCATCGGAGCTCGATACTTCTTTCAATCGCTTCTCTCTCTTTTCTTGACTTGTCATGAGATCATGGACTTTTTAATACCAGTGCCATGTTCATTATTATGTTGTTCAAAGCTCTTTGGCTTTCTAGTTCTTCTTGGCCATGGTATTCAGGGCGCTTCCGTTCTTGAACCACTCAATCTGCGCCTCGTTGAAAGTCTGCTGCAGCTTGATTTCGAAAGGCTTGCCGTCCTTGGGGTGAACAGTCATGACGAGAGGCTTTCCAACAGCGAGCTCAGTGCAGGGAATATCAACCTATTTATCTTATTAGTACTCACAGTTTGATCTACAAAAAAAAAAAAAAGGAGAATCGGGAACTTACCTTGTCTTCGGGCTTGATCTTGTCATAGTCAGCGGGGTCAGCAAAGGTCAGGGGAAGCATGCCCTGCTTCTTCAAATTGGTCTCGTGGATACGAGCGAAGCTCCGGGTGATGATGGCCAGGCCACCCAGGTGGCGAGGCTCCAGAGCGGCATGCTCACGAGAGCTACCCTCGCCGTAGTTCCAGTCACCAATGACAACCCACTTGATACCCTTCTTCTTGTAGTCGCGGGCAACTGCGGGAACAGCATCCCACTCACCGGTGGTGAAGTTCTTGATCTTGTTGGCCTCATCATTGGCCTCGTTGATAGCACCAATCAACATGTTGTTGGAGATGTTATCAAGATGGCCACGGTACTTCAGCCAGGGACCAGCCATGGAGATGTGGTCAGTGGTGGTCTTGCCCTTGGCCTTGATCAGGATAGGCACGTCCTTGGCATCCTTGCCATCCCAGGGCTGGAAGGGCTCCAGGACCTGAAGACGATCGGAAGTGGGGCTGACCTGCACGGTAACGGAAGCACGCTCCTTGGGCGGGGCCTGGTAGGTGTCCCGACCCGCGTCATAGCCCTTGGCAGGGAGACCGTCGCCAGTGGGGGGCTTGAGCATGAACTCCTTGCCATCCTTGCCGACAAGCTTATCGGTAAGGGGATTGAAGTGCAGAGAGCCAGCAATGGAGAGAGCTACAACCAAGTCGGGGGAGGTGACGAAAGAGTGAGTGGCAGGGTTGCCGTCGTTACGTCCGGTAAAGTTTCGGTTGTATGAAGAGAGAATGGAGTTGGCTTCGCCCTTCTTCACATCCCGACGATCCCACTGACCAATACAAGGACCGCAAGCATTGGCAAGGACAAGACCGCCAAATTCCTCAAAAGTCTGAAGCTGACCATCACGCTCAATAGTGGCGCGGATCTGTTCAGAACCAGGAGTAACGGTGAAAACAGCCTTGGCCTTCAAGCCGTGATCGAGGGCATCACGAGCGATAGAGGCGGCGCGGGACATGTCTTCGTAGGATGAGTTAGTGCAAGAGCCAATCAGACCAACCTTGAGCTCTTCAGGCCAGTTGTTGTCCTTGACAGCCTGGCTGAATTTGGAAATGGGAGTGGCCAGATCAGGAGTGAATGGGCCGTTGATGTGAGGCTCAAGTTCAGACAGGTTGATCTCGATAAGCTGATCGTACTCGGCACCCTTATCCTCGCGAAGCTCGCTAGCATAGGCACGGGCGAAGTCTCCGATATCCTTGCGCTTGGTAGCGGCAAGGTAGTCGTACATACGATCGTTGAAGGGGAACAGGGAGGTGGTGGCACCAATCTCGGCACCCATGTTGCAGATCGTACCCATGCCAGTGGCTGAGATGCCCTCGACACCGGGGCCGTGGTACTCAACAATAGAGCCAGTACCGCCCTTGACAGTCAAGATATCAGCGACCTTGAGAATGATGTCTATGGGTTATCGTGTCAGTAAGCAAGGGCTTCTAAATTCAGAAAAGAAAAGAAAGATTTTTTTTTTTTTGCAAAATCCTCATGATCATAACTCACCCTTTGGCGAAGTCCATCCTGACAGCTGGCCAGTCAGCTTGACACCGAGGACATTGGGGGCCTTCAACTCCCAAGGCAGGTTGGCCATGACGTCAACAGCGTCAGCACCACCCACACCGATAGCAGCCATACCAAGACCACCACCGTTGGGAGTGTGCGAATCAGTACCAATGAGAAGACCACCGGGGAAAGCATAGTTCTCAAGCAGAATCTGGTGGATGATACCAGAGCCAGGACGCCAGAAACCGATGTTGTACTTGGCACAAGCAGAGGACAGGAAATCGTAAACCTCCTTGTTGATGCCAACGGCTCGCTCAAGATCCTTGGCACCACCAACTTGGGCCTCAATCAGATGGTCACAGTGGACGGTAGTGGGGTTAGCAACGGCATCCATGCCAGCGGACATGAACTGCAAGATAGCCATCTGGGCAGTAGCATCCTGGCAAGCAACGCGATCAGGGCGCAGCTTGAGGTAAGACTTGCCTCTCTCAATATCCTGACCGTGGGGGTCATCCAAGTGAGAGTAGAGAATCTTTTCGGCATAAGTCAAAGGTCGGTTGAGGCGGGCACGGACGATGGAGAGGTTTTCGGACATCTTCTTGTAGTTGATGAAGTTGTTCTCCTCCCAGTTGTTCTGGCGGACCTGTGAGCACGAGGCAAGTCAGCATGGTAAGTCCCAAGCTACAAAACTCCCGAGAGAGGCTCAGAGAGGCTCTCCAGAGGGCATGTGGGATCCAATGACCTTTCTGTCGAGGGCAGAATCAGAGACGGTAGCCAGACGGCGAACGCTGCTGGCCGCGCCACCGGCGGCGCGGCTCCGAGCAATACTGCCCAGAACCTGTCTGGAAGCAAGCATGATGCAGACTCGGCCAATTGAGGAGTCTATAGACTGCAGTCAATCAGAAAAGCGTTGATGCTGGCGAGCAGCAGAAATCTGTCGTCAAAACCAGAAAATGCCTTGGAGGGGGGAATGTTATAAAGACACCAGAGTGGAGAGCGGAATTTGCCTGGGTGGGGAGAGGTGTTTTTCGGCTCATGCTGCGGCCAGTCGTTTGGCCTCTGCGAGAGAAAAGATGGGACCCTCAGCCGGGATAGCAGGGCAATGACAGAATGTGCGTCTTAGAGCTGGCATGGCCCTACTCTCGCTGGCCACTCACAGGCCGTGTAAAAGCAATCCCTTGGCCCGCGTTGTCGCTTGTGCCGAGCTAAACCTCCCCTCCTCCAGCCGAGCTTGGCCTGCGCCGGGGGGAAGGTAGTTGGTTTTTTTTCTCTTCTGCCCGTGCAGACTTTATTACCCCGTACATGAGCTGGTGTTACAATATTCGCGTTAGCATGTAGCAGGGCGAATCTTGCTGATCCCTAATATTGCAAGCCCACTTGGCACCTGCTGAAGTAGGTAGGCAGGTAGAGATAGACAGCCTTGAGGTTGTAAACATGGGTAGACAAATGCTATTGAAAGCTTACATACCTACTTATAAATAGTCAGCGGATGATTATCTGTGCTTTTGCCGCATACACAGATAGCACACAGAGGTTGCGTGTTTTAACGAGCCATTGGTGTTGCAGCGCTAAACGTGTAAGGGTGTAAGTGCACCACCATTAGAGCCAACCTGCATGCCGCCGTAGCTGCCGGGCGTGATGCCTCCGAAACCACGACCCAAGACATGTGACGTCGCAGATGTAAGCTTCTTGCATTGCATGGCCGCCAATAGTTACGTCAACCAGGTGGCTGGATGAATCGGCAGATTTTCAGTGGCCACATACAAGCATAACCAGGCAAGGCTCAAGCAACGACTGCTACATCGCGGTTCTTCCCAGCTTCGCGGGCCAAGCAAACGTCTATTGCATTGCGCGAAGACGTAGCCTTGCGGCTGAGGCCTCGGCACGAGACAGCGGAAGCATCGGTCGCCGGCCTCTGAGCTCGTTTTTGCGAACTTCTCGGTAATAGTTCTCGGATCCCGAAATGGCGTTAAAGACGGAGCTCGGTCCCTAGCGCCATTACCGGAGAGGCTTTGGCAGCACGAGGAGGTCCTGGCTCCGCACCTACTTTATCTTAATTCCAGCGAGGTGCGAAATACGGAGAAGCAATAACCGTACTACCCCGGCTAGTAGAGATCTACTAAACTACATTGCCTGCTGAGGTAAGGTAGATGCAGGTATATAGGGAGGTTGTACTTCGTACATGAAGAATTTCAATAAATGCGGGACATCAGCAGTCATAATGGTACGTAGTATATACACATATGTATGAGTATGCTCTTGTAAAACTGAATGGCTACGATATCTAGCAAAAGGCAGGTCTAATGTGATATATACTGGAACACGGCTGATACTTCACTCCCCGCATACTCCTGTCTTAGCAACAGATCCTGGATTGGCTGCAGCTGAGAATTGACAAAATGATTCCAAGTGCTTGTATCGCCATACAACATAGCAGGTGCCTTGATAAATTGTCGGCCATCAGGCTTGCACCTTTTGCACTTGAATGTATCGTGAGTGTCGCTAGTTGTATCAGGCCGATATTGAAAGAGCTCTCGAAGGCTGTCGAGAGAGAAGTGGCGCTCCACATCCTCAGCAGAGTCCACCACGCACGAAGATAAGCTTTGCTTGTGGGATTGCCGTTGAAAGATCTTTTCTTCAATAGTGCCCGTGGCAATGAAGCGGTAAACGAAGCAATCTTTCTTCTGACCATCTCGCCAAACTCGTGCTAGAGCTTGCTGGTCGGCCGCGGGATTCCAATCCGGATCAAAGAGGACGAGACGGTTTGCGCCAATGAGATTTATGCCACAGCCACCTGCCTTGCTGCTCAACAAGAAGATGAACTCATCTCCGTTTGGATCATTGAAACGATCAACTAGTTTTTGCCGTTTGTTCACGTTCATTGTTCCGTCAAGCCGTAGACATCCATACTGGCGATCTCTGCAGAGACGTTCGAAGAGATCTAGTGTAGACGTGTAGTTGCTGATGAGCACAATCTTGTCGTTTGTGTCTTCTCGAATCTTGGCCAGCATTCGATCGAGAACTTGCATCTTGCCCGAATACCAGGGTTTGATGTCTCGGTCTCTCCCCCGACTTTCCTTAGGGACATAGTCGCCTGGAAAGCATTTCTCCGAGCCGGGCAAGTCATCTGCAAGATTTAGGAGATCGGGATGGTTGCAGAGCTTTTTGAGGATGTTGATGGCTTTGAGAGGCTGGCTGCCCTTGCCACGCAAAAGAGCTTGGATATCTGGACTCGTGATAAAATAATTATAGAGATCAAGCTGGAACGGAGCCAGGTTGCAAAAAACTACATGTTCGTATTTGACCGGGAGATACTTGGAAAGAATATCGTTTGTTCGTCGAATGAGGAATTTGTTGACAACACCAAGTAACTCAGATGTGCACTCGTCCCCGCGCCGGCGATCCTGTTCTGACGCGTCGGCATCTCGCCCACGCAAGATGGGTATTTCAAATCGTTTCCGAAACTCCAATCGCGAACCGAGAAGGTCTGGGTTGGCAAAACTGGTCAAAGCAAAGTATTCCGTAAGGTCGTTTTGAATCGGCGTACCAGTGAGAATAACTCGTCTAGATACGTTAAGGTCGTTCAAAGCATTAAATGTGTTGCTGTCCGCGTTTTTTAAACGATGCCCCTCATCACAAAATAGAAGGCCAATCTTAGTGTGCTTGAGCTCTTCAACATTAAGCCGAAGAGTCTCATACGAGACGATAATAACTGGTCGTGTGACGGATCGGCCAGAAGCAATTGCCCATTGACGAAGCTGACGTTTCAACTCTTCCTTTGGCGCTTTCCCATCAATGGCAAATGGATTGATAGCGTTAGGACCAAGCCATTTTGTCAACTCATTTGCCCAATTTTTCACCAAACTTGCTGGGCACACAACGATAGCTTTCTGGATGGTGGATTTTCCGGCACTAGGAGATTGCTTTAACAATGTCCACATGAGAGTAATGCACTGGAGCGTTTTTCCCAGCCCCATCTCGTCAGCCATAATGCATCCTTGAGCCTTCTCATCGACGAGCCCTGTGACACATTTATACATAAACTTGACTCCCTCAATTTGATGTGGGCGAAGACATTTCGCAATCTTGGGGTCAATCACAACTGGGACTTTGGGATGATCTGTTTCCACTTGTTTCTGGATTCCGAGAATCTCAGCCAGGCTTTTATGCACAATCGGGGCATCAAGCTTCGAGGGTTCCACCTCCTTTGGTACCACGTTTTCCTGGATTATATCAGGCTTCGCATCAACTGTCGGGTCGTATAGCACAATCGCAAATTCGCCAGATGGGTCATGCAGAGGCCTGGGGACAAATACGGCTCCACGTCGGAGCCCGAGAGTTGGCGGAGGCCTTGATGAACCATAGTCGCCCTGAGTTTTGTCTTTCAGAGGAATAGAGAAAGCTTTTCGAAAGACGACATTTTTATCTTTCACTTGAAAGACTGGAAACTTTGGCAGTGAAGGTGTTTGAAGGCCATTGCCGTCATATGACGTGTCGATGCTTGCGCCTTCATTTTCATCGGCTCCTCTGTAGTCTACTTTCCTCTTTTTCCGTATAGGCCGGTCTGACGTGGATGCTGCATTCGCCGGTGCAGGACATTTGAATGGCTTACGAAGCGTATCAAGATTCTGAGATTTTGAAGCTTGATGGTTCGACCGGCCGGGGTTTTTGTCCTTCAGCGTTTGGTGGGATGGTGCACTGCAAAATGTAAATATAGATTCATGCTTAGCCCAGCAAACTTGGCGCAGAGTCACTTACATTGCTTTCATGGCGAAATACCACAATGATCACACGCTTGCTGGCTGGGGGGGGAAAAGGGTATGGCGATTCCGATTGTCGATGCAATATGCACGATATGAATGGGAAAGCGCGTTCCTTCTTGAGAAGCCGCAGCTAACGCGCGAAACCAGGACGCGTCCTCACGTGATTAGGTAAATACAAAACACTCGTAAACTACAGTATGCTAATGTGTGAAACTGTTAATACTTCCACCTGTTAGTGATATTTTCAATTCTTTTGGAAAATTACATATACTGTCAGGATGGTTATAGTATTGGTAAGATGTTAGAGTCTGTTTTGGGTCATCGCCCGTGTGCTGGTGCATGTTCTATTTTCATTGTCCTCAAAATGTTTTGAAGGCGATACGTAATGAAATTGAGATTACAAAGCGCATGGTTACAATTTAATACAAAATGAAGTATTTACCTGCGAAGCATATACTAATCTATATATCTAGTTAGATAAGTGTGGAAATATACATATATGTCCAATGCACAGCGCCCAAAAAAAAAAAAAAAAAAAAAAAAAAAAAAAAAAACGGAGGCCCTATCTGAATGCTGAAGCCCGAGGTAGATTAGTAGCCAGTGCATCGGAGCTTGGAAGCGGTATGCAGGCGAATGTGCGACCGTGAGATGCAGACAAACCAGATTTCATCAAGCCTCCGACAATAATCGTGCATGTCCACTGCTCATGCTCATTTCGCCCATGATCCATTCATATACCGCCCACTGAATGGCATTGACGAGAAATGCCCTCACACTGCAGATGGACAGACCTCGGAAGAAAGGACGAATCCCGCCTTCTCTATAAGTGTCTTTAGCAATGTGCCATGCTCCGCTTCTCTTCTTACTCGCGATACCACGATACGCAAGAACTGATGCAGGATACTGCTGTGTTTGAAGCCGCGACTTGATGACGTCGAGGGGGAAAACGCTGGCCCAAGTGGCAATCCCTGCAATGCCACCACACAACAACACCTTTGATGTCTCTCGCCGCCCAGAAGCGTTGTCATCGCGTTCTGCAGCTGCTGCTGTAGGCCAATAGCGATGAGCCAATTCATATGTCCAAAAATAAAAGCCATAACCGACGCTGTCCCGCAGCGCCGTGACGACCCCGCCATGGTAGAGGCCCTTTACACCGTCGGTACGCAGTATCTGCTTGAATATCGTCCAGCTGGATATGGCAGGGGTTGACATCTGCGCTCGGCACTTAATCAACTCTGTTGGAGCACTGACAACCCATACAGCAAGCCCACCCATTGCTCCCGCTGTCCAAGTAACCCATCCGGCATCTCGTGTCGAGGCCGCGTCCTTGAGCAATGCCTCCGACCGGTTGTATGACACGAAGAGCAGCGCATTCAAAGCCCCATAGCCAAAAATTGGCGCGGCAGTGCCTTTCATAAAGGCCACCGAGCTCTGGCTATATAGCTTTCCGATGGCATGCCTTGTAGTTTGCTGGCGCACCTTCTCAATGTCCAGAGGATTGCCGACCACAATTCCAACTACTCCGCTGAGATAGCCGGCCCAGAAGTCGGCCGACATGGCGAGAGTCACAGGCCAAGTCAGATGCTACCAGCGCAATATTAGGGGTATAATCTCTGCAGAATACGGCTGCATATTAATACTGGATGAATATTAGTAGGAAACAATCCATGCAAACCTGCCGAGTACCTAGGGCTTGCACTACTTTTTTACTAAGAGTCCTCGCTCTCACGTGTATAGCTTAATTCAGCCAGCCGAGGTTTTGCTTCTTGTATCTTGGAAACAAAGTTTCGATTCAAAGCCAAATTGCTGAAAATGAAGGAAGAATTGTATTGATTTCATCCTGTCCGACTTACAATCACATCAAACTCTTGTTGTCTTGCAGCTGCCATCCGTCTTTGGTCTGCTTGACTCTTCCCTCTTGCTCCAGTTTGGCCAGCATCTGTACAACCCCGCCACAGGCTGCCTGATGCAAGTCTTCACGCACGTCCTTGTATACCGTTTTAACTATAGCCATTGCCGTCCAAGTTTCACTGCTACCGGAAGCGTTGCCTGCCATCATTGCTCGCAAAACTTCTTCTTCCCGTTGACGGCGATGCTCAATGTATTCGTGGATTTTCTCCACGCCATTCTCAACCACAGGTCCATGGCCTGGGTAGACCCGCCCAGAAAAGAGCGTCTTCATTTTACTCAGGCTCTGAAGATACGTTGCCAAGTCCTCAAATACGGCAGTGCCCTGGCCAAGCACATTGTCGCCCGCAAAGATTGCATCTTCTTCGGTAAGCGTGAGCGCCGTGTGATCCTTTGTGTGGCCCGGAGTGTGATGAGCCGTCAAGGTTGCACCCTCAGTTGTGAAAGTGTCACCATCTCGGATAGCCAACTGCTCAGCTTCCGGACTGTTCTTGTAAACCTTGACTTCGGGGAATGCTTTCACAAGATCTGCAATGCCCCCAGTATGATCGTGGTGCCAGTGTGTTATTACTGCCACCTTCACCGTCGCATTCTCTTGGGAGAGCGTTTCTTTGAGCGATTGTATCCAGATTGGGCGGCCCTCTCCTGTATCAACCAAGATACGAAAATGGCCAGTGCCCAGCAAGTAGGTATTAGTGCCCTGCAGAGTGAATTTGCCTGGGTTGCCGCCCAGGATCCTGATGCAGCGCGGGCTTAGACGCTGTACCGTAGGAAGGGCTATCAGTGTAACAGACATGATATGTTGAACTGTTGGTGCTTTTCTTTTTCTTACGGGACTGATGAAAGAAGTTACTTGCAATGTATAAAAACACAGTAGCGGCGCCCGAGAAACTACTAAGCTCAGAGACTTGTCTGTTTGAAGTTGTGCTAGAGCAGAGATGTTACGTGATCCGGGCCGAGGTTTAGGATTTGGCGTGACGGTCTGTAGGTATTCTGTTCTGGAACAAGGGAGGGCGATTACTTCTGGTGACGGTTGGACCAAACTTGGCGCTAAGCCGTTATGATCAAAATATCGATCATTATGACAGGCAGTCCAGTTATTGAACAAAAACCCCTCCCGATCGTGAAATTATTACTATTAGCTACATCTCATGTCAATGTACATATATGCGCGGGCCTCCAGTTGTAGGTAGTACCTACCTGGTAGCCAGGCCTCCCTCTACGGGGTAACAAGGCTACAGGTGCTGGCGCTAGGCAGCTGGCTGCCACGTTATTCGCCAGACAGCCATTGAGTAAGGCTGCATTGCGTACCTAAGCTAGGTATGCACTATCGCTACCAACTTCCAGATTCCAACCTTCAACCACCTTCTCGCAACTATAGCTACACCCATAAAGTTGCACTTGTCAACACCTCCCTTTTAAACGTCAACCATAACGACATAAACCTCATTGCATATTTCTCTTGCTCACCACTCACTCCGCCGGGCTGAGATTCCAAACACTGCACACCCCACCCTTGCCACGGGCCGTGGACGACCATAGACAGCGGTACTGTCTCTTCAAATATGAACAACGACAGCATCTCGGATTTTCTCGCGGAGCAACGAGACGCAGCTCCAGAGGAGCTTCAGCCGCTCATCCTCAACTTCGAAGATTTCTGGGAACGCAAACTATGGCACCAGCTCACAGATGCCCTCGTGGAATTCTTCAATGACGATGGCAGTGCCCCCCAACGCCTCGCCTTCTACAACATCTTCATCTTGAAGTTTGCTGATAAGATCAACAAACTGAAATTGGTGGTGCTGGCGCTTAAAGCTGCGACACAATGCAAAGGTTCGTCTTCGGCTCTCTGTGGATCTTGAATTGCCATTGGGCTGCTAATTATCCCATGCAGACGATCGCGATCGCTTAGCATTTC
Source organism: Trichoderma sp. CBMAI-0020 (assembly GCA_030708095.1). Lineage (NCBI taxonomy): Eukaryota > Fungi > Ascomycota > Sordariomycetes > Hypocreales > Hypocreaceae > Trichoderma > Trichoderma sp. CBMAI-0020. The sequence goes on along the minus strand of JAJNCI010000004.1, from coordinate 36,771 downwards.
TGCAGTCGGTAGTAAAGAAAGTGGACACGGAAGATTCTCAAGATGCGCTTGTGTTTGCCTCTGTTGCAGTTGCGAGGGTGAAGCTAAGTCTTAATGAGCTGGAAAACGCAAAACATGATCTCGACGCTTCGGAGAAAATCCTAGACTCCTTCGACTCCGTTGAGTCGGTCGTCCATGCCGCCTTCTACGATGCCAGTGCCAATTACTACAAAGTAAGCTTTCTTGCTGGATTTTAAATAGTCATCCGAGTTACAGTCACTAATGGCCCTTTGTATTAGCTTAAAATGGACTTTGCAAACTACTACCGGACTGCCCTACTTTACCTTGCCTGCATCGATCTTTCCACCCTTTCCGACGAGGAACGACACCAAAGGGCTTATTTCCTGAGCGTGGCTGCTTTAGTATCCACAAGCATTTATAACTTTGGCGAGCTGCTGCTGCATCCCATCCTGGACACTCTGGGCCGGAGCGAGAGCGACGCTTGGTTGCGTGATCTTCTCTTTGCTTACAACCGAGGAGATCTTGCTGCCTATGATGTTCTTTCAGATAACATAGCGTCGAACAAGCTCTTAAACGAAAATTCGGATAGTCTTCGACAGAAAATCTACCTGGCAGCCTTGACGGAAGCCGTCTTTCGCAGACCACCCCATGACCGGACCATGACCTTTGCGACCATTTCCCAGGAGACCAAGGTTCAGCCGCAGGAAATTGAGCATCTGGTAATGAAAGCTTTGAGCCTGGGCCTCCTTCGCGGAACAATAGATCAAGTAGGCCAGATTGCGCACATTACCTGGGTGCAGCCGAAGGTGCTTGATATGAAGCAGATCGAGGGCATGCGCCAACGATTGCTCGAGTGGGATTCGAATGTCAATCAGTTAGGAAACTGGATTGAAGCTGCCGGCCATGATGTCTGGGCCGCCTAAGCGTGGTCAAAGCATGAGCATAGAGAAGAGTCACTGAGGTTCGTAGCTGCTACCGGAGAGGCTATATAGTACCTATACCACGAATGCACACAAAAAAACTACTCGGACTCTTAATGAACTCGCTGCGCTTTCATTATTATTATTATTGATATGTCTAATCGCAATTTCGAAACAAGAGATTTATGATGATTGTAACAAAAGAATTCAGCATAAGTTCCCAAGAGCTGCGCGTGAAATCATATCCCGTATGATTCCATTATGCCTTGGAGATGGGACTAAGGGTATTCGTCATACCAACCAGCCAGGCCGGCCACCACATACACCAAATGACAATTGGCGTATACATCCCCCAAACGTTCCAACCCAAGCTCGCTGCTTTCAAGACTTCCGTCAGAGTAACGCCACTAGTCCACGCTGTCGTTAATATAACAATTGGTGGCGAGGTTATTATCAACAACATTGCAAAAATGCCTCTGGTAGCTACGCTATTGACTGGCTGAATGAAGGTGAGAGGGCTTGCTAAAAGCCCGACCAGGAAAGCGAGAGAGAAATTTAGTGTGCTGAGGGTAGCAAGGGATACACCTAGAATCAACAGCGAGAAGGATTTGGTAAGCTGAAAGTATTGCAGAGTTGACGTTTGAAGTGAGGCAGCAGCGAAAGAGAAGATGGCTGGAAGGACAGTAGATGCGACGGAAAATATCAAGAATGCCAATGGCAGGGCCTCGTTATCATAGGATTAGCTCAGCGTTCGGTATTCAAGCGATACAATAGAAGATGGCTGCATCAAAACTCACATTGATGCCAAGATGGTTGAACACAAATAAAGGAATTGCAGAGATGGAATGGCATATCGCAACGAAAGTAAGAGGTGAGAGAAGGTTCCGTTCTACTGCACCAGGAGTCCAGGAGACTTGCGCGGCATCACGTTTGCGCTCCATCCCATCGTTTTTTTCCTTGACCGAGTCTACATCCTTGACCGTAGGTTGTCCGCTTTTAACCCAGAGGAAGATGGCCATGATTGTAAAGTTGGCAGCCAGCAGCATGGCGCTGGGGAGATATGTGCCAATGCTAACGAAACGATTCTTCTGCATAAGAAGGTAAAAAAAGAAGCTCTGATGCAAATGCTCCAAAAGGTTGTTGAGACTTCGAAAGGATCCCTCAACAACTCTACCCATCGCCATCTCATCGTGCCATCCTTCACCGGTGGGCTGCAAAGTTATGGCGTCCACATGGTATGGAATAAAGCTGCTGTGGGGGCCAGTGGGATATCCAAGGCCCTGATACAGCATACCGCGGAGCATCGTTTGAAGTCGATCCTGATAGCTATCGGTATGGCCAGTCATCTGCTGCACGGTGGTTTCAATACCCATCTGGCCTCCCGCAATATTGACAATTGAATTGATGAGATCGAGGTTGGGCAGCTGCCCATTCGTGCCATCGTAAATAATGTGAAGCTCATGGTAGCGCTGCTCACGGGGGTAATCGATCGCGATAGCTCCCTGTAATGCGCCGGATTTGAGCGGCAATGGTGAAACGTGTTTGGAATCATGAGCGTCGTGATATGCGTCAACCCAGGCCTGTGTTCCAGTTGTGCTATCTGGAGGTAAAAGAAGTATAATGTCCTTCGACCATAAAGACCAGCCTGTCGCTTGTCAGCAGCTTCATAACGTCCAACCCCCTCAAGCTCTGGTTCTGGTGACGCCTTACGTTTAAAATAGCGAGCTAACGTGAGCACCAGCGCGATGCCATTACGGTTAAGCTGCTCATCTATGCTCTTCCATGCAGCCACCAGCACAATGGCTTCTGTTGCGTCCCCACGAGGGGCTTGCAGAATACCATACACATTCTCCCCAGTATATTTCTGCCCGGCCGAGTGATAGGTGTAGTTCTGTCGGCCAACCTTAACGCCAAAGCCTGTCAGGATCGATTCTAGCTTGTCGTTGACTCTGATGTCCGTATTAGTCACGTGTGTCGCCAAATCTTCAGGAGATGGCGCTCGACAACAGACTCATAATTATTCTTGTTCGCAAGCAAATCTACCTCGTGCCTAAAGGCCCTGAATATATGCTGCTCGCTACCTCCAAAATAAGTATGCACTTGTCCAGGCAAGAGAGCATTCTCTGATACGTAGGTTCGTCGCGAATAGTCGTCCAGAGGTAGAAGAAGCAGCCAAACAACGCCAATCGCAATACAGAAGGCGGACACGTATGGAGGAATTCTTAGCAGTCGAGGGTCGCGACGCAATGACAGCGCTGTGGCTTCAAGCCGCATGAAAGTTAGCGCATGAGTTACGCCGCGAGGGGTAGGAGAATATACAGAGCAGTCGCGGCATATCAGCTGCTAATCATGAAAGAGAAATAAATGTATCAATGGCAGCTCAATCTAACTTTGATGGGTGATCACAAGCGGTAGGTTCCTGAGGAGGCCGATTTCATGTGCGATAGGTAGGTAGATGGCTTGAATCTAAATTTAAGTCTTAGGTGTCTCCCAGGTCCTGCCTGCTAGAATGCGCTGCAGACATACCTTGGGTGGGCCGGCTGTTGGCGCCCACTAGGTCCACGGGATACCGTGGACCTATTGGCCCTCCCGGCTGTTAGGCTGATTAGATAACCACCTAGAAAGGAATCGATCAATCTTGGTGGTAGCTGAAATAGCTACTACTATAGTACCTTACATACGAGATCATTTCATGTCCTAAAACTATTACTACCTAGGCAGCTATTAGGTTGGAATCTTCCAACGTTTATACTCACACACACGCGCGCAAAGCAAGATATACATATATTAACTGTATTATTATTAGAGAATTATTAACAATTATTAGCATTACCGTAGGGATGAATATCAAGTTCTAAGCAAAGTCCTGTCTTATTCTAGAATTAAAAACATATAGGTGTATGTATATAAAGAGATCCTGGAGATCGTATATTAGATAGCCTTGTTTGATCTTTTTTGCATTATCTTCGTAATGGCATGTCGGATTGTAATACCTGCTTTTTCGATGTCCTTTTTGGAAAGCGCAGAAGTAACGCAGATTTTAAGCGCTGGCTGGAGTGTCCAGTCATTTGGAGCGGCTATAGCATTCGCATAAGGCCTTGTCTTCAGTCGTGTGATCATAACACCATTTGCCAGCGACTAATGATTGTTAGCTATTATTGCTCTAATGTCCTTAGGGATAAGGGGTTGTATACCTCTTCGACGCACTCCATCAAGAGTTTCTCTTGGTCATCGGCAGTCCATCTCTTTGCATTGACAACTTCGGGTTTGATTACCAGAAGCAAGATAGGATTGTCTGCTGAACTGGTGCAAACGACCCAATCGCTACGTGGATCAAGTTGCGCTCTCATGGCCCGAATGCTCTCTCTGCACTGAACAAGAATGTCAGGATTCGACTGTAGCAGCTTCAGCGATTCGCTTGTAGTCATAGCCAACATGGCTGGTAAGGCTGCAGAGAAAGTATAAGCGGAAGAGGTGATTCGCTGATGCTCAATCACGTCTTTAGATCCGGCGCAAAATCCGCCCCCGGCACACAAGGGGCCTGCGAGCGAGCCAATGATCATGTCCACCTGTTGTGGATCTACATTCTGTGCCTCAGTAAGGCCTCGTCCTGTTCGTCCCAACACTCCAAAAGACCATGTTTCGTCAAGAATGATTCGGATCTTGTACTTTTCCTTCAACTCAACTAACCGAGGTAGATTAGTGACATCACCGGTTGTTTCGAAAAAACCCTCTGTGACGACAAATCGACGAGTTAATTTACCAGATTTCGCTTGTTCATTTGCAACCGCTTTGAGCACCCTCTCGAGGTCGTCCAAATCGCCATGTTTAAACCATTTGACGTTGCTTCTTGAAATCTCCAAGCCTTTGCGAATAGAATAATTAACAGCAGCATCGGCAATGATGACGTCGCGACGCTTGCAAAAGGTGGGGATGACACTCGTTGCAGTCGAAAATGTTTGTGCGTAGAGAATGCAGCCTTCTGTGCCAAGGTATGAGGCAATATCCGACTCTGCCTTTTCATGAACATCCTGTGTGCCGTAGAACTGAGGAGGGCCACAAGGGCCGACACCATACGTGCGCAAAGTTTGAATGGCCTTCTCCTTGATCTGTTCGTTGGAATTGAAGTTATAGAAGTTATACGAAGCCAAGTTTAAGGCTGTCCGTCCGTTGGATAGTTTGACTTTCGGCCCAGTTGGTCTATGGTACGAGTTAATATGTTAGTAGATTGTTATGCAGCATAAAGTAAGACACCACGCACCCAACGATAACCGGAAGTCTCTCATTCTCAATCTCTTCTACAGCCGTTCGATCGGCCACAATTGGTTCCGGAGTCCATTCATCAATTAACTCTTCAATCTCCTAAATCCATGGGCAGTCAGCGAGAAGGCATCTTCGGTAGAATGCGGATGATCTTACGCCTTCTTGCAGCTTGACAAAATTTTGCTTGTGAGTCGAGTATGAGGGCGACATAAGGTAGCGGATAAAGAACAGCACAAGGACCAGTTCAATAGCGGATCGAACGGGATCATTTTGGTAGCTGGATTGGATATATCGTACGATCATAGCTGAGCCGGGAAGCTTTTGAAAATTCGATGATGTTGCACGAGCAATCTCGCCTAAGCGAGTCTGCAACATATCGAGGTCCATCGTGGGCTATCCGCAAGTCGCAGGTGGATGTTGTCAAGGTTGACTTGGGCCGATTGCTGGGGCCTGATGGGCTTGATATAAAGTTCAAGATACCAAGGAAGGTTAGCTAGTAATCACGTAAGCTAGTACTTAGTAGCTATGGGATGTAGAGTTCCGTACTGAGAATAGCGGAATGCTGTGGCTTTACAGGTAGAAACGCCCAAAAAAAATATTACAAGTACGTTCCAATGCAAGAAATAGCCATTATCACCACTCCATGTCCTTGAACCAAAAGGAATTCATTGTTATACAGCTACCAGCGATTGAAATTCTAAATAGTGGTAACTGAAATAATACACGCCCATATATTGAAATTTGAAAAATCATTCTTCATCTTGTTAAAGCTATTCAGAATTCACTTCAACAATAGTAAATAGTTATTAGTACTGGCATCAAACTAGTATATTAATTGCTGTAGCCTTTCTGTTAGCCTGCTCCTATAACCTTAATTTTTCCTCTGACCAGGCCTATAATGGCCCTTTTTAGAACTCCTTCGCGGCCACTCTTTACACCACATGTCTTGCATAGCCGACAACTGCAAAATGTCATTTTGATTGCTTCTTGCTTGATATTATTGTTATTCTTCATATACCGCCATGAGCAGCCTACGCCTGCCGAGATCCTACCATATCAAACCTATCCGCTGACCGACGACTTCACACATCATACGGTAACCGACTTTTTCCCCAACTCCGTACCGACGGGCATCAACTCAACAGAAGACATTTGCCGCTCCTTTCCGAAACATGTTTTGTCACGAATACAGCCAGTTCTCAAAACTGGTCACGGAGATAACAAAGAGAGATTAGACGCGCAGATGGATAGCATTAGTGCCTGCTTTACGCCAGATGAGCTGATCATCTTCTCAGATCTTGGCGACGATATTCGAAATCATCGTGCTATTGACATTCTTGCCGATCTGCCAAGCTCTCATTATAATGCCACCACCTTCAAGATGTGGGGAGAGTATTTATCCCAGAAAGAAATGCAAAGAAGTGGTATTTTAGACACCGAGGCACAGACGGAGCATATAAATGGTTGGGCTCTCGACAAATTCAAATTCTTACCAATGATGGAAAGAGCGTGGGCTATGAGGCCTAATAGAGACTTTTACGTCTTTTACGAAACAGATACGTAAGTGTGCTCATTTGGATTTTTGCTCGCCAAAGCGTTAATAGTTATCCTAGCTACATATTTTGGGATAACCTATTCCGTTTCCTTCAAATGTATAATCCAGATGCAAACGTTTACATGGGCTCGCCATCTCCCGGTCGCCGCGATCCAAAACGGAGAGACCAGGGGACTTTATTTGCCAATGGAGGTCCTGGCTACATCATTAGTCGGGGTGCGATGAAGACTCTATTGCAGCGCTCCACAGGTCTATTTGGAGAGTATGCAGATGAGCCGCTCTCGACGAAATTCAGTTATCTAAATCATGATGACGAGTGCTGTGGCGATAGCGTCTTGGGATGGGCAATGTGGGAGCAGGGTATTCCCATGCATGGTCACTTCCCCATGTTCAGTCCTTATGCCCTTCACGAAATTCCTTTCAATGACCAGCATTGGTGCCAGCCACTGATAACGCTGCACAAGACATCTCCGAAAGATATGGTGGATTTGTTCAGCTGGGAGTTCAATCAACGGAAAGCCGATGTAAGTCGTATCCCTAAAGGCATGCTGCCGGGAGTTCCTTGTGCCTGGCATAAACAAAATACGTGGAATTCAAGAGCTAATTGGCATATAGCGACCATTGTTATATTCTGATATATGGCAATTTCATAAACCAGGTACTACCCCAATCCGTGAAGCCTGGGATGGTGGTCGTTTCAACGCGTACAATCCACCTGGTACAGATATCGATTCTTCTGAGCAATGTAGCCAAGCGTGTGATCAAGACAATAATTGTTTGCAATGGAAGTGGGCGGGAGCAGATGATCAAAGGTGCACTCTTCTAGGATCAATACAACATGGAAAAGAAAGGGAGGTAGATAAGGCGTCGAAGTATAAGGAGAATGCAGGGATTATAAATAAATCAGGATGGAATGAAAATCGTATAAGAGAATGGAGAGAAAGCAGGGAGTGTAATAAAATTACTTGGGTAGGAGCAAATGTAAATAGAAAATTATAATTATTTAGGTAGTATTTTTTTATTATTTAGGTAATAGTAAAAGTACCTTAAATTTTTCTTTTATTACTTTTTATAATTAATTTAAACTTATAAGAAATTTTATTAAAAAAAATAAAAATATGAAAATAAATATAATAATTAAAAGTAATAAAAATAATAATTTTTAATTACTTTTATAATATAATACTATAATACCTAGAAGGCCTTATATTAAATATATAAGGCAATTAGTTTAAATCTAACTAAGGAATCCCTTACTAATAAACTAATTACTTTACTTATTAAATAATTAAAAATACTATAATAGCTTGGTTTTTTAAGCTAAAGCTAATAGTTGTTACTTAAGGTTAATAATTAACCTAGATTATTAATTATATAATAATAAAACTTAAGTAACTTATAACTAAAAATTATTTTTATTTTTATTATAATATAATAAAACTAATAATAAATTATAAAGCAATTTTATAATAAAAGGTTATTTTTTATTAATAATTATTATATAATAGCTTATAATAATATATTAAATTAATTAAAAATTATAATTATTATAATATATTTTTTATATAAAAATAAAACATAATATAACCCTAGGTTATTATTATAATATATATATATTATATAAAAGTTTTTTTTTTTTTAATAATTATATAAAAGTTTTTTTTTAAAAAAAATAAATAAAAAAAACTAATAATAGCTTTTTATAAGTAATTATTTAAAGTATTATAAATACATAAATAAATAATTTTTAATTTTATTTTTTAATTTATTAAATTTATAATATTTTAATTAAATAATAATAATTTTTAATTTAAAAAATTAATATATTAAATTAATTTAATGAAAATAAATAAAAATAAAATTTTATTTTATTATAAAATATTATAATTTAATTTTATATTAATATTTAATTATTTAAATTAATTAAATAAAATTTAAAAAAAATTAATATATTTAATTAATTTAAATAAATTTATTTTTTATTAAATTAATTAAATATAATTTTAAATATATTATTAAATTAATTAATAATTTATTTAAGTTATTATTTATTTAATAAATTAATTATCAAATATTAATATAAAATTAAAATTAAAATATATTTATTATTTAATAATTTTATTTTAATATTATTTATAAGTTTTATTTTAATATTTTATTATTATAATATAAAAAAAGTTTTAAAATTTATTTTTTAAAAGTTATTTTATATTAATTAATTAATAAAAATAATTTATTATGTATTAATAATTTTTATTTAAATAATTATTAAATTTATATAAAATAATAAAATAAATAATAAAAATAAATTTTTTAAATATAAATATTAAATTATTTAATATTATAATTTATTATTAAACTTTTTTTAAAATATTTTATTATTATTATTATTATTATTTATTATTATTATTATTATTATTATTATTATTATTATTATTATTATTATTATTATTATTATTATTATTATTATTATTATTATTATTATTATTATTATATTATTATTATTATTATTATTATTATTATTATTATTATTATTATTATTATTATTATTATTATTATTATTATTATTATTATTATTATTATTATTATTATTATTATTATTATTATTATTATTATTATTATTATTATTATTATTATTATTATTATTATTATTATTATTATTATTATTATTATTATTATTATTTTATATATTATATATATATAATATATATAAAATTAAATTTAAATATACTATTATTTTAAAATTATTTATTTTTTTAAATTATTTTATTATAAATTTTTTAATTTAATTATTTAATTTATTAAAAAATTTTATTTATATTATTTTCTTTTTTTTAATTTTTTCTTATAAGTTTAAATATAAAAAAAAAATATTTTTTTTTAATAAATAATAAAGTTTTTAAATATTTTAAGTTTATTTTAATTATTAAAATTAAATTTAATAATTTTTAAAAAAATAGCTTTATTTATTATAATACAAATTTTTATAAATAAATAATTTATTTATAAAAAATGTTTTAATTTATTATTTATAATAATTATTATAATAATATAATTAAGTAAAATATTAAGTAAAATAAATAAATAAAAAATAAATAAATAAGAAAATAATTAAAATAAATAAGTAAAATATAATAAATAAAATAAAATAATTTTCATAACTTAATATTAGTAAAGTAAGTTAAGTAAAAAAAAAATTAAGTATATAAAAATATATAATTATTATTATTTAATAAAATATTAAATAATTAAAAAAAATTTCTCTTATTAATTTTATAAAAACTTAATAAATTTATATAAAAACTTTAATAATATAATATATATATTATATATATATAATATAAGTATATTATAATATTATATTAATTTAATAAAAATACAAGATTTTTAATATAAAAAATTAACAATAATATATAATTTAATATTAAAATTAATAATCAAATTAATATTATAAAAAATAATTAATTTAATAATAAAAAATTAATAATAATAAATATTTTTTTTAAGTTATATATAATAATATATAATTATAAAATACATTTAATATAATAATTAATTTATTAAAAATAAAAAAATAAATTAATTATATTATAAAATTATAAAACTATTATAATAATATTTAAAAATAAAATATAATTAATATTTAAATTAGAATTAAATAATAGTATGTTAATAATTTTATAAAAACTTTTTTATTTTTTTTTAATTTAATAAAAAACTTTTAATTTTTTATATTAATTAATTAATTAAAATATAATTAATATTTATTAATTAATAAAAAAAATATAATTATTAATAATATTTTAAATAACATTTATAAATTTCTTTAATTTATTATTTTACTTTAATTTTTTATTTAATAAAAATATTATATTAATTACTTTACTTAAATTAATATTATTATTATTATTAAATATAAAAAATATTAACTTATTTAAGTTTATTATAAACTTAAATTTAAAACTTTTTTTATTAATATTTATATAAGTATTAATATAAAAAAAATAACTTAATATAATACTAATATTTTTTATATAATTAATAAATTAATAATTTTAATAATTATTAAATAATCTAATATATAATAATATTAAATAATTTAAAAAAACTTAAATTTAATAATTAATAAAAATTAACTTATATTAAATTTTTTAATTTAATTATAAGTTAATATATATATATATATCAAATTTTATAATAATTATATTTTTATTCATATTATTAATAAATTAATTAATATTATTTTATATACTAATATTATTAATTTAAATCTTATTATTTATTATAATTATTAAAATATATATATATTTAATTTATTATAATTATTAAAAAAATATAATTTAATATTAATAAAAATTACTTATATAAGTATAAAATAAAATAATTATTTATTTATTAATTAATAATTGTATTAAAATATTATAAAATTATTTTTAAATTAATTTAATAAAAATTATTAATTAAAAAAAAATATTAACTTATATAAATAAGAATTATAAATAAAATAAAAATATTTAAAATTAAATATTAAAATTTATTTAAGTTTTATATATAATTAAATTTAGAATAAATAAATAATAATTAAATAGTAAATAATATAATTTTACTTTTGTATAAGTTTAAAAATAAAAAAAAATTTTAAATTATAAGTAAATATAATAAAAAATAATTTTATTAAATATTTATAAAATAAATAATAAATTAAATAAGTAATATTAAATAATAAATATATAAAAAATAATATTTTAATTTATTAATAATTTTAATATTTTTAAAAATAATTAAATATATATTAAACAATTAATAATATTATTTATTAAAAAAAAACTAAGAATAATAAAATAATAACTATATATATATATAATAATAAATAATAATCAAAATATTTATATTAATTAAATATAAATTATAATATTAATAAATATAAATTATAATATTAATAAATATATAAAATAATTTAAATTATATAATAAATACTTTATAAATATTATTAAAAGTTTTTATATATATTAAAATATATAATATTATTTTAAACTAAATAATATTAATAATATATATATATTTTATAAATAATTATAAAATTTAAAAAAAAATTTTTAAAGAAATAATATAAATATTAGGACTAGTTATAAAGAAAAGTAAAAAAAGATTAAGTAAGTTTACAGCAGCCTTGTTAATAAGCTTTAGCTAAATATCCTAATATAATTATATTTATCTTTATCTTCCTTTAATAAAGTAAGGCAGCTTTGTTTTTTTATATACTTATTTATTTTATAGTAATTAGGTTTTAATTAATTATATTATAACTTTTTTATTTTTAAGATTTAATAAGCTACTTATCTTTTATAATATTAATCTAATATATTAATTATTAATATTACTTACCTTAATAAAGCTTAAGAAATATATTAAAGGGTTTTATTAAAGCTATTTAAATATAATATATTTACTTTTTAATAGTAAATATATTACTTTTTTATTTTACTTATTAATAAATAAGAATAATAATTTTATTTTTTTTATTTTATTAATTTTAATATTTTTTTTTCTTACCTTATTATTGCTTATTTCTTATAAGCTAATAGTTTCTTAATAATTACCTTATATAAAAAAAGTAAGGCTTTTACTATTAATAAAAGATAATAATAAAAATAATAATAATAATAATAAACTTATATATATATATTAATCTTTTAATTATACTTTTATTAACTTACTTTTAAAACTAATATATATTAATATTATATATATTATTATTATTATTAAAAAAAATAATAAACTTATTTATTTTTATTATAATAATAAGGGTTTTGATTATTCTTTTTTCTTTTTTTCTTTTTTATTTAGCTAACCTTAAGTTAAATAATAGTAATAAATATATTATTTATATTTAAGTTAAAAATAATAATAAAAATAGTAAGAAATATTTTAAAATAAATAATTATTATAAGCTAATTTATTGTAAGCTTATTATAAAAATTATTAAAAATAAGCTTAATATAATAGCTTTCTTTTTTTTTTTCTTATCTTATATTAACTTATTATTAAAAAAAAGTTACTTATTTTTAATAAATAATTAGAAAATACTTATAAGATTATAAGGCTTAAACTACTATTATTAATAAAAATAAAAAAGTAATTTTTTTTATTAATTAATACTTTTACTATTAATAGCTTTTTATTAACTTACTTTAAGGCTTATAATATTATTTCTTATTATATTTAAGTAAATATTATTAATACTTTTTATTTCTTAATAGGTATTTCTATTATAATTACTATAAGTTTTTTTCCTAGATTATAATTATTTATTTTTTAACTTATTATAAATAAGAATAAAAGTATTAATTAATAATATTAAAATCCTTAAGTAAATTAATCTTAAGACTATTAATAAAATTAAAGATACTAAATACCTTTTTATAATTAACCTTAAATTAAAGCCTAAGAAAAAAAAGAAGGTAATAATAATAAAAATAATAATAGTAATTAGCTATAATTTTTTTTACAATATACTTTTATTTTAATATAATAACCTAATATAATAGCTTTATTATTTAATATTTTATTATTTTTAATTATAATATAAATAATTTATAATTAATTAAATAAAATTTACTTTATTATTATCTTTTAATTTACTTAATTAATAATATATTAATTATCTAATAGTTAATTAATAGGTAATTTACTTTATTTGTAAGCGCCTAGATTTACTTATATAAAAAAATATATTTCCTTTTTTTACTTTTTTTTTTTTACTTTTTTAAGCTTATAAATTTTAAGATTTATTAGCTTTTTCTTACTTATTTTATAATTTACTAAAAGTTAATTATTAACTTACTTATAGCTTATTAATAATATTTAATAAAATTATCCTTTTTTATAAAAAATACCCTAAAGAATATTTTAATTTTATAAATATTACTACTAGTTTTTTAAAAACTTATATTCAACTTATTAATAATTAATATATATTTTATATATATTATTTTTATTATTTATTAAACTTCCTAATTATATAAAAAAAAAGTTTAATTAAGAACTTTATTTTTATTATAATAATAAAAGTAAATAGCTTATTTCTTATTATTAGTTTATTATTAATTAATAGCTAAGTACTTTTAAAAAAAAATATTTATTATTAATAGTTTAATAAAAGTTATTCCCTTATTAAAAAGTATATTATTTTTATAACTTAATAGTTTTAAAATTTAACTATAATTTTTAGCTATTTAATAAGTAGTTTAGTTTAAAAGCTTATTTAAGCTAAAGCTAATTATAAACTTTTTTATTTATTTAAAGCTAGCTAATAAATTATTAAGTAATTAAGCTAATTAAATTAAAAAAAATATTATTATATATAAAATAACTTATATGTTTTAATTAATATATTTTATACTTTCATTTATTTATGTTAATATATTATAAAAAAAAGCTATTTATTCTTAATTAACTTATATAAAATATATTAAAAATATTTTATTTTTAATATTATAATAAGTAGTTACTATAGTAATAGTAGTTTTAAATAAGTCTTATAATTAATTATAATATATTATTTTAATAATAAAATTTTTATAATAAATAAAAAATATTTTTTTTAAATAATTTACTAAGCTAAAATTATATATATATAATATTATTATAATAATTAAAGGTTTTAAATTAAAAAACCATAATTATTTTTTATATATTAATATATTTTATATATTTTAATTATAATTTATAATTTACTTATAAGTAATTACTTTAATAAAAAACTTTTATAACTTTTATTTAATAACTTTTAATTAATATTAATATATTTTATTTTTTTATACTTTAGTTTTTTAAAATAATTATAAATATATATTTATAAATAAAAAAATACTTTTAAATAACCTTTAGTTTATATTTTTCTTAGGCTTATTTTAAGTATTTTATATTTTTATAGTATAAATAATAATTAAATATATACTTACTTAATATATAAAACTTTTTTTTTATTTTAATATTATTTTAATAAAATATTTAATTATTTTACCTAAGATTTAAAGTAATATTTTAAATAATAATTAAAATATAAAAGTATTTTAGCTTAATATATTTATTATTTAAAAAGTAATTTAAGTTATAAGAAATACTTTAGATTTTTATAATTTATTAAAATTATAAATAATTATATAATATTAATAAAATTAAAATATTAAATATTTAAATAAAATATTATTATTAAAAGTTTCTTATTATAAATTATATAATTTTATTTTATAAGTATTAAAACTATAAAATAATAAGCTATAAAATAAAATATACTTTTTTTAGTAAATTATAAAAAATACTTTTTTATAACTTATTTTAAAAAGTTTTTTTTTAAAACTATTTTCTTATTACAATTTATTAAACTAATATTAAATATATTATAAATATTTTTTTTATTCTTAAAATATTATTTTTTATTCTCAAAATATTATTTTTTATTCTTAAAATATTATTTTTTATTTATTTTATTTAAAAAAAAATTACTTTTTTTATTAAATAAGTAAATAACTTTATTATTTTCATAAAAGTTAAAATAAACTTTTAATAAAAATTATTAAATTTTAAAAAACTTTAAACTTTTTTAAGCTTTATTAATATTTTTTAATTTCAAATAATAAAGATTTTCTTTAAATTAAATTAAATAAACTTTTTTACTTTTATAATATATTTTAAATATTTAATTTTTATTATTATAAAATTATATTTATTAATATTAATATTTAATCTAATTTTAAATAAAAATTAAAATATTTATTATATTTTTTTATATAATTTTTATATAACTTTCTTAAGTAAATTAAAATATTATTTAAGTAAGCTATTATAAATTTACTTAATATATTCTTTAAGGCTTTATTAATATATTAGTAAAAAAATACTAAAGTGTAACAAACTGTACACTAGATAGTTAATATAGGGTAGATTCCTAAGGGATAAACCTAGTAAATAATTCTAGGTTTATATTAGTAAAATAGTTAAGAAACCTAATAAGTAATATAGGTAATAGTAAATAGATATTATTAAATAGTAAATAATATAAACCATATTATAATCTTAATTCTATATTAATAATTAGTTATTTAAGTTATTTAAAAAGTATAGAAAAGTAAACTTATATATTTAATTTAATTAAATAAGATTAAGAGAATAATTCTTAATTTAATAAAGAATTAATATTTATTTTATTAATCTTATATTAAATTAAAAACTATTTTCTTAATTTATTTTTAATTAATAGTCTAGTCTTAAGTTAATCTAGTTTTATTTACCCTATAGGCTTATTATTATAACTATAAGTATTAGGTTATAATCTAATACTCCTCTTCTATTAGTCTTATCCTTAAGACCTTACTTATTTAAGTATAAGTATTTACTTAGTTTTCTTATTTTATAATTAATTTCCTTAATTCTTTTTATTATTTATATTTACTTATATTAATAGCTATAATAGGTATTTAAAAAAAGACTTATTTTAAAATAAAATATTATAATATTCTTTTAAAAGTTATTTTATTTTATTTTATTAAGATAAAGGACTATACTTATTATTTTAATAAAAAAAAATATTATTTCCTTAAATATTAAATATTTAAAGAAGATTTTACTTAATATATTAAATATATAAAAGATAATAAATCTTTATATAATACTTATTCTTTATTTATTATATAATTATAAAAAATTACTTTTTTTTATACCTAATTTAAAAATAAGTTAAAAGTAGTAAAGGAGTATTAAAAGGTAGTTAATACTAAAATTAAATATATTAAAAAGTAAAAATAATTATAATTAAAAAAGATAATACATACTATTACATAAGAAATTAATAATTTAAAAGAGCTAAAGTAAGTTAAGTATAAGGAATATAAAGTAAAGGCTGTATATTAAGCTGCCTTACTAGCGCCTAATTCTACTACTACTAGCTTATTTTAGTCTATTAATATTATTAATTAGTTTACTTTTAAACTAGACTTATTATTATTTCTACCCTTAAAGACTAATAAAATTCCTATAGAATTATCTAGGTGTTCCTTTTAAGTTTTATTTTAGGTACCTAGGAGTTTTTATTATTATTATATTCTTTTTATTTAATAAAATACTCTTTTTCTCTTATTATTTTATTTATTTATATATAAACTAGCTTTTTAATCTTATATTCTTTTTTAATATTTTAAATAATAATTTTATTTATAATTAGTTTACTTATTTCTTTATTTATTAGTGCTTTTTTAAGTAGTAATATATAAAAGATAGCTATTTTTAATTTTATATTTTTAAGTAAGTTTAATTTATATTTAATTTTACTAATTTTCTTTAGAATTTTAAATAATTTAAGTTTTTTAAAATTTAATTTATTACTTAGCTTATTTATTTTAATATTTAGTAATTTTTTATTATATAAATATTATAGTAGGTAAATTATGTCTTTTTTTTAAAAGGTTAGTCCCTTAATCCTTATTTAATTAGTATATTTTTTTATATATTACCTAAAGAATTTAAGTTAAACTTTAAGTTCTTTTTATAATTAGATTATATCTTTTATAAGAATATATATATTATTTATATTTAGATTATTATAAGGTAGTTTATAGGCTTCTAGTATAAACCTATAGTTAATATAAAATAATATAACTCTTATAGTTTTTATTATAAAGCTATTATATTATATTTATATAATTAATAATATCTTAACTTAGTTATTTTATTAAAGATTAATATAATACTATAAATAAGCTTTAATAACTTAATTTATTTATTTTATTTATTTATTTATTTATAAATGAAATATAATACTTAACTTATAATAGGTTTTAAGTTTAGCTATTAGTTTTTACTAGAATTTAAATATAAAGGTACTTCCTTTATTTAATATAATTTCTTTTAGTATTTTATATTTAGTAAATATATATCTTATATAAAAATATATTAAATTTTCTATTATATATAATTTCTTATATAATAAAAAGTATATTTATTTTAAAAGTTTATTAATAATTATAAAAATACTATTAAATTATTTCTTAGTTAATAGATTTTTTAACTTAAGTAAATTAGTAATATAATTAAATATAATAGTATACTAATTTCTTTCTAGAATTAGGATTAATTATAATATTTTATATAACTAATATTTTTTATTTTTTATTTTCTTATATATATTATATTTTTTAATAACTTTTAAAATTTTATTTTTTATTTTAAGGAATTTATAATATTAAATTATATAATTTTATATTATTTAAATATTATAATATACTATTATAATTATACTTTAGTATAAGTCCTAGATTACTTTTAATTATAATTCTAGTAATACCTAAATTTAGTTATCTTATTTTAATAGGCTATTTTTTATAATTACTTCTTTTAAAAGTAGTTCTAGATTTATATTTACTATATATTCCCTTATTTTATTAAGAATAAGATTATATTTTTTTATAATAAATGAAGTATTAATTTATATTTATTTATAGTTTCTTATATAATTCTTTCTTAAAATTTAAGCTTTAATTTCTAGAATTTCTTTAAAATATTCTTCTTTTTTACTTAATATATTTACTTATTTATTAATAATAATTTTATAATATATAAATTTATAATTAAAGTTTAATAATATCTTAAAATAATAAGTTTAATATATAAAAAGCTTTTAAGTTTTAGTAAAATATATAATATTATAATAATTAATATAAACCTTAACTTTATATTTACTTCTTAAGTAATAATATTACTATTTCTTAAATACTTTAAGAATTATTATAAATTCTTTATTATAAATAAAATATTTTAATTTTAGTTTATATAGTTTTTATAAAAAAAATATTATTAAATAGTTTTTCTTATTCTTATTTTTTTATATTAGTACTTCTTTAATTATAAAGTTTAATAAGTTAATTTTAATTTTTAATAGTTTATTAAAATTATATATAATAAATATAAGTTTATTAAGAAGTATGCTTTTAAGTTATTTAAATATTTTTTTTATTTTTAACTTATATATAAGTTTTCTATTTTTTAATTTCTTTTTACTTTTCTTATCTTTTTTAAGTTAAGTAATATTAGTAAGTAGCTTAATAATTTTACTATAGTTCCTAATAAACCTTTAGTAATAGTTTACTAGGCCTAAGAAACTTTATATTTTTTTTCTTATATTTAATAATTACTAATCTTAAATTACTTTAAGCTAATTTAAGTTTATTTAAATTTATTCTAGTAAAATTAAGTATTTTAGGAATTTAACTTTTTAAATATAAGAATAATATTTTTTTAATTTTATTAATAAATTAATATCTTATAGTATTTATAATATCTAGTAGATGTATTTCTTATATTTTTTAAGGGTTTTTAAGAAAATAAGAATATTATTAAAATATATAATTATAAAGTTATTAATATATACTTATAATATATAATTAATTATTTATTAGAATATTATAGGTATATTAGTAAGCTTAAATAATATAATTAAGTATTTAAATAATTTATAATATATTTTAAATACTATTTTCTATTTATCCCCTTTATAAATATAAATTAGATTATATATTCCCTTAAGGTCTAAGGTAATAAACTAGTTTATATTTATAAAGGGGATAAATATAATTAAGTATTTAAATAATTTATAATATATTTTAAATACTATTTTCTATTTATTCCCTTTATAAATATAAATTAGATTATATATTCCCTTAAGGTCTAAGGTAATAAACTAGTTTATATTAGTTAAGTAGTCTTAAATTTCTATAATAAGCAGTAATAAGGTTTAATCCTTAATTATAATCTTATTTAGCTATTTATAATTAATAACTAATTTAAGTTTCTTATTTTTCTTTAATATAAATATAATAAAATATTTAGCTAGTAATATAAATAGTTTAATATATTCTTTTTTTAACTATTCTTATATTTATTCTTAAAGTATTTTAAGTTTTACTTTACTAAGATTATAAATTAAAAAGAACTTTATTATTTTATTATCTATAAAATCTATATAATAATCCTATTATAAATAAAGCAGTTATACTATTTCTAATATTAGGCTAAATAATTTTCTATATTTCCTTTAATATTATTAAGATATTTTTTAAAGAATTTCTTTAAGTTTTTTAAGTTTTTTTTTTTTCTTAGCTTTTAGTAATATTTTATTTAAAGCTTATAATTTTATTTTTACTTATATAATAATTTTATTAATATATATTTACTTTCCTTTAATTCTTTTATTATTATATTATAATAATATTAGTAATTTTTCTATATTAAATTTAACCTTTCTCTTAGGTTTTATTCTTATTTTTTCTATATTTTCTTAATTTTATTATATATAAGATTTTATTTTTAGGTCTATAGGTGTGTTTTTACCTTCCTTGCCCTTTTTATAGCTTAATTACAGCTCCTAGGTAACTTCTATATCCTAGAGTATTTATTTAATTTTCTAGTTTATTAATAGATTACCTTATTTTAACTAGGGGTATTTAAGTAAAATATTATATTTATTAAGGTTTATAATATTAAACTTAATAGCCTTAATATAACTAATAATCTTAATTAAAAGATAATTAGTTTTATAATTAATTATTACCTTAGTATTAGGTATAATAATACTAGATATATATATAAGCTATTTTTTCTTAGTATATAATAATTTAAGTAAGTTTATTATTTAAGAAGTAATAAAATTATAATCTATATTATTATTTATATATATTATTACTAAGTGTTAATTAATATACCCTTTAACTAATAATTTTTTATTATTATATTTAATTAAGTTAATTTAAATATTATTTAAATAAGTTTAGTTTTATATAATTTTCTAATATTTTATATATTATTAGTATTTTAGTTTTTAATTTTATTCTTAAATTATATAATAATATTTCTTAATTAAGGTTTTATTTCCTTATCTTTTATTAATATAAGTATTAAAATTATATTCTTTTTATATTAATTTTTAGATAATTTAATAAAACTAGCTTTTCTTTTTCTTATATATTTTATAATATATTATTATATAATTTATAAAGTAATTTATAATATATTCTTTATATATAATATATTTTAATTAATATTTATATTAATTTTTTAATTTATTAAAAATATATATTTAATAATAAATATTATTATATTATTTTTAATTATATATTCTATAGTTTTTATCTAAAGTATTAAAAAGGTCTTAAATAAAAACTTAATTATATACTTTCTTAATATTTATTTTAATAAGTTTAATTTATTCTTAGACTTCCTTTATAGTTTTTTATTAAGGTAGGTTTTTATTAAAATATTATTATTATTTTTCTTATTTTTTTACTTATTCTCCTAGAATATATATATAGTTATATTTAAGGCTATAAGATTTATAAATATAATATTTTTTATAATTATAGTTTAAGTCTTATAATTTATAAAGTTTATATATATATTCTTTATATATATATTTTAGGAAAATTATTAATTCCCTTTTTTTATTTCTTTTATAATTATATTAAGGTTTTTATAAATTATATAAGTAATAATATCTTATATATTTAATAATATAATAATTTAGTTAATAATATAGGTTTTCCTTAGAATATTTTTATTCCTTAAGGTATTTTATAGCTAGCTTATTTTCTTTTTTAAAGAGTTTATATATAGCTTTTATATTTTATTATTATTTATTTTTATAGCTATATTAATATCCTTTTATAAATCTATAGTCTAGGTATTTATAATATTTATAATTAAGGTTTTAAGAACTATAAATATTATAATTATAAATATTTTAAAGCTTAAGAGTTTTAGTTTTATATTAATATTATAGCTTATAAGTTTTATAATATTTATAGTTCTTATCTTAGTTTAAGTTTTTTTTTTTTACTTAAGACTTAATTATAAAAATTAAAAGTATTAATTTTTATTATCTTATAAGTTCTTTTAACTTATAGTTTTCTTAGATAATATTTTAATTTATTTTTATTACTTTTATATATAAAATATAAATTATTATAGTAAACTATTTAACTTAGGTAAGCATATAGTACTTTTATAATAGTATTTATTTAAGCTTTATTTTTAGTAGTCTTAGATTTTTTCTTATTTTTTTTAATATAGTAATAGCCTTTATTATAGCCTTTCTTACTATAGAATCCATAGGTTATCTTAAATTAGTAGTCTACTTTCTTATAGCCTTTTTTACTATAAGTATTATAAGTTTTATTAAACTTTTTATAATTAACAATATTAATATTTATTTTTTTAAGCTAAGTTTTATTATCTTTAATAATATAATTATCTTATTTCTTTTCTTAATTAGCTTATAGTTAATATTTAATATATTAGCTGCTTTTTTTATTCTTTTTTTCTTACTTATATTTCTATTATTAATTATTAATTATAATAACTTCTTAAATAAGGGTAGTAAAAGTAACTTTTTATTAATTTATTTTATAAATTTTATCTTTAACTTCTAGTTTTAGGTTATAATAGTATATTTCTTTTTTTAAATCTTTAATTTAGTTAACCTTATTAAATAATTAAATAAAAGTTAAAATATATTTATAATATAATCTCTTTTACTTAAGGGTTTTAAGTTTCTTTTTTACTTCTTAAGTTTTATTAGTAATTCTAAAGGATTTTTTTAATTATTCTTTAAGGTTCTTATATTTTTTAAAGACTTTTTTTATTAATTTACTTTACTTAGCTAGGTTATTCTTTTTATTCTTAAAGAGTATTTTAAATTAGTTAACTATTATATTTTTAATATATATTCTTATATATTAGATTTCTTTTTTTAAATTATCTTCTAGGAATATCTTTAAGTAATAGTATTTAAAGTATATTTATAGGTTATTAAGGAACTATTAAAGCTTAAAGGTATTTTTATTAAACTTTTCTAATTGTTTAATTTTAAGAATTTTTTTAAGTTTTAGTTTATTATTATTTATAAGTACTACTAGTGCTATTATAAATGCTATAGTAGGTGCTATAGCAGAAGCTATAGGGGGTACTATTATTAGTAAATTATTTAATTATTAATAAAATTCTTAATATAAATTATTTATAATTTAAGTATATTAATTAATAATATCCTAGTTATTTTATTATTATTATTATATATAAATAATAATTTATTAATTTACTTAGCGCTAAGTATATAAGTCTTAGATTATATATTTTATATTTTTTATATAAGTTTTAATACTTTATTTTTATTACTTATATTATTTATATTCTTACTTAAGGGCTTTTATAAGTATATTTTACTTATTATAGGCTATTTTTACTAATATATTTTGAAATTTAATAATACTATTTAACTAGTAATTACTTAAAGCTTAGCTTTTATAATTAGTGTTATTATTTAGGATATTAAAAGTTAGCATTTATATTCTTATTTTTATATTACCTATAAGATTTAATAATTATTTAAATAAAAGTTGTTAATATATAATAAATTATATATTAAATAATTAATATAAAATAAATTCCTAAGGGATAAACCTAGTAAATAATTCTAGATTTATATTAGTAAAGTAGTTAAGAAACCTAATAGGTAATATAAGTAATAGTAAATAAATACTACTAGATAGTAAGTAATATAAAATATATTATAATCTTAGTTTTATATTAATAATTAGCTATTTAAGTTATTTAAAAAGTATAAAAAAGTAAACTTATATATTTAATTTAATTAAATAAGATTAAGGGAATAATTCTTAATCTAATAAAAGATTAATATTTATTTTATTAATCTTATGTTAAATTAAGAACTATTTTCTTAATCCATTTTTAATTAGCGGTCTAGTCCTAAGTTAATCTAGTTCCATCTACCCTATAGGCCTATTATTGCAACCATAAGTATTAGGTTATAACATGAAGCTTTTAATAACTTAAGTAAAATTATTAATTATTTAAAAAGTTTAATTTAAATTTAAAATATTATAAAATATTTATTTCCTTTTATAATATAAAGCTAATAAAAAGCTATATAAATATTTAATTTTATAAAAAGCTTAGCTTTAATAAATAATTTTAATATTTCTTTTATTAATAATAAAAAGTATTTATTTTATAATAATTTTATTTAATATTTTATAATTAATATAAAACTATTAATTATTATTTCTTTTTTCTAATAAAAAGAATTAATACTATTATTAATAAAAATCTAGTTTAAATTTAGCTTTTATTTATTAAGTTTATAATTTATTATTATAATTTTAATAAATAATTTTTAAGTATATTATATAAAAGACTATAAAAAAGTTTAATATTTCTTTTATTATTCTTTTTTATAAGATTAATATAATAATTTAAGTTTTTTTTATATAATAAAAGTTTTAATATTTAATTCTTATTAAAAAGTAATATAAAATTATAGAATTCCTTAGGAAAGTTTTCTAAGGTTTTTATAAATTTTAATTTAATATTAATTATTTTTAATATAAATATTATTATAATTTTATCTAAGTTAATAATAAATATATAAATATTAATATTATTTTTCTAGTTTTTCATTTATATTATTATAATAAAGCTTATAATTATAATATATATTATATTTAATAATTTTAAATAAATAAAACTTTTTTATATTTTTAATTCTTTTATATTTTTAATTTTTTAATTTTTTTAATTTTAAAATATTATTATTAAAAGTTTATAAAACCCTTTTTATATTTTATTTACAAAAGTTTTAAAAAAATATTTTAATTAAAGTAAAATATTATATATAATAATATTAGGTATTATTAATTATATATATTTATTATATTTTTAATAATATAATTAATAAATTTTCCTTTTATATTCTTAATTATAATAATTAAAACTTTATTAATAAATATTTTGATAATATTTAAGCTTAATTTTCAAGTTATTTATTTATTAATTATTTTATAATAATTATATTTATTATTAATTTAAATATTAATAAAAACTTAATTATTCAAAAAATTAAAATAAAAAATAAAAGTTTATTTATTTTTTAAAATAATTTTTCTATTTTTAATTTAAAAATATTTTTATATAAAAAATATATAATATATATTATTTTCTTTTATTTTTATATTAAATTTAGCTTAAAAGTAAATTATTTTTTAAGTTAAAATTATTTTTTATTTTAAAGTTATTAATTATTTTTAAGTTTATTATTTCAATATTAATAAGTTATTATATTATTTTTAATAAGTAATTTATAATTATATAACTTATATAACTATAATAAAAGTATTTACTTTTTTTTATTTAATATTAAAAATACTTTTATTAACTTAAAATACTAATTATATTTTTATACTTTTTTTCTAAGACTTAGCCTTTAGCTTATATTTAATAATATAAAATATTATAATTATTATATTATAATTATCTTATAAAATATTTTATTTTAAAATATATTAATATATTTTAAAATTAAGTATTTTTTAAAGCTTATTTAATTAAATAATAATATTTTATTAAAAACCTTTTATTATAATTAGTTTTTATTTAAATTATATATAAAATATAATAAAAAGCTTATTTTTTTTAATAAAAAATATTTAAGTTTTATTATAATAATATTTTATTTATAAGAATTTATAAATATAATAATAAAATATTTTAAAAAGTTATTAATATTATATATATTTTTAAAAAATTTATTTTTATAATAAATAAAATAATAAGCTTTAGTTTTATTTATTAAGTTTTATTAAATTAAAATATATTAATTTTTAATAAACTTAATAAATTTTTAATTTATAATAAGTTTATATATTATTATAAGCTTTTAGGTTATAAATATATTTTAATTTTTATTATAAAAGTTTTTTATTAATAATAGTTTATATTTACTTTAAATTTAAATAATATTTATAAAAAAGTTATTAACTATTATAATAATATTATTATTTTATTATTAATTCTTAAAAAAAATATTTATTAATTTTATATTTAATTTTTTATAAATAAAATAATATTTTAGCTAAATATTAATTAACTAATTATTTTTATATTATAATTTAATTATATAATTATATTATTTTTTTTATTTTTTATATTAATATTTTTTTTATATAACTTAAGTTTATAATAAACTTACTTATAAAAGTATTTTTTTTTTATAAATTATTTTTTATTATAAAATATTATATTAATTATAAAAAACTAGTTTTATAATTATTATAAATAAGTATTTATTATAATATTAATATAATTAACAGAAAGTTTTATATAATTTAATATTAGCTAATTAAGATTTCTTTTAAGTCTTAGGTTAAACTTATTTTAAAAGAACCTTAAGGAAATCTTAGGTATTTATTAAGTTTATTTAAGTATAACTTAAATCTATAATAATTATTAATATTATAATTAATTAATATAATTATTATTATTAAAAAATTAAATTTAATATTATATTAATATTATCAATATTAATAAAAGCTAATTAAATACTTAATATATAAGCTATTAAATAATTACTATAAAATTAAATAATTAAAAGTAAATATATTATTATTTTTAAAATAAATTTAAAAATAAAAGTAATTATTATAATATCAAGTAAAAAAAAGTAAAAAATAATAATATATATTAATAATTTAAAATATTATTATATTTATAAATAAAAATTATAAAAATTATAAAAAAGACTATTAAATATATTTAAATATATATATAAATATAAGATTTTTTATTTTAAAAATATTTTTTAATAAAAAAATAAAATAAATTTTATATATTTTTAATTATATTATTAATTATAAGTTTTATTATTATAAAACCTATAAATATTATTATTTTAAAAAATAATAATATAAAAATTTAATTAATTAAATTTTATAAATAAATTATTTAAAAAATAATAATTAATAATTATAAGCTAAATTTATTATATATTTTAATAAAAATATAATATTAATAAAATAAATAAATTATAAAATAATTAAATTAAGTATTATCTTAAAATAAAAAATAAATTAATATTAAAGGTTTAATATTAATGAAATTAAATAAATTATAAGTAAAAATAAAAATTTTTTATAATAGATTAAGAAAATCAATTAAGTAACTTAATTAATAAAAAAAATAATCTAAAAAATTTAAATAATAAAATAATATTAATTAAAAAAATAAAATAAGCTTAGCTTAAATATAAATAATTAGTAGGGTATTAGATAATAAGAAAGGTATATTTTTTATTTATTTTATAAAAACCTAATAAACTTTTATAATTACTTTAGTAATATAGTATATATACTATATATATATAATATAAGTATACTATAATACCCTACTAGGTTCCCTTTTTTAAAAAAAAGGCTAATTTATTTTAAATTTTTATTTATTTAATTATTTATTTAATTATTTTATATTAAATTATCTTATTTATTTATTATCTTTTATTTTTAATTTTATTATTTTAAGAATATCTTTTATTTTATAATATTCTAGTTTATTAATTATTTTTATAATTAACTTTTACTTTACTTTTAAAATTATATAAGTATACTTATTTATTATTTTTTAATTAAGTATATATTATTATATATTTATTATTTACTTTCTTATATTTACTTAATTTATTTTTTAATTTCTTTAATATAATAATTATTCTTTAATAATCTACTATTATATTATATTTTTATTAATTAACTTTAGTTATATATAATATAATTAATTAATTTATATTTTTTAAATTTTTTTTAATTTTTACTTAATTATTATTAATCTTTTTAATTTTAGGTGCTAAGAGTTATATTATTTAAAATACTTTATAATATATTTATAATTCTTATTATATATAATTTACTTTTATTTAAGTTTTATAATTTATTATATATAAAAGGTTTAAGTATATTTATATAACTTAATTTATTATTTATACTTCTTTAACTAGTTTTATATAAGTTTTTAACTTTTAACCTAATATATTATATTTATCTTAAGTTTAATTATTAATTATTTTACTTATAATTTTATTTATTATTTATTTATTATTTTAATAATTTTTTTTTTAAATTATTTATTTAATATTTAAGTTTTTATATAAAATATATAAAGATTTTATATTAAAATTATTCCTTTATCTTTTAAATTATTTAAGTTACTTATTTTAAAATAAATATTAATTTTTATTCAATTTTTAGGTTTTTTTTTATTAATATTATATATATTAATAATATATAAAAGAGGTTAAATTAAATTAATTTAAGTTTTTTAATTGTTTTTTACTTTATTTATTTATTTTATTATTTAAATTTTTTATATTATTTATTTTTTATTAATTAAGCTAATTAATTAATTTTCTTAATTTATTATAATTTTACTTTTTTCTTTACTTTTACTTATAATTTATTTAATTTTATAATATTAAGGCTTTTATTTTATTTATTTTATTTATTTTAAAGTAATATTAAATTTAATAATTTTATAGCTTATTTATTTTATTAATATTATATATTTATTAGAATATATAATAAATTTAGCTTATAATTATTAATTATTATTTTTAAATAGTGTACTTAATAAAAGTTAATTAATTAAATTTTTATATTATTATTTTTTATATTAATAAAACCTTTAAGCTTTATAATAATAAAGCTTATAATTAATAATATAATTAAAAATATATAAAATTTACTTTTTATTTTAATAGCTTATTAATCCTTTATATTTTAATGTTAAGGTTTATTTTACTTTTTTACTAAAAGTATATCTTAAGTTAAGGATTTTTATATTTATATACTTATTTAAATAAGCTTTAAAGTATTTTTTATAATTTCTTTAATTCTTATTTATAATTATTATAATATCTTAAATTATTAATATATATTATATCTTATTATTTTTTTTATTTAATATTATAATAGTTATTTTTATTTTTAAATTTACTTTAAAAATAATAATATATTTATTTTTAATTATTTAATCTAGTAATAGCTATTTAATAGCTTATATATTAAATATTTAATTAGCTTTAGTTAATATTAATAATAGTAATATAATATTAAAAATTTTTTTTAATATTTTAATAATAATAATTATATTAATTAATTATAGTATTAATAATAAATTTTTTATAAGTATAAAAAGGAAATATAATAATAAAAAAAAAATTAAATAAATATATATTATAAAATTTTTTTAATAAACATATATATTTTATATTTATATTATATATATATTTAAGTAGTTTTATTATTTAATAAAGTATTATTTATATTATTTATAAATATTAGCTATTTATTTTTTATATTTATTTAAGCTAATAGTTATATTTAAATATTAGTTTTTAAGATTATTTAAATTTTTTTTATTTATAATTTATTTAATAATATTTTATTTATTAAATAATTACTTTTATAAGTTTATATAATATCTTTTATTATTTAAATTAATTCCCTTCTTTTAATTTATTAGTTTTTTTTATTATTATAACCCTTTTATTTATTTAAGTATTTAATTTATAGGTTTTTTATTTTTTTATTTATTTATCTAGCTATAATTTTCTTAATTTCCTAGTAATTTTCTTTTTTAATTATTATTTTATTTAATACTTTAACTAGTTATTAATAAGAGTTATTTTTCTTTAATATTAAAAATAAGTATACTATTAATATTATATTATAAATTCTTTATAATATTAGTAGTTTATGTTAATAAGCTAAGAGATTAATTTTTCTTATAACTTTAAATAATCTAGCTTTTTATTTTAATTATTTTTTTAGTAATTTCCTTAGTAAATAATATCTTTTATATAATCTTAAATATATTTTATTACTTAATTAAAAGTATATTAGTTTATATTTTTTATTATATATAAATGTTATTAATATTTTTATTTTATTTATTAAATATTTTACTTTTTTTTATATATAGCTTTTTTAAAATATTAAGTATATTCTTATTAAGTTATATATTAAGTTTAAGAACTTTTATTTATTTAATAAGTTTAAAACCTAATATTAATTGATTAAAGCTTTATTTAATTAATATATTATAATTATTATTTAAGTAAAATTATAAAGCTAAGATTATTTTTATTTAAGGAATATTTAATATTATTATATAATATTAAATAGTAATTTTAATTATTTAATTTTTTTAATTTAAGCTTTTATTTATTTATAGATAATAGCTTATACTTATTATTAATTTTATATTTATTATTTTAAATAATCTTTTTTAAAAGTTTAATATAAATTTATTATTTTTATTATTAATTATAATTTTTAAAAGTCCTTAATTATATAATATTAATAGCCTTAGGTATACTTTTACCTATTATTTTATTATATATTAGGTTAATCCTAGAATAAATATAAATTTTTTTAATTATTTATATATTATTATTATTATTATAATATTAAATTAATAATTATATTTATTTAATTTTTAAAATAAGTATAACTTTTTCTTAGGTAATTAATAATAAAGTTTATTATTATTATATAATAAGATTATACTTAATTTTAATTAATTATATTTCTTTTATTAGTTTTTATTTATTTATTTTATTTTTAAAATACTTAAGGTAATATATTATATATTATTACACTTATTTTATTATATAAGAAATACTTAGTTTATTTAATATAATTAATATTTTCTAATTTTTAAATAAAATTATTTATTATATATTTTATAAAATATATTTTAAATATAATTTACTAGAATATATAAGTGTAATTTATTATTAATATTTTTTTTAAAATATTAGTTTATTTTATTTATAAAATAATATAAGAATATATTTAAATTTATTTTTATTATTATCTTATATTTTTTATTTATTTATATTAATAATAGTAATAATCTTTATATAATATTAATTTATTTTATATTTTTTTTATAGTTTTTTTTTAGTTTTTTATTTATTTTTATAAATATTATTATATATTATATATTTTATTTTTATATATTATTTAGCTTATTATTAATTACTTTATTATTTTATTTATTTATTATAAGTAGCTTAAATAATATATCTAGAACTAGCTTTATTTTTTAAAAAATATAATAAATTTTTAATTTAAATTAGCTTAAATATATTAAAGCTACTATTAGCCTTTAATTTACCTTAACTAAGTTTAATATAAATATAATTATATAATTTATAATATCTTTTATTATTATATAATTTATAGGAATTCTTATTAATATAGTATATAATTAAATTATAATTTTAAGCTTATAGTATAATTATATTAGATATATTATTTTTAATTTTATTAGCTTATATTTTTACTTTATTTTTAAAGTGATTAATTTAAAAATATAATAAGTTAGACTTTTAAAATTAATATATTTAAAATTTCTTATTTATTATCTTTTAAATAAAATATAAAAAGTCTTATATTTTATTTACTTATATTAAGTTTAAAATATATTAATCTTAATAGATTATAATAATATAATTATACTTTTTTTATTATTTATTTTTATAATAACTTAAAAGCTTATTTCTTTAATTTTATTAATTTAAATATTATTTTTTATAATTTAAATTATTATGTTTTTTTATTTTTTTTTTATTTTTTTTTATTATTTTTTTCTTAATATTATTAATAATTTTATTTTCCTTTTTTTAAATAAAGCTACTTTTATTTAAAATTTATATATAAATTATTTTAAGAAAGTTATTATTTTTAAATATATTTTTAAATTTATTAAATTTATTAATATTTTGATTTTATAAATAGCTTTTATTTATTTAATAATTATAAATAGTCTTAATATATTAACTTAAAATTTAAGTAATTAAATTAATAAATAACTATAAAATAATTTCTTTAGGTTAATTATTAAATAAAGCTTCTTAAATAATATAAATACTTTATAAAGTAATAATAGTAATTTTTAAATATATTACTAAATATTATTATATTATTAATATAAGTTTATATAAATTATTAAAGATAATATAATTATTAATTTATAAATTTTTATATATATAATAATAAATTTTAAAATTTTATTAAAATAATATATAATATTTTTAATTCTTATAAATTAATAATAATTATTTAATCCTTATATTTAATATATATAAGTAGTTAATAAAAGAATATAAATATATTTAATATTATAATATATTTCTTTCCTTTAATTAATATTATAATATTTTCTTATAATAAAATTAAATATATATTTAATATTATAATCTTATTAAAAGCTTTTAAATTATTTATTATATAACTTTTCTTAATTTATTAGATATATATTAATAATAAATACTAGGTTAGTAAATAAGTATAGTTATTTTATTTATTTAGCCTTTTTTAAAATATATAATTTATTTATTATTTTATTTAAGGCTTATTTATCTTTAACCCTTAATAAATATAATCTTTTTAAAGTTTTTTAATTTTATTAGTTATTTATAAAATAAACTTTTATTTTTTCTTTTTTTTAATATTAAAATTATACTTTAATCTTTTTATATATTATATTATTTAATAATTTATTTAATTTTAAGTATTTTCTTTTATTCTTATTATATATATAAATTCTATTTTTTAAGATTTATTTAAGTATATTTATAATTTCTTTATTATTTCTTATTTATCTAGTAAAATAATTAATACTTTATCTTATGCTTTTTATATTTAATTATTTATTAAATTTAAGATTATTTATATAAATTTTTTATTTTTATTTATTAAATTATATAGATTTATTTTATTTTACAATAAAGCTAAGGCTTATATATTTATTATAATTAAGTAATTATTTGTATTATAATCTTTAATTATATTAACTTTTTATTTTTAATAAAATATTATTAGTTTATTTATTAAATTTATTATTATAACTTAACTAGTTTTAAGTATTATTCCTAATATATTTAATATATATATATAATTAATTAATATATATATTAATATTATAAAATAATAAATTCTTTTTATATTATATAAATTATATTTATTAAGTAATAATATTATATTAATATTTATATTAATAATTAAAGTTATATATATATTATCTTAGATATTAACATATATCTTTTAACTTATTTTACTTTTTAATAGCTTATAATATATATTTATATATTATATATTATTTATATTATTAAATAATTATTATAATTAATAAGTTAATATTATACTTCTTTATAAAACTATTTTCTAATAATATATTTAGTTTAAGGTTTTTTTTAACTTATATTTAATATAAAAGTATAAATTAATTAATATTTATTTTTAGAATTTTTATATATAAAAATTAAATTATACTTTTATTATTAATATAATTAATTTATTTACTATTATTATTTAATTTAATTTCTTTAATTAAAAGAATATTATATTTAGTAAGTATTTTTTA
Source organism: Trichoderma sp. CBMAI-0020 (assembly GCA_030708095.1). Lineage (NCBI taxonomy): Eukaryota > Fungi > Ascomycota > Sordariomycetes > Hypocreales > Hypocreaceae > Trichoderma > Trichoderma sp. CBMAI-0020. Next base: position 3,714 of record JAJNCI010000004.1, on the reverse strand, counting down.
ATTTAATTTTTATTAATTAAAATATTTAAGTAACTATTATTAACAGCTATTATTATTTTTAATTTATTAATTAAAATTTTAATTTTATTTTAATATATATATATATTTATAATAAATTAATCTTTTTAATTAAATTTACTTTAATTACTTAATTATTTTAAAATATTAAATTATTATTTAATTTATTTATTTATATTATTTATTTAGCTTTTATTTTTTTAATTTATTAAGTTTTATAATTATTTATAAATATATATATTATTAATATTACTTAACTTAAAAATAATAATATATATTTTTAATATATATAATCTTTTTTTATAATATTTATAAGTTATTTATTATTTAATTTAAATAATAATATTAGCTTTATTAACTTATTATATTTATTAATATATTTATATTAAGATTATATAAGTAATAAAATTTAATTTCAATTTAAGTAATTATATATATATTTTTATTATTTAATTCTTTAAACTTTTTAATTACTTAATATTCTTAAGCCTTAAGATTTACTTAAACTTTATTAGCTTTTTTATTATTAATATTTATATAAATATTTATTACTAGGTTAATATTATAAAATTTAAATTATTTATTATAATATTATTTATTTTTTAAATATTTAATAAAATTATTTTTTATTATATTTACTTATAATTTAAAAATAAGTTCTTTTATTTTAAACTTATATAAAAATATAATTATACTATTTATTACTTATTTATTATAAATCTAGCTATATATAAACTCAATAAATCTTAATACCTAATTTTTAATATTCTTACCTTATTTATAATCTTATTTATATAAATATATATTATTATTTAATTAATAGCTTTTATTAAATTAAGTTAAAATTAATCTTATAATATTTTAATTTAATTATTAATTATATATAAATGATTATTTTATTTTATATTTATATAAGTAATTCTTATTAATTTTTAAGTTTAAATTTCTTTAATTATTTAATATTATTATTTATTATATTATTAAATAATTATTAAAATTATTAATTTATTAATAATATAAAAAATATTAGTATTATATTAAGTTATTTTCTTTTATATTAGTAATTATATTAATATTAATATTCTTATTTTACTTTAAGTTTAAGCTTATAATTAAGCTTAAATAAATTAATATCTTTATATTTTAAAATAATAATAATATTAATTTAATTCAAATAATTAATATAATACATTTATTTAATAAAAGATTAAGGTAAAATAATAAATTAAAGGAACTTATAAATATTATTTAAGTACTAGTAGTAATTATATACTTTTTTTATTAATTAATAAATATTAATTATACCTTAATTAATTAATACTAAGGAATAAAAGTTTTTTATTAAAATAAAAAGGGTAATAAAATTTTTATAAGATTATTAAAATAATATTATCTTATTATTTTAATTAAATTTATTTATTTACTTATTTAATATATTAATAATATAATTCCTTTTAATTAAATAAGTATATATAAATTTATTAATTAATTTAAGGTTTATTAAAGTAAAAATAAACTTTAATTAAGTAAGTTTTATTATATATATTTATTTATTTAAAAAAAATAATATATATATTACTATAGCTTTTTTATTTATTAATTTTAATAAGATTATTAATTTAAATATAAATATAAATATAAATATTAAAAAGTTATATATATTTAATTTATTTTATTAATATATTTATAAGTTTATTTATTAATTTAAGTAATTATTATCTTTTTTAATAAATAATAAAATTTTTAAATACTTTAAATTTATTTTAATTATTAACTTATTTTAATACATATTATTCTTATATTTAATTATTATATTAATTTTAATAATTTTAATAATTATAATTTTTTTAATTATAATAAGGATTTTTATAAATAAATAGTTTATTTATAAAAATAAGATTATTTAATTTATTATTTATAATAACTATTATAATAGTATAATTAAGTATAATAAATAAATATAAGTATAATAAATAAATAGGAAAATAAATAAATAAATAAAGAAAATAAGTAAAATATAATAAATAAAATAAAATAATCTTAATAGCTTAATATTAATAAAGTAAGTTAAATAAAAAAAAAGATTAAGTATATAAAGAATATATAATTACTATTATTTAATAAAGCATTAGATAGTAAGAAAGGTATGTTTTTTATTTATTTATAAAGACCTAATAGACCTCTATAGTTACTCTAGTAACATAATATATATACTATATACACATAGTATAGGCATACTGTAATACCCTACTAATAATATTATTTTAAAAAACTAATAAATTAAATTAATTAATTAAAAGTAATTAAAAAAGTTATAATTCATAAATTAATAAAATCTTAAAATAAAAAATAAGGAAAATAAATAAAATAAAAAAATCAAAATAAAAACTTTTTTATTTTAATTAATAATATATAAAATATTAATAAAATAAATTAAAAATTTAATAAAAATTAATATTTATTTAAAAAATAAATAACTTATATAATTTAAAAAATAAAATATATTTTTTTAAAATATTTTTATATTTATTATAAAAATATAAATATTAAATAAATATTTTAAATAAGAAATATTATTTTAATAATATTATTAAAATATAATTTAAATTATAAGTAAAATAATTAATAATTAAACTTAAAATAAATATAATATATTAAGTTTAAAATTAAAACTTAAAAAAAATTAATTAAATAAATATAAATAAAAACTTAAAATATATAAATAAACTTAAACTTTTAAATATAATAAATTATAAAACTTAATTAAAAATAAGTTATATTTAATAAAAATTATAAATATATTATAAAATATTTTAAAAGATATAATTTTTAATATTAAAAATTAAAAAAATTAATAATAATTAAAAAAAATCTAATAATAATTTAAAAAAAAAAATAAAAAAAAATAAGTATTATATTAAAAAAATTAAAAACTAAATTAAAAATAATTAAAAGAATAAATAATAAATATATAATAATAAATAATTATTAAATAATTATAAATAATTATAAATAATTATAAATAATTATAAATAATTATATTTATATAATTATAAAAATAAAATAAAAGTTAATTATAAAAATAATTAATAAATTAGAATAATATAAAATAAAAATATTATTAAAATAATAAAATTATAAATAATAAATAATAAATAAATAAAATAATTTAATTTAAAATAATTAAATAAATAATTAAGTAAATAAAATTTTATTTTAAAATAAATTAGTTTTTTTTTTAAAAAAAAAATCTAGTAAATATTATAATATATTTATATTTATATATATATAATATTTATATTATATTATTAAAATACTTATATAAATTTATTAAGTTTTTATAAAATTAATAAAAAATATATTTTTTATTATTTATTATTTCATTATTTAATAAACTTATAATTTTTTTATAATTAATAATTAACTATTATAAGCTTTAATATTATTTATAAATATTTTTTACTTATATTATAAAATATAATATTATTTAATTAAACTTTTATTTTAATATAATAAGTAATAATATTCTAATAATATAATAATTTAATTCTTAAATTCTAGGTTATTATTATAAAATAAGAAAATTTTCTTAGAAATAAATATATATATTTATATTAATAAATAAAACATAACTTATATTTAATAATATTATATTATTAATAATTAATTATTTCAATTATTTAATAAATATAATTC